>CM075670.1:38555000-41055000 GCA_037962975.1 Clitoria ternatea
ACAGGGCTAGGCGGTCTGGTCCTACCGTTGTGGTGAGAGCGCCTCACACGGGGTCACATTCCGGATTAACTTCACACTAACTGAAACAACGGACGTGTGTGTGACAAATAGTCGAGAGCGGATGATATATCCGATCTCTCAAGTTGTAGCTCGGATTTCCGAGGTATGAACATTAAGTTAGGACGGCGGGGTCGATATTCATATCGGACCTATACTCTAGCGAATTATTAGAGGACTATGACTACGTGGGCGTTGAAGGGATAAACACGTGTAATTGATTTGATGACTAAGCAATAGTTTAAAATAGTAAGAATACAAATAAAATCAAGGAAAAGACGATCTTATCCATGAGCCATATATATAAGAAGATTCCCTTCCTTTCTTCTTTATTTTACACAAGTTACAGTTACTATCAACTTGTTCATTCTCTTCCGTTTGCCTCTTCTCTCTTAACGCTGAGCTGCATGTACTGGAGTAAGACACCATTTGTGTTTGAACTACAAATTAACCTCATTCCTGTGATCGAGACTTCCAGGTGAGTCTACTGATCCAACCCGATTGTAATTCCCTTATTTCTTTCATTCTGTAGCTGTTAAGGGCCATGCATGGCTATATTTGTGACTATTCTCTACTCCTCTGTGAGTGTAAGCCAAATGTTGACCATGAACTAAGGACGTTGAGGTGATAAAGCTGTACTTCATGATCCGTAGGTAGTAGACTAAGTAACGGAAGACTGAGTGGAGGAGTTGAGTTTGCAGAACCGGTGCTCAGAGGAAGAAATCAGCACAAAGAACAGATCATCGAAGCGTGGAACCAGAGTAAGGGGGGTGTTCGGGTTATAATTAATTAGAATAGGACTTACTTCTTATTCCGATCTTTGAAGTAACGTAAACAGACTAAAGGAAAATGTTGTTAAACGTAATTATGTGTTTATACTTGTGTATGTGTGATAGTGTACATTGATGAGTTGAGAATTGTGTTTGTGGTTGAGTTATCATGCATGATCTTGAAATATTTAATATTGACGTAATCAGTGTTATGCGATTCTGGGTTAGCAAGCAGGCTACCCGATGGATGAGAAAATTGATATCTAATGAGAAATGATCAGTGTTATGTGACTCCGGGTAGCAAGCAGGCTAGCCGAGGGATGAGAAAATTGATATCATTATGAAAGGAAAATTGTTGAATGATTATGTGGTATGGGATGGCTGACGGTATATGATAGCCCCTCATTTCCAGCTCACGTGGTTTTCGTGCCCAGTTGAGCTACCCAGTGGTCAAGTAGGACCCAGTGGTCGAGGTGGAGAGTCAAGCAGGACTCAGTGAACCAAGCAGGGTTCACGGGGTGTCAAGTAGGACCCCCAGCTGAAGGCCAATCCTTTAGTATCCGGATACTAGGAGTCAAATTGTATGAGAGTCAGTTATGATGAATGTGATGAATGTGAGGTATATGATGAATGTGATGAATATGATAAATGTGATGGAGATTGTGTAGTTGGTCTAATACAGTTATTGCATGAAATTCGTTATGTTGTGGTATGCTTACTTATAGATGATGCTTGAGGCATATGGGTTGATATGCATGTATAGTGTTAAATTCCGTTTTATATTAATAATTATGCCAAACACTCACCCTTGCATTATTTTTTTAGTAACCAGAGACAGGGAGGGGGAAGGAGCCGTGGAGCAGAGCCAAGGGGGAGAACGGTGCCAGGGTCCAAACGAATTTGAGTGACTCTTTATAGAGTCTTATGTGTGTATAAAAACTCCGTTGTATAATTATCAGTTGTGTTTAGTTAAGACCGGATTGAATGAGAAATATATTTCAAAAATATATTACTGTTATACGCATATGTTTTATGGGAACTTTTTGGGTTCACAGAACCATTTTTAGAGCGAAGTTTGGGAGTCCGGTTGTATAATCCGATGTGCGAAAGGTGTTCGTTCATGAACAGCACCTCATCTAAGTGAGAGTCCGGAATCTCGCTTAGACGAGTAGGGGCCTCGCTCAAGCGAGACGCCCTGATTTCCCTTTCTCTCATCCGCTGTGTCGAATTAAATTGTTTTCTCTAAATATCGATTAATTTTCACAGAAAAGGAAAAATTTATTGTAAAATGTAATAGTTTGAATAAAAATAAATGTAAAAATAACCTAAGGATGTTACACTTGGTATCAGAGCCTGGTTCTTTCTAGAGCCGGTGTGTGGGCCGATCTAGTGATTGTGATAATCTTATGAAAGTTGATTGTGTTTTGTTGTGTTGAGATTACGTGTGGTCTGGCACCGTTCCCTTGGCACTCCACTGGCGTAGTATTCTATGAATATAAGGTAAATCTATAATCCCCTGACTGATCTTGGTTATTAATGGTGATGTGTTTGCCCATTGTAGAGTTGCTAAATGGACGGAGAGACCAGTTCTGGGGGAGGAGATGATTTCTTCTCTAAATTTACTCAACTGATGAGTAGGACCGAGTCCGGTCCCACTCTGGATAAATTCCTGAAAAGGAATCCTCCGACTTACAAGGGGGACACGACTACGATGGGGCATATATCTGGATTAGGGATATCGAACAAGTTTTTGAATATTTTGAGTGTTCTGAGGAGCAAAAGGTTTTATTTGCTTCATATCAATTGAAAGATGAGGCTAGAGTATGGTGGTCTCGCGTGAAGATGCATATGAACGCAGCCAATGAGCCGTTAGTATGGGCGAATTTTCGAAGGAGGTTCCTTGTTAAGCACTTCCCAGACAACTATAAAATCCGGAAAGAAATGGAATTCCTGAAGTTAGAGCAAGACCGGATGTCTGTAGCTGAGTACACCAGCAAGTTCGACGAGCTGTGTGATTTTTACCACCCTTTCTCATTAGAAGGGACTGAAGGCAGCAAGTGTGCCAAATACGAAGCGGGACTACGGATTGAGCTCCGTAGTGTAATCGTACCGATGGAGATCAGGGACTATCCGACCTTGGTGAACAAAGCAAGGCTGACAGAAGAAGTGCAGTTGCAAAGGATGTCTCAGCCAAGAGATAAAAAGCCATTGAAGGCAAAAGGTTTCAGCTTCAAGAGGATGGGTCAATTCTTTCGAGGTGGCAAATCCTCTGCTACCTCTTTATCCTCCTCTGGTCGAGGTTCCACTGGTCGATCGGGTAATCCCCCTGGGAATCGTACATGCTACAATTGTGGCCAGGAGGGACACATTGCCAAATATTGCCAAGCTAATCAGGTTATGTGCTTCCAGTGCGGACAACCAGGGCATCTCAGGCCCGATTGCCCTCAGAGGCAGCAACAGGGCAGAACGGATAATCGGACTAACCCTTCTGGAAACCGGGGTTCCAACTTCATGAGAGGAGGTCGGAATGGAGCTGGTAGAAGGAACCCACAAGCGGGAAGATATGACGCTCAATCTAGCGGTGCCCAGAACGCCATGACTGGGCGTGTATTTGCGTTTGATGCTTCAGAAGCTACGAGGAATGACAATCTGGTACAGGGTAAGTGCCTCATCTGTGGTTATCTAGTTGATGTGATTTATGATTCAGGTGCAACCCATTCCTTTATTTCGGAAAGTTATGTGCGACGGCTTGGTCTGCCAATCAGTTTAATGGAGAACGCCCTTATTGTTTCCACTCCAACTGGTTCTACTTTCCGTGCAACTACCGTATGTAGAGAACTACCGATGCAAATCGAAGGCCGTACCTTTCGAGTAAATCTTATCTGTATGCCCTTAAAGGACTTAGACATTATTCTAGGTCTTGATTGGCTTGCTGCTAATCATGTGTTGGTCGACTGCTATCGGAAGAAAATTGTTTTCTCACAAGAACTTGACGTGAAGGACGGGGTGAGCGATGTTCTAGCCACGTATGTCGTTTTATTCACTTCGGAGGGTCGACATGACCTTCTGCTAAATGATATTCCGATTGTTTGTGAATTTCCTGACGTTTTTCCGGAAGAAATTCCGGAGCTACCTCCTAGTCGAGAGATTGATTTCTCTATTGACTTGATTCCCGGAGCAGAACCGGTGTCCCGAGCACCATATAGAATGTCTTCGGTGGAATTAACCGAAGTGAAGAAGCAAGTAAACGAATTATTAGAAAAGGGCTTTATCCGACCTAGTGCCTCACCCTGGGGCGCTCCGGTGTTATTAGTAAAGAAGAAGGACGGTAGCATGTGCATGTGTATTGATTATCGACAGCTGAACAAACTGACGATCAAAAATAAGTATCCACTACCCCGGATTGATGATTTACTGGACCAGTTGCGAGGCGCCGCTGTGTTCTCTAAGATTGACTTGAGATCGGGATACCACCAAATCCGAGTGAGGTCGGAGGATATCCCAAAGACAGCATTCCGGACTCGTTATGGGCACTTCGAGTACGTAGTAATGCCCTTTGGAGTAACAAACGCTCCTGCCATTTTTATAGATTATATGAATCAGACCTTTCAACCGTACTTGGACCAGTTTGTGGTGGTCTTCATTTACGATATTTTGGTATATTCGAGGTCGGACGAGGAGCATGCTCAACATCTTCGACTTGTTTTACAAGCACTCCGCGAGAAGAAGTTGTACGCTAAATTATCTAAATGTGAGTTCTGGAAGAGTAGTGTATAATTCTTGGGGCATGTAATTTCCCAAGAAGGAGTCTCAGTTGATCCGACAAAAATTGAAGCTGTTATGACTTGGGAGACACCGAAGTCAGTAACTGAAATCCGGAGTTTCCTTGGATTAGCTGGATACTACCGACGTTTCATTGAGGGGTTCTCTCGGATAGCCCTCCCTCTGACTCGATTGACTAGGAAAGGAAACCCTTTCGTGTGGTTGGAGAAATGTGAATTAAGTTTCCAAACTCTGAAGCGGTGTTTAACTACTGCGCCCGTGCTTGCATTGCCCGATGTGACCAAAGAATTTGAAGTATATTGCGATGCGTCCAAATTTGGAGTGGGGTGTGTGTTGATGCAAGCGGATCGAGCAATTGCCTATGCTTCAAGGCAATTGAGGCCACATGAGGAGAATTACCTGACCCATGATCTGGAACTCGCAGCAGTAGTGTACGCACTGAAGATTTGGCGCCATTACCTGTATGGAGTTCGTTTTGTAGTATTCAGTGACCACAAGAGTTTAAAGTATTTATTTGATCAAAAGGAGCTAAATATGAGACAAAGGAGATGGATGGAGTATTTGAAAGATTATGACTTCGATTTGAAGTATCAACCGGGCAAAGCGAATATTGTGGCAGATGCATTAAGCAGGAAGGTATTACACGTGGCTTACTTAATGGGCAGAGAACAAGAATTGCTAGAAAGCTTTAGGGATTTGAATATTGGAGTGGTCATGAGTGCGCCAAATCGAATGACGATTGGAATGTTAAAAATCTCCAATGAATTTCTGGAGTCGATGGTAGCTGCACAGAAGGACGATGAAGAGTTACTGAAGTTAATCGACAGTCAGACCCGAGGTAAAAATGAAGAGATAACTCGAGGTGAGGATGGCGTATGGAGATTCAGGAATCGAGTTGTGGTGCCTGCACATGGAGGCTTCAGGCAGGCGGTGTTAACAGAAGCACACAAGAGCTCTCTAAGTATACATCCGGGAGTGACAAAAATGTATCATGACTTAAAGAAGGGATTCTGGTGGCCAAACATGAAGAAGGCAATAATCGAGTACGTGAAATCCTGTGTTATATGTCAGAAGTGCAAGGTTGAGCACCAACGACCTCCAGGTTTGCTTCAACCTCCAGAAATTCCGATCTGGAAGTGGGAAAGTATCACCATGGACTTCGTGTCCAGACTACCTCGTACTCAAACCGGATACAACGCGATTTGGGTAATTGTTGATCGACTAACCAAAAGTACGTATTTCTTGGCAATAAATATGAAGTGGTCGTTAGAGCGATTAGCTAGGTTGTACGTTGCTGAAGTCGTACGACTGCATGGTGTACCCTCAAGTATTATCTCCGATCGGGATCCCCGATTTACTTCAAGGTTTTGGGGGAGTTTGCAATAACAATTGGGTACTGGGCTTAAATTGAGTTCGGCTTACCATCCCCAAACCGATGGTCAATCAGAACGGACTATACAGACTCTTGAAGATATGTTAAGAGCATGTGTACTGGAACAGGGCGGATCATGGGAGAAATACTTGCCCTTGGTGGAATTTGCATATAATAACAGTTACCATAGCAGCATTGGGATGGCTCCATACGAAGCTCTTTATGGTCGAAAGTGCCGTACTCCATTATGTTGGAATAAGGACGGCGATGCCCTTCATCTTGGGCCTGAGATGATTCAAGAGATGAACGAACAGATCGCTTTAATCCGGGAGAAGATAAAAATTGCCCAAGACCGTCAGAAGAGCTATTATGACAATAGGCATAAACCTCTTGAATTCCAAGTGGGTGATTGGGTGTTTCTAAGAATTTCACTAACTAAAGGTGTAGGTCGAATTTTGAAAAGCCAAAAGCTTAATCCGAAGTATATTGGACCATACCAAATACTAGAGCGGATTGGTGAAGTCGCATATCGGCTGGATCTTCCTCAATCATTGACTAACATCCACAACGTGTTCCACGTATCGCAACTTCGAGCCTACATTCCGTGCGATACAATGATTGTACCGAGTGATTCCATTGAAGTGAAGGAGAACTTGACGGTGGAGGCCGTACCAATTGGTATTGAAGAGCACCAAATCAAACGTTTAAGGAATAAGGAAGTACCGCTGGTGAAGGTGAAGTGGCAGAATTTACATTGGATGAACTACACTTGGGAGTTAGAATCCGATATGAGACGGATGTACCCTTATCTTTTTCAACTGGAACACTGATTTCGGGGACGAAATCTCCTTTTAGGGGGGTGAGTGTAACATCCCTGATGTTTTAATAAAAATTATGAAATGTGAAATGTTAGAGAATGTTTAGAAATTCTATTTAGTATTTACTCTGTTTGAGCCGGTGTCGAGGTCGGTATCTGAAACGCGAGCAGGCTGAGTTAAAAGAGCGGAAGTGTAGGAGAAGAGCGGACAGGGCTAGGCGGTCTGGTCCTACCGTTGTGGTGAGAGCGCCTCACACGGGGTCACATTTCGGATTAACTTCACACTAACTGAAACAACGGACGTGTGTGTGACAAATAGTCGAGAGCGGATGATATATCCGATCTCTCAAGTTGTAGCTCGGATTTCCGAGGTATGAACATTAAGTTAGGACGGCGGGGTCGATATTCATATCGGACCTATACTCTAGCGAATTATTAGAGGACTATGACTACGTGGGCGTTGAAGGGATAAACACGTGTAATTGATTTGATGACTAAGCAATAGTTTAAAATAGTAAGAATACAAATAAAATCAAGGAAAAGACGATCTTATCCATGAGCCATATATATAAGAAGATTCCCTTCCTTTCTTCTTCATTTTACACAAGTTACAGTTACTATCAACTTGTTCATTCTCTTCCGTTTGCCTCTTCTCTCTTAACGCTGAGCTGCATGTACTGGAGTAAGACACCATTTGTGTTTGAACTACAAATTAACCTCATTCCTGTGATCGAGACTTCCAGGTGAGTCTACTGATCCAACCCGATTATGATTCCCTTATTTCTTTCATTCTTTAGCTGTTAAGGGCTATGCATGGCTATATTCGTGACTATTCTCCACTCCTCTGTGAGTGTAAGCCAAATGTTGACCATGAACTAAGGACGTTGAGGTGATAAAGCTGTACTTCATGATCCGTAGGTAGTAGACTAAGTAACGGAAGACTGAGTGGAGGAGTTGAGTTTGCAGAACCGGTGCTCAGAGGAAGAAATCGGCACAAAGAACAGATCATCGAAGCGTGGAACCAGAGTAAGGGGGTGTTCGGGTTATAATTAATTAGAATAGGACTTACTTCTTATTCCGATCTTTGAAGTAACGTAAATAGACTAAAGGAAAATGTTGTTAAACGTAATTGTGTGTTTATACTTGTGCATGTGTGATAGTGTACATTGATGAGTTGAGAATTGTGTTTGTGGTTGAGTTATCATGCATGATCTTGAAATATTTAATATTGACGTAATCAGTGTTATGCGATTCTGGGTTAGCAAGCAGGCTACCCGATGGATGAGAAAATTGATATCTAATGAGAAATGATCAGTGTTATGTGACTCCGGGTAGCAAGCAGGCTACCCGAGGGATGAGAAAATTGATATCATTATGAAAGGAAAATTGTTGAATGATTATGTGGTATGGGATGGCCGACAGTATATGATAGCCCCTCATTTCCGGCTCCCGTGGTTTTCATGCCCAGTTGAGCTACCCAGTGGTCAAGTAGGACCCAGTGGTCGAGGTGGAGAGTCAAGCAGGACTCAGTGAACCAAGCAGGGTTCACGGGGTGTCAAGTAGGACCCCCAGCTGAAGGCCAATCCTTTAGTATCCGGATACTAGGAGTCAAATTATATGAGAGTCAGTTGTGATGAATGTGATGAATGTGAGGTATATGATGAATGTGATGAATATGATAAATGTGACGGAGATTGTGTAGTTGGTCTAATACAGTTATTGCATGAAATTCGTTATGTTGTGGTATGCTTACTTATAGATGATGCTTGAGGCATATGGGTTGATATGCATGTATAGTGTTAAATTCCGTTCTATATTAATTATTATGCCAAACACTCACCCTTGCATTATTTTTTTAGTAACCAGAGACAGGGAGGGGGAAGGAGCTGTGGAGCAGAGCCAAGGGGGAGAACGGTGCCAGGGTCCAAACGAATTTGAGTGACTCTTTATAGAGTCTTATGTGTGTATAAAAACTCCATTGTATAATTATCAGTTGTGTTTAGTTAAGACCGGATTGAATGAGAAATATATTTCAAAAATATATTACTGTTATACGCATATGTTTTATGGGAACTCTTTGGGTTCACAGAACCATTTTTAGAGCGAAGTTTGGGAGTCCGGTTGTATAATCCGATGTGCGAAAGGTGTTCGTTCATGAACAGCACCTCGTCTAAGTGAGAGCCCGGAATCTCGCTTAGACGAGTAGGGGCCTCGCTCAAGCGAGACGCCCTGATTTCCCTTTCTCTCATCCGCTGTGTCGAATTAAATTTTTTTCTCTAAATATCGATTAATTTTCACGGAAAAGGAAAAATTTATTGTAAAATGTAATAGTTTGAATAAAAATAAATGTAAAAATAACCTAAGGATGTTACAGCGTGGGGGAGGTATCATAAAACAAATGATCGCGCACATTGTGGCAGGTGCGATCATACCACCACTAATGCACTGGATCCCATCAGAACTCCGTAGTGAAGCGTGTTTGGGCGAGAGTAGTACTGGGATGGGTGACCTCCTGGGAAGTCCTTGTGTTGCACCTCTTTTTTGCTACTTTCCTGGGTCCGCACCACCTCTGTTTTTGTTTTTTCAATTTTATTTGTCCCTCACCTGATTCTGTGGCCTCGACGTCGACGGGCTCGCAAAGGGCTTTCTGTTGAGACCTTACGGGCCTAGAGACGCATCCCGGTTCAAAAGTTACGGCCGTTTGAAGCTGGTGACGGCGTGGGGCAGGTATCATAAAACAAATGATCGCGCACATTGTGGCAGGTGCGATCATACCAGCACTAATGCACCGGATCCCATTAGAACTCCGCAATTAAGCGTGCTTGGGCGAGAGTAGTACTGGGATGGGTGACCTCCTGGGAAGTCCTCGTGTTGCACCTCTTTTTTGCTACTTTCCCGGGTCCGCACCACCTCTGTTTTGTTCTTTCAATTTTATTTGTCCCTCACCCGATTCTGTGGCCTCGACGTCGACGGGCTCGCAAAGGGCTTTCCCTTGATACCTTACGGGCCGCGAGACGCATCCCGGTTCAAAAGTTACGGCCGTTTGAAGCTGGCGACGCCGTGGGGGAGTTATCATAAAACAAATGATCGCGCACATTGTGGCAGGTGCGATCATACCAGCACTAATGCACCGGATCCCATCAGAACTCCGCAGTCAAGCGTGGTTGGGCAAGAGTAGTACTGGGATGGGTGACCTCCTGGGAAGTCCTCGTGTTGCACCTCTTTTTTGCTACTTTCCCGGGTCCGCACCACCTCTGTTTTGTTTTTTCAATTTTATTTGTCCCTCACCCGATTCTGTGGCCTCGACGTCGATGGGCTCGCAAAGGGCTTTCCGTTGATACCTTACGGGCCACGAGACGCATCCCGGTTCAAAAGTTACAGCCGTTTGAAGCTGGCGACGGCGTGGGGGAGGTAGCATAAAACAAATGATCGCGCACATTATGCCAGGTGCGATCATACCAGCACTAATGCACCGGATCCCATCAGAACTCCACAGTTAAGCGTGCTTGGTCGAGAGTAGTACTGGGATGGGTGACCTCCTGGGAAGTCCTCGTGTTGCACCTCTTTTTTGCTACTTTCTCGGGTCCGCACCTCTTTTTTGCTACTTTCTCGGGTCCGCACCACCGCTGTTTTTGTTCTTTCAATTTTATTTGTCCCTCACCCGATTTTATGGCCTCGACATCGACGGGCTCGCAAAGGGCTTTCTGTTGATACCTTACGGGCCGCGAGACGCATCCCGGTTCAAAAGTTACGGCCGTTTGAAGCTGGCGACGGCGTGGGGGAAGTATCATAAAATAAATGATCGCGCACATTGTGGCAGGTGCGATCATACCACCACTAATGCACCGGATCCCATCAGAACTCTGTAGTTAAGCGTGCTTTGGCGAGAGTAGTACTGGGATGGGTGACCTCCTGGGAAGTCCTCGTGTTGCACTTTTTTTTTACTTTCCTGGGTTTGCACCACCTCTGTTTTTGTTCTTTCAATTTTATTTGTCCCTCACCTGATTCTCTGGCCTCGATGTCGACGGGCTCGCAAAGCGCTTTCCGTTGATACCTTACGGGCCTAGAGACGCATCCCGGTTCAAAAGTTACGGCCGTTTGAAACTGGCGACGGCGTGGGGGAGATATCATAAAACAAATGACCGCGCACATTGTGGCAGGTGCGATCATACCAGCACTAATGCACCGGATCCCATTAGAACTCCGTAGTTAAGCATGCTTAGGCGAGAGTAGTACTGGGATGGGTGACCTCCTGGGAAGTCCTCGTGTTGCACCTCTTTTTTGCTACTTTCCCGGGTCCGCACCACCGCTGTTTTTGTTCTTTCAATTTTATTTGTCCCTCACCCGATTTTGTGGCCTCGACGTCGACGGGCTCGCAAAGGGCTTTCCATTGATACCTTACAGGCCGCGAGACGCATCCCGGTTTAAAAGTTACGACCGTTTGAAGCTGGCGACGGCGTAGGGGGGGTATCATAAAACAAATGATCGCGCACATTGTGGCAGGTGCGATCATACCACCACTAATGCACCGGATCCCATCAGAACTCCGCAGTTAAGCGTGCTTGGGCGAGAGTAGTACTGGGATGGGTGACCTCCTGGTAAGTCCTCGTGTTGCACCTCTTTTTTGCTACTTTCCCGGGTCCGCACCACCTCTGTTTTTGTTCTTTCAATTTTATTTGTCCCTCACCCGATTCTGTGGCCTCGACGTCGACGGGCTCGCAAAGGGCTTTCCGTTGATACCTTACGGGCCGCGAGACGCATCCCGGTTCAAAAGTTACGGCCGTTTGAAGCTGGCGACGGCGTGGGGGAGGTATCATAAAACAAATGATCGCGCACATTGTGGCAGGTGCGATCATACCACCACTAATGCACCGGATCCCATCAGAACTTTGCAGTTAAGCGTGCTTTGGCGAGAGTGCTATTGGGATGGGTGACCTCCTGGGAAGTCCTCGTGTTGTATCTCTTTTTTGTTACTTTCCTGGGTTCGCACCACCTCTATTTTTGTTCTTTCAATTTTATTTGTCCCTCACCCGATTTTGTGGCCTCGACGTCGATGGGCTCACAAAGGGCTTTCCGTTGATACCGTACGGGCCGCGAGACGCATCCCGGTTCAAAAGTTATGGCTGTTTGAAGCTGGCGATGACGAGGGGGAGGTATCATAAAACAAATGATCGCGCACATTGTGGTAGGTGCGATCATACCACCACTAATGCACCAGATCCCATCAGAACTCCGCAGTTAAGCATGCTTTGGCGAGAGTACTATTGGGATGGGTGACCTCCTAGGAAGTCCTCGTGTTGTATCTCTTTTTTGTTACTTTCCTGAGTTCGCACCACCTCTGTTTTTGTTCTTTCAATTTTATTTGTCCCTCACCTGATTCTGTGGCCTCGATGTCGACGGGCTCGCAAAGGGCTTTCCGTTGATACCTTACGGGCCGCGATACGTATCCCGGTTCAAAAGTTACGACCGTTTGAAGCTGGCGACGGCGTGGGGGAGATATTATAAAACAAATGATCGCGCACATTGTGGCAGGTGCGATCATACCAGCACTAATGCACCGGATCCCATCAGAACTCCGCAGTCACGCGTGCTTGGGCGTGAGTAGTACTGGGATGGGTGTCCTCTTGGGAAGTCCTCGTAGTGCACCTCTTATTTGCTACTTTCCCGGGTCCGCACCACCTTTGTTTTTGTTCTTTCAATTTTATTTGTCCTTCACCTGATTCTGTGGCCTCGACGTCGACGGGCTCGCAAAGGGCTTTCCGTTGATACCTTACGGGCCGCGAGACGCATCCCGGTTCAAAAGTTACGGCCGTTTGAAGCTGGCGACGGCGTGGGGGAGGTATCATAAAATAAATGATCGCGCACATTGTGGCAGGTGCAATCATACCACATAATGCACCGGATCCCATCAGAACTCTGTAGTTAAGCGTGTTTGGGCGAGAGTAGTACTGGGATGGGTGACCTCCTGGGAAGTCCTCGTATTGCACCTTTTTTTTTGCTACTTTCCCGGGTCCGCACCACCTGTGTTTTTGTTCTTTCAATTTTATTTGTCCCTCACCCGATTCTGTGGCCTCGATGACGACTGGCTCGCAAAGGGCTTTCTGTTGATACCTTACGGGTCGCGAGACGCATCCCAGTTCAAAAGTTACGGCCGTTTGAAGCTGGTGACGCCGTGGGGGAGGTATCATAAAACAAATGATCGCGCACATTGTGGCAGGTGCGATCATAGCACCACTAATGCACCGGATCCCATCAGAGCTCTGCAGTTAAGCGTGCTTTAGCGAGAGTATTATTGGGATGGGTGACCTCCTGGGAACTCCTCGTGTTGCACCTCTTTTTTGTTACTTTCCTGGGTTCGCACCACCTCTATTTTTGTTCTTTCAATTTTATTTGTCCCTCACCCGATTCTATGGCCTCGACGTCGACGGGCTCGCAAAGGGCTTTCCGTTGATACCTTACGGGCCGCGAGACGCATCTGGGTTCAAAAGTTACGACCGTTTGAAGCTGGCGACGGCGTGGGGGAGGTATCATAAAACAAATGATCTCGCACATTGTGACAGGTGCGATCATACTAGCACTAATGCACCGGATCCCATCAGAACTCCGCAGTGAAGCGTGCTCGGGCGAGAGTAGTACTGGGATGGGTGACCTCCTGGGAAGTCCTCGTGTTGCACCTCTTTTTTGCTACTTTCCCGGGTCCGCACCACCTCTGTTTTTGTTCTTTCAATTTTATTTGTCCCTCACCTGATTCTGTGGCCTCGACGTCGACAGGCTCGCAAAGGGCTTTCCGTTGATACCTTACGGGCCTAGAGACGCATCCCGGTTCAAAAGTTACGGCCGTTTGAAGCTGGCGACGGCGTAGGGGAGGTATCATAAAACAAATGATCGCGCACATTATGGCAGGTGCGATCATACCAGCACTAATGCACCGGATCCCATCAGAACTCCACAGTTAAGCGTGCTTGGGCGAGAGTAGTACTGGGATGGGTGACCTCTTGGGAAGTCCTCGTGTTGCACCTCTTTTTTGCTACTTTCTCGGGTCCGCACCGTCGCTGTTTTTGTTCTTTCAATTTTATTTGTCCCTCACCCAATTTTGTGGCCTCGACGTCGACGGGCTCGCAAAGGGCTTTCCGTTGATACCTTACGGGCCGCGGAACGCATCCCGATTCAAAAGTTACGGCCGTTTGAAACTGGCGACGGCGTGGGGGAAGTATCATAAAACAAATGATCGCGCACATTGTGGCAGGTGCGATCATACCACCACTAATGCACCGGATCCCATCAGAACTCTGTAGTTAAGCGTGCTTTGGCGAGAGTAGTACTGGGATGGGTGACCTCCTGGGAAGTCCTCGTGTTGCACCTCTTTTTTGCTACTTTCCCGGGTCCGCACCACCGCTATTTTTGTTCTTTCAATTTTATTTGTCCCTCACCCGATTTTGTGGCCTCGACGTCGACGGGCTCGCAAAGGGCTTTCCATTGATACCTTACAGGCCGCGAGACGCATCCCGGTTCAAAAGTTACGACCGTTTGAAGCTGGCGACGGCGTAGGGGGGGTATCATAAAACAAATGATCGCGCACATTGTGGCAGGTGCGATCATACCACCACTAATGCACCGGATCCCATCAGAACTCCGCAGTTAAGCGTGCTTGGGCGAGAGTAGTACTGGGATGGTGACCTCCTGGTAAGTCCTCGTGTTGCACCTCTTTTTTGCTACTTTCCCGGGTCCGCACCACCTCTGTTTTTGTTCTTTCAATTTTATTTGTCCCTCACCCGATTCTGTGGCCTCGACGTCGACGGGCTCGCAAAGAGCTTTCCGTTGATACCTTACGGGCCGCGAGACGCATCCCGGTTCAAAAGTTACGGCCGTTTGAAGCTGGCGACGGCGTGGGGGAGGTATCATAAAACAAATGATCGCGCACATTGTGGCAGGTGCGATCATACCACCACTAATGCACCGGATCCCATCAGAACTCTGCAGTTAAGCTTGCTTTAGCGAGAGTACTATTGGGATGGGTGACCTCCTGGGAAGTCCTCGTGTTGTATCTCTTTTTTGTTACTTTCCTGGGTTCGCACCACCTCTATTTTTGTTCTTTCAATTTTATTTGTCCCTCACCCGATTTTGTGGCCTCGACATCGATGGGCTCACAAAGGGCTTTCCGTTGATACCTTACGGGCCGCGAGACGCATCCCAGTTCAAAAGTTACGGCTGTTTGAAGCTGGCGATGACGAGGGGGAGGTATCATAAAACAAATGATCGCGCACATTGTGGCAGGTGCGATCATACCACCACTAATGCACCAGATCCCATCAGAACTCCGCAGTTAAGCGTGCTTTGGCGAGAGTACTATTGGGATGGGTGACCTCCTGGGAAGTCCTCGTGTTGTATCTCTTTTTTGTTACTTTCCTGGGTTCGCACCACCTCTGTTTTTGTTCTTTCAATTTTATTTGTCCCTCACCTGATTCTGTGGCCTCGACGTCGACGGGCTCGCAAAGGGCTTTCCGTTGATACCTTACGGGCCGCGATACGCATCCCGGTTCAAAAGTTACGACCGTTTGAAGCTGGCGACGGCGTGGGGGAGATATTATAAAACAAATGATCGCGCACATTGTGGCAGGTGCGATCATACCAGCACTAATGCACCGGATCCCATCAGAACTCCGCAGTCACGCGTGCTTGGGCGAGAGTAGTACTGGGATGGGTGTCCTCTTGGGAAGTCCTCGTAGTGCACCTCTTATTTGCTACTTTCCCGGGTCCGCACCACCTTTGTTTTTGTTCTTTCAATTTTATTTGTCCTTCACCTGATTCTGTGGCCTCGACGTCGACGGGCTTGCAAAGGGCTTTCCGTTGATACCTTACGGGCCGCGAGACGCATCCCGGTTCAAAAGTTACGGCCGTTTGAAGCTGGCGACGGCGTGGGGGAGGTATCATAAAACAAATGATCGCGCACATTGTGGCAGGTGCAATCATACCAGCACTAATGCACCGGATCCCATCAGAACTCCGCAGTTAAGTGGCTTGGGCGAGAGTAGTACTGGGATGGGTGACCTCCTGGGAAGTCCTTGTGTTGTACCTCTTTTTTGCTACTTTCCCGGGTCCGCACCACCGCTGTTTTTGTTCTTTCAATTTTATTTGTCCCTCACCCGATTTTGTGGCCTCGACATCGACGGGCTCGCAAAGGGCTTTCCGTTGATACCTTACGGGCCGTGAGACGCATTCCGGTTTAAAAGTTACGGCCGTTTGAAGCTGGCGACGGCGTGGGGGAGGTATCATAAAACAAATGATCACGCACATTGTGGCAGGTGCGATCATACCACCACTAATGCACCGGATCCCATCAGAACTCCGCAGTGAAGCGTGCTTGGGCGAGAGTAGTACTAGGATGGGTGACCTCCTGGGAAGTCCTCGTGTTGCACCTCTTTTTTGCTACTTTCCCGGGTCCGCACCACCTCTGTAACATCCCAGATGTTTTGATAATAGAAAATAAATTGGAAATGAGTAAATTATTATTTGGCTTATAATGAAAATGGTATATGAAATGTTAAGTGGGGAAAAGCAGTTTTAAATGAAATTTTGAGGAAAATAGCATCAGGACCCTGACGCATAGCGTGGATGGGACGCGTAGCGTCAGGTGTGATTTAGTGAGCTGACGCGTAGCGCCAGGCTGACGCGTAGCGCCAGCGTCGCGATCTGTTTTATAATAGGGTCACCCAGAACAGAACCTGTAAACCTTCTCTTTCATTTTCTCTCTTCTCTGAGGCGATTTAGCTAGGGTTTTGAGGGAAACTTGGATTCTTGGTGGTTTTAAGCAATTTAGAACCAAGGTAAGGCATCTAGGGCCTCTAATCTTTAGTTTCTTCTCCTTCCCTTCATAAAATCCGAGTTTGCATGTGATGATTGGGGTTTTGATTCTGAGTTTCAGTGGCTTGTGAAGCTTGGGTAATGAGTTTGGAAGTATAAGGAAGGTAACGTACTAACTAATTTGATGTTTCGGTGACCGTAGGTGCCGGAACGAGTGTTAGGCAAGCGATCGACGAAGTGGACGTCGGAAGCGAAAGAGGAACAGTGATTCCAGCGGCTGTAGGACGTTATCCACCCCTTGAGCAAACTGTCGAAGCTCGGAATAGAGGTAAGGGGGTGTTCGGGTCATAATTAATTAGAATTGATATGAAAACAGATTATGGGAAGTTTAAGAATTTAATAAGAGTTGTCATAAATACTATAAAGTAACTGAATATAGTAGTTGTGAATATATGAGTATGTGGGATGAGATTAAATGGTTGAACATGAAAGAAATATGTATGTACATTTGATTATGAATAAAAATGTGGAATTTTGAATTATTGATGATATATGCAATAGCATTGTATGGATGGGTTTGACAAGTCGGTCGCCCTGTATTGTGAGCACATGCCAGTTTCTGGTAGTTGCACATGTGGTTTGTTGATGATATGTTATGATTATGAGATATGATATGTGAATATGTGGTATGGGATGGCCAACGGTATGTATACCCCTCATTTTCTGGCTCCCGTGGTCTTTGTGCCCAGTTGAGCTACCCAGTGGTCAAGTCGGACCCAGTGGTTGAGGTGGAGAGCCAAGTCGGGCTCGATGAACCAAGTCGGGTTCACGGGATGTCAAGTCGGACTCCCAGCTGAAGGCCAGTCCTTTAGTATCCGGATACTAGGCGTCAAATTACATGAGAATCAGTTGTGACATATGTGAATCTTATATTGATTTATGATGGAAAATGAATTATGAATTGAAAGTGTAATATGAATGAATAATGTGTATGGATGTAATTGTATTGACGTGGATAAGTGCAGGAAATCGAAAGAGATTATGTAATAACAAAGAGTAGTAGGTATTGTTAAGTTTAATATTTCGTTCTATATTAATTATGATATTCTAAACACTCACCCTTGCTGTTGTTTAATTTTAGTGACCAGTGACAGGGAGGATGCTAATGCTGCGGAAATGTGCCAAGAGGAAGTTTGATGCCAAGGAATGGAGATGTATATAATGAATGTAATATTTTGAGTGTATGTGTTTAAGTGTGTAATAAGTAATGTATAAATATGGTGGATGGTAGATGATAAAGTATGTGTGATGAACTTGCCATGATTATGCATGTTGTGGTTTGATGACTTATTGATGAGGATGAATGATGGCACGGAGCCATTGACATATGTGAATGTGATGGGCAGGTGTTATATTGACGCATGATTGATATGTATGCTATGTGATTGATGCTAGGATGATGATTGGATTGATTTAGATAAGTCATGCATATAGTTGGATATTGAATTTAAGGAACCGGATAGGTGAATTTAAGATTCGGTGGGTGTAAGAAACCCCATAATGCATCAATAGGTCTTCCATGACATTTAGGATTTAGATGCATTGGCTTTTGGTCCATTAGAATCCATTTAGGATGTTTGGTGTAAGGGTTTTATACCTAATTGGGTTAAAATGCATTTCGTGCATAACTTGTGCATGTGTTGGAATTTTGGCGAACGGATAGCGCCAACAGTTCCAAAATGGGGAAAACATGTGGCCCGTAAAGTTTTGTGGCAATCGGATCTAAAACGGGCCAAATGGATAGGTTAGAAGTTAGTAAAATGGCTTAAATATGTAACAGCATCAGGTGCTGTCACTGTCATGCCCACGCTACGCGTGAGGCTGGCGCGTAGCGTGAGGTACGCAGCAGATGGCTGACGCTACACGTGGGAATGGCGCGCAGCGTCAGGCCCCTGTTTCATATTTTGACTTTTTTCTCAATTAGAGGCACTCTAAGGTTTTGTCACACTACATAATTATTATTTTGAGTATGTTTAGTAAAAATAAATATTATTTTGAAATGAGAAATAATTAAATTTTATTAAATGTGAAAAATTTATTGTGAAAATTAATTAAATGGATATAAATAAAGATAAATTGACGTAGGACGTCACAGGTGGTATCAGAGCGGTTCTTTCTAGAGCCGGGAAAATGGGCAGAGTTAGGGGATTGTTTGAGTCCTATATCAGGCTATTTTACATTTATTGCATTATGTTTGTGATTGTTTACATATTAACAGGTTGACTTGGCATCATTCTCTTGGCACTCCGGGCAGCGTCTTGTTATGTGTTTATACATGAGGTAATTTTTGTACTCCCTGGTCAATTATTGGTTATTAATGGTGATGTGTTTTGGGATATTGTAGAACTAAAATATGACGGAAGGAAGTAGTTCTGTTGGTGGTGATGATTTCTTTGAGAGGTTTTCTCAAATGATGGGGAGGACTGATTCTGTTCCCACCCTTGATAAATTTTTGAAGAGGAATCCACCTATTTACAAAGGAGGACATGATTATGATGGGGCGCATATATGGCTGCATGACATTGAGCAAACATTTGAATACTTTGAATGCTCTGAAGAACAGAGAGTGCAATTTGCTACCTATCAATTGAAGGATGAGGCTCGTGTATGGTGGTCAAGGACTAGAATTCAGATGAATGCGGCGAATGAACCATTAATGTGGATGAATTTCAAGAGGATATTTCTTGCTAAATACTTTCCAGATAATTATAAAATCTGTAAGGAGATGGAATTCCTAAAACTTGAGCAAGGCAGGATGTCAGTGGCAGAATATACTTCACAGTTTGATGAACTATGTGATTTCTATCATCCTTTTTCTCTTGAAGGAACTGAAGGTAGTAAGTGTGCAAAGTATGAATCTGGGCTAAGAATTGAACTCCGAAGTGTCATTGTTCCTATGGAGATCCGTGACTATCCTACTGACGTGTTTATTTTTACAGTCGTGATTCCGTCAAATTAGTACATTAAAACTAATTAATGTAGTACTAGGGTGTCAACCTAGGTCGTTCTCTCAAGGATCAACACAAAAATTTAGGAAAAATCAAGTCTTAAACTAATTTTTAACAACAACTAAAATTTTTTACAAACATAAGTTCACTAACATACAATTGGGGGGGGGGGGGGGGTTGATTGATTTTTGTTATCACAATTAAAATTAAAACAAGGTAAATAAAGGATTTAAAACAATAAATAACAAGCGATTGATTTTCTTGGAGTATTGTAAATAAATTTATCCTTGGTTCACTAAAAATAATTTGTATACTTATTAATGTTAATTTCTTAGCTCAATTTGAATTGATCAACTAAGCGTCTTTTTCAATTCACAATTCCTTTACTTTCATTTAAAAAATGAATATTTTAATCAAGCATCCTAATTAAGCAAAAGGAGTCAAGATCTTAAAAATCTAGGAATTATTGAGCATACATAAGAACATCGCCTATATACATAATCTATTCTCAAATTATGGAATTAAGCAAACCATAATTATTAAAAGTGATTATGAAAATATTCATTAAGCATGCATATTTCCTTAATCCATTCTAATTTCAAATCTTATTTTACTCCATTTGAATAACTAAACCGATTAAGCATACAAATTCAATTAAACAAAATGGAATTAAATAAGTAGAGAATGATTATGAAGAAATAACAATAATAAAAGCATACTATATTAAAATTAGTGACCTCAAAATTACATTACAACATTCTCCAAAAAAAATCAATCTAAGGGTTTTAGCCCTCCATAACAACTACAAAGAAAAGAAACTAACCCGGAATGGAGCAAAGAGGGGGAAGAAGAGAGGAGGAGGCTTTGTGCCTTCCTCTGATGCTTATAGAAACAAAGAGAGAAAAGAGAGAAACGTGAATTGAGGTGTCTTTCAAGCCTTTGGCAATGGTCCTATTTATAGTGAAAACAAGGGTAAGGGTTTCCTGCTGACGCACAGCGTCAGCAGGACGCTACGCGTTAGTGTTGCGAATCTGCTTCCACGCTACGCGTAGTTGTGAGGCTACGCGTGAGTGTTTCTGACTCAGAATACATTATTTCATCCAATAATTCTTCAATAATGCTTGGACACTTATGCTGCATGTTCCCCACTGAGATAGTGCCGTATGTCTGTAATGGATTGGCCATTAAGTGCTTTAATATAAATAAATCCTCCACTTCTGAAGTTGCACACAGCCTGTTAATGGGATCCTCGTCACTGTTGACGCTACGCGTGGGCTTGACGCTGCGCGTCAGTGTTACAAATTTGCTTCCACGCTACGCGTGGTACCAGCGCTACGCGTTAGACCTGATGCTCAATTTTATGATTTCCCAATTGTAACCTCAATTATTCACTACAATATCAAGGAAATCAAGTAAGATTTATTATTTCATTTAAAGATTATCGCCTAATTCAGTTAATATTAAATAAAGCTTGAATTATGAAAATGTGTTAAAATGCATAATATTACACAATTAGCAATGGCAAATTATACACATTTAAAGCAAGGAATTAAGGCTAAATCATGCATCATCACCTACTCTGGTAAATAAGGCCAGACTTGCTGAGGAAGTGCAGTTACAGAGAGCATCCCAGTCAAGGGACAAGAGACCATTGAAGGCTAAAGGATTCAATTTTAAAAAGATAGGTCAGTTTTTCCATGGTGGCAAGTCTTCTGCCACTTCTTCTTCTTCTTCTGGACGTGGATCTACTGGTCGTTCTGGTGGTCGTGCTTGTTATAATTATGGTCAGAAAGGTCATTTCTCTAGACATTGTCCTACAAATCAAACTGTTTGTTTCCAGTGTGGGCAACCTGGACACCTTAGGCCCGACTGTCCACAGAGGCAGTAGCAGGGAGGACGTGGTAATCGGGCAAGTGCTTCTATGGTCCATGGTGGAAATTTTCAGCGTGGAGGCCGAGGCGACGGTAGCCATGGAGGCCAACACCATAGGCGATCTGATGCTCAGCCCAGTGGTACTCAGAATGTTATAGCTGGACGTGTGTTTGCTTTTGATGCTTCTGAAGTCTCAAGAAATGATAATTTGGTACAGGGTAAGTGTCTTATCCATGACTATCTTGTAAATGTTATTTATGACTCTGGTGCAACCCACTCTTTTATTTCTGAGAGTTATGTTCGGCGGCTTGGTTTACTGGTGGTATTAATGAAGAATGCTCTTAATGTCTCCACTCCTACTGGTTCTACATTTCGAGCAACTACTATGTGTGAGGAATTACCTATGCAAGTAGAGGACCGATCTTTCCTGGTGAATTTAATATGTATGCCATTGAAGAATTTAGATGTTATTCTGGGTCTTGACTGGTTGTCTGTTAACCATGTTATGGTGGACTGTTACCGTAAAACTATAATTTTCTCTCAGGAATTGGACACTAAAAATGTGGTGAGTGATGTTTCTATAATTTATGTTATTCTGTTAGCTTCAGAAGGGCGGTATAATCTTAAACCTGCAGATATTCCAGTGGTGTGTGATTTTCCTGATGTATTCCCGGAAGACATTCCAGAATTGCCTCCAAACAGGGAGATTGATTTTGCTATTGATTTGATTCCCGGGGCAGAACCTGTGTCCCGTACACCTTATAGAATGTCTTTAGTGGAGTTGGCTGAAGTAAAGAAACAAGTAAATGAGTTGTTAAGCAAGGGGTTTATCCGACCGAGTGCTTCACCTTGGGGCGCTCCGGTGTTGTTGGTGAAAAAGAAGGACGGCAGTATGAGAATGTATATTGACTACCGACAATTGAATAAATTGACAGTTAAGAACAAATATCCTTTACCACGAATTGATGATTTGTTGGATCAGTTGCGAGGTGCTGTGGTGTTTTCTAAGATCGATTTGAGATCTGGATATCATCAGATTAAAGTGAAGTTGGAAGATATTCTGAAAACGGCGTTCCGGACTCGATATGGACATTTTGAATATGTTGTAATGCCTTTCGGAGTAACCAATGCTCCAGCTATCTTTATGGATTATATGAATCGGATTTTCCAACCTTACTTGGATCAATTTGTCGTGGTGTTTATTGATGACATTCTAGTATATTCAAATTCTGTAGAAGAGCATGCACAACATCTTCAAATTGTTTTACAAGTGCTACGTGAAAAGAAGTTATATGCTAAATTGTCGAAGTGTGATTTCTGGGAAGCAAGTGTGAAATTTTTGGGGCATGTAATCTCTTGTGATGGTGTGTCTGTTGATCCATCCAAGATTGAAGCAGTTATGGCTTGGGAAAGGCCTAAATCAGTGACTGAAATTAGGAGTTTCCTTGGATTAGCTGGCTATTATCTCCGTTTTATTGAAGGATTTTCCCGCATTGCGCTACCCTTGACTCGATTGACAAGAAAGGAGAATCCCTTTATGTGGACGAAAAAGTATGAATTGAGCTTTCAAACGCTGAAGCGGTGTTTAACTACTGCACCTGTACTTGCATTACCAGATGTAATGAAAGAATTTGTGGTATACTGTGATGCATCTAAGTTTGGTTTAGGCTGTGTACTGATGCAGGATGATAGGGTAATTGCTTATGCTTCTAGGCAATTAAGGCAACATGAATAGAATTATCCCACTCATGATTTAGAACTCGCTGCTGTGGTATTCACATTGAAGATTTGGCGACATTACTTGTATGGATCTCGTTTTGTGGTATTCAGTGACCACAAGAGTTTGAAGTATCTGTTTGATCAGAAGGAATTAAACATGAGGCAAAGGAGATGGATGGAATACCTTAAGGATTATGATTTTGATTTGAAATACCATCCTGGTAAGGCGAACGTTGTGGCTGATTCCTTAAGTAGAAAAGTATTACATGCAGCTTTCTTGATGGGCAAGGAACAAGAATTATTAGAAGACTTTCGTGATATGAATATTGGGGTATCCATTCAAGCCCCAGATCAGATGGTAATTGGAATGCTAAAAATCTCCAATGAATTCTTAGAATCCTTAGCCGTGGCTCAGGAGGAAGATGAAGAATTGCTGGAATTGCTTGACACTCAAGCAAGAGGCCAAGATATGGGATTAACCAAAGGTAAGGATAGAATTTGGCGGTTTAAGAACCGTGTAGTGGTACCCACAGAGGGCGATTTCAGACAAGCTGTATTAGCTGAAGCGCATAAAAGTTCTTTAAGTATCCATCCTGGTATCACTAAGATGTACCATGATTTAAAGAAAGAATTCTGTGGCCGGGAATGAAGAAAGCAATAATTGAATATGTAAGATCTTGTGTGATATGTCAGAAGTGTAAGGTCGAACATCAGAGACCCCTAGGTTTACTTCAACCCCCGGAGATTCCAATATGGAAATGGGAAAGCATTACTATGGATTTTGTATCGGGGTTACCTCGTACTCGTTCTGGTTGTGATGCAATATGGGTAATTGTGGACAGGTTGACCAAGAGTGCTCACTTCTTGGCTATGAATATGAAATGGTCATTGGACCGGTTGGCTAGATTGTACATTACGGAGATTGTAAGGTTGCATGGTGTACCTGTGAGTATTATTTCAGATCGTGATCCTCGGTTTACTTCCAGATTCTGGGGGAGTTTACAGCAGGAATTGGGTACTGAACTGAGGTTGAGTTCAGCTTATCATCCTCAGACAGATGGCCAGTCTGAGCGTACAATCCAGACCTTGGAAGATATGCTTAGGGCTTGTGTACTGGAGCAAGGTGGCTCATGGGAGAGATACCTGCCATTGGTGGAATTTGCTTATAATAATAGCTATCATAGTAGCATTGGGATGGCTCCTTATGAAGCTTTATATGGAAGACGGTGTCGTACGCCTTTATGTTGGAATAAAGATAGAGATGCAATCCATTTAGGACCCGAGTTAATTCAGGAAATGAATGATCAGGTGATAATGATTCGTGAAAAGATGAAAATTGTACAAGACCGTCAGAAGAGTTACTATGACAATCGTCATAGGCCACTTGAATTTCAGGAGGGAGATTGGGTATTCCTGAAGGTGTCACCTACTAAAGGTGTACGCCGTGTAATGAAGAGCCAGAAACTTAATCCAAAGTATATTGGACCCTACCAAATATTGGAACGAATTGGTGAAGTAGCATACAGATTGAATCTTCCCCGTGCATTGACAAATATTCACGATGTATTTCATGTTTCACAATTAAGAAAATATGTTCCCTGTGATTCGATGATCGTACTTGAAGATTCCATTGAGCTGAAAGAAGATTTGACTGTGGAGATCGCACCTATTTGTATTGAAAGTTATCAAACTAAACGATTGAGAAATAAAGAAGTACCCCTAGTAAAAGTGAAGTGGCAAAATATAAATGGAGTGACGTATACATGGGAACTGGAGTCTGATATGAGGCGGTTGTACCTAAATCTTTTCAAATAAGGTACGTTGATTTCGGGGACGAAATCTCTTTTTAGGGGGAGTGGATGTAACATCCCAGATGTTTTGATAATAGAAAATAAATTGGAAATGAGTAAATTATTATTTGGCTTATAATGAAAATGGTATATGAAATGTTAAGTGGGGAAAAGCAGTTTTAAATGAAATTTTGAGGAAAATGGCATCAGGACCCTGACGCGTAGCGTGGATGGGACGCGTAGCGTCAGCTGTGATTTAGTGAGCTGACGCGTAGCGCCAGGCTGACGCGTAGCGCCAGGCTGACGCGTAGCGCCAGGCTGACGCGTAGCGCCAGGCATCTGTTTTATAACAGGGTCACACAGAACAGAACCTGTAAACCCTCTCTTTCATTTTCTCTCTTCTCTGAGGCGATTTGGCTAGGGTTTTGAGGGAAACTTGGATTCTTGGTGGTTTTAAGCAATTTAGAACCAAGGTAAGGCATCTAGGGCCTCTAATCTTTAGTTTCTTCTCCTTCCTTTCATAAAATCCGAGTTTGCATATGATGATTGGGGTTTTGATTCTGAGTTTCAGTGGCTTGTGAAGCTTGGGTAATGAGTTTGGAAGTATAAGGAAGGTAACGTACTAACTAATTTGATGTTTCGGTGACTGTAGGTGCCGGAACGAGTGTTAGGCAAGCGATCGACGAAGTGGACGTCGGAAGCGAAAGAGGAACAGTGATTCCAGCGGCTGTAGGACGCTATCCACCCCTTGAGCAAACTGTCGAAGCTCGGAATAGAGGTAAGGGGGTGTTCGGGTCATAATTAATTAGAATTGATATGAAAACAGATTATGGGAAGTTTAAGAATTTAATAAGAGTTGTCATAAATACTATAAAGTAACTGAATATAGTAGTTGTGAATATATGAGTATGTGGGATGAGATTAAATGGTTGAACATGAAAGAAATATGTATGTACATTTGATTATGAATAAAAATATGGAATTTTAAATTATTGATGATATATGCAATAGCATTGTATGGATGGGTTTGACAAGTCGGTCGCCCTGTATTGTGAGCACATGCCAGTTTCTGGTAGTTGCACATGTGGTTTGTTGATGATATGTTATGATTATGAGATATGATATGTGAATATGTGGTATGGGATGGCCAACGGTATGTATACCCCTCGTTTTCTGGCTCCCGTGGTCTTTGTGCCCAGTTGAGCTACCCAGTGGTCAAGTCGGACCCAGTGGTTGAGGTGGAGAGCCAAGTCGGGCTCGGTGAACCAAGTCGGGTTCACGGGATGTCAAGTCGGACTCCCAGCTGAAGGCCAGTCCTTTAGTATCCGGATACTAGGAGTCAAATTACATGAGAGTCAGTTGTGACATATGTGAATCTTATATTGATTTATGATGGAAAATGAATTATGAATTGAAAGTGTAATATGAATGAATGATGTGTATGGATGTAATTGTATTGACGTGGATAAGTGCAGGAAATCGAAAGAGATTATGTAATAACAAAGAGTAGTAGGTATTGTTAAGTTTAATATTTCGTTCTATATTAATTATGATATTCTAAGCACTCACCCTTGCTGTTGTTTAATTTTTGTGACCAGTGACAGGGAGGATGCTAATGCTGCGGAAATGCACCAAGAGGAAGTTTGATGCCAAGGAATGGAGATGTATATAATGAATGTAATATTTTGAGTGTATGTGTTTAAGTGTGTAATAAGTAATGTATAAATATGGTGGATGGTAGATGATAAAGTATGTGTGATGAACTTGCCATGATGATGCATGTTGTGGTTTGATGACTTATTGATAAGGATGAATGATGGCACGGAGCCATTGACATGTGTGAATGTGATGGGTAGGTGTTATATTGACGCATGATTGATATGTATGCTATGTGATTGATGCTAGGATGATGATTGGATTGATTTAGATAATTATTATTTTGAGTATGTTTAGTAAAAATAAATATTATTTTGAAATGAGAAATAATTAAATTTTATTAAATGTGAAAAATTTATTGTCAAAATTAATTAAATGGATATAAATAAAGGTAAATTGATGTAGGACGTCACAACCTCTGTTTTTGTTCTTTCAATTTTATTTGTCCCTCACCCGATTCTGTGGCCTCGACGTCGACGGGCTCTTATAGGGCTTTCTGTGGATACCTTATGGGCCGCGAGACGCATCCCGGTTCAAAAGTTACGGCCGTTTGAAGCTGGCGACGGCGTGGGGGAGGTATCATAAAACCAATGATCGCGCACATTATGGCAGGTGCGATCATACCAGCACTAATGCACCGGATCCCATCAGAACTCCGCAGTCAAGCGTGGTTGGGCAAGAGTAGTACTGGGATGGGTGACCTCCTGGGAAGTCCTCGTGTTGCACCTTTTTTTTGCTTCTTTCCCGGGTCCGCACCACCGCTGTTTTTGTTCTTTCAATTTTATTTGTCCCTCACCCGATTTTGTGGCCTCGACGTCGACGGGCTCGCAAAGGGCTTTCCGTTGATACCTTACGGGCCGCGAGACGCATCCCGGTTCAAAACTTACGGCCGTTTGAAGCTGGCGACGGCGTGGGGGAAGTATCATAAAACAAATGATCGCGCACATAGTGGCAGGTGCGATCATACCACCACTAATGCACCGGATCCCATCAGAACTCTGTAGTTAAGCGTGCTTTGGCGAGAGTAGTACTGGGTCGGTGACCTCCTGGGAAGTCCTCGTGTTGCACCTTTTTTTTGTTACTTTCCTGGGTTCGCAGCACCTCTGTTTTTGTTCTTTCAATTTTATTTGTCCCTCACCCGATTCTATGGCCTCGACGTCGACGGGCTTGCAAAGGGCTTTCCAATGATACCTTACGGGCCGCGAGACGCATCCCGGTTCAAACGTTACGACCGTTTGAAGCTGGCGACGGCGTGGGGGAGGTATCATAAAACAAATGACTGCGCACATTGTGGCAGGTGCGATCATACCACCACTAATGCACCGGATCCCATTAGAACTCCGCAGTTAAGCGTGCTTGGGCGAGAGTAGTACTAGGATGGGTGACCTCCTGGGAAGTCCTCGTGTTGCACCTCTTTTTTGCTACTTTCCCGGGTCCGCACCACCTCTGTTTTTGTTCTTTCAATTTTATTTGTCCCTCACCCGATTCTGTGGCCTCGACGTCGACGGGCTCTCATAGGGCTTTCCGTGGATACCTTACGGGCCGCGAGACGCATCTCGGTTCAAAAGTTACGGCCGTTTGAAGCTGGCGACGGCGTGGGGGAGGTATCATAAAACCAATGATCGCGTACATTGTGGCAGGTGTAACGGATCCCATCAGAACTCCGCAGTCATGCGTGGTTGGGCAAGAGTAGTACTGGGATGGGTGACCTCCTGGGAAGTCCTCGTGTTGCACCTCTTTTTTGCTACTTTCCCGGGTCCGCACCACTGCTCTTTTGGTTCTTTCATTTTTATTTGTCCCTCACCCTATTTTGTGGCCTCGACGTCGATGGGCTCGCGAAGGGCTTTCCGTTGATACCTTACGGGCTGCGAGACGCATCCCAGTTCAAAAGTTACAGCCGTTTGAAGCTGGCGACGGCGTGGGGGAAGTATCATAAAACAAATGATCGCGCACATAGTGGCAGGTGCGATCATACCACCACTAATGCACCGGATCCCATCAGAACTCTGCAGTTAAGTGTGCTTTGGTGAGAGTAGTACTGGGTCGGTGACCTCCTGGGAAGTCCTCGTGTTGCACCTTTTTTTTGTTACTTTCCTGGGTTCGCAGCACCTCTGTTTTTGTTCTTTCAATTTTATTTGTCCCTCACCCGATTCTATGGCCTCGACGTCGACGGGCTCGCAAAGGGCTTTCCGTTGATACCTTACGGGCCTAGAGACGCATCCCGGTTCAAAAGTTACGGCCGTTTAAAGCTGACGACGACGTGGGGGAGGTATCATAAAACAAATGATTGCGCACATTGTGGCAGGTGCGATCATACCACCACTAATGCACCGGATCCCATCAGAACTCCGCAGTTAAGCGTGCTTGGGCGAGAGTAGTACTAGGATGGGTGACCTCCTGGGAAGTACTCGTGTTGCACCTCTTTTTTGCTACTTTCCCGGGTCCGCACCACCTCTGTTTTTGTTCTTTCAATTTTATTTGTCCCTCACCCGATTCTGTGGCCTCGACGTCGACGGGCTCTCATAGGGCTTTCCGTGGATACCTTACGGGCCGCGAGACGCATCCCGGTTTAAAAGTTACAGCCGTTTGAAGCTGGCGACGGCGTGGGGGAGGTATCATAAAACCAATGATCGCGCACATTGTGGCAGGTGCGATCATACCAGCACTAATGCACCGGATCCCATCAGAACTCCACAGTCAAGCGTGGTTGGGCAAGAGTAGTACTGGGATGGGTGACCTCCTGGGAAGTCCTCGTGTTGCACCTCTTTTTTGCTACATTCCCGGGTCCGCACCACCGCTGTTTTTGTTCTTTCAATTTTATTTGTCCCTTACCCGATTTTGTGGCCTCGACGTCGACGGGCTCACAAAGGGCTTTCCGTTGATACCTTACGGGCCGCGAGACGCATCCCGGTTCAAAAGTTACGGCCGTTTGAAGCTGGCGACGGCGTGGGGGAGGTATCATAAAACAAATGATCACGCACATTGTGGCAGGTGCGATCATACCAGCACTAATGCACTGGATCCCATCAGAACTCCGCAGTTAAGCGTGCTTGGGCGAGAGTAGTACTGGGATGGGTGACCTCCTGGGAATTCCTCGTGTTGCACCTCTTTTTTGCTACTTTCCCGGGTCCGCACCACCGCTGTTTTTGTTCTTCCAATTTTAACCCGATTTTGTGGCCTCGACGTCGAAGGGCTCGCAAAGGGCTTTCCGTTGATACCTTACGGGCCGCGAGACGCATCCCGGTTCAAAAGTTACGGCCGTTTGAAGCTGGCGACGGCGTGGGGGAGGTATCATAAAACAAATGATCGCGCACATTGTGGCAGGTGCGATCATACCACCACTAATGCACCGGATCCCATCAGAACTCCGCAGTGAAGCATGCTTGGGCGAGAGTAGTACTGGGATGGTGACCTCCTCGGAAGTCCTTGTGTTGCACCTCTTTTTTGCTACTTTCCCGGGTCCGCACCACCTCTGTTTTTGTTCTTTCAATTTTATTTGTCCCTCACCTGATTCTCTGGCCTCGACGTCGACGGGCTCACAAAGCGCTTTCCGTTGATACCTTACGGGCCTAGAGACGCATCCCGGTTCAAAAGTTACGGCCGTTTGAAGCTGGCGACGGCGTGGGGGAGGTATCATAAAACAAATGATCGCGCACATTGTGGCAGGTGCGATCATACCAGCACTAATGCACTGGATCCCATCAGAACTCCGCTGTTAAGCGTGCTTGGGCGAGAGTAGTACTGGGATGGGTGACCTCCTGAGAAGTCCTCGTGTTGCACCTCTTTTTTGCTACTTTCCCGGGTCCGTACCACCGCTGCTTTTGTTCTTTCAATGTTATTTTTCCCTCACCCGATTTTGTGGCCTCGACGTCGACGGGCTCGCAAAGGGCTTTCCGTGGATACCTTACGGGCCGCGAGACGCATCCCGGTTCAAAAGTTACGGCCGTTTGAAGCTGGCGACGGCGTGGGGGAAGTATCATAAAACAAATGATCGCGCACATAGTGGTAGGTGCGATCATACCACCACTAATGCTACGGATCCCATCAGAACTCTGCAGTTAAGCGTGCTTTGGCGAGAGTAGTACTGGGTCGGTGACCTCCTGGGAAGTCCTCGTGTTGCACCTTTTTTTTGCTACTTTCTTGGGTTCGCACCACCTCTGTTTTTGTTCTTTCAATTTTATTTGTCCCTCACCCGATTCTATGGCCTCGACGTCGACGGGCTCGCGAAGGGCTTTCCATTGATACCTTACGAGCCGCGAGACGCATCCCGGTTTAAAAGTTACGGCCGTTTGAAGCTGGCGACGGTGTGGGGGAGGTATCATAAAACAAATGATCGCGCACATTGTGGCAGGTGCGATGATACCACCACTAATGCGCCGGATCCCATCAGAACTCCACAGTGAAGCGTGCTTGGGCGAGAGTAGTACTGGGATGGTGACCTCCTGGGAAGTCCTTGTGTTGCACCTCTTTTTTACTACTTTCCCGGGTCCGCACCACCTCTGTTTTTGTTCTTTCAATTTTATTTGTCCCTCACCTGATTCTGTGGGCTCGACGTCGACGGGCTCGCAAAGGGCTTTCCGTTGATACCTTACGGGCCTAGAGACGCATCCCGGTTCAAAACTTACGGCCGTTTGAAGCTGGCGACGGCGTGGGGGAGGTATCATAAAACAAATGATCGCACACATTGTGGCAGGTGCGATCATACCAGCACTAATGCACCGGATCCCATCAGAACTCCGCAGTTAAGTGGCTTGGGCGAGAGTAGTACTGGGACGGGTGACCTCCTGGGAAGTCCTCGTGTTGCACCTCTTTTTTGCTACTTTCCCGGGTCCGCACCAACGTTGTTTTTGTTCTTTCAATTTTATTTGTCCCTCACCTGATTTTGTGTCCTCGACGTCGACGGGCTCGCAAAGGACTTTCCGTTGATACCTTGCGGGCCGCGAGACGCATCCCGGTTCAAAAGTTACGGCCGTTTGAAGCTGGCGACGGCGTGGGGGAGGAATCATAAAACAAATGATCGCGCACATTGTGGCAGTTGCCATCATACCCCCACTAATGCACCGGATCCCATCAGAACTCCGCAGTTAAGCGTGCTTGGGCAAGAGTAGTACTAGGATGGGTGACCTCCTGGGAAGTCCTCGTGTTGCACCTCTTTTTTGCTACTTTCCCGAGTCCGTACCACCTCTATTTTTGTTCTTTCAATTCTATTTGTCCTTCACCTGATTCTGTGGCCTCGACATCGACAGGCTCTCATAGGGCTTTCTGTGGATACCTTACGGGTCGCGAGACGCATCCCGGTTCAAAAGTTACAGCCGTTTGAAGCTGGCGACGGCGTGGGGGAGGTATCATAAAGCCAATGATCGCGCACATTGTGGCAGGTGCGATCATACCAGCACTAATGCACCGGATCCCATCAGAACTCCGCAGTCAAGCGTGGTTGGGCAAGAGTAGTACTGGGATGGGTGACCTCCTGGGAAGTCCTCGTGTTGCACCTCTTTTTTGCTACTTTCCTGGGTCGGCACCACTGCTGTTTTTGTTCTTTCAATTTTATTTAGCCCTCACCCGATTTTGTGGCCTCGACGTCGACGGTCTCGCAAAGGGCTTTCCGTTGATACCTTACGGGCCGCGAGACGCATCCCGGTTCAAAAGTTACGGCCGTTTGAAGCTGGCGACGGCGTGGGGGAAGTATCATAAAACAAATGATCGCGCACATAGTGGCAGCTGCGATCATACCACCACTAATGCACCGGATCCCATCAGAACTCTGCAGTTAAGCGTGCTTTGGCGAGAGTAGTACTGGGTCGGTGACCTCCTGGGATGTCCTCGTGTTGCACCTTTTTTTTGCTACCTTCCTGGGTTCACACCATCTCTGTTTTTGTTCTTTCAATTTTATTTGTCCCTCACCCGATTCTATGGCCTCGACGTCGACGGGCTCACAAAGGGCTTTCCGTTGATACCTTACGGGCCGCGAGACGCATCCCGGTTCAAAAGTTACGGCCGTTTGAAGCTGGCGACGGCGTGGGGGAGGTATCATAAAACAAATGATCGCGCACATTGTGGCAGGTGCGATGATACCACCACTAATGCACCGGATCCCATCAGAACTCCGCAGTGAAGCGTGCTTGGGCGAGAGTAGTACTGGGATGGTGACCTCCTGGGAAGTCCTTGTGTTGCACCTCTTTTTTGCTACTTTCCCGGGTCCGCACCACCTCTGTTTTTGCTCTTTCAATTTTATTTGTCCCTCACCTGATTCTGTGGCCTCGACGTCGACGGGCTCGCAAAGGGCTTTCCGTTGACACCTTACGAGCCTAGAGACGTATCCCGGTTCAAAAGTTACGGCCGTTTGAAGCTGGCAACGGCGTGGGGGAGGTATCATAAAACAAATGATCGCACACATTGTGGCAGGTGCGATCATACCAGCACTAATGCACCGGATCCCATCAGAACTCCGCAGTTAAGTGGCTTGGGCGAGAGTAGTACTAGGATGGGTGACCTCCTGGGAAGTCCTCGTGTTGCACCTCTTTTTTGCTACTTTCCCAGGTCCGCACCACCGCTGTTTTTGTTCTTTCAATTTTATTTGTCCCTCACCCGATTTTATGGCCTCGACGTCGACGGGCTCGCAAAGGGCTTTCCGTTGATACCTTACGGGCCGCGAGACGCATCCCGGTTCAAAAGTTACGACCGTTTGAATCTGGCGACGGTGTGGGGGAGGTATCATAAAACCAATGACCGCGCACATTGTGGCAGGTGCGATCATACCAGCACTAATGCACCGGATCCCATCAGAACTCCGCAGTCAAGCGTGGTTGGGCAAGAGTAGTACTGGGATGGGTGACCTCCTGGGAAGTCCTCGTGTTGTACCTCTTTTTTGCTACTTTCCTGGGTCGGCACCACTGCTGTTTTTGTTCTTTCAATTTTATTTAGCCCTCACCCGATTTTGTGGCCTCGACGTCGACGGGCTCGCAAAGGGCTTTCCGTTGATACCTTACGGGCCGCGAGACGCATCCCGGTTCAAAAGTTACGGCCGTTTGAAGCTGGCGACGGCGTGGGGGAAGTATCATAAAACAAATGATCGCGCACATAGTGGCAGGTGCGATCATACCACCACTAATGCACCGGATCCCATCAGAACTCTGCAGTTAAGCGTGCTTTGGCGAGAGTAGTACTGGGTCGGTGACCTCCTGGGAAGTCCTCGTGTTGCACCTTTTTTTTGTTACTTTCCTGGGTTCGCAGCACCTCTGTTTTTGTTCTTTCAATTTTATTTGTCCCTCACCCGATTCTATGGCCTTGACGTCGTCGGGCTCGCAAAGGGCTTTCCGTTGATACCTTATGGGCCGCGAGACGCATCCCGGTTCAAAAGTTACGGCCGTTTGAAGCTGGCGACGGCGTAGGGGAGGTATCATAAAACAAATGATCGCGCACATTGTTGCAGGTGCGATCATACCACCCCTACTGCACCGGATCCCATCAGAACTCTACAGTTAAGCGTGCTTGGGTGAGAGTAGTACTAGGATGGGTGACCTCCTGGGAAGTCCTCGTGTTGCACCTTTTTTTTGCTACTTTCCCGGGTCCGCACCACCTCTATTTTTGTTCTTTCTATTTTATTTGTCCCTCACCCGATTCTGTGGCCTCGACGTCGACGGGCTCTCATAGGGCTTTCCGTGGATACCTTACGGGCCGCGAGACGCATCCCGGTTCAAAAGTTACAGCCGTTTGAAGCTAGCGACGGCGTAGGGGAGGTATCATAAAACCAATGATCGCGCACATTGTGGCAGGTGCGATCATACCAGCACTAATGCACCGGATCCCATCAGAACTCCGCAGTCAAGCGTGGTTGGGCAAGAGTAGTACTGGGATGGGTGACCTCCTGGGAAGTCCTCGTGTTGCACGTCTTTTTTACTACTTTCCTGGGTCTGCACCACCTCTGTTTTGTTCTTTCAATTTTATTTTTCCCTCACCTGATTCTGTGGCCTCGACGTCGACGGGCTCGCAAAGGGCTTTCCGTTGATACCTTACGGGCCGCGAGACGCATCCCGGTTCAAAAGTTACGGCCGTTTGAAGCTGGCGACGCCGTGGGGGAGGTATCATAAAACAAATGATCGCGCACATTGTGGCAGGTGCGATCATACCAGCACTAATGCACCGGATCCCATCAGAACTCCGCAGTTAAGCGTGCTTGGGCGAGAGTAGTACTGGGACGGGTGACCTCCTGGGAAGTCCTCGTGTTGCACCTCTTTTTTGCTACTTTCTCGGGTCCGCAACGCCGTTGTTTTTGTTCTTTCAATTTTATTTGACCCTCACCCGATTTTGTGGCCTCGACGTCGACCGGCTCGCAAAGGGCTTTCCGTTGATACCTTACGGGCCACGAGACGCACCCCGGTTCAAAAGTTACGGCCGTTTGAAGCTGGCGACGGCGTGGGGGAAGTATCATAAAACAAATGATCGCGCACATTGTGGCAGGTGCGATCATACCACCACTAATGCATTGGATCCCATCAGAACTCTGCAGTTAAGCGTGCTTGGGCGAGAGTAGTACTGGGATGGGTGACCTCCTGGGAAGTCCTCGTGTTGCACCTCTTTTTTGTTACTTTCCTGGGTTCCTACCACCTCTGTTTTTGTTCTTTCAATTTTATTTGTCCCTCACCCGATTTTGTGGCCTCGACGTCGACGGGCTCGCAAAGGGCTTTCCGTTGATACCTTACGGGCCGCGAGACGCATCCCGGTTCAAAAGTTACGGCCGTTTGAAGCTGGCGACGGCGTGGGGGAGGTATCATAAAACAAATGATCGCGCACATTGTGGCAGGTGCTATCATACCAGCACTAATGCACCGGATCCCATCAGAACTCTGCAGTTAAGCGTGCTTGGGCGAGAGTAGTACTGGGATGGGTGACCTTCTGGGAAGTCCTCGTGTTGCACCTCTTTTTTGCTACTTTCCCGAGTCCGCACCTCCTCTGTTTTTGTTCTTTCAATTTTATTTGTCCCTCACCTGATTCTGTGGCCTCGACGTCGACGGGCTCGCAAAGGGCTTTCCGTTGATACCTTACGGGCCTAGAGACGCATCCCGGTTCAAAAGTTACGGCCGTTTGAAGCTGGCGACGGCGTGGGGGAGGTATCATAAAACAAATGATCGCGCACATTGTGGCAGGTGCGATCATACCAGCACTAATGCACCGGATCCCATCAGAACTCCCCAGTTAAGCGTGCTTGGGCGAGAGTAGTACTGGGATGGGTGACCTCCTGGGAAGTCCTCGTGTTGCACCTCTTTTTTGCTACTTTCCCGAGTCCGCACCTCCTCTGTTTTTGTTCTTTCAATTTTATTTGTCCCTCACCTGATTCTGTGGCCTCGACGTCGACGGGCTCGCAAAGGGCTTTCCGTTGATACCTTACGGGCCTAGAGACGCATCCCGGTTCAAAAGTTACGGCCGTTTGAAGCTGGCGACGGCGTGGGGGAGGTATCATAAAACAAATGATCGCGCACATTGTGGCAGGTGCGATCATACCAGCACTAATGCACCGGATCCCATCAGAACTCCACAGTTAAGCGTGCCTGGGCGAGAGTAGTACTGGGATGGGTGACCTCCTGGGAAGTCCTCGTGTTGTACCTCTTTTTTGTTACTTTCCTGGGTTCCTACCACCTCTGTTTTTGTTCTTTCAATTTTATTTGTCCCTCACCCGATTTTGTGGCCTTGACGTCGACGGGCTCGCAAAGGGCTTTCCGTTGATACCTTACGGGCCGCGAGACGCATCCCGGTTCAAAAGTTACGGCCGTTTGAAGCTGACGACGGCGTGGGGGAGGTATCATAAAACAAATGATCGCGCACATTGTGGCAGGTGCGATCATACCAGCACTAATGCACCGGATCCCATCAGAACTCCGCAGTTAAGCGCGTTTGGGCGAGAGTAGTACTGGGATGGGTGACCTCCTGGGAAGTCCTCGTGTTGCACCTCTTTTTTGCTACTTTCCCGGGTCCGCACCACCTCTGTTTTTGTTCTTTCAATTTTATTTGTCCCTCACCCGATTCTGTGGCCTCGACGTCCACGGCCTCTCATAGGGCTTTCCATGGATACCTTACGGGCCGCGAGACGCATCCCGGTTCAAAAGTTACGGCCGTTTAAAGCTGGCGACGGCGTGGGGGAGGTATCATAAAACCAATGATCGCGCACATTGTGGCAGGTGCTATCATACCAGCACTAATGCACCGGATCCCATTAGAACTCCGCAGTTAAGCGTGCTTGGGCGAGAGTAGTACTAGGATGGGTGACCTCCTGGGAAGTCCTCGTGTTGCACCTGTTTTTTGCTACTTTCCCGGGTCCGCACCACCGCTGTTTTTGTTCTTTCAATTTTATTTGTCCCTCACCTGATTCTGTGTCCTCGACGTCGATGGGCTCACAAAGGGCTTTCCGTTGATACCTTACGGGCCTAGAGACGCATCCCGGTTCAAAAGTTACGGCCGTTTGAAGCTGGCGACGGCGTGGGGGAGGTATCATAAAACAAATGATCGCGCACATTGTGGCAGGTGCGATCATACCAGCACTAATGCACCGGATCCCATCAGAACTCCGCAGTTAAGCGTGCTTGGGCGAGAGTAGTACTGGGATGGGTGACCTCCTGGGAAGTCCTCGTGTTGCACCTCTTTTTTGCTACTTTCCCGAGTCCGCACCTCCTCTGTTTTTGTTCTTTCAATTTTATTTATCCCTCACCTGATTCTGTGGCCTCGACGTCGACGGGCTCGCAAAGGGCTTTCCGTTGATACCTTACGGGCCTAGAGACGCATCCCGGTTCAAAAGTTACGGCCGTTTGAAGCTGGCGACGGCGTGGGGGAGGTATCATAAAACAAATCATCGTGCACATTGTGGCAGGTGCGATCATACCAGCACTAATGCACCGGATCCCATCAGAACTCCGCAGTTAAGCGCGCTTGGGCGAGAGTAGTACTGGGATGGGTGACCTCCTGATAAGTCCTCGTGTTGCACCTCTTTTTTGCTAATTTCCCGGGTCCGCACCACCGCTATTTTTGTTCTTTCAATTTTATTTGTCCCTCACCCGATTTTGTGGCCTCGACGTCGACGGGCTCGCAAAGGGCTTTTGCGTTGATACCTTACGGGCCGCGAGACGCATCCCGGTTCAAAAGTTACGGCCGTTTGAAGCTGGCGACGGCGTGGGGGAGGTATCATAAAACAAATGATCGCGCACATTATGGCAGGTGCGATCATACCAGCACTAATGCACCGGATCCCATCAGAACTCCACAGTTAAGCGTGCTTGGGCGAGAGTAGTACAGGGATGGGTGACCTCCTGGGAAGTCCTCGTGTTGCACCTCTTTTTTGCTACTTTCCCGAGTCCGCACCTCCTCTGTTTTTGTTCTTTCAATTTTATTTGTCCCTCACCTGATTCTGTGGCCTCGACGTCGACGGGCTCGCAAAGGGCTTTCCGTTGATACCTTACGGGCCTAGAGACGCATCCCGGTTCAAAAGTTACGGCCGTTTGAAGCTGGCGACGGCGTGGGGGAGGTATCATAAAACAAATGATCGCGCACATTATGGCAGGTGCGATCATACCAGCACTAATGCACCGGATCCCATCAGAACTCCACAGTTAAGCGTGCTTGGGCGAGAGTAGTACTGGGATGGGTGACCTCCTGGGAAGTCCTCGTGTTGCACCTCTTTTTTGTTACTTTCTTGGGTTCCTACCACCTCTGTTTTTGTTCTTTCAATTTTATTTGTCCCTCACCCGATTTTGTGGCCTCGACGTCGACAGGCTCGCAAAGGGCTTTCCGTTGATACCTTACGGGCCGCGAGACGCATCCCGGTTCAAAAGTTACGGCCGTTTGAAGCTGGCGACGGCGTGGGGGAGGTATCATAAAACAAATGATCGCGCACATTGTGGCAGGTGCGATCATACCAACACTAATGCACCGGATCCCATCAGAACTCCGAAGTTAAGCGCGTTTGGGCGAGAGTAGTACTGGGATGGGTGACCTCCTGGGAAGTCCTCGTGTTGCACCTCTTTTTTGCTACTTTCCCGGGTCCGCACCACCTCTATTTTTGTTCTTTCAATTTTATTTGTCCCTCACCCGATTCTGTGGCCTCGACGTCCACGGCCTCTCATAGGGCTTTCCATGGATACCTTACGGGCCGCGAGACGCATCCCGGTTCAAAAGTTACGGCCGTTTAAAGCTGGCGACGGCGTGGGGGAGGTATCATAAAACCAATGATCGCGCACATTGTGACAGGTGCTATCATACCAGCACTAATGCACCGGATCCCATCAGAACTCCGCAGTGAAGCGTGCTTGGGCGAGAGTAGCACTGGGATGGGTGACCTCCTGGGAAGTCCTCGTGTTGCACCTCTTTTTTGCTACTTTCCCGAGTCCGCACCTCCTCTGTTTTTGTTCTTTCAATTTTATTTGTCCCTCACCTGATTCTGTTGCCTCGACGTCGACGGGCTCGCAAAGGGCTTTCTGTTGATACCTTACGGGCCTAGAGACGCATCCCGGTTCAAAAGTTACGGCCGTTTGAAGCTGGCGACGGCGTGGGGGAGGTATCATAAAACAAATGATCACGCACATTGTGGCAGGTGCGATCATACCAGCACTAATGCACCGGATCCCATCAGAACTCCACAGTTAAGCGTGCCTGGGCGAGAGTAGTACTGGGATGGGTGACCTCCTGGGAAGTCCTTGTGTTGTACCTCTTTTTTGTTACTTTCCTGGGTTCCTACCACCTCTGTTTTTGTTCTTTCAATTTTATTTGTCCCTCACCCGATTTTGTGGCCTTGACGTCGACGGGCTCGCAAAGGGCTTTCCGTTGATACCTTACGGGCCGCGAGATGCATCCCGGTTCAAAAGTTACGGCCGTTTGAAGCTGACGACGGCGTGGGGGAGGTATCATAAAACAAATGATCGCGCACATTGTGGCAGGTGCGATCATACCAGCACTAATGCACCGGATCCCATCAGAACTCCGTAGTTAAGCGCGTTTGGGCGAGAGTAGTACTGGGATGGGTGACCTCCTGGGAAGTCCTCGTGTTGCACCTCTTTTTTGCTACTTTCCCGGGTCCGCACCACCTCTGTTTTTGTTCTTTCAATTTTATTTGTCCCTCACCCGATTCTGTGGCCTCGACGTCCACGGCCTCTCATAGGGCTTTCCATGGATACCTTACGGGCCGCGAGACGCATCCCGGTTCAAAAGTTACGGCCGTTTAAAGCTGGCGACGGCGTGGGGGAGGTATCATAAAACCAATGATCGCGCACATTGTGGCAGGTGCTATCATACCAGCACTAATGCACCGGATCCCATTAGAACTCCGCAGTTAAGCGTGCTTGGGCGAGAGTAGTACTAGGATGGGTGACCTCCTGGGAAGTCCTCGTGTTGCACCTGTTTTTTGCTACTTTCCCGGGTCCGCACCACCGCTGTTTTTGTTCTTTCAATTTTATTTGTCCCTCACCTGATTCTGTGTCCTCGACGTCGACGGGCTCACAAAGGGCTTTCCGTTGATACCTTACGGGCCTAGAGACGCATCCCGGTTCAAAAGTTACGGCCGTTTGAAGCTGGCGACGGCGTGGGGGAGGTATCATAAAACAAATGATCGCGCACATTGTGGCAGGTGCGATCATACCAGCACTAATGCACCGGATCCTATCAGAACTCCGCAGTTAAGCGTGCTTGGGCGAGAGTAGTACTGGGATGGGTGACCTCCTGGGAAGTCCTCGTGTTGCACCTCTTTTTTGCTACTTTCCCGAGTCCGCACCTCCTCTGTTTTTGTTCTTTCAATTTTATTTATCCCTCACCTGATTCTGTGGCCTCGACGTCGACGGGCTCGCAAAGGGCTTTCCGTTGATACCTTACGGGCCTAGAGACGCATCCCGGTTCAAAAGTTACGGCCGTTTGAAGCTGGCGACGGCGTGGGGGAGGTATCATAAAACAAATCATCGCGCACATTGTGGCAGGTGCGATCATACCAGCACTAATGCACCGGATCCCATCAGAACTCCGCAGTTAAGCGCGCTTGGGCGAGAGTAGTACTGGGATGGGTGACCTCCTGGGAAGTCCTCGTGTTGCACCTCTTTTTTGCTACTTTCCCGAGTCCGCACCTCCTCTGTTTTTGTTCTTTCAATTTTATTTATCCCTCACCTGATTCTGTGGCCTCGACGTCGACGGGCTCGCAAAGGGCTTTCCGTTGATACCTTACGGGCCTAGAGACGCATCCCGGTTCAAAAGTTACGGCCGTTTGAAGCTGGCGACGGCGTGGGGGAGGTATCATAAAACAAATCATCGCGCACATTGTGGCAGGTGCGATCATACCAGCACTAATGCACCGGATCCCATCAGAACTCCGCAGTTAAGCGCGCTTGGGCGAGAGTAGTACTGGGATGGGTGACCTCCTGATAAGTCCTCGTGTTGCACCTCTTTTTTGCTAATTTCCCGGGTCCGCACCACCGCTGTTTTTGTTCTTTCAATTTTATTTGTCCCTCACCCGATTTTGTGGCCTCGACGTCGACGGGCTCGCAAAGGGCTTTTGCGTTGATACCTTACGGGCCGCGAGACGCATCCCGGTTCAAAAGTTACGGCCGTTTGAAGCTGGCGACGGTGATGATGCATGATTTATCTCTAATTCTCCAATTTAAATGTGTATAATTTGCCATCACTTAGTGTGTAACATATTGCATTTTAACACATTTTTATCATTTGATCTTTATGTAATATTTGATTGTTAATTTGTGCCAAAAGTAAATAGATCAAAGAAACTCAAGAATTCCAATCCAAAATGAAGATCAAAGTGCCTAAGGATCAAAGGAATCAAGAAATATTCAAAAGGATCTCAAAAAGGGTAAAAAGTGTGCAAAATATGAAGAATCAGGGGGATGAATCGATTCATCCCCCTCTTGAATCGATTCATGCGAATTGAATGCACCAGGAAGTGAAATTTTGAGCCATGAATCGATTCATTCTGGCTTGAATCGATTCATACGACTGAATCATGCAAAAATCAGCATTTTGAATCGATTCATTTGAGTTTCAAAGGCAATGAATCGATTCTTCCATCAAATGAATCGATTCATACGTGTAAAATTAGCCCAGAATTGCATTTTGGAAGCATGAATCGATTCCTCCCACCAATGAATCGATTCATGAGTGAATAATTGGCCCAGAAACACGTTTTCAAGCTTCTGGAAGGTGGGCAAAGCATGGTGGGAAAGGCACTCAACTTGATCATGGAGCACCATTGAATTGATTAATGAAGAGTGCTCCTTCCATTGAAATATTTTATGGCAAAAGCTTGCTTTCTAACTCCTATAAATAGGCACAAGAGCAAGGGTCATGACACACCATTCTTCATTCATTCTTCATCTCCCTTCTTCACACGTTCTCTGCTTCTCTTCTTTGTTGGAGTTTCTCCAGCAACTTCTCCATTTCCGGGTTAGTTTTATTGTTGTAGTTGTAATTATGGAGGGCTAAAACCCTTAGATTGATTTTCTTGGAGAATGTTGTAATGTAATTTTGAGGTCATTAATTTTAATATAGTATGCTTTTATTATTGTTATTTCTTCATAATCATTCTCTACTTATTTAATTCCATTTTGTTTAATTGAATTTGTATGCTTAATCGGTTTAGTTATCCAAATGGAGTTGAATAAGATTTCAAATTAGAATGGATTAAGGAAATATGCATGCTTAATGAATATTTTCATAATCACTTTTAATAATTATGGTTTGCTTAATTCCATAATTTGAGAATAGATTATGTATATAGGCGATGTTCTTATGTATGCTCAATAATTCCTAGATTTTAAGATCTTGACTCCTTTTGCTTAATTAGGATGCTTGATTCAAATATTCATTTTTAAATGAAAGTAAAGGAATTGTGAATTGAAAAAGACGCTTAGTTGATCAATTCAAATTGAGCTAAGAAATTAACATTAATAAGTATACAAGTTATTTTTAGTGAACCAAGGATAAATTTATTTACAATACTCCAAGAAAATCAATCGCTTGTTATTTATTGTTTTAAATCCTTTATTTACCTTGCTTTAATTTTAATTGTCACAACAAAAATCAATCAAACCCCCCCCCAATTGTATGTTAGTAAACTTATGTTTGTAAAATTTTTACTTGTTTAGTTTTAATTTTTAATTGTTAAAAATTAGTTTAAGACTTGATTTTTCCTAAATTTCTGTGTTGATCCTTGAGAGACCGACCTAGGTTGACACCCTAGTACTACATTAATTAGTTTTAATGTACTAATTTGACGGGGCCACGACAACCCGCGTCAAATTTTGGCGCCGTTGCCGGGGATCAACGATCTTTAGGAAAAATTCTTGTTTTAAATTAATTTTTTTTTATTTGAAAAAAAAAAAATTTAAAAAAAAAAATTTTTTTTTTTTTTTGTTTGTTTGTTTCTTTGTTTTATTTCTTTTGCATGATTTAGGATTCTTATGATTTATTGCTCATCATGATCAAATATCTTGTTGTATGCTATGTATGACTAGAAGAACTTTTGAGCATTTATATTCATCTGATCCTGAAATTGAAAGAACTTTTCATAGGTTAATTAGAGAAGCTAGATTTAATAATAATTTTGTTGATATTGATAGTGATAGTATTTTTTCTGAATCTGTTGAAAGTACTGCTAGTTTTTCTGATATGGCTGAACCTCGTGAAAGAACTCTTAGAGAACTAGCTGCTCCTGAATTCACTTACGAAAGTTTGTGTATTCAATATCCTGATGAGGATGTCCCTTTTATTCTTAAGACCGGACTTATACACTTGTTGCCTAAGTTTCATGGTCTTGCGGGTGAAGATCCGCACAAACACCTCAAAGAATTCCACATTGTGTGTTCCACAATGAAACCCCAAAACGTTCAAGAAGACCATGTCTATCTTAAAGCGTTTCCTCATTCTTTAGAGGGTGTTGCTAAGGATTGGTTGTATTACCTTGCTCCAAGATCAATCACAAGTTGGAATGACTTAAAGAAAATGTTCTTGGAAAAATTCTTTCCTGCCTCTAGAACAACTGCAATCCGTAAAGACATATCTGGCATTAGGCAACTCTCTGGAGAAAGTCTTTATGAATATTGGGAGAGATTTAAGAAACTTTGTGCAAGTTGCCCTCACCACCAAATTTCTGAACAACTTCTTCTTCAGTACTTCTATGAAGGTTTACACCACGTTGATCGCAACATGATTGATGCGGCAAGTGGAGGAGCTTTAGGAGACATGACTGCTGCTGAAGCAAGAAATCTGATTGAGAAGATGGCATCTAACTCTCAACAATTTGGTGTGAGACATGATTCTTTCAAACCCATGTTTGATTCCAATTCTAGTTCATCTGGAATTAAACTTGAGAGCAAACTTGATGCTCTCACCACTCTAGTCACACAATTGGCAGTAAATCAAAAATCCATGACTGCTAAAGTGTGTGGAATCTGCTCTTCACAAGAGCACCCCACTGATTGTTGTCCTTCTCTACAAGAAAAGGATAATAATAGTCCCCAAGCCTATGCAGCAAATATCTACCATGACAGACCTCCACCACAACAAAACCATGACCTTTCCACCAATAGATACAATCCAGGTTGGAGGAACCATCCAAACTTGAGATGGGGAAACCAACAACAAAATCCCCAACCTCCATTTCAAAACAATGCACCAACCTTCCAAAGACCTACACCTCAACCATCCACAAGTGGCCCTTCTTTGGAGGATCTGGTGAAACAAATGGCTGCACAGAACTTAGAGTATCAACAAAGAAATGATGCTACCATCCAGAGTTTAAGCAACCAAATTGGGCAATTGGCTTCATCATTAAGCCAGTTACAATCTCAAAACTCTGACAAATTACCATCTCAACCAGCTGCAAATCCAAGAAATGTGAGTGCAATTCAGTTAAGATCAGGTAAGAACCTTGAAGTACCCATATCTAAGGAACCTGAAAAACAAAAAGATGTGCCCACAACAGTTGAGAATGATGAACCCTCTTCAAGCACAAGCAAATCTGAGAAGCAACCACCCCAAGTTCCATCTCATATCCCTCTTCCTTTCCCACCAAAAGCAATTCCAAGCAAGAAGATGGAAGAAGTAGACAAAGAAATTTTGGATACTTTCAGGAAAGTGGAAATAAATATACCTCTTCTTGATGCAATCAAACAAGTCCCCAAGTATGCCAAGTTTCTAAAGGAACTATGTACTCATAAGAGGAGACTCAAAGGGAATGAAAGGATAAACATGGGAAGAAATGTATCTGCACTGCTCAGTAAAGAAGTTTCAAATATCCCTGAGAAATGCAAGGATCCAGGTACGTTTTCTATACCCTGTATCATAGGCAATAACAAATTTGAAAATTGCATGTTAGATTTAGGAGCTTCAATAAATGTTATGCCTATGTCTGTTTTTAAAACTTTATCTCTTGGAAATTTACAACCTACTGGTGTAGTAATTCAGCTAGCCAATAGGAGCACTGCCTATCCTGCTGGAGTTATAGAAGATGTTTTGGTTCAGGTAGAACAGCTTGTCTTTCCTGCTGACTTTTTTGTACTTGATATGGAAGAAGGTATGCCTCAAATTCCTGTTCCTATCATTTTGGGAAGACCATTTTTGAAAACAGCCAAAACTATAATTGATGTCCATGCTGGAACTCTTTCTATGGAATTTGGTGATACGAAGGTAAGATTTAACATTCTAGATGCCATGAAATATCCTTCTGAAAATCATTCTGTTTTCCAAATTGACATTATTGATGAACTAGTTTTTGAACATTTTTCTGATGTTGATTTGGAATGCATAGATGATTCATACAGTTGTTTTGCATGCAATAATTCTGAGAATTGTCATATTTGTGCTGAAATTGACAAATACATAACTGCTGATTTAGAGTCTATAGAAATACCTGTTCTAAATGCAAATTTTCAAGAAGACTCTAACAAATTTTTTGAGGTGCAAGAATCCAAATCTGTTTTGTTAGTTCCATCTACTTTGCAGGCACCTAATCTGGAGCTAAATTTCTTACTTGAAAACCTCAAGTATTCATACTTGGAAAATGATGAGGAGCTTTCAGAGATAATCTTTACTTCTCTTGATGAAAATCAAGAAGAAAAATTGCTGCAAAATTTGAAAAGGCACAAGAAGGCTAGACCACTATCCAATCTGCTTCAAAAGGATGTGGTATTTGAGTTTAATCCACCTTGAGGGAGTTTTTCTTACCCATCTCTTTACTTTTTCATTATATTGTCTATTTTGTATGCTCTGTCTTACATTGAGGACAATGTATGATTTAAGTGTGGGGGTGGGATCATTTGTGTGTTTTTATCATTTGTGTGATTTTGTGTGATATTAAAAAAAAAAAAAAAAAAAAAAGGATTTAAATAAAAGATTTTGTGTGTGTTTTTGTTTTAAAAAGGCATGTTTTATTGGAATTTTAAGATATGCATGAGTACAAGTAAATTCTTTCATGTCTGATATGAGCTTAATGATATGTTATAATTTGAACTCAAACATTTTTGGTATGTTGAGAATGACATGATAATTGAGAAATGATCATATATGATGGAATTATACCTTGTGAGATTTTTGAGCCTTTAAATTTGATGGATCACTTTAAACCATCTTAATCCTTTCATGTGTGATTAATTCCTGAAGACTTACATCTTAATTTTTGTCTTGTTTCTTGATGATACTTGAAACTCATATGAATGTATTTTGATACAGGCATTTTGTTCAGTTGAGCCATTAAGCCAGATAAGCCTACCATGAATAAATTATCTCTTGCTAGCCATTTTGAGCCTATTTAACTGTTTCCTTGTTACAGCTCAAATAAACCATGGATGAAGAACCAAAAATATACCTACCTTAAGAAATATATTGAAGCTTTGGAATCAAGACAAAACAGGCATTCAAATAAGTGTGGGGGTGTGCAAAAAGGAATTGCAACTCTTGTTCTAAGTGTTATGCAATATTATAAAAAAAAAAAAAAAAAAAAAAAAAAAAAATTTGCCAAATACCATACAATAAATGTTTTACCCTCACTGTTTGCCAGTAAAATTAATTGCTTCATTATTCTTTTTGGTATATATATATAAATATATATATTTCATCCATTTTAACCTTGGCCACATTACAACCCTGTGAAAGCCCTGTTGATCTATACATGCATTTGAGTTGATTGTGGAATTAAGAAACTTGCCAAATTTTTAGACTGTTTATTTTTCAGGAATTGTTTTGAGTGTATACACAAACCTTAAACACTTGAGAGTTGAGAGTATGTCTTGTGAGGTTCTATCACTTATGATCTTCTTTTCAGTTTAATTTAATTTTTACATGCCTAAGTGTTTGAATGATTTTTATATATATCTTGATGCTCTGTATCTTTCATGTTGAAAACTCTTGTTTCTTTGTATATTTCTAAGATTTCATGACAAGCATGCCAGTTCTGTGTGTGTTGTTTTCAACTTAATGTTTTCAATAAATTGTGATACTTGTTTTTATTTTGATTTTGCCCGGGAGTGCAAAAGAATAAGTGTGGGAGTATTTGATGATGCATGATTTATCTCTAATTCTCCAATTTAAATGTGTATAATTTGCCATCACTTAGTGTGTAACATATTGCATTTTAACACATTTTTATCATTTGATCTTTATGTAATATTTGATTGTTAATTTGTGCCAAAAGTAAATAGATCAAAGAAACTCAAGAATTCCAATCCAAAATGAAGATCAAAGTGCCTAAGGATCAAAGGAATCAAGAAATATTCAAAAGGATCTCAAAAAGGGTAAAAAGTGTGCAAAATATGAAGAATCAGGGGGATGAATCGATTCATCCCCCTCTTGAATCGATTCATGCGAATTGAATGCACCAGGAAGTGAAATTTTGAGCCATGAATCGATTCATTCTGGCTTGAATCGATTCATACGACTGAATCATGCAAAAATCAGCATTTTGAATCGATTCATTTGAGTTTCAAAGGCAATGAATCGATTCTTCCATCAAATGAATCGATTCATACGTGTAAAATTAGCCCAGAATTGCATTTTGGAAGCATGAATCGATTCCTCCCACCAATGAATCGATTCATGAGTGAATAATTGGCCCAGAAACACGTTTTCAAGCTTCTGGAAGGTGGGCAAAGCATGGTGGGAAAGGCACTCAACTTGATCATGGAGCACCATTGAATTGATTAATGAAGAGTGCTCCTTCCATTGAAATATTTTATGGCAAAAGCTTGCTTTCTAACTCCTATAAATAGGCACAAGAGCAAGGGTCATGACACACCATTCTTCATTCATTCTTCATCTCCCTTCTTCACACGTTCTCTGCTTCTCTTCTTTGTTGGAGTTTCTCCAGCAACTTCTCCATTTCCGGGTTAGTTTTATTGTTGTAGTTGTAATTATGGAGGGCTAAAACCCTTAGATTGATTTTCTTGGAGAATGTTGTAATGTAATTTTGAGGTCATTAATTTTAATATAGTATGCTTTTATTATTGTTATTTCTTCATAATCATTCTCTACTTATTTAATTCCATTTTGTTTAATTGAATTTGTATGCTTAATCGGTTTAGTTATCCAAATGGAGTTGAATAAGATTTCAAATTAGAATGGATTAAGGAAATATGCATGCTTAATGAATATTTTCATAATCACTTTTAATAATTATGGTTTGCTTAATTCCATAATTTGAGAATAGATTATGTATATAGGCGATGTTCTTATGTATGCTCAATAATTCCTAGATTTTAAGATCTTGACTCCTTTTGCTTAATTAGGATGCTTGATTCAAATATTCATTTTTAAATGAAAGTAAAGGAATTGTGAATTGAAAAAGACGCTTAGTTGATCAATTCAAATTGAGCTAAGAAATTAACATTAATAAGTATACAAGTTATTTTTAGTGAACCAAGGATAAATTTATTTACAATACTCCAAGAAAATCAATCGCTTGTTATTTATTGTTTTAAATCCTTTATTTACCTTGCTTTAATTTTAATTGTCACAACAAAAATCAATCAAACCCCCCCCCAATTGTATGTTAGTAAACTTATGTTTGTAAAATTTTTACTTGTTTAGTTTTAATTTTTAATTGTTAAAAATTAGTTTAAGACTTGATTTTTCCTAAATTTCTGTGTTGATCCTTGAGAGACCGACCTAGGTTGACACCCTAGTACTACATTAATTAGTTTTAATGTACTAATTTGACGGGGCCACGACAACCCGCGTCAAATTTTGGCGCCGTTGCCGGGGATCAACGATCTTTAGGAAAAATTCTTGTTTTAAATTAATTTTTTTTTATTTGAAAAAAAAAAAATTTAAAAAAAAAAATTTTTTTTTTTTTTTGTTTGTTTGTTTCTTTGTTTTATTTCTTTTGCATGATTTAGGATTCTTATGATTTATTGCTCATCATGATCAAATATCTTGTTGTATGCTATGTATGACTAGAAGAACTTTTGAGCATTTATATTCATCTGATCCTGAAATTGAAAGAACTTTTCATAGGTTAATTAGAGAAGCTAGATTTAATAATAATTTTGTTGATATTGATAGTGATAGTATTTTTTCTGAATCTGTTGAAAGTACTGCTAGTTTTTCTGATATGGCTGAACCTCGTGAAAGAACTCTTAGAGAACTAGCTGCTCCTGAATTCACTTACGAAAGTTTGTGTATTCAATATCCTGATGAGGATGTCCCTTTTATTCTTAAGACCGGACTTATACACTTGTTGCCTAAGTTTCATGGTCTTGCGGGTGAAGATCCGCACAAACACCTCAAAGAATTCCACATTGTGTGTTCCACAATGAAACCCCAAAACGTTCAAGAAGACCATGTCTATCTTAAAGCGTTTCCTCATTCTTTAGAGGGTGTTGCTAAGGATTGGTTGTATTACCTTGCTCCAAGATCAATCACAAGTTGGAATGACTTAAAGAAAATGTTCTTGGAAAAATTCTTTCCTGCCTCTAGAACAACTGCAATCCGTAAAGACATATCTGGCATTAGGCAACTCTCTGGAGAAAGTCTTTATGAATATTGGGAGAGATTTAAGAAACTTTGTGCAAGTTGCCCTCACCACCAAATTTCTGAACAACTTCTTCTTCAGTACTTCTATGAAGGTTTACACCACGTTGATCGCAACATGATTGATGCGGCAAGTGGAGGAGCTTTAGGAGACATGACTGCTGCTGAAGCAAGAAATCTGATTGAGAAGATGGCATCTAACTCTCAACAATTTGGTGTGAGACATGATTCTTTCAAACCCATGTTTGATTCCAATTCTAGTTCATCTGGAATTAAACTTGAGAGCAAACTTGATGCTCTCACCACTCTAGTCACACAATTGGCAGTAAATCAAAAATCCATGACTGCTAAAGTGTGTGGAATCTGCTCTTCACAAGAGCACCCCACTGATTGTTGTCCTTCTCTACAAGAAAAGGATAATAATAGTCCCCAAGCCTATGCAGCAAATATCTACCATGACAGACCTCCACCACAACAAAACCATGACCTTTCCACCAATAGATACAATCCAGGTTGGAGGAACCATCCAAACTTGAGATGGGGAAACCAACAACAAAATCCCCAACCTCCATTTCAAAACAATGCACCAACCTTCCAAAGACCTACACCTCAACCATCCACAAGTGGCCCTTCTTTGGAGGATCTGGTGAAACAAATGGCTGCACAGAACTTAGAGTATCAACAAAGAAATGATGCTACCATCCAGAGTTTAAGCAACCAAATTGGGCAATTGGCTTCATCATTAAGCCAGTTACAATCTCAAAACTCTGACAAATTACCATCTCAACCAGCTGCAAATCCAAGAAATGTGAGTGCAATTCAGTTAAGATCAGGTAAGAACCTTGAAGTACCCATATCTAAGGAACCTGAAAAACAAAAAGATGTGCCCACAACAGTTGAGAATGATGAACCCTCTTCAAGCACAAGCAAATCTGAGAAGCAACCACCCCAAGTTCCATCTCATATCCCTCTTCCTTTCCCACCAAAAGCAATTCCAAGCAAGAAGATGGAAGAAGTAGACAAAGAAATTTTGGATACTTTCAGGAAAGTGGAAATAAATATACCTCTTCTTGATGCAATCAAACAAGTCCCCAAGTATGCCAAGTTTCTAAAGGAACTATGTACTCATAAGAGGAGACTCAAAGGGAATGAAAGGATAAACATGGGAAGAAATGTATCTGCACTGCTCAGTAAAGAAGTTTCAAATATCCCTGAGAAATGCAAGGATCCAGGTACGTTTTCTATACCCTGTATCATAGGCAATAACAAATTTGAAAATTGCATGTTAGATTTAGGAGCTTCAATAAATGTTATGCCTATGTCTGTTTTTAAAACTTTATCTCTTGGAAATTTACAACCTACTGGTGTAGTAATTCAGCTAGCCAATAGGAGCACTGCCTATCCTGCTGGAGTTATAGAAGATGTTTTGGTTCAGGTAGAACAGCTTGTCTTTCCTGCTGACTTTTTTGTACTTGATATGGAAGAAGGTATGCCTCAAATTCCTGTTCCTATCATTTTGGGAAGACCATTTTTGAAAACAGCCAAAACTATAATTGATGTCCATGCTGGAACTCTTTCTATGGAATTTGGTGATACGAAGGTAAGATTTAACATTCTAGATGCCATGAAATATCCTTCTGAAAATCATTCTGTTTTCCAAATTGACATTATTGATGAACTAGTTTTTGAACATTTTTCTGATGTTGATTTGGAATGCATAGATGATTCATACAGTTGTTTTGCATGCAATAATTCTGAGAATTGTCATATTTGTGCTGAAATTGACAAATACATAACTGCTGATTTAGAGTCTATAGAAATACCTGTTCTAAATGCAAATTTTCAAGAAGACTCTAACAAATTTTTTGAGGTGCAAGAATCCAAATCTGTTTTGTTAGTTCCATCTACTTTGCAGGCACCTAATCTGGAGCTAAATTTCTTACTTGAAAACCTCAAGTATTCATACTTGGAAAATGATGAGGAGCTTTCAGAGATAATCTTTACTTCTCTTGATGAAAATCAAGAAGAAAAATTGCTGCAAAATTTGAAAAGGCACAAGAAGGCTAGACCACTATCCAATCTGCTTCAAAAGGATGTGGTATTTGAGTTTAATCCACCTTGAGGGAGTTTTTCTTACCCATCTCTTTACTTTTTCATTATATTGTCTATTTTGTATGCTCTGTCTTACATTGAGGACAATGTATGATTTAAGTGTGGGGGTGGGATCATTTGTGTGTTTTTATCATTTGTGTGATTTTGTGTGATATTAAAAAAAAAAAAAAAAAAAGGATTTAAATAAAAGATTTTGTGTGTGTTTTTGTTTTAAAAAGGCATGTTTTATTGGAATTTTAAGATATGCATGAGTACAAGTAAATTCTTTCATGTCTGATATGAGCTTAATGATATGTTATAATTTGAACTCAAACATTTTTGGTATGTTGAGAATGACATGATAATTGAGAAATGATCATATATGATGGAATTATACCTTGTGAGATTTTTGAGCCTTTAAATTTGATGGATCACTTTAAACCATCTTAATCCTTTCATGTGTGATTAATTCCTGAAGACTTACATCTTAATTTTTGTCTTGTTTCTTGATGATACTTGAAACTCATATGAATGTATTTTGATACAGGCATTTTGTTCAGTTGAGCCATTAAGCCAGATAAGCCTACCATGAATAAATTATCTCTTGCTAGCCATTTTGAGCCTATTTAACTGTTTCCTTGTTACAGCTCAAATAAACCATGGATGAAGAACCAAAAATATACCTACCTTAAGAAATATATTGAAGCTTTGGAATCAAGACAAAACAGGCATTCAAATAAGTGTGGGGGTGTGCAAAAAGGAATTGCAACTCTTGTTCTAAGTGTTATGCAATATTATAAAAAAAAAAAAAAAAAAAAAAAAAAAATTTGCCAAATACCATACAATAAATGTTTTACCCTCACTGTTTGCCAGTAAAATTAATTGCTTCATTATTCTTTTTGGTATATATATATAAATATATATATTTCATCCATTTTAACCTTGGCCACATTACAACCCTGTGAAAGCCCTGTTGATCTATACATGCATTTGAGTTGATTGTGGAATTAAGAAACTTGCCAAATTTTTAGACTGTTTATTTTTCAGGAATTGTTTTGAGTGTATACACAAACCTTAAACACTTGAGAGTTGAGAGTATGTCTTGTGAGGTTCTATCACTTATGATCTTCTTTTCAGTTTAATTTAATTTTTACATGCCTAAGTGTTTGAATGATTTTTATATATATCTTGATGCTCTGTATCTTTCATGTTGAAAACTCTTGTTTCTTTGTATATTTCTAAGATTTCATGACAAGCATGCCAGTTCTGTGTGTGTTGTTTTCAACTTAATGTTTTCAATAAATTGTGATACTTGTTTTTATTTTGATTTTGCCCGGGAGTGCAAAAGAATAAGTGTGGGAGTATTTGATGATGCATGATTTATCTCTAATTCTCCAATTTAAATGTGTATAATTTGCCATCACTTAGTGTGTAACATATTGCATTTTAACACATTTTTATCATTTGATCTTTATGTAATATTTGATTGTTAATTTGTGCCAAAAGTAAATAGATCAAAGAAACTCAAGAATTCCAATCCAAAATGAAGATCAAAGTGCCTAAGGATCAAAGGAATCAAGAAATATTCAAAAGGATCTCAAAAAGGGTAAAAAGTGTGCAAAATATGAAGAATCAGGGGGATGAATCGATTCATCCCCCTCTTGAATCGATTCATGCGAATTGAATGCACCAGGAAGTGAAATTTTGAGCCATGAATCGATTCATTCTGGCTTGAATCGATTCATACGACTGAATCATGCAAAAATCAGCATTTTGAATCGATTCATTTGAGTTTCAAAGGCAATGAATCGATTCTTCCATCAAATGAATCGATTCATACGTGTAAAATTAGCCCAGAATTGCATTTTGGAAGCATGAATCGATTCCTCCCACCAATGAATCGATTCATGAGTGAATAATTGGCCCAGAAACACGTTTTCAAGCTTCTGGAAGGTGGGCAAAGCATGGTGGGAAAGGCACTCAACTTGATCATGGAGCACCATTGAATTGATTAATGAAGAGTGCTCCTTCCATTGAAATATTTTATGGCAAAAGCTTGCTTTCTAACTCCTATAAATAGGCACAAGAGCAAGGGTCATGACACACCATTCTTCATTCATTCTTCATCTCCCTTCTTCACACGTTCTCTGCTTCTCTTCTTTGTTGGAGTTTCTCCAGCAACTTCTCCATTTCCGGGTTAGTTTTATTGTTGTAGTTGTAATTATGGAGGGCTAAAACCCTTAGATTGATTTTCTTGGAGAATGTTGTAATGTAATTTTGAGGTCATTAATTTTAATATAGTATGCTTTTATTATTGTTATTTCTTCATAATCATTCTCTACTTATTTAATTCCATTTTGTTTAATTGAATTTGTATGCTTAATCGGTTTAGTTATCCAAATGGAGTTGAATAAGATTTCAAATTAGAATGGATTAAGGAAATATGCATGCTTAATGAATATTTTCATAATCACTTTTAATAATTATGGTTTGCTTAATTCCATAATTTGAGAATAGATTATGTATATAGGCGATGTTCTTATGTATGCTCAATAATTCCTAGATTTTAAGATCTTGACTCCTTTTGCTTAATTAGGATGCTTGATTCAAATATTCATTTTTAAATGAAAGTAAAGGAATTGTGAATTGAAAAAGACGCTTAGTTGATCAATTCAAATTGAGCTAAGAAATTAACATTAATAAGTATACAAGTTATTTTTAGTGAACCAAGGATAAATTTATTTACAATACTCCAAGAAAATCAATCGCTTGTTATTTATTGTTTTAAATCCTTTATTTACCTTGCTTTAATTTTAATTGTCACAACAAAAATCAATCAAACCCCCCCCCAATTGTATGTTAGTAAACTTATGTTTGTAAAATTTTTACTTGTTTAGTTTTAATTTTTAATTGTTAAAAATTAGTTTAAGACTTGATTTTTCCTAAATTTCTGTGTTGATCCTTGAGAGACCGACCTAGGTTGACACCCTAGTACTACATTAATTAGTTTTAATGTACTAATTTGACGGGGCCACGACAACCCGCGTCAGACGGCGTGGGGGAGGTATCATAAAACAAATGATCGCGCACATTATGGCAGGTGCGATCATACCAGCACTAATGCACCGGATCCCATCAGAACTCCACAGTTAAGCGTGCTTGGGCGAGAGTAGTACAGGGATGGGTGACCTCCTGGGAAGTCCTCGTGTTGCACCTCTTTTTTGCTACTTTCCCGAGTCCGCACCTCCTCTGTTTTTGTTCTTTCAATTTTATTTGTCCCTCACCTGATTCTGTGGCCTCGACGTCGACGGGCTCGCAAAGGGCTTTCCGTTGATACCTTACGGGCCTAGAGACGCATCCCGGTTCAAAAGTTACGGCTGTTTGAAGCTGGCGACGGCGTAGGGGAGGTATCATAAAACAAATGATCGCGCACATTATGGCAGGTGCGATCATACCAGCACTAATGCACCGGATCCCATCAGAACTCCACAGTTAAGCGTGCTTGGGCGAGAGTAGTACTGGGATGGGTGACCTCCTGGGAAGTCCTCGTGTTGCACCTCTTTTTTGTTACTTTCTTGGGTTCCTACCACCTCTGTTTTTGTTCTTTCAATTTTATTTGTCCCTCACCCGATTTTGTGGCCTCGACGTCGACGGGCTCGCAAAGGGCTTTCCGTTGATACCTTACGGGCCGCGAGACGCATCCCGGTTCAAAAGTTACGGCCGTTTGAAGCTGGCGACGGCGTGGGGGAGGTATCATAAAACAAATGATCGCGCACATTGTGGCAGGTGCGATCATACCAACACTAATGCACCGGATCCCATCAGAACTCCGAAGTTAAGCGCGTTTGGGCGAGAGTAGTACTGGGATGGGTGACCTCCTGGGAAGTCCTCGTGTTGCACCTCTTTTTTGCTACTTTCCCGGGTCCGCACCACCTCTATTTTTGTTCTTTCAATTTTATTTGTCCCTCACCCGATTCTGTGGCCTCGACGTCCACGGCCTCTCATAGGGCTTTCCATGGATACCTTACGGGCCGCGAGACGCATCCCGGTTCAAAAGTTACGGCCGTTTAAAGCTGGCGACGGCGTGGGGGAGGTATCATAAAACCAATGATCGCGCACATTGTGGCAGGTGCTATCATACCAGCACTAATGCACCGGATCCCATCAGAACTCCGCAGTTAAGCGTGCTTGGGCGAGAGTAGTACTAGGATGGGTGACCTCCTAGGAAGTCCTCGTGTTGCACCTGTTTTTTGCTACTTTCCCGGGTCCGCACCACCGCTGTTTTTGTTCTTTCAATTTTATTTGTCCCTCACCTGATTCTGTGGCCTCGACGTCGACGGGCTCACAAAGGGCTTTCCGTTGATACCTTACGGGCCTAGAGACGCATCCCGGTTCAAAAGTTACGGCCGTTTGAAGCTGGCGACGGCGTGGGGGAGGTATCATAAAACAAATGATCGCGCACATTGTGGCAGGTGCGATCATACCTGCACTAATGCACCGGATCCCATCAGAACTCCGCAGTTAAGCGTGCTTGGGCGAGAGTAGCACTGGGATGGGTGACCTCCTGGGAAGTCCTCGTGTTGCACCTCTTTTTTGCTACTTTCCCGAGTCCGCACCTCCTCTGTTTTTGTTCTTTCAATTTTATTTGTCCCTCACCTGATTCTGTGGCCTCGACGTCGACGGGCTCGCAAAGGGCTTTCCGTTGATACCTTACGGGCCTAGAGACGCATCCCGGTTCAAAAGTTACGGCCGTTTGAAGCTGGCGACGGCGTGGGGGAGGTATCATAAAACAAATCATCGCGCACATTGTGGCAGGTGCGATCATACCAGCACTAATGCACCGGATCCCATCAGAACTCCGCAGTTAAGCGCGCTTGGGCGAGAGTAGTACTGGGATGGGTGACCTCCTGGGAAGTCCTCGTGTTGCACCTCTTTTTTGCTAATTTCCCGGGTCCGCACCACCGCTATTTTTGTTCTTTCAATTTTATTTGTCCCTCACCCGATTTTGTGGCCTCGACGTCGACGGGCTCGCAAAGGGCTTTTGCGTTGATACCTTACGGGCCGCGAGACGCATCCCGGTTCAAAAGTTACGGCCGTTTGAAGCTGGCGACGGTGTGGGGGAGGTATCATAAAACAAATGATCGCGCACATTATGGCAGGTGCGATCATACCAGCACTAATGCACCGGATCCCATCAGAACTCCACAGTTAAGCGTGCTTGGGCGAGAGTAGTACTGGGATGGGTGACCTCCTAGGAAGTCCTCGTGTTGCACCTCTTTTTTGCTACTTTCCCGAGTCCGCACCTCCTCTGTTTTTGTTCTTTCAATTTTATTTGTCCCTCTCCTGATTCTGTGGCCTCGACGTCGACGGGCTCGCAAAGGGCTTTCCGTTGATACCTTACGGGCCTAGAGACGCATCCCGGTTCAAAAGTTACGGTCGTTTGAAGCTGGCGACGGCGTGGGGGAGGTATCATAAAACAAATGATCGCGCACATTATGGCAGGTGCGATCATACCAGCACTAATGCACCGGATCCCATCAGAACTCCACAGTTAAGCGTGCTTGGGCGAGAGTAGTACTGGGATGGGTGACCTCCTGGGAAGTCCTCGTGTTGCACCTCTTTTTTGTTACTTTCCTGGGTTCCTACCACCTCTGTTTTTGTTCTTTCAATTTTATTTGTCCCTCACCCGATTTTGTGGCCTCGACGTCGACGGGCTCGCAAAGGGCTTTCCGTTGATACCTTACGGGCCGCGAGACGCATCCCGGTTCAAAAGTTACGGCCGTTTGAAGCTGGCGACGGCGTGGGGGAGGTATCATAAAACAAATGATCGCGCACATTGTGGCAGGTGCGATCATACCAGCACTAATGCACCGGATCCCATCAGAACTCCGCAGTTAAGCTCGTTTGGGCGAGAGTAGTACTGGGATGGGTGACCTCCTGGGAAGTCCTCGTGTTGCACCTCTTTTTTGCTACTTTCCCGGGTCCGCACCACCTCTGTTTTTGTTCTTTCAATTTTATTTGTCCCTCACCCGATTCTGTGGCCTCGACGTCCACGGCCTCTCATAGGGCTTTCCATGGATACCTTACGGGCCGCGAGACGCATCCCGGTTCAAAAGTTACGGCCGTTTAAAGCTGGCGACGGCGTGGGGGAGGTATCATAAAACCAATGATCGCGCACATTGTGGCAGGTGCTATCATACCAGCACTAATGCACCGGATCCCATCAGAACTCTGCAGTTAAGCGTGCTTGGGCGAGAGTAGTACTAGGATGGGTGACCTCTTGGGAAGTCCTCGTGTTGCACCTGTTTTTTGCTACTTTCCCGGGTCCGTACCACCGCTGTTTTTGTTCTTTCAATTTTATTTGTCCCTCACCTGATTCTGTGGCCTCGACGTCGACGGGCTCACAAAGGGCTTTCCGTTGATACCTTAAGGGCCTAGAGACGCATCCCGGTTCAAAAGTTACGGCCGTTTGAAGCTGGCGACGGCGTGGGGGAGGTATCATAAAACAAATGATCGCGCACATTGTGGCAGGTGCGATCATACCAGCACTAATGCACCGGATCCCATCAGAACTCCGCAGTTAAGCGTGCTTGGGCGAGAGTAGTACTGGGATGGGTGACCTCCTGGGAAGTCCTCGTGTTGCACCTCTTTTTTGCTACTTTCCCGAGTCCGCACCTCCTCTGTTTTTGTTCTTTCAATTTTATTTATCCCTCACCTGATTCTGTGGCCTCGACGTCGACGGGCTCGCAAAGGGCTTTCCGTTGATACCTTACGGGCCTAGAGACGCATCCCGGTTCAAAAGTTACGGCCGTTTGAAGCTGGCGACGGCGTGGGGGAGGTATCATAAAACAAATCATCGCGCACATTGTGGCAGGTGCGATCATACCAGCACTAATGCACCGGATCCCATCAGAACTCCGCAGTTAAGCGCGCTTGGGCGAGAGTAGTACTGGGATGGGTGACCTCCTGGGAAGTCCTCGTGTTGCACCTCTTTTTTGCTACTTTCCCGAGTCCGCACCTTCTCTGTTTTTGTTCTTTCAATTTTATTTATCCCTCACCTGATTCTGTGGCCTCGACGTCGACGGGCTCGCAAAGGGCTTTCCGTTGATACCTTACGGGCCTAGAGACGCATCCCGGTTCAAAAGTTACGGCCGTTTGAAGCTGGCGACGGCGTGGGGGAGGTATCATAAAACAAATCATCGCGCACATTGTGGCAGGTGCGATCATACCAGCACTAATGCACCGGATCCCATCAGAACTCCGCAGTTAAGCGCGCTTGGGCGAGAGTAGTACTGGGATGGGTGACCTCCTGATAAGTCCTCGTGTTGCACCTCTTTTTTGCTAATTTCCCGGGTCCGCACCACCGCTGTTTTTGTTCTTTCAATTTTATTTGTCCCTCACCCGATTTTGTGGCCTCGACGTCGACGGGCTCGCAAAGGGCTTTTGCGTTGATACCTTACGGGCCGCGAGACGCATCCCGGTTCAAAAGTTACGGCCGTTTGAAGCTGGCGACGGCGTGGGGGAGGTATCATAAAACAAATGATCGCGCACATTATGGCAGGTGCGATCATACCAGCACTAATGCACCGGATCCCATCAGAACTCCACAGTTAAGCGTGCTTGGGCGAGAGTAGTACAGGGATGGGTGACCTCCTGGGAAGTCCTCGTGTTGCACCTCTTTTTTGCTACTTTCCCGAGTCCGCACCTCCTCTGTTTTTGTTCTTTCAATTTTATTTGTCCCTCACCTGATTCTGTGGCCTCGACGTCGACGGGCTCGCAAAGGGCTTTCCGTTGATACCTTACGGGCCTAGAGACGCATCCCGGTTCAAAAGTTACGGCTGTTTGAAGCTGGCGACGGCGTAGGGGAGGTATCATAAAACAAATGATCGCGCACATTATGGCAGGTGCGATCATACCAGCACTAATGCACCGGATCCCATCAGAACTCCACAGTTAAGCGTGCTTGGGCGAGAGTAGTACTGGGATGGGTGACCTCCTGGGAAGTCCTCGTGTTGCACCTCTTTTTTGTTACTTTCTTGGGTTCCTACCACCTCTGTTTTTGTTCTTTCAATTTTATTTGTCCCTCACCCGATTTTGTGGCCTCGACGTCGACGGGCTCGCAAAGGGCTTTCCGTTGATACCTTACGGGCCGCGAGACGCATCCCGGTTCAAAAGTTACGGCCGTTTGAAGCTGGCGACGGCGTGGGGGAGGTATCATAAAACAAATGATCGCGCACATTGTGGCAGGTGCGATCATACCAACACTAATGCACCGGATCCCATCAGAACTCCGAAGTTAAGCGCGTTTGGGCGAGAGTAGTACTGGGATGGGTGACCTCCTGGGAAGTCCTCGTGTTGCACCTCTTTTTTGCTACTTTCCCGGGTCCGCACCACCTCTATTTTTGTTCTTTCAATTTTATTTGTCCCTCACCCGATTCTGTGGCCTCGACGTCCACGGCCTCTCATAGGGCTTTCCATGGATACCTTACGGGCCGCGAGACGCATCCCGGTTCAAAAGTTACGGCCGTTTAAAGCTGGCGACGGCGTGGGGGAGGTATCATAAAACCAATGATCGCGCACATTGTGGCAGGTGCTATCATACCAGCACTAATGCACCGGATCCCATCAGAACTCCGCAGTTAAGCGTGCTTGGGCGAGAGTAGTACTAGGATGGGTGACCTCCTAGGAAGTCCTCGTGTTGCACCTGTTTTTTGCTACTTTCCCGGGTCCGCACCACCGCTGTTTTTGTTCTTTCAATTTTATTTGTCCCTCACCTGATTCTGTGGCCTCGACGTCGACGGGCTCACAAAGGGCTTTCCGTTGATACCTTACGGGCCTAGAGACGCATCCCGGTTCAAAAGTTACGGCCGTTTGAAGCTGGCGACGGCGTGGGGGAGGTATCATAAAACAAATGATCGCGCACATTGTGGCAGGTGCGATCATACCTGCACTAATGCACCGGATCCCATCAGAACTCCGCAGTTAAGCGTGCTTGGGCGAGAGTAGCACTGGGATGGGTGACCTCCTGGGAAGTCCTCGTGTTGCACCTTTTTTTTGCTACTTTCCCGAGTCCGCACCTCCTCTGTTTTTGTTCTTTCAATTTTATTTGTCCCTCACCTGATTCTGTGGCCTCGACGTCGACGGGCTCGCAAAGGGCTTTCCGTTGATACCTTACGGGCCTAGAGACGCATCCCGGTTCAAAAGTTACGGCCGTTTGAAGCTGGCGACGGCGTGGGGGAGGTATCATAAAACAAATCATCGCGCACATTGTGGCAGGTGCGATCATACCAGCACTAATGCACCGGATCCCATCAGAACTCCGCAGTTAAGCGCGCTTGGGCGAGAGTAGTACTGGGATGGGTGACCTCCTGGGAAGTCCTCGTGTTGCACCTCTTTTTTGCTAATTTCCCGGGTCCGCACCACCGCTATTTTTGTTCTTTCAATTTTATTTGTCCCTCACCCGATTTTGTGGCCTCGACGTCGACGGGCTCGCAAAGGGCTTTTGCGTTGATACCTTACGGGCCGCGAGACGCATCCCGGTTCAAAAGTTACGGCCGTTTGAAGCTGGCGACGGTGTGGGGGAGGTATCATAAAACAAATGATCGCGCACATTATGGCAGGTGCGATCATACCAGCACTAATGCACCGGATCCCATCAGAACTCCACAGTTAAGCGTGCTTGGGCGAGAGTAGTACTGGGATGGGTGACCTCCTGGGAAGTCCTCGTGTTGCACCTCTTTTTTGCTACTTTCCCGAGTCCGCACCTCCTCTGTTTTTGTTCTTTCAATTTTATTTGTCCCTCTCCTGATTCTGTGGCCTCGACGTCGACGGGCTCGCAAAGGGCTTTCCGTTGATACCTTACGGGCCTAGAGACGCATCCCGGTTCAAAAGTTACGGTCGTTTGAAGCTGGCGACGGCGTGGGGGAGGTATCATAAAACAAATGATCGCGCACATTATGGCAGGTGCGATCATACCAGCACTAATGCACCGGATCCCATCAGAACTCCACAGTTAAGCGTGCTTGGGCGAGAGTAGTACTGGGATGGGTGACCTCCTGGGAAGTCCTCGTGTTGCACCTCTTTTTTGTTACTTTCCTGGGTTCCTACCACCTCTGTTTTTGTTCTTTCAATTTTATTTGTCCCTCACCCGATTTTGTGGCCTCGACGTCGACGGGCTCGCAAAGGGCTTTCCGTTGATACCTTACGGGCCGCGAGACGCATCCCGGTTCAAAAGTTACGGCCGTTTGAAGCTGGCGACGGCGTGGGGGAGGTATCATAAAACAAATGATCGCGCACATTGTGGCAGGTGCGATCATACCAGCACTAATGCACCGGATCCCATCAGAACTCCGCAGTTAAGCTCGTTTGGGCGAGAGTAGTACTGGGATGGGTGACCTCCTGGGAAGTCCTCGTGTTGCACCTCTTTTTTGCTACTTTCCCGGGTCCGCACCACCTCTGTTTTTGTTCTTTCAATTTTATTTGTCCCTCACCCGATTCTGTGGCCTCGACGTCCACGGCCTCTCATAGGGCTTTCCATGGATACCTTACGGGCCGCGAGACGCATCCCGGTTCAAAAGTTACGGCCGTTTAAAGCTGGCGACGGCGTGGGGGAGGTATCATAAAACCAATGATCGCGCACATTGTGGCAGGTGCTATCATACCAGCACTAATGCACCGGATCCCATCAGAACTCTGCAGTTAAGCGTGCTTGGGCGAGAGTAGTACTAGGATGGGTGACCTCTTGGGAAGTCCTCGTGTTGCACCTGTTTTTTGCTACTTTCCCGGGTCCGTACCACCGCTGTTTTTGTTCTTCCAATTTTATTTGTCCCTCACCTGATTCTGTGGCCTCGACGTCGACGGGCTCACAAAGGGCTTTCCGTTGATACCTTAAGGGCCTAGAGACGCATCCCGGTTCAAAAGTTACGGCCGTTTGAAGCTGGCGACGGCGTGGGGGAGGTATCATAAAACAAATGATCGCGCACATTGTGGCAGGTGCGATCATACCAGCACTAATGCACCGGATCCCATCAGAACTCCGCAGTTAAGCGTGCTTGGGCGAGAGTAGTACTGGGATGGGTGACCTCCTGGGAAGTCCTCGTGTTGCACCTCTTTTTTGCTACTTTCCCGAGTCCGCACCTCCTCTGTTTTTGTTCTTTCAATTTTATTTATCCCTCACCTGATTCTGTGGCCTCGACGTCGACGGGCTCGCAAAGGGCTTTCCGTTGATACCTTACGGGCCTAGAGACGCATCCCGGTTCAAAAGTTACGGCCGTTTGAAGCTGGCGACGGCGTGGGGGAGGTATCATAAAACAAATCATCGCGCACATTGTGGCAGGTGCGATCATACCAGCACTAATGCACCGGATCCCATCAGAACTCCGCAGTTAAGCGCGCTTGGGCGAGAGTAGTACTGGGATGGGTGACCTCCTGGGAAGTCCTCGTGTTGCACCTCTTTTTTGCTACTTTCCCGAGTCCGCACCTCCTCTGTTTTTGTTCTTTCAATTTTATTTATCCCTCACCTGATTCTGTGGCCTCGACGTCGACGGGCTCGCAAAGGGCTTTCCGTTGATACCTTACGGGCCTAGAGACGCATCCCGGTTCAAAAGTTACGGCCGTTTGAAGCTGGCGACGGCGTGGGGGAGGTATCATAAAACAAATCATCGCGCACATTGTGGCAGGTGCGATCATACCAGCACTAATGCACCGGATCCCATCAGAACTCCGCAGTTAAGCGCGCTTGGGCGAGAGTAGTACTGGGATGGGTGACCTCCTGATAAGTCCTCGTGTTGCACCTCTTTTTTGCTAATTTCCCGGGTCCGCACCACCGCTGTTTTTGTTCTTTCAATTTTATTTGTCCCTCACCCGATTTTGTGGCCTCGACGTCGACGGGCTCGCAAAGGGCTTTTGCGTTGATACCTTACGGGCCGCGAGACGCATCCCGGTTCAAAAGTTACGGCCGTTTGAAGCTGGCGACGGCGTGGGGGAGGTATCATAAAACAAATGATCGCGCACATTATGGCAGGTGCGATCATACCAGCACTAATGCACCGGATCCCATCAGAACTCCACAGTTAAGCGTGCTTGGGCGAGAGTAGTACAGGGATGGGTGACCTCCTGGGAAGTCCTCGTGTTGCACCTCTTTTTTGCTACTTTCCCGAGTCCGCACCTCCTCTGTTTTTGTTCTTTCAATTTTATTTGTCCCTCACCTGATTCTGTGGCCTCGACGTCGACGGGCTCGCAAAGGGCTTTCCGTTGATACCTTACGGGCCTAGAGACGCATCCCGGTTCAAAAGTTACGGCTGTTTGAAGCTGGCGACGGCGTAGGGGAGGTATCATAAAACAAATGATCGCGCACATTATGGCAGGTGCGATCATACCAGCACTAATGCACCGGATCCCATCAGAACTCCACAGTTAAGCGTGCTTGGGCGAGAGTAGTACTGGGATGGGTGACCTCCTGGGAAGTCCTCGTGTTGCACCTCTTTTTTGTTACTTTCTTGGGTTCCTACCACCTCTGTTTTTGTTCTTTCAATTTTATTTGTCCCTCACCCGATTTTGTGGCCTCGACGTCGACGGGCTCGCAAAGGGCTTTCCGTTGATACCTTACGGGCCGCGAGACGCATCCCGGTTCAAAAGTTACGGCCGTTTGAAGCTGGCGACGGCGTGGGGGAGGTATCATAAAACAAATGATCGCGCACATTGTGGCAGGTGCGATCATACCAACACTAATGCACCGGATCCCATCAGAACTCCGAAGTTAAGCGCGTTTGGGCGAGAGTAGTACTGGGATGGGTGACCTCCTGGGAAGTCCTCGTGTTGCACCTCTTTTTTGCTACTTTCCCGGGTCCGCACCACCTCTATTTTTGTTCTTTCAATTTTATTTGTCCCTCACCCGATTCTGTGGCCTCGACGTCCACGGCCTCTCATAGGGCTTTCCATGGATACCTTACGGGCCGCGAGACGCATCCCGGTTCAAAAGTTACGACCGTTTAAAGCTGGCGACGGCGTGGGGGAGGTATCATAAAACCAATGATCGCGCACATTGTGGCAGGTGCTATCATACCAGCACTAATGCACCGGATCCCATCAGAACTCCGCAGTTAAGCGTGCTTGGGCGAGAGTAGTACTAGGATGGGTGACCTCCTAGGAAGTCCTCGTGTTGCACCTGTTTTTTGCTACTTTCCCGGGTCCGCACCACCGCTGTTTTTGTTCTTTCAATTTTATTTGTCCCTCACCTGATTCTGTGGCCTCGACGTCGACGGGCTCACAAAGGGCTTTCCGTTGATACCTTACGGGCCTAGAGACGCATCCCGGTTCAAAAGTTACGGCCGTTTGAAGCTGGCGACGGCGTGGGGGAGGTATCATAAAACAAATGATCGCGCACATTGTGGCAGGTGCGATCATACCTGCACTAATGCACCGGATCCCATCAGAACTCCGCAGTTAAGCGTGCTTGGGCGAGAGTAGCACTGGGATGGGTGACCTCCTGGGAAGTCCTCGTGTTGCACCTTTTTTTTGCTACTTTCCCGAGTCCGCACCTCCTCTGTTTTTGTTCTTTCAATTTTATTTGTCCCTCACCTGATTCTGTGGCCTCGACGTCGACGGGCTCGCAAAGGGCTTTCCGTTGATACCTTACGGGCCTAGAGACGCATCCCGGTTCAAAAGTTACGGCCGTTTGAAGCTGGCGACGGCGTGGGGGAGGTATCATAAAACAAATCATCGCGCACATTGTGGCAGGTGCGATCATACCAGCACTAATGCACCGGATCCCATCAGAACTCCGCAGTTAAGCGCGCTTGGGCGAGAGTAGTACTGGGATGGGTGACCTCCTGGGAAGTCCTCGTGTTGCACCTCTTTTTTGCTAATTTCCCGGGTCCGCACCACCGCTATTTTTGTTCTTTCAATTTTATTTGTCCCTCACCCGATTTTGTGGCCTCGACGTCGACGGGCTCGCAAAGGGCTTTTGCGTTGATACCTTACGGGCCGCGAGACGCATCCCGGTTCAAAAGTTACGGCCGTTTGAAGCTGGCGACGGTGTGGGGGAGGTATCATAAAACAAATGATCGCGCACATTATGGCAGGTGCGATCATACCAGCACTAATGCACCGGATCCCATCAGAACTCCACAGTTAAGCGTGCTTGGGCGAGAGTAGTACTGGGATGGGTGACCTCCTGGGAAGTCCTCGTGTTGCACCTCTTTTTTGCTACTTTCCCGAGTCCGCACCTCCTCTGTTTTTGTTCTTTCAATTTTATTTGTCCCTCTCCTGATTCTGTGGCCTCGACGTCGACGGGCTCGCAAAGGGCTTTCCGTTGATACCTTACGGGCCTAGAGACGCATCCCGGTTCAAAAGTTACGGTCGTTTGAAGCTGGCGACGGCGTGGGGGAGGTATCATAAAACAAATGATCGCGCACATTATGGCAGGTGCGATCATACCAGCACTAATGCACCGGATCCCATCAGAACTCCACAGTTAAGCGTGCTTGGGCGAGAGTAGTACTGGGATGGGTGACCTCCTGGGAAGTCCTCGTGTTGCACCTCTTTTTTGTTACTTTCCTGGGTTCCTACCACCTCTGTTTTTGTTCTTTCAATTTTATTTGTCCCTCACCCGATTTTGTGGCCTCGACGTCGACGGGCTCGCAAAGGGCTTTCCGTTGATACCTTACGGGCCGCGAGACGCATCCCGGTTCAAAAGTTACGGCCGTTTGAAGCTGGCGACGGCGTGGGGGAGGTATCATAAAACAAATGATCGCGCACATTGTGGCAGGTGCGATCATACCAGCACTAATGCACCGGATCCCATCAGAACTCCGCAGTTAAGCTCGTTTGGGCGAGAGTAGTACTGGGATGGGTGACCTCCTGGGAAGTCCTCGTGTTGCACCTCTTTTTTGCTACTTTCCCGGGTCCGCACCACCTCTGTTTTTGTTCTTTCAATTTTATTTGTCCCTCACCCGATTCTGTGGCCTCGACGTCCACGGCCTCTCATAGGGCTTTCCATGGATACCTTACGGGCCGCGAGACGCATCCCGGTTCAAAAGTTACGGCCGTTTAAAGCTGGCGACGGCGTGGGGGAGGTATCATAAAACCAATGATCGCGCACATTGTGGCAGGTGCTATCATACCAGCACTAATGCACCGGATCCCATCAGAACTCTGCAGTTAAGCGTGCTTGGGCGAGAGTAGTACTAGGATGGGTGACCTCTTGGGAAGTCCTCGTGTTGCACCTGTTTTTTGCTACTTTCCCGGGTCCGTACCACCGCTGTTTTTGTTCTTTCAATTTTATTTGTCCCTCACCTGATTCTGTGGCCTCGACGTCGACGGGCTCACAAAGGGCTTTCCGTTGATACCTTAAGGGCCTAGAGACGCATCCCGGTTCAAAAGTTACGGCCGTTTGAAGCTGGCGACGGCGTGGGGGAGGTATCATAAAACAAATGATCGCGCACATTGTGGCAGGTGCGATCATACCAGCACTAATGCACCGGATCCCATCAGAACTCCGCAGTTAAGCGTGCTTGGGCGAGAGTAGTACTGGGATGGGTGACCTCCTGGGAAGTCCTCGTGTTGCACCTCTTTTTTGCTACTTTCCCGAGTCCGCACCTCCTCTGTTTTTGTTCTTTCAATTTTATTTGTCCCTCACCTGATTCTGTGGCCTCGACGTCGACGGGCTTGCAAAGGGCTTTCCGTTGATACCTTACGGGCCTAGAGACGCATCCCGGTTCAAAAGTTACGGCCGTTTGAAGCTGGCGACGGCGTGGGGGAGGTATCATAAAACAAATCATCGCGCACATTGTGGCAGGTGCGATCATACCAGCACTAATGCACCGGATCCCATCAGAACTCCGCAGTTAAGCGTGCTTGGGCGAGAGTAGTACTAGGATGGGTGACCTCCTGGGAAGTCCTCGTGTTGCACCTCTTTTTTGCTACTTTCCCGGGTCCGCACCACCTCTGTTTTTGTTCTTTCAATTTTATTTGTCCCTCACCCGATTCTGTGGCCTCGACGTCGACGGGCTCTCATAGGGCTTTCCGTGGATACCTTACGGGCCGCGAGACGCATCTCGGTTCAAAAGTTACGGCCGTTTGAAGCTGGCGACGGCGTGGGGGAGGTATCATAAAACCAATGATCGCGTACATTGTGGCAGGTGTAACGGATCCCATCAGAACTCCGCAGTCATGCGTGGTTGGGCAAGAGTAGTACTGGGATGGGTGACCTCCTGGGAAGTCCTCGTGTTGCACCTCTTTTTTGCTACTTTCCCGGGTCCGCACCACTGCTGTTTTGGTTCTTTCATTTTTATTTGTCCCTCACCCTATTTTGTGGCCTCGACGTCGATGGGCTCGCGAAGGGCTTTCCGTTGATACCTTACGGGCTGCGAGACGCATCCCAGTTCAAAAGTTACAGCCGTTTGAAGCTGGCGACGGCGTGGGGGAAGTATCATAAAACAAATGATCGCGCACATAGTGGCAGGTGCGATCATACCACCACTAATGCACCGGATCCCATCAGAACTCTGCAGTTAAGCGTGCTTTGGTGAGAGTAGTACTGGGTCGGTGACCTCCTGGGAAGTCCTCGTGTTGCACCTTTTTTTTGTTACTTTCCTGGGTTCGTAGCACCTCTGTTTTTGTTCTTTCAATTTTATTTGTCCCTCACCCGATTCTATGGCCTCGACGTCGACGGGCTCGCAAAGGGCTTTCCGTTGATACCTTACGGGCCTAGAGACGCATCCCGGTTCAAAAGTTACGGCCGTTTAAAGCTGACGACGACGTGGGGGAGGTATCATAAAACAAATGATTGCGCACATTGTGGCAGGTGCGATCATACCACCACTAATGCACCGGATCCCATCAGAACTCCGCAGTTAAGCGTGCTTGGGCGAGAGTAGTACTAGGATGGGTGACCTCCTGGGAAGTACTCGTGTTGCACCTCTTTTTTGCTACTTTCCCGGGTCCGCACCACCTCTGTTTTTGTTCTTTCAATTTTATTTGTCCCTCACCCGATTCTGTGGCCTCGACGTCGGCGGGCTCTCATAGGGCTTTCCGTGGATACCTTACGGGCCGCGAGACGCATCCCGGTTTAAAAGTTACAGCCGTTTGAAGCTGGCGACGGCGTGGGGGAGGTATCATAAAACCAATGATCGCGCACATTGTGGCAGGTGCGATCATACCAGCACTAATGCACCGGATCCCATCAGAACTCCACAGTCAAGCGTGGTTGGGCAAGAGTAGTACTGGGATGGGTGACCTCCTGGGAAGTCCTCGTGTTGCACCTCTTTTTTGCTACATTCCCGGGTCCGCACCACCGCTGTTTTTGTTCTTTCAATTTTATTTGTCCCTTACCCGATTTTGTGGCCTCGATGTCGACGGGCTCACAAAGGGCTTTCCGTTGATACCTTACGGGCCGCGAGACGCATCCCGGTTCAAAAGTTACGGCCGTTTGAAGCTGGCGACGGCGTGGGGGAGGTATCATAAAACAAATGATCACGCACATTGTGGCAGGTGCGATCATACCAGCACTAATGCACTGGATCCCATCAGAACTCCGCAGTTAAGCGTGCTTGGGCGAGAGTAGTACTGGGATGGGTGACCTCCTGGGAATTCCTCGTGTTGCACCTCTTTTTTGCTACTTTCCCGGGTCCGCACCACCGCTGTTTTTGTTCTTCCAATTTTAACCCGATTTTGTGGCCTCGACGTCGAAGGGCTCGCAAAGGGCTTTCCGTTGATACCTTACGGGCCGCGAGACGCATCCCGGTTCAAAAGTTACGGCCGTTTGAAGCTGGCGACGGCGTGGGGGAGGTATCATAAAACAAATGATCGCGCACATTGTGGCAGGTGCGATCATACCACCACTAATGCACCGGATCCCATCAGAACTCCGCAGTGAAGCATGCTTGGGCGAGAGTAGTACTGGGATGGTGACCTCCTCGGAAGTCCTTGTGTTGCACCTCTTTTTTGCTACTTTCCCGGGTCCGCACCACCTCTGTTTTTGTTCTTTCAATTTTATTTGTCCCTCACCTGATTCTCTGGCCTCGACGTCGACGGGCTCGCAAAGCGCTTTCCGTTGATACCTTACGGGCCTAGAGACGCATCCCGGTTCAAAAGTTACGGCCGTTTGAAGCTGGCGACGGCGTGGGGGAGGTATCATAAAACAAATGATCGCGCACATTGTGGCAGGTGCGATCATACCAGCACTAATGCACTGGATCCCATCAGAACTCCGCTGTTAAGCGTGCTTGGGCGAGAGTAGTACTGGGATGGGTGACCTCCTGAGAAGTCCTCGTGTTGCACCTCTTTTTTGCTACTTTCCCGGGTCCGTACCACCGCTGCTTTTGTTCTTTCAATGTTATTTTTCCCTCACCCGATTTTGTGGCCTCGACGTCGACGGGCTCGCAAAGGGCTTTCCGTGGATACCTTACGGGCCGCGAGACGCATCCCGGTTCAAAAGTTACGGCCGTTTGAAGCTGGCGACGGCGTGGGGGAAGTATCATAAAACAAATGATCGCGCACATAGTGGTAGGTGCGATCATACCACCACTAATGCTACGGATCCCATCAGAACTCTGCAGTTAAGCGTGCTTTGGCGAGAGTAGTACTGGGTCGGTGACCTCCTGGGAAGTCCTCGTGTTGCACCTTTTTTTTGCTACTTTCTTGGGTTCGCACCACCTCTGTTTTTGTTCTTTCAATTTTATTTGTCCCTCACCCGATTCTATGGCCTCGACGTCGACGGGCTCGCGAAGGGCTTTCCATTGATACCTTACGAGCCGCGAGACGCATCCCGGTTCAAAAGTTACGGCCGTTTGAAGCTGGCGACGGTGTGGGGGAGGTATCATAAAACAAATGATCGCGCACATTGTGGCAGGTGCGATGATACCACCACTAATGCGCCGGATCCCATCAGAACTCCGCAGTGAAGCGTGCTTGGGCGAGAGTAGTACTGGGATGGTGACCTCCTGGGAAGTCCTTGTGTTGCACCTCTTTTTTACTACTTTCCCGGGTCCGCACCACCTCTGTTTTTGTTCTTTCAATTTTATTTGTCCCTCACCTGATTCTGTGGGCTCGACGTCGACGGGCTCGCAAAGGGCTTTCCGTTGATACCTTACGGGCCTAGAGACGCATCCCGGTTCAAAACTTACGGCCGTTTGAAGCTGGCGACGGCGTGGGGGAGGTATCATAAAACAAATGATCGCACACATTGTGGCAGGTGCGATCATACCAGCACTAATGCACCGGATCCCATCAGAACTCCGCAGTTAAGTGGCTTGGGCGAGAGTAGTACTGGGACGGGTGACCTCCTGGGAAGTCCTCGTGTTGCACCTCTTTTTTGCTACTTTCCCGGGTCCGCACCAACGTTGTTTTTGTTCTTTCAATTTTATTTGTCCCTCACCTGATTTTGTGTCCTCGACGTCGACGGGCTCGCAAAGGACTTTCCGTTGATACCTTGCGGGCCGCGAGACGCATCCCGGTTCAAAAGTTACGGCCGTTTGAAGCTGGCGACGGCGTGGGGGAGGAATCATAAAACAAATGATCGCGCACATTGTGGCAGTTGCGATCATACCCCCACTAATGCACCGGATCCCATCAGAACTCCGCAGTTAAGCGTGCTTGGGCAAGAGTAGTACTAGGATGGGTGACCTCCTGGGAAGTCCTCGTGTTGCACCTCTTTTTTGCTACTTTCCCGAGTCCGTACCACCTCTATTTTTGTTCTTTCAATTCTATTTGTCCCTCACCTGATTCTGTGGCCTCGACATCGACAGGCTCTCATAGGGCTTTCTGTGGATACCTTACGGGTCGCGAGACGCATCCCGGTTCAAAAGTTACAGCCGTTTGAAGCTGGCGACGGCGTGGGGGAGGTATCATAAAGCCAATGATCGCGCACATTGTGGCAGGTGCGATCATACCAGCACTAATGCACCGGATCCCATCAGAACTCCGCAGTCAAGCGTGGTTGGGCAAGAGTAGTACTGGGATGGGTGACCTCCTGGGAAGTCCTCGTGTTGCACCTCTTTTTTGCTACTTTCCTGGGTCGGCACCACTGCTGTTTTTGTTCTTTCAATTTTATTTAGCCCTCACCCGATTTTGTGGCCTCGACGTCGACGGTCTCGCAAAGGGCTTTCCGTTGATACCTTACGGGCCGCGAGACGCATCCCGGTTCAAAAGTTACGGCCGTTTGAAGCTGGCGACGGCGTGGGGGAAGTATCATAAAACAAATGATCGCGCACATAGTGGCAGCTGCGATCATACCACCACTAATGCACCGGATCCCATCAGAACTCTGCAGTTAAGCGTGCTTTGGCGAGAGTAGTATTGGGTCGGTGACCTCCTGGGATGTCCTCGTGTTGCACCTTTTTTTTGCTACCTTCCTGGGTTCGCACCATCTCTATTTTTGTTCTTTCAATTTTATTTGTCCCTCACCCGATTCTATGGCCTCGACGTCGACGGGCTCACAAAGGGCTTTCCGTTGATACCTTACGGGCCGCGAGACGCATCCCGGTTCAAAAGTTACGGCCGTTTGAAGCTGGCGACGGCGTGGGGGAGGTATCATAAAACAAATGATCGCGCACATTGTGGCAGGTGCGATGATACCACCACTAATGCACCGGATCCCATCAGAACTCCGCAGTGAAGCGTGCTTGGGCGAGAGTAGTACTGGGATGGTGACCTCCTGGGAAGTCCTTGTGTTGCACCTCTTTTTTGCTACTTTCCCGGGTCCGCACCACCTCTGTTTTTGCTCTTTCAATTTTATTTGTCCCTCACCCGATTTTATGGCCTCGACGTCGACGGGCTCGCAAAGGGCTTTCCGTTGATACCTTACGGGCCGCGAGACGCATCCCGGTTCAAAAGTTACGACCGTTTGAATCTGGCGACGGTGTGGGGGAGGTATCATAAAACCAATGATCGCGCACATTGTGGCAGGTGCGATCATACCAGCACTAATGCACCGGATCCCATCAGAACTCCGCAGTCAAGCGTGGTTGGGCAAGAGTAGTACTGGGATGGGTGACCTCCTGGGAAGTCCTCGTGTTGTACCTCTTTTTTGCTACTTTCCTGGGTCGGCACCACTGCTGTTTTTGTTCTTTCAATTTTATTTAGCCCTCACCCGATTTTGTGGCCTCGACGTCGACGGGCTCGCAAAGGGCTTTCCGTTGATACCTTACGGGCCGCGAGACGCATCCCGGTTCAAAAGTTACGGCCGTTTGAAGCTGGCGACGGCGTGGGGGAAGTATCATAAAACAAATGATCGCGCACATAGTGGCAGGTGCGATCATACCACCACTAATGCACCGGATCCCATCAGAACTCTGCAGTTAAGCGTGCTTTGGCGAGAGTAGTACTGGGTCGGTGACCTCCTGGGAAGTCCTCGTGTTGCACCTTTTTTTTGTTACTTTCCTGGGTTCGCAGCACCTCTGTTTTTGTTCTTTCAATTTTATTTGTCCCTCACCCGATTCTATGGCCTTGACGTCGTCGGGCTCGCAAAGGGCTTTCCGTTGATACCTTATGGGCCGCGAGACGCATCCCGGTTCAAAAGTTACGGCCGTTTGAAGCTGGCGACGGCGTAGGGGAGGTATCATAAAACAAATGATCGCGCACATTGTTGCAGGTGCGATCATACCACCCCTAATGCACCGGATCCCATCAGAACTCTACAGTTAAGCGTGCTTGGGTGAGAGTAGTACTAGGATGGGTGACCTCCTGGGAAGTCCTCGTGTTGCACCTTTTTTTTGCTACTTTCCCGGGTCCGCACCACCTCTATTTTTGTTCTTTCTATTTTATTTGTCCCTCACCCGATTCTGTGGCCTCGACGTCGACGGGCTCTCATAGGGCTTTCCGTGGATACCTTACGGGCCGCGAGACGCATCCCGGTTCAAAAGTTACAGCCGTTTGAAGCTAGCGACGGCGTAGGGGAGGTATCATAAAACCAATGATCGCGCACATTGTGGCAGGTGCGATCATACCAGCACTAATGCACCGGATCCCATCAGAACTCCGCAGTCAAGCGTGGTTGGGCAAGAGTAGTACTGGGATGGGTGACCTCCTGGGAAGTCCTCGTGTTGCACGTCTTTTTTACTACTTTCCTGGGTCTGCACCACCTCTGTTTTGTTCCTTCAATTTTATTTGTCCCTCACCTGATTCTGTGGCCTCGACGTCGACGGGCTCGCAAAGGGCTTTCCGTTGATACCTTACGGGCCGCGAGACGCATCCCGGTTCAAAAGTTACGGCCGTTTGAAGCTGGCGACGCCGTGGGGGAGGTATCATAAAACAAATGATCGCGCACATTGTGGCAGGTGCGATCATACCAGCACTAATGCACCGGATCCCATCAGAACTCCGCAGTTAAGCGTGCTTGGGCGAGAGTAGTACTGGGACGGGTGACCTCCTGGGAAGTCCTCGTGTTGCACCTCTTTTTTGCTACTTTCTCGGGTCCGCACCGCCGTTGTTTTTGTTCTTTCAATTTTATTTGACCCTCACCCGATTTTGTGGCCTCGACGTCGACCGGCTCGCAAAGGGCTTTCCGTTGATACCTTACGGGCCACGAGACGCACCCCGGTTCAAAAGTTACGGCCGTTTGAAGCTGGCGACGGCGTGGGGGAAGTATCATAAAACAAATGATCGCGCACATTGTGGCAGGTGCGATCATACCACCACTAATGCATTGGATCCCATCAGAACTCTGCAGTTAAGCGTGCTTTGGCGAGAGTAGTACTGGGATGGGTGACCTCCTGGGAAGTCCTCGTGTTGCACCTTTTTTTTGTTACTTTCCTGGGTTCGCACCACCTCTGTTTTTGTTCTTTCAATTTTATTTGTCCCTCACCCGATTCTATGGCCACGGCGTTGACCGGCTCGCAAAGGGCTTTCCGTTGATACCTTACGGGCCGCGAGACGCATCCCGGTTCAAAAGTTACGGCCGTTTGAAGCTGGCGACGGCGTGGGAGAGGTATCATAAAACAAATGATCGCGCACATTGTGGCAGGTGCGATCATACCAGCACTAATGCCCCGGATCCCATCAGAACTCCGTAGTGAAGCGTGCTTGGGCGAGAGTAGTAGTGGGATGGGTGACCTCCTGGGAAGTCCTCGTGTTGCACCTCTTTTTTGCTACTTTCCCGGGTCCGCACCACCGCTGTTTTTGTTCTTTCAATTTTATTTGTCCCTCACCCGATTTTATGGCCTCGACGTCGACGGGCTCGCAAAGGGCTTTCCGTTGATACCTTACGGGCCGCGAGACGCATCCCGATTCAAAAGTTACGATCGTTTGAATCTGGCGACGGCGTGGGGGAGGTATCATAAAACCAATGATCGCGCACATTGTGGCAGGTGCGATCATACCAGCACTAATGCACCGGATCCCATCAGAACTCCGCAGTCAAGCGTGGTTGGGCGAGAGTAGTACTGGGATGGGTGACCTCCTGGGAAGTCCTCGTGTTGCACCTCTTTTTTGTTACTTTCCTGGGTTCGCAGCACCTCTGTTTTTGTTCTTTCAATTTTATTTGTCCCTCACCCGATTCTATGGCCTTGACGTCGTCGGGCTCGCAAAGGGCTTTCCGTTGATACCTTATGGGCCGCGAGACGCATCCCGGTTCAAAAGTTACGGCCGTTTGAAGCTGGCGACGGTGTAGGGGAGGTATCATAAAACAAATGATCGCGCACATTGTGGCAGGTGCGATCATACCACCCCTAATGCACCGGATCCCATCAGAACTCTACAGTTAAGCGTGCTTGGGCGAGAGTAGTACTAGGATGGGTGACCTCCTGGGAAGTCCTCGTGTTGCACCTTTTTTTTGCTACTTTCCCGGGTCCGCACCACCTCTATTTTTGTTCTTTCTATTTTATTTGTCCCTCACCCGATTCTGTGGCCTCGACGTCGACGGGCTCTCATAGGGCTTTCCGTGGATACCTTACGGGCCGCGAGACGCATCCCGGTTCAAAAGTTACGGCCGTTTGAAGCTAGCGACGGCGTAGGGGAGGTATCATAAAACCAATGATCGCGCACATTATGGCAGGTGCGATCATACCAGCACTAATGCACCGGATCCCATCAGAACTCCGCAGTCAAGCGTGGTTGGGCAAGAGTAGTACTGGGATGGGTGACCTCCTGGGAAGTCCTCGTGTTGCACGTCTTTTTTACTACTTTCCCAGGTCTGCACCACCTCTATTTTGTTCTTTCAATTTTATTTGTCCCTCACCTGATTCTGTGGCCTCGACGCCGACGGGCTCGCAAAGGGCTTTCCGTTGATACCTTACGGGCCGCGAGACGCATCCCGGTTCAAAAGTTACGGCCGTTTGAAGCTGGCGACGCCGTGGGGGAGGTATCATAAAACAAATGATCGCGCACATTGTGGCAGGTGCGATCATACCAGCACTAATGCACCGGATCCCATCAGAACTCCGCAGTTAAGCGTGCTTGGGCGAGAGTAGTACTGGGACGGGTGACCTCCTGGGAAGTCCTCGTGTTGCACCTCTTTTTTGCTACTTTCTCGGGTCCGCACCGCCGTTGTTTTTGTTCTTTCAATTTTATTTGTCCCTCACCCGATTTTGTGGCCTCGACGTCGACCAGCTCGCAAAGGGCTTTCCGTTGATACCTTACGGGCCGCGAGACGCACCCCGGTTCAAAAGTTACGGCCGTTTGAAGCTGGCGACGGCGTGGGGGAAGTATCATAAAACAAATGATCGCGCACATTGTGGCAGGTGCGATCATACCACCACTAATGCATTGGATCCCATCAGAACTCTGCAGTTAAGCGTGCTTTGGCGAGAGTAGTACGGGGATGGGTGACCTCCTGGGAAGTCCTCGTGTTGCACCTTTTTTTTGTTACTTTCCTGGGTTCGCACCACCTCTGTTTTTGTTCTTTCAATTTTATTTGTCCCTCACCCGATTCTATGGCCACGGCGTTGACCGGCTCGCAAAGGGCTTTCCGTTGATACCTTACGGGCCGCGAGACGCATCCCGGTTCAAAAGTTACGGCCGTTTGAAGCTGGCGACGGCGTGGGGGAGGTATCATAAAACAAATGATCGCGCACATTGTGGCAGGTGCGATCATACCAGCACTAATGCCCCGGATCCCATCAGAACTCCGTAGTGAAGCGTGCTTGGGCGAGAGTAGTAGTGGGATGGGTGACCTCCTGGAAAGTCCTCGTGTTGCACCTCTTTTTTGCTACTTTCCCGGGTCCGCACCACCGCTGTTTTTGTTCTTTCAATTTTATTTGTCCCTCACCCGATTCTGGGGCCTCGACGTCAACGGCCTCTCATAGGGCTTTCCATGGATACCTTACGGGCCGCGAGACGCATCCCGGTTCAAAAGTTACGGCCGTTTGAAGCTGGCGACGGCGTGGGGGAGGTATCATAAAACAAATGATCGCGCACATTGTGGCAGGTGCGATCATACCAGCACTAATGCACCGGATCCCATCAGAACTCCGCAGGTAAGCGTGCTTGGGTGAGAGTAGTACTGGGATGGGTGACCTCCTGGGAAGTCCTCTTGTTGCACCTTTTTTTTGCAACTTTTCCGGGTCCGCACCACCTCTGTTTTTGTTCTTTCAATTTTATTTGTCCTTCACCCGATTCTGTGGCCTCGACGACGACTGGCTAGCAAAGGGCTTTCCGTTGATACCTTACGGGCCGCGAGACGCATCCCGGTTCAAAAGTTACGACCGTTTAAAGCTGGCGACGGCGTGGGGGAGGTATCATAAAACAAATGATCGCGCACATTGTGGCAGGTGCGATCATACCAGCACTAATGCACCGGATCCCATCAAAACTCCGCAGTTAAGCGTGCTTGGGCGAGAGTAGTACTGGGATGGGTGACCTCCTAGGAAGTCCTCGTGTTGCACCTCTTTTTTGCTACTTTCCCGGGTCCGCACCACCTCTGTTTTTGTTCTTTCAATTTTATTTGTCCCTCACCCGATTCTGTGGCCTCGACGTCAACGGGCTCGCAAAAGGCTTTCCGTTGATACCTTACGGGCCTAGAGACGCATCCCGGTTCAAAAGTTACGGCCGTTTGAAGTTGGCGACGGCGTGGGGGAGGTATCATAAAACCAATGATCGCGCACATTGTGGCAGGTGCGATCATACCAGCACTAATGCACCGAATCCCATCAGAACTCCGCAGTTGAGCGCGTTTGGGCGAGAGTAGTACTGGGATGGGTGACCTCCTGGGAAGTCCTCGTGTTGTACCTGTTTTTTGCTACTTTCCCGGGTCCGCACCACCGTTGTTTTTGTTCTTTCAATTTTATTTGTCCCTCACCCGATTTTGTGGCCTCGACGTCGACGGGCTCGCAAAGGGCTTTTGCGTTGATACCTTACGGGCCGCGAGACGCATCCCGGTTCAAAAGTTACGGCCGTTTGAAGCTGGCGACGGCGTGGGGGAGGTATCATAAAACAAATGATCGCGCACATTATGGCAGGTGCGATCATACCAGCACTAATGCACCGGATCCCATCAGAACTCCACAGTTAAGCGTGCTTGGGCGAGAGTAGTACTGGGATGGGTGACCTCCTGGGAAGTCCTCGTGTTGCACCTCTTTTTTGTTACTTTCCTGGGTTCCTACCACCTCTGTTTTTGTTCTTTCAATTTTATTTGTCCCTCACCCGATTTTGTGGCCTCGACGTCGACGGGCTCGCAAAGGGCTTTCCGTTGATACCTTACGGGCCGCGAGACGCATCCCGGTTCAAAAGTTACGGCCGTTTGAAGCTGGCGACGGCGTGGGGGAGGTATCATAAAACAAATGATCGCGCACATTGTGGCAGGTGCTATCATACCAGCACTAATGCACCGGATCCCATCAGAACTCTGTAGTTAAGCGTGCTTGGGCGAGAGTAGTACTGGGATGGGTGACCTTCTGGGAAGTCCTCGTGTTGCACCTCTTTTTTGCTACTTTCCCGAGTCCGCACCTCCTCTGTTTTTGTTCTTTTAATTTTATTTGTCCCTCACCTGATTCTGTGGCCTCGACGTCGACGGGCTCGCAAAGGGCTTTCCGTTGATACCTTACGGGCCTAGAGACGCATCCCGGTTCAAAAGTTACGGCCGTTTGAAGCTGGCGACGGCGTGGGGGAGGTATCATAAAACAAATGATCGCGCACATTGTGGCAGGTGCGATCATACCAGCACTAATGCACCGGATCCCATCAGAACTCCCCAGTTAAGCGTGCTTGGGCGAGAGTAGTACTGGGATGGGTGACCTCCTGGGAAGTCCTCGTGTTGCACCTCTTTTTTGCTACTTTCCCGAGTCCGCACCTCCTCTGTTTTTGTTCTTTCAATTTTATTTGTCCCTCACCTGATTCTGTGGCCTCGACGTCGACGGGCTCGCAAAGGGCTTTCCGTTGATACCTTACGGGCCTAGAGACGCATCCCGGTTCAAAAGTTACGGCCGTTTGAAGCTGGCGACGGCGTGGGGGAGGTATCATAAAACAAATGATCGCGCACATTGTGGCAGGTGCGATCATACCAGCACTAATGCACTGGATCCCATCAGAACTCCACAGTTAAGCGTGCCTGGGCGAGAGTAGTACTGGGATGGGTGACCTCCTGGGAAGTCCTCGTGTTGTACCTCTTTTTTGTTACTTTCCTGGGTTCCTACCACCTCTGTTTTTGTTCTTTCAATTTTATTTGTCCCTCACCCGATTTTGTGGCCTTGACGTCGACGGGCTCGCAAAGGGCTTTCCGTTGATACCTTACGGGCCGCGAGACGCATCCCGGTTCAAAAGTTACGGCCGTTTGAAGCTGACGACGGCGTGGGGGAGGTATCATAAAACAAATGATCGCGCACATTGTGGCAGGTGCGATCATACCAGCACTAATGCACCGGATCCCATCAGAACTCCGCAGTTAAGCGCGTTTGGGCGAGAGTAGTACTGGGATGGGTGACCTCCTGGGAAGTCCTCGTGTTGCACCTCTTTTTTGCTACTTTCCCGGGTCCGCACCACCTCTGTTTTTGTTCTTTCAATTTTATTTGTCCCTCACCCGATTCTGTGGCCTCGACGTCCAAGGCCTCTCATAGGGCTTTCCATGGATACCTTACGGGCCGCGAGACGCATCCCGGTTCAAAAGTTACGGCCGTTTAAAGCTGGCGACGGCGTGGGGGAGGTATCATAAAACCAATGATCGCGCACATTGTGGCAGGTGCTATCATACCAGCACTAATGCACCGGATCCCATTAGAACTCCGCAGTTAAGCGTGCTTGGGCGAGAGTAGTACTAGGATGGGTGACCTCCTCGGAAGTCCTCGTGTTGCACCTGTTTTTTGCTACTTTCCCGGGTCCGCACCACCGCTGTTTTTGTTCTTTCAATTTTATTTGTCCCTCACCTGATTCTGTGTCCTCGACGTCGATGGGCTCACAAAGGGCTTTCCGTTGATACCTTACGGGCCTAGAGACGCATCCCGGTTCAAAAGTTACGGCCGTTTGAAGCTGGCGACGGCGTGGGGGAGGTATCATAAAACAAATGATCGCGCACATTGTGGCAGGTGCGATCATACCAGCACTAATGCACCGGATCCCATCAGAACTCCGCAGTTAAGCGCGCTTGGGCGAGAGTAGTACTGGGATGGGTGACCTCCTGATAAGTCCTCGTGTTGCACCTCTTTTTTGCTAATTTCCCGGGTCCGCACCACCGCTGTTTTTGTTCTTTCAATTTTATTTGTCCCTCACCCGATTTTGTGGCCTCGACGTCGACGGGCTCGCAAAGGGCTTTTGCGTTGATACCTTACGGGCCGCGAGACGCATCCCGGTTCAAAAGTTACGGCCGTTTGAAGCTGGCGACGGCGTGGGGGAGGTATCATAAAACAAATCATCGCGCACATTATGGCAGGTGCGATCATACCAGCACTAATGCACCGGATCCCATCAGAACTCCACAGTTAAGCGTGCTTGGGCGAGAGTAGTACAGGGATGGGTGACCTCCTGGGAAGTCCTCGTGTTGCACCTCTTTTTTGCTACTTTCCCGAGTCCGCACCTCCTCTGTTTTTGTTCTTTCAATTTTATTTGTCCCTCACCTGATTCTGTGGCCTCGACGTCGACGGGCTCGCAAAGGGCTTTCCGTTGATACCTTACGGGCCTAGAGACGCATCCCGGTTCAAAAGTTACGGCCGTTTGAAGCTGGCGACGGCGTAGGGGAGGTATCATAAAACAAATGATCGCGCACATTATGGCAGGTGCGATCATACCAGCACTAATGCACCGGATCCCATCAGAACTCCACAGTTAAGCGTGCTTGGGCGAGAGTAGTACTGGGATGGGTGACCTCCTGGGAAGTCCTCGTGTTGCACCTCTTTTTTGTTACTTTCTTGGGTTCCTACCACCTCTGTTTTTGTTCTTTCAATTTTATTTGTCCCTCACCCGATTTTGTGGCCTCGACGTCGACGGGCTTGCAAAGGGCTTTCCGTTGATACCTTACGGGCCTAGAGACGCATCCCGGTTCAAAAGTTACGGCCGTTTGAAGCTGGCGACGGCGTGGGGGAGGTATCATAAAACAAATCATCGCGCACATTGTGGCAGGTGCGATCATACCAGCACTAATGCACCGGATCCCATCAGAACTCCGCAGTTAAGCGCGTTTGGGCGAGAGTAGTACTGGGATGGGTGACCTCCTGGGAAGTCCTCGTGTTGCACCTCTTTTTTGCTACTTTCCCGGGTCCGCACCACCTCTATTTTTGTTCTTTCAATTTTATTTGTCCCTCACCCGATTCTGTGGCCTCGACGTCCACGGCCTCTCATAGGGCTTTCCATGGATACCTTACGGGCCGCGAGACGCATCCCGGTTCAAAAGTTACGGCCGTTTAAAGCTGGCGACGGCGTGGGGGAGGTATCATAAAACCAATGATCACGCACATTGTGGCAGGTGCTATCATACCAGCACTAATGCACCGGATCCCATCAGAACTCCGCAGTTAAGCGTGCTTGGGCGAGAGTAGTACTAGGATGGGTGACCTCCTAGGAAGTCCTCGTGTTGCACCTGTTTTTTGCTACTTTCCCGGGTCCGCACCACCGCTCTTTTTGTTCTTTCAATTTTATTTGTCCCTCACCTGATTCTGTGGCCTCGACGTCGACGGGCTCACAAAGGGCTTTCCGTTGATACCTTACGGGCCTAGAGACGCATCCCGGTTCAAAAGTTACGGCCGTTTGAAGCTGGCGACGGCGTGGGGGAGGTATCATAAAACAAATGATCGCGCACATTGTGGCAGGTGCGATCATACCAGCACTAATGCACCGGATCCCATCAGAACTCCGCAGTTAAGCGTGCTTGGGCGAGAGTAGCACTGGGATGGGTGACCTCCTGGGAAGTCCTCGTGTTGCACCTCTTTTTTGCTACTTTCCCGAGTCCGCACCTCCTCTGTTTTTGTTCTTTCAATTTTATTTGTCCCTCACCTGATTCTGTGGCCTCGACGTCGACGGGCTCGCAAAGGGCTTTCCGTTGATACCTTACGGGCCTAGAGACGCATCCCGGTTCAAAAGTTACGGCCGTTTGAAGCTGGCGACGGCGTGGGGGAGGTATCATAAAACAAATCATCGCGCACATTGTGGCAGGTGCGATCATACCAGCACTAATGCACCGGATCCCATCAGAACTCCGCAGTTAAGCGCGCTTGGGCGAGAGTAGTACTGGGATGGGTGACCTCCTGGGAAGTCCTCGTGTTGCACCTCTTTTTTGCTAATTTCCCGGGTCCGCACCACCGCTATTTTTGTTCTTTCAATTTTATTTGTCCCTCACCCGATTTTGTGGCCTCGACGTCGACGGGCTCGCAAAGGGCTTTTGCGTTGATACCTTACGGGCCGCGAGACGCATCCCGGTTCAAAAGTTACGGCCGTTTGAAGCTGGCGACGGCGTGGGGGAGGTATCATAAAACAAATGATCGCGCACATTATGGCAGGTGCGATCATACCAGCACTAATGCACCGGATCCCATCAGAACTCCACAGTTAAGCGTGCTTGGGCGAGAGTAGTACTGGGATGGGTGACCTCCTGGGAAGTCCTCGTGTTGCACCTCTTTTTTGCTACTTTCCCGAGTCCGCACCTCCTCTGTTTTTGTTCTTTCAATTTTATTTGTCCCTCACCTGATTCTGTGGCCTCGACGTCGACGGGCTCGCAAAGGGCTTTCCGTTGATACCTTACGGGCCTAGAGACGCATCCCGGTTCAAAAGTTACGGTCGTTTGAAGCTGGCGACGGCGTGGGGGAGGTATCATAAAACAAATGATCGCGCACATTATGGCAGGTGCGATCATACCAGCACTAATGCACCGGATCCCATCAGAACTCCACAGTTAAGCGTGCTTGGGCGAGAGTAGTACTGGGATGGGTGACCTCCTGGGAAGTCCTCGTGTTGCACCTCTTTTTTGTTACTTTCCTGGGTTCCTACCACCTCTGTTTTTGTTCTTTCAATTTTATTTGTCCCTCACCCGATTTTGTGGCCTCGACGTCGACGGGCTCGCAAAGGGCTTTCCGTTGATACCTTACGGGCCGCGAGACGCATCCTGGTTCAAAAGTTACGGCCGTTTGAAGCTGGCGACGGCGTGGGGGAGGTATCATAAAACAAATGATCGCGCACATTGTGGCAGGTGCGATCATACCAGCACTAATGCACCGGATCCCATCAGAACTCCGCAGTTAAGCGCGTTTGGGCGAGAGTAGTACTGGGATGGGTGACCTCCTGGGAAGTCCTCGTGTTGCACCTCTTTTTTGCTACTTTCCCGGGTCCGCACCACCTCTGTTTTTGTTCTTTCAATTTTATTTGTCCCTCACCCGATTCTGTGGCCTCGACGTCCACGGCCTCTCATAGGGCTTTCCATGGATACCTTACGGGCCGCGAGACGCATCCCGGTTCAAAAGTTACGGCCGTTTAAAGCTGGCGACGGCGTGGGGGAGGTATCATAAAACCAATGATCGCGCACATTGTGGCAGGTGCTATCATACCAGCACTAATGCACCGGATCCCATCAGAACTCTGCAGTTAAGCGTGCTTGGGCGAGAGTAGTACTAGGATGGGTGACCTCTTGGGAAGTCCTCGTGTTGCACCTGTTTTTTGCTACTTTCCCGGGTCCGTACCACCGCTGTTTTTGTTCTTTCAATTTTATTTGTCCCTCACCTGATTCTGTGGCCTCGACGTCGACGGGCTCACAAAGGGCTTTCCGTTGATACCTTAAGGGCCTAGAGACGCATCCCGGTTCAAAAGTTACGGCCGTTTGAAGCTGGCGACGGCGTGGGGGAGGTATCATAAAACAAATGATCGCGCACATTGTGGCAGGTGCGATCATACCAGCACTAATGCACCGGATCCCATCAGAACTCCGCAGTTAAGCGTGCTTGGGCGAGAGTAGTACTGAGATGGGTGACCTCCTGGGAAGTCCTCGTGTTGCACCTCTTTTTTGCTACTTTCCCGAGTCCGCACCTCCTCTGTTTTTGTTCTTTCAATTTTATTTGTCCCTCACCTGATTCTGTGGCCTCGACGTCGACGGGCTTGCAAAGGGCTTTCCGTTGATACCTTACGGGCCTAGAGACGCATCCCGGTTCAAAAGTTACGGCCGTTTGAAGCTGGCGACGGCGTGGGGGAGGTATCATAAAACAAATCATCGCGCACATTGTGGCAGGTGCGATCATACCAGCACTAATGCACCGGATCCCATCAGAACTCCGCAGTTAAGCGCGCTTGGGCGAGAGTAGTACTGGGATGGGTGACCTCCTGGGAAGTCCTCGTGTTGCACCTCTTTTTTGCTAATTTCCCGGGTCCGCACCACCGCTGTTTTTGTTCTTTCAATTTTATTTGTCCCTCACCCGATTTTGTGGCCTCGACGTCGACGGGCTCGCAAAGAACTTTTGCGTTGATACCTTACGGGCCGCGAGACGCATCCCGGTTCAAAAGTTACGGCCGTTTGAAGCTGGCGACGGCGTGGGGGAGGTATCATAAAATAAATGATCGCGCACATTATGGCAGGTGCGATCATACCAGCACTAATGCACCGGATCCCATCAGAACTCCACAGTTAAGCATGCTTGGGCGAGAGTAGTACTGGGATGGGTGACCTCCTGGGAAGTCCTCGTGTTGCACCTCTTTTTTGCTACTTTCCCGAGTCCGCACCTCCTCTGTTTTTGTTCTTTCAATTTTATTTGTCCCTCACCTTATTCTGTGGCCTCGACGTCGACGGGCTCGCAAAGGGCTTTCCGTTGATACCTTACGGGCGTAGAGACGCATCCCGGTTCAAAAGTTACGGCCGTTTGAAGCTGGCGACGGCGTGGGGGAGGTATCATAAAACAAATGATCGCGCACATTATGGCAGGTGCGATCATACCAGCACTAATGCACCGGATCCCATCAGAACTCCACAGTTAAGCGTGCTTGGGCGAGAGTAGTACTGGGATGGGTGACCTCCTGGGAAGTCCTCGTGTTGCACCTCTTTTTTGTTACTTTCCTGGGTTCCTACCACCTCTGTTTTTGTTCTTTCAATTTTATTTGTCCCTCACCCGATTTTGTGGCCTCGACGTCGACGGGCTCGCAAAGGGCTTTCCGTTGATACCTTACGGGCCGCGAGACGCATCCCGGTTCAAAAGTTACGGCCGTTTGAAGCTGGCGACGGCGTGGGGGAGGTATCATAAAACAAATGATCGCGCATATTGTGGCAGGTGCGATCATACCAGCACTAATGCACCGGATCCCATCAGAACTCCGCAGTTAAGCGCGTTTGGGCGAGAGTAGTACTGGGATGGGTGACCTCTTGGGAAGTCCTCGTGTTGCACCTCTTTTTTGCTACTTTCCCGGGTCCGCACCACCTCTGTTTTTGTTCTTTCAATTTTATTTGTCCCTCACCCGATTCTGTGGCCTCGACGTCCACGGCCTCTCATAGGGCTTTCCATGGATACCTTACGGGCCGCGAGACGCATCCCGGTTCAAAAGTTACGGCCGTTTAAAGCTGGCGACGGCGTGGGGGAGGTATCATAAAACCAATGATCGCGCACATTGTGGCAGGTGCTATCATACCAGCACTAATGCACCGGATCCCATTAGAACTCCGCAGTTAAGCGTGCTTGGGCGAGAGTAGTACTAGGATGGGTGACCTCCTGGGAAGTCCTCGTGTTGCACCTGTTTTTTGCTACTTTCCCGGGTCCGCACCACCGCTGTTTTTGTTCTTTCAATTTTATTTGTCCCTCACCTGATTCTGTGTCCTCGACGTCGACGGGCTCACAAAGGGCTTTCCGTTGATACCTTACGGGCCTAGAGACGCATCCCGGTTCAAAAGTTACGGCCGTTTGAAGCTGGCGACGGCGTGGGGGAGGTATCATAAAACAAATGATCGCGCACATTGTGGCAGGTGCGATCATACCAGCACTAATGCACCGGATCCCATCAGAACTCCGCAGTTAAGCGTGCTTGGGCGAGAGTAGTACTGGGATGGGTGACCTCTTGGGAAGTCCTCGTGTTGCACCTCTTTTTTGCTACTTTCCCGAGTCCGCACCTCCTCTGTTTTTGTTCTTTCAATTTTATTTATCCCTCGCCTGATTCTGTGGCCTCGACGTCGACGGGCTCGCAAAGGGCTTTCCGTTGATACCTTACGGGCCTAGAGACGCATCCCGGTTCAAAAGTTACGGCCGTTTGAAGCTGGCGACGGCGTGGGGGAGGTATCATAAAACAAATCATCGCGCACATTGTGGCAGGTGCGATCATACCAGCACTAATGCACCGGATCCCATCAGAACTCCGCAGTTAAGCGCGCTTGGGCGAGAGTAGTACTAGGATGGGTGACCTCCTGATAAGTCCTCGTGTTGCACCTCTTTTTTGCTAATTTCCCGGGTCCGCACCACCGCTGTTTTTGTTCTTTCAATTTTATTTGTCCCTCACCCGATTTTGTGGCCTCGACGTCGACGGGCTCGCAAAGGGCTTTTGCGTTGATACCTTACGGGCCGCGAGACGCATCCCGGTTCAAAAGTTACAGCCGTTTGAAGCTGGCGACGGCGTGGGGGAGGTATCATAAAACAAATGATCGCGCACATTATGGCAGGTGCGATCATACCAGCACTAATGCACCGGATCCCATCAGAACTCCACAGTTAAGCGTGCTTGGGCGAGAGTAGTACAGGGATGGGTGACCTCCTGGGAAGTCCTCGTGTTGCACCTCTTTTTTGCTACTTTCCCGAGTCCGCACCTCCTCTGTTTTTGTTCTTTCAATTTTATTTGTCCCTCACCTGATTCTGTGGCCTCGACGTCGACGGGCTCGCAAAGGGCTTTCCGTTGATACCTTACGGGCCTAGAGACGCATCCCGGTTCAAAAGTTACGGCCGTTTGAAGCTGGCGACGGCGTAGGGGAGGTATCATAAAACAAATGATCGCGCACATTATGGCAGGTGCGATCATACCAGCACTAATGCACCGGATCCCATCAGAACTCCACAGTTAAGCGTGCTTGGGCGAGAGTAGTACTGGGATGGGTGACCTCCTGGGAAGTCCTCGTGTTGCACCTCTTTTTTGTTACTTTCTTGGGTTCCTACCACCTCTGTTTTTGTTCTTTCAATTTTATTTGTCCCTCACCCGATTTTGTGGCCTCGACGTCGACGGGCTCGCAAAGGGCTTTCCGTTGATACCTTACGGGCCGCGAGACGCATCCCGGTTCAAAAGTTACGGCCGTTTGAAGCTGGCGACGGCGTGGGGGAGGTATCATAAAACAAATGATCGCGCACATTGTGGCAGGTGCGATCATACCAGCACTAATGCACCGGATCCCATCAGAACTCCGCAGTTAAGCGCGTTTGGGCGAGAGTAGTACTGGGATGGGTGACCTCCTGGGAAGTCCTCGTGTTGCACCTCTTTTTTGCTACTTTCCCGGGTCCGTACCACCTCTGTTTTTGTTCTTTCAATTTTATTTGTCCCTCACCCGATTCTGTGGCCTCGACGTCCACGGCCTCTCATAGGGCTTTCCATGGATACCTTACGGGCCGCGAGACGCATCCCGGTTCAAAAGTTACGGCCGTTTAAAGCTGGCGACGGCGTGGGGGAGGTATCATAAAACCAATGATCGCGCACATTGTGGCAGGTGCTATCATACCAGCACTAATGCACCGGATCCCATCAGAACTCCGCAGTTAAGCGTGCTTGGGCGAGAGTAGTACTGGGATGGGTGACCTCCTGGGAAGTCCTCGTGTTGCACCTCTTTTTTGCTACTTTCCCGGGTCCATACCACCTCTGTTTTTGTTCTTTGAATTTTATTTGTCCCTCACCTGATTTTGTGGCCTCGACGTCGACGGGCTCACAAAGGGCTTTCCGTTGATACCTTACGGGCCTAGAGGCGCATCCCGGTTCAAAAGTTACGGCCGTTTGAAGCTGGCGACGGCGTGGGGGAGGTATCATAAAACAAATGATCGCGCACATTATGGCAGGTGCGATCATACCAGCACTAATGCACCGGATCCCATCAGAACTCCACAGTTAAGCGTGCTTGGGCGAGAGTAGTACTGGGATGGGTGACCTCCTGGGAAGTCCTCGTGTTGCACCTCTTTTTTGTTACTTTCCTGGGTTCCTACCACCTCTGTTTTTGTTCTTTCAATTTTATTTGTCCCTCACCCGATTTTGTGGCCTCGACGTCGACGGGCTCGCAAAGGGCTTTCCGTTGATACCTTACGGGCCGCGAGACGCATCCCGGTTCAAAAGTTACGGCCGTTTGAAGCTGGCGACGGCGTGGGGGAGGTATCATAAAACAAATGATCGCGCACATTGTGGCAGGTGCGATCATACCAGCACTAATGCACCGGATCCCATCAGAACTCCGCAGTTAAGCGCGTTTGGGCGAGAGTAGTACTGGGATGGGTGACCTCTTGGGAAGTCCTCGTGTTGCACCTCTTTTTTGCTACTTTCCCGGGTCCGCACCACCTCTGTTTTTGTTCTTTCAATTTTATTTGTCCCTCACCCGATTCTGTGGCCTCGACGTCCACGGCCTCTCATAGGGCTTTCCATGGATACCTTACGGGCCGCGAGACGCATCCCGGTTCAAAAGTTACGGCCGTTTAAAGCTGGCGACGGCGTGGGGGAGGTATCATAAAACCAATGATCGCGCACATTGTGGCAGGTGCTATCATACCAGCACTAATGCACCGTATCCCATCAGAACTCCGCAGTTAAGCGTGCTTGGGCGAGAGTAGTACTGGGATGGGTGACCTCTTGGGATGTCCTCGTGTTGCACCTCTTTTTTGCTACTTTCCCGGGTCCGCACCACCGCTGTTTTTGTTCTTTCAATTTTATTTGTCCCTCACCTGATTCTGTGGCCTCGACGTCGACGGGCTCACAAAGGGCTTTCCGTTGATACCTTACGGGCCTAGAGACGCATCCCGGTTCAAAAGTTACGGCCGTTTGAAGCTGGCGACGGCGTGGGGGAGGTATCATAAAACAAATGATCGCGCACATTGTGGCAGGTGCGATCATACCAGCACTAATGCACCGGATCCCATCAAAACTCCACAGTTAAGCGGGCTTGGGCGAGAGTAGTACTGGGATGGGTGACCTCCTGGGAAGTCCTCGTGTTGCACCTCTTTTTTGCTACTTTCCCGAGTCCGCACCTCCTCTGTTTTTGTTCTTTCAATTTTATTTGTCCCTCACCTGATTCTGTGGCCTCGACGTCGACGGGCTCGCAAAGGGTTTTCCGTTGATACCTTACGGGCCTAGAGACCCATCCCGGTTCAAAAGTTACGGCCGTTTGAAGCTGGCGACGGCGTGGGGGAGGTATCATAAAACAAATCATCGCGCACATTGTGGCAGGTGCGATCATACCAGCACTAATGCACCGGATCCCATCAGAACTCCGCAGTTAAGCGCGCTTGGGCGAGAGTAGTACTGGGATGGGTGACCTCCTGGGAAGTCCTCGTGTTGCACCTCTTTTTTGCTAATTTCCCGGGTCCGCACCACCGCTGTTTTTGTTCTTTCAATTTTATTTGTCCCTCACCCGATTTTGTGGCCTCGACGTCGACGGGCTCGCAAAGGGCTTTTGCGTTGATACCTTACGGGGCGCGAGACGCATCCCGGTTCAAAAGTTACGGCCGTGTGAAGCTGGCGACGGCGTGGGGGAGGTATCATAAAACAAATGATCGCGCACATTATGGCAGGTGCGATCATACCAGCACTAATGCACCGGATCCCATCAGAACTCCACAGTTAAGCGTGCTTGGGCGAGAGTAGTACTGGGATGGTTGACCTCCTGGGAAGTCCTCGTGTTGCACCTCTTTTTTGCTACTTTCCCGAGTCCGCACCTCCTCTGTTTTTGTTCTTTCAATTTTATTTGTCCCTCACCTGATTCTGTGGCCTCGACGTCGACGGGCTCGCAAAGGGCTTTCCGTTGATACCTTACGGGCCAAGAGACGCATCCCGGTTCAAAAGTTACGGCCGTTTGAAGCTGGCGACGGCGTGGGGGAGGTATCATAAAACAAATGATCGCGCACATTGTGGCAGGTGCGATCATACCAGCACTAATGCACCGGATCCCATCAGAACTCCGCAGTTAAGCGCGCTTGGGCGAGAGTAGTACTGGGATGGGTGACCTCCTGGGAAGTCCTCGTGTTGCACCTCTTTTTTGCTAATTTCCCGGGTCCGCACCATCGCTGTTTTTGTTCTTTCAATTTTATTTGTCCCTCACCCGATTTTGTGGCCTCGACGTCGACGGGCTCGCAAAGGGCTTTTGCGTTGATACCTTACGGGCCGCGAGACGCATCTGGGTTTAAAAGTTACGGCCGTTTGAAGCTGGCGACGGCGTGGGGGAGGTATCATAAAACAAATGATCGCGCACATTATGGCAGGTGCGATCATACCAGCACTAATGCACCGGATCCCATCAGAACTCCACATTTAAGCGTGCTTGGGCGAGAGTAGTACTGGGATGGGTGACCTCCTGGGAAGTCCTCGTGTTGCACCTTTTTTTTGTTACTTTCCTGGGTTCCTACCACCTCTGTTTTTGTTCTTTCAATTTTATTTGTCCCTCACCCGATTTTGTGGCCTCGACGTCGACGGGCTCGCAAAGGGCTTTCCGTTGATACCTTACGGGCCGCGAGACGCATCCCGGTTCAAAAGTTACGGCCGTTTGAAGCTGGCGACGGCGTGGGGGAGGTATCATAAAACAAATGATCGCGCACATTGTGGCAGGTGCGATCATACCAGCACTAATGCACCGGATCCCATCAGAACTCCGCAGTTAAGCGCGTTTGGGCGAGAGTAGTACTGGGATGGGTGACCTCCTGGGAAGTCCTCGTGTTGCACCTCTTTTTTGCTACTTTCCCGGGTCCGTACCACCTCTGTTTTTGTTCTTTCAATTTTATTTGTCCCTCACCCGATTCTGTGGCCTCGACGTCCACGGCCTCTCATAGGGCTTTCCATGGATACCTTACGGGCCGCGAGACGCATCCCGGTTCAAAAGTTACGGCCGTTTAAAGCTGGCGACGGCGTGGGGGAGGTATCATAAAACCAATGATCGCGCACATTGTGGCAGGTGCTATCATACCAGCACTAATGCACCGGATCCCATCAGAACTCCGCAGTTAAGCGTGCTTGGGCGAGAGTAGTACTAGGATGGGTGACCTCCTAGGAAGTCCTCGTGTTGCACCTGTTTTTTGCTACTTTCCCGGGTCCGCACCACCGCTGTTTTTGTTCTTTCAATTTTATTTGTCCCTCACCTGATTCTGTGGCCTCGACGTCGACGGGCTCACAAAGGGCTTTCCGTTGATACCTTACGGGCCTAGAGACGCATCCCGGTTCAAAAGTTACGGCCGTTTGAAGCTGGCGACGGCGTGGGGGAGGTATCATAAAACAAATCATCGCGCACATTGTGGCAGGTGCGATCATACCAGCACTAATGCACCGGATCCCATCAGAACTCCGCAGTTAAGCGTGCTTGGGCGAGAGTAGCACTGGGATGGGTGACCTCCTGGGAAGTCCTCGTGTTGCACCTCTTTTTTGCTACTTTCCCGAGTCCGCACCTCCTCTGTTTTTGTTCTTTCAATTTTATTTGTCCCTCACCTGATTCTGTGGCCTCGACGTCGACGGGCTCGCAAAGGGCTTTCCGTTGATACCTTACGGGCCTAGAGACGCATCCCGGTTCAAAAGTTACGGCCGTTTGAAGCTGGCGACGGCGTGGGGGAGGTATCATAAAACAAATCATCGCGCACATTGTGGCAGGTGCGATCATACCAGCACTAATGCACCGGATCCCATCAGAACTCCGCAGTTAAGCGCGCTTGGGCGAAAGTAGTACTGGGATGGGTGACCTCCTGGGAAGTCCTCGTGTTGCACCTCTTTTTTGCTAATTTCCCGGGTCCGCACCACCGCTATTTTTGTTCTTTCAATTTTATTTGTCCCTCACCCGATTTTGTGGCCTCGACGTCGACGGGCTCGCAAAGGGCTTTTGCGTTGATACCTTACGGGCCGCGAGACGCATCCCGGTTCAAAAGTTACGGCCGTTCGAAGCTGGCGACGGCGTGGGGGAGGTATCATAAAACAAATGATCGCGCACATTATGGCAGGTGCGATCATACCAGCACTAATGCACCGGATCCCATCAGAACTCCACAGTTAAGCGTGCTTGGGCGAGAGTAGTACTGGGATGGGTGACCTCCTGGGAAGTCCTCGTGTTGCACCTCTTTTTTGCTACTTTCCCGAGTCCGCACCTCCTCTGTTTTTGTTCTTTCAATTTTATTTGTCCCTCACCTGATTCTGTGGCCTCGACGTCGACGGGCTCGCAAAGGGCTTTCCGTTGATACCTTACGGGCCTAGAGACGCATCCCGGTTCAAAAGTTACGGTCGTTTGAAGCTGGCGACGGCGTGGGGGAGGTATCATAAAACAAATGATCGCGCACATTATGGCAGGTGCGATCATACCAGCACTAATGCACCGGATCCCATCAGAACTCCACAGTTAAGCGTGCTTGGGCGAGAGTAGTACTGGGATGGGTGACCTCCTGGGAAGTCCTCGTGTTGCACCTCTTTTTTGTTACTTTCCTGGGTTCCTACCACCTCTGTTTTTGTTCTTTCAATTTTATTTGTCCCTCACCCGATTTTGTGGCCTCGACGTCGACGGGCTCGCAAAGGGCTTTTCGTTGATACCTTACGGGCCGCGAGACGCATCCCGGTTCAAAAGTTACGGCCGTTTGAAGCTGGCGACGGCGTGGGGGAGGTATCATAAAACAAATGATCGCGCACATTGTGGCAGGTGCGATCATACCAGCACTAATGCACCGGATCCCATCAGAACTCCGCAGTTAAGCGCGTTTGGGCGAGAGTAGTACTGGGATGGGTGACCTCCTGGGAAGTCCTCGTGTTGCACCTCTTTTTTGCTACTTTCCCGGGTCCGCACCACCTCTGTTTTTGTTCTTTCAATTTTATTTGTCCCTCACCCGATTCTGTGGCCTCGACGTCCACGGCCTCTCATAGGGCTTTCCATGGATACCTTACGGGCCGCGAGACGCATCCCGGTTCAAAAGTTACGGCCGTTTAAAGCTGGCGACGGCGTGGGGGAGGTATCATAAAACCAATGATCGCGCACATTGTGGCAGGTGCTATCATACCAGCACTAATGCACCGGATCCCATCAGAACTCTGCAGTTAAGCGTGCTTGGGCGAGAGTAGTACTAGGATGGGTGACCTCTTGGGAAGTCCTCGTGTTGCACCTGTTTTTTGCTACTTTCCCGGGTCCGTACCACCGCTGTTTTTGTTCTTTCAATTTTATTTGTCCCTCACCTGATTCTGTGGCCTCGACGTCGACGGGCTCACAAAGGGCTTTCCGTTGATACCTTAAGGGCCTAGAGACGCATCCCGGTTCAAAAGTTACGGCCGTTTGAAGCTGGCGACGGCGTGGGGGAGGTATCATAAAACAAATGATCGCGCACATTGTGGCAGGTGCGATCATACCAGCACTAATGCACCGGATCCCATCAGAACTCCGCAGTTAAGCGTGCTTGGGCGAGAGTAGTACTGGGATGGGTGACCTCCTGGGAAGTCCTCGTGTTGCACCTCTTTTTTGCTACTTTCCCGAGTCCGCACCTCCTCTGTTTTTGTTCTTTCAATTTTATTTGTCCCTCACCTGATTCTGTGGCCTCGACGTCGACGGGCTTGCAAAGGGCTTTCCGTTGATACCTTACGGGCCTAGAGACGCATCCCGGTTCAAAAGTTACGGCCGTTTGAAGCTGGCGACGGCGTGGGGGAGGTATCATAAAACAAATCATCGCGCACATTGTGGCAGGTGCGATCATACCAGCACTAATGCACCGGATCCCATCAGAACTCCGCAGTTAAGCGCGCTTGGGCGAGAGTAGTACTGGGATGGGTGACCTCCTGGGAAGTCCTCGTGTTGCACCTCTTTTTTGCTAATTTCCCGGGTCCGCACCACCGCTGTTTTTGTTCTTTCAATTTTATTTGTCCCTCACCCGATTTTGTGGCCTCGACGTCGACGGGCTCGCAAAGAACTTTTGCGTTGATACCTTACGGGCCGCGAGACGCATCCCGGTTCAAAAGTTACGGCCGTTTGAAGCTGGCGACGGCGTGGGGGAGGTATCATAAAATAAATGATCGCGCACATTATGGCAGGTGCGATCATACCAGCACTAATGCACTGGATCCCATCAGAACTCCACAGTTAAGCGTGCTTGGGCGAGAGTAGTACTGGGATGGGTGACCTCCTGGGAAGTCCTCGTGTTGCACCTCTTTTTTGCTACTTTCCCGAGTCCGCACCTCCTCTGTTTTTGTTCTTTCAATTTTATTTGTCCCTCACCTTATTCTGTGGCCTCGACGTCGACGGGCTCGCAAAGGGCTTTCCGTTGATACCTTACGGGCCTAGAGACGCATCCCGGTTCAAAAGTTACGGCCGTTTGAAGCTGGCGACGGCGTGGGGGAGGTATCATAAAACAAATGATCGCGCACATTATGGCAGGTGCGATCATACCAGCACTAATGCACCGGATCCCATCAGAACTCCACAGTTAAGCGTGCCTGGGCGAGAGTAGTACTGGGATGGGTGACCTCCTGGGAAGTCCTCGTGTTGCACCTCTTTTTTGTTACTTTCCTGGGTTCCTACCACCTCTGTTTTTGTTCTTTCAATTTTATTTGTCCCTCACCCGATTTTGTGGCCTCGACGTCGACGGGCTCGCAAAGGGCTTTCCGTTGATACCTTACGGGCCGCGAGACGCATCCCGGTTCAAAAGTTACGGCCGTTTGAAGCTGGCGACGGCGTGGGGGAGGTATCATAAAACAAATGATCGCGCACATTGTGGCAGGTGCGATCATACCAGCACTAATGCACCGGATCCCATCAGAACTCCGCAGTTAAGCGCGTTTGGGCGAGAGTAGTACTGGGATGGGTGACCTCTTGGGAAGTCCTCGTGTTGCACCTCTTTTTTGCTACTTTCCCGGGTCCGCACCACCTCTGTTTTTGTTCTTTCAATTTTATTTGTCCCTCACCCGATTCTGTGGCCTCGACGTCCACGGCCTCTCATAGGGCTTTCCATGGATACCTTACGGGCCGCGAGACGCATCCCGGTTCAAAAGTTACGGCCGTTTAAAGCTGGCGACGGCGTGGGGGAGGTATCATAAAACAAATGATCGCGCACATTGTGGCAGGTGCGATCATACCAGCATTAATGCACCGGATCCCATCAGAACTCCGCAGTTAAGCGTGCTTGGGCGAGAGTAGTACTGGGATGGGTGACCTCCTGGGAAGTCCTCGTGTTGCACCTCTTTTTTGCTACTTTCCCGGGTCCATACCACCTCTGTTTTTGTTCTTTGAATTTTATTTGTCCCTCACCTGATTTTGTGGCCTCGACGTCGACGGGCTCACAAAGGGCTTTCCGTTGATACCTTACGGGCCTAGAGGCGCATCCCGGTTCAAAAGTTACGGCCGTTTGAAGCTGGCGACGGCGTGGGGGAGGTATCATAAAACAAATGATCGCGCACATTGTGGCAGGTGCGATCATACCAGCACTAATGCACCGGATCCCATCAGAACTCCGCAGTTAAGCGTGCTTGGGCGAGAGTAGTACTGGGATGGGTGACCTCCTGGGAAGTCCTCGTGTTGCACCTCTTTTTTGCTACTTTCCCGAGTCCGTACCTCCTCTGTTTTTGTTCTTTCAATTTTATTTGTCCCTCACCTGATTCTGTGGCCTGGACGTCGACGGGCTCGCAAAGGGCTTTCCGTTGATACCTTACGGGCCTAGAGACGCATCCCGGTTCAAAAGTTACGGCCGTTTGAAGCTGGCGACGGCGTGGGGGAGGTATCATAAAACAAATGATCGCGCACATTGTGGAAGGTGCGATCATACCAGCACTAATGCACCGGATCCCATCAGAACTCCGCAGTTAAGCGCGCTTGGGCGAGAGTAGTACTGGGATGGGTGACCTCCTGGGAAGTCCTCGTGTTGCACCTCTTTTTTGCTAATTTCCCGGGTCCGCACCACCGCTATTTTTGTTCTTTCAATTTTATTTGTCCCTCACCCGATTTTGTGGCCTCGACGTCGACGGGCTCGCAAAGGGCTTTCCGTTGATACCTTACGGGCCGCGAGACGCATCCCGGTTCAAAAGTTACGGCCGTTTGAAGCTGGCGATGGCGTGGGGGAGGTATCATAAAAGAAATGATCGCGCACATTATGGCAGGTGCGATCATACCAGCACTAATGCACCGGATCCCATCAGAACTCCACAGTTAAGTGTGCTTGGGCGAGAGTAGTACTGGGATGGGTGACCTCCTGGGAAGTCCTCGTGTTGCACCTCTTTTTTGCTACTTTCCCGGGTCCGTACCACCTCTGTTTTTGTTCTTTCAATTTTATTTGTCCCTCACCTGATTCTGTGGCCTCGACGTCGACGGGCTCGCAAAGGGCTTTCCGTTGATACCTTACGGGCCTAGAGACGCATCCCGGTTCAAAAGTTACGGCCGTTTGAAGCTGGCGACGGCGTGGGGGAGGTATCATAAAACAAATGATCGCGCACATTGTGGCAGGTGCGATCATACCAGCACTAATGCACCGGATCCCATCAGAACTCCGCAGTTAAGCACGCTTGGGCGAGAGTAGTACTGGGATGGGTGACCTCCTGGGAAGTCCTCGTGTTGCACCTCTTTTTTGCTAATTTCCCGGGTCCGCACCACCGCTGTTTTTGTTCTTTCAATTTTATTTGTCCCTCACCTGATTCTGTGGCCTCGACGTCGACGGGCTCGCAAAGGGCTTTCCGTTGATACCTTACGGGCCTAGAGACGCATCCCGGTTCAAAAGTTACGGCCGTTTGAAGCTGGCGACGGCGTGGGGGAGGTATCATAAAACAAATCATCGCGCACATTGTGGCAGGTGCGATCATACCAGCACTAATGCACCGGATCCCATCAGAACTCCGCAGTTAAGCGCGCTTGGGCGAGAGTAGTACTGGGATGGGTGACCTCCTGGGAAGTCCTCGTGTTGCACCTCTTTTTTGCTAATTTCCCGGGTCCGCACCACCGCTGTTTTTGTTCTTTCAATTTTATTTGTCCCTCACCCGATTTTGTGGCCTCGACGTCGACGGGCTCGCAAAGAACTTTTGCGTTGATACCTTACGGGCCGCGAGACGCATCCCGGTTCAAAAGTTACGGCCGTTTGAAGCTGGCGACGGCGTGGGGGAGGTATCATAAAATAAATGATCGCGCACATTATGGCAGGTGCGATCATACCAGCACTAATGCACTGGATCCCATCAGAACTCCACAGTTAAGCGTGCTTGGGCGAGAGTAGTACTGGGATGGGTGACCTCCTGGGAAGTCCTCGTGTTGCACCTCTTTTTTGCTACTTTCCCGAGTCCGCACCTCCTCTGTTTTTGTTCTTTCAATTTTATTTGTCCCTCACCTTATTCTGTGGCCTCGACGTCGACGGGCTCGCAAAGGGCTTTCCGTTGATACCTTACGGGCCTAGAGACGCATCCCGGTTCAAAAGTTACGGCCGTTTGAAGCTGGCGACGGCGTGGGGGAGGTATCATAAAACAAATGATCGCGCACATTATGGCAGGTGCGATCATACCAGCACTAATGCACCGGATCCCATCAGAACTCCACAGTTAAGCGTGCTTGGGCGAGAGTAGTACTGGGATGGGTGACCTCCTGGGAAGTCCTCGTGTTGCACCTCTTTTTTGTTACTTTCCTGGGTTCCTACCACCTCTGTTTTTGTTCTTTCAATTTTATTTGTCCCTCACCCGATTTTGTGGCCTCGACGTCGACGGGCTCGCAAAGGGCTTTCCGTTGATACCTTACGGGCCGCGAGACGCATCCCGGTTCAAAAGTTACGGCCGTTTGAAGCTGGCGACGGCGTGGGGGAGGTATCATAAAACAAATGATCGCGCACATTGTGGCAGGTGCGATCATACCAGCACTAATGCACCGGATCCCATCAGAACTCCGCAGTTAAGCGCGTTTGGGCGAGAGTAGTACTGGGATGGGTGACCTCTTGGGAAGTCCTCGTGTTGCACCTCTTTTTTGCTACTTTCCCGGGTCCGCACCACCTCTGTTTTTGTTCTTTCAATTTTATTTGTCCCTCACCCGATTCTGTGGCCTCGACGTCCACGGCCTCTCATAGGGCTTTCCATGGATACCTTACGGGCCGCGAGACGCATCCCGGTTCAAAAGTTACGGCCGTTTAAAGCTGGCGACGGCGTGGGGGAGGTATCATAAAACAAATGATCGCGCACATTGTGGCAGGTGCGATCATACCAGCACTAATGCACCGGATCCCATCAGAACTCCGCAGTTAAGCGTGCTTGGGCGAGAGTAGTACTGGGATGGGTGACCTCCTGGGAAGTCCTCGTGTTGCACCTCTTTTTTGCTACTTTCCCGGGTCCATACCACCTCTGTTTTTGTTCTTTGAATTTTATTTGTCCCTCACCTGATTTTGTGGCCTCGACGTCGACGGGCTCACAAAGGGCTTTCCGTTGATACCTTACGGGCCTAGAGGCGCATCCCGGTTCAAAAGTTACGGCCGTTTGAAGCTGGCGACGGCGTGGGGGAGGTATCATAAAACAAATGATCGCGCACATTGTGGCAGGTGCGATCATACCAGCACTAATGCACCGGATCCCATCAGAACTCCGCAGTTAAGCGTGCTTGGGCGAGAGTAGTACTGGGATGGGTGACCTCCTGGGAAGTCCTCGTGTTGCACCTCTTTTTTGCTACTTTCCCGAGTCCGTACCTCCTCTGTTTTTGTTCTTTCAATTTTATTTGTCCCTCACCTGATTCTGTGGCCTGGACGTCGACGGGCTCGCAAAGGGCTTTCCGTTGATACCTTACGGGCCTAGAGACGCATCCCGGTTCAAAAGTTACGGCCGTTTGAAGCTGGCGACGGCGTGGGGGAGGTATCATAAAACAAATGATCGCGCACATTGTGGAAGGTGCGATCATACCAGCACTAATGCACCGGATCCCATCAGAACTCCGCAGTTAAGCGCGCTTGGGCGAGAGTAGTACTGGGATGGGTGACCTCCTGGGAAGTCCTCGTGTTGCACCTCTTTTTTGCTAATTTCCCGGGTCCGCACCACCGCTATTTTTGTTCTTTCAATTTTATTTGTCCCTCACCCGATTTTGTGGCCTCGACGTCGACGGGCTCGCAAAGGGCTTTCCGTTGATACCTTACGGGCCGCGAGACGCATCCCGGTTCAAAAGTTACGGCCGTTTGAAGCTGGCGATGGCGTGGGGGAGGTATCATAAAAGAAATGATCGCGCACATTATGGCAGGTGCGATCATACCAGCACTAATGCACCGGATCCCATCAGAACTCCACAGTTAAGTGTGCTTGGGCGAGAGTAGTACTGGGATGGGTGACCTCCTGGGAAGTCCTCGTGTTGCACCTCTTTTTTGCTACTTTCCCGGGTCCGTACCACCTCTGTTTTTGTTCTTTCAATTTTATTTGTCCCTCACCTGATTCTGTGGCCTCGACGTCGACGGGCTCGCAAAGGGCTTTCCGTTGATACCTTACGGGCCGCGAGACGCATCCCGGTTCAAAAGTTACGGCCGTTTGAAGCTGGCGACGGCGTGGGGGAGATATCATAAAACAAATGATCGCGCACATTATGGCAGGTGCGATCATACCAGCACTAATGCACCGGATCCCATCAGAACTCCACAGTTAAGCGTGCTTGGGCGAGAGTAGTACTGGGATGGGTGACCTCCTGGGAAGTCCTCGTGTTGCACCTCTTTTTTGCTACTTTCCCGGGTCCGCACCACCTCTGTTTTTGTTCTTTCAATTTTATTTGTCCCTCACCCGATTCTGTGGCCTCGACGTCCACGGCCTCTCATAGGGCTTTCCATGGATACCTTACGAGCCGCGAGACGCATCCCGGTTCAAAAGTTACGGCCGTTTAAAGCTGGCGACGGCGTGGGGGAGGTATCATAAAACCAATGATCGCGCACATTGTGGTAGGTGCTATCATACCAGCACTAATGCACCGGATCCCATCAGAACTCCGCAGTTAAGCGTGCTTGGGCGAGAGTAGTACTGGGATGGGTGACCTCCTGGGAAGTCCTCGTGTTGCACCTCTTTTTTGCTACTTTCCCAGGTCCATACCACCTCTGTTTTTGTTCTTTCAATTTTATTTGTCCCTCACCTAATTTTGTGGCCTCGACGTCGACGGGCTCACAAAGGGCTTTCCGTTGATACCTTACGGGCCTAGAGGCGCATCCCGGTTCAAAAGTTACGGCCGTTTGAAGCTGGCGACGGCGTGGGGGAGGTATCATAAAACAAATGATCGCGCACATTGTGGCAGGTGCGATCATACCAGCACTAATGCAACGGATCCCATCAGAACTCCGCAGTTAAGCGTGCTTGGGCGAGAGTAGTACTGGGATGGGTGACCTCCTGGGAAGTCCTCGTGTTGCACCTCTTTTTTGCTACTTTCCCGAGTCCGTACCTCCTCTGTTTTTGTTCTTTCAATTTTATTTGTCCCTCACCTGATTCTGTGGCCTCGACGTCGACGAGCTCGCAAAGGGCTTTCCGTTGATACCTTACGGGCCTAGAGACGCATCCCGGTTCAAAAGTTACGGCCGTTTGAAGCTGGCGACGGCGTGGGGGAGGTATCACAAAACAAATGATCGCGCACATTGTGGAAGGTGCGATCATACCAGCACTAATGCACCGGATCCCATCAGAACTCCGCAGTTAAGCACGCTTGGGCGAGAGTAGTACTGGGATGGGTGACCTCCTGGGAAGTCCTCGTGTTGCACCTCTTTTTTGCTAATTTCCCGGGTCCGCACCACCTCTGTTTTTGTTCTTTCAATTTTATTTGTCCCTCACCTGATTCTGTGGCCTCGACGTCGACGGGCTCGCAAAGGGCTTTCCGTTGATACCTTACGGGCCGCGAGACGCATCCCGGTTCAAAAGTTACGGCCGTTTGAAGCTGGCGACGGCGTGGGGGAGGTATCATAAAACAAATGATCGCGCACATTATGGCAGGTGCGATCATACCAGCACTAATGCACCTGATCCCATCAGAACTCCGCAGTTAACCGCGCTTGGGCGAGAGTAGTACTGGGATGGGTGACCTCCTGCGAAGTCCTCGTGTTGCACCTCTTTTTTGCTAATTTCCCGGGTCCGCACCACCGCTGTTTTTGTTCTTTCAATTTTATTTGTCCCTCACCTGATTCTGTGGCCTCGACGTCGACGGACTCGCAAAGGGCTTTCCGTTGATACCTTACGGGCCGCGAGACGCATCCCGGTTCAAAAGTTACGGCCGTTTGAAGCTGGCGACGGCGTGGGGGAGATATCATAAAACAAATGATCGCGCACATTATGGCAGGTGCGATCATACCAGCACTAATGCACCGGATCCCATCAGAACTCCACAGTTAAGCGTGCTTGGGCGAGAGTAGTACTGGGATGGGTGACCTCCTAGGAAGTCCTCGTGTTGCACCTCTTTTTTGCTACTTTCCCGGGTCCGCACCACCTCTGTTTTTGTTCTTTCAATTTTATTTGTCCCTCACCCGATTCTGTGGCCTCGACGTCCACGGCCTCTCATAGGGCTTTCCATGGATACCTTACGGGCCGCGAGAGGCATCCCGGTTCAAAAGTTACGGCCGTTTAAAGCTGGCGACGGCGTGGGGGAGGTATCATAAAACCAATGATCGCGCACATTGTGGTAGGTGCTATCATACCAGCACTAATGCACCGGATCCCATCAGAACTCCGCAGTTATGCGTGCTTGGGCGAGAGTAGTACTGGGATGGGTGACCTCCTGGGAAGTCCTCGTGTTGCACCTCTTTTTTGCTACTTTCCCGGGTCTATACCACCTCTGTTTTTGTTCTTTCAATTTTATTTGTCCCTCACCTGATTTTGTGGCCTCGACGTCGACGGGCTCACAAAGGGCTTTCCGTTGATACCTTACGGGCCTAGAGGCGCATCCCGGTTCAAAAGTTACGGCCGTTTGAAGCTGGCGACGGCGTGGGGGAGGTATCATAAAACAAATGATCGCGCACATTGTGGCAGGTGCGATCATACCAGCACTAATGCACTGGATCCCATCAGAACTCCGCAGTTAAGCGTGCTTGGGCGAGAGTAGTACTGGGATGGGTGACCTCCTGGGAAGTCCTCGTGTTGCACCTCTTTTTTGCTACTTTCCCGAGTCCGTACCTCCTCTGTTTTTGTTCTTTCAATTTTATTTGTCCCTCACCTGATTCTGTGGCCTCAACGTCGACGGGCTCGCAAAGGGCTTTCCGTTGATACCTTACGGGCCTAGAGACGCATCCCGGTTCAAAAGTTACGGCCGTTTGAAGCTGGCGACGGCGTAGGGGAGGTATCATAAAACAAATGATCGCGCACATTGTGGCAGGTGCGATCATACCAGCACTAATGCACCGGATCCCATCAGAGCTCCACAGTTAAGCGCGCTTGGGCGAGAGTAGTAGTGGGATGGGTGACCTCTTGGGAAGTCCTCGTGTTGCACCTCTTTTTTGCTAATTTCCCGGGTCCGCACCACCGCTGTTTTTGTTCTTTCAATTTTATTTGTCCCTCACCCGATTTTGTGGCCTCGACGTCGACGGGCTCGCAAAGGGCTTTCCGTTGATACCTTACGGGCCGCGAGACGCATCCCGGTTCAAAAGTTACGGCCGTTTGAAGCTGGCGACGGCGTGGGGGAGGTATCATAAAACAAATGATCGCGCACATTATGGCATGTGCGATCATACCAGCACTAATGCACCGGATCCCATCAGAACTCCACAGTTAAGCGTGCTTGGGCGAGAGTAGTACTGGGATGGGTGACCTCCTGGGAAGTCCTCGTGTTGCACCTCTTTTTTGCTACTTTCTCGGGTCCGTACCACCTCTGTTTTTGTTCTTTCAATTTTATTTGTCCCTCACCTGATTCTGTGGCCTCGACGTCGACGGGCTCGCAAAGGGCTTTCCGTTGATACCTTACGGGCCTAGAGACGCATCCCGGTTCAAAAGTTACGGCCGTTTGAAGCTGGCGACGGCGTGGGGGAGGTATCATAAAACAAATGATCGCGCACATTGTGGCAGGTGCGATCATACCAGCACTAATGCACCGGATCCCATCAGAACTCCGCAGTTAAGCGCGCCTGGGCGAGAGTAGTACTGGGATGGGTGACCTCCTGGGAAGTCCTCGTGTTGCACCTCTTTTTTGCTAATTTCCCGGGTCCGCACCACCGTTGTTTTTGTTCTTTCAATTTTATTTGTCCCTCACCTGATTCTGTGGCCTCGACGTCGACGGGCTCGCAAAGGGCTTTCCGTTGATACCTTACGGGCCTAGAGACGCATCCTGGTTCAAAAGTTACGGCCGTTTGAAGCTGGCGACGGCGTAGGGGAGGTATCATAAAACAAATGATCGCGCACATTGTGGCAGGTGCGATCATACCAGCACTAATGCACCGGATCCCATCAGAGCTCCACAGTTAAGCGCGCTTGGGCGAGAGTAGTACTGGGATGGGTGACCTCTTGGGAAGTCCTCGTGTTGCACCTCTTTTTTGCTAATTTCCCGGGTCCGCACCACCGCTGTTTTTGTTCTTTCAATTTTATTTGTCCCTCACCTGATTTTGTGGCCTCGACGTCGACGGGCTCGCAAAGGGCTTTCCGTTGATACCTTACGGGCCGCGAGACGCATCCCGGTTCAAAAGTTACGGCCGTTTGAAGCTGGCGACGGCGTGGGGGAGGTATCATAAAACAAATGATCGCGCACATTATGGCAGGTGCGATCATACCAGCACTAATGCACCGGATCCCATCAGAACTCCACAGTTAAGCGTGCTTGGGCGAGAGTAGTACTGGGATGGGTGACCTCCTGGGAAGTCCTCGTGTTGCACCTCTTTTTTGCTACTTTCCCGGGTCCGTACCACCTCTGTTTTTGTTCTTTCAATTTTATTTGTCCCTCACCTGATTCTGTGGCCTCGACGTCGACGGGCTCGCAAAGGGCTTTCCGTTGATACCTTACGGGCCTAGAGACGCATCCCGGTTCAAAAGTTACGGCCGTTTGAAGCTGGCGACGGCGTGGGGGAGGTATCATAAAACAAATGATCGCGCACATTGTGGCAGGTGCGATCATACCAGCACTAATGCACCGGATCCCATCAGAACTCCGCAGTTAAGCGCGCCTGGGCGAGAGTAGTACTGGGATGGGTGACCTCCTGGGAAGTCCTCGTGTTGCACCTCTTTTTTGCTAATTTCCCGGGTCCGCACCACCGTTGTTTTTGTTCTTTCAATTTTATTTGTCCCTCACCTGATTCTGTGGCCTCGACGTCGACGGGCTCGCAAAGGGCTTTCCGTTGATACCTTACGGGCCGCGAGACGCATCCCGGTTCAAAAGTTACGGCCGTTTGAAGCTGGCGACGGCGTGGGGGAGATATCATAAAACAAATGATCGCGCACATTATGGCAGGTGCGATCATACCAGCACTAATGCACCGGATCCCATCAGAACTCCACAGTTAAGCGTGCTTGGGCGAGAGTAGTACTGGGATGGGTGACCTCCTGGGAAGTCCTCGTGTTGCACCTCTTTTTTGCTACTTTCCCGGGTCCGCACCACCTCTGTTTTTGTTCTTTCAATTTTATTTGTCCCTCACCCGATTCTGTGGCCTCGACGTCCACGGCCTCTCATAGGGCTTTCCATGGATACCTTACGAGCCGCGAGACGCATCCCGGTTCAAAAGTTACGGCCGTTTAAAGCTGGCGACGGCGTGGGGGAGGTATCATAAAACCAATGATCGCGCACATTGTGGTAGGTGCTATCATACCAGCACTAATGCACCGGATCCCATCAGAACTCCGCAGTTAAGCGTGCTTGGGCGAGAGTAGTACTGGGATGGGTGACCTCCTGGGAAGTCCTCGTGTTGCACCTCTTTTTTGCTACTTTCCCAGGTCCATACCACCTCTGTTTTTGTTCTTTCAATTTTATTTGTCCCTCACCTAATTTTGTGGCCTCGACGTCGACGGGCTCACAAAGGGCTTTCCGTTGATACCTTACGGGCCTAGAGGCGCATCCCGGTTCAAAAGTTACGGCCGTTTGAAGCTGGCGACGGCGTGGGGGAGGTATCATAAAACAAATGATCGCGCACATTGTGGCAGGTGCGATCATACCAGCACTAATGCAACGGATCCCATCAGAACTCCGCAGTTAAGCGTGCTTGCGCGAGAGTAGTACTGGGATGGGTGACCTCCTGGGAAGTCCTCGTGTTGCACCTCTTTTTTGCTACTTTCCCGAGTCCGTACCTCCTCTGTTTTTGTTCTTTCAATTTTATTTGTCCCTCACCTGATTCTGTGGCCTCGACGTCGACGAGCTCGCAAAGGGCTTTCCGTTGATACCTTACGGGCCTAGAGACGCATCCCGGTTCAAAAGTTACGGCCGTTTGAAGCTGGCGACGGCGTGGGGGAGGTATCACAAAACAAATGATCGCGCACATTGTGGAAGGTGCGATCATACCAGCACTAATGCACCGGATCCCATCAGAACTCCGCAGTTAAGCACGCTTGGGCGAGAGTAGTACTGGGATGGGTGACCTCCTGGGAAGTCCTCGTGTTGCACCTCTTTTTTGCTAATTTCCCGGGTCCGCACCACCTCTGTTTTTGTTCTTTCAATTTTATTTGTCCCTCACCTGATTCTGTGGCCTCGACGTCGACGGGCTCGCAAAGGGCTTTCCGTTGATACCTTACGGGCCGCGAGACGCATCCCGGTTCAAAAGTTACGGCCGTTTGAAGCTGGCGACGGCGTGGGGGAGGTATCATAAAACAAATGATCGCGCACATTATGGCAGGTGCGATCATACCAGCACTAATGCACCTGATCCCATCAGAACTCCGCAGTTAACCGCGCTTGGGCGAGAGTAGTACTGGGATGGGTGACCTCCTGCGAAGTCCTCGTGTTGCACCTCTTTTTTGCTAATTTCCCGGGTCCGCACCACCGCTGTTTTTGTTCTTTCAATTTTATTTGTCCCTCACCTGATTCTGTGGCCTCGACGTCGACGGACTCGCAAAGGGCTTTCCGTTGATACCTTACGGGCCGCGAGACGCATCCCGGTTCAAAAGTTACGGCCGTTTGAAGCTGGCGACGGCGTGGGGGAGATATCATAAAACAAATGATCGCGCACATTATGGCAGGTGCGATCATACCAGCACTAATGCACCGGATCCCATCAGAACTCCACAGTTAAGCGTGCTTGGGCGAGAGTAGTACTGGGATGGGTGACCTCCTAGGAAGTCCTCGTGTTGCACCTCTTTTTTGCTACTTTCCCGGGTCCGCACCACCTCTGTTTTTGTTCTTTCAATTTTATTTGTCCCTCACCCGATTCTGTGGCCTCGACGTCCACGGCCTCTCATAGGGCTTTCCATGGATACCTTACGGGCCGCGAGAGGCATCCCGGTTCAAAAGTTACGGCCGTTTAAAGCTGGCGACGGCGTGGGGGAGGTATCATAAAACCAATGATCGCGCACATTGTGGTAGGTGCTATCATACCAGCACTAATGCACCGGATCCCATCAGAACTCCGCAGTTATGCGTGCTTGGGCGAGAGTAGTACTGGGATGGGTGACCTCCTGGGAAGTCCTCGTGTTGCACCTCTTTTTTGCTACTTTCCCGGGTCTATACCACCTCTGTTTTTGTTCTTTCAATTTTATTTGTCCCTCACCTGATTTTGTGGCCTCGACGTCGACGGGCTCACAAAGGGCTTTCCGTTGATACCTTACGGGCCTAGAGGCGCATCCCGGTTCAAAAGTTACGGCCGTTTGAAGCTGGCGACGGCGTGGGGGAGGTATCATAAAACAAATGATCGCGCACATTGTGGCAGGTGCGATCATACCAGCACTAATGCACTGGATCCCATCAGAACTCCGCAGTTAAGCGTGCTTGGGCGAGAGTAGTACTGGGATGGGTGACCTCCTGGGAAGTCCTCGTGTTGCACCTCTTTTTTGCTACTTTCCCGAGTCCGTACCTCCTCTGTTTTTGTTCTTTCAATTTTATTTGTCCCTCACCTGATTCTGTGGCCTCAACGTCGACGGGCTCGCAAAGGGCTTTCCGTTGATACCTTACGGGCCTAGAGACGCATCCCGGTTCAAAAGTTACGGCCGTTTGAAGCTGGCGACGGCGTAGGGGAGGTATCATAAAACAAATGATCGCGCACATTGTGGCAGGTGCGATCATACCAGCACTAATGCACCGGATCCCATCAGAGCTCCACAGTTAAGCGCGCTTGGGCGAGAGTAGTAGTGGGATGGGTGACCTCTTGGGAAGTCCTCGTGTTGCACCTCTTTTTTGCTAATTTCCCGGGTCCGCACCACCGCTGTTTTTGTTCTTTCAATTTTATTTGTCCCTCACCCGATTTTGTGGCCTCGACGTCGACGGGCTCGCAAAGGGCTTTCCGTTGATACCTTACGGGCCGCGAGACGCATCCCGGTTCAAAAGTTACGGCCGTTTGAAGCTGGCGACGGCGTGGGGGAGGTATCATAAAACAAATGATCGCGCACATTATGGCAGGTGCGATCATACCAGCACTAATGCACCGGATCCCATCAGAACTCCACAGTTAAGCGTGCTTGGGCGAGAGTAGTACTGGGATGGGTGACCTCCTGGGAAGTCCTCGTGTTGCACCTCTTTTTTGCTACTTTCTCGGGTCCGTACCACCTCTGTTTTTGTTCTTTCAATTTTATTTGTCCCTCACCTGATTCTGTGGCCTCGACGTCGACGGGCTCGCAAAGGGCTTTCCGTTGATACCTTACGGGCCTAGAGACGCATCCCGGTTCAAAAGTTACGGCCGTTTGAAGCTGGCGACGGCGTGGGGGAGGTATCATAAAACAAATGATCGCGCACATTGTGGCAGGTGCGATCATACCAGCACTAATGCACCGGATCCCATCAGAACTCCGCAGTTAAGCGCGCCTGGGCGAGAGTAGTACTGGGATGGGTGACCTCCTGGGAAGTCCTCGTGTTGCACCTCTTTTTTGCTAATTTCCCGGGTCCGCACCACCGTTGTTTTTGTTCTTTCAATTTTATTTGTCCCTCACCTGATTCTGTGGCCTCGACGTCGACGGGCTCGCAAAGGGCTTTCCGTTGATACCTTACGGGCCTAGAGACGCATCCTGGTTCAAAAGTTACGGCCGTTTGAAGCTGGCGACGGCGTAGGGGAGGTATCATAAAACAAATGATCGCGCACATTGTGGCAGGTGCGATCATACCAGCACTAATGCACCGGATCCCATCAGAGCTCCACAGTTAAGCGCGCTTGGGCGAGAGTAGTACTGGGATGGGTGACCTATTGGGAAGTCCTCGTGTTGCACCTCTTTTTTGCTAATTTCCCGGGTCCGCACCACCGCTGTTTTTGTTCTTTCAATTTTATTTGTCCCTCACCTGATTTTGTGGCCTCGACGTCGACGGGCTCGCAAAGGGCTTTCCGTTGATACCTTACGGGCCGCGAGACGCATCCCGGTTCAAAAGTTACGGCCGTTTGAAGCTGGCGACGGCGTGGGGGAGGTATCATAAAACAAATGATCGCGCACATTATGGCAGGTGCGATCATACCAGCACTAATGCACCGGATCCCATCAGAACTCCACAGTTAAGCGTGCTTGGGCGAGAGTAGTACTGGGATGGGTGACCTCCTGGGAAGTCCTCGTGTTGCACCTCTTTTTTGCTACTTTCCCGGGTCCGTACCACCTCTGTTTTTGTTCTTTCAATTTTATTTGTCCCTCACCTGATTCTGTGGCCTCGACGTCGACGGGCTCGCAAAGGGCTTTCCGTTGATACCTTACGGGCCTAGAGACGCATCCCGGTTCAAAAGTTACGGCCGTTTGAAGCTGGCGACGGCGTGGGGGAGGTATCATAAAACAAATGATCGCGCACATTGTGGCAGGTGCGATCATACCAGCACTAATGCACCGGATCCCATCAGAACTCCGCAGTTAAGCGCGCCTGGGCGAGAGTAGTACTGGGATGGGTGACCTCCTGGGAAGTCCTCGTGTTGCACCTCTTTTTTGCTAATTTCCCGGGTCCGCACCACCGTTGTTTTTGTTCTTTCAATTTTATTTGTCCCTCACCTGATTCTGTGGCCTCGACGTCGACGGGCTCGCAAAGGGCTTTCCGTTGATACCTTACGGGCCGCGAGACGCATCCCGGTTCAAAAGTTACGGCCGTTTGAAGCTGGCGACGGCGTGGGGGAGATATCATAAAACAAATGATCGCGCACATTATGGCAGGTGCGATCATACCAGCACTAATGCACCGGATCCCATCAGAACTCCACAGTTAAGCGTGCTTGGGCGAGAGTAGTACTGGGATGGGTGACCTCCTGGGAAGTCCTCGTGTTGCACCTCTTTTTTTCTACTTTCCCGGGTCCGCACCACCTCTGTTTTTGTTCTTTCAATTTTATTTGTCCCTCACCCGATTCTGTGGCCTCGACGTCCACGGCCTCTCATAGGGCTTTCCATGGATACCTTACGAGCCGCGAGACGCATCCCGGTTCAAAAGTTACGGCCGTTTAAAGCTGGCGACGGCGTGGGGGAGGTATCATAAAACCAATGATCGCGCACATTGTGGCAGGTGCTATCATACCAGCACTAATGCACCGGATCCCATCAGAACTCCGCAGTTAAGCGTGCTTGGGCGAGAGTAGTACTGGGATGGGTGACCTCCTGGGAAGTCCTCGTGTTGCACCTCTTTTTTGCTACTTTCCCAGGTCCATACCACCTCTGTTTTTGTTCTTTCAATTTTATTTGTCCCTCACCTAATTTTGTGGCCTCGACGTCGACGGGCTCACAAAGGGCTTTCCGTTGATACCTTACGGGCCTAGAGGCGCATCCCGGTTCAAAAGTTACGGCCGTTTGAAGCTGGCGACGGCGTGGGGGAGGTATCATAAAACAAATGATCGCGCACATTGTGGCAGGTGCGATCATACCAGCACTAATGCACCGGATCCCATCAGAACTCCGCAGTTAAGCGTGCTTGGGCGAGAGTAGTACTGGGATGGGTGACCTCCTGGGAAGTCCTCGTGTTGCACCTCTTTTTTGCTACTTTCCCGAGTCCGTACCTCCTCTGTTTTTGTTCTTTCAATTTTATTTGTCCCTCACCTGATTCTGTGGCCTCGACGTCGACGAGCTCGCAAAGGGCTTTCCGTTGATACCTTACGGGCCTAGAGACGCATCCCGGTTCAAAAGTTACGGCCGTTTGAAGCTGGCGACGGCGTGGGGGAGGTATCATAAAACAAATGATCGCGCACATTGTGGAAGGTGCGATCATACCAGCACTAATGCACCGGATCCCATCAGAACTCCGCAGTTAAGCGCGCTTGGGCGAGAGTAGTACTGGGATGGGTGACCTCCTGGGAAGTCCTCGTGTTGCACCTTTTTTTTGCTAATTTCCCGGGTCCGCACCACCTCTGTTTTTGTTCTTTCAATTTTATTTGTCCCTCACCTGATTCTGTGGCCTCGACGTCGACGGGCTCGCAAAGGGCTTTCCGTTGATACCTTACGGGCCGCGAGACGCATCCCGGTTCAAAAGTTACGGCCGTTTGAAGCTGGCGACGGCGTGGGGGAGGTATCATAAAACAAATGATCGCGCACATTATGGCAGGTGCGATCATACCAGCACTAATGCACCTGATCCCATCAGAACTCCGCAGTTAAGCGCGCTTGGGCGAGAGTAGTACTGGGATGGGTGACCTCCTGCGAAGTCCTCGTGTTGCACCTCTTTTTTGCTAATTTCCCGGGTCCGCACCACCGCTGTTTTTGTTCTTTCAATTTTATTTGTCCCTCACCTGATTCTGTGGCCTCGACGTCGACGGACTCGCAAAGGGCTTTCCGTTGATACCTTACGGGCCGCGAGACGCATCCCGGTTCAAAAGTTACGGCCGTTTGAAGCTGGCGACGGCGTGGGGGAGATATCATAAAACAAATGATCGCGCACATTATGGCAGGTGCGATCATACCAGCACTAATGCACCGGATCCCATCAGAACTCCACAGTTAAGCGTGCTTGGGCGAGAGTAGTACTGGGATGGGTGACCTCCTAGGAAGTCCTCGTGTTGCACCTCTTTTTTGCTACTTTCCCGGGTCCGCACCACCTCTGTTTTTGTTCTTTCAATTTTATTTGTCCCTCACCCGATTCTGTGGCCTCGACGTCCACGGCCTCTCATAGGGCTTTCCATGGATACCTTACGGGCCGCGAGACGCATCCCGGTTCAAAAGTTACGGCCGTTTAAAGCTGGCGACGGCGTGGGGGAGGTATCATAAAACCAATGATCGCGCACATTGTGGTAGGTGCTATCATACCAGCACTAATGCACCGGATCCCATCAGAACTCCGCAGTTAAGCGTGCTTGGGCGAGAGTAGTACTGGGATGGGTGACCTCCTGGGAAGTCCTCGTGTTGCACCTCTTTTTTGCTACTTTCCCGGGTCCATACCACCTCTGTTTTTGTTCTTTCAATTTTATTTGTCCCTCACCTGATTTTGTGGCCTCGACGTCGACGGGCTCACAAAGGGCTTTCCGTTGATACCTTACGGGCCTAGAGGCGCATCCCGGTTCAAAAGTTACGGCCGTTTGAAGCTGGCGACGGCGTGGGGGAGGTATCATAAAACAAATGATCGCGCACATTGTGGCAGGTGCGATCATACCAGCACTAATGCACTGGATCCCATCAGAACTCCGCAGTTAAGCGTGCTTGGGCGAGAGTAGTACTGGGATGGGTGACCTCCTGGGAAGTCCTCGTGTTGCACCTCTTTTTTGCTACTTTCCCGAGTCCGTACCTCCTCTGTTTTTGTTCTTTCAATTTTATTTGTCCCTCACCTGATTCTGTGGCCTCGACGTCGACGGGCTCGCAAAGGGCTTTCCGTTGATACCTTACGGGCCTAGAGACGCATCCCGGTTCAAAAGTTACGGCCGTTTGAAGCTGGCGACGGCGTAGGGGAGGTATCATAAAACAAATGATCGCGCACATTGTGGCAGGTGCGATCATACCAGCACTAATGCACCGGATCCCATCAGAGCTCCACAGTTAAGCGCGCTTGGGCGAGAGTAGTACTGGGATGGGTGACCTCCTGGGAAGTCCTCGTGTTGCACCTCTTTTTTGCTAATTTCCCGGGTCCGCACCACCGCTGTTTTTGTTCTTTCAATTTTATTTGTCCCTCACCCGATTTTGTGGCCTCGACGTCGACGGGCTCGCAAAGGGCTTTCCGTTGATACCTTACGGGCCGCGAGACGCATCCCGGTTCAAAAGTTACGGCCGTTTGAAGCTGGCGACGGCGTGGGGGAGGTATCATAAAACAAATGATCGCGCACATTATGGCAGGTGCGATCATACCAGCACTAATGCACCGGATCCCATCAGAACTCCATAGTTAAGCGTGCTTGGGCGAGAGTAGTACTGGGATGGGTGACCTCCTGGGAAGTCCTTGTGTTGCACCTCTTTTTTGCTACTTTCCCGAGTCCGCACCTCCTCTGTTTTTGTTCTTTCAATTTTATTTGTCCCTCACCTGATTCTGTGGCCTCGACGTCGACGGGATCGCAAAGGGCTTTCCGTTGATACCTTACGGGCCTAGAGACGCATCCCGGTTCAAAAGTTACGGCCGTTTGAAGCTGGCGACGGCGTGGGGGAGGTATCATAAAACAAATCATTGCGCACATTGTGGCAGGTGCGATCATACCAGCACTAATGCACCGGATCCCATCAGAACTCCGCAGTTAAGCGCGCTTGGGCGAGAGTTGTACTGGGATGGGTGACCTCCTGGGAAGTCCTCGTGTTGCACCTCTTTTTTGCTAATTTCCCGGGTTCGCACCACCGCTGTTTTTGTGCTTTCAATTTTATTTGTCCCTCACCCGATTTTGTGGCCTCGACGTCGACGGGCTCGCAAAGGGCTTTTGCGTTGATACCTTACGGGCCGCGAGACGCATCCCGGCTCAAAAGTTACGGCCGTTTGAAGCTGGCGACGGCGTGGGGGAGGTATCATAAAACATATGATCACGCACATTATGGCAGGTGCGATCATACCAGCACTAATGCACCGGATCCCATCAGAACTCCACTGTTAAGCGTGCTTGGGCGAGAGTAGTACTGGGATGGGTGACCTCCTGGGAAGTCCTCGTGTTGCACCTCTTTTTTGTTACTTTCCTGGGTTCCTACCACCTCTGTTTTTGTTCTTTCAATTTTATTTGTCCCTCACCCGATTTTGTGGCCTCGACGTCGACGGGCTCGCAAAGGGCTTTCCGTTGATACCTTACGGGCCGCGAGACGCATCCCGGTTCAAAAGTTACAGCCGTTTGAAGCTGGCAACGGCGTGGGGGAGGTATCATAAAACAAATGATCGCGCACATTGTGGCAGGTGCGATCATACCAGCACTAATGCACCGGATCCCATCAGAACTCCGCAGTTAAGCGCGTTTGGGCGAGAGTAGTACTGGGATGGGTGACCTCCTGGGAAGTCCTCGTGTTGCACCTCTTTTTTGCTACTTTCCCGGGTCCGCACCACCTCTGTTTTTGTTCTTTCAATATTATTTGTCCCTCACCCGATTCTGTGGCCTCGACGTCCATGGCCTCTCATAGGGCTTTCCATGGATACCTTACGGGCCGCGAGACGCATCCCGGTTCAAAAGTTACGGCCGTTTAAAGCTGGCGACGGCGTGGGGGAGGTATCATAAAACCAATGATCGCGCACATTGTGGCAGGTGCTATCATACCAGCACTAATGCACCGGATCCCATCAGAACTGCGCAGTTAAGCGTGCTTGGGCGAGAGTAGTACTGGGATGGGTGACCTCCTGGGAAGTCCTCGTGTTGCACCTCTTTTTTGCTACTTTCCCGGGTCCATACCACCTCTGTTTTTGTTCTTTCAATTTTATTTGTCCCTCACCTAATTTTGTGGCCTCGACGTCGACGGGCTCACAAAGGGCTTTCCGTTGATACCTTACGGGCCTAGAGGCGCATCCCGGTTCAAAAGTTACGGCCGTTTGAAGCTGGCGACGGCGTGGGGGAGGTATCATAAAACAAATGATCGCGCACATTGTGGCAGGTGCGATCATACCAGCACTAATGCACCGGATCCCATCAGAACTCCGCAGTTAAGCGTGCTTGGGTGAGAGTAGTACTGGGATGGGTGACCTCCTGGGAAGTCCTCATGTTGCACCTCTTTTTTGCTACTTTCCCGAGTCCGTACCTCCTCTGTTTTTGTTCTTTCAATTTTATTTGTCCCTCACCTGATTCTGTGGCCTCGACGTCGACGGGCTCGCAAAGGGCTTTCCGTTGATACCTTACGGGCCTAGAGACGCATCCCGGTTCAAAAGTTACGGCCGTTTGAAGCTGGCGACGGCGTGGGGGAGGTATCATAAAACAAATGATCGCGCACATTGTGGCAGGTGCGATCATACCAGCACTAATGCACCGGATCCCATCAGAACTCCGCAGTTAAGCGCGCTTGGGCGAGAGTAGTACTGGGATGGGTGACCTCCTGGGAAGTCCCCGTGTTGCACCTCTTTTTTGCTAATTTCCCGGGTCCGCACCACCTCTGTTTTTGTTCTTTCAATTTTATTTGTCCCTCACCCGATTTTGTGGCCTCGACGTCGACGGGCTCGCAAAGGGCTTTCCGTTGATACCTTACGGGCCGCGAGACGCATCCCGGTTCAAAAGTTACGGCCGTTTGAAGCTGGCGACGGCGTGGGGGAGGTATCATAAAACAAATGATCGCGCACATTATGGCAGGTGCGATCATACCAGCACTAATGCACCGGATCCCATCAGAACTCCACAGTTAAGCGTGCTTGGGCGAGAGTAGTACTGGGATGGGTGACCTCATGGGAAGTCCTTGTGTTGCACCTCTTTTTTGCTACTTTCCCGGGTCCGTACCACCTCTGTTTTTGTTCTTTCAATTTTATTTGTCCCTCACCTAATTCTGTGGCCTCGACGTCGACGGGCTCGCAAAGGGCTTTCTGTTGATACCTTACGGGCCTAGAGACGCATCCCGGTTCAAAAGTTACGGCCGTTTGAAGCTGGCGACGGCGTGGGGGAGGTATCATAAAACAAATGATCGCGCACATTGTGGCAGGTGCGATCATACCAGCACTAATGCACCGGATCCCATCAGAACTCCGCAGTTAAGCGCGCTTGGGCGAGAGTAGTACTGGGATGGGTGACCTCCTAGGAAGTCCTCGTGTTGCACCTCTTTTTTACTAATTTCCCGGGTCCGCACCACCGCTGTTTTTGTTCTTTCAATTTTATTTGTCCCTCACCCGATTTTGTGGCCTCGACGTCGACGGGCTCGTAAAGGGCTTTCCGTTGATACCTTACGGGCCGCGAGACGCATCCCGGTTCAAAAGTTACGGCCGTTTGAAGCTGGCGACGGCGTGGGGGAGGTATCATAAAACAAATGATCGCGCACATTATGGCAGGTGCGATCATACCAGCACTAATGCACCGGATCCCATCAGAACTCCACAGTTAAGCGTACTTGGGCGAGAGTAGTACTGGGATGGGTGACCTCCTGGGAAGTCCTCGAGTTGCACCTCTTTTTTGCTACTTTCCCGGGTCCGCACCACCTTTGTTTTTGTTCTTTCAATTTTATTTGTCCCTCACCTGATTCTGTGGCCTCGACGTCGACGGGCTCGCAAAGGGCTTTCTGTTGATACCTTACGGGCCTAGAGACGCATCCCGGTTCAAAAGTTACAGCCGTTTGAAGCTGGCGACGGCGTGGGGGAGGTATCATAAAACAAATGATCGCGCACATTGTGGCAGGTGCGATCATACCAGCACTAATGCACCGGATCCCATCAGAACTCCGCAGTTAAGCGCGCTTGGGCGAGAGTAGTACTGGGATGGGTGACCTCCTGGGAAGTCCTCGTGTTGCACCTCTTTTTTGCTAATTTCCCGGGTCCGCACCACCGCTGTTTTTGTTCTTTCAATTTTATTTGTCCCTCACCCGATTTTGTGGCCTCGACGTCGACGGGCTCGCAAAGGGCTTTCCGTTGATACCTTACGGGCCGCGAGACGCATCCCGGTTCAAAAGTTACGGCCGTTTGAAGCTGGCGACGGCGTGGGGGAGGTATCATAAAACAAATGATCGCGCACATTATGGCAGGTGCGATCATACCAGCACTAATGCACCGGATCCCATCAGAACTCCACAGTTAAGCGTGCTTGGGCGAGAGTAGTACTGGGATGGGTGACCTCCTGGGAAGTCCTCGAGTTGCACCTCTTTTTTGCTACTTTCCCGGGTCCGTACCACCTCTGTTTTTGTTCTTTCAATTTTATTTGTCCCTCACCTGATTCTGTGGCCTCGACGTCGACGGGCTCGCAAAGGGCTTTCTGTTGATACCTTACGGGCCTAGAGACGCATCCCGGTTCAAAAGTTACAGCCGTTTGAAGCTGGCGACGGCGTGGGGGAGGTATCATAAAACAAATGATCGCGCACATTGTGGCAGGTGCGATCATACCAGCACTAATGCACCGGATCCCATCAGAACTCCGCAGTTAAGCGCGCTTGGGCGAGAGTAGTACTGGGATGGGTGACCTCCTGGGAAGTCCTCGTGTTGCACCTCTTTTTTGCTAATTTCCCGGGTCCGCACCACCGCTGTTTTTGTTCTTTCAATTTTATTTGTCCCTCACCCGATTTTGTGGCCTCGACGTCGACGGGCTCGCAAAGGGCTTTCCGTTGATACCTTACGGGCCGCGAGACGCATCCCGGTTCAAAAGTTACGGCCGTTTGAAGCTGGCGACGGCGTGGGGGAGGTATCATAAAACAAATGATCGCGCACATTATGGCAGGTGCGATCATACCAGCACTAATGCACCGGATCCCATCAGAACTCCACAGTTAAGCGTACTTGGGCGAGAGTAGTACTGGGATGGGTGACCTCCTGGGAAGTCCTCGAGTTGCACCTCTTTTTTGCTACTTTCCCGGGTCCGCACCACCTCTGTTTTTGTTCTTTCAATTTTATTTGTCGCTCACCTGATTCTGTGGCCTCGACGTCGACGGGCTCGCAAAGGGCTTTCCGTTGATACCTTACGGGCCTAGAGACGCATCCCGGTTCAAAAGTTACGGCCGTTTGAAGCTGGCGACGGCGTGGGGGAGGTATCATAAAACAAATGATCGCGCACATTGTGGCAGGTGCGATCATACCAGCACTAATGCACCGGATCCCATCAGAACTCCACAGTTAAGCGTGCTTGGGCGAGAGTAGTACTGGGATGGGTGACCTCCTTGGAAGTCCTCGTGTTGCACCTCTTTTTTGCTACTTTCCTGAGTCCGTACCTCCTCTGTTTTTGTTCTTTCAATTTTATTTGTCCCTCACATGATTCTGTGGCCTCGACGTCTACGGGCTCGCAAAGGCCTTTCCGTTGATACCTTACGGGCCTAGAGACGCATCCCGGTTCAAAAGTTACGGCCGTTTGAAGCTGGCGACGGCGTGGGGGAGGTATCATAAAACAAATGATCGCGCACATTGTGGCAGGTGCGATCATACCAGCACTAATGCACCGGATCCCATCAGAACTCCGCAGTTAAGCGCGCTTGGGCGAGAGTAGTACTGGGATGGGTGACCTCCTGGGAAGTCCTCGTGTTGCACCTCTTTTTTGCTAATTTCCCGGGTCCGTACCACCGCTGTTTTTGTTCTTTCAATTTTATTTGTCCCTCACCTGATTTTGTGGCCTTGACGTCGACGGGCTCGCAAAGGGCTTTCCGTTGATACCTTACGGGCCGCGAGACGCATCCCGGTTCAAAAGTTACGGCCGTTTGAAGCTGGCGACGGCGTGGGGGAGGTATCATAAAACAAATGATCACGCACATTATGGCAGGTGCGATCATACCAGCACTAATGCACCGGATCCCATCAGAACTCCGCAGTTAAGCGTGCTTGGGCGAGAGTAGTACTGGGATGGGTGACCTCCTGGCAAGTCCTCGTGTTGCACCTCTTTTTTGCTACTTTCCCGAGTCCGTACCTCCTCTGTTTTTGTTCTTTCAATTTTATTTGTCCCTCACCTGATTCTGTGGCCTCGACGTCGACGGGCTCGCAAAGGGCTTTCCGTTGATACCTTACGGGCCTAGAGACGCATCCCCGTTCAAAAGTTACGGCCGTTTGAAGCTGGCGACGGCGTGGGGAGGTATCATAAAACAAATGATCACGCACATTGTGGCAGGTGCGATCATACCAGCACTAATGCACCGAATCCCATCAGAACTCCGCAGTTAAGCACGCTTGGGGGAGAGTAGTACTGGGATGGGTGACCTCCTGTGAAGTCCTCGTGTTGCACCTCTTTTTTGCTACTTTCCCGGGTCTGCACCACCGCTGTTTTTGTTCTTTCAATTTTATTTGTCCCTCACCCGATTTTGTGGCCTCGACGTCGACGGGTTTGCAAAGGGCTTTCCGTTGATACCTTACAGGCCGCGAGACGCATCCCGGTTCAAAAGTTACGGCTGTTTGAAGCTGGCGACGACGTGGGGGAGGTATCATAAAAGAAATGATCACGCACATTATGGCAGGTGCGATCATACCAGCACTAATGCACCGGATCCCATCAGAACTCCGCAGTTAAGCGTGCTTGGGTGAGAGTAGTACTGGGATGGGTGACCTCCTGGGAAGTCCTCTTGTTGCACCTTTTTTTTGCAACTTTTCCGGGTCCACACCACCTCTATTTTTGTTCTTTCAATTTTATTTGTCCTTCACCCGATTCTGTGGCCTCGACGACGACTGGCTAGCAAAGGGCTTTCCGTTGATACCTTACGGGCCGCGAGACGCATCCCGGTTCAAAAGTTACGACCGTTTGAAGCTGGCAACGGCGTGGGGGAGGTATCATAAAACAAATGATCGCGCACATTGTGGCAGGTGCGATCATACCAGCACTAACGCACCGGATCCCATCAGAACTCCGCAGGTAAGCGTGCTTGGGCGAGAGTAGTACTGGGATGGGTGACCTCCTGGGAAGTCCTCGTGTTGCACCTCTTTTTTGCTACTTTCCCGGGTCCGCACCACCTCTGTTTTTGTTCTTTCAATTTTATTTGTCATTCACCCAATTCTGTGGCCTCGACGATGACTAGCTAGCAAAGGGCTTTCCGTTGATACCTTACGGGCCGCGAGACGCATCCCGGTTCAAAAGTTACGACCGTTTGAAGTTGGCGACGGCGTGGGGGAGGTATCATAAAACAAATGATCGCGCACATTGTGGCAGGTGCGATTATACCAGCACTAATGCACCGGATCCCATCAGAACTCTGCAGTTAAGCGTGCTTAGGCGAGAGTAGTACTGGGATGGGTGACCTCCTGGGAAGTCCTCGTGTTGCACCTCTTTTTTGCTACTTTCCCGGGTCCGCACCACCTCTGTGTTTGTTCTTTCAATTTTATTTGTCCCTCACCTGATTCTGTGGCCTCGACGTCGACGGGCTCGCAAAGGGCTTTCCGTTGATACCTTACGGGCCTAGAGACGTATCCCGGTTCAAAAGTTACGGCCGTTTGAAGCTGGCGACAGCGTGGGGGAGGTATCATAAAACAAATGATCGCGCACATTGTGTCAGGTACGATCATACCAGCACTAATGCACCGGATCCCATCAGAACTCTGCAGTTAAGCGTGCTTGGACGAGAGTAGTACTGGGATGGGTGACCTCCTGGGAACTCCTCGTGTTGCACCTCTTTTTTGCTACTTTCCCGGGTCCGCACCAACGCTGTTTTTGTTCTTTCAATTTTATTTGCCCTCACCCGATTTTGTGGCCTCGACGTCGACGGGCTCGCAAAGGGCTTTCCGTTGATACCTTACGGGCCGCGAGACGCATCCCGGTTCAAAAGTTACGGCCGTTTGAAGCTGGCGACGACGTGGGGGAGGTATCATAAAACAAATGATCGCGCACATTGTGGCAGGTGCGATCATACCAGCACTAATGCACCGGATCCCATCAGAACTCCGTAGTTAAGCGTGCTTGGACGAGAGTACTACTGGGATGGGTGACCTCCTGGGAAGTCCTCGTGTTGCACCTCTTTTTTGCTACTTTCCCGGGTCCGCACCACCTCTGTTTTTGTTCTTTCAATTTTATTTGTCCTTCACCCGATTCTGTGGCCTCGACGTCAACGGGCTCTCATAGGGCTTTCCATGGATACCTTACGGGCCGCGAGACACATCCCGGTTCAAAACTTACGGCTGTTTGAAGCTGGCGACGACATGGGGGAGGTATCATAAAACAAATGATCGCGCACATTCTGGCAGGTGCGATCATACCAGCACTAATGCACCGGATCCCATCAGAACTCCGCAGTTAAGCGTGCTTGGGCGAGAGTAGTACTGGGATGGGTGACCTCCTGGGAAGTCCTCGTGTTGCACCTCTTTTTTGCTACTTTCCCGGGTCCGCACCACCTCTGTTTTTGTTCTTTCAATTTTATTTCTCCTTCACCTGATTCTGTGGCCTCGACGACGACTGGCTAGCAAAGGGCTTTCCGTTGATACCTTACGGGCCGCGAGACGCATCTTGGTTCAAAAGTTACGACCGTTTGAAGCTGGTGACGGCGTGGGGGAGGTATCATAAAACAAATGATCGCGCACATTGTGGCAGGTGCGATCATACCAGCACTATTGCACCAGATCCCATCAGAACTCCGCAGGTAAGCGTGCTTGGGCGAGAGTAGTACTGGGATGGGTGAACTCCTGGGAAGTCCTCGTGTTGCACCTCTTTTTTGCTACTTTCCCGGGTCCGCACCACCTCTGTTTTTGTTCTTTCAATTTTATTTGTCCCTCACCCGATTCTGTGGCCTCGACGTCAATGGGCTTTCATAGGGCTTTCCATGGATACCTTACGGGCCGCGAGACGCATCCCGGTTCAAAAGTTACGGCCGTTTGAAGCTGGCGACGGCGTGGGGGAGGTATCATAAAACCAATGATCGCGCACATTGTGGCAGGTGCGATCATACCAGCACTAATGCACCGGAACCCATCAGAACTCCGCAGTTAAGCGTGCTTGGGCGAGAGTAGTACTGGGATGGGTAACCTCCTGGGAAGTCCTCGTGTTGCACCTCTTTTTTGCTACTTTCCCGGGTCCGCACCACCTCTGTTTTTGTTCTTTCAATTTTATTTGTCCCTCATCTGATTCTGTGGCCTCGACGTCGACGGGCTCGCAAAGGGCTTTCCGTTGATACCTTACGGGCCTAGAGACGCATCCCGGTTCAAAAGTTACGGCCGTTTGAAGCTGGCGACGGCGTGAGGGAGGTATCATAAAACAAATGATCGCGCACATTTTGGCAGGTGCGATCATACCAGCACTAATGCACTGGATCCCATCAGAACTCCGCAGTTAAGCGTGCTTGGGCGAGAGTAGTACTGGGATGGGTGACCTACTGGGAAGTCCTCGTGTTGCACCTCTTTTTTGCTACTTTCCCGGGTCCGCACCACCGCTGTTTTTGTTCTTTAAATTTTATTTGTCCCTCACCCGATTTTGTGGCCTCGACGTCGACAGGCTCGCAAAGGGCTTTCCGTTGATACCTTACGGGCCGCGAGACGCATCCCGGTTCAAAAGTTACGGCCGTTTGAAGTTGGCGACGGCGTGGGGGAGGTATCATAAAACAAATGATCGCGCACATTGTGGCAGGTGCGATCATACCAGCACTAATGCACCGGATCCCATCAGAACTCCACAGTTAAGCGTGCTCGGGCGAGAGTAGTATTGGGATGGGTGACCTCCTGGGAAGTCCTCGTGTTGCACCTCTTTTTTGCTACTTTCCCGGGTCTGCACCACCTCTGTTTTTGTTCTTTCATTTTTATTTGTCCCTCACCTGATTCTATGGCCTCGACGTCGACGGGCTCGCAAAGGGCTTTCCGTTGATACTTTACGGGCCTAGAGACGCATCCCGGTTCAAAAGTTACGGCCGTTTGAAGCTGGCGACGGCGTGGGGGAGGTATCATAAAACAAATGATCGTGCACATTGTGGCAGGTGCGATCATACCAGCACTAATGCACCGGATCCCATCAGAACTCCGCAGTTAAGCGTGCTTAGGCAAGAGTAGTACTGGGATGGGTGACCTCCTAGGAAGTCCTCGTGTTGCACCTCTCTTTTGCTACTTCCCCGGGTCCGCACCACCTCTGTTTTTGTTCTTTCAATTTTATTTGTCCCTCACCTGATTCTGTGGCCTCGACGTCGTCGGGCTCGCAAAGGGCTTTCCGTTGATACCTTACGGGCCTAGAGACGCATCCCGGTTCAAAAGTTACGGCCGTTTGAAGCTGGCGACGGCGTGGGGGAGGTATCATAAAACAAATGATCGCGCACATTGTGGCAGGTGCGATCATACCAGCACTAATGCACCGAATCCCATCAGAACTCCACAGTTAAGCACGCTCGGGCGAGAGTAGTACTGGGATGGGTGACCTCCTGGGAAGTCCTCGTGTTGCACCTCTTTTTTGCTACTTTCCCGGGTCTGCACCACCTCTGTTTTTGTTCTTTCAATTTTATTTGTCCCTCACCCGATTCTGTGGCCTCGACGTCAACGGGCTCTCATACGGCTTTCCATGGATACCTTACGGGCCGCGAGACGCATCCCGGTTCAAAAGTTACGGCCGTTTGAAGCTGGCGACGGCGTGGGGGAGGTATCATAAAACCAATGATCGCACACATTGTGGCAGGTGCGATCATACCAGCACTAATGCACCGGATCCCATCAGAACTCCGTAGTCAAGCATGCTTGGGCGAGAGTAGTACTGGGATGGGTGACCTCCTGGGAAGTCCTCGTGTTGCACCTCTTTTCTGCTACTTTCCCGGGTCCGCACCACCTCTGTTTTTGTTCTTTCAATTTTATTTGTCCCTCACCTGATTCTGTGGCCTCGACGTCGACGGGCTCGCAAAGGGCTTTCTGTTGATACCTTACGGGCCTAGAGACGCATCCCGGTTCAAAAGTTACGGCCGTTTGAAGCTGGCGACGGCGTGGAGGAGGTATCATAAAACAAATGATCGCGCACATTGTGGCAGGTGCGATCATATCAGCACTAATGCACTGGATCCCATCAGAACTCCGCAGATAAGCGTGCTTGGGCGAGAGTAGTACTGGGATGGGTGACCTCCTGGGAAGTCCTCGTGTTGCACCTCTTTTTTGCCACTTTCCTGGGTCCGCACCACCTCTGTTTTTGTTCTTTCAATTTTATTTGTCCCTCACGTGATTCTGTGGCCTCGAGGTCGACGGGCTCGCAAAGGGCTTTCCGTTGATACCTTACGGGCCTAGAGACGCATCCCGGTTCAAAAGTTACGGCCGTTTGAAGCTGGCGACGGCGTGGGGGAGGTATCATAAAACAAATGATCGCGCACATTGTGTCAGGTGCGATCATACCAGCACTAATGCACCGGATCCCATCAGAACCCCACAGTTAAGCGTGCTTGGGCGAGAGTAGTACTGGGATGGGTGACCTCCTGGGAAGTCCTCGTGTTGCACCTTTTTTTTGCTACTTTCCCGGGTCCGTACCACCGCTGTTTTTGTTCTTTCAATTTTATTTGTCCCTCACCCGATTTTGTGGCCTCGACGTCGACGGGCTCGCAAAGGGCTTTCCGTTGATACCTTACGGGCCGCGAGACGCATCCCGGTTCAAAAGTTACGGCCGTTTGAAGCTGGCGACGGCGTGGGGGAGGTATCATAAAACAAATGATCGCGCACATTATGGCAGGTGCGATCATACCAGCACTAATGCACCGGAACCCATTAGAACTCCACAGTTAAGCGTGCTTGGGCGAGAGTAGTACTGGGATGGGTGACCTCCTGGGAAGTCCTCGTGTTGCACCTCTTTTTTGCTACTTTCCCGGGTCCGCACCACCTCTGTTTTTGTTCTTTCAATTTTATTTGTCCCTTACCTGATTCTGTGGCCTCGACGTCGACGGGCTCGCAAAGGGTTTCCGTTGATACCTTACGGGCCTAGAGACGCATCCCGGTTCAAAAGTTACGGCCGTTTGAAGCTGGCGACGGCGTGGGGGAGGTATCATAAAACAAATGATCGCGCACATTGTGGCAGGTGCGATCATACCAGCACTAATGCACCGGATCCCATCAGAACTCCGCAGGTAAGCGTGCTTGGGCGAGAGTAGTACTGGGATGGGTGACCTCCTGGGAAGTCCTCGTGTTGCACCTCTTTTTTGCTACTTTCCCGGGTCCGCACCACCTCTGTTTTTGTTCTTTCAATTTTATTTGTCCCTCACCCGATTCTATGGCCTCGACGTCAACGGGCTCTCATAGGGCTTTCCATGGATACCTTACGGGCCGCGAGACACATCCCGGTTCAAAACTTACGGCCGTTTGAAGCTGGCGACGGCGTGGGGGAGGTATCATAAAACCAATGATCACGCACATTGTGGCAGGTGCGATCATACCAGCACTAATGCACCGGATCCCATCAGAACTCCGCAGTTAAGCGTGCTTGGGCGAGAGTAGTACTGGGATGGGTGACCTCCTGGGAAGTCCTCGTGTTGCACCTCTTTTTTGCTACTTTCCCGGGTCCGCACCACCTCTATTTTTGTTCTTTCAATTTTATTTGTCCCTCACCTGATTCTATGTCCTCGACGTCGACGGGCTCGCAAAGGGCTTTCCGTTGATACCTTACGGGCCTAAAGACGCATCCCGGTTCAAAAGTTACGGCCGTTTGAAGCTAGCGATGGCTTGGGGAGGTATCATAAAACAAATGATCGCGCACATTATGGCAGGTGTGATCATACCAGCACTAATGCACCGGATCCCATCAGAACTCCACAGGTAAGCGTGCTTGGGCGAGAGTAGTACTAGGATGGGTGACCTCCTGGGAAGTCCTCGTGTTGCACCTCTTTTTTGCTACTTTCCCGGGTCCGCACCACCTCTATTTTTGTTCTTTCAATTTTATTTGTCCCTCACCTGATTCTGTGGCCTCGACGTCGACGGGCTCGTAAAGGGCTTTCCGTTGATACCTTACGGGCCTAGAGACGCATCCCGGTTCAAAAGTTACGGCCGTTTGAAGCTGGCGACGGCGTGGGGGAGGTATCATAAAACAAATGATCGCGCACATTGTGGCAGGTGCGATCATACCAGCACTAATGCACCAAATCCCCTCAGAACTCCACAGTTAAGCGTGCTTGGGTGAGAGTAGTACTGGGATGGGTGACCTCCTGGGAAGTCCTCGTGTTGCACCTCTTTTTTGCTACTTTCCCGGGTCCGCACCACCTCTGTTTTTGTTCTTTCAATTTTATTTGTCCCTCATCTGATTCTGTGGCCTCGACGTCGACGGGCTCGCAAAGGGCTTTCCGTTGATACCTTACGGGCCTAGAGACGCATCCCGGTTCAAACGTTACGGCCGTTTGAAGCTGGCGACGGCGTGAGGGAGGTATCATAAAACAAATGATCGCGCACATTGTGGCAGGTGCGATCATACCAGCACTAATGCACTGGATCCCATCAGAACCCCGCAGTTAAGCGTGCTTGGGCGAGAGTAGTACTGGGATGGGTGACCTCCTGGGAAGTCCTCGTGTTGCACCTCTTTTTTGCTACTTTCCCAGGTCCGCACCACCGCTGTTTTTGTTCTTTCAATTTTATTTGTCCCTCACCCGATTTTGTGGCCTCGACGTCGACAGGCTCGCAAAGGGCTTTCCGTTGATACCTTACGGGCCGCGAGACGCATCCCGGTTCAAAAGTTACGGCCGTTTGAAGTTGGCGACGGCGTGGGGGAGGTATCATAAAACAAATGATCGCGCACATTGTGGCAGGTGCGATCATACCAGCACTAATGCACCGGATCCCATCAGAACTCCGCAGTTAAGCGTGCTCGGGCGAGAGTAGTACTGGGATGGGTGACCTCCTGGGAAGTCCTTGTGTTGCACCTCTTTTTTGCTACTTTCCCGGGTCCGCACCACCTCTGTTTTTGTTCTTTCATTTTTATTTGTCCCTCACCTGATTCTATGGCCTCGACGTCGACGGGCTCGCAAAGGGCTTTCCGTTGATACTTTACGGGCCTAGAGACGCATCCCGGTTCAAAAGTTACGGCCGTTTGAAGCTGGCGACGGCGTGGGGGAGGTATCATAAAACAAATAATCGTGCACATTGTGGCAGGTGCGATCATACCAGCACTAATGCACCGGATCCCATCAGAACTCCGCAGTTAAGCGTGCTTGGGCAAGAGTAGTACTGGGATGGGTGACCTCCTAGGAAGTCCTCGTGTTGCACCTCTCTTTTGCTACTTTCCCGGGTCCGCACCACCTCTGTTTTTGTTCTTTCAATTTTATTTGTCCCTCACCTGATTCTGTGGCCTCGACGTCGACGGGCTCGCAAAGGGCTTTCCGTTGATACCTTACGGGCCTAGAGACGCATCCCGGTTCAAAAGTTACGGCCGTTTGAAGCTGGCGACGGCGTGGGGGAGGTATCATAAAACAAATGATCGCGTACATTGTGGCAGGTGCGATCATACCAGCACTAATGCACCGAATCCCATCAGAACTCCACAGTTAAGCACGCTCGGGCGAGAGTAGTACTGGGATGGGTGACCTCCTGGGAAGTCCTCGTGTTGCACCTCTTTTTTGCTACTTTCCCGGGTCTGCACCACCTCTGTTTTTGTTCTTTCAATTTTATTTGTCCCTCACCCGATTCTGTGGCCTCGACGTCAACGGGCTCTCATACGGCTTTCCATGGATACCTTACGGGCCGCGAGACGCATCCCGGTTCAAAAGTTACGGCCGTTTGAAGCTGGCGACGGCGTGGGGGAGGTATCATAAAACCAATGATCGCGCACATTGTGGCAGGTGCGATCATACCAGCACTAATGCACCGGATCCCATCAGAACTCCGTAGTCAAGCGTGCTTGGGCGAGAGTAGTACTGGGATGGGTGAAGTCCTGGGAAGTCCTCGTGTTGCACCTCTTTTCTGCTACTTTCCCGGGTCTGCACCACCTCTATTTTTGTTCTTTCAATTTTATTTGTCCCTCACCTGATTCTGTGGCCTCGACGTCGACGGGCTCGCAAAGGGCTTTCTGTTGATATCTTACGGGCCTAGAGACGCATCCCGGTTCAAAAGTTACGGTCGTTTGAAGCTGGCGACGGCGTGGAGGAGGTATCATAAAACAAATGATCGCGCACATTGTGGCAGGTGCGATCATATCAGCACTAATGCACTGGATCCCATCAGAACTCCGCAGATAAGCGTGCTTGGGCGAGAGTAGTACTGGGATGGGTGACCTCCTGGGAAGTCCTCGTGTTGCACCTCTTTTTTGCCACTTTCCCGGGTCCGCACCACCTCTGTTTTTGTTCTTTCAATTTTATTTGTCCCTCACGTGATTCTGTGGCCTCGAGGTCGACGGGCTCGCAAAGGGCTTTCCGTTGATACCTTACGGGCCTAGAGACGCATCCCAGTTCAAAAGTTACGGCCGTTTGAAGCTGGCGACGGCGTGGGGGAGGTATCATAAAACAAATGATCGCGCACATTGTGTCAGGTGCGATCGTACCAGCACTAATGCACCGGATCCCATCAGAACTCCGCAGTTAAGCGTGCTTGGGCGAGAGTAGTGCTGGGATGGGTGACCTCCTGGAAAGTCCTCGTGTTGCACCTCTTTTTTGCTACTTTCCCGGGTCCGTACCACCGCTGTTTTTGTTCTTTCAATTTTATTTGTCCCTCACCCGATTTTGTGGCCTCGACGTCGACGGGCTCGCAAAGGGCTTTCCGTTGATACCTTACGGGCCGCGAGACGCATCCCGGTTCAAAAGTTACGGTCGTTTGAAGCTGGTGGCGGAGGTATCATAAAACAAATGATCGCGCACATTATGGCAGGTGCGATCATACCAGCACTAATGCACCGGAACCCATTAGAACTCCACAGTTAAGCGTGCTTGGGCGAGAGTAGTACTGGGATGGGTGACCTCCTGGGAAGTCCTCGTGTTGCACCTCTTTTTTGCTACTTTCCCGGGTCCGCACCACCTCTATTTTTGTTCTTTCAATTTTATTTGTCCCTCACCTGATTCTGTGGCCTCGACATCGACGGGCTCGCAAAGGGTTTCCGTTGATACCTTACGGGCCTAGAGACGCATCCCGGTTCAAAAGTTACGGCCGTTTGAAGCTGGCGACGGCGTGGGGGAGGTATCATAAAACAAATGATCGCGCACATTGTGGCAGGTGCGATCATACCAGCACTAATGCACCGGATCCCATCAGAACTCCGCAGGTAAGCGTGCTTGGGCGAGAGTAGTACTGGGATGGGTGACCTCCTGGGAAGTCCTCGTGTTGCACCTCTTTTTTGCTACTTTCCCGGGTCCGCACCACCTCTGTTTTTGTTCTTTCAATTTTATTTGTCCCTCACCCGATTCTATGGCCTCGACGTCAACGGGCTCTCATAGGGCTTTCCATGGATACCTTACGGGCCGCGAGACACATCCCGGTTCAAAACTTACGGCCGTTTGAAGCTGGCGACGGCGTGGGGGAGGTATCATAAAACCAATGATCGCGCACATTGTGGCAGGTGCGATCATACCAGCACTAATGCACCGGATCCCATCAAAACTCCGCAGTTAAGCGTGCTTGGGCGAGAGTAGTACTGGGATGGGTGACCTCCTGGGAAGTCCTCGTGTTGCACCTCTTTTTTGCTACTTTCCCGGGTCCGCACCACCTCTATTTTTGTTCTTTCAATTTTATTTGTCCCTCACCTGATTCTATGGCCTCGACGTCGACGGGCTCGCAAAGGGCTTTCCGTTAATACCTTACGGGCCTAAAGACGCATCCCGGTAGTTACGGCCGTTTGAAGCTAGCGATGGCTTGGGGGAGGTATCATAAAACAAATGATCACACACATTATGGCAGGTGTGATCATACCAGCACTAATGCACCGGATCCCATCAGAACTCCGCAGGTAAGCGTGCTTGGGCGAGAGTAGTACTGGGATGGGTGACCTCCTGGGAAGTCCTCGTGTTGCACCTCTTTTTTGCTACTTTCCCGGGTCCGCACCACCTCTGTTTTTGTTCTTTCAATTTTATTTGTCCCTCACCTGATTCTGTGGCCTCGACGTCGACGGGCTCGCAAAGGGCTTTCTGTTGATACATTACGGGCCTAGAGACGCATCCCGGTTCAAAAGTTACGGCCGTTTGAAGCTGGCGACGGCGTGGGGGAGGTATCATAAAACAAATGATCGCGCACATTGTGGCAGGTGCGATCATACCAGCACTAATGCACCGGATCCCATCAGAACTCCGCAGGTAAGCGTGCTTGGGCGAGAGTAGTACTGGGATGGGTGACCTCCTGGGAAGTCCTCGTGTTGCACCTCTTTTTTGCTACTTTCCCGGGTCCGCACCACCTCTGTTTTTGTTCTTTCAATTTTATTTGTCCCTCACCCGATTCTGTGGCCTCGACGTCAACGGGCTCTCATAGGGCTTTCCATGGATACCTTACGGGCCACGAGACACATGCCGGTTCAAAACTTACGGCCGTTTGAAGCTGGTGACGGCGTGCGGGAGGTATCATAAAACCAATGATCGCGCACATTGTGGTAGGTGCGATCATACCAGCACTAATGCACCGGATCCCATCAGAACTCCGCAGGTAAGCGTGCTTGGGCGAGAGTAGTACTGGGATGGGTGACCTCCTGGGAAGTCCTCGTGTTGCACCTCTTTTTTGCTACTTTCCCGGGTCCGCACCACCTCTATTTTTGTTCTTTCAATTTTATTTGTCCCTCACCTGATTCTATGGCCTCGACGTCGACGGGCTCGCAAAGGGCTTTCCGTTGATACCTTACGGGCCTAAAGACGCATCCCGGTTCAAAAGTTACGGTCGTTTAAAGCTGGCGACGGCGTGGGGGAGGTATCATAAAACAAATGATCGCGCACATTGTGGCAGGTGTGATCATACCAGCACTAATGCACCGGATCCCATCAGAACTCCGCAGTTAAGCGTGCTTGGGCGAGAGTAGTACTGGGATGGGTGACCTCCTGGGAAGTCCTCGTGTTGCACCTCTTTTTTGCTACTTTCCCGGGTCCGCACCACCTCTATTTTTGTTCTTTCAATTTTATTTGTCCCTCACCTGATTCTATGGCCTCGACGTCGACGGGCTCGCAAAGGGCTTTCCGTTAATACCTTACGGGCCTAAAGACGCATCCCGGTAGTTACGGCCGTTTGAAGCTAGCGATGGCTTGGGGGAGGTATCATAAAACAAATGATCACACACATTATGGCAGGTGTGATCATACCAGCACTAATGCACCGGATCCCATCAGAACTCCGCAGGTAAGCGTGCTTGGGCGAGAGTAGTACTGGGATGGGTGACCTCCTGGGAAGTCCTCGTGTTGCACCTCTTTTTTGCTACTTTCCCGGGTCCGCACCACCTCTGTTTTTGTTCTTTCAATTTTATTTGTCCCTCACCTGATTCTGTGGCCTCGACGTCGACGGGCTCGCAAAGGGCTTTCTGTTGATACATTACGGGCCTAGAGACGCATCCCGGTTCAAAAGTTACGGCCGTTTGAAGCTGGCGACGGCGTGGGGGAGGTATCATAAAACAAATGATCGCGCACATTGTGGCAGGTGCGATCATACCAGCACTAATGCACCGGATCCCATCAGAACTCCGCAGGTAAGCGTGCTTGGGCGAGAGTAGTACTGGGATGGGTGACCTCCTGGGAAGTCCTCGTGTTGCACCTCTTTTTTGCTACTTTCCCGGGTCCGCACCACCTCTGTTTTTGTTCTTTCAATTTTATTTGTCCCTCACCCGATTCTGTGGCCTCGACGTCAACGGGCTCTCATAGGGCTTTCCATGGATACCTTACGGGCCACGAGACACATGCCGGTTCAAAACTTACGGCCGTTTGAAGCTGGTGACGGCGTGCGGGAGGTATCATAAAACCAATGATCGCGCACATTGTGGTAGGTGCGATCATACCAGCACTAATGCACCGGATCCCATCAGAACTCCGCAGGTAAGCGTGCTTGGGCGAGAGTAGTACTGGGATGGGTGACCTCCTGGGAAGTCCTCGTGTTGCACCTCTTTTTTGCTACTTTCCCGGGTCCGCACCACCTCTATTTTTGTTCTTTCAATTTTATTTGTCCCTCACCTGATTCTATGGCCTCGACGTCGACGGGCTCGCAAAGGGCTTTCCGTTGATACCTTACGGGCCTAAAGACGCATCCCGGTTCAAAAGTTACGGTCGTTTAAAGCTGGCGACGGCGTGGGGGAGGTATCATAAAACAAATGATCGCGCACATTGTGGCAGGTGTGATCATACCAGCACTAATGCACCGGATCCCATCAGAACTCCGCAGTTAAGCGTGCTTGGGCGAGAGTAGTACTGGGATGGGTGACCTCCTGGGAAGTCCTCGTGTTGCACCTCTTTTTTGCTACTTTCCCGGGTCCGCACCACCTCTATTTTTGTTCTTTCAATTTTATTTGTCCCTCACCTGATTCTATGGCCTCGACGTCGACGGGCTCGCAAAGGGCTTTCCGTTGATACCTTACGGGCCTAAAGACGCATCCCGGTTCAAAAGTTACGGCCGTTTGAAGCTAGCGATGGCTTGGGGGAGGTATCATAAAACAAATGATCGTGCACATTATGGCAGGTGTGATCATACCAGCACTAATGCACCGGATCCCATCAGAACTCCGCAGGTAAGCGTGCTTGGGCGAGAGTAGTACTGGGATGGGTGACCTCCTGGGAAGTCCTCGTGTTGCACCTCTTTTTTGCTACTTTCCCGGGCCCGCACCACCTCTATTTTTGTTCTTTCAATTTTATTTGTCCCTCACCTGATTCTGTGGCCTCGACGTCGACGGGCTCGCAAAGGGCTTTCCGTTGATACCTTACGGGCCTAGAGACGCATGTCGGTTCAAAAGTTACGGCCGTTTGAAGCTGGCGACGACGTGGGGGAGGTATCATAAAACAAATGATCGTGCACATTGTGGCAGGTGCGATCATACCAGCACTAATGCATCGCATCCGATCAGAACTCCGCAGGTAAGCGTGCTTGGGCGAGAGTAGTACTGGGATGGGTGACCTCCTCAGAAGTCCTCGTGTTGCACCTCTTTTTTGCTACTTTCCCGGGTCCGCACCACCTCTGTTTTTGTTCTTTCAATTTTATTTGTCCCTCACCTGATTCTATGGCCTCGACGTCGACGGGCTCGCAAAGGGCTTTCCGTTGATACCTTACGGGCCTAAAGACGCATCCCGGTTCAAAAGTTACGGCCGTTTGAAGCTAGCGATGGCTTGGGGGAGGTATCATAAAACAAATGATCGTGCACATTATGGCAGGTGTGATCATACCAGCACTAATGCACCGGATCCCATCAGAACTCCGCAGGTAAGCGTGCTTGGGCGAGAGTAGTACTGGGATGGGTGACCTCCTGGGAAGTCCTCGTGTTGCACCTCTTTTTTGCTACTTTCCCGGGTCCGCACCACCTCTATTTTTGTTCTTTCAATTTTATTTGTCCCTCACCTGATTCTATGGCCTCGACGTCGACGGGCTCGCAAAGGGCTTTCTGTTGATACCTTACGGGCCTAAAGACGCATCCCGGTTCAAAAGTTACGGTCGTTTAAAGCTGGCGACGGCGTGGGGGAGGTATCATAAAACAAATGATCGCGCACATTGTGGCAGGTGTGATCATACCAGCACTAATGCACCGGATCCCATCAGAACTCCGCAGTGAAGCGCGCTTGGGCGAGAGTAGTACTGGGATGGGTGACCTCCTGGGAAGTCCTCGTGTTGCACCTCTTTTTTGCTACTTTCCCGGGTCCGCACCACCTCTATTTTTGTTCTTTCAATTTTATTTGTCCCTCACCTGATTCTATGGCCTCGACGTCGACGGGCTCGCAAAGGGCTTTCCGTTGATACCTTACGGGCCTAGAGACGCATCCCGGTTCAAAAGTTACGGCCGTTTGAAGCTGGCGACGGCGTGGGGGAGGTATCATAAAACAAATGATCGCGCACATTGTGGCAGGTGCGATCATACCAGCACTAATGCACCGAATCCCCTCAGAACTCCACAGTTAAGCGTGCTTGGGCGAGAGTAGTACTGGGATGGGTGACCTCCTGGGAAGTCCTCGTGTTGCACCTCTTTTTTGCTACTTTCCCGGGTCCGCACCACCTCTGTTTTTGTTCTTTCAATTTTATTTGTCCCTCACCTGATTCTGTGGCCTCGACGTCGACGGGCTCGCAAAGGGCTTTCTGTTGATACATTACGGGCCTAGAGACGCATCCCGGTTCAAAAGTTACGGCCGTTTGAAGCTGGCGACGGCGTGGGGGAGGTATCATAAAACAAATGATCGCGCACATTGTGGCAGGTGCGATCATACCAGCACTAATGCACCGGATCCCATCAGAACTCCACAGGTAAGCGTGCTTGGGCGAGAGTAGTACTGGGATGGGTGACCTCCTGGGAAGTCCTCGTGTTGCACCTCTTTTTTGCTACTTTCCCGGGTCCGCACCACCTCTGTTTTTGTTCTTTCAATTTTATTTGTCCCTCACCCGATTCTGTGGCCTCGACGTCAACGGGCTCTCATAGGGCTTTCCATGGATACCTTACGGGCCGCGAGACACATGCCGGTTCAAAACTTACGGCCGTTTGAAGCTGGTGACGGCGTGCGGGAGGTATCATAAAACCAATGATCGCGCACATTGTGGTAGGTGCGATCATACCAGCACTAATGCACTGGATCCCATCAGAACTCCGCAGGTAAGCGTGCTTGGGCGAGAGTAGTACTGGGATGGGTGACCTCCTGGGAAGTCCTCGTGTTGCACCTCTTTTTTGCTACTTTCCCGGGTCCACACCACCTCTATTTTTGTTCTTTCAATTTTATTTGTCCCTCACCTGATTCTATGGCCTCGACGTCGACGGGCTCGCAAAGGGCTTTCCGTTGATACCTTACGGGCCTAAAGACGCATCCCGGTTCAAAAGTTACGGTCGTTTAAAGCTGGCGACGGCGTGGGGGAGGTATCATAAAACAAATGATCGCGCACATTGTGGCAGGTGTGATCATACCAGCACTAATGCACCGGATCCCATCAGAACTCCGCAGTTAAGCGTGCTTGGGCGAGAGTAGTACTGGGATGGGTGACCTCCTGGGAAGTTCTCGTGTTGCACCTCTTTTTTGCTACTTTCCCGGGTCCGCACCACCTCTATTTTTGTTCTTTCAATTTTATTTGTCCCTCACCTGATTCTATGGCCTCGACGTCGACGGGCTCGCAAAGGGCTTTCCGTTGATACCTTACGGGCCTAAAGACGCATCCCGGTTCAAAAGTTACGGTCGTTTGAAGCTAGCGACGGCGTGGGGGAGGTATCATAAAACAAATGATCGCGCACATTGTGGCAGGTGTGATCATACCAGCACTAATGCACCGGATCCCATCAGAACTCCGCAGTTAAGCGTGCTTGGGCGAGAGTAGTACTTGGATGGGTGACCTCCTGGGAAGTCCTCGTGTTGCACCTCTTTTTTGCTACTTTCCCGGGTCCGCACCACCTCTGTTTTTGTTCTTTCAATTTTATTTCTCCCTCACCTGATTCTGTGGCCTCGACGTCGACGGGCTCGCAAAGGGCTTTCCGTTGATACCTTACGGGCCGGGAGACGCATCCCGGTTCAAAAGTTACGACCGTTTGAAGCTGGCGACGGCGTGGGGGAGGTATCATAAAACAAATGATCGCGCACATTGTGGCAGGTGCGATCATACCAGCACTAATGCACCGGATCCCATCAGAACTCCGCAGTCAAGCGTGCTTGGGCGAGAGTAGTACTTGGATGGGTGACCTCCTGGGAAGTCCTCGTGTTGCACCTCTTTTTTGCTACTTTCCCGGGTCCGCACCACCTCTGTTTTTGTTCTTTCAATTTTATTTGTCCCTCACCCGATTCTGTGGCCTCGACGTCAACGGGATCTCATAGGGCTTTCCATGGATACCTTACGGGCCGCTAGACGCATCCCGGTTCAAAAGTTACGGCCGTTTGAAGCTGGCGACGGCGTGGGGGAGGTATCATAAAACAAATGATCGCGCACATTGTGGCAGGTGCGATCATACCAGCACTAATGCACCGGATCCCATCAGAACTCCGCAGGTAAGCGTGCTTGGGCGAGAGTAGTACTGGGATGGGTGACCTCCTGGGAAGTCCTCGTGTTGCACCTCTTTTTTGCTACTTTCCCGGGTCCGCACCACCTCTGTTTTTGTTCTTTCAATTTTATTTGTCCCTCACCCGATTCTGTGGCCTCGACGTCAACGGGCTCTCATAGGGCTTTCCATGGATACCTTACGGGCCACGAGACACATGCCGGTTCAAAACTTACGGCCGTTTGAAGCTGGTGACGGCGTGCGGGAGGTATCATAAAACCAATGATCGCGCACATTGTGGTAGGTGCGATCATACCAGCACTAATGCACCGGATCCCATCAGAACTCCGCAGGTAAGCGTGCTTGGGCGAGAGTAGTACTGGGATGGGTGACCTCCTGGGAAGTCCTCGTGTTGCACCTCTTTTTTGCTACTTTCCCGGGTCCGCACCACCTCTATTTTTGTTCTTTCAATTTTATTTGTCCCTCACCTGATTCTATGGCCTCGACGTCGACGGGCTCGCAAAGGGCTTTCCGTTGATACCTTACGGGCCTAAAGACGCATCCCGGTTCAAAAGTTACGGTCGTTTAAAGCTGGCGACGGCGTGGGGGAGGTATCATAAAACAAATGATCGCGCACATTGTGGCAGGTGTGATCATACCAGCACTAATGCACCGGATCCCATCAGAACTCCGCAGTTAAGCGTGCTTGGGCGAGAGTAGTACTGGGATGGGTGACCTCCTGGGAAGTCCTCGTGTTGCACCTCTTTTTTGCTACTTTCCCGGGTCCGCACCACCTCTATTTTTGTTCTTTCAATTTTATTTGTCCCTCACCTGATTCTATGGCCTCGACGTCGACGGGCTCGCAAAGGGCTTTCCGTTGATACCTTACGGGCCTAGAGACGCATCCCGGTTCAAAAGTTACGGCCGTTTGAAGCTGGCGACGGCGTGGGGGAGGTATCATAAAACAAATGATCGCGCACATTGTGGCAGGTGCGATCATACCAGCACTAATGCACCGAATCCCCTCAGAACTCCACAGTTAAGCGTGCTTGGGCGAGAGTAGTACTGGGATGGGTGACCTCCTGGGAAGTCCTCGTGTTGCACCTCTTTTTTGCTACTTTCCCGGGTCCACACCACCTCTGTTTTTGTTCTTTCAATTTTATTTGTCCCTCACCTGATTCTGTGGCCTCGACGTCGACGGGCTCGCAAAGGGCTTTCTGTTGATACATTACGGGCCTAGAGACGCATCCCGGTTCAAAAGTTACGGCCGTTTGAAGCTGGCGACGGCGTGGGGGAGGTATCATAAAACAAATGATCGCGCACATTGTGGCAGGTGCGATCATACCAGCACTAATGCACCGGATCCCATCAGAACTCCGCAGGTAAGCGTGCTTGGGCGAGAGTAGTACTGGGATGGGTGACCTCCTGGGAAGTCCTCGTGTTGCACCTCTTTTTTGCTACTTTCCCGGGTCCGCACCACCTCTGTTTTTGTTCTTTCAATTTTATTTGTCCCTCACCCGATTCTGTGGCCTCGACGTCAACGGGCTCTCATAGGGCTTTCCATGGATACCTTACGGGCCGCGAGACACATACCGGTTCAAAACTTACGGCCGTTTGAAGCTGGTGACGGCGTGCGGGAGGTATCATAAAACCAATGATCGCACACATTGTGGTAGGTGCGATCATACCAGCACTAATGCACCGGATCCCATCAGAACTCCGCAGGTAAGCGTGCTTGGGCGAGAGTAGTACTGGGATGGGTGACCTCCTGGGAAGTCCTCGTGTTGCACCTCTTTTTTGCTACTTTCCCGGGTCCACACCACCTCTATTTTTGTTCTTTCAATTTTATTTGTCCCTCACCTGATTCTATGGCCTCGACGTCGACGGGCTCGCAAAGGGCTTTCCGTTGATACCTTACGGGCCTAAAGACGCATCCCGGTTCAAAAGTTACGGTCGTTTAAAGCTGGCGACGGCGTGGGGGAGGTATCATAAAACAAATGATCGCGCACATTGTGGCAGGTGTGATCATACCAGCACTAATGCACCGGATCCCATCAGAACTCCGCAGTTAAGCGTGCTTGGGCGAGAGTAGTACTGGGATGGGTGACCTCCTGGGAAGTTCTCGTGTTGCACCTCTTTTTTGCTACTTTCCCGGGTCCGCACCACCTCTATTTTTGTTCTTTCAATTTTATTTGTCCCTCACCTGATTCTATGGCCTCGACGTCGACGGGCTCGCAAAGGGCTTTCCGTTGATACCTTACGGGCCTAAAGACGCATCCCGGTTCAAAAGTTACGGTCGTTTGAAGCTAGCTACGGCGTGGGGGAGGTATCATAAAACAAATGATCGCGCACATTGTGGCAGGTGTGATCATACCAGCACTAATGCACCGGATCCCATCAGAACTCCGCAGTTAAGCGTGCTTGGGCGAGAGTAGTACTTGGATGGGTGACCTCCTGGGAAGTCCTCGTGTTGCACCTTTTTTTTGCTACTTTCCCGGGTCCGCACCACCTCTGTTTTTGTTCTTTCAATTTTATTTCTCCCTCACCTGATTCTGTGGCCTCGACGTCGACGGGCTCGCAAAGGGCTTTCCGTTGATACCTTACGGGCCGGGAGACGCATCCCGGTTCAAAAGTTACGACCGTTTGAAGCTGGCGACGGCGTGGGGGAGGTATCATAAAACAAATGATCGCGCACATTGTGGCAGGTGCGATCATACCAGCACTAATGCACCGGATCCCATCAGAACTCCGCAGTCAAGCGTGCTTCGGCGAGAGTAGTACTTGGATGGGTGACCTCCTGGGAAGTCCTCGTGTTGCACCTCTTTTTTGCTACTTTCCCGGGTCCGCACCACCTCTGTTTTTGTTCTTTCAATTTTATTTGTCCCTCACCCGATTCTGTGGCCTCGACGTCAACGGGATCTCATAGGGCTTTCCATGGATACCTTACGGGCCGCTAGACGCATCCCGGTTCAAAAGTTACGGCCGTTTGAAGCTGGCGACGGCGTGGGGAGGTATCATAAAACCCATGATCGCGCACATTGTGGCGGGTGCGATCATACCAGCACTAATGCACCGGATCCCATCAGAACTCCGCAGTCAAGCGTGCTTGGGCGAGAGTAGTACTGGGATGGGTGACCTCCTGGGAAGTCCTCGTGTTGCACCTCTTTTTTGCTACTTTCCCAGGTCCGCACCACCTCTGTTTTTGTTCTTTCAATTTTATTTGTCCCTCACCTGATTCTGTGGCCTCGACGTCGACGGGCTCGCAAAGGGCTTTCCGTTGATACCTTACGGGCCTAGAGACGCATCCCGGTTCAAAAGTTACGGCCGTTTGAAGCTGGCGACGGCGTGGGGGAGGTATCATAAAACAAATGATCGCGCACATTGTGGCAGGTGCGATCATACCAGCACTAATGCACTGGATCCCATCAGAACTCCACAGTTAAGCCTTCTTGGGCGAGAGTAGTACTGGGATGGGTGACCTCTTGGGAAGTCCTCGTGTTGCACCTCTTTTTTGCCACTTTCCCGGGTCCGCACCACCTCTGTTTTTGTTCTTTCAATTTTATTTGTCCCTCACCTGATTCTGTGGCCTCGACGTCGACGGGCTCGCAAAGGGCTTTCCGTTGATACCTTACGGGCCTAGAGACGCATCCCGGTTCAAAAGTTACGGCCGTTTGAAGCTGGCGACGGCGTGGGGGAGGTATCATAAAACAAATGATCGCGCACATTGTGGCAGGTGCGATCATACCAGCACTAATGCACCGAATCCCATCAGAACTCCGCAGTTAAGCGCGCTTGAGCGAGAGTAGTACTGGGATGGGTGACCTCCAGGGAAGTCCTCGTGTTGCACCTCTTTTTTGCTACTTTCCCGGGTCCGTACCACCGCTGTTTTTGTTCTTTCAATTTTATTTGTCCCTCACCCGATTTTGTGGCCTCGACGTCGACGGGCTCGCAAAGGGCTTTCCGTTGATACCTTACGGGCCGCGAGACGCATCCCGGTTCAAAAGTTACGGCCGTTTAAAGCTGGCGACGGCGTGGGGGAGGTATCATAAAACAAATGATCGCGCACATTGTGGCAGGTGCGATCATACCAGCACTAATGCACCGGATCCCATCAAAACTCCGCAGTTAAGCGTGCTTGGGCAAGAATAGTACTGGGATGGGTGACCTCCTGGGAAGTCCTCGTGTTGCACCTTTTTTTTGCTACTTTCCCGGGTCCGCACCACCGCTGTTTTTGTTCTTTCAATTTTATTTGTCCCTCACCCGATTTTGTGGCCTCGACGTCGACGGGCTCGTAAAGGGCTTTCCGTTGATACCTTACGGGCCGCGAGACGCATCCCGGTTCAAAAGTTACGGCCGTTTGAAGCTGGCGACGGCGTGGGGGAGGTATCATAAAACAAATGATCGCGCACATTATGGCAGGTGCGATCACACCAGCACTAATGCACCGGATCCCATCAGAACTCTGCAGTTAAGCGTGCTTGGGCGAGAGTAGTACTGGGATGGGTGACCTCCTGGGAAGTCCTCGTGTTGCACCTCTTTTTTGCTACTTTCCCGGGTCCGCACCACCTCTATTTTTGTTCTTTCAATTTTATTTGTCCCTCACCTGATTCTGTGGCCTCGACGTCGATGGGCTCGCAAAGGGCTTTCCGTTGATACCTTACGGGCCTAGAGACGCATCCCGGTTCAAAAGTTACGGCCGTTTGAAGCTGGCGACGGCGTGGGGGAGGTATCATAAAACAAATGATCGCGCACATTGTGGCAGGTGCGATCATACCAGCACTAATGCACCGGATCCCATCAGAACTCCGCAGGTAAGCGTGCTTGGGCGAGAGTAGTACTGGGATGGGTGACCTCCTGGGAAGTCCTCGTGTTGCACCTCTTTTTTGCTACTTTCCCGGGTCCGCACCACCTCCGTTTTTGTTCTTTCAATTTTATTTGTCCCTCACCCGATTCTGTGGCCTCGACGTCAACGGGTTCGCAAAGGGCTTTCTGTTGATACCTTACGGGCCTAGAGACGCATCCCGGTTCAAAAGTTACGGCTGTTTGAAGCTGGCGACGGCGTGGGGGAGGTATCATAAAACAAATGATCGCGCATATTGTGGCAGGTGCGATCATACCAGCACTAATGCACCGGATCCCATCAGAACTCCGCAGTTAAGCGTGCTTGGGTGAGAGTAGTACTGGGATGGCTGACCTCCTGGGAAGTCCTCGTGTTGCACCTCTTTTTTGCTACTTTCCCGGGTCCGCACCACCGCTGTTTTTGTTCTTTCAATTTTATTTGTCCCTCACCCGATTTTGTGGCCTCGACGTCGACGGGCTCGCAAAGGGCTTTCCGTTGATACCATACGGGCCGCGAGACGCATCCCGGTTCAAAAGTTACGGCCGTTTGAAGCTGGCGACGGCGTGGGGGAGGTATCATAAAACAAATGATCGCGCACATTATGGCAGGTGCGATCACACCAGCACTAATGCACCGGATCCCATCAGAACTCCGCAGTTAAGCGTGCTTGGGCGAGAGTAGTGTTGGGATGGGTGACCTCCTGGGAAGTCCTCGTGTTGCACCTCTTTTTTGCTACTTTCCCGGGTCCGCACCACCTCTGTTTTTGTTCTTTCAATTTTATTTGTCCCTCACCTGATTCTATGGCCTCGACGTCGACGGGCTCGCAAAGGGCTTTCCGTTGATACCTTACGGGCCTAAAGACGCATCCCGGTTCAAAAGTTACGGTCGTTTGAAGCTGGCGACGGCGTGGGGGAGGTATCATAAAACAAATGATCACGCACATTGTGGCAGGTGCGATCATACCAGCACTAATGCACCGGATCCCATCAAAACTCCGCAGTTAAGCGTGCTTGGGCGAGAGTAGTACTGGGATGGGTGACCTCTTGGGAAGTCCTCGTGTTGCACCTCTTTTTTGCTACTTTCCCGGGTCCGTACCACCTCTGTTTTTGTTGTTTCAATTTTATTTGTCCTTCACCCGATTCTGTGGCCTCGACGACGACTGGCTAGCAAAGGGCTTTCCGTTGATACCTTACGGGCCGCGAGACGCATCCCGGTTCAAAAGTTACGACCGTTTGAAGCTGGCGACGGCGTGGGGGAGGTATCATAAAACAAATGATCACGTACATTGTGGCAGGTGCGATCATACCAGCACTAATGCACCGAATCCCATCAGAACTCCGCAGTTAAGCGCGCCTGGGCGAGAGTAGTACTCGGATGGGTGACCTCCTGGGAAGTCCTCGTGTTGCACCTCTTTTTTGCTACTTTCCCAGGTCTGCACCACCGCTGTTTTTGTTCTTTCAATTTTATTTGTCCCTCACCCGATTTTGTGGCCTCGACGTCGACGGGCTCACAAAGGGATTTCCGTTGATACCTTACGGGCCGCGAGACGCATCCCGGTTCAAAAGTTACGGCCGTTTGAAGCTGGCGACGGCGTGGGGGAGGTATCATAAAACAAATGATCGCGCACATTGTGGCAGGTGCGATCATACCAGCACTAATGCACCGGATCCCATCAGAACTCTGCAGTTAAGCGTGCTTGGGCGAGAGTAGTACTGGGATGGGTGACCTCCTGGGAAGTCCTCGTGTTGCACCTCTTTTTTGCTACTTTCCCGGGTCCGCACCACCTCTGTTTTTGTTGTTTCAATTTTATTTGTCCTTCACCCGATTCTGTGGCCTCGACGACGACTGGCTAGCAAAGGGCTTTCCGTTGATACCTTACGGGCCGCGAGACGCATCCCGGTTCAAAAGTTACGACCGTTTGAAGCTGGCGACGGCGTGGGGGAGGTATCATAAAACAAATGATCGCGTACATTGTGGCAGGTGCGATCATACCAGCACTAATGCACCGAATCCCATCAGAACTCCGCAGTTAAGCGCGCTTGGGCGAGAGTAGTACTCGGATGGGTGACCTCCTGGGAAGTCCTCGTGTTGCACCTCTTTTTTGCTACTTTCCCAGGTCCGCACCACCGCTGTTTTTGTTCTTTCAATTTTATTTGTCCCTCACCCGATTTTGTGGCCTCGACGTCGACGGGCTCACAAAGGGATTTCCGTTGATACCTTACGGGCCGCGAGACGCATCCCGGTTCAAAAGTTACGGCCGTTTGAAGCTGGCGACGGCGTGGGGGAGGTATCATAAAACAAATGATCGCGCACATTGTGGCAGGTGCGATCATACCAGCACTAATGCACCGGATCCCATTAGAACTCTGCAGTTAAGCGTGCTTGGGCAAGAGTAGTACTGGGATGGGTGACCTCCTGGGAAGTCCTCGTGTTGCACCTCTTTTTTGCTACTTTCCCGGGTCCGCACCACCTCTGTTTTTGCTCTTTCAATTTTATTTGTCCCTCACCTGATTCTATGGCCTCGACGTCGACGGGCTCGTAAAGGGCTTTCCGTTGATACCTTACGGGCCTAAAGACGCATCCCGGTTCAAAAGTTACGGCCGTTTGAAGCTGGCGACGGCGTGGGGGAGGTATCATAAAACAAATGATCACGCACATTGTGGCAGGTGCGATCATACCAGCACTAATGCACCGGATCCCATCAAAACTCCGCAGTTAAGCGTGCTTGGGCGAGAGTAGTACTGGGATGGGTGACCTCTTGGGAAGTCCTCGTGTTGCACTTCTTTTTTGCTACTTTCCCGGGTCCGCACCACCTCTGTTTTTGTTCTTTCAATTTTATTTGTTCCTCAACTGATTCTGTGGCCTCGACGTCGACGGGCTCGCAAAGGGCTTTCTGTTGATACCTTACGGGCCTAGAGACGCATCCCGGTTCAAAAGTTACGGCTGTTTGAAGCTGGCGACGGCGTGGGGGAGGTATCATAAAACAAATGATTGCGCATATTGTGGCAGGTGCGATCATACCAGCACTAATGCACCGGATCCCATCAGAACTCCGCAGTTAAGCGTGCTTGGGTGAGAGTAGTACTGGGATGGGTGACCTCCTGGGAAGTCCTCGTGTTGCACCTCTTTTTTGCTACTTTCCCGGGTCCGCACCACCGCTGTTTTTGTTCTTTCAATTTTATTTGTCCCTCACCCGATTTTGTGGCCTCGACGTTGACGGGCTCGCAAAGGGCTTTCCGTTGATACCTTACGGGCCGCGAGACGCATCCCGGTTCAAAAGTTACGGCCGTTTGAAGCTGGCGACGGCGTGGGGGAGGTATCATAAAACAAATGATCGCGCACATTATGGCAGGTGCGATCACAGCAGCACTAATGCACCGGATCTCATCAGAACTCCGCAGTTAAGCGTGCTTGGGCGAGAGTAGTATTGGGATGGGTGACCTCCTGGGAAGTCCTCGTGTTGCACCTCTTTTTTGCTACTTTCCTGGGTCCGCACCACCTCTGTTTTTGTTGTTTCAATTTTATTTGTCCTTCACCCGATTCTGTGGCCTCGACGACGACTGGCTAGCAAAGGGCTTTCCGTTGATACCTTACGGGCCGCGAGACGCATCCCGGTTCAAAAGTTACGACCGTTTGAAGCTGGCGACGGCGTGGGGGAGGTATCATAAAACAAATGATCACGTACATTGTGGCAGGTGCGATCATACCAGCACTAATGCACCGGATCCCATCAGAACTCTGCAGTTAAGCGTGCTTGGGCGAGAGTAGTACTGGGATGGGTGACCTCCTGGGAAGTCCTCGTGTTGCACCTCTTTTTTGCTACTTTCCCGGGTCCGCACCACCTCTGTTTTTGTTCTTTCAATTTTATTTGTCCTTCACCCGATTCTGTGGCCTCGACGACGACTGGCTAGCAAAGGGCTTTCCATTGATACCTTACGGGCCGCGAGACGCATCCCGGTTCAAAAGTTACGACCGTTTGAAGCTGGCGACGGCGTGGGGGAGGTATCATAAAACCAATGATCGCGCACATTATGGCAGGTGCGATCATACCACCACTAATGCACCGGATACCATCAGAACTCTGCAGTTAAGCGTGCTTTGGCGAGAGTAGTACTGGGATGGGTGACCTCGTGTTGCACCTCTTTTTTGCTACTTTCCCGGGTCCGCACCACCTCTGTTTTTGTTCTTTCAATTTTATTTGTCCCTCACCTGATTCTGTGGCCTCGACGTCAACGAGCTCGCAAAGGGCTTTCCGTTGATACCTTACGGGCCTAGAGACGCATCCCGGTTCAAAAGTTACGACCGTTTGAAGCTGGCGACGGCGTAGGGGAGGTATCATAAAACAAATGATCGCGCACATTGTGGCAGGTGCGATCATACCAGCACTAATGCACCGGATCCCATCAGAACTCTGCAGTTAAGCGTGCTTGGGCGAGAGTAGTACTGGGATGGGTGACCTCCTGGGAAGTCTTTGTGTTTTGCACCTCTTTTTTGCTACTTTCACGGGTCCGCACAACCGCTGTTTTTGTTCTTTCAATTTTATTTGTCCCTCACCCGATTTTGTGGCCTCGACGTCGACGGGCTCGTAAAGGGCTTTCCGTTGATAACTTACGGGCCGCGAGACGCATCCCGGTTCAAAAGTTACGGCCGTTTGAAGCTGGCGACGACGTGGGGGAGGTATCATAAAACAAATGATCGCGCATATTGTGGCAGGTGCGATCATACCAGCACTAATGCACCGGATCCCATCAGAACTCCGCAGTTAAGCGTGCTTGGGTGAGAGTAGTACTGGGATGGGTGACCTCCCGCGAAGTCCTCGTGTTGCACCTCTTTTTTGCTACTTTCCCGGGTCCGCACCACCTCTGTTTTTGTTCTTTTAATTTTATTTGTCCTTCACCTGATTCTGTGGCCTCGACGACGACTGGCTAGCAAAGGGCTTTCCGTTGATACCTTACGGGCCGCGATACGCATCCCGGTTCAAAAGTTACGACCGTTTGAAGCTGGCGACGGCGTGGGGGAGGTATCATAAAACAAATGATCGCGCACATTGTGGCAGGTGCGATCATACCAGCACTAATGCACCGAATCCCATCAGAACTCCGCAGTTAAGCGCGCTTGGGCGAGAGTAGTACTGGGATGGGTGACCTCCTGGGAAGTCCTCGTGTTGCACCTCTTTTTTGCTACTTTCCCGGGTCCGCACCACCGCTGTTTTTGTTCTTTCAATTTTATTTGTCCTCACCCGATTTTGTGGCCTCGACGTCGACGGCCTCGCAAAGGGCTTTCCGTTGATACCTTACGGGCCGCGAGACGCATCCCGGTTCAAAAGTTACGGCCGTTTGAAGCTGGCGACGGCGTGGGGGAGGTATCATAAAACAAATGATCGCGCACATTGTGGCAGGTGCGATCATACCAGCACTAATGCACCGGATCCCATCAGAACTCCGCAGTTAAGCGTGCTTGGGCGAGAGTAGTACTGGGATGGGTGACCTCCTGGGAAATCCTCGTGTTGCACCTCTTTTTTGCTACTTTCCCGGGTCCGCACCACCGCTGTTTTTGTTCTTTCAATTTTATTTGTCCCTCACCCGATTTTGTGGCCTCGACGTCGACGGGCTCGTAAAGGGCTTTCCGTTGATACCTTACGGGCCGCGAGACGCATCCCGGTTCAAAAGTTACGGCCGTTTGAAGCTGGCGACGGCGTGGGGGAGGTATCATAAAACAAATGATCGCGCACATTATGGCAGGTGCGATCACACCAGCATTAATGCACCGGATCCCATCAGAACTCTGCAGTTAAACGTGCTTGGGCGAGAGTAGTACTGGGATGGGTGACCTCCTGGGAAGTCCTCGTGTTGCACCTCTTTTTTGCTACTTTCCCGGGTCCGCACCACCTCTGTTTTGTTGTTTCAATTTTATTTGTCCTTCACCCGATTCTGTGGCCTCGACGACGACTGGCTAGCAAAGGGCTTTCCGTTGATACCTTACGGGCCGCGAGACGCATCCCGGTTCAAAAGTTACGACCGTTTGAAGCTGGCGACGGCGTGGGGGAGGTATCATAAAACAAATGATCGCGTACATTGTGGCAGGTGCGATCATACCAGCACTAATGCACCGAATCCCATCAGAACTCCGCAGTGAAGCGCGCTTGGGCGAGAGTAGTACTCGGATGGGTGACCTCCTGGGAAGTCCTCGTGTTGCACCTCTTTTTTGCTACTTTCCCAGGTCCGCACCACCGCTGTTTTTGTTCTTTCAATTTTATTTGTCCCTCACCCGATTTTGTGGCCTCGACGTCGACGGGCTCACAAAGGGATTTCCGTTGATACCTTACGGGCCGCGAGACGCATCCCGGTTCAAAAGTTACGGCCGTTTGAAGCTGGCGACGGCGTGGGGGAGGTATCATAAAACAAATGATCGTGCACATTGTGGCAGGTGCGATCATACCAGCACTAATGCACCGGATCCCATTAGAACTCTGCAGTTAAGCGTGCTTGGGCGAGAGTAGTACTGGGATGGGTGACCTCCTGGGAAGTCCTCGTGTTGCACCTTTTTTTTGCTACTTTCCCGGGTCCGCACCACCTCTGTTTTTGCTCTTTCAATTTTATTTGTCCCTCACCTGATTCTATGGCCTCGACGTCGACGGGCTCGCAAAGGGCTTTCCGTTGATACGTTACGGGCCTAAAGACGCATCCCGGTTCAAAAGTTACGGCCGTTTGAAGCTGGCGACGGCGTGGGGGAGGTATCATAAAACAAATGATCACGCACATTGTGGCAGGTGCGATCATACCAGCACTAATGCACCGGATCCCATCAAAACTCCGCAGTTAAGCGTGCTTGGGCGAGAGTAGTACTGGGATGGGTGACCTCTTGGGAAGTCCTCGTGTTGCACTTCTTTTTTGCTACTTTCCCGGGTCCGTACCACCTCTGTTTTTGTTCTTTCAATTTTATTTGTTCCTCACCTGATTCTGTGGCCTCGACGTCGACGGGCTCGCAAAGGGCTTTCTGTTGATACCTTACGGGCCTAAAGACGCATCCCGGTTCAAAAGTTACGGCCGTTTGAAGCTGGCGACGGCGTGGGGGAGGTATCATAAAACAAATGATCACGCACATTGTGGCAGGTGCGATCATACCAGCACTAATGCACCGGATCCCATCAAAACTCCGCAGTTAAGCGTGCTTGGGCGAGAGTAGTACTGGGATGGGTGACCTCCTGGGAAATCCTCGTGTTGCACCTCTTTTTTGCTACTTTCCCGGGTCCGCACCACCGCTGTTTTTGTTCTTTCAATTTTATTTGTCCCTCACCCGATTTTGTGGCCTCGACGTCGACGGGCTCGCAAAGGGCTTTTCGTTGATACCTTACGGGCCGCGAGACGCATCCCGGTTCAAAAGTTACGGCCGTTTGAAGCTGGCGACGGCGTGGGGGAGGTATCATAAAACAAATGATCGCGCACATTATGGCAGGTGCGATCACACCAGCACTAATGCACCGGATCCCATCAGAACTCCGCAGCTAAGCGTGCTTGGGCGAGAGTAGTATTGGGATGGGTGACCTCCTGGGAAGTCCTCGTGTTGCACCTCTTTTTTGCTACTTTCCCGGGTCCGCACCACCTCTGTTTTTGTTGTTTCAATTTTATTTGCCCTTCACCCGATTCTGTGGCCTCGACGACGACTGGCTAGCAAAGGGCTTTCCGTTGATACCTTACGGGCCGCGAGACGCATCCCGGTTCAAAAGTTACGACCGTTTGAAGCTGGCGACGGCGTGGAGGAGGTATCATAAAACAAATGATCACGTACATTGTGGCAGGTGCGATCATACCAGCACTAATGCACCGAATCCCATCAGAACTCCGCAGTTAAGCGCGCCTGGGCGAGAGTAGTACTCGGATGGGTGACCTCCTGGGAAGTCCTCGTGTTGCACCTCTTTTTTGCTACTTTCCCAGGTCCGCACCACCGCTGTTTTTATTCTTTCAATTTTATTTGTCCCTCACCCGATTTTGTGGCCTCGACGTCGACGGGCTCACAAAGGGATTTCCGTTGATACCTTACGGGCCGCGAGACGCATCACGGTTCAAAAGTTACGGCCGTTTGAAGCTGGCGACGGCGTGGGGGAGGTATCATAAAACAAATGATCGCGCACATTGTGGCAGGTGCGATCATACCAGCACTAATGCACCGGATCCCATCAGAACTCTGCAGTTAAGCGTGCTTGGGCGAGAGTAGTACTGGGATGGGTGACCTCCTGGGAAGTCCTCGTGTTGCACCTCTTTTTTACTACTTTCCCGGGTCCGCACCACCTCTGTTTTTGTTCTTTCAATTTTATTTGTCCTTCACCCGATTCTGTGGCCTCGACGACGACTGGCTAGCAAAGGGCTTTCCGTTGATACCTTACGGGCCGCGAGACGCATCCCGGTTCAAAAGTTACGACCGTTTAAAGCTGGCGACGGCGTGGGGGAGGTATCATAAAACCAATGATCGCGCACATTATGGCAGGTGCGATCATACCACCACTAATGCACCGGATACCATCAGAACTCTGCAGTTAAGCGTGCTTTGGCGAGAGTAGTACTGGGATGGGTGACCTCGTGTTGCACCTCTTTTTTGCTACTTTCCCGGGTCCGCACCACCTCTGTTTTTGTTCTTTCAATTTTATTTGTCCCTCACCTGATTCTGTGGCCTCGACGTCGACGAGCTCGCAAAGGGCTTTCCGTTGATACCTTACGGGCCTAGAGACGCATCCCGGTTCAAAAGTTACGACCGTTTGAAGCTGGCGACGGCGTGGGGGAGGTATCATAAAACAAATGATCGCGCACATTGTGGCAGGTGCGATCATACCAGCACTAATGCACCGGATCCCATCAGAACTCTGCAGTTAAGCGTGCTTGGGCGAGAGTAGTACTGGGATGGGTGACCTCCTGGGAAGTCTTTGTGTTTTGCACCTCTTTTTTGCTACTTTCACGGGTCCGCACAACCGCTGTTTTTGTTCTTTCAATTTTATTTGTCCCTCACCCGATTTTGTGGGCTCGACGTCGACGGGCTCGTAAAGGGCTTTCCGTTGATAACTTACGGGCCGCGAGACGCATCCCGGTTCAAAAGTTACGGCCGTTTGAAGCTGGCGACGACGTGGGGGAGGTATCATAAAACAAATGATCGCGCATATTGTGGCAGGTGCGATCATACCAGCACTAATGCACCGGATCCCATCAGAACTCCGCAGTTAAGCGTGCTTGGGTGAGAGTAGTACTGGGATGGGTGACCTCTTGGGAAGTCCTCGTGTTGCACCTCTTTTTTTCTACTTTCCCGGGTCCGCACCACCTCTGTTTTTGTTCTTTTAATTTTATTTGTCCTTCACCTGATTCTGTGGCCTCGACGACGACTGGCTAGCAAAGGGCTTTCCGTTGATACCTTACGGGCCGCGATACGCATCCCGGTTCAAAAGTTACGACCGTTTGAAGCTGGCGACGGCGTGGGGGAGGTATCATAAAACAAATGATCGCGCACATTGTGGCAGGTGCGATCATACCAGCACTAATGCACCGAATCCCATCAGAACTCCGCAGTTAAGCGCGCTTGGGCGAGAGTAGTACTGGGATGGGTGACCTCCAGGGAAGTCCTCGTGTTGCACCTCTTTTTTGCTACTTTCCCGGGTCCGCACCACCGCTGTTTTTGTTCTTTCAATTTTATTTGTCCCTCACCCGATTTTGTGGCCTCGACGTCGACGGGCTCGCAAAGGGCTTTCCGTTGATACCTTACGGGCCGCGAGACGCATCCCGGTTCAAAAGTTACGGCCGTTTGAAGCTGGCGACGGCGTGGGGGAGGTATCATAAAACAAATGATCGCGCACATTGTGGCAGGTGCGATCATACCAGCACTAATGCACCGGATCCCATCAGAACTCCGCAGTTAAGCGTGCTTGGGCAAGAGTAGTACTGGGATGGGTGACCTCCGGGGAAGTCCTCGTGTTGCACCTCTTTTTTGCTACTTTCCCGGGTCCGCACCACCGCTGTTTTTGTTCTTTCAATTTTATTTGTCCCTCACCCGATTTTGTGGCCTCGACGTCGACGGGCTCGTAAAGGGCTTTCCGTTGATACCTTACGGGCCGCGAGACGCATCCCGGTTCAAAAGTTACGGCCGTTTGAAGCTGGCGACGGCGTGGGGGAGGTATCATAAAACAAATGATCGCGCACATTATGGCAGGTGCGATCACACCAGCACTAATGCACCGGATCCCATCAGAACTCTACAGTTAAGCGTGCTTGGGCGAGAGTAGTACTGGGATGGGTGACCTCCTGGGAAGTCCTCGTGTTGCACCTCTTTTTTGCTACTTTCCCGGGTCCGCACCACCTCTGTTTTGTTGTTTCAATTTTATTTGTCCTTCACCCGATTCTGTGGCCTCGACGACGACTGGCTAGCAAAGGGCTTTCCGTTGATACCTTACGGGCCGCGAGACGCATCCCGGTTCAAAAGTTACGACCGTTTGAAGCTGGCGACGGCGTGGGGGAGGTATCATAAAACAAATGATCGCGTACATTGAGGCAGGTGCGATCATACCAGCACTAATGCACCGAATCCCATCAGAACTCCGCAGTCAAGCGCGCTTGGGCGAGAGTAGTACTCGGATGGGTGACCTCCTGGGAAGTCCTCGTGTTGCACCTCTTTTTTGCTACTTTCCCAGGTCCGCACCACCGCTGTTTTTGTTCTTTCAATTTTATTTGTCCCTCACCCGATTTTGTGGCCTCGACGTCGACGGGCTCACAAAGGGATTTCCGTTGATACCTTACGGGCCGCGAGACGCATCCCGGTTCAAAAGTTACGGCCGTTTGAAGCTGGCGACGGCGTGGGGGAGGTATCATAAAACAAATGATCGTGCACATTGTGGCAGGTGCGATCATACCAGCACTAATGCACCGGATCCCATTAGAACTCTGCAGTTAAGCGTGCTTGGGCGAGAGTAGTACTGGGATGGGTGACCTCCTGGGAAGTCCTCGTGTTGCACCTTTTTTTTGCTACTTTCCCGGGTCCGCACCACCTCTGTTTTTGCTCTTTCAATTTTATTTGTCCCTCACCTGATTCTATGGCCTCGACGTCGACGGGCTCGCAAAGGGCTTTCCGTTGATACCTTACGGGCCTAAAGACGCATCCCGGTTCAAAAGTTACGGCCGTTTGAAGCTGGCGACGGCGTGGGGGAGGTATCATAAAACAAATGATCACACACATTGTGGCAGGTGCGATCATACCAGCACTAATGCACCGGATCCCATCAAAACTCCGCAGTTAAGCGTGCTTGGGCGAGAGTAGTACTGGGATGGGTGACCTCTTGGGAAGTCCTCGTGTTGCACTTCTTTTTTGCTACTTTCCCGGGTCCGTACCACCTCTGTTTTTGTTCTTTCAATTTTATTTGTTCCTCACCTGATTCTGTGGCCTCGACGTCGACGGGCTCGCAAAGGGCTTTCTGTTGATACCTTACAGGCCTAGAGACGCATCCCGGTTCAAAAGTTACGGCTGTTTGAAGCTGGCGACAGCGTGGGGGAGGTATCATAAAACAAATGATCGCGCATATTGTGGCAGGTGCGATCATACCAACACTAATGCACCGGATCCCATCAGAACTCCGCAGTTAAGCGTGCTTGGGTGAGAGTAGTACTGGGATGGGTGACCTCCTGGGAAATCCTCGTGTTGCACCTCTTTTTTGCTACTTTCCCGGGTCCGCACCACCGCTGTTTTTGTTCTTTCAATTTTATTTTTCCCTCACCCGATTTTGTGGCCTCGACGTCGACGGGCTCGCAAAGGGCTTTCCGTTGATACCTTACGGGCCGCGAGACGCATCCCGGTTCAAAAGTTACGGCCGTTTGAAGCTGGCGACGGCGTGGGGGAGGTATCATAAAACAAATGATCGCGCACATTATGGCAGGTGCGATCACACCAGCACTAATGCACCGGATCCCATCAGAACTCCGCAGCTAAGCGTGCTTGGGCGAGAGTAGTATTGGGATGGGTGACCTCCTGGGAAGTCCTCGTGTTGCACCTCTTTTTTGCTACTTTCCCGGGTCCGCACCACCTCTGTTTTTGTTCTTTCAATTTTATTTGTCCTTCACCCGATTCTGTGGCCTCGACGACGACTGGCTAGCAAAGGGCTTTCCGTTGATACCTTACGGGCCGCGAGACGCATCCCGGTTCAAAAGTTACGACCGTTTGAAGCTGGCGACGGCGTGGGGAAGGTATCATAAAACAAATGATCACGTACATTGTGGCAGGTGCGATCATACCAGCACTAATGCACCGAATCCCATCAGAACTCCGCAGTTAAGCGCGCTTGGGCGAGAGTAGTACTCGGATGGGTGACCTCCTGGGAAGTCCTCGTGTTGCACCTCTTTTTTGCTACTTTCCCAGGTCCGCACCACCGCTGTTTTTGTTCTTTCAATTTTATTTGTCCCTCACCCGATTTTGTGGCCTCGACGTCGACGGGCTCACAAAGGGATTTCCGTTGATACCTTACGGGCCGCGAGACGCATCCCGGTTCAAAAGTTACGGCCGTTTGAAGCTGGCGACGGCGTGGGGGAGGTATCATAAAACAAATGATCGCGCACATTGTGGCAGGTGCGATCATACCAGCACTAATGCACCGGATCCCATCAGAACTCTGCAGTTAAGCGTGTTTGGGCGAGAGTAGTACTGGGATGGGTGACCTCCTGGGAAGTCCTCGTGTTGCACCTCTTTTTTGCTACTTTCCCGGGTCCGCACCACCTCTGTTTTTGTTCTTTCAATTTTATTTGTCCTTCACCCGATTCTGTGGCCTCGACGACGACTGGCTAGCAAAGGGCTTTCCGTTGATACCTTACGGGCCGCGAGACGCATCCCGGTTCAAAAGTTACGACCGTTTGAAGCTGGCGACGGCGTGGGGGAGGTATCATAAAACCAATGATCGCGCACATTATGGCAGGTGCGATCATACCACCACTAATGCACCGGATACCATCAGAACTCTGCAGTTAAGCGTGCTTTGGCGAGAGTAGTACTGGGATGGGTGACCTCGTGTTGCACCTCTTTTTTGCTACTTTTTCGGGTCCGCACCACCTCTGTTTTGTTGTTTCAATTTTATTTGTCCTTCACCCGATTCTGTGGCCTCGACGACGACTGGCTAGCAAAGGGCTTTCCGTTGATACCTTACGGGCCGCGAGACGCATCCCGGTTCAAAAGTTACGACCGTTTGAAGCTGGCGACGGCGTGGGGGAGGTATCATAAAACAAATGATCGCGTACATTGTGGCAGGTGCGATCATACTAGCACTAATGCACCGAATCCCATCAGAACTCCGCAGTTAAGCGCGCTTGGGCGAGAGTAGTACTCGGATGGGTGACCTCCTGGGAAGTCCTCGTGTTGCACCTCTTTTTTGCTACTTTCCCAGGTCCGCACCACCGCTGTTTTTGTTCTTTCAATTTTATTTGTCCCTCACCCGATTTTGTGGCCTCGACGTCGACGGGCTCACAAAGGGATTTCCGTTGATACCTTACGGGCCGCGAGACGCATCCCGGTTCAAAAGTTACGGCCGTTTGAAGCTGGCGACGGCGTGGGGGAGGTATCATAAAACAAATGATCGTGCACATTGTGGCAGGTGCGATCATACCAGCACTAATGCACCGGATCCCATTAGAACTCTGCAGTTAAGCGTGCTTGGGCGAGAGTAGTACTGGGTTGGGTGACCTCCTGGGAAGTCCTCGTGTTGCACCTCTTTTTTGCTACTTTCTCGGGTCCGCACCACCTCTGTTTTTGCTCTTTCAATTTTATTTGTCCCTCACCTGATTCTATGGCCTCGACGTCGACGGGCTCGCAAAGGGCTTTCCGTTGATACCTTACGGGCCTAAAGACGCATCCCGGTTCAAAAGTTACGGCCGTTTGAAGCTGGCGACGGCGTGGGGGAGGTATCATAAAACAAATGATCACGCACATTGTGGCAGGTGCGATCATACCAGCACTAATGCACCGGATCCCATCAAAACTCCGCAGTTAAGCGTGCTTGGGCGAGAGTAGTACTGGGATGGGTGACCTCTTGGGAAGTCCTCGTGTTGCACTTCTTTTTTGCTACTTTCCCGGGTCCGCACCACCTCTGTTTTTGTTCTTTCAATTTTATTTGTTCCTCACCTGATTCTGTGGCCTCGACGTCGACGGGCTCGCAAAGGGCTTTCTGTTGATACCTTACGGGCCTAGAGACGCATCCCGGTTCAAAAGTTACGGTTGTTTGAAGCTGGCGACGGCGTGGGGGAGGTATCATAAAACAAATGATCGCGCATATTGTGGCAGGTGCGATCGTACCAACACTAATGCACCGGATCCCATCAGAACCCCGCAGTTAAGCGTGCTTGGGTGAGAGTAGTACTGGGATGGGTGACCTCCTGGGAAATCCTCGTGTTGTACCTCTTTCTTGCTACTTTCCCGGTTCCGTACCACCGCTGTTTTTGTTCTTTCAATTTTATTTGTCCCTCACCCGATTTTGTGGCCTCGACGTCGACGGGCTCGCAAAGGGCTTTCCGTTGATACCTTACGGGCCGCGAGACGCATCCCGGTTCAAAAGTTACGGCCGTTTGAAGCTGGCGACGGCGTGGGGGAGGTATCATAAAACAAATGATCGCGCACATTATGGCAGGTGCGATCACACCAGCACTAATGCACCGGATCCCATCAGAACTCCGCAGCTAAGCGTGCTTGGGCGAGAGTAGTATTGGGATGGGTGACCTCCTGGGAAGTCCTCGTGTTGCACCTCTTTTTTGCTACTTTCCCGGGTCCGCACCACCTCTGTTTTTGTTCTTTCAATTTTATTTGTCCTTCACCCGATTCTGTGGCCTCGACGACGACTGGCTAGCAAAGGGCTTTCCGTTGATACCTTACGGGCCGCGAGACGCATCCCGGTTCAAAAGTTACGACCGTTTGAAGCTGGCGACGGCGTGGGGGAGGTATCATAAAACAAATGATCACGTACATTGTGGCAGGTGCGATCATACCAGCACTAATGCACCGAATCCCATCAGAACTCCGCAGTGAAGCGCGCTTGGGCGAGAGTAGTACTCGGATGGGTGACCTCCTGGGAAGTCCTCGTGTTGCACCTCTTTTTTGCTACTTTCCCAGGTCCGCACCACCACTGTTTTTGTTCTTTCAATTTTATTTGTCCCTCACCCGATTTTGTGGCCTCGACGTCGACGGGCTCACAAAGGGATTTCCGTTGATACCTTACGGGCCGCGAGACGCATCCCGGTTCAAAAGTTACGGCCGTTTGAAGCTGGCGACGGCGTGGGGGAGGTATCATAAAACAAATGATCGCGCACATTGTGGCAGGTGCGATCATACCAGCACTAATGCATCGGATCCCATCAGAACTCTGCAGTTAAGCGTGCTTGGGCGAGAGTAGTATTGGGATGGGTGACCTCCTGGGAAGTCCTCGTGTTGCACCTCTTTTTTGCTACTTTCCCGGGTCCGCACCACCTCTGTTTTTGTTCTTTCAATTTTATTTGTCCTTCACCCGATTCTGTGGCCTCGACGACGACTGGCTAGCAAAGGGCTTTCCGTTGTTACCTTACGGGCCGCGAGACGCATCCCGGTTCAAAAGTTACGACCGTTTGAAGCTGGCGACGGCGTGGGGGAGGTATCATAAAACCAATGATCGCGCACATTATGGCAGGTGCGATCATACCACCACTAATGCACCGGATACCATCAGAACTCTGCAGTTAAGCGTGCTTTGGCGAGAGTAGTACTGGGATGGGTGACCTCGTGTTGCACCTCTTTTTTGCTACTTTCCCGGGTCCGCACCACCTCTGTTTTTGTTCTTTCAATTTTATTTGTCCCTCACCTGATTCTGTGGCCTCGACGTCGACGAGCTCGCAAAGGGCTTTCTGTTGATACCTTACGGGCCTAGAGACGCATCCCGGTTCCAAAGTTACGACCGTTTGAAGCTGGCGACGGCGTGGGGGAGGTATCATAAAACAAATGATCGCGCACATTGTGGCAGGTGCGATCATACCAGCACTAATGCACCGGATCCCATCAGAACTCCGCAGTGAAGCGTGCTTGGGCGAGAGAAGTACTGGGATGGGTGACCTCCTGGGAAGTCCTCGTGTTGCACCTCTTTTTTGCTACTTTCCCGGGTCCGCACCACCTCTGTTTTTGTTCTTTTACTTTTATTTGTCCTTCACCTGATTCTGTGGCCTCGACGACGACTGGCTAGCAAAGGGCTTTCCGTTGATACCTTACGGGCCGCGATACGCATCCCGGTTCAAAAGTTACGACCGTTTGAAGCTGGCGACGGCGTGGGGGAGGTATCATAAAACAAATGATCGCGCATATTGTGGCAGGTGTGATCATACCAGCACTAATGCACCGGATCCCATCAGAACTCCGCAGTTAAGCGTGCTTGGGCGAGAGTAGTACTGGGATGGGTGACCTCCTGGGAAGTCCTCGTGTTGTACCTCTTTTTTGCTACTTTCCCGGGTCCGCACCACCTCTGTTTTTGTTCTTTTAATTTTATTTGTCCTTCACCTGATTCTGTGGCCTCGACGACGACTGGCTAGCAAAGGGCTTTCCGTTGATACCTTACGGGCCGCGATACGCATCCCGGTTCAAAAGTTACGGCCGTTTGAAGCTGGCGACGGCGTGGGGGAGGTATCATAAAACAAATGATCGCGCACATTGTGGCAGGTGCGATCATACCAGCACTAATGCACCGGATCCCATCAGAACTCCGCAGTTAAGCGTTCTTGGGCGAGAGTAGTACTGGGATGGGTGACCTCCTGGGAAGTCTTTGTGTTTTGCACCTCTTTTTTGCTACTTTCCCGGGTCCGCACCACCGCTGTTTTTGTTCTTTTAATTTTATTTGTCCCTCACCCGATTTTGTGGCCTCGACGTCGACGGGCTCGTAAAGGGCTTTCCGTTGATACCTTACGGGCCGCGAGACGCATCCTGGTTCAAAAGTTACGGCCGTTTGAAGCTGGCGATGACGTGGGGGAGGTATCATAAAACAAATGATCGCGCATATTGTGGCAGGTGCGATCATACCAGCACTAATGCACCGGATCCCATCAGAACTCCGCAGTTAAGCGTGCTTGGGCGAGAGTAGTACTGGGATGGGTGACCTCCTGGGAAGTCCTCGTGTTGCACTTCTTTTTTGCTACTTTCCCGGGTCCGTACCACCTCTGTTTTTGCTCTTTCAATTTTATTTGTCCTTCACCCGATTCTGTGGCCTCGACGACGACTGGCTAGCAAAGGGCTTTCCGTTGATAGCTTACGGGCCGCGATACGCATCCCGGTTCAAAAGTTACGACCGTTTGAAGTTGGCGACGGCGTGGGAGAGGTATCATAAAACAAATGATCGCGCACATTGTGGCAGGTGCGATCATACCAGCACTAATGCACCGAATCCCATCAGAACTCCGCAGTTAAGCGCGCTTGGGCGAGAGTAGTACTGGGATGGGTGACCTCCTGGGAAGTCCTCGTGTTGCACCTCTTTTTTGCTACTTTCCCGGGTCCGCACCACCGCTGTTTTTGTTCTTTCAATTTTATTTGTCCCTCACCCGATTTTGTGGCCTCGACGTCGACGGGCTCGCAAAGGGCTTTCCGTTGATACCTTACGGGCCGCGAGACGCATCCCGGTTCAAAAGTTACGGCCGTTTGAAGCTGGCGACGACGTGGGGGAGGTATCATAAAACAAATGATCGCGCACATTGTGGCAGGTGCGATCATACCAGCACTAATGCACCGGATCCCATCAGAATTCCGCAGTTAAGCGTGCTTGGGCGAGAGTAGTACTGGGATGGGTGACCTCCTGGGAAGTCCTTGTGTTGCACCTCTTTTTTGCTACTTTCCCGGGTCCGCACCATCTCTGTTTTTGTTCTTTCAATTTTATTTGTCCTTCACCCGATTCTGTGGCCTCGACGACGACTGGCTAGCAAAGGGCTTTCCGTTGATACCTTACGGGCCGCGATACGCATCCCGGTTCAAAAGTTACGACCGTTTGAAGCTGGCGACGTCGTAGGGGAGGTATCATAAAACAAATGATCGCGCACATTTTGGCAGGTGCGATCATACCAGCACTAATGCACCGAATCCCATCAGAACTCCGCAGTTAAGCGCGCTTGGGCGAGAGTAGTACTGGGATGGGTGACCTCCTGGGAAGTCCTCGTGTTGCACCTCTTTTTTGCTACTTTCCCGGGTCCGCACCACCTCTGTTTTTGTTCTTTTAATTTTATTTGTCCTTCACCTGATTCTGTGGCCTCGACGACGACTGGCTAGCAAAGGGCTTTCCGTTGATACCTTACGGGCCGCGATACGCATCCCGGTTCAAAAGTTACGGCCGTTTGAAGCTGGCGACGGCGTGGGGGAGGTATCATAAAACAAATGATCGCGCACATTGTGGCAGGTGCGATCATACCAGCACTAATGCACCGGATCCCATCAGAACTCCGCAGTTAAGCGTTCTTGGGCGAGAGTAGTACTGGGATGGGTGACCTCCTGGGAAGTCTTTGTGTTTTGCACCTCTTTTTTGCTACTTTCCCGGGTCCGCACCACCGCTGTTTTTGTTCTTTCAATTTTATTTGTCCCTCACCCGATTTTGTGGCCTCGACGTCGACGGGCTCGTAAAGGGCTTTCCGTTGATACCTTACGGGCCGCGATACGGATCGCGGTTCAAAAGTTACGACCGTTTGAAGCTGGCGACGGCGTGGGGGAGGTATCATAAAACAAATGATCGCGCACATTGTGGCAGGTGCGATCATACCAGCACTAATGCACCGGATCCCATCAGAACTCCGCAGTTAAGCGTGCTTGGGCGAGAGTAGTACTGGGATGGGTGACCTCCTGGGAAGTCCTTGTGTTGCACCTCTTTTTTGCTACTTTCCCGGGTCCGCACCACCGCTGTTTTTGTTCTTTCAATTTTATTTGTCCCTCACCCGATTTTGTGGCCTCGACGTGGACGGGCTCGCAAAGGGCTTTCCGTTGATACCTTACGGGCCGCGATACGCATCGCGGTTCAAAAGTTACGAGCGTTTGAAGCTGGCGACGGCGTGGGGGAGGTATCATAAAACAAATGATCGCGCACATTGTGGCAGGTGCGATCATACCAGCACTAATGCACCGAATCCCATCAGAACTCCGCAGTCAAGCGCGCTCGGGCGAGGGTAGTACTGGGATGGGTGACCTCCTGGGAAGTCCTCGTGTTGCACCTCTTTTTTGCTACTTTCCCGGGTCCGCACCACCGCTGTTTTTGTTCTTTCAATTTTATTTGTCCCTCACCCGATTTTGTGGCCTTGACGTCGACGGGCTCGCAAAGGGCTTTCCGTTGATACCTTACGGGCCGCGAGACGCATCCTGGTTCAAAAGTTACGGCCGTTTGAAGCTGGCGACGACGTGGGGGAGGTATCATAAAACAAATGATCGCGCACATTGTGGCAGGTGCGATCATACCAGCACTAATGCACCGGATCCCATCAGAACTCTGCAGTTAAGCGTGCTTGGGCGAGAGTAGTATTGGGATGGGTGACCTCCTGGGAAGTCCTCGTGTTGCACCTCTTTTTTGCTACTTTCCCGGGTCCGCACCACCTCTGTTTTTGTTCTTTCAATTTTATTTGTCCTTCACCCGATTCTGTGGCCTCGACGACGACTGGCTAGCAAAGGGCTTTCCGTTGATACCTTACGGGCCGCGAGACGCATCCCGGTTCAAAAGTTACGACCGTTTGAAGCTGGCGACGACGTGGGGGAGGTATCATAAAACAAATGATCGCGCACATTGTGGCAGGTGCGATCATACCAGCACTAATGCACCGAATCCCATCAGAACTTCGCAGTTAAGCGCGCTCGGGCGAGAGTAGTACTGGGATGGGTGACCTCCTGGGAAGTCCTCGTGTTGTACCTCTTTTTTGCTACTTTCCCGGGTCCGCACCACCGCTGTTTTTGTTCTTTCAATTTTATTTGTCCCTCACCCGATTTTATGGCCTCGACGTGGACGGGCTCGCAAAGGGCTTTCCGTTGATACCTTACGGGCCGCGAGACGCATCCCGGTTCAAAAGTTACGGCCGTTTGAAGCTGGCGACGGCGTGGGGGAGGTATCATAAAACCAATGATCGCGCACATTGTGGCAGGTGCGATCATACCAGCACTAATGCACCGAATCCCATCAGAACTCCGCAGTGAAGCGTGCTTGGGCGAGAGTAGTACTGGGATGGGTGACCTCCTGGGAAGTCCTCGTGTTGCACCTCTTTTTTGCTACTTTTCCGGGTCCGCACCACCGCTGTTTTTGTTCTTTCAATTTTATTTGTCCCTCACCCGATTTTATGGCCTCGACGTGGACGGGCTCGCAAAGGGCTTTCCGTTGATACCTTACGGGCCGCGAGACGCATCCCGGTTCAAAAGTTACGGCCGTTTGAAGCTGGCGACGGCGTGGGGGAGGTATCATAAAACCAATGATCGCGCACATTGTGACAGGTGCGATCATACCAGCACTAATGCACCGAATCCCATCAGAACTCCGCAGTGAAGCGTGCTTGGGCGAGAGTAGTACTGGGATGGGTGACCTCCTGGGAAGTCCTCGTGTTGCACCTTTTTTTTGCTACTTTCCCGGGTCCGCACCACCTCTGTTTTTGTTCCCTCAATTTTATTTGTCCTTCACCCGATTCTGTGGCCTCGACGACGACTGGCTAGCAAAGGGCTTTCCGTTGATACCTTACGGGCCGCGAGACGCATCCCGGTTCAAAAGTTACGACCGTTTGAAGCTGGCGACGTCGTGGGGGAGGTATCATAAAACAAATGATCGCGCACATTGTGGTAGGTGCGATCATACCAGCACTAATGCACCGAATCCCATCAGAACTCCGTAGGTAAGCGCGCTTGGGCGAGAGTAGTACTGGGATGGGTGACCTCCTGGGAAGTCCTCGTGTTGCACCTCTTTTTTGCTACTTTCCCGGGTCCGCACCACCTCTATTTTTGTTCTTTCAATTTTATTTGTCCTTCACCCGATTCTGTGGCCTCGACGATGACTGGCTAGCAAAGGGCTCTCCGTTGATACCTTACGGGCCGCGAGACGCATCCCGGTTCAAAAGTTATGACCGTTTGCAGCTGGCGACGGCGTGGGGGAGGTATCATAAAACCAATGATCGTGCACATTATGGCAGGTGCGATCATACCACCACTAATGCACCGGATACCATCAGAACTCTGCAGTTAAGCGTGCTTTGGCGAGAGTAGTACTAGGATGGGTGACCTCCTGGGAAGTCCTCGTGTTGCACCTCTTTTTTGCTACTTTCTCGGGTCCGCACCACCTCTGTTTTTGTTCTTTCAATTTTATTTGTCCCTCACCTGATTCTGTGGCCTCGACATCGACGAGCTCGCAAAGGGCTTTCCGTTGATACCTTACGGGCCTAGAGACGCATCCCGGTTCAAAAGTTACGGCCGTTTGAAGCTGGCGACGGCGTGGGGGAGGTATCATTAAACAAATGATCGCGCATATTGTGGCAGGTGTGATCATACCAGCACTAATGCACCGGATCCCATCAGAACTCCGTAGTTAAGCGTGCTTGGGTGAGAGTAGTACTAGGATGGGTGACCTCCTGGGAAGTCCTCGTGTTGCACCTCTTTTTTGCTACTTTCCTGGGTCCGCACCACCTCTGTTTTTGTTCTTTCAATTTTATTTGTCCCTCACCCGATTTTGTGGCCTCGACGTCGACGGGCTCGCAAAGGGCTTTCCGTTGATACCTTACGGGCCACGAGACGCATCCCGATTCAAAAGTTACGGCCGTTTGAAGCTGGCGACGGTGTGGGGGAGGTATCATAAAACAAATGATCGCGCACATTGTGGCAGGTGCGATCATACCAGCACTAATGCACCGGATCCCATCAGAACTCCGCAGTTAAGCGTGCTTGGGCGAGAGTAGTACTGGGATGGGTGACCTCCTGGGAAGTCCTCGTGTTGCACCTCTTTTTTGCTACTTTCCCGGGTCCGCACCACCTCTGTTTTTGTTCTGTCGATTTTATTTGTCCTTCACCCGATTCTGTGGCCTCGACGACGACTGGCTAGCAAAGGGCTTTCCGTTGATACCTTACGGGCCGCGAGACGCATCCCGGTTCAAAAGTTACGACCGTTTGAAGCTGGCGACGGCGTGGGGGAGGTATCATAAAACAAATGATCGCGCACATTGTGGCAGGTGCGATCATACCAGCACTAATGCACCGAATCCCATCAGAACTCTGCAGTCAAGCGCGCTTGGGCGAGAGTAGTACTGGGATGGGTGACCTCCTGGGAAGTCCTCGTGTTGCACCTCTTTTTTGCTACTTTCCCGGGTCCGCACCACCTCTGTTTTTGTTCTTTCAATTTTATTTGTCCTTCACCCGATTCTGTGGCCTCGATGACGACTGGCTAGCAAAGGGCTTTCCGTTGATACCTTACGGGCCGCGAGACGCATCCCGGTTCAAAAGTTACGACCGTTTGAAGCTGGCGACGGCGTGGGGGAGGTATCATAAAACAAATGATCGCGCACATTGTGGCAGGTGCGATCATACCAGCACTAATGGACCGAATCCCATCAGAACTCCGCAGTTAAGCGCGCTTGGGCGAGAGTAGTACTGGGATGGGTGACCTCCTGGGAAGTCCTCGTGTTGCACCTCTTTTTTGCTACTTTCCCGGGTCCGCACAACCGCTGTTTTTGTTCTTTCAATTTTATTTGTCCCTCACCCGATTTTGTGGCCTCGATGTGGACGGGCTCGCAAAGGGCTTTCCGTTGATACCTTACGGGCCGCGAGACGCATCCCGGTTCAAAAGTTACGGCCGTTTGAAGCTGGCGACGACGTGGGGAAGGTATCATAAAACAAATGATCGCGCACATTGTGGCAGGTGTGATCATACTAGCACTAATGCACCGGATCCCATCAGAACTCCGCAGTTAAGCGTGCTTGGGTGAGAGTAGTATTGGGATGGGTGACCTCCTGGGAAGTCTTTGTGTTGCACCTTTTTTTTGCTACTTTCCCGGGTCCGCACCACCGCTGTTTTTGTTCTTTCAATTTTATTTGTCCCTCACCCGATTTTGTGGCCTCGACGTGGACGGGCTCGCAAAGGGCTTTCCGTTGATACCTTACGGGCCGCGATACGCATCGCGGTTTAAAAGTTACGAGCGTTTGAAGCTGGCGACGGCGTTGGGGAGGTATCATAAAACAAATGATCGCGCACATTGTGGCAGGTGCGATCATACCAGCACTAATGCACCGAATCCCATCAGAACTCCGCAGTTAAGCGCGCTCGGGCGAGAGTAGTACTGGGATGGGTGACCTCCTGGGAAGTCCTCGTGTTGCACCTCTTTTTTGCTACTTTCCCGGGTCCGCACCACCGCTGTTTTTGTTCTTTCAATTTTATTTGTCCCTCACCCGATTTTGTGGCCTTGACGTCGACGGGCTCGCAAAGGGCTTTCCGTTGATACCTTACGGGCCGCGAGACGCATCCCGGTTCAAAAGTTACGGCCGTTTGAAGCTGGCGACGACGTGGGGGAGGTATCATAAAACAAATGATCGCGCACATTGTGGTAGGTGCGATCATACCAGCACTAATGCACCGGATCCCATCAGAACTCTGCAGTTAAGCGTGCTTGGGCGAGAGTAGTATTGGGATGGGTGACCTCCTGGGAAGTCCTCGTGTTGGACCTCTTTTTTGCTACTTTCCCGGGTCCGCACCACCTCTGTTTTTGTTCTTTCAATTTTATTTGTCCTTCACACGATTCTGTGGCCTCGACGACGACTGGCTAGCAAAGGGCTTTCCGTTGATACCTTACGGGCCGCGAGACGCATCCCGGTTCAAAAGTTACGGCCGTTTGAAGCTGGCGACGTCGTGGGGAAGGTATCATAAAACAAATGATCGCGCACATTGTGGCAGGTGCGATCATACCAGCACTAATGCACCGAATCCCAGCAGAACTCCGCAGTTAAGCACGCTTGGGCGAGAGTAGCACTGGGATGGGTGACCTCCTGGGAAGTCCTCGTGTTGCACCTCTTTTTTGCTACTTTCCCGGGTCCGCACCACCTCTGTTTTTGTTCTTTCAATTTTATTTGTCCTTCACCCGATTCTGTGGCCTCGACGACGACTGGCTAGCAAAGGGCTTTCCGTTGATACCTTACAGGCCGCGAGACGCATCCCGGTTCAAAAGTTACGACCGTTTGAAGCTGGCGACGACGTGGGGGAGGTATCATAAAACAAATGATCGCGCACATTGTGGCAGGTGTGATCATACCAGCACTAATGCACCGAATCCCATCAGAACTCCGCAGTTAAGCGCGCTTGGGCGAGAGTAGTAATGGGATGGGTGACCTCCTGGGAAGTCCTCGTGTTGCACCTCTTTTTTGCTACTTTCCCGGGTCCGCACCACCGCTGTTTTTGTTCTTTCAATTTTATTTGTCCCTCACCCGATTTTGTGGCCTCGACGTGGACGGGCTCGCAAAGGGCTTTCCGTTGATACCTTACGGGCCGCGAGACGCATCCCGGTTCAAAAGTTACGGCCGTTTGAAGCTGGCGACGGCGTGGGGGAGGTATCATAAAACCAATGATCGCGCACATTGTGGCAGGGGCGATCATACCAGCACTAATGCACCGAATCCCATCAGAACTCCGCAATTAAGCGCGCTTGGGCGAGAGTAGTACTGGGATGGGTGACCTCCTGGGAAGTCCTCGTGTTGCACCTCTTTTTTGCTACTTTCCCGGGTCCGCACCACCGCTGTTTTTGTTCTTTCAATTTTATTTGTCCCTCACCCGATTTTGTGGCCTTGACGTCGACGGGCTCGCAAAGGGCTTTCCGTTGATACCTTACGGGCCGCGAGACGTATCCCGGTTCAAAAGTTATGGCCGTTTGAAGCTGGCGACGACGTGGGGGAGGTATCATAAAACAAATGATCGCGCACATTGTGGCAGGTGCGATCATACCAACACTAATGCACCGGATCCCATCAAAACTCCGCAGTTAAGCGTGCTTGGGCGAGAGTAGTACTGGGATGGGTGACCTCCTGGGAAGTCCTCGTGTTGCACCTTTTTTTTGCTACTTTCCCGGGTCCGCACCACCTCTGTTTTTGTTCCCTCAATTTTATTTGTCCTTCACCCGATTCTGTGGCCTCGACGACGACTGGCTAGCAAAGGGCTTTCCGTTGATACCTTACGGGCCGCGAGACGCATCCCGGTTCAAAAGTTACGACCGTTTGAAGCTGGCGACGTCGTGGGGGAGGTATCATAAAACAAATGATCGCGCACATTGTGGTAGGTGCGATCATACCAGCACTAATGCACCGAATCCCATCAGAACTCCGTAGGTAAGCGCGCTTGGGCGAGAGTAGTACTGGGATGGGTGACCTCCTGGGAAGTCGTCGTGTTGCACCTCTTTTTTGCTACTTTCCCGGGTCCGCACCACCTCTGTTTTTGTTCTTTTAATTTTATTTGTCCTTCACCCGATTCTGTGGCCTCGACGATGACTGGCTAGCAAAGGGCTCTCCGTTGATACCTTACGGGCCGCGAGACGCATCCCGGTTCAAAAGTTACGACCGTTTGAAGCTGGCGAAGGCGTGGGGGAGGTATCATAAAACCAATGATCGCGCACATTAGGGCAGGTGCGATCATACCACCACTAATGCACCGGATACCATCAGAACTCTGCAGTTAAGCGTGCTTGGGCGAGAGTAGTACTGGGATGGGTGACCTCCTGGGAAGTCCTCGTGTTGCACCTCTTTTTTGCTACTTTCCCGGGTCCGCACCACCTCTGTTTTTGTTCTTTCAATTTTATTTGTCCCTCACCTGATTCTGTGGCCTCGACGTCGACGAGCTCGCAAAGGGCTTTCCGTTGATACCTTACGGGCCTAGAGACGCATCCCGGTTCAAAAGTTACGGCCGTTTGAAGCTGGCGACGGCGTGGGGGAGGTATCATTAAACAAATGATCGCGCATATTGTGGCAGGTGCGATCATACCAGCACTAATGCACCGGATCCCATCAGAACTCCGTAGTGAAGCGTGCTTGGGTGAGAGTAGTACTGGGATGGGTGACCTCCTGGGAAGTCCTCGTGTTGCACCTCTTTTTTGCTACTTTCCTGGGTCCGCACCACCTCTGTTTTTGTTCTTTCAATTTTATTTGTCCCTCACCCGATTTTGTGGCCTCGACGTCGACGGGCTCGCAAAGGGCTTTCCGTTGATACCTTACGGGCCGCGAGACGCATCCCGGTTCAAAAGTTACGACCGTTTGAAGCTGGCGACGGCGTAGGGGAGGTATCATAAAACAAATGATCGCGCACATTGTGGCAGGTGCGATCATACCAGCACTAATGCACCGAATCCCATCAGAACTCCGCAGTTAAGCGCGCTCGGCGAGAGTAGTACTGGGATGGGTGACCTCCTGGGAAGTCCTCGTGTTGCACCTCTTTTTTGCTACTTTCCCGGGTCCGCACCACCGCTGTTTTTGTTCTTTCAATTTTATTTGTCCCTCACCCGATTTTGTGGCCTTGACGTCGACGGGCTCGCAAAGGCCTTTCCGTTGATACCTTACGGGCCGCGAGACGCATCCCGGTTCAAAAGTTACGGCCGTTTGAAGCTGGCGACGACGTGGGGGAGGTATCATAAAACAAATGATCGCGCACATTGTGGCAGGTGCGATCATACCAGCACTAATGCACCGGATCCCATCAGAACTCTGCAGTTAAGCGTGCTTGGGCGAGAGTAGTACTGGGATGGGTGACCTCCTGGGAAGTCCTCGTGTTGTACCTTTTTTTTGCTACTTTCCCGGGTCCGCACCACCTCTGTTTTTGTTCTTTCAATTTTATTTGTCCTTCACCCGATTCTGTGGCCTCGACGACGACTGGCTAGCAAAGGGCTTTCCGTTGATACCTTACGGGCCACGAGACGCATCCCGGTTCAAAAGTTACGACCGTTTGAAGCTGGCGACGTCGTGGGGGAGGTATCATAAAACAAATGATCGTGCACATTGTGGCAGGTGCGATCATACCAGCACTAATGCACCGAATCCCATCAGAACTCCGCAGTTAAGTGCGCTTGGGCGAGAGTAGCACTGGGATGGGTGACCTCTTGGGAAGTCCTCGTGTTGCACCTCTTTTTTGCTACTTTCCCGGGTCCGCACCACCTCTGTTTTTGTTCTTTCAATTTTATTTGTCCTTCACCCGATTCTGTGGCCTCGACGACGACTGGCTAGCAAAGGGCTTTCCGTTGATACCTTACGGGCCGCGAGACGCATCCCGGTTCAAAAGTTACGACCGTTTGAAGCTGGCGACGACGTGGGGGAGGTATCATAAAACAAATGATCACGCACATTGTGGCAGGTGCGATCATACCAGCACTAATGCACTGAATCCCATCAGAACTCCGCAGTTAAGCGCGCTTGGGGGAGAGTAGTACTGGGATGGGTGACCTCCTGGGAAGTCCTCGTGTTGCACCTCTTTTTTGCTACTTTCCCGGGTCCGCACCACCGCTGTTTTTGTTCTTTCAATTTTATTTGTCCCTCACCCGATTTTGTGGCCTCGACGTGGACGGGCTCGCAAAGGGCTTTCCGTTGATACCTTACGGGCCGCGAGACGCATCCCGGTTCAAAAGTTACGGCCGTTTGAAGCTGGCGACGACGTGGGGAAGGTATCATAAAACAAATGATCGCGCACATTGTGGCAGGTGCGATCATACCAGCACTAATGCACCGGATCCCATCAGAACTCCGCAGTTAAGCGTGCTTGGGCGAGAGTAGTACTGGGATGGGTGACCTCTTGGGAAGTCTCTGTGTTGCACCTTTTTTTTGCTACTTTCCCGGGTCCGCACCACCGCTGTTTTTGTTCTTTCAATTTTATTTGTCCCTCACCCGATTTTGTAGCCTCTACGTCGACGGGCTCGCAAAGGGCTTTCCGTTGATACCTTACGGGCCGCGAGACGCATCCCGGTTCAAAAGTTACGGCCGTTTGAAGCTGGCGATGGCGTGGGGGAGGTATCATTAAACAAATGATCGCGCATATAGTGGCAGGTGCGATCATACCAGCACTAATGCACCGGATCCCATCAGAACTCCGTAGTTAAGCGTGCTTGGGTGAGAGTAGTACTGGGATGGGTGACCTCCTGGGAAGTCCTCGTGTTGCACCTCTTTTTTGCTACTTTCCTGGGTCCGCACCACCTCTGTTTTTGTTCTTTCAATTTTATTTGTCCCTCACCCGATTTTGTGGCCTCGACGTCGACGGGCTCGCAAAGGGCTTTCCGTTGATACCTTACGGGCCGCGAGACGCATCCCGGTTCAAAAGTTACGGCCGTTTGAAGCTGGCGACGGTGTGGGGGAGGTATCATAAAACAAATGATCGCGCACATTGTGGCAGGTGCGATCATACCAGCACTAATGCACCGGATCCCATCAGAACTCCGCAGTTAAGCGTGCTTGGGCGAGAGTTGTACTGGGATGGGTGACCTCCTGGGAAGTCCTCGTGTTGCACCTCTTTTTTGCTACTTTCCCGGGTCCGCACCACCTCTGTTTTTGTTCTTTCAATTTTATTTGTCCTTCACCCGATTCTGTGGCCTCGACGACGACTGGCTAGCAAAGGGCTTTCCGTTGATACCTTAGGGGCCGCGAGACGCATCCCGGTTCAAAAGTTACGACCGTTTGAAGCTGGCGACGGCGTGGGGGAGGTATCATAAAACAAATGATCGCGCACATTGTGGCAGGTGCGATCATACCAGCACTAATGCACTGAATCCCATCAGAACTCTGCAGTCAAGCGCGCTTGGGCGAGAGTAGTACTGGGATGGGTGACCTCCTGGGAAGTCCTCGTGTTGCACCTCTTTTTTGCTACTTTCCCGGGTCCGCACCACCTCTGTTTTTGTTCTTTCAATTTTATTTGTCCTTCACCCGATTCTGTGGCCTCGATGACGACTGGCTAGCAAAGGGCTTTCCGTTGATACCTTACGGGCCGCGAGACGTATCCCGGTTCAAAAGTTACGACCGTTTGAAGCTGGCGACGGCGTGGGGGAGGTATCATAAAACAAATGATCGCGCATATTGTGGCAGGTGTGATCATACCAGCACTAATGCACCGAATCCCATCAGAACTCTGCAGTCAAGCGCGCTTGGGCGAGAGTAGTACTGGGATGGGTGACCTCCTGGGAAGTCCTCGTGTTGCACCACTTTTTTGTTACTTTCCCGGGTCCGCACCACCTCTGTTTTTGTTCTTTCAATTTTGTTTGTCCTTCACCCGATTCTGTGGCCTCGATGACGACTGGCTAGCAACGGGCTTTCCGTTGATACCTTACGGGCCGCGAGACGCATCCCGGTTCAAAAGTTACGACCGTTTGAAGCTGGCGACGGCGTGGGGGAGGTATCATAAAACAAATGATCGCGCACATTGTGGCAGGCGCGATCATACCAGCACTAATGCACCGAATCCCGTCAAAACTCCGCAGTTAAGCGCGCTTGGGCGAAAGTAGTACTGGGATGGGTGACCTCCTGGGAAGTCCTCGTGTTGCACCTCTTTTTTGCTACTTTCCCGGGTCCGCACCACCGCTGTTTTTGTTCTTTCAATTTTATTTGTCCCTCACCCGATTTTGTGGCCTCGACGTCGACGGGCTCGCAAAGGGCTTTCCGTTGATACCTTACGGGCCGCGATACGCATCCCGGTTCAAAAGTTACGACCGTTTGAAGCTGGCGACGGCGTGGGGGAGGTATCATAAAACAAATGATCGCGCACATTGTGGCAGGTGCGATCATACCAGCACTAATGCACCGAATCCCATCAGAACTCCGCAGTTAAGCGCGCTTGGGCGAGAGTAGTACTGGGATGGGTGACCTCCTAGGAAGTCTTTGTGTTGCACCTCTTTTTTGCTACTTTCCTGGGTCCGCACCACCTTTGTTTTTGTTCTTTCAATTTTATTTGTCCTTCACCCGATTCTGTGGCCTCGACGACGACTGGCTAGCAAAGGGCTTTCCGTTGATACCTTAGGGGCCGTGAGACGCATCCCGGTTCAAAAGTTACGACCGTTTGAAGCTGGCGACGGTGTGGGGGAGGTATCATAAAACAAATGATCGCGCACATTGTGGCAGGTGTGATCATACCAGCACTAATGCACCGAATCCCATGAGAACTCCGCAGTTAAGCGTGCTTGGGCGAGAGTAGTACTGGGATGGGTGACCTCCTGGGAAGTCCTCGTGTTGCACCTCTTTTTTGCTACTTTCCCGGGTCTGCACCACCTCTGTTTTTGTTCTTTCAATTTTATTTGTCCTTCACCCGATTCTGTGGCCTCGATGACGACTGGCTAGCAAAGGGCTTTCCGTTGATACCTTACGGGCCGCGAGACGCATCCCGGTTCAAAAGTTACGACCGTTTGAAGCTGGCGACGGCGTGGGGGAGATATCATAAAACAAATGATCACGCACATTGTGGCAGGTGCGATCATACCAGCACTAATGCACCGAATCCCATCAGAACTCCGCAGTTAAGCGCGCTTGGGCGAGGGTAGTACTGGGATGGGTGACCTCCTAGGAAGTCCTCGTGTTGCACCTCTTTTTTGCTACTTTCCCGGGTCCGCACCACCGCTGTTTTTGTTCTTTCAATTTTATTTGTCCCTCACCCGATTTTGTGGCCTTGACGTCGACGGGCTCGCAAAGGGCTTTCCGTTGATACCTTACAGGCCGCGAGACGCATCCCGGTTCAAAAGTTACGGCCGTTTGAAGCTGGCGACGACGTGGGGGAGGTATCATAAAACAAATGATCGCGCACATTGCGGCAGGTGCGATCATACCAACACTAATGCACCAGATCGTATCAGAACTCCGCAGTTAAGCGTGCTTGGGCGAGAGTAGTACTGGGATGGGTGACCTCCTGGGAAGTCCTCGTGTTGCACCTCTTTTTTGCTACTTTCCCGGGTCCGCACCACCTCTGTTTTTGTTCTTTCAATTTTATTTGTCCTTCACCCGATTCTGTGGCCTCGACGACGACTGGCTAGCAAAGGGCTTTCCGTTGATACCTTACGGGCCGCGAGACGCATCCCGGTTCAAAAGTTACGACCGTTTGAAGCTGGCGACGTCGTGGGGGAGGTATCATAAAACAAATGATCGCGCACATTCTGGCAGGTGCGATCATACCAGCACTAATGCACCGAATCCCATCAGAACTCCGCAGTTAAGCGCGTTTGGGCGAGAGTAGTACTGGGATGGGTGACCTCCTGGGAAGTCCTCGTGTTGCACCTCTTTTTTGCTACTTTCCTGGGTCCGCACCACCTCTGTTTTTGTTCTTTCAATTTTATTTGTCCTTCACCCGATTCTGTGGCCTCGACGACGACTGGCTAGCAAAGGGCTTTCCGTTGATACCTTACGGGCCGCGAGACGCTCACGGTTCAAAAGTTACGACCGTTTGAAGCTGGCGACGGCGTGGGGGAGGTATCATAAAACCAATGATCGCGCACATTATGGCAGGTGCGATCATACCACCACTAATGCACCGGTTACCATCAAAACTCTGCAGTTAAGCGTGCTTTGGCGAGAGTAGTACTGGGATGGGTGACCTCCTGGGAAGTCCTTGTGTTGCACCTCTTTTTTCCTACTTTCCCGGGTCCGCACCACCTCTGTTTTTGTTCTTTCAATTTTATTTGTCCCTCACCTGATTCTGTGGCCTCAACGTCGACGAGCTCGCAAAGGGCTTTCCGTTGATACCTTACGGGCCTAGAGACGCATCCCGGTTCAAAAGTTACGGCCGTTTGAAGCTGGCGACGGCGTGGGGGAGGTATCATAAAACAAATGATCGCGCACATTGTGGGAGGTGTGATCATACCAGCACTAATGCACCGGATCCCATCAGAACTCCGCAGTTAAGCGTGCTTGGGCGAGAGTAGTACTGGGATGGGTGACCTCCTGGGAAGTCTTCGTGTTGCACCTCTTTTTTGCTACTTTCCCGGGTCCGCACCACCGCTGTTTTTGTTCTTTCAATTTTATTTGTCCCTCACCCGATTTTGTGGCCTCGACGTCGACGGGCTCGCAAAGGGCTTTCCGTTGATACCTTACGGGCCGCGAGACGCATCCCGGTTCAAAAGTTACGGCCGTTTGAAGCTGGCGACGACGTGGGGGAGGTATCATAAAACAAATGATCGCGCACATTGTGGCAGGTGCGATCATACCAGCACTAATGCACCGGATCCCATCAGAACTCCGCAGTGAAGCGTCCTTGGGCGAGAGTAGTACTGGGATGGGTGACCTCCTGGGAAGTCCTCGTGTTGCACCTCTTTTTTGCTACTTTCCCGGGTCTGCACCACCTCTGTTTTTGTTCTTTCAATTTTATTTGTCCTTCACCCGATTCTGTGGCCTCGACGACGACTGGCTAGCAAAGGGCTTTCTGTTGATACCTTACGGGCCGCGATACGCATCCTGGTTCAAAAGTTACGACCGTTTGAAGCTGGCGACGGCGTGGGGGAGGTATCATAAAACAAATGATCGCGCACATTGTGGCAGGTGCGATCATACCAGCACTAATGCACCGAATCCCATCAGAACTCCGTAGTTAAGCGCGCTTGGGCGAGAGTAGTACTGGGATGGGTGACCTCTTGGGAAGTCCTCGTGTTGCACCTCTTTTTTGCTACTTTCCCGGGTCCGCACCACCGCTGTTTTTGTTCTTTCAATTTTATTTGTCCCTCACCCGATTTTGTGGCCTCGACGTCGACGGGCTCGCAAAGGGCTTTCCATTGATACCTTACGGGCCGCGAGACGCATCCTGGTTCAAAAGTTACGGCCGTTTGAAGCTGGCGACGACGTGGGGGAGGTATCATAAAACAAATGATCGCGCACATTGTGGCAGGTGCGATCATACCAGCACTAATGCACCGGATCCCATCAGAACTCCGCAGTTAAGCGTTCTTGGGCGAGAGTAGTACTGGGATGGGTGACCTCCTGGGAAGTCCTCGTGTTGCACCTCTTTTTTGCTACTTTCCCGGGTCCGCACCACCTCTGTTTTTGTTCTTTCAATTTTATTTGTCCTTCACCCGATTCTGTGGCCTCGACGACGACTGGCTAGCAAAGGGCTTTCCGTTGATACCTTACGGGCCGCGAGACGCATCCTGGTTCAAAAGTTACGACCGTTTGAAGCTGGCGACGTCGTGGGGGAGGTATCATAAAATAAATGATCTCGCACATTGTGGCAGGTGCGATCATACCAGCACTAATGCACCGGATCCCATCAGAACTTCGCAGTTAAGCGTGCTTGGGCGAGATTAGTACTGGGATGGGTGACCTCCTGGGAAGTCCTCGTGTTGCACCTCTTTTTTGCTACTTTCCCGGGTCCGCACCACCTCTGTTTTTGTTCTTTCAATTTTATTTGTCCTTCACCCGATTCTGTGGCCTCGACGACGACTGGCTAGCAAAGGGCTTTCCGTTGATACCTTAGGGGCCGCGAGACGCATCCCGGTTCAAAAGTTACGACCGTTTGAAGCTGGCGACGGCGTGGGGGAGGTATCATAAAACAAATGATCGCGCACATTGTGGTAGGTGCGATCATACCAGCACTAATGCACCGAATCCCATCAGAACTCTGCAGTTAAGCGCGCTTGGGCTAGAGTAGTACTGGGATGGGTGACCTCCTGGGAAGTCCTCGTGTTGCACCTCTTTTTTGCTACTTTCCCGGGTCCGCACCACCTCTGTTTTTGTTCTTTCAATTTTATTTGTCCTTCACCCGATTCTGTGGCCTCGACGACGACTGGCTAGAAAAGGGCTTTCCGTTGATACCTTACGGGCCGCGAGACGCATCCCGGTTCAAAAGTTACGACCGTTTGAAGCTGGCGACGGCGTGGGGGAGGTATCATAAAACAAATGATCGCGCACATTGTGGCAGGTGCGATCATACCAGCACTAATGCACCGAATCCCGTCAGAACTCCGCAGTTAAGCGCGCTTAGGCGAGAGTAGTACTGGGATGGGTGACCTCCTGGGAAGTCCTCGTGTTGCACCTCTTTTTTGCTACTTTCCCGTGTCCGCACCACCGTTGTTTTTGTTCTTTCAATTTTATTTGTCCCTCACCCGATTCTGTGGCCTCGACGTCGACGGGCTCGCAAAGGGCTTTCCGTTGATACCTTACGGGCCGCGAGACGCATCCCGGTTCAAAAGTTACGGCCGTTTGAAGCTAGCGACGACGTGGGGGAGGTATCATAAAACAAATGATCGCGCACATTGTGGCAGGTGCGATCATACCAGCATTAATGCACCGGATCCCATCAGAACTCCGCAGTGAAGCGTGCTTGGGCGAGAGTAGTACTGGGATGGGTGACCTCCTGGGAAGTCCTCGTGTTGCACCTCTTTTTTGCTACTTTCCCGGGTCCGCACCACCTCTGTTTTTGTTCTTTCAATTTTATTTGTCCTTCACCCGATTCTGTGGCCTCGACGACGACTGGCTAGCAAAGGGCTTTCCGTTGATACCTTACGGGCCGCGATACGCATCCCGGTTCAAAAGTTACGACCGTTTGAAGTTGGCGACGGCGTGGAGGAGGTATCATAAAACAAATGATCGTGCACATTGTGGCAGGTGCGATCATACCAGCACTAATGCACCGAATCCCATCAGAACTCCGCAGTTAAGCGCGCTTGGGCGAGAGTAGTACTGGGATGGGTGACCTCTTGGGAAGTCCTCGTGTTGCACCTCTTTTTTGCTACTTTCCCAGGTCCGCACCACCGCTGTTTTTGTTCTTTCAATTTTATTTGTCCCTCACCCGATTTTATGGCCTCGACGTCGACGGGCTCGCAAAGGGCTTTCCGTTGATACCTTACGTGCCGCAAGACGCATCCCGGTTCAAAAGTTACGGCCGTTTGAAGCTGGCGACGACGTGGGGGAGGTATCATAAAACAAATGATCGCGCACATTATGGCAGGTGCGATCATACCAGCACTAATGCACCGGATCCAATCAGAACTCCGCAGTGAAGGGTGCTTGGGCGAGAGTAGCACTGGGATGGGTGACCTCCTGGGAAGTCCTCGTGTTGCATCTCTTTTTTGCTACTTTCCTGGGTCCGCACCACCTCTGTTTTTGTTCTTTCAATTTTATTTGTCCTTCACCCGATTCTGTGGCCTCGACGACGACTGGCTAGCAAAGGGCTTTCCGTTGATACCTTACGGGCCGCGAGACGCATCCCGGTTCAAAAGTTACGACCGTTTGAAGCTGGCGACGTCGTGGGGGAGGTATCATAAAACAAATGATCGCGCACATTGTGGCAAGTGCGATCATACCAGCACTAATGCACCGAATCCCATTAGAACTCCGTAGTTAAGCGTGCTTGGGTGAGAGTAGTACTAGGATGGGTGACCTCCTGGGAAGTCCTCGTGTTGCACCTCTTTTTTGCTACTTTCCCGGGTCCGCACCACCGCTGTTTTTGTTCTTTCAATTTTATTTGTCCCTCACCCGATTCTGTGGCCTCGACGTCGACGGGCTCGCAAAGGGCTTTCCGTTGATACCTTACGGGCCGCGAGACGCATCCCGGTTCAAAAGTTACGGCCGTTTGAAGCTGGCGACGGCGTGGGGGAGGTATCATAAAATCAATGATCGCGCACATTGTGGCAGGTGCGATCATACCAGCACTAATGCACCGGATCCCATCAGAACGCCGCAGTTAAGCGTGCTTGGGCGAGAGTAGTACTGGGATGGGTGACCTCCTGGGAAGTCCTCGTGTTACACCTCTTTTTTGCTACTTTCCCGGGTCCGCACCACCTCTGTTTTTGTTCTTTCAATTTTATTTGTCCTTCACCCGATTCTGTGGCCTCGACGATGACTGGCTAGCAAAGGGCTTTCCGTTGATACCTTACGGGCCGTGAGACGCATCCCGGTTCAAAAGTTACGGCTGTTTGAAGCTGGCGACGGCGTGGGGGAGGTATCATAAAACAAATGATCGCGCACATTGTGGCAGGTGCGATCATACCAGCACTAATGCACCGGATCCCATCAGAACTCCGCAGTGAAGCGTGCCTGGGCGAGAGTAGTACTGGGATGGGTGACCTCCTGGGAAGTCCTCGTGTTGCACCTCTTTTTTGCTACTTTCCCGGGTCCGCACCACCGCTGTTTTTGTTCTTTCAATTTTATTTGTCCCTCACCCGATTTTGTGGCCTCGACGTCGACGGGCTCACAAAGGGCTTTCCGTTGATACCTTACGGGCCGCGAGACGCATCCCGGTTCAAAAGTTACGGCCGTTTGAAGCTGGCGACGATGTGGGGGAGGTATCATAAAACAAATGATCGCGCACATTATGGCAGGTGCGATCATACCAGCACTAATGCACCGGATCCCATTAGAACTCCGCAGGTAAGCGTGCTTGGGCGAGAGTAGTACTGGGATGGGTGACCTCCTGGGAAGTCCTCGTGTTGCACCTTTTTTTTGCTACTTTCCCGGGTCCGCACCACCTCTGTTTTTGTTCTTTCAATTTTATTTGTCCTTCACCTGATTCTGTGGCCTCGACGACGACTGGCTAGCAAAGGGCTTTCCGTTGATACCTTACGGGCCGCGAGACGCATCCCGGTTCAAAAGTTACGACCGTTTGAAGCTGGCGACGTCGTGGGGGAGGTATCATAAAACAAATGATCGCGCACATTGTGGCAGGTGCGATCATACCAGCACCAATGCACCGGATCCCATCAGAACTCCGCAGTTAAGCGTGCTTGGGGGAGAGTAGTATTGGAATGGGTGACCTCCTGGAAAGTCCTCGTGTTGCACCTCTTTTTTGCTACTTTCCCCGGTCCGCACCACCTCTGTTTTTGTTCTTTCAATTTTATTTGTCCCTCACCCGATTCTGTGGCCTCGACGACGACTGGCTAGCAAAGGGCTTTCCGTTGATACCTTACGGGCCGCGAGACGCATCCCGGTTCAAAAGTTACGGCCGTTTGAAGCTGGCGACGGCGTGGGGGAGGTATCATAAAATCAATGATCGCGCACATTGTGGCAGGTGCGATCATACCAGCACTAATGCACCGGATCCCATCAGAACTCCGCAGTTAAATGTGCTTGGGCGAGAGTAGTACTGGGATGGGTGACCTCCTGGGAAGTCCTCGTGTTACACCTCTTTTTTGCTACTTTCCCGGGTCCGCACCACCGCTGTTTTTGTTCTTTCAATTTTATTTGTCCCTCACCCGATTCTGTGGCCTCGACGTCGACGGGCTCGCAAAGGGCTTTCCGTTGATACCTTACGGGCCGCGAGACGCATCCCGGTTCAAAAGTTACAGCTGTTTGAAGCTGGCGACGGCGTGGGGGAGGTATCATAAAATCAATGATCGTGCACATTGTGGCAGGTGCGATCATACCAGCACTAATGCACCGGATCCCATCAGAACTCCGCAGTTAAGCGTGCTTGGGCGAGAGTAGTACTGGGATGGGTGACCTCCTGGGAAGTCCTCGTGTTACACCTCTTTTTTGCTACTTTCCCGGGTCCGCACCACCTCTGTTTTTGTTCTTTCAATTTTATTTGTCCTTCACCCGATTCTGTGGCCTCGACGATGACTGGCTAGCAAAGGGCTTTCCGTTGATACCTTACGGGCCGTGAGACGCATCCCGGTTCAAAAGTTACGGCTGTTTGAAGCTGGCGACGGCGTGGGGGAGGTATCATAAAACAAATGATCGCGCACATTGTGGCAGGTGCGATCATACCAGCACTAATGCACTGAATCCCATCAGAACTCCGCAGTTAAGCGCGCTTGGGCGAGAGTAGTACTGGGATGGGTGACCTCCTAGGAAGTCCTCGTGTTGCACCTCTTTTTTGCTACTTTCCCGGGTCCGCACCACCGCTGTTTTTGTTCTTTCAATTTTATTTGTCCCTCACCCGATTTTGTGGCCTCGACAGGCTAGCAAAGGGCTTTCCGTTGATACCTTACGGGCCGCGAGACGCATCCTGGTTCAAAAGTTACGACCGTTTGAAGCTGGCGACGTCGTGGGGGAGGTATCATAAAACAAATGATCGTGCACATTGTGGCAGGTGCGATCATACCAGCACTAATGCACCGGATCCCATCAGAACTCCGCAGTTAAGCGTGCTTGGGCGAGAGTAGTATTGGGATGGGTGACCTCCTGGAAAGTCCTCGTGTTGCACCTCTTTTTTGCTACTTTCCCGGGTCCGCACCACCTCTGTTTTTGTTCTTTCAATTTTATTTGTCCCTCACCCGATTCTGTGGCCTCGACGACGACTGGCTAGCAAAGGGCTTTCCGTTGATACCTTACGGGCCGCGAGACGCATCCCGGTTCAAAAGTTACGACCGTTTGAAGCTGGCGACGTCGTGGGGGAGGTATCATAAAACAAATGATCACGCACATTGTGGCAGGTGCGATCATACCAGCACTAATGCACCGAATCCCATCAGAACTCCGCAGTTAAGCGCGCTTGGGCGAGAGTAGTACTGGGATGGGTGACCTCCTGGGAAGTCCTCGTGTTGCACCTCTTTTTTGCTACTTTCCCGGGTCCGCACCACCTCTGTTTTTGTTCTTTCAATTTTATTTGTCCCTCACCCGATTCTGTGGCCTCGACGTCGACGGGCTCGCAAAGGGCTTTCCGTTGATACCTTACGGGCCGCGAGACGCATCCCGGTTCAAAAGTTACGGCCGTTTAAAGCTGGCGACGGCGTGGGGGAGGTATCATAAAACAAATGATCGCGCACATTGTGGCAGGTGCGATCATACCAGCACTAATGCACCGGATCCCATCAGAACTCCATAGTTAAGCGTGATTGGGCGAGAGTAGTACTGGGATGGGTGACCTCCTGGGAAGTCCTCATGTTGCACCTCTTTTTTGCTACTTTCCCGGGTCCGCACCACCGCTGTTTTTGTTCTTTCAATTTTATTTGTCCCTCACCCGATTTTGTGGCCTCGACGTCGACGGGCTCGCAAAGGGCTTTCCGTTGATACCTTACGGGCCGCGAGACGCATCCCGGTTCAAAAGTTACGGCCGTTTGAAGCTGGCGACGGCGTGGGGGAGGTATCATAAAACAAATGATCGCGCACATTGTGGCAGGTGCGATCATACCAGCACTAATGCACCGGATCCCATCAGAACTCCACAGTTAAGCGTGATTGGGCGAGAGTAGTACTGGGATGGGTGACCTCCTGGGAAGTCCTCGTGTTGCACCTCTTTTTTGCTACTTTCCCGGGTCCGCACCACCTCTGTTTTTGTTCTTTCAATTTTATTTGTCCTTCACCCGATTCTGTGGCCTCGACGACGACTGGCTAGCAAAGGGCTTTCCGTTGATACCTTACCGGCCGCGAGACGCATCTCGGTTCAAAAGTTACGACCGTTTGAAGCTGGCGACGGCGTGGGGGAGGTATCATAAAACCAATGATCGCGCACATTGTGGCAGGTGCGATCATACCACCACTAATGCACCGGATCCCATCAGAACTCTGCAGTTAAGCGCGCTTGGGCGAGAGTGGTACTGGGATGGGTGACCTCCTGGGAAGTCCTCGTGTTGCACCTCTTTTTTGCTACTTTCCCGGGTCCGCACCACCGCTGGTTTTGTTCTTTCAAATTTATTTGTCCCTCACCCGAATTTGGGGCCTCGACGTCGACGGGCTCGCAAAGGGCTTTCCGTTGATACCTTACGGGCCTAGAGACGCATCCCGGTTCAAAAGTTACGGCCGTTTGAAGCTGGCGACGGCGTGGGGGAGGTATCATAAAACAAATGATCGCGCACATTGTGGCAGGTACGATCATACCAGCACTAATGCACCGGATCCCATCAGAACTCCGCAGTTAAGCGTGCTTGGGCGAGAGAAGTACTGGGATGGGTGACCTCCTGGGAAGTCCTCGTGTTGCACCTCTTTTTTGCTACTTTCCCAGGTCCGCACCACCGCTGTTTTTGTTCTTTCAATTTTATTTGTCCCTCACCCGATTTTGTGGCCTCGACGTCGACGGGCTCGGAAAGGGCTTTCCGTTGATACCTTACGGGCCGTGAGACGCATCCCGGTTCAAAAGTTACGGCCGTTTGAAGCTGGCGACGGCGTGGGGGAGATATCATAAAACAAATGATCGCGCACATTGTGGCAGGTGCGATCATACCAGCACTAATGCACCGGATCCCATCAGAACTCCGCAGTTAAGCGTGCTTGGGCGAGAGAAGTATGGGGATGGGTGACCTCCTGGGAAGTCCTCGTGTTGCACCTCTTTTTTGCTACTTTCCCAGGTCCGCACCACCGCTGTTTTTGTTCTTTCAATTTTATTTGTCCCTCACCCGATTTTGTGGCCTCGACGTCGACGGGCTCGGAAAGGGCTTTCCGTTGATACCTTACGGGCCGCGAGACGCATCCCGGTTCAAAAGTTACGGCCGTTTGAAGCTGGCGACGGCGTGGGGGAGGTATCATAAAACAAATGATCGCGCACATTGTGGCAGGTGCGATCATACCAGCACTAATGCACCGGATCCCATCAGAACTCCGCAGTTAAGCGTGCTTGGGCGAGAGAAGTACTGGGATAGGTGACCTCCTGGGAAGTCCTCGTGTTGCACCTCTTTTTTGCTACTTTCCCAGGTCCGCACCACCGCTGTTTTTGTTCTTTCAATTTTATTTGTCGCTCACCCGATTTTGTGGCCTCGACGTCGACGGGCTCGGAAAGGGCTTTCCGTTGATACCTTACGGGCCGCGAGACGCATCCCGGTTCAAAAGTTACGGCCGTTTGAAGCTGGCGACGGCGTGGGGGAGGTATCATAAAACAAATGATCGCGCACATTGTGGCAGGTGCGATCATACCAGCACTAATGCACCGGATCCCATCAGAACTCTGCAGTTAAGCGTGCTTGGGCGAGAGTAGTATTGGGATGGGTGACCTCCTGGGAAGTCCTCATGTTGCACCTCTTTTTTGCTACTTTCCCGGGTCCGCACCACCTCTGTTTTTGTTCTTTCAATTTTATTTGTCCTTCACCCGATTCTGTGGCCTCGACGACGACTGGCTAGTGTAAACACCTCTTTTTGTCCGGCCAATTGGTACAGTTCCATCCTTTGAGCACTCTTTTATGCGCATGGTTCATTTGAAAATTCATAAGTCCTTCATACAATCTTTGATTTGCGCAAACCCGATCTCTAAATTTTCGTAACAAAATTGTCTACGACTTTTGTGAAGACCTTGAAGGCTGAATCCTTACCAATTGGTACAGTTTTAATAATCTTCCTGGACTTGCTCCAGTTTCATGACTGCTCTGCACATATTTAAGAAAAAATTCATATCTCCCTCATATGATATTGAAATGACCCCATTCTTTTTTCTATGGCTCCATATCAAAGAGATCTACAAACTTCATGAAGGCCACAAAAGCTAATTCTCCACCCATTTTGCCCAGTGAATTTATTTTGCTTGAAAATGTATTTCCGTCACACTCTGGAGCAGTTTTCATAGATGGGCCATATCTCCCTCGTTTCTTGATGAAAATTTTTGTGCCATATATCAAATTAAATCTAAGAGAAAGATCTACAAACTTCATGAAGGGCACAAAAGCTAATTCTCTACCCATTTTTCCCAGTGAATTTATTTTACATGCAAAGGTATTTTCGTCACAGTCTGGAGCAGTTTTCGTAGATGAGTCATATCGCCCTCGTTTCTTGATGAAAATTTTTGTGCCATATATCAAATTAAAGCTAAGAGAAAGATCTACAACTTTCATGTTGGACTCTTTTTCAAATTTGGCACGCATCAGCCCTCAAATGCACGAGCAAGTTTGTGATGGTGGGCAAGGCACTAAAGATCATAATGGAGCACTAAGGATCATAATGGAGCACTAAAGCATCATAATGGGGCACTAAAGATCATAATGGAGCACTTAAGTTGATAATGGAGCACCATGGACTTGTTAATTGGAGAGTGCACCTTCCATTACAAATTTTTTATGGCAATGGCTGCTTTTGCATTCCTATAAATAGGCACCATGAGCATTCATTCAAGGGGGGATTCTTCATTGAAGGCAATCAAGTCTTGGGAAGCCATTCGTTTCTCCTCTTCTTCTTCTCTGTTGCATTTCTTCTTCCAGCAAGTTTTTTTTCATTTCCGGCAAGTTTCTTTTCATTTCCAAGTTTTTCCATTTCTGGGTTAGTTTCTTTTCCAGATTATTATGTTCTTTTCTTTTCTTTACTTTTCTTTGTAGTTGTTATTATGTAGTTTCATTTCTTCTTCCAGCAAGTTTCTTTTCATTCCAAAGTTTTTTTTAATTATTTCCAGGTTATTTTTAATAAAGTATGCTATTATTAATAAAATAATAAAAAAATAAAAAAAATAAAATAATAAAAAAAATAATAAGTAATAAGTTTTGCATATGTTTTATTTTCTAGCCTACAAATTTCCATTTTTTAACCGTGTCGAACGGGAACACTTCCGTCTACACTATCTCCTTAGGATCCGTACACGTGCGAAAAACTTCGTCTTGTATGAGTTCCCTATCTCAATGACTTCCATTATCATGTTCCGAGTCAAAATTTTTCCTCAGAACTACGTAACCCTGATTTCTTGATAATTCAAGAATACGTAGAAGCAGGACTTTAACCCCTGTCGGGCCCATCTTTCTTATTTCCTTTTACTGATTTATTTCCTTGCTTTTTGCGTTTCTTTCGTGATGTTACTTTTTGTCGTTTCCGTGAAAATCAATTTAGACGTGACGTCTTGTTGATTTCCCCCTAGTTTTTGTTCAAACCTTGCTACAATTCATAGGGAAGGGATACTTAGGACAAGACGTCCCGCTTATCTCTTTCCTATCCCTATCCTTTTTACCCAAGGATGTTTAATTTAGACGTGACGTCTTATTGGCATTCTCTCACCCTCTCTGTCTCATATCGAAGTCGAGCTTAATTCGGACGAAACGTCCCATTGACCTCGCTTCAACATTCTATGTCTGTACAGTTCTCTACTCCATTCTATCATTTTCAAAATAAAAGTAAAAGGGAAGAAACCATGTTTTATTTAAGGCTATTTATATTGTGCTTTCAATCTTGGTACTGTCTTTGACAGGCGATGTAGGGTGCTAATACCTTCCCTACTCGTAATCGACTCCCGAACTTGAATCTCAACTTTTAACCAGTGCTTTACTGAATTTAGTTTTTTCCCAATGTTTTTCCTATGAATAAAAATGTTGGTGGCGACTCCCTGTTTCATTCCACCCCTTCTTTCTTTCTCGCAGCGCCTTCGTGATCCAGGTTGCGACAGATGGCAACTCCGCTGGGGACACTTAAGAGAGTCAGGCCAGTTTGATTGAAAGCGCATGTTCTTTTATATAGCCTTTGTTAGCTTGGATTTCTTCCCCCTTGTTTTATTTTCTGTTAATTGTTGTGGAAGTTTGTTCTTGTTTTAATTGTATCTTGTTATTTGTTACATTATCTATGTTTGCATGCTTGTTAAACCCTAAGGTAGAGGACCATGTTACTTTCCTGTAATTATTGAACCCTAGGGTAGACGACTTTGTATACTTGTTCTGTGTTTGTTCTTTGTGCAGAATGAAGTAAGGTAAAAAGTATTGAATGCCCTTTCACACGCTACACTCACAAATTACTCGCACACACTTATGAGTGGCGCCCTATACCCGGGCCCCAAATGAAGCTTAAGTTAGGAGAGGTTGGTAACGGAATCGTATAGGATGTACTTCCTATCCGGTGTTTGTGAGAACCTCAACCAGAGTTCGACCTCTCATGATATACGCACCTAGTGGTTCCCCACTGTTGCGTCCCTGTCATGGGTAGGATCTTGGCTCTGGTGACCTTCTAGAAGTCTAGAATGAGCCATCTGGTGTGAAGAGCCACTTTTAGACAAACCATAGGGCCTAGAGAAAACTTTCAACAAAACCCAACCTAGGCCACAAAAGGGCAAACTTTACTTTACCTTATGTCATTTTTGCTTTCCCCTTTTATCCAAGAAAATGAATTATCTACCACCCGCAGATTTACTGAGTTATTGAAATAATGACTCGTTTTGAAACACACAGTATTCTTCGGGTGAATAGATAGTCCTCCTTTGGTCATGTACCCTTTGAGTATCTATGGAAATTGACATGGGATTGAACTTAAGAAATAAGGGCTATAATTGCCCGAAGAAGATGTCTGAGCTAGAGGCTCCCACCGCAGGATAAAAGATTTCTTCTGTCTTTATAAATATCCCATATTAATTTCTATGATTACCATACCTAGTACTTTTGAATGATAAGTTCTAAGGAATGGTCAAAGGATACTCGCCAAAGTCTGTGATTGTTTCCCACAACATTTTCATTCTTTTTATTTCTGCCTAACATTTATTTCTTCTTTTTTTTAAAAAAAAAAAAGACACCAACGTCACGGGTAGGCATCCTTACCAGACCCGGCTCCAAAAAAAACTCATGGCTGAGGCAGAAGCTATTGAAGGAAACTTTAGAACCGAGTTCGATCAGCTGAAAGAGCGAGTCGCGGAGTTAACTAAACTCTTAGAAAAGAAACTTACCGAAGGAGGCTCCTCTGCAGGTGTTGAGGATGCCCAACAGCAGCCTGCCACCGCGCCACCTCCCCTTGATTCTGACCCAGCAAGAACCTAACTCCCTAACACAACGACACCCCCTCTCACCATTCATGTCGGGAGACCTAACCCTGCCATTGAGACCCAGCCACCTTACGGCCAGTCTTACGCACAACATACATTTGTCGGTCTAGACGGCAACCCAGTACCTTTTCCACTTTATGGCCTACCCCCGGGGTACTATCCCCTGCTCGCTAACCAACAAGACGCCCACAACCAACAAGCGGTAAATCCTCATGCTTCATACCTCACACAACCAAATATGCCACCACTCCACCAAACCCAAAACACGCAAGCCCATGACCCAAAAACCTACCAAACCCAAAACACGCAAGCCCATGACCCACAAACTTACCAAACCCAAAACACACAAGCCCCGATGGCCCAGCCAACCTACAACGCCCAAGCCCAAAATACACAAGCCCAGATAACCCAGCCGACTTATGTTATGGCCCATCCTCAAGGTCCCTCACCAAATACAGGCCTAGTAAACCAGTCCCATGTGTTGCCTCTGTTCAACCAGTCATTCGGCTATCCGTATGGATACGGAACCCCCTATGGGACCAACCTCCAAGATACAACCCGCACGGTCGCGGCTCCTCGGAGGGAAAGGATAGAGATCTTAGAAGAGCATTTAAGAATGATGGAAGGCGCCGGAGGTTTTGGACTAATAGATGCTTCGGAGCTATGTTTAGTCACAGATGTTATCCTCCCGCCTAAATTCAAGATGCCAAACTTTGACAAGTATCGGGGAATGACTTGTCCTAAGAATCATCTCACAATGTATTGTCGAAAGATGGCATCTTACTCTTCTAATGACCAACTGTTGATCCACTGCTTCCAAGATAGTCTAGCAGGAGCTACTCTTACATGGTATGCTCACCTTGATCGGAACCGTATCCGTTGTTGGAAAGACCTGGCAGATGCCTTCCTTAGACAATACAAGTATAACATGGATATGGCACCCAACAGGGTTCATTTACAAAATATGGTGAAGAGGGACAGTGAAACGTTCAAGGAGTATGCCCAACGATGGAGAGAAACAGTGGCGCAAGTGGATCCCCCATTGTTGGAAAAAGAAATAGTCGCAATGTTTATCGACACACTCCCATCACCTTTCTACGGCAAGATGATTGGTAGTGTTTCAGCCAACTTCTCCGACATTGTGACTATTGGGGAAAGAGTGGAGAGTGGAATACGAACGGGTAAGATCACTCAAGGCTCATCTGGGGCAAACATGACGAGGAAGCCGGCACCTAGGAGAAGGGACAGAGAAACTAATTCCATCTCTTCTAATCAAAAGACGGCTCCGCCGAGACCATTCACTCCTACCATGATTCAAGCTCCCAATCCTTATGTGGCCGCAGCTACTTATGGCCCGACAGCTCATACTCCTCACTACCGCCCACCTATGGTAAGAGCTCCAATGCCACAACCCATGCCATACCATCACCCACAACAAGTAGCTCAACCACCCAACCATAATCAGAACCCAAGGAATCCCAACAATGAGCACACCCCGGTGCAGTTCGATCCAATTCCCATAACATATTTCGAACTTTTTCCAATCCTCGTTCAGGAAGGTCTGTTGGTTTCATGCCCCATGAAGCCATTGCAACCTCCTTATCCAAGGGGATATGACCCAGACGCTCATTGTGATTACCACGCTGGGGCACCGGGGCATTCCACAGAAAATTGCATGGCTCTGAAATATAAAGTGAGAGATTTGATCAAAGCCGAATGGATCGATTTTAAAGAAGGAAGCCCTAACGTGGTCAAGAATCCCCTGCCTAATCATGGAAGCTCAGAAGTTAATGCCGTGGTGGTTGATAGTTTTGATAACAATGTTGATTTGGTGACCGCTTGCCTGCCGGGCTGAGAGCTCAGTAACTGGGAAGCTGTCGAACTCCCTACGATTTTAAATGATTCACCAAAGTAATTTGTCATTGCCTTAAAAGTCTTGTTTATCCCTCTGCTATGCCTAAGGCTTTGGGACTTTCCATGTAATAAAGGCGAAAAAACTTGTTTTACCAGTCAATCAATAAATGCGTATCGAAATTCTAAAAAAAATTTTTCATCCCTTTATCCTTGCATTGATTCATTTTCTTTACTTGCTTGTTCCTCTTTTTCTTTCCTTTTTATTTTTTGCCATAACGCACTAAATTGCAGACCCAAAAATGATCCTCTTGAGACTAATGAAATCACAATCCTATTTTACGACCTCAACTACCCGGTCGATTGTGCTGACAAAGAAGGTAGGAAAGCTTGTGAGTCACCACACAAGTTAACCAGATTGTTAGAACAAGAGGTTAAGGAATACCCCTGAGTCAAGAATGACTGAAGAAATCATGGGGCAATATATCAGAAGACATTAGTAATATTGTTTCAGGGCATGGAAATAATCTATGTGAATGATAACATTGCCAAGTCCCAAATTGGACAAGTGGTAGGCCAGTCAACTAAGAAAACCACAACAGTTACCAGCATAAATAGGGGAAAATTGCTAATGCCTTAAATGCAGATACAGTCAAGGGAGACTTGGCCAAAAATTCAAAAAAAAATGAAAAATGAAAAAATGAAAAGTAGAAGTCAAGCTTGAAGTCCAATGCACATACCAAGCAGGGAAAGCTGGTTACGTCCAGATCCGCGAGCAAGCTGTCATTTTCTGTATAAGGGGAACAAATGTCGTCAGGCCAAGAACTCGTATTCTTGTCATCATTAACACCTCAACCCTAAGGAATGCGCCATTCCTCATACCTATGTAGCCAAGGAAATAGTCTGTCAGATTGAGTCGTTGCGTCATTAAAGGGATTAAAAAAAAACAAAGAAAAAAAAACACAAAAGCAAAAAAAAGAGGGCAAACAAAAGAAATGGAAAATGAAAAAAAATAAAAAAAAGAAAAAACAAAAGGCCAGAATGATGATTCAAGAGTAATTCCCTCTCATTGGTGCCAAAAGACTCACCAATATTTCCTTGGGTACATGGCATAGGAGTGGAGTCTCCTATTTGAAGTGACATCAGTTTCCCAAAGGATCAAACTAAATTTGGAAAAGAATAGGCAGACTCAACTGGAGTGTGATCAGTTTCAACTTTTTACTGTAAAGGATGCAGCCCAAAAATGAACAAGAACACATTATAAAGAAAGAAAAGAGCTCGCTAGGCTGAAAACCTGAAAGGGCAGCCTAGGCAAAAGTTAGAGCAACCCGGTGAGTTGAAAACCTGAAAAGGCAGCTCAGGTAAAAATTAGGGTCAAGATTTCGGCAGAGTAACTAAGGTTTCTAATGCAAAACATGCAAACTGAGGCATGTGGACCATGGTTAAACTACCCTCTCAAAGGCAGAGTTGAACGATGTACTTGAGGTCGTGACGTGAGATTAAGGTTCTCACTAGTCTCAGGAACTCACTGGAGGATCCTCGAACCTTCCCTGTTTCTCCTGGCCTTGACCTGTCCTATGTAACTTCATTCCATCCCATCTATTTTCCCCATTGTCCATTCTCTGTATTCTGTTTGTCATACATGAATAAAATTTATCCTTTTTCGATACGTGTTATGAATTGCATTAATCTGATAAAACATTGTGTTTTTATATAAAATAAAATAAAAGAATGGTGAACATTTAAAGTCGTAAGGGACAAGACGCTCCCACTACTTGACCTCGACAATCATCACAAAGACTCAGCCAGGCATGCGCTTCAAAGCTATGATCGCCTCTTGCATTCTCCTCTGTCCATGAGTTGTCCTAAGGGTCGCGGTTTCACAGGACCTACCCAGTTTTTGAACTTATCTTTGCACTACTTACCATTTTTCATGCAGGTTATCTCACAGACAGTCATGCCAGGCATTAACACCTCAATCAAGTCCTTCAAGTCCCCTCCTCGAATCACCTCAGAACTCCTTCCCTAAATCGCCAAAGTTGGCACCTTTTAGTGTTTTCTTCTTCCATCGCCTAAGCAGACATCTTTAAAATCTCTCGCTCAACTCCAAAGTCAGCATCTCTCAAATTCTCATCCCCCTAGTGGAACCTTCCTCGCCAAAGTTGGCACTTCTCGGAACTCCATCCTTAGGTCGCCAAAGTTGGCACTTCTCAAAGTCTCCTCTTCAATCTCCAAAGCAAACACCATTCTAAGCCTCTTTCGCCAAAGTTGGCAATCTTCAAAGTCTCCCACTCAACTCCAAAATCAGCACCTCTCAAATTCTCATCCCCAGTGAAATCAATCGCCAAAGCTGGCACTTATCAAGATCTCTTCCCCAATGAATCCCAAACTTTCCATTCTCAATCAAGAGGCAGTACCCGAATCACTAAATTCTTCCCCAGTAGAACTACACTTCCCAGACAAATTAAATTGGGGCATCAGCCTAGATTCCCCCAAAGCCCTTTAGATCATGTCAAACTGGGGCATCTCCCCCAGGATGTTATTTTTTGTCAACCCAAGAGCAATACCCCACGCTCCCGGGAAGTTTAAGCCGGGACATCTCTCGGGTCTCTCTCTGTCAAAAGGGAATGTACCCCAAGCTTCTTCAACCGCCCTAACTAGGGCATCACCCCATATCCTTCTCCCAGGCTTGAGGTGGTACCCCTAAATCTTCTAATCTTTCCAAAATTGAGGTATCACCCCAAATCTTTCCTCCGTTCGAGGGGCAGTATCCCTAGCTCTTTCAGCTAGATTTTCCCCCATTTCTCTTCCTACCAATCAAGGAGCAGTTCCCTGAATCATCCAAGACAGCTTGAACAGGATCATCCCCAGATTTCTTTCCTTTAGTAAGCCCACCATACATCCCCAGTGGACCCCAGATTTTTCCTTCCAGTCAAGAAGCAGTTCCCTGAGATCCTTTCAATCTTCCTAACTGGGGCATCTCCCCCAGATTTCTTCTATTTTAGTCAAGGGGCAATTCCCCAAGATTCCTTCAAATCATCTCCAACTGGGGCACCCCAGGTTCACCCTCTTTCAGTCAAAGAGTAATTCCCCAAGAACCTTCAGTCATGTCAAACTGGGGCATCACCCCGAGCCTTTAGGTCCAGTGAGTTAATTTGGACGAGACGTCCTGTTAGCTCCCCCAATCTCTGTATTTTCTGTCGACCGAGGGTCAACCCCACCCTTTACCTTCTTGTCGCTGATCAAGGCATCCTTTATTTTCCAGCCGCCTATCAAGGCATCCTTTTCTAGCCGCCTATCAAGGCATCCTTTATTTTCCAGCCGCCTATCAAGGCATCCTTTATTTTCCAGCCGCCTATCAAGGCATCCTTTATTTTCCAGCCGCCTATCAAGGCATCCTTTATTTTCCAGCCGCCTATCAAGGCATCCTTTTCCAGCCGCCTATCAAGGCATCCTTTATTTTCCAGCCGCCTATCAAGGCATCCTTTATTTTCCAGCCGCCTATCAAGGCATCCTTTATTTTCCAGCCGCCTATCAAGGCATCCTTTTCCAGCCGCCTATCAAGGCATCCTTTATTTTCCAGCCGCCTATCAAGGCATCCTTTATTTTCCAGCCGCCTATTAAGGCATCCTTTATTTTCCAGCCACCTATCAAGGCATCCTTTATTTTCCAGCCGCCTATCAAGGCATCCTTTATTTTCCAGCCGCCTATCAAGGCATCCTTTTCCAGCCGCCTATCAAGGCATCCTTTATTTTCCAGCCGCCTATCAAGGCGTCCTTTTCCAGCCGCCTATCAAGGCATCCTTTACTTTCCAGCCGCCTATCAAGGCATCCTTTATTTTCCAGTCGCCTATCAAGGCGTCCTTTACTTTCCGTTCACCTATGCAGGCACCCTTTACCTTCTAGTCTACCAGGGGTCAATCCCGATCTTCCCACTGAAAGAATTTTTCCCGGTCAATCCAGAGTTCAAAAAAAAAAACAAAAACAAAAACAAAAAAAAACAAAAAAAAACAAAGAAAAAAGAGAGGAGAAAAGAAGAGAAATAGAAGTAGAGAATGCTCGTTTTTTTTAAGAAAAAGGTCATACTAACTCGCGATTGCCCACACCATCAGTTGCCATACCGATCAAGAGGTCCCACTTGGCCCCCTACATCGGTGTTCATATCTTTACTTCCTTTTCACTTCAAAAACACAGAAGCTTCGTGTCTCTTTTGTGAAAAAGAAGTAAAGAGGGGCATCTGTGAACACCTCATTTTGTCCGACCAATTGGTACAGTTCCATCCTTTGAGCACTCTTTTATGCGCATGGTTCATTTGAAAATTCATAACTCCTTCATACGATCTTTGATTTGCGCAAACCCGGTCTCTAAATTTTCGTAACAAAATTGTCTACGACTTTTGTGAAGACCTTGAAGGCTGAATCCTTACCAATTGGTACAGTTTTAATAATCTTCCTGGACTTGCTCCAGTTTCATGACTGCTCTGCACATCTTTAAGAAAAAATTCATATCTCCCTCATATGATACTAAAATGACCCCATTCTTTTTTCTATGGCTCCATATCAAAGAGATCTACAAACTTCATGAAGGCCACAAAAGCTAATTCTCCACCCATTTTGCCCAGTGAATTTATTTTGCTTGCAAATGTATTTCCGTCACACTCTGGAGCAGTTTTCATAGATGGGCCATATCTCCCTCGTTTCTTGATGAAAATTTTTGTGCCATATATCAAATTAAAGCTAAGAGAAAGATCTACAAACTTCATGAAGGGCACAAAAGCTAATTCTCTACCCATTTTGCCCAGTGAATTTATTTTACATGCAAAGGTATTTTCGTTACAGTCTGGAGCAGTTTTCGTAGATGAGTCATATCGCCCTTGTTTCTTGATGAAAATTTTTGTGCCATATATCAAATTAAAGCTAAGAGAAAGATCTACAACTTTCATGTTGGACTTTTTTTCAAATTTGGCACGCATCAGCCCTCAAATGCACGAGCAAGTTTGTGATGGTGGGCAAGGCACTAAAGATCATAATGGAGCACTAAGGATCATAATGGAGCACTAAAGCATCATAATGGGGCACTAAAGATCATAATGGAGCACTTAAGTTGATAATGGAGCACCATGGACTTGTTAATTGGAGAGTGCACCTTCCATTACAAATTTTTTATGGCAATGGCTGCTTTTGCATTCCTATAAATAGGCACCATGAGCATTCATTCAAGGGGGGATTCTTCATTGAAGGCAATCAAGTCTTGGGAAGCCATTCGTTTCTCCTCTTCTTCTTCTCTGTTGCATTTCTTCTTCCAGCAAGTTTTTTTTCATTTCCGGCAAGTTTCTTTTCATTTCCAAGTTTTTCCATTTCCGGGTTAGTTTCTTTTCCAGATTATTATGTTCTTTTCTTTTCTTTACTTTTCTTTGTAGTTGTTATTATGTAGTTTCATTTCTTCTTCCAGCAAGTTTCTTTTCATTCCAAAGTTTTTTTTATTATTTCCAGGTTATTTTTAATAAAGTATGCTATTATTAATAAAATAATAAAAAAATAAAATAATAAAATAATAAAAAAAATAATAAGTAATAAGTTTTGCATATGTTTTATTTTCTAGCCTAAAAATTTCCATTTTTTAACCGTGTCGAACGGGAACACTTCCGTCTACACTATCTCCTTAGGATCCGTACACGTGCGAAGAACTTCGTCTTGTATGAGTTCCCCATCTCAATGACTTCCATTATTATGTTCCGAGTCAAAATTTTTCCTCAGAACTACATAACCCTGATTTCTTGATAATTCAAGAATACGTAGGAGCAGGACTTTAACTCCTGTCGGGCCCATCTTTCTTATTTCCTTTTACTGATTTATTTCCTTGCTTTTTGCGTTTCTTTCGTGATGTTACTTTTTGTCGTTTCCGTGAAAATCAATTTAGACGTGACGTCTTGTTGATTTCCCCCTAGTTTTTGTTCAAACCTTGCTACAATTCATAGGGAAGGGATACTTAGGACAAGACGTCCCGCTTATCTCTTTCCTATCCCCATCCTTTTTACCCAAGGATGTTTAATTTAGACGTGACGTCTTATTGGCATTCTCTCACCCTCTCTGTCTCATATCGAAGTCGAGCTTAATTCGGACGAAACGTCCCATTGACCTCGCTTCAACATTCTATGTCTGTACAGTTCTCTACTCCATTCTATCATTTTCAAAATAAAAGTAAAAGGGAAGAAACCATGTTTTATTTAAGGCTATTTATATTGTGCTTTCAATCTTGGTACTGTCTTTGACAGGCGATGTAGGGTGCTAATACCTTCCCTACTCGTAATCGACTCCCGAACTTGAATCTCAACTTTTAACCAGTGCTTTACTGAATTCAGTTTTTTCCCAATGTTTTTCCTATGAATAAAAACGTTGGTGGCGACTCCCTGTTTCATTCCACCCCTTCTTTCTTTCTCGCCGCGCCGTCGCGATCCAGGTTGCGACAGCTAGCAAAGGGCTTTCCGTTGATACCTTAGGGGCCGCGAGACGCATCCCGGTTCAAAAGTTACGACCGTTTGAAGTTGGCGACGGCGTGGGGGAGGTATCATAAAACAAATGATCGCGCACATTGTGGCAGGTGTGATCATACCAGCACTAATGCACCGAATCCCATCAGAACTCCGCAGTTAAGCGCGCTTGGGCGAGAGTAGTACTGGGATGGGTGACCTCCTGGGAAGTCCTCGTGTTGCACCTCTTTTTTCCTACTTTCTCGGGTCCGCACCACCGCTGTTTTTGTTCTTTCAATTTTATTTGTCCCTCACCCGATTTTGTGGCCTCGACGTCGACGGGCTCGAAAGGGCTTTCCGTTGATACCTTACGGGCCGCGAGACGCATCCCGGTTCAAAAGTTACGGTCGTTTGAAGATGGCGACGGCGTGGGGGAGCTATCATAAAACAAATGATCACGCACATTGTGGCAGGTGCGATCATACCAGCACTAATGCACCGGATCCCATCAGAACTCCGCAGTTAAGCGTGCTTGGGCGAGAGTAGTACTGGGATGGGTGACCTCCTGGGAAGTCCTCGTGTTGCACCTCTTTTTTGCTACTTTCCCGGGTCTGCACCACCTCTGTTTTTGTTCTTTCAAGTTTATTTGTCCTTCACCCGATTCTGTGGCCTCGACGATGACTGGCTAGCAAAGGGCTTTCCGTTGATACCTTACGGGCCGCGAGACGCATCCCGGTTCAAAAGTTACGACCGTTTTAAGCTGGCGACGGCGTGGGGGAGGTATCATAAAACCAATGATCGCGCACATTGTGGCAGGTGCGATCATACCACCACTAATGCACCGGATCCCATCAGAACTCCGTAGTTAAGCGTGCTTGGGCGAGAGTAGTACTGGGATGGGTGACCTCCTGGGAAGTCCTCGTGTTGTACCTCTTTTTTGCTACTTTCCCGGGTCCGCACCACCTCTGTTTTTGTTCTTTCAATTTTATTTGTCCCTCACCTGATTCTGTGGCCTCGACGTCGACGGGCTCGCAAAGGGCTTTCCGTTGATACCTTACGGGCCTAGAGACGCATCCCGGTTTAAAAGTTACGGCCGTTTGAAGCTGGCGACGGCGTGGGGGAGGTATCATAAAACAAATGATCGCGCACATTGTGGCAGGTGCGATCATACCAGCACTAATGCACCGGATCCCATCAGAACTCCGTAGTTAAGCGGGCTTGGGCGAGAGTAGTACTGGGATGGGTGACCTCCTGGGAAGTCTTCGAGTTGCACCTCTTTTTTGCTACTTTCCCGGGTCCGCACCACCTCTGTTTTTGTTCTTTCAATTTTATTTGTCCTTCACCCGATTCTGTGGCCTCGACGACGACTGGCTAGCAAAGGGCTTTCCGTTGATACCTTAGGGGCCGCGAGACGCATCCCGGTTCAAAAGTTACGACCGTTTGAAGCTAGCGACGGCGTGGGGGAGGTATCATAAAACAAATGATCGCGCACATTGTGGCAGGTGCGATCATACCAGCACTAATGCACCGAATCCCATCAGAACTCCATAGTTAAGCGCGCTTGGGCGAGAGTAGTACTGGGATGGGTGACCTCCTGGGATGTCCTCGTGTTGCACCTCTTTTTTGCTACTTTCCCGGGTCCGCACCACCGCTGTTTTTGTTCTTTCAATTTTATTTGTCCCTCACCCGATTCTGTGGCCTCAACTTCGACGGGCTCTTATAGGGCTTTCCGTTGATACCTTACGGGCCGCGAGACGCATCCCGGTTCAAAAGTTACGACCGTTTGAAGCTGGCGACGGCGTGGGGGAGGTATCATAAAACAAATGATCGCGCACATTGTGGCAGGTGCGATCATACCAGCACTAATGCACCGGATCCCATCAGAACTCCGTAGTTAAGCGGGCTTGGGCGAGAGTAGTACTGGGATGGGTGACCTCCTGGGAAGTCCTCGTGTTGCACCTCTTTTTTGCTAGTTTCCCGGGTCCGCACCACCTCTGTTTTTGTTCTTTCAATTTTATTTGTCCTTCACCCGATTCTGTGGCCTCGACGACGACTGGCTAGCAAAGGGCTTTCCGTTGATACCTTAGGGGCCGCGAGACGCATCCCGGTTCAAAAGTTACGACCGTTTGAAGCTGGCGACGGCGTGGGGGAGGTATCATAAAACAAATGATCGCGCACATTGTGGCAGGTGCGATCATACCAGCACTAATGCACCGAATCCCATCAGAACTCCGCAGTTAAGCACGCTTGGGCGAGAGTAGTACTGGGATGGGTGACCTCCTAGGAAGTCCTCGTGTTGCACCTCTTTTTTGCTACTTTCCCCGGTCCGCACCACCGCTGTTTTTGTTCTTTCAATTTTATTTGTCCCTCACCCGATTCTGTGGCCTCAACTTCGACGGGCTCTTATAGGGCTTTCGGTTGATACCTTACGGGCCGCGAGACGCATCCTGGTTCAAAAGTTACGGCCGTTTGAAGCTGGCGACGGCGTGGGGGAGGTATCATAAAACAAATGATCGCGCACATTGTGGCAGGTGTGATCATACCAGCACTAATGCACCAGATCCCATCACAACTCCGCAGTTAAGCGGGCTTGGGCGAGAGTAGTACTGGGATGGGTGACCTCCTGGGAAGTCCTCGTGTTGCACCTCTTTTTTGCTACTTTCCCGGGTCCGCACCACCTCTGTTTTTGTTCTTTTAATTTTATTTGTCCTTCACCCAATTCTGTGGCCTCGACGACGACGGGCTAGCAAAGGGCTTTCCGTTGATACCTTACGGGCCGCGAGACGCATCCCGGTTCAAAAGTTACGACCGTTTGAAGCTGGCGACGGCGTGGGGGAGGTATCATAAAACCAATGATCGCGCACATTGTGGCAGGTGCGATCATACCACCACTAATGCACCGGATCCCATCAGAACTCTGCAGTTAAGCGTGCTTTGGAGAGAGCAGTACTGGGATGGGTGACCTCCTGGGAAGTCCTCGTGTTGCACCTCTTTTTTGCTACTTTCCCGGGTCCGCACCACCTCTATTTTTGTTCTTTCAATTTTATTTGTCCCTCACCTGATTCTGTGGCCTCGACGTCGACGGGCTCGCAAAGGGCTTTTCATTGATACCTTACGGGCCTAGAGACGCATCCCGGTTCAAAAGTTACGGCCGTTTGAAGCTGGCGACGGCGTGGGGGAGGTATCATAAAACAAATGATCGCGCACATTGTGGCAGGTGCGATCATACCAGCACTAATGCACCGGATCCCATTAGAACTCCGCAGTTAAGCATGCTTGGGCAAGAGTAGTACTGGGATGGGTGACCTCCTCGGAAGTCCTCGTGTTGCACCTCTTTTTTGCTACTTTCCCGGGTCCGCACCACCGCTGTTTTTGTTCTTTCAATTTTATTTGTCCCTCACCCGATTTTGTGGCCTCGACGTCGACGGGCTCGCAAAGGGCTTTCCGTTGATACCTTACGGGCCGCGAGACGCATCTTGGTTCAAAAGTTACGGCCGTTTGAAGCTGGCGACGGCGTGGGGAGGTATCATAAAACAAATGATCGCGCACTTTGTGGCAGGTGCGATCATACCAGCACTAATGCACCGGATCCCATCAGAACTCCGTAGTCAAGTGTGCTTGGGCGAGAGTAGTACTGGGATGGGTGACCTCCTGGGAAGTCCTCGTGTTGCACCTCTTTTTTGCTACTTTCCCGGGTCCGCACCACCGCTGTTTTTGTTCTTTCAATTTTATTTGTCCCTCACCCGATTTTGTGGCCTCGACGTCGACGGGCTCGCAAAGGGCTTTCCATTGATACCTTACGGGCCGCGAGACGCATCCCGGTTCAAAAGTTACGGTCGTTTGAAGCTGGCGACAGCGTGGGGGAGGTATCATAAAACAAATGATCGCGCACATTGTGGCAGGTGCGATCATACCAGCACTAATGCACCGGATCCCATCAGAACTCCGCAGTTAAGCGCGCTTGGGCGAGAGTAGTACTGGGATGGTTACCTCCTAGGAAGTCTTCGTGTTGCACCTCTTTTTTGCTACTTTCCCGGGTCCGCACCACCGGTGTTTTTGTTCTTTCAATTTTATTTGTCCCTCACCCGATTTTGTGGCCTCGACGTACGACGGGCTCGCAAAGGGCTTTCCGTTGATACCTTACGGGCCGCGAGACGCATCCCGGTTCAAAAGTTACGGCCGTTTGAAGCTGGCGACGGCGTGGGGGAGGTATCATAAAACAAATGATCGCGCACATTGTGGCAGGTGCGATCATACCAGCACTAATGCACCGGATCCCATCAGAACTCCGCAGTTAAGCGCGCTTGGGCGAGAGTAGTACTGGGATGGGTGACCTCCTAGGAAGTCCTCGTGTTGCAACTCTTTTTTGCTACTTTCCCGGGTCCGCACCACCTCTGTTTTTGTTCTTTCAATTTTATTTGTCCCTCACCTGATTCTGTGGCCTCGACGTCGACGGGCTCGCAAAGGGCTTTCCGTTGATACCTTACGGGCCTAGAGACGCATCCCGGTTCAAAAGTTACGGCCGTTTCAAGCTGGCGACGGCGTGGGGGAGGTATCATAAAACAAATGATCGCGCACATTGTAGCAGGTGCGATCATACCAGCACTAATGCACCGGATCCCATTAGAACTCCGCAGTCAAACGTGCTTGGGCAAGAGTAGTACTGGGATGGGTGACCTCCTGGGAAGTCCTCGTGTTGCACCTCTTTTTTGCTACTTTCCCGGGTCCGCACCACCGCTGTTTTTGTTCTTTCAATTTTATTTGTCCCTCACCCGATTTTGTGGCCTCGACGTCGACGGGCTCGCAAAGGGCTTTCCGTTGATACCTTACGGGCCGCGAGACGCATCCCGGTTCAAAAGTTACGGCCGTTTGAAGCTGGCGACGGCGTGGGGGAGGTATCATAAAACAAATGATCGCGCACATTGTGGCAGGTGCGATCATACCAGCACTAATGCACCGGATCCCATCAGAACTTCGTAGTTAAGCGCGCTTGGGCGAGAGTAGTACTGGGATGGGTGACCTCCTGGGAAGTCTTCGTGTTGCACCTCTTTTTTGCTACTTTCCCGGGTCCGCACCACCGCTGTTTTTGTTCTTTCAATTTTATTTGTCCCTCACCCGATTCTGTGGCCTCAACTTCGACGGGCTCTTATAGGGCTTTCCGTTGATACCATACGGGCCGCGAGACGCATCCCGGTTCAAAAGTTACGGCCGTTTGAAGCTGGCGACGGCGTGGGGGAGGTATCATAAAACAAATGATCACGCACATTGTGGCAGGTGCGATCATACCAGCACTAATGCACCGGATCCCATCAGAACTCCGTAGTTAAGCGGGCTTGGGCGAGACTAGTACTGGGATGGGTGACCTCCTGGGAAGTCCTCGTGTTGCACCTCTTTTTTGCTACTTTCCCGGGTCCGCACCACCTCTGTTTTTGTTCTTTCAATTTTATTTGTCCTTCACCCAATTCTGTGGCCTCGACGACGACTGGCTAGCAAAGGGCTTTCCGTTGATACCTTAGGGGCCGCGAGACGCATCCTGGTTCAAAAGTTACGACCGTTTGAAGCTGGCGACAGCGTGGGGGAGGTATCATAAAACAAATGATCACGCACATTGTGGCAGGTGCGATCATACCAGCACTAATGCACCGAATCCCATCAGAACTCCACAGTTAAGCGCGCTTGGGCGAGAGTAGTACTGGGATGGGTGACCTCCTGGGAAGTCCTCGTGTTGGACTTCTTTTTTGCTACTTTCCCCGGTCCGCACCACCGCTGTCTTTGTTCTTTCAATTTTATTTGTCCCTCACCCGATTCTGTGGCCTCAACTTTGACGGGCTCTTATAGGGCTTTCCGTTGATACCTTACGGGCCGCGAGACGCATCCTGGTTCAAAAGTTATGGCCGTTTGAAGCTGGCGACGGCGTGGGGGAGGTATCATAAAATAAATGATCGCACACATTGTGGCAGGTGTGATCATACCAGCACTAATGCACCGGATCCCATCAGAACTCCGCAGTTAAGCGGGCTTGGGTGAGAGTAGTACTGGGATGGGTGACCTCCTGGGAAGTCCTCGTGTTGCACCTCTTTTTTGCTACTTTCCCGGGTCCGCACCACCTCTGTTTTTGTTCTTTTAATTTTATTTGTCCTTCACCCAATTCTGTGGCCTCGACGACGACGGGCTAGCAAAGGGCTTTCCGTTGATACCTTACGGGCCGCGAGACGCATCCCGGTTCAAAAGTTACGACCGTTTGAAGCTGGCGACGGCGTGGGGGAGGTATCATAAAACCAATGATCGCGCACATTGTGGCAGGTGCGATCATACCACCACTAATGCACCGGATCCCATTATAACTCTGCAGTTAAGCGTGCTTTTGCACCTCTTTTTTGCTAATTTCCCGGGTCCGCACCACCTCTGTTTTTGTTCTTTCAATTTTATTTGTCCCTCACCTGATTCTATGGCCTCGACGTCGACGGGCTCGCAAAGGGCTTTCCGTTGATACCTTACGGGCCGCGAGACGCATCCCAGTTCAAAAGTTACGGCCGTTTGAAGCTGGCGACGGCGTGGGGGAGGTATCATAAAACAAATGATCGCGCACATTGTGGCAGGTGCGATCATACCAGCACTAATGCACCGGATCCCATCAGAACTTCGTAGTTAAGCGTGCTTGGGCGAGAGTAGTACTGGGATGGGTGACCTCCTGGGAAGTCCTCGTGTTGCACCTTTTTTTTGCTACTTTCCCGGGTCTGTACCACCGCTGTTTTTGTTCTTTCAATTTTATTTGTCCCTCACCCGATTTTGTGGCCTCGACGTCAACGGGCTCGCAAAGGGCTTTCTGTTGATACGTTACGGGCCGCGAGACGCATCCCGGTTCAAAAGTTACGGCCGTTTGAAGCTGGCGACAGCGTGGGGGAGGTATCATAAAACAAATGATCGCGCACATTGTGGCAGGTGCGATCATACCAGCACTAATGCACCGGATCCCATCAGAACTCCGTAGTTAAGCACGCTTGGGCGAGAGTAGTACTGGGATGGGTGACCTCCTGGGAAGTCTTCGTGTTGCACCTCTTTTTTGCTACTTTCCCGGGTCCGCACCACCGGTGTTTTTGTTCTTTCAATTTTATTTGTCCCTCACCCGATTTTGTGGCCTCGACGTCGACGGGCTCGCAAAGGGCTTTCCGTTGATACCTTACGGGCCGCGAGACGCATCCCGGTTCAAAAGTTACGGCCGTTTGAAGCTGGCGACGGCGTGGGGGAGGTATCATAAAACAAATGATCGTGCACATTGTGGCAGGTGCGATCATACCAGCACTAATGCACCGGATCCCATCAGAACTCCGTAGTTAAGCGTGCTTGGGCGAGAGTAGTACTGGGATGGGTAACCTCCTAGGAAGTCCTCGTGTTGCACCTCTTTTTTGCTACTTTCCCGGGTCCGCACCACCGCTGTTTTTGTTCTTTCAATTTTATTTGTCCCTCACCCGATTTTGTGGCCTCGACGTCGACGGGCTCGCAAAGGGCTTTCCGTTGATACCTTACGGGCCGCGAGACGCATCCCGGTTCAAAAGTTACGGTCGTTTGAAGCTGGCGACAGCGTGGGGGAGGTATCATAAAACAAATGATCGCGCACATTGTGGCAGGTGCGATCATACCAGCACTAATGCACCGGATCCCATCAGAACTCCGCAGTTAAGCGCGCTTGGGCGAGAGTAGTACTGGGATGAGTGACCTCCTGGGAAGTCTTTGTGTTGTACCTCTTTTTTGCTACTTTCTCGGGTCCGCACCACTGGTGTTTTTGTTCTTTCAATTTTATTTGTCCCTCACCCAATTTTGTGGCCTCGACGTCGACGGGCTCGCAAAGGGCTTTCCGTTGATACCTTACGGGCCGCGAGACGCATCCCGGTTCAAAAGTTACGGCCGTTTGAAGCTGGCGACGGCGTGGGGGAGGTATCATAAAACAAATGATCGCGCACATTGTGGCAGGTGCGATCATACCAGCACTAATGCACCGGATCCCATCAAAACTCCGCAGTTAAGCGTGCTTGGGCGAGAGTAGTACTAGGATGGGTGACCTCCTGGGAAGTCCTCGTGTTGCACCTCTTTTTTGCTACTTTCCCGGGTCCGCACCACCTCTGTTTTTGTTCTTTCAATTTTATTTGTCCCTCACCTGATTATGTGGCCTTGACGTCGACGGGCTCGCAAAGGGCTTTCCGTTGATACCTTACGGGCCTAGAGACGCATCCCGGTTCAAAAGTTACGGCCGTTTCAAGCTGGCGACGGCGTGGGGGAGGTATCATAAAACAAATGATCGCGCACATTGTGGCAGGTGCGATCATACCAGCACTAATGCACCGGATCCCATTAGAACTCCACAGTTAAGCGTGCTTGGGCAAGAGTAGTACTGGGATGGGTGACCTCCTGGGAAGTCCTCGTGTTGCACCTCTTTTTTGCTACTTTCCCGGGTCCGCACCACCGCTGTTTTTGTTCTTTCAATTTTATTTGTCCCTCACCCGATTTTGTGGCCTCGACGTCGACGGGCTCGTAAAGGGCTTTCCGTTGATACCTTACGGGCCGCGAGACGCATCCTGGTTCAAAAGTTACGGCCGTTTGAAGCTGGCGACGGCGTGGGGGAGGTATCATAAAACAAATGATCGCGCACATTGTGGCAGGTGCGATCATACCAGCACTAATGCACCGGATCCCATCAGAACTTCGTAGTTAAGCGTGCTTGGGCGAGAGTAGTACTGGGATGGGTGACCTCCTGGGAAGTCCTCGTGTTGCACCTTTTTTTTGCTACTTTCCCGGGTCCGCACCACCTCTGTTTTTGTTCTTTCAATTTTATTTGTCCTTTACCTGATTCTGTGGCCTCGACGACGACTGGCTAGCACAGGGCTTTCCGTTGATAGCTTAGGGGCCGCGAGACGCATCCCGGTTCAAAAGTTACGACCTTTTGAAGCTGGCGACGGCGTGGGGGAGGTATCATAAAACAAATGATCGCGCACATTGTGGCAGGTGCGATCATACTAGCACTAATGCACCGAATCCCATCAGAACTCCGCAGTTAAGCGCGCTTGGGCGAGAGTAGTAATGGGATGGGTGACCTCCTGGGAAGTCCTCGTGTTGCACCTCTTTTTTGCTACTTTCCCGGGCCCGCACCACCGCTGGTTTTGTTCTTTCAATTTTATTTGTCCCTCACCCGATTTTGTGGCCTCGACGTCGACGGGCTCGCAAAGGGCTTTCCGTTGATACCTTACGGGCCGCGAGACGCATCCCGGTTCAAAAGTTACGGCCGTTTGAAGCTGGCGACGGCGTGGGGGAGGTATCATAAAACAAATGATCGCGCACATTGTGACAGGTGCGATCATACCAGCACTAATGCACCGGATTCCATCAGAACTTCGTAGTTAAGCGTGCTTGGGCGAGGGTAGTACTGGGATGGGTGACCTCCTGGGAAGTCCTCGTGTTGCACCTCTTTTTTGCTACTTTCCCGGGTCCGCACCACCTCTATTTTTTGTTCTTTCAATTTTATTTGTCCCTCACCTGATTCTGTGGCCTCGACGTCGACGGGCTCGCAAAGGGCTTTCCGTTGATACCTTACGGGCCTAGAGACGCATCCCGGTTCAAAAGTTACGGCCGTTTGAAGCTGGCGACGGCGTGAGGGAGGTATCATAAAACAAATGATCGCGCACATTGTGGCAGGTGCGATCATACCAGCACTAATGCACCGGATCCCATTAGAACTCCACAGTTAAGCGTGCTTGGGCAAGAGTAGTACTGGGATGGGTGACCTCGTGGGAAGTCCGCGTATTGCTCCTCTTTTTTGCTACTTTCCCGGGTCCGCACCACCTCTGTTTTTGTTCTTTCAATTTTATTTGTCCTTTACCTGATTCTGTGGCCTCGACGACGACTGGCTAGCACAGGGCTTTCCGTTGATACCTTAGGGGCCGCGAGACGCATCCCGGTTTAAAAGTTACGACCTTTTGAAGCTGGCGACGGCGTGGGGGAGGTATCATAAAACAAATGATCGCGCACATTGTGGCAGGTGCGATCATACTAGCACTAATGCACCGAATCCCATCAGAACTCCGCAGTTAAGCGCGCTTGGGCGAGAGTAGTACTGGGATGGGTGACCTCCTGGGAAGTCCTCGTGTTGCACCTCTTTTTTGCTACTTTCCCGAGCCCGCACCACCGCTGGTTTTGTTCTTTCAATTTTATTTGTCCCTCAGCCGATTTTGTGGCCTCGACGTCGACGGGCTCGCAAAGGGCTTTCCGTTGATACCTTACGGGCCGCGAGACGCATCCCGGTTCAAAAGTTACGGCCGTTTGAAGCTGGCGACGGCGTGGGGGAGGTATCATAAAACAAATGATCGCGCACATTGTGGCAGGTGCGATCATACCAGCACTAATGCACCGGATCCCATTAGAACTCCACAGTTAAGCGTGCTTGGGCAAGAGTAGTACTGGGATGGGTGACCTCCTGGGAAGTCCTCGTGTTGCACCTCTTTTTTTCTACTTTCCCGGGTCCGCACCACCGCTGTTTTTGTTCTTTCAATTTTATTTGTCCCTCACCCAATTTTGTGGCCTCGACGTCGACGGGCTCGCAAAGGGCTTTCCGTTGATACCTTACGGGCCGCGAGACGCATCCCGGTTCAAAAGTTACGGCCGTTTGAAGCTGGCGACGGCGTGGGGGAGGTATCATAAAACAAATGATCGCGCACATTGTGGCAGGTGCGATCATACCAGCACTAATGCACCGGATCCCATCAGAACTTCATAGTTAAGGGTGCTTGGGCGAGAGTAGTACTGGGATGGGTGACCTCTTGGGAAGTTCTCGTGTTGCACCTCTTTTTTGCTACTTTCCCGGGTCCGCACCACCTCTGTTTTTGTTCTTTCAATTTTATTTGTCCTTTACCCGATTCTGTGGCCTCGACGACGACTGGCTAGCACAAGGCTTTCCGTTGATACCTTAGGGGCCGCGAGACGCATCCCGGTTTAAAAGTTACGACCGTTTGAAGCTGGCGACGGCGTGGGGGAGGTATCATAAAACAAATGATCGCGCACATTGTGGCAGGCGCGATCATACTAGCACTAATGCACCGAATCCCATTAGAACTCCGCAGTTAAGCGCGCTCGGGCGAGAGTAGTACTGGGATGGGTGACCTCCTGGGAAGTCCTCGTGTTGCACCTCTTTTTTGCTACTTTCCCGGGCCCGCACCACCGCTGTTTTTGTTCTTTTAATTTTATTTGTCCCTCACCCGATTTTGTGGCCTCGACGTCGACGGGCTCGCAAAGGGCTTTCCGTTGATACCTTACGGGCCGCGAGACGCATCCCGGTTCAAAAGTTACGGCAGTTTGAAGCTGGCGACGGAGTGGGGGAGGTATCATAAAACAAATGATCGCGCACATTGTGGCAGGTGCGATCATACCAGCACTAATGCACCGGATCCCATCAGAACTTTGTAGTTAAGCGTGCTTGGGAGAGAGTAGTACTGGGATGGGTGACCTCCTGGGAAGTCCTCGTGTTGCACCTCTTTTTTGCTACTTTCCCGGGTCCGCACCACCTCTGTTTTTGTTCTTTCAATTTTATTTGTCCCTCACCTGATTCTGTGGCCTCGACGTCGACGGGCTCGCAAAGGGCTTTCCGTTGATACCTTACGGGCCTAGAGACGCATCCCGGTTCAAAAGTTACGGCCGTTTGAAGCTGGTGACGGCGTGAGGGAGGTATCATAAAACAAATGATCGCGCACATTGTGGCAGGTGCGATCATACCAGCACTAATGCACCGGATCCCATTACAACTCTGCAGTTAAGCGTGCTTGGGCAAGAGTAGTACTGGGATGGGTGACCTCCTGGGAAGTCCTTGTGTTGCACCTCTTTTTTGCTAATTTCCCGGGTCCGCACCACCGCTGTTTTTGTTCTTTCAATTTTATTTGTCCCTCACCCGATTTTGTGGCCTCGACGTCGACGGGCTCGCAAAGGGCTTTCCGTTGATACCTTACGGGCCGCGAGACGCATCCCGGTTCAAAAGTTACGGCCGTTTGAAGCTGGCGACGGCGTGGGGGAGGTATCATAAAACAAATGATCGCGCACATTGTGGCAGGTGCGATCATACCAGCACTAATGCACCGGATCCCATCAGAACTTCGTAGTTAAGCGTGCTTGGGCGAGAGTAGTACTCGGATTGGTGACCTCCTGGGAAGTCCTCGTGTTGCACCTCTTTTTTGCTACTTTCCCGGGTCCGCACCACCTCTGTTTTTGTTCTTTCAATTTTATTTGTCCTTCACCCGATTCTGTGGCCTCGACGACGACTGGCTAGCACAGGGCTTTCCGTTGATACCTTAGGGGCCGCGAGACGCATCCCGGTTCAAAAGTTACGACCGTTTGAAGCTGGCGACGGCGTGGGGGAGGTATCATAAAACAAATGATCGCGCACATTGTGGCAGGTGCGATCATACCAGCACTAATGCACCGAATCCCATCAGAACTCCGTAGTCAAGCGTGCTTGGGCGAGAGTAGTACTGGGATGGGTGACCTCCTGGGAAGTCCTCGTGTTGTACCTCTTTTTTGCTACTTTCCCAGGCCCGCACCACCGCTGTTTTTGTTCTTTCAATTTTATTTGTCCCTCACCCGATTTTGTGGCCTCGACGTCGACGAGCTCGCAAAGGGCTTTCCGTTGATACCTTACGGGCCGCGAGACGCATCCCGGTTCAAAAGTTACGGCTGGCGACGGCGTGGGGGAGGTATCATAAAACAAATGATCGCGCACATGGTGGTAGGTGTGATCATACCAGCACTAATGCACCGGATCCCATCAGAACTCCACAGTTAAGCGTGCTTGGGCAAGAGTAGTACTGGGATGGGTGACCTCCTGGGAAGTCCTCGTGTTGCACCTCTTTTTTGCTACTTTCCCGGGTCCGCACCACCTCTGTTTTTGTTCTTTCAATTTTATTTGTCCTTCACCCGATTCTGTGGCCTCGACGACGACTGGCTAGCAAAGGGCTTTCCGTTGATACCTTACGGGCCGCGAGACGCATCCCGGTTCAAAAGTTACGACCGTTTGAAGCTGGCGACGGCGTGGGGGAGGTATCATAAAACAAATGATCGCGCATGTTGTGGCAGGTGCGATCATACCAGCACTAATGCACCGGATCCCATCAGAACTCCGCAGTTAAGCGTGCTTGGGCGAGAGTAGTACTGGGATGGGTGACCTCCTGGGAAGTCCTCATGTTGCACCTCTTTTTTGCTACTTTCCCGGGTCCGCACCACCTCTGTTTTTGTTCTTTCAATTTTATTTGTCCTTCACCCGATTCTGTGGCCTCGGCGATGACTGGCTAGCAAAGGGCTTTCCGTTGATACCTTACGGGCCGCGAGACGCATCCCAGTTTAAAAGTTACGACCATTTGAAGCTGGCGACGGCGTGGGGGAGGTATCATAAAACCAATGATCGCGCACATTGTGGCAGGTGCGATCATACCACCACTAATGCACCGGATCCCATCAGAACTCTACAGTTAAGCGTGCTTTGGCGAGAGTAGTACTGGGATGGGTGACCTCCTAGGAAGTCCTCGTGTTGCACCTTTTTTTTGCTACTTTCCCGGGTCTGCACCACCTCTGTTTTTGTTCTTTCAATTTTATTTGTCCCTCACCTGATTCTGTGGCCTCGACGTCGACGGGCTCGCAAAGGGCTTTCCGTTGATACCTTACGGGCCTAGAGACGCATCCCGGTTCAAAAGTTACGGCCGTTTGAAGCTGGCGACAGCGTGGGGGAGGTATCATAAAACAAATGATCGCGCACATTGTGGCAGGTGCGATCATAGCAGCACTAATGCACCGGATCCCATCAGAACTCCGTAGTTAAGCGTGCTTGGGCGAGAGTAGTACTGGGATGGGTGACCTCCTGGGAAGTCTTCGTGTTGCACCTCTTTTTTGCTACTTTCCCGGGTCCGCACCACCGCTGTTTTTGTTCTTTCAATTTTATTTGTCCCTCACCCGATTTTGTGGCCTCGACGTCGACGGGCTCGCAAAGGGCTTTCCGTTGATACCTTACGGGCCGCGAGACGCATCCCGGTTCAAAAGTTACGGCCGTTTGAAGCTGGCGACAACGTGGGGGAGGTATCATAAAACAAATGATCGCGCACATTGTGGCAGGTGCGATCATACCAGCACTAATGCACCGGATCCCATCAGAACTCCGTAGTTAAGCGCGCTTGGGCGAGAGTAGTACTGGGATGGTTACCTCCTGCGAAGTCTTCGTGTTGCACCTCTTTTTTGCTACTTTCCCGGGTCCGCACCACCGGTGTTTTTGTTCTTTCAATTTTATTTGTCCCTCACCCGATTTTGTGGCCTCGACGTCGACGGGCTCGCAAAGGGCTTTCCGTTGATACCTTACGGGCCGCGAGACGCATCCCAGTTCAAAAGTTACGACCGTTTGAAGCTGGCGACAGCGTGGGGGAGGTATCATAAAACCAATGATCGCGCACATTGTGGCAGGTGCGATCATACCACCACTAATGCACCGGATCCCATCAGAACTTTGTAGTTAAGCGTGCTTCGGCGAGAGTAGTACTGGGATGGGTGACCTCCTGGGAAGTCCTCGTGTTGCACCTCTTTTTTGCTACTTTCCCGGGTCCGCACCACCTCTGTTTTTGTTCTTTCAATTTTATTTGTCCCTCACCTGATTCTGTGTCCTCGACGTCGACGGGCTCGCAAAGGGCTTTCCGTTGATACCTTACGGGCCTAGAGACGCATCCCGGTTCAAAAGTTACGGCCGTTTGAAGCTGGCGACGGCGTGGGGGAGGTATCATAAAACAAATGATCGCGCACATTGTGGCAGGTGCGATCATACCAGCACTAATGCACCGGATCCCATCAGAACTCCGCAGTGAAGCGTGCTTGGGCGAGAGTAGTATTGGGATGGGTGACCTCCTGGGAAGTCCTCGTGTTGCACCTCTTTTTTGCTACTTTCCCGGGTCCGCACCACCTCTGTTTTTGTTCTTTCAATTTTATTTGTCCTTCACCCGATTCTGTGGCCTCGGCGACGACTGGCTAGCAAAGGGCTTTCCGTTGATACCTTACGGGCCGCGAGACGCATCCCAGTTCAAAAGTTACGACCGTTTGAAGCTGGCGACGTCGTGGGGGAGGTATCATAAAACCCATGATCGCGCACATTGTGGCAGGTGCGATCATACCACCACTAATGCACCGGATCCCATCAGAACTCTGCAGTTAAGCGTGCTTTGGCAAGAGTAGTACTGGGATGGGTGACCTCCTGGGAAGTCTTCGTGTTGCACCTCTTTTTTGCTACTTTCCCAGGTCTGCACCACCTCTGTTTTTGTTCTTTCAATTTTATTTGTCCCTCACCTGATTCTGTGGCCTCGATGTCGACGGGCTCGCAAAGGGCTTTCCGTTGATACCTTACGGGCCTAGAGACGCATCCCGGTTCAAAAGTTACGGCCGTTTGAAGCTGGCGACGGCGTGGGGGAGGTATCATAAAACAAATGATCGCGCATATTGTGGCAGGTGTGATCATACCAGCACTAATGCACCGGATCCCATTAGAACTCCGCAGTTAAGCGTGCCTGGGCGAGAGTAGTACTGGGATGGGTGACCTCCTGGGAAGTCCTCGTCTTGCACCTCTTTTTTGCTACTTTCCCAGGTCCGCACCACCGCTGTTTTTGTTCTTTCAATTTTATTTGTCCCTCACCCGATTTTGTGGCATCGACGTCGACGGGCTCGTAAAGGGCTTTCCGTTGATACCTTACGGGCCACGAGACGCATCCCGGTTCAAAAGTTACGGCCGTTTGAAGCTGGCGACGACGTGGGGGAGGTATCATAAAACAAATGATCGCGCACATTGTGGCAGGTGCGATCATACCAGCACTAATGCACCGGATCCCATTAGAACTTCGCAGTTAAGTGTGCTTGGGCGAGAGTAGTACTGGGATGGGTGACCTCCTGGGAAGTCCTCGTGTTGCACGTCTTTTTTGCTACTTTCCCGGGTCTGCACCACCTCTGTTTTTGTTCTTTCAATTTTATTTGTCCTTCACCCGATTCTGTGGCCTCGGCGACGACTGGCTAGCAAAGGGCTTTCCGTTGATACCTTACGGGCCGCGAGACGCATCCCAGTTCAAAAGTTACGACCGTTTGAAGCTGGCGACGGCGTGGGGGAGGTATCATAAAACAAATGATCACGCACATTGTGGCAGGTGCGATCATACCAGCACTAATGAACCGGATCCCATCAGAACTCCGCAGTTAAGCGTGCTTGGGCGAGAGTAGTACTGGGATGGGTGACCTCCTGGGAAGTCCTCGTGTTGCACCTCTTTTTTGCTACTTTCCCGGGTCCGCACCACCTCTGTTTTTGTTCTTTCAATTTTATTTGTCCTTCACCCGATTCTGTGGCCTCGACGACGACTAGCTAGCAAAGGGCTTTCTGTTGATACCTTACGGGCCACGAGACGCATCCCGGTTCAAAAGTTACGACCGTTTGAAGCTGGCGACGGCGTGGGGGAGGTATCATAAAACAAATGATCGCGCACATTGTGGCAGGTGCGATCATACCAACACTAATGCACTGGATCCCATTAGAACTTCTCTGTTAAGCGCGCTTGGGCGAGAGTAGTACTGGGATGGGTGACCTCCTGGGAAGTCCTTGTGTTGCACCTCTTTTTTGCTACTTTCCCGGGTCCGCACCACCGCTGTTTTTGTTCTTTCAATTTTATTTGTCCCTCACCCGATTTTGTGGCCTCGACGTCGACGGGCTCGCAAAGGGCTTTCCGTTGATACCTTACGGGCCGCGAGACGCATCCCGGTTCAAAAGTTACGGCCGTTTGAAGCTGGCGACGGCGTGGGGGAGGTATCATAAAACAAATGATCGCGCACATTGTGGCAGGTGCGATCATACCACCACTAATGGACCGGATCCCATCAGAACTCCGCAGTTAAGCGTGCTTGGGCGAGAGTAGTACTGGGTGGGTGACCTCCTGGGAAGTCCTCGTGTTGCACCTCTTTTTTGCTACTTTCCCGGGTCCGCACCACCTCTGTTTTTGTTCTTTCAATTTTATTTGTCCTTCACCCGATTCTGTGGCCTCGACGACGACTGGCTAGCAAAGGGCTTTCCGTTGATACCTTACGGGCCGCGAGACGCATCCCGGTTCAAAAGTTACGACCGTTTGAAGCTGGCGACGGCGTGAGGGAGGTATCCTAAAACAAATGATCGCGCATGTTGTGGCAGGTGCGATCATACCAGCACTAATGCACCGGATCCCATCAGAACTCTGCAGTTAAGCGTGCTTTGGCAAGAGTAGTACTGGGATGGGTGACCTCCTGGGAAGTCCTCGTGTTGCACCTCTTTTTTGCTACTTTCCCGGGTCCGCACCACCTCTGTTTTTGTTCTTTCAATTTTATTTGTCCTTCACCCGATTCTGTGGCCTCGACGACGACTGGCTAGCAAAGGGCTTTCCGTTGATACCTTACGGGCCGCGAGACGCATCCCGGTTCAAAAGTTACGACCGTTTGAAGCTGGCGACGGCGTGGGGGAGGTATCATAAAACAAATGATCGCGCATGTTGTGGCAGGTGCGATCATACCAGCACTAATGCACCGGATCCCATCAGAACTCCGCAGTTAAGCGTGCTTGGGCGAGAGTAGTACTGGGATGGGTGACCTCCTGGGAAGTCCTCGTGTTGCACCTCTTTTTTGCTACTTTCCCGGGTCCGCACCACCTCTGTTTTTGTTCTTTCAATTTTATTTGTCCTTCACCCGATTCTGTGGCCTCGGCGACGACTGGCTAGCAAAGGGCTTTCCGTTGATACCTTACGGGCCGCGAGACGCATCCCAGTTTAAAAGTTACGACCATTTGAAGCTGGCGACGGCGTGGGGGAGGTATCATAAAACCAATGATCGCGCACATTGTGGCAGGTGCGATCATACCACCACTAATGCACCGGATCCCATCAGAACTCTACAGTTAAGCGTGCTTTGGCGAGAGTAGTACTGGGATGGGTGACCTCCTAGGAAGTCCTCGTGTTGCACCTTTTTTTTGCTACTTTCCCGGGTCCGCACCACCTCTGTTTTTGTTCTTTCAATTTTATTTGTCCCTCACCTGATTCTGTGGCCTCGACGTCGACGGGCTCGCAAAGGGCTTTCCGTTGATACCTTACGGGCCTAGAGACGCATCCCGGTTCAAAAGTTACGGCCGTTTGAAGCTGGCGACGGCGTGGGGGAGGTATCATAAAACAAATGATCGCGCACATTGTGGCAGGTGCGATCATAGCAGCACTAATGCACCGGATCCCATCAGAACTCCGTAGTGAAGCGTGCTTGGGCGAGAGTAGTATTGGGATGGGTGACCTCCTGGGAAGTCCTCGTGTTGCACCTCTTTTTTGCTACTTTCCCGGGTCCGCACCACCTCTGTTTTTGTTCTTTCAATTTTATTTGTCCTTCACCCGATTCTGTGGCCTCGGCGACGACTGGCTAGCAAAGGGCTTTCCGTTGATACCTTACGGGCCGCGAGACGCATCCCAGTTCAAAAGTTACGACCGTTTGAAGCTGGCGACGTCGTGGGGGAGGTATCATAAAACCCATGATCGCGCACATTGTGGCAGGTGCGATCATACCACCACTAATGCACCGGATCCCATCAGAACTCTGCAGTTAAGCGTGCTTTGGCAAGAGTAGTACTGGGATGGGTGACCTCCTGGGAAGTCTTCGTGTTGCACCTCTTTTTTGCTACTTTCCCGGGTCTGCACCACCTCTGTTTTTGTTCTTTCAATTTTATTTGTCCCTCACCTGATTCTGTGGCCTCGATGTCGACGGGCTCGCAAAGGGCTTTCCGTTTATACCTTACGGGCCTAGAGACGCATCCCGGTTCAAAAGTTACGGCCGTTTGAAGCTGGCGACGGCGTGGGGGAGGTATCATAAAACAAATGATCGCGCATATTGTGGCAGGTGCGATCATACCAGCACTAATGCACCGGATCCCATTAGAACTCCGCAGTTAAGCGTGCCTGGGCGAGAGTAGTACTGGGATGGGTGACCTCCTGGGAAGTCCTCGTCTTGCACCTCTTTTTTGCTACTTTCCCAGGTCCGCACCACCGCTGTTTTTGTTCTTTCAATTTTATTTGTCCCTCACCCGATTTTGTGGCCTCGACGTCGACGGGCTCGTAAAGGGCTTTCCGTTGATACCTTACGGGCCACGAGACGCATCCCGGTTCAAAAGTTACGGCCGTTTGAAGCTGGCGACGGCGTGGGGGAGGTATCATAAAACAAATGATCGCGCACATTGTGGCAGGTGCGATCATACCAGCACTAATGCACCGGATCCCATTAGAACTTCGCAGTTAAGCGTGCTTGGGCGAGAGTAGTACTGGGATGGGTGACCTCCTGGGAAGTCCTCGTGTTGCACCTCTTTTTTGCTACTTTCCCGGGTCCGCACCACCTCTGTTTTTGTTCTTTCAATTTTATTTGTCCTTCACCCGATTCTGTGGCCTCGGCGACGACTGGCTAGCAAAGGGGTTTCCGTTGATACCTTACGGGCCGCGAGACGCATCCCAGTTCAAAAGTTACGACCGTTTGAAGCTGGCGACGTCGTGGGGGAGGTATCATAAAACCCATGATCGCGCACATTGTGGCAGGTGCGATCATACCAGTACTAATGCACCGGATCCCATCAGAACTCCGCAGTTAAGCGCGCTTGGGCGAGAGTAGTACTGGGATGGGTGACCTCCTGGGAAGTCCTCGTGTTGCACCTTTTTTTTGCTACTTTCCCGGGTCCGTACCACCGCTGTTTTTGTTCTTTCAATTTTATTTGTCCCTCGCCCGATTTTGTGGCCTCGACGTCGACGGGCTCACAAAGGGCTTTCCGTTGATACCTTACAGGCCGCGAGACGCATCCCGTTTCAAAAGTTACGGCCGTTTGAAGCTGGCGACGGCGTGGGGGAGGTATCATAAAACAAATGATCGCGCACATTGTGGCAGGTGCGATCATACCAGCACTAATGCACCGGATCCCATCAGAACTCTGCAGTTAAGCGTGCTTGGGCGAGAGTAGTACTGGGATGGGTGACCTCCTGGGAAGTCCTCGTGTTGCACCTCTTTTTTGCTACTTTCCCGGGTCCGCACCACCTCTGTTTTTGTTCTTTCAATTTTATTTGTCCTTCACCCGATTCTGTGGCCTCGACGACGACTGGCTAGCAAAGGGCTTTCCGTTGATACCTTACGGGCCGCGAGACTCATCCCAGTTCAAAAGTTACGACCGTTTGAAGCTGGCGACGGCGTGGGGGAGGTATCATAAAACCAATGATCGCGCACATTGTGGCAGGTGCGATCATACCGCCACTAATGCACCGGATCCCATCAGAACTCTGCAGTTAAGCGTGCTTTGGCGAGAGTAGTACTGGGATGGGTGACCTCCTGGGAAGTTCTCGTGTTGCACCTCTTTTTTGCTACTTTCCCGGGTCCGCACCACCTCTGTTTTTGTTCTTTCAATTTTATTTGTCCCTCACCTGATTCTGTGGCCTCGACGTCGACGGGCTCGCAAAGGGCTTTCCGTTGATACCTTACGGGCCTAGAGACGCATCCCGGTTCAAAAGTTACGGCCGTTTGAAGCTGGCGACCGCGTGGGGGAGGTATCATAAAACAAATGATCGCGCACATTGTGGCAGGTGCGATCATTCCAGCACTAATGCACCGGATCCCATTTGAACTCCGCAGTTAAGCATGCTTGGGCAAGAGTAGTACTGGGATGGGTGACCTCCTGGGAAGTCCTCGTGTTGCACCTCTTTTTTGCTACTTTCCCGGGTCCGCACCACCGCTGTTTTTGTTCTTTCAATTTTATTTGTCCCTCACCCGATTTTGTGGCCTTGATGTCGACGGGCTCGCAAAGGGCTTTCTGTTGATACCTTACGGGCCGCGAGACGCATCCCGGTTCAAAAGTTACGGCCGTTTGAAGCTGGCGACGGCGTGGGGGAGGTATCATAAAACAAATGATCGCGCACATTGTGGCAGGTGCGATCATACCAACACTAATGCACTGGATCCCATCAGAACTCCGCAGTTAAGCGTGCTTGGGCGAGAGTAGTACTGGGATGGGTGACCTCCCGGGAAGTCCTCGTGTTGCACCTCTTTTTTGCTACTTTCCCGGGTCCGCACCACCGCTGTTTTTGTTCTTTCAATTTTATTTGTCCCTCACCCGATTTTGTGGCCTCGACGTCGACGGGCTCGCAAAGGGCTTTCCGTTGATACCTTACGGGCCGCGAGACGCATCCCGGTTCAAAAGTTACGGCCGTTTGAAGCTGGCGACGGCGTGGGGGAGGTATCATAAAACAAATGATCGCGCACATTGTGGCAGGTGCGATCATACCACCACTAATGGACCGGATCCCATCAGAACTCCGCAGTTAAGCGTGCTTGGGCGAGAGTAGTACTGGGTGGGTGACCTCCTGGGAAGTCCTCGTGTTGCACCTCTTTTTTGCTACTTTCCCGGGTCCGCACCACCTCTGTTTTTGTTCTTTCAATTTTATTTGTCCTTCACCCGATTCTGTGGCCTCGACGACGACTGGCTAGCAAAGGGCTTTCCGTTGATACCTTACGGGCCGCGAGACGCATCCCGGTTCAAAAGTTACGACCGTTTGAAGCTGGCGACGGCGTGGGGGAGGTATCCTAAAACAAATGATCGCGCATGTTGTGGCAGGTGCGATCATACCAGCACTAATGCACCGGATCCCATCAGAACTCCGTAGTTAAGCGTGCTTGGGCGAGAGTAGTACTGGGATGGGTGACCTCCTGGGAAGTCCTCGTGTTGCACCTCTTTTTTGCTACTTTCCCGGGTCCGCACCACCTCTGTTTTTGTTCTTTCAATTTTATTTGTCCTTCACCCGATTCTGTGGCCTCGACGACGACTGGCTAGCAAAGGGCTTTCCGTTGATACCTTACGGGCCGCGAGACTCATCCCAGTTCAAAAGTTACGACCGTTTGAAGCTGGCGACGGCATGGGGGAGGTATCATAAAACCAATGATCGCGCACATTGTGGCAGGTGCGATCATACCGCCACTAATGCACCGGATCCCATCAGAACTCTGCAGTTAAGCGTGCTTTGGCGAGAGTAGTACTGGGATGGGTGACCTCCTGGGAAGTTCTCGTGTTGCACCTCTTTTTTGCTACTTTCCCGGGTCCGCACCACCTCTGTTTTTGTTCTTTCAATTTTATTTGTCCCTCACCTGATTCTGTGGCCTCGACGTCGACGGGCTCGCAAAGGGCTTTCCGTTGATACCTTACGGGCCTAGAGACGCATCCCGGTTCAAAAGTTACGGCCGTTTGAAGCTGGCGACCGCGTGGGGGAGGTATCATAAAACAAATGATCGCGCACATTGTGGCAGGTGCGATCATTCCAGCACTAATGCACCGGATCCCATTTGAACTCCGCAGTTAAGCATGCTTGGGCAAGAGTAGTACTGGGATGGGTGACCTCCTGGGAAGTCCTCGTGTTGCACCTCTTTTTTGCTACTTTCCCGGGTCCGCACCACCGCTGTTTTTGTTCTTTCAATTTTTTTTGTCCCTCACCCGATTTTGTGGCCTTGATGTCGACGGGCTCGCAAAGGGCTTTCTGTTGATACCTTACGGGCCGCGAGACGCATCCCGGTTCAAAAGTTACGGCCGTTTGAAGCTGGCGACGGCGTGGGGGAGGTATCATAAAACAAATGATCGCGCACAACACTAATGCACTGGATCCCATCAGAACTCCGCAGTTAAGCGTGCTTGGGCGAGAGTAGTACTGGGATGGGTGACCTCCCGGGAAGTCCTCGTGTTGCACCTCTTTTTTGCTACTTTCCCGGGTCCGCACCACCGCTGTTTTTGTTCTTTCAATTTTATTTGTCCCTCACCCGATTTTGTGGCCTCGACGTCGACGGGCTCGCAAAGGGCTTTCCGTTGATACCTTACGGGCCGCGAGACGCATCCCGGTTCAAAAGTTACGGCCGTTTGTAGCTGGCGACGGCGTGGGGGAGGTATCATAAAACAAATGATCGCGCACATTGTGGCAGGTGCGATCATACCACCACTAATGGACCGGATCCCATCAGAACTCCGCAGTTAAGCGTGCTTGGGCGAGAGTAGTACTGGGTGGGTGACCTCCTGGGAAGTCCTCGTGTTGCACCTCTTTTTTGCTACTTTCCCGGGTCCGCACCACCGCTGTTTTTGTTCTTTCAATTTTATTTGTCCCTCACCCGATTTTGTGGCCTCGACGTCGACGGGCTCGCAAAGGGCTTTCCGTTGATACCTTACGGGCCGCGAGACGCATCCCGGTTCAAAAGTTACGGCCGTTTGAAGCTGGCGACAACGTGGGGGAGGTATCAGAAAACAAATGATCGCGCACATTGTGGCAGGTGCGATCATACCAGCACTAATGCACCGGATCCCATCAGAACTCCGTAGTTAAGCGCGCTTGGGCGAGAGTAGTACTGGGATGGTTACCTCCTGCGAAGTCTTCGTGTTGCACCTCTTTTTTGCTACTTTCCCGGGTCCGCACCACCGGTGTTTTTGTTCTTTCAATTTTATTTGTCCCTCACCCAATTTTGTGGCCTCGACGTCGACGGGCTCGCAAAGGGCTTTCCGTTGATACCTTACGGGCCGCGAGACGCATCCCAGTTCAAAAGTTACGACCGTTTGAAGCTGGCGACAGCGTGGGGGAGGTATCATAAAACCAATGATCGCGCACATTGTGGCAGGTGCGATCATACCACCACTAATGCACCGGATCCCATCAGAACTTTGTAGTTAAGCGTGCTTCGGCGAGAGTAGTACTGGGATGGGTGACCTCCTGGGAAGTCCTCGTGTTGTACCTCTTTTTTGCTACTTTCCCGGGTCCGCACCACCTCTGTTTTTGTTCTTTCAATTTTATTTGTCCCTCACCTGATTCTGTGTCCTCGACGTCGACGGGCTCGCAAAGGGCTTTCCGTTGATACCTTACGGGCCTAGAGACGCATCCCGGTTCAAAAGTTACGGCCGTTTGAAGCTGGCGACGGCGTGGGGGAGGTATCATAAAACAAATGATCGCGCACATTGTGGCAGGTGCGATCATACCAGCACTAATGCACCGGATCCCATCAGAACTCCGCAGTGAAGCGTGCTTGGGCGAGAGTAGTATTGGGATGGGTGACCTCCTGGGAAGTCCTCGTGTTGCACCTCTTTTTTGCTACTTTCCCGGGTCCGCACCACCTCTGTTTTTGTTCTTTCAATTTTATTTGTCCTTCACCCGATTCTGTGGCCTCGGCGACGACTGGCTAGCAAAGGGCTTTCCGTTGATACCTTACGGGCCGCGAGACGCATCCCAGTTCAAAAGTTACGACCGTTTGAAGCTGGCGACGTCGTGGGGGAGGTATCATAAAACCCATGATCGCGCACATTGTGGCAGGTGCGATCATACCACCACTAATGCACCGGATCCCATCAGAACTCTGCAGTTAAGCGTGCTTTGGCAAGAGTAGTACTGGGATGGGTGACCTCCTGGGAAGTCTTCGTGTTGCACCTCTTTTTTGCTACTTTCCCGGGTCTGCACCACCTCTGTTTTTGTTCTTTCAATTTTATTTGTCCCTCACCTGATTCTGTGGCCTCGATGTCGACGGGCTCGCAAAGGGCTTTCCGTTTATACCTTACGGGCCTAGAGACGCATCCCGGTTCAAAAGTTACGGCCGTTTGAAGCTGGCGACGGCGTGGGGGAGGTATCATAAAACAAATGATCGCGCATATTGTGGCAGGTGCGATCATACCAGCACTAATGCACCGGATCCCATTAGAACTCCGCAGTTAAGCGTGCCTGGGTGAGAGTAGTACTGGGATGGGTGACCTCCTGGGAAGTCCTCGTCTTGCACCTCTTTTTTGCTACTTTCCCAGGTCCGCACCACCGCTGTTTTTGTTCTTTCAATTTTATTTGTCCCTCACCCGATTTTGTGGCCTCGACGTCGACGGGCTCGTAAAGGGCTTTCCGTTGATACCTTACGGGCCACGAGACGCATCCCGGTTCAAAAGTTACGGCCGTTTGAAGCTGGCGACGGCGTGGGGGAGGTATCATAAAACAAATGATCGCGCACATTGTGGCAGGTGCGATCATACCAGCACTAATGCACCGGATCCCATTAGAACTTCGCAGTTAAGCGTGCTTGGGCGAGAGTAGTACTGGGATGGGTGACCTCCTGGGAAGTCCTCGTGTTGCACCTCTTTTTTGCTACTTTCCCGGGTCCGCACCACCTCTGTTTTTGTTCTTTCAATTTTATTTGTCCTTCACCCGATTCTGTGGCCTCGGCGACGACTGGCTAGCAAAGGGGTTTCCGTTGATACCTTACGGGCCGCGAGACGCATCCCAGTTCAAAAGTTACGACCGTTTGAAGCTGGCGACGTCGTGGGGGAGGTATCATAAAACCCATGATCGCGCACATTGTGGCAGGTGCGATCATACCAGTACTAATGCACCGAATCCCATCAGAACTCCGCAGTTAAGCGCGCTTGGGCGAGAGTAGTACTGGGATGGGTGACCTCCTGGGAAGTCCTCGTGTTGCACCTTTTTTTTGCTACTTTCCCGGGTCCGCACCACCGCTGTTTTTGTTCTTTCAATTTTATTTGTCCCTCACCCGATTTTGTGGCCTCGACGTCGACGGGCTCACAAAGGGCTTTCCGTTGATACCTTACGGGCCGCGAGACGCATCCCGTTTCAAAAGTTACGGCCGTTTGAAGCTGGCGACGGCGTGGGGGAGGTATCATAAAACAAATGATCGCGCACATTGTGGCAGGTGCGATCATACCAGCACTAATGCACCGGATCCCATCAGAACTCCGCAGTGAAGCGTGCTTGGGCGAGAGTAGTACTGGGATGGGTGACCTCCTGGGAAGTCCTCGTGTTGCACCTCTTTTTTGCTACTTTCCCGGGTCCGCACCACCTCTGTTTTTGTTCTTTCAATTTTATTTGTCCTTCACCCGATTCTGTGGCCTCGACGACGACTGGCTAGCAAAGGGCTTTCCGTTGATACCTTACGGGCCGCGAGACTCATCCCAGTTCAAAAGTTACGACCGTTTGAAGCTGGCGACGGCGTGGGGGAGGTATCATAAAACCAATGATCGCGCACATTGTGGCAGGTGCGATCATACCGCCACTAATGCACCGGATCCCATCAGAACTCTGCAGTTAAGCGTGCTTTGGCGAGAGTAGTACTGGGATGGGTGACCTCCTGGGAAGTTCTCGTGTTGCACCTCTTTTTTGCTACTTTCCCGGGTCCGCACCACCTCTGTTTTTGTTCTTTCAATTTTATTTGTCCCTCACCTGATTCTGTGGCCTCGACGTCGACGGGCTCGCAAAGGGCTTTCCGTTGATACCTTACGGGCCTAGAGACGCATCCCGGTTCAAAAGTTACGGCCGTTTGAAGCTGGCGACCGCGTGGGGGAGGTATCATAAAACAAATGATCGCGCACATTGTGGCAGGTGCGATCATTCCAGCACTAATGCACCGGATCCCATTTGAACTCCGCAGTTAAGCATGCTTGGGCAAGAGTAGTACTGGGATGGGTGACCTCCTGGGAAGTCCTCGTGTTGCACCTCTTTTTTGCTACTTTCCCGGGTCCGCACCACCGCTGTTTTTGTTCTTTCAATTTTATTTGTCCCTCACCCGATTTTGTGGCCTTGATGTCGACGGGCTCGCAAAGGGCTTTCTGTTGATACCTTACGGGCCGCGAGACGCATCCCGGTTCAAAAGTTACGGCCGTTTGAAGCTGGCGACGGCGTGGGGGAGGTATCATAAAACAAATGATCGCGCACATTGTGGCAGGTGCGATCATACCAACACTAATGCACTGGATCCCATCAGAACTCCGCAGTTAAGCGTGCTTGGGCGAGAGTAGTACTGGGATGGGTGACCTCCCGGGAAGTCCTCGTGTTGCACCTCTTTTTTGCTACTTTCCCGGGTCCGCACCACCGCTGTTTTTGTTCTTTCAATTTTATTTGTCCCTCACCCGATTTTGTGGCCTCGACGTCGACGGGCTCGCAAAGGGCTTTCCGTTGATACCTTACGGGCCGCGAGACGCATCCCGGTTCAAAAGTTACGGCCGTTTGAAGCTGGCGACGGCGTGGGGGAGGTATCCTAAAACAAATGATCGCGCATGTTGTGGCAGGTGCGATCATACCAGCACTAATGCACCGGATCCCATCAGAACTCCGCAGTTAAGCGTGCTTGGGCGAGAGTAGTACTGGGTGGGTGACCTCCTGGGAAGTCCTCGTGTTGCACCTTTTTTTTGCTACTTTCCCGGGTCCGTACCACCGCTGTTTTTGTTCTTTCAATTTTATTTGTCCCTCACCCGATTTTGTGGCCTCGACGTCGACGGGCTCACAAAGGGCTTTCCGTTGATACCTTACGGGCCGCGAGACGCATCCCGTTTCAAAAGTTACGGCCGTTTGCAGCTGGCGACGGCGTGGGGGAGGTATCATAAAACAAATGATCGCGCACATTGTGGCAGGTGCGATCATACCAGCACTAATGCACCGGATCCCATCAGAACTCTGCAGTTAAGCGTGCTTGGGCGAGAGTAGTACTGGGATGGGTGACCTCCTGGGAAGTCCTCGTGTTACACCTCTTTTTTGCTACTTTCCCGGGTCCGCACCACCTCTGTTTTTGTTCTTTCAATTTTATTTGTCCTTCACCCGATTCTGTGGCCTCGACGACGACTGGCTAGCAAAGGGCTTTCCGTTGATACCTTACGGGCCGCGAGACTCATCCCAGTTCAAAAGTTACGACCGTTTGAAGCTGGCGACGGCGTGGGGGAGGTATCATAAAACCAATGATCGCGCACATTGTGGCAGGTGCGATCATACCGCCACTAATGCACCGGATCCCATCAGAACTCTGCAGTTAAGCGTGCTTTGGCGAGAGTAGTACTGGGATGGGTGACCTCCTGGGAAGTTCTCGTGTTGCACCTCTTTTTTGCTACTTTCCCGGGTCCGCACCACCTCTGTTTTTGTTCTTTCAATTTTATTTGTCCCTCACCTGATTCTGTGGCCTCGACGTCGACGGGCTCGCAAAGGGCTTTCCGTTGATACCTTACGGGCCTAGAGACGCATCCCGGTTCAAAAGTTACGGCCGTTTGAAGCTGGCGACCGCGTGGGGGAGGTATCATAAAACAAATGATCGCGCACATTGTGGCAGGTGCGATCATTCCAGCACTAATGCACCGGATCCCATTTGAACTCCGCAGTTAAGCATGCTTGGGCAAGAGTAGTACTGGGATGGGTGACCTCCTGGGAAGTCCTCGTGTTGCACCTCTTTTTTGCTACTTTCCCGGGTCCGCACCACCGCTGTTTTTGTTCTTTCAATTTTTTTTGTCCCTCACCCGATTTTGTGGCCTTGATGTCGACGGGCTCGCAAAGGGCTTTCTGTTGATACCTTACGGGCCGCGAGACGCATCCCGGTTCAAAAGTTACGGCCGTTTGAAGCTGGCGACGGCGTGGGGGAGGTATCATAAAACAAATGATCGCGCACAACACTAATGCACTGGATCCCATCAGAACTCCGCAGTTAAGCGTGCTTGGGCGAGAGTAGTACTGGGATGGGTGACCTCCCGGGAAGTCCTCGTGTTGCACCTCTTTTTTGCTACTTTCCCGGGTCCGCACCACCGCTGTTTTTGTTCTTTCAATTTTATTTGTCCCTCACCCGATTTTGTGGCCTCGACGTCGACGGGCTCGCAAAGGGCTTTCCGTTGATACCTTACGGGCCGCGAGACGCATCCCGGTTCAAAAGTTACGGCCGTTTGCAGCTGACGACGGCGTGGGGGAGGTATCATAAAACAAATGATCGCGCACATTGTGGCAGGTGCGATCATACCACCACTAATGGACCGGATCCCATCAGAACTCCGCAGTTAAGCGTGCTTGGGCGAGAGTAGTACTGGGTGGGTGACCTCCTGGGAAGTCCTCGTGTTGCACCTCTTTTTTGCTACTTTCCCGGGTCCGCACCACCTCTGTTTTTGTTCTTTCAATTTTATTTGTCCTTCACCCGATTCTGTGGCCTCGACGACGACTGGCTAGCAAAGGGCTTTCCGTTGATACCTTACGGGCCGCGAGACGCATCCCGGTTCAAAAGTTACGACCGTTTGAAGCTGGCGACGGCGTGGGGGAGGTATCCTAAAACAAATGATCGCGCATGTTGTGGCAGGTGCGATCATACCAGCACTAATGCACCGGATCCCATCAGAACTCTGCAGTCAAGCGTGCTTGGGCGAGAGTAGTACTGGGATGGGTGACCTCCTGGGAAGTCCTCGTGTTGCACCTCTTTTTTGCTACTTTCCCGGGTCCGCACCACCTCTGTTTTTGTTCTTTCAATTTTATTTGTCCTTCACCCGATTCTGTGGCCTCGACGACGACTGGCTAGCAAAGGGCTTTCCGTTGATACCTTACGGGCCGCGAGACGCATCCCGGTTCAAAAGTTACGACCGTTTGAAGCTGGCGACGGCGTGGGGGAGGTATCATAAAACAAATGATCGCGCATGTTCTGGCAGGTGCGATCATACCAGCACTAATGCACCGGATCCCATCAGAACTCCGCAGTTAAGCGTGCTTGGGCGAGAGTAGTACTGGGATGGGTGACCTCCTGGGAAGTCCTCGTGTTGCACCTCTTTTTTGCTACTTTCCCGGGTCCGCACCACCTCTGTTTTTGTTCTTTCAATTTTGTTTGTCCTTCACCCGATTCTGTGGCCTCGGCGACGACTGGCTAGCAAAGGGCTTTCCGTTGATACCTTACGGGCCGCGAGACGCATCCCAGTTTAAAAGTTACGACCGTTTGAAGCTGGCGACGGCGTGGGGGAGGTATCATAAAACCAATGATCATGCACATTGTGGCAGGTGCGATCATACCACCACTAATGCACCGGATCCCATCAGAACTCTGCAGTTAAGCGTGCTTTGGCGAGAGTAGTACTGGGATGGGTGACCTCCTAGGAAGTCCTCGTGTTGCACCTTTTTTTTGCTACTTTCCCGGGTCCACACCACCTCTGTTTTTGTTCTTTCAATTTTATTTGTCCCTCACCTGATTCTGTGGCCTCGACGTCAACGGGCTCGCAAAGGGCTTTCCGTTGATACCTTACGGGCCTAGAGACGCATCCCGGTTCAAAAGTTACGGCCGTTTGAAGCTGGCGACGGCGTGGGGGAGGTATCATAAAACAAATGATCGCGCACATTGTGGCAGGTGCGATCATAGCAGCACTAATGCACCGGATCCCATCAGAACTCCGTAGTTAAGCGTGCTTGGGCGAGAGTAGTACTGGGATGGGTGACCTCCTGGGAAGTCCTCGTGTTGCACCTCTTTTTTGCTACTTTCCCGGGTCCGCACAACCGCTGTTTTTGTTCTTTCAATTTTATTTGTCCCTCACCCGATTTTGTGGCCTCGACGTCGACGGGCTCGCAAAGGGCTTTCCGTTGATACCTTACGGGCCGCGAGACGCATCCCGGTTCAAAAGTTACGGCCGTTTGAAGCTGGCGACAACGTGGGGGAGGTATCATAAAACAAATGATCGCGCACATTGTGGCAGGTGCGATCATACCAGCACTAATGCACCGGATCCCATCAGAACTCCGCAGTTAAGCGCGCTTGGGCGAGAGTAGTACTGGGATGGTTACCTCCTGCGAAGTCTTCGTGTTGCACCTCTTTTTTGCTACTTTCCCGGGTCCGCACCACCGGTGTTTTTGTTCTTTCAATTTTATTTGTCCCTCACCCGATTTTGTGGCCTCGACGTCGACGGGCTCGCAAAGGGCTTTCCGTTGATACCTTACGGGCCGCGACACGCATCCCAGTTCAAAAGTTACGACCGTTTGAAGCTGGCGACAGCGTGGGGGAGGTATCATAAAACCAATGATCGCGCACATTGTGGCAGGTGCGATCATACCACCACTAATGCACCGGATCCCATCAGAACTCTGCAGTTAAGCGTGCTTTGGCGAGAGTAGTACTGGGATGGGTGACCTCCTGGGAAGTCCTCGTGTTGCACCTCTTTTTTGCTACTTTCCCGGGTCCGCACAACCGCTGTTTTTGTTCTTTCAATTTTATTTGTCCCTCACCCGATTTTGTGGCCTCGACGTCGACGGGCTCGCAAAGGGCTTTCCGTTGATACCTTACGGGCCGCGAGACGCATCCCGGTTCAAAAGTTACGGCCGTTTGAAGCTGGCGACAACGTGGGGGAGGTATCATAAAACAAATGATCGCGCACATTGTGGCAGGTGCGATCATACCAGCACTAATGCACCGGATCCCATCAGAACTCCGCAGTTAAGCGCGCTTGGGCGAGAGTAGTACTGGATGGTTACCTCCTGCGAAGTCTTCGTGTTGCACCTCTTTTTTGCTACTTTCCCGGGTCCGCACCACCGGTGTTTTTGTTCTTTCAATTTTATTTGTCCCTCACCCGATTTTGTGGCCTCGACGTCGACGGGCTCGCAAAGGGCTTTCCGTTGATACCTTACGGGCCGCGAGACGCATCCCAGTTCAAAAGTTACGACCGTTTGAAGCTGGCGACAGCGTGGGGGAGGTATCATAAAACCAATGATCGCGCACATTGTGGCAGGTGCGATCATACCACCACTAATGCACCGGATCCCATCAGAACTCTGCAGTTAAGCGTGCTTTGGCGAGAGTAGTACTGGGATGGGTGACCTCCTGGGAAGTCCTCGTGTTGCACCTCTTTTTTGCTACTTTCCCGGGTCCGCACCACCTCTGTTTTTGTTCTTTCAATTTTATTTGTCCCTCACCTGATTCTGTGGCCTCGACGTCGACGGGCTCGCAAAGGGCTTTCCGTTGATACCTTACGGGCCTAGAGACGCATCCCGGTTCAAAAGTTACGGCTGTTTGAAGCTGGCGACGGCGTGGGGGAGGTATCATAAAACACATGATCGCGCACATTGTGGCAGGTGCGATCATACCAGCACTAATGCACCGGATCCCATCAGAACTCCGCAGTTAAGCGTGCTTGGGCGAGAGTAGTATTGGGATGGGTGACCTCCTGGGAAGTCCTCGTGTTGCACATCTTTTTTGCTACTTTCCCGGGTCCGCACCACCTCTGTTTTTGTTCTTTCAATTTTATTTGTCCTTCACCCGATTCTGTGGCCTCGGCGATGACTGGCTAGCAAAGGGCTTTCCGTTGATACCTTACGGGCCGCGAGACGCATCCCAGTTCAAAAGTTACGACCGTTTGAAGCTGGCGACGTCGTGGGGGAGGTATCATAAAACCCATGATCGCGCACATTGTGGCAGTTGCGATCATACCACCACTAATGCACCGGATCCCATCAGAACTCTGCAGTTAAGCGTGCTTTGGCGAGAGTAGTACTGGGATGGGTGACCTCCTGGGAAGTCTTCGTGTTGCACCTCTTTTTTGCTACTTTCCCGGGTCTGCACCACCTCTGTTTTTGTTCTTTCAATTTTATTTGTCCCTCACCTGATTCTGTGGCCTCGACGTCGACGGGCTCGCAAAGGGCTTTCCGTTGATACCTTACGGGCCTAGAGACGCATCCCGGTTCAAAAGTTACGGCCGTTTGAAGCTGGCGACGGCGTGGGGGAGGTATCATAAAACAAATGATCGCGCATATTGTGGCAGGTGCGATCATACCAGCACTAATGCACCGGATCCCATTAGAACTCCGTAGTTAAGCGTGCTTGGGCGAGAGTAGTACTGGGATGGGTGACCTCCTGGGAAGTCCTCGTCTTGCACCTCTTTTTTGCTACTTTCCCAGGTCCGCACCACCGCTGTTTTTGTTCTTTCAATTTTATTTGTCCCTCACCCGATTTTGTGGCCTCGACGTCGACGGGCTCGTAAAGGGCTTTCCGTTGATACCTTACGGGCCGCGAGACGCATCCTGGTTCAAAAGTTACGGCCGTTTGAAGCTGGCGACGGCGTGGGGGAGGTATCATAAAACAAATGATCGCGCACATTGTGGCAGGTGCGATCATACCAGCACTAATGCACCGAATCCCATTAGAACTCCGCAGTTAAGTGTGCTTGGGCGAGAGTAGTACTGGGATGGGTGACCTCCTGGGAAGTCCTCGTGTTGCACATCTTTTTTGCTACTTTCCCGGGTCCGCACCACCTCTATTTTTGTTCTTTCAATTTTATTTGTCCCTTACCCGATTCTGTGGCCTCGACGACGACTGGCTAGCAAAGGGCTTTCTGTTGATACCTTCCGGGCCGCGAGACGCATCCCGGTTCAAAAGTTACGACCGTTTGAAGCTGGCGACGGCGTGGGGGAGGTATCATAAAACAAATGATCGCGCACATTGTGGCAGGTGCGATCATACCAGTACTAATGCACCGGATCCCATCAGAACTCCGCAGTTAAGCGCGCTTGGGCGAGAGTAGTACTTGGATGGGTGACCTCCTGGGAAGTCCTCGTGTTGCACCTTTTTTTTGCTACTTTCCCGGGTCCGCACCACCGCTGTTTTTGTTCTTTCAATTTTATTTGTCCCTCACCCGATTTTGTGGCCTCGACGTCGACGGGCTCACAAAGGGCTTTCCGTTGATACCTTACGGGCCGCGAGACGCATCCCGTTTCAAAAGTTACGGCCGTTTGAAGCTGGCGACGGCGTGGGGGAGGTATCATAAAACAAATGATCGCGCACATTGTGGCAGGTGCGATCATACCAGCACTAATGCACCGGATCCCATCAGAACTCCGCAGTTAAGCGTGCTCTGGCGAGAGTAGTACTGGGATGGGTGACCTCCTGGGAAGTCCTCGTGTTGCACCTCTTTTTTGCTACTTTCCCGGGTCCGCACCACCTCTGTTTTTGTTCTTTCAATTTTATTTTTCCTTCACCCGATTCTGTGGCCTCGACGACGACTGGCTAGCAAAGGGCTTTCCGTTGATACCTTACGGGCCGCGAGACGCATCCCGGTTCAAAAGTTACGACCGTTTAAAGCTGGCGACGGCGCGGGGGAGGTATCATAAAACAAATGATCGCGCACATTGTGGCAGGTGCGATCATACCACCACTAATGCACCGGATCCCATCAGAACTCTGCAGTTAAGCGTGCTTTGGCGAGAGTAGTACTGGGATGGGTGACCTCCTGGGAAGTCCTCGTGTTGTACCTCTTTTTTGCTACTTTCCCGGGTCCGCACCACCTCTGTTTTTGTTCTTTCAATTTTATTTGTCCCTCACCTGATTCTGTGGCCTCGACGTCGACGGGCTCGCAAAGGGCTTTCCGTTGATACCTTACGGGCCTAGAGACGCATCCCGGTTCAAAAGTTACGGCCGTTTGAAGCTGGCGACGGCGTGGGGGAGGTATCATAAAACAAATGATCGCGCACATTGTGGCAGGTGCGATCATTCCAGCACTAATGCACCGGATCCCATTTGAACTCCGCAGTTAAGCATGCTTGGGCAAGAGTAGTACTGGGATGGGTGACCTCCTGGGAAGTCCTCGTGTTGCACCTCTTTTTTGCTACTTTCCCGGGTCCGCACCACCGCTGTTTTTGTTCTTTCAATTTTATTTGTCCCTCACCCGATTTTGTGGCCTTGATGTCGACGGGCTCGCAAAGGGCTTTCTGTTGATACCTTACGGGCCGCGAGACGCATCCCGGTTCAAAAGTTACGGCCGTTTGAAGCTGGCGACGGCGTGGGGGAGGTATCATAAAACAAATGATCGCGCACATTGTGGCAGGTGCGATCATACCAGCACTAATGCACCGGATCCCATCAGAACTCCGCAGTTAAGCGCGCTTGGGCGAGAGTAGTATTGGGATGGGTGACCTCCTGGGAAGTCCTCGTGTTGCACCTCTTTTTTGCTACTTTCCCGGGTCCGCACCACCGCTGTTTTTGTTCTTTCAATTTTATTTGTCCTTCACCCGATTCTGTGGCCTCGACGACGACTGGCTAGCAAAGGGCTTTCCGTTGATACCTTACGGGCCGCGAGACGCATCCCGGTTCAAAAGTTACGACCGTTTGAAGCTGGCGACGGCGTGGGGGAGGTATCATAAAACAAATGATTGCGCACATTGTGGCAGGTGCGATCATACCAGCACTAATGCACCGGATCACATTAGAACTCCGCAGTTAAGCGTGCTTGGGCGAGAGTAGTACTGGGATGGGTGACCTCCTGGGAAGTTCTCGTGTTGCACCTTTCTGCACCACCGCTGTTTTTGTTCTTTCAATTTTATTTGTCCCTCACCCGATTTTGTGGCCTCGACGTCGACGGGCTCGCAAAGGGCTTTCCGTTGATACCTTACGGGCCGCGAGACGCATCCCGGTTCAAAAGTTACGGCCGTTTGAAGCTGGCGACGGCGTGGGGGAGGTATCATAAAACAAATGATCGCGCACATTGTGGCAGGTGCGATCATACCAGCACTAATGCACTGGATCCCATCAGAACTCCGCAGTTAAGCGCGCTTGGGCGAGAGTAGTACTGGGATGGGTGACCTCCTGGGAAGTCCTCGTGTTGCACCTCTTTTTTGCTACTTTCCCGGGTCCGCACCACCGTTATTTTTGTTCTTTCAATTTTATTTGTCCTTCACCCGATTCTGTGGCCTCGACGACGACTGGCTAGCAAAGGGCTTTCCGTTGATACCTTCCGGGCCGCGAGACGCATCCCGGTTCAAAAGTTACGACCGTTTGAAGCTGGCGACGGCGTGGGGAAGGTATCATAAAACAAGTGATCACGCACATTGTGGCAGGTGCGATCATACCAGCACTAATGCACCGTATCCCATCAGAACTCCGCAGTTAAGCGCGCTTGGGCGAGAGTAGTACTGGGATGGGTGACCTCTTGGGAAGTCCTCGTGTTGCACCTCTTTTTTGCTACTTTCCCGGGTCCGCACCACCTCTATTTTTGTTCTTTCAATTTTATTTGTCCCTCACCCGATTTTGTGGCCTCGACGTCGACGGGCTCGCAAAGGGCTTTCCGTTGATACCTTACGGGCCGCGAGACGCATCCCGGTTCAAAAGTTACGGCCGTTTGAAGCTGGCGACGGCGTGGGGGAGGTATCATAAAACAAATGATCGCGCACATTGTGGCAGGTGCGATCATACCAGCACTAATGCACCGGATCCCATCAGAACTCCGCAGTCAAGCGTGCTTGGGCGAGAGTAGTACTGGGATGGGTGACCTCCTGGGAAGTCCTCGTGTTGCACCTCTTTTTTGCTACTTTCCCGGGTCCGCACCACCTCTGTTTTTGTTCTTTCAATTTTATTTGTCCTTCACCCGATTCTGTGGCCTCGACGACGACTGGCTAGCAAAGGGCTTTCCGTTGATACCTTACGGGCCGCGAGACGCATCCCGGTTCAAAAGTTACGACCGTTTGAAGCTGGCGACGGCGCGGGGAAGGTATCATAAAACAAATGATCACGCACATTGTGGCAGGTGCGATCATACCACCACTAATGCACCGGATCCCATCAGAACTCTGCAGTTAAGCGTGCTTTGGCGAGAGTAGTACTGGGATGGGTGACCTCCTGGGAAGTCCTCATGTTGTACCTCTTTTTTGCTACTTTCCCGGGTCTGCACCACCTCTGTTTTTGTTCTTTCAATTTTATTTGTCCCTCACCTGATTTTGTGGCCTCGACATCGACGGGCTCGCAAAGGGCTTTCCGTTGATACCTTACGGGCCTAGAGACGCATCCCGGTTCAAAAGTTACGGCCGTTTGAAGCTGGCGACGGCGTGGGGGAGGTATCATAAAACAAATGATCGCGCACATTGTGGCAGGTGCGATCATACCAGCACTAATACACTGGATCCCATCAAAACTCCGCAAGTAAGCGTGCTTCGGCGAGAGTAGTACTGGGATGGGTGACCTCCTGGGAAGTCCTCGTGTTGCACCTCTTTTTTGCTACTTTCCCGGGTCCGCACCACCGCTGTTTTTGTTCTTTCAATTTTATTTGTCCCTCACCCGATTTTGTGGCCTCGACGTCGACGGGCTCGCAAAGGGCTTTCCGTTGATACCTTACGGGCCGTGAGACGCATCCCGGTTCAAAAGTTACGGCCGTTTGAAGCTGGCGACGACGTGGGGGAGGTATCATAAAACAAATGATCGCGCACATTGTGGCAGCTGCGATCATACCAGTACTAATGCACCGGATCCCTTCAGAACTCTGCAGTTAAGCGCACTTGGGCGAGAGTAGTACTGGGATGGGTGACCTCCTGGGAAGTCCTCGTGTTGCACCTCTTTTTTGCTACTTTCCCGGGTCCGCACCACCTCTGTTTTTGTTCTTTCAATTTTAGTTGTCCTTCACCCGATTCTGTGGCCTTGACGACGACTGGCTAGCAAAGGGCTTTCCGTTGATACCTTACGGGCCGTGAGACGCATCCCGGTTCAAAAGTTACGACCGTTTGAAGCTGGCGACGGCGTGGGGGAGGTATCATAAAACAAATGATCGCGCACATTGTGGCAAGTGCGATCATACCAGCACTAATGCACCGAATCCCATCAGAACTCCGTAGTTAAGCGCGCTTGGGCGAGAGTAGTACTGGGATGGGTGACCTCCTGGGAAGTCCTCGTGTTGCACCTCTTTTTTGCTACTTTCCCGGGTCCGCACCACCTCTGTTTTTGTTCTTTCAATTTTGTTTGTCCTTCACCCGATTCTGTGGCCTCGACGACGACTGGCTAGCAAAGGGCTTTCCGTTGATACCTTACGGGCCGCGAGACGCATCCCGGTTCAAAAGTTACGACCGTTTGAAGCTAGCGACGGCGTGGGGGAGGTATCATAAAACAAATGATCGCGCACATTGTGGCAGGTGCGATCATACCAGCACTAATGCACCGGATCCCATCAGAACTCCGCAGTTAAGCGCGCTTGGGCGAGAGTAGTACTGGGATGGGTGACCTCCTAGGAAGTCCTCGTGTTGCACCTCTTTTTTGCTACTTTCCCGGGTCCGCACCACCTCTGTTTTTGTTCTTTCAATTTTGTTTATCCTTCACCCGATTCTGTGGCCTCGACGCCGACGGGCTCGCAAAGGGCTTTCCGTTGATACCTTACGGGCCGCGAGACGCATCCCGTTTCAAAAGTTACGGCCGTTTGAAGCTGGCGACGGCGTGGGGGAGGTATCATAAAACAAATGATCGCACACATTGTGGCAGGTGCGATCATACCAGCACTAATGCACCGGATCCCATCAGAACTCCGCAGTTAACCGTGCTTGGGCGAGAGTAGTACTGGGATGGGTGACCTCCTGGGAAGTCCTTGTGTTGCCCCTGTTTTTTGCTACTTTCCCGGGTCCGCACCACCTCTATTTTTGTTCTTTCAATTTTATTTGTCCTTCACCCGATTTTGTGGCCTCGACGACGACAGGCTAGCAAAGGCCTTTCCGTTGATACCTTCCGGGCCGCGAGACGCATCCTGGTTCAAAAGTTACGACCGTTTGAAGCTGGCGACGGCGTGGGGAAGGTATCATAAAACAAATGATCACACACATTGTGGCAGGTGCGATCATACCAGCACTAATGCACCGGATCCCATCAGAACTCTGCAGTTAAGCGCGCTTGGGCGAGAGTAGTACTGGGATGGGTGACCTCCTGGGAAGTCCTCGTGTTGCACCTCTTTTTTGCTACTTTCCCGGGTCCGCACCACCGTTATTTTTGTTCTTTCAATTTTATTTGTCCCTCACCCGATTTTGTGGCCTCGACGTCGACGGGCACGCAAAGGGCTTTCCGTTGATACCTTATGGGCCGCGAGACGCATCCCGGTTCAAAAGTTACGGCCGTTTGAAGCTGGCGACGGCGTGGGGGAGGTATCATAAAACAAATGATCGCGCACATTGTGGCAGGTGCGATCATACCAGCACTAATGCATCGGATCCCATCAGAACTTCGTAGTTAAGCGTGCTTGGGAGAGAGTAGTACTGGGATGGGTGACCTCCTGGGAAGTCCTCGTGTTGCACCTCTTTTTTGCTACTTTCCCGGGTCCGCACCACCTCTGTTTTTGTTCTTTCAATTTTATTTGTCCCTCACCTGATTCTGTGGCCTCGACGTCGACGGGCTCGCAAAGGGCTTTCCGTTGATAACTTACGGGCCTAGAGACGCATCCCGGTTCAAAAGTTACGACCGTTTGAAGCTGGCGACGGCGTGGGGGAGGTATCATAAAACAAATGATTGCGCACATTGTGGCAGGTGTGATCATACCAGCACTAATGCACCGGATCCCATCAGAACTCCGCAGTTAAGCGTGCTTGGGCGAGAGTAGTACTGGGATGGGTGACCTCCTGGGAAGTCCTCGTGTTGCACCTCTTTTTTGCTACTTTCCCGGGTCCGCACCACCGCTGTTTTTGTTCTTTCAATTTTATTTGTCCCTCACCCGATTTTGTGGCCTCGACGTCGACGGGCTCGCAAAGGGCTTTCCGTTGATACCTTACGGGCCGCGAGACGCATCCCGGTTCAAAAGTTACGGCCGTTTGAAGCTGGCGACAACGTGGGGGAGGTATCGTAAAACAAATGATCACGCACATTGTGGCAGGTGCGATCATACCAGCACTAATGCACCGGATCCCATCAGAACTCCGCAGTTAAGCGTGCTTGGGCGAGAGTAGTAGTGGGATGGTTACCTCCTGCGAAGTCTTCGTGTTGCACCTCTTTTTTGCTACTTTCCCGGGTCCGCACCACCGGTGTTTTTGTTCTTTCAATTTTATTTGTCCCTCACCCGATTTTGTGGCCTCGACGTCGACGGGCTCGCAAAGGCCTTTCCGTTGATACCTTACGGGCCGCGAGACGCATCCCAGTTCAAAAGTTACGACCGTTTGAAGCTGGCGACGACGTGGGGGAGGTATCATAAAACCAATGATCGCGCACATTATGGCAGGTGCGATCATACCACCACTAATGCACCGGATCCCATCAGAACTTTGCAGTTAAGCGTGCTTTGGCGAGAGTAGTACTGGGATGGGTGACCTCCTGGGAAGTCCTCGTGTTGCACCTCTTTTTTGCTACTTTCCCGGGTCCGCACCACCGCTATTTTTGTTCTTTCAATTTTATTTGTCCCTCACCCGATTTTGTGGCCTCGACGTCGACGGGCTCGTAAAGGGCTTTCCGTTGATACCTTACGGGCCGCGAGACGCATCCCGGTTCAAAAGTTACGGCCGTTTGAAGCTGGCGACGGCGTGGGGGAGGTATCATAAAACAAATGATCGCGCACATTGTGGCAGGTGCGATCATACCAGCACTAATGCACCGGATCCCATCAGAACTCCGCAGTCAAGCGTGCTTGGGTGAGAGTAGTACTGGGATGGGTGACCTCCTGGGAAGTCCTCGTGTTGCACCTCTTTTTTGCTACTTTCCCGGGTCCGCACCACCTCTGTTTTTGTTCTTTCAATTTTATTTGTCCTTCACCCGATTCTGTGGCCTCGACGACGACTGGCTAGCAAAGGGCTTTCCGTTGATACCTTACGGGCCGCGAGACGCATCCCGGTTCAAAAGTTACGACCGTTTGAAGCTGGCGACGGCGCGGGGGAGGTATCATAAAACAAATGATCACGCACATTGTGGCAGGTGCGATCATACCACCACTAATGCACCGGATCCCATCAGAACTCTGCAGTTAAGCATGCTTTGGCGAGAGTAGTACTGGGATGGGTGACCTCCTGGGAAGTCCTCGTGTTGTACCTCTTTTTTGCTACTTTCCCGGGTCTGCACCACCTCTGTTTTTGTTCTTTCAATTTTATTTGTCCCTCACCTGATTTTGTGGCCTCGACGTCGACGGGCTCGCAAAGGGCTTTCCGTTGATACCTTACGGGCCTAGAGACGCATCCCGGTTCAAAAGTTACGGCCGTTTGAAGCTGGCGACGGCGTGGGGGAGGTATCATAAAACAAATGATCGTGCACATTGTGGCAGGTGCGATCATACCAGCACTAATACACTGGATCCCATCAGAACTCCGCAAGTAAGCGTGCTTCGGCGAGAGTAGTACTGGGATGGGTGACCTCCTGGGAAGTCCTCGTGTTGCACCTCTTTTTTGCTACTATCCCGGGTCCGCACCACCGCTGTTTTTGTTCTTTCAATTTTATTTGTCCCTCACCCGATTTTATGGCCTCGACGTCGACGGGCTCGCAAAGGGCTTTCCGTTGATACCTTACGGGCCGCGAGAAGCATCCCGGTTCAAAAGTTACGGCCGTTTGAAGCTGGCGACGACGTGGGGGAGGTATCATAAAACAAATAATCGCGCACATTGTGGCAGCTGCGATCATACCAGTACTAATGCACCGGATCCCTTCAGAACTCTGCAGTTAAGCGCACTTGGGCGAGAGTAGTACTGGGATGGGTGACCTCCTGGGAAGTCCTCGTGTTGCACCTCTTTTTTGCTTCTTTCCCGGGTCCGCACCACCTCTGTTTTTGTTCTTTCAATTTTAGTTATCCTTCACCCGATTCTGTGGCCTTGACGACGACTGGCTAGCAAAGGGCTTTCCGTTGATACCTTGCGGGCCGTGAGACGCATCCCGGTTCAAAAGTTACGACCGTTTGAAGCTGGTGACGGCGTGGGGGAGGTATCATAAAACAAATGATCGCGCACATTGTGGCAAGTGCGATCATACCAGCACTAATGCACCGAATCCCATTAGAACTCCGCAGTTAAGCGCGCTTGGGCGAGAGTAGTACTGGGATGGGTGACCTCCTGGGAAGTCCTCGTGTTGTACCTCTTTTTTGCTACTTTCCCGGGTCCGCACCACCTCTGTTTTTGTTCTTTCAATTTTTTTTGTCCTTCACCCGATTCTGTGGCCTCGACGACGACTGGCTAGCAAAGGGCTTTCCGTTGATACCTTACGGGCCGCGAGACGCATCCCGGTTCAAAAGTTACGACCGTTTGAAGCTAGTGACGGCGTGGGGGAGGTATCATAAAACAAATGATCGCGCACATTGTGGCAGGTGCGATCATACCAGCACTAATGCACCGGATCCCATCAGAACTCCGCAGTTAAGCGCGCTTGGGCGAGAGTAGTACTGGGATGGGTGACCTCCTAGGAAGTCCTCGTGTTGCACCTCTTTTTTGCTACTTTCCCGGGTCCGCACCACCTCTGTTTTTGTTCTTTCAATTTTGTTTGTCCTTCACCCGAATCTGTGGCCTCGACGCCGATGGGCTCGCAAAGGGCTTTCCGTTGATACCTTACGGGCCGCGAGACGCATCCCGGTTCAAAAGTTACGGCCGTTTGAAGCTGGCGACGGCGTGGGGGAGGTATCATAAAACAAATGATCGCACACATTGTGGCAATTGCGATCATACCAGCACTAATACACCGGATCCCATCAGAACTCCGCAGTTAACCGTGCTTGGGCGAGAGTAGTACTGGGATGGGTGACCTCCTGGGAAGTCCTTGTGTTGCACCTCTTTTTTGCTACTTTCCCGGGTCCGCACCACCTCTATTTTTGTTCTTTCAATTTTATTTGTCCTTCACCCGATTCTGTGGCCTCGACGACGACAGGCTAGCAAAGGCCTTTCCGTTGATACCTTCCGGGCCGCGAGACGCATCCCGGTTCAAAAGTTACGACCGTTTGAAGCTGGCGACGGCGTGGGGAAGGTATCATAAAACAAATGATCACGCACATTGTGGCAGGTGCGATCATACCAGCACTAATGCACCGGATCCCATCAGAACTCCGCAGTTAAGCGCGCTTGGGCGAGAGTAGTACTGGGATGGGTGACCTCCTGGGAAGTCCTCGTGTTGCACCTCTTTTTTGCTACTTTCCCGGGTCCGCACCACCGTTATTTTTGTTCTTTCAATTTTATTTGTCCCTCACCCGATTTTGTGGCCTCGACGTCGACGGGCACGCAAAGGGCTTTCCGTTGATACCTTATGGGCCGCGAGACGCATCCCGGTTCAAAAGTTACGGCCGTTTGAAGCTGGCGACGGCGTGGGGGAGGTATCATAAAACAAATGATCGCGCACATTGTGGCAGGTGCGATCATACCAGCACTAATGCACCGGATCCCATCAGAACTTCGTAGTTAAGCGTGCATGGGAGAGAGTAGTACTGGGATGGGTGACCTCCTGGGAAGTCCTCGTGTTGCACCTCTTTTTTGCTACTTTCCCGGGTCCGCACCACCTCTGTTTTTGTTCTTTCAATTTTATTTGTCCCTCACCTGATTCTGTGGCCTCGACGTCGACGGGCTCGCAAAGGGCTTTCCGTTGATACCTTACGGGCCTAGAGACGCATCCCGGTTCAAAAGTTACGGCCGTTTGAAGCTGGCGACGGCGTGAGGGAGGTATCATAAAACAAATGATCGCGCACATTGTGGCAGGTCCGATCATACCAGCACTAATGCACCGGATCCCATTAGAACTCCGCAGTTAAGCGTGCTTGGGCAAGAGTAGTACTGGGATGGGTGACCTCCTGGGAAGTCCTTGTGTTGTACCTCTTTTTTGCTAATTTCCCGGGTCCGCACCACCGCTGTTTTTGTTCTTTCAATTTTATTTGTCCCTCACCCGATTTTGTGGCCTCGACGTCGACGGGCTCGCAAAGGGCTTTCCGTTGATACCTTACGGGCCGCGAGACGCATCCCGGTTCAAAAGTTACGGCCGTTTGAAGCTGGCGACGGCGTGGGGGAGGTATCATAAAACAAATGATCGCGCACATTGTGGCAGGTGCGATCATACCAGCACTAATGCACCGGATCCCATCAGAACTTCGTAGTTAAGCGTGCTTGGGCGAGAGTAGTACTGGGATTGGTGACCTCCTGGGAAGTCCTCGTGTTGCACCTCTTTTTTGCTACTTTCCCGGGTCCGTACCACCTCTGTTTTTGTTCTTTCAATTTTATTTGTCCTTCACCCGATTCTGTGGCCTCGACGACGACTGGCTAGCACAGGGCTTTCCGTTGATACCTTAGGGGCCGCGAGACGCATCCCGGTTCAAAAGTTACGACCGTTTGAAGCTGGCGACGGCGTGGGGGAGGTATCATAAAACAAATGATCGCGCACATTGTGGCAGGTGCGATCATACCAGCACTAATGCACCGAATCCCATCAGAACTCCGTAGTCAAGCGTGCTTGGGCGAGAGTAGCACTGGGATGGGTGACCTCCTAGGAAGTCCTCGTGTTGCACCTCTTTTTTGCTACTTTCCCGGGCCCGCACCACCGCTGTTTTTGTTCTTTCAATTTTATTTGTCCCTCACCCGATTTTGTGGCCTCGACGTCGACGAGCTCGCAAAGGGCTTTCCGTTGATACCTTACGGGCCGCGAGACGCATCCCGGTTCAAAAGTTACGGCCGTTTGAAGCTGGCGACGGTGTGGGGGAGGTATCATAAAACAAATAATCGCGCACATTGTGGTAGGTGTGATCATACCAGCACTAATGCACCGGATCCCATCAGAACTCCACAGTTAAGCGTGCTTGGGCAAGAGTAGTACTGGGATGGGTGACCTCCTGGGAAGTCCTCGTGTTTCACCTCTTTTTTGCTACTTTCCCGGGTCTGCACCACCTCTGTTTTTGTTCTTTCAATTTTATTTGTCCTTCACCCGATTCTGTGGCCTCGACGACGACTGGCTAGCAAAGGGCTTTCCGTTGATACCTTACGGGCCGCGAGATGCATCCCAGTTCAAAAGTTACGACCGTTTGAAGCTGGCGACGGCGTGGGGGAGGTATCATAAAACCAATGATCGCGCATATTGTGACAGGTGCGATCATACCACCACTAATGCACCGGATCCCATCAAAACTCTGCAGTTAAGCGTGCTTTGGCAAGAGTAGTACTGGGATGGGTGACCTTCTGGGAAGTCCTCGTGTTGCACCTCTTTTTTGCTACTTTCCCGGGTCCGCACCACCTCTGTTTTTGTTCTTTCAATTTTATTTGTCCCTCACCTGATTCTGTGGCCTCGACGTCGACGGGCTGGCAAAGGGCTTTCCGTTGATAACTTACGGGCCTAGAGACGCATCCCGGTTCAAAAGTTACGACCGTTTGAAGCTGGCGACGGCGTGGGGGAGGTATCATAAAACAAATGATTGCGCACATTGTGGCAGGTGTGATCATACCAGCACTAATGCACCGGATCCCATTAGAACTCCGCAGTGAAGCGTGCTTGGGCGAGAGTAGTACTGGGATGGGTGACCTCCTGGGAAGTCCTCGTGTTGCACCTCTTTTTTGCTACTTTCCCGGGTCCGCACCACCGCTGTTTTTGTTCTTTCAATTTTATTTGTCCCTCACCCGATTTTGTCGCCTCGACGTCGACGGGCTCGCAAAGGGCTTTCCGTTGATACCTTACGGGCCGCGAGACGCATCCCGGTTCAAAAGTTACGGCCGTTTGAAGCTGGCGACAACGTGGGGGAGGTATCATAAAACAAATGATCACGCACATTGTGGCAGGTGCGATCATACCAGCACTAATGCACCGGATCCCATCAGAACTCCGCAGTTAAGCGCGCTTGGGCGAGAGTAGTAGTGGGATGGTTACCTCCTGCGAAGTCTTCGTGTTGCACCTCTTTTTTACTACTTTCCCGGGTCCGTACCACCGGTGTTTTTGTTCTTTCAATTTTATTTGTCCCTCACCCGATTTTGTGGCCTCGACGTCGACGGGCTCGCAAAGGGCTTTCCGTTGATACCTTACGGGCCGCGAGACGCATCCCAGTTCAAAAGTTACGACCGTTTGAAGCTGGCGACGGCGTGGGGGAGGTATCATAAAACCAATGATCGCGCACATTGTGGCAGGTGCGATCATACCACCACTAATGCACCGGATCCCATCAGAACTCTGCAGTTAAGCGTGCTTTGGCGAGAGTAGTACTGGGATGGGTGACCTCCTGGGAAGTCCTCGTGTTGCACCTCTTTTTTACTACTTTCCCGGGTCCGCACCATCGCTGTTTTTGTTCTTTCAATTTTATTTGTCCCTCACCCGATTTTGTGGCCTTGACGTCGACGGGCTCGCAAAGGGCTTTCTGTTGATACCTTACGGGCCGCGAGACGCATCCCGGTTCAAAAGTTACGGCTGTTTGAAGCTGGCGACGGCGTGGGGGAGGTATCATAAAACAAATGATCGCGCACATTGTGGCAGGTGTGATCATACCAGCACTAATGAACCGGATCCCATCAGAACTCCGCAATTAAGCGTGCTTGGGCAAGAGTAGTACTGGGATGGGTGACCTCCTGGGAAGTCCTCGTGTTGCACCTTTTTTTTGCTACTTTCCCGGGTCCGCACCACCTCTGTTTTTGTTCTTTCAATTTTATTTGTCCTTCACCCGATTCTGTGGCCTCGGTGACGACTGGCTAGCAAAGGGCTTTCCGTTGATACCTTACGGGCCGCGAGACGCATCCCAGTTCAAAAGTTACGACCGTTTGAAGCTGGCGACGGCGTGGGGGAGGTATCATAAAACAAATGATCACGCACATTGTGGCAGGTGCGATCATACCAGCACTAATGAACCGGATCCCATCAGAAGTCCGCAGTTAAGCGTGCTTGGGCGAGAGTAGTACTGGGATGGGTGACCTCCTGGGAAGTCCTCGTGTTGCACCTCTTTTTTGCTACTTTCCCGGGTCCGCACCACCTCTGTTTTTGTTCTTTCAATTTTATTTGTCCTTCACCCGATTTTGTGGCCTCGACGACGACTAGCTAGCAAAGGGCTTTCTGTTGATACCTTACGGGCTGCGAGACGCATCCCGGTTCAAAAGTTACGACCGTTTGAAGCTGGCGACGGCGTGGGGGAGGTATCATAAAACAAATGATCGCGCACATTGTGGCAAGTGCGATCATACCAACACTAATGCACTGGATCCCATTAGAACTCCGCAGTTAAGCGCGCTTGGGCGAGAGTAGTACTGGGATGGGTGACCTCCCGGGAAGTCCTCGTGTTGCACCTCTTTTTTGCTACTTTCCCGGGTCCGCACCACCTCTGTTTTTGTTCTTTCAATTTTATTTGTCCTTCACCCGATTCTGTGGCCTCGACGACGACTGGCTAGCAAAGGGCTTTCTGTTGATACCTTACGGGCCGCGAGACGCATCCCGGTTCAAAAGTCACGGCCGTTTGAAGCTGCCGACGGCGTGGGGGAGGTATCATAAAACAAATGATCGCGCACATTGTGGCAGGTGCGATCATACCCGCACTTATGAACCAGATCCCATCAGAACTCCGCAGTTAAGCGTGCTTGGGCGAGAGTAGTACTAGGATGGGTGACCTCCCGGGAAGTCCTCGTGTTGCACCTCTTTTTTGCTACTTTCCCGGGTCCGCACCACCTCTGTTTTTGTTCTTTCAATTTTATTTGTCCTTCACCCGATTCTGTGGCCTCGACGACGACTGGCTAGCAAAGGGCTTTCCGTTGATACCTTACGGGCCGCGAGACGCATCCCGGTTCAAAAGTCACGGCCGTTTGAAGCTGCCGACGGCGTGGGGGAGGTATCATAAAACAAATGATCGCGCACATTGTGGCAGGTGCGATCATACTCGCACTTATGAACCAGATCCCATCAGAACTCCGCAGTTAAGCGTGCTTGGGCGAGAGTAGTACTGGGATGGGTGACCTCCCGGGAAGTCCTCGTGTTGCACCTCTTTTTTGCTACTTTCCCGGGTCCGCACCACCTCTGTTTTTGTTCTTTCAATTTTATTTGTCCTTCACCCGATTCTGTGGCCTCGACGACGACTGGCTAGCAAAGGGCTTTCCGTTGATACCTTACGGGCCGCGAGACGCATCCCGGTTCAAAAGTTACGACCGTTTGAAGCTGGCGACGGCGTGGGGGAGGTATCATAAAACAAATGATCGCGCACATTGTGGCAGGTGCGATCATACCAGCACTAATGCACCGGATCCCATCAGAACTCCGCAGTTAAGCGCGCTTGGGCGAGAGTAGTATTGGGATGGGTGACCTTCTGGGAAGTCCTCGTGTTGCACCTCTTTTTTGCTACTTTCCCGGGTCCGCACCACCGCTGTTTTTGTTCTTTCAATTTTATTTGTCCCTCACCCGATTTTGTGGCCTCGACGTCGACGGGCTCGCAAAGGGCTTTCCGTTGATACCTTACGGGCCGCGAGACGCATCCCGGTTCAAAAGTTACGGCCGTTTGAAGCTGGCGACGGCGTGGGGGAGGTATCATAAAACAAATGATCGCGCATATTGTGGCAGGTGCGATCATACCAGCACTAATGCACCGGATCCCATCAGAACTCCGCAGATAAGCGTGCTTGGGCGAGAGTAGTACTGGGATGGGTGACCTCCTGGGAAGTCCTCGTGTTGCATCTCTTTTTTGCTACTTTCCCGGGTCCGCACCACCTCTGTTTTTGTTCTTTCAATTTTATTTGTCCTTTACCCGATTCTGTGGCCTCGACGACGACTGGCTAGCAAAGGGCTTTCCGTTGATACCTTACGGGCCGCGAGACGCATCCCGGTTCAAAAGTTACGACCTTTTAAAGCTGGCGACGGCGTGGGGGAGGTATCATAAAACAAATGATCGCGCACATTGTGGCAGGTGCGATCATACCAGCACTAATGCACCGGATCCCATCAGAACTCCGCAGTTAAGCGTGCTTGGGCGAGAGTAGTACTGGGATGGGTGACCTCCTGGGAAGTCCTCGTGTTGCACCTCTTTTTTGCTACTTTCCCGGGTCCGCACCACCTCTATTTTTGTTCTTTCAATTTTATTTGTCTTTCACCCAATTCTGTGGCCTCGACGACGACTGGCTAGCAAAGGGCTTTCCGTTGATACCTTACGGGCCGCGAGACGCATCCCGGTTCAAAAGTTACGACCGTTTGAAGCTGGCGACGGCGTGGGGGAGGTATCATAAAACAAATGATCGCGCACATTGTGGTAGGTGCGATCATACCAGCACTAATGCATCGGATCCCATCAGAACTCCGCAGTTAAGGGTGCTTGGGCGAGAGTAGTACTGGGATGGGTGACCTCCTGGGAAGTCCTCGTGTTGCACCTCTTTTTTGCTACTTTCCCAGGTCCGCACCACCTCTATTTTTGTTCTTTCAATTTTATTTGTCCTTCACCCGATTCTGTGGCCTCGACGACGACTGGCTAGCAAAGGGCTTTCCGTTGATACCTTCTTGCCGCGAGACGCATCCCGGTTCAAAAGTTACGACCGTTTGAAGCTGGCGACGGCGTGGGGGAGGTATCATAAAACAAATGATCGCGCACATTGTGGCAGGTGCGATCATACCAGCACTAATGCACCGGATCCCATCAGAACTCCACAGTTAAGCGTGCTTGGGCGAGAGTAGTACTGGGATGGGTGACCTCCTGGGAAGTCCTCGTGTTGCACCTCTTTTTTGCTACTTTCCCAGGTCCGCACCACCGCTGTTTTTGTTCTTTCAATTTTATTTGTCCCTCACCCGATTTTGTGGCCTCGACGTCGACGGGCTCGCAAAGGGCTTTCCGTTGATACCTTACGGGCCGCGAGACGCATCCCGGTTCAAAAGTTACGGCCGTTTAAAGCTGGCGACGGCGTGGGGGAGGTATCATAAAACAAATGATCGCGCACATTGTGGTAGGTGCGATCATACCAGCACTAATGCATCGGATCCCATCAGAACTCCGCAGTTAAGGGTGCTTGGGCGAGAGTAGTACTGGGATGGGTGACCTCCTGGGAAGTCCTCGTGTTGCACCTCTTTTTTGCTACTTTCCCGGGTCCGCACCACCTCTATTTTTGTTCTTTCAATTTTATTTGTCCTTCACCCGATTCTGTAGCCTCGACGACGACTGGCTAGCAAAGGGCTTTCCGTTGATACCTTCCGGGCCGCGAGACGCATCCCGGTTCAAAAGTTACGACCGTTTGAAGCTGGCGACGGCGTGGGGGAGGTATCATAAAACAAATGATCGCGCACATTGTGGCAGGTGCGATCATACCAGCACTAATGCACCGGATCCCATCAGAACTCCGCAGTTAAGCGTGCTTGGGCGAGAGTAGTACTGGGATGGGTGACCTCCTGGGAAGTCCTCGTGTTGCACCTCTTTTTTGCTACTTTCCCGGGTCCGCACCACCTCTCTTTTTGTTCTTTCAATTTTATTTGTCCTTCACCCGATTCTGTGGCCTCGACGACGACTGGCTAGCAAAGGGCTTTCCGTTGATACCTTACGGGCCGCGAGACGCATCCCGGTTCAAAAGTTACGACCGTTTGAAGCTGGCGACGGCGTGGGGGAGGTATCATAAAACAAATGATTGCGCACATTGTGGCAGGTGCGATCATACCAGCACTAATGCACCGGATCCCATTAGAACTCCACAGTTAAGCGTGCTTGGGCGAGAGTAGTACTGGGATGGGTGACCTCCTGGGAAGTTCTCGTGTTGCACCTTTCTGCACCACCGCTGTTTTTGTTCTTTCAATTTTATTTGTCCCTCACCCGATTTTGTGGCCTCGACGTCGACGGGCTCGCAAAGGGCTTTCCGTTGATACCTTACGGGCCGCGAGACGCATCCCGGTTCAAAAGTTACGGCCGTTTGAAGCTGGCGACGGCGTGGGGGAGGTATCATAAAACAAATGATCGCGCACATTGTGGCAGGTGCGATCATACCAGCACTAATGCACTGGATCCCATCAGAACTCCGCAGTTAAGCGCGCTTGGGCGAGAGTAGTACTGGGATGGGTGACCTCCTGGGAAGTCCTCGTGTTGCACCTCTTTTTTGCTACTTTCCCGGGTCCGCTCCACCGTTATTTTTGTTCTTTCAATTTTATTTGTCCTTCACCCGATTCTGTGGCCTCGACGACGACTGGCTAGCAAAGGGCTTTCCGTTGATACCTTCCGGGCCGCGAGACGCATCCCGGTTCAAAAGTTACGACCGTTTGAAGCTGGCGACGGCGTGGGGAAGGTATCATAAAACAAGTGATCACGCACATTGTGGCAGGTGCGATCATACCAGCACTAATGCACTGGATCCCATCAGAACTCCGCAGTTAAGCGCGCTTGGGCGAGAGTAGTACTGGGATGGGTGACCTCTTGGGAAGTCCTCGTGTTGCACCTCTTTTTTGCTACTTTCCCGGGTCCGCACCACCGCTATTTTTGTTCTTTCAATTTTATTTGTCCCTCACCCGATTTTGTGGCCTCGACGTCGACGGGCTCGCAAAGGGCTTTCCGTTGATACCTTACGGGCCGCGAGACGCATCCCGGTTCAAAAGTTACGGCCGTTTGAAGCTGGCGACGGCGTGGGGGAGGTATCATAAAACAAATGATCGCGCACATTGTGGCAGGTGCGATCATACCAGCACTAATGCACCGGATCCCATCAGAACTCCGCAGTCAAGCGTGCTTGGGCGAGAGTAGTACTGGGATGGGTGACCTCCTGGGAAGTCCTCGTGTTGCACCTCTTTTTTGCTACTTTCCCGGGTCCGCACCACCTCTGTTTTTGTTCTTTCAATTTTATTTGTCCTTCACCCGATTCTGTGGCCTCGACGACGACTGGCTAGCAAAGGGCTTTCCGTTGATACCTTACGGGCCGCGAGACGCATCCCGGTTCAAAAGTTACGACCGTTTGAAGCTGGCGACGGCGCGGGGGAGGTATCATAAAACAAATGATCACGCACATTGTGGCAGGTGCGATCATACCACCACTAATGCACCGGATCCCATCAGAACTCTGCAGTTAAGCGTGCTTTGGCGAGAGTAGTACTGGGATGGGTGACCTCCTGGGAAGTCCTCGTGTTGTACCTCTTTTTTGCTACTTTCCCGGGTCTGCACCACCTCTGTTTTTGTTCTTTCAATTTTATTTGTCCCTCACCTGATTTTGTGGCCTCGACGTCGACGGGCTCGCAAAGGGCTTTCCGTTGATACCTTACGGGCCTAGAGACGCATCCCGGTTCAAAAGTTACGGCCGTTTGAAGCTGGCGACGGCGTGGGGGAGGTATCATAAAACAAATGATCGCGCACATTGTGGCAGGTGCGATCATACCAGCACTAATGCACCGGATCCCATCAGAACTCCGCAGTTAAGCGTGCTTGGGCGAGAGTAGTACTGGGATGGGTGACCTCCTGGGAAGTCCTCGTGTTGCACCTCTTTTTTGCTACTTTCCCGGGTCCGCACCACCTCTATTTTTGTTCTTTCAATTTTATTTGTCTTTCACCCAATTCTGTGGCCTCGACGACGACTGGCTAGCAAAGGGCTTTCCGTTGATACCTTACGGGCCGCGAGACGCATCCCGGTTCAAAAGTTACGACCGTTTGAAGCTGGCGAGGGCGTGGGGGAGGTATCATAAAACAAATGATCGCGCACATTGTGGTAGGTGCGATCATACCAGCACTAATGCATCGGATCCCATCAGAACTCCGCAGTTAAGGGTGCTTGGGCGAGAGTAGTACTGGGATGGGTGACCTCCTGGGAAGTCCTCGTGTTGCACCTCTTTTTTGCTACTTTCCCAGGTCCGCACCACCTCTATTTTTGTTCTTTCAATTTTATTTGTCCTTCACCCGATTCTGTGGCCTCGACGACGACTGGCTAGCAAAGGGCTTTCCGTTGATACCTTCCGGGCCGCGAGACGCATCCCGGTTCAAAAGTTACGACCGTTTGAAGCTGGCGACGGCGTGGGGGAGGTATCATAAAACAAATGATCGCGCACATTGTGGCAGGTGCGATCATACCAGCACTAATGCACCGGATCCCATCAGAACTCCACAGTTAAGCGTGCTTGGGCGAGAGTAGTACTGGGATGGGTGACCTCCTGGGAAGTCCTCGTGTTGCACCTCTTTTTTGCTACTTTCCCAGGTCCGCACCACCGCTGTTTTTGTTCTTTCAATTTTATTTGTCCCTCACCCGATTTTGTGGCCTCGACGTCGACGGGCTCGCAAAGGGCTTTCCGTTGATACCTTACGGGCCGCGAGACGCATCCCGGTTCAAAAGTTACGGCCGTTTAAAGCTGGCGACGGCGTGGGGGAGGTATCATAAAACAAATGATCGCGCACATTGTGGTAGGTGCGATCATACCAGCACTAATGCATCGGATCCCATCAGAACTCCGCAGTTAAGGGTGCTTGGGCGAGAGTAGTACTGGGATGGGTGACCTCCTGGGAAGTCCTCGTGTTGCACCTCTTTTTTGCTACTTTCCCGGGTCCGCACCACCTCTATTTTTGTTCTTTCAATTTTATTTGTCCTTCACCCGATTCTGTGGCCTCGACGACGACTGGCTAGCAAAGGGCTTTCCGTTGATACCTTCCGGGCCGCGAGACGCATCCCGGTTCAAAAGTTACGACCGTTTGAAGCTGGCGACGGCGTGGGGGAGGTATCATAAAACAAATGATCGCGCACATTGTGGCAGGTGCGATCATACCAGCACTAATGCACCGGATCCCATCAGAACTCCGCAGTCAAGCGTGCTTGGGCGAGAGTAGTACTGGGATGGGTGACCTCCTGGGAAGTCCTCGTGTTGCACCTCTTTTTTGCTACTTTCCCGGGTCCGCACCACCTCTCTTTTTGTTCTTTCAATTTTATTTGTCCTTCACTCGATTCTGTGGCCTCGACGACGACTGGCTAGCAAAGGGCTTTCCGTTGATACCTTACGGGCCGCGAGACGCATCCCGGTTCAAAAGTTACGACCGTTTGAAGCTGGCGACGGCGTGGGGGAGGTATCATAAAACAAATGATTGCGCACATTGTGGCAGGTGCGATCATACCAGCACTAATGCACCGGATCCCATTAGAACTCCACAGTTAAGCGTGCTTGGGCGAGAGTAGTACTGGGATGGGTGACCTCCTGGGAAGTTCTCGTGTTGCACCTTTCTGCACCACCGCTGTTTTTGTTCTTTCAATTTTATTTGTCCCTCACCCGATTTTGTGGCCTCGACGTCGACGGGCTCGCAAAGGGCTTTCCGTTGATACCTTACGGGCCGCGAGACGCATCCCGGTTCAAAAGTTACGGCCGTTTGAAGCTGGCGATGGCGTGGGGGAGGTATCATAAAACAAATGATCGCGCACATTGTGGCAGGTGCGATCATACCAGCACTAATGCACTGGATCCCATCAGAACTCCGCAGTTAAGCGCGCTTGGGCGAGAGTAGTACTGGGATGGGTGACCTCCTGGGAAGTCCTCGTGTTGCACCTCTTTTTTGCTACTTTCCCGGGTCCGCTCCACCGTTATTTTTGTTCTTTCAATTTTATTTGTCCTTCACCCGATTCTGTGGCCTCGACGACGACTGGCTAGCAAAGGGCTTTCCGTTGATACCTTCCGGGCCGCGAGACGCATCCCGGTTCAAAAGTTACGACCGTTTGAAGCTGGCGACGGCGTGGGGAAGGTATCATAAAACAAGTGATCACGCACATTGTGGCAGGTGCGATCATACCAGCACTAATGCACTGGATCCCATCAGAACTCCGCAGTTAAGCGCGCTTGGGCGAGAGTAGTACTGGGATGGGTGACCTCTTGGGAAGTCCTCGTGTTGCACCTCTTTTTTGCTACTTTCCCGGGTCCGCACCACCGCTATTTTTGTTCTTTCAATTTTATTTGTCCCTCACCCGATTTTGTGGCCTCGACGTCGACGGGCTCGCAAAGGGCTTTCCGTTGATACCTTACGGGCCGCGAGACGCATCCCGGTTCAAAAGTTACGGCCGTTTGAAGCTGGCGACGGCGTGGGGGAGGTATCATAAAACAAATGATCGCGCACATTGTGGCAGGTGCGATCATACCAGCACTAATGCACCGGATCCCATCAGAACTCCGCAGTCAAGCGTGCTTGGGCGAGAGTAGTACTGGGATGGGTGACCTCCTGGGAAGTCCTCGTGTTGCACCTCTTTTTTGCTACTTTCCCGGGTCCGCACCACCTCTGTTTTTGTTCTTTCAATTTTATTTGTCCTTCACCCGATTCTGTGGCCTCGACGACGACTGGCTAGCAAAGGGCTTTCCGTTGATACCTTACGGGCCGCGAGACGCATCCCGGTTCAAAAGTTACGACCGTTTGAAGCTGGCGACGGCGCGGGGGAGGTATCATAAAACAAATGATCACGCACATTGTGGCAGGTGCGATCATACCACCACTAATGCACCGGATCCCATCAGAACTCTGCAGTTAAGCGTGCTTTGGCGAGAGTAGTACTGGGATGGGTGACCTCCTGGGAAGTCCTCGTGTTGTACCTCTTTTTTGCTACTTTCCCGGGTCTGCACCACCTCTGTTTTTGTTCTTTCAATTTTATTTGTCCCTCACCTGATTTTGTGGCCTCGACGTCGACGGGCTCGCAAAGGGCTTTCCGTTGATACCTTACGGGCCTAGACACGCATCCCGGTTCAAAAGTTACGGCCGTTTGAAGCTGGCGACGGCGTGGGGGAGGTATCATAAAACAAATGATCGCGCACATTGTGGCAGGTGCGATCATACCAGCACTAATACACTGGATCCCATCAGAACTCCGCAAGTAAGCGTGCTTCGGCGAGAGTAGTACTGGGATGGGTGACCTCCTGGGAAGTCCTCGTGTTGCACCTCTTTTTTGCTACTTTCCCGGGTCCGCACCATCGCTGTTTTTGTTCTTTCAATTTTATTTGTCCCTCACCCGATTTTGTGGCCTCGACGTCGACGGGCTCGCAAAGGGCTTTCCGTTGATACCTTACGGGCCGCGAGACGCATCCCGGTTCAAAAGTTACGGCCGTTTGAAGCTGGCGACGACGTGGGGGAGGTATCATAAAACAAATGATCGCGCACATTGTGGCAGCTGCGATCATACCAGTACTAATGCACCGGATCCCTTCAGAACTCTGTAGTTAAGCGTACTTGGGTGAGAGTAGTACTGGGATGGGTGACCTCCTGGGAAGTCCTCGTGTTGCACCTCTTTTTTGCTACTTTCCCGGGTCCGCACCACCTCTGTTTTTGTTCTTTCAATTTTAGTTGTCCTTCACCCGATTCTGTGGCCTTGACGACGACTGGCTAGCAAAGGGCTTTCCGTTGATACCTTACGGGCCGTGAGACGCATCCCGGTTCAAAAGTTACGACCGTTTGAAGCTGGCGACGGCGTGGGGGAGGTATCATAAAACAAATGATCGCGCACATTATGGCAAGTGCGATCATACCAGCACTAATGCACCGAATCCCATCAGAACTCCGCAGTTAAGCGCGCTTGGGCGAGAGTAGTACTGGGATGGGTGACCTCCTGGGAAGTCCTTGTGTTGCACCTCTTTTTTGCTACTTTCCCGGGTCCGCACCACCTCTGTTTTTGTTCTTTCAATTTTGTTTGTCCTTCACCCGATTCTGTGGCCTCGACGACGACTGGCTAGCAAAGGGCTTTCCGTTGATACCTTACGGGCCGCGAGACGCATCCCGGTTCAAAAGTTACGACCGTTTGAAGCTAGCGACGGCGTGGGGGAGGTATCATAAAACAAATGATCGCGCACATTGTGGCAGGTGCGATCATACCAGCACTAATGCACCGGATCCCATCAGAACTCCGCAGTTAAGCGCGCTTGGGCGAGAGTAGTACTGGGATGGGTGACCTCCTAGGAAGTCCTCGTGTTGCACCTCTTTTTTGCTACTTTCCCGGGTCCGCACCACCTCTGTTTTTGTTCTTTCAATTTTGTTTGTCCTTCACCCGATTCTGTGGCCTCGACGCCGACGGGCTCGCAAAGGGATTTCCGTTGATACCTTACGGGCCGCGAGACGCATCCCGGTTCAAAAGTTACGGCCGTTTGAAGCTGGCGACGGCGTGGGGGAGGTATCATAAAACAAATGATCGCACACATTGTGGCAGGTGCGATCATACCAGCACTAATGCACCGGATCCCATCAGAACTCCGCAGTTAACCGTGCTTGGGCGAGAGTAGTACTGGGATGGGTGACCTCCTGGGAAGTCCTTGTGTTGCACCTCTTTTTTGCTACTTTCCCGGGTCCGCACCACCTCTATTTTTGTTCTTTCAATTTTATTTGTCCTTCACCCGATTCTGTGGCCTCGACGACGACAGGCTAGCAAAGGCCTTTCCGTTGATACCTTCCGGGCCGCGAGACGCATCCCGGTTCAAAAGTTACGACCGTTTGAAGCTGGCGACGGCGTGGGGAAGGTATCATAAAATAAATGATCACGCACATTGTGGCAGGTGCGATCATACCAGCACTAATGCACCGGATCCCATCAGAACTCCGCAGTTAAGCGCGCTTGGGCGAGAGTAGTACTGGGATGGGTGACCTCCTGGGAAGTCCTCGTGTTGCACCTCTTTTTTGCTACTTTCCCGGGTCCGCACCACCGTTATTTTTGTTCTTTCAATTTTATTTGTCCCTCACCCGATTTTGTGGCCTCGACGTCGACGGGCACGCAAAGGGCTTTCCGTTGATACCTTATGGGCCGCGAGACGCATCCCGGTTCAAAAGTTACGGCCGTTTGAAGCTGGCGACGGCGTGGGGGAGGTATCATAAAACAAATGATCGCGCACATTGTGGCAGGTGCGATCATACCAGCACTAATGCACCGGATCCCATCAGAACTCCGCAGTCAAGCGTGCTTGGGCGAGAGTAGTACTGGGATGGGTGACCTCCTGGGAAGTCCTCGTGTTGCACCTCTTTTTTGCTACTTTCCCGGGTCCGCACCACCTCTGTTTTTGTTCTTTCAATTTTATTTGTCCTTCACCTGATTCTGTGGCCTCGACGACGACTGGCTAGCAAAGGGCTTTCCGTTGATACCTTACGGGCCGCGAGACGCATCCCGGTTCAAAAGTTACGACCGTTTGAAGCTGGCGACGGCGCGGGGGAGGTATCATAAAACAAATGATCACGCACATTGTGGCAGGTGCGATCATACCACCACTAATGCACCGGATCCCATCAGAACTCTGCAGTTAAGCGTGCTTTGGCGAGAGTAGTACTGGGATGGGTGACCTCCTGGGAAGTCCTCGTGTTGTACCTCTTTTTTGCTACTTTCCCGGGTCTGCACCACCTCTGTTTTTGTTCTTTCAATTTTATTTGTCCCTCACCTGATTTTGTGGCCTCGACGTCGACGGGCTCGCAAAGGGCTTTCCGTTGATACCTTACGGGCCTAGAGACGCATCCCAGTTCAAAAGTTACGGCCGTTTGAAGCTGGCGACGGCGTGGGGGAGGTATCATAAAACAAATAATCGCGCACATTGTGGCAGGTGCGATCATACCAGCACTAATACACTGGATCCCATCAGAACTCCGCAAGTAAGCGTGCTTGGGCGAGAGTAGTACTGGGATGGGTGACCTCCTGGGAAGTCCTCGTGTTACACATCTTTTTTGCTACTTTCCCGGGTCCGCACCACCGCTGTTTTTGTTCTTTCAATTTTATTGTCCCTCACCCGATTTTGTGGCCTCGACGTCGACGGGCTCGCAAAGGGCTTTCCGTTGATACCTTACGGGCCGCGAGACGCATCCCGGTTCAAAAGTTACGGCCGTTTGAAGCTGGCGACGACGTGGGGGAGGTATCATAAAACAAATGATCGCGCACATTGTGGCAGCTGCGATCATACCAGCACTAATGCACCGGATCCCATCAGAACTCTGCAGTTAAGCGCACTTGGGCGAGAGTAGTACTGGGATGGGTGACCTCCTGGGAAGTCCTCGTGTTGCACCTCTTTTTTGCTACTTTCCCGGGTCCGTACCACCTCTGTTTTTGTTCTTTCAATTTTAGTTGTCCTTCACCCGATTCTGTGGCCTTGACGACGACTGGCTAGCAAAGGGCTTTCCGTTGATACCTTACGGGCCGCGAGACGCATCGCGGTTCAAAAGTTACGACCGTTTGAAGCTGGCGACGGCGTGGGGGAGGTATCATAAAACAAATGATTGCGCACATTGTGGCAGGTGCGATCATACCAGCACTAATGCACCGAATCCCATCAGAACTCCGCAGTTAAGCGCGCTTGGGCGAGAGTAGTACTGGGATGGGTGACCTCCTGGGAAGTCGTCATGTTGCACCTCTTTTTTGCTACTTTCCCGGGTCCGCACCACCTCTGTTTTTGTTCTTTCAATTTTGTTTGTCCTTCACCCGATTCTGTGGCCTCAACGACGACTGGCTAGCAAAGGGCTTTCCGTTGATACCTTACGGGCCGCGAGACGCATCCCGGTTCAAAAGTTACGACCGTTTGAAGCTGGCGACGGCGTGGGGGAGGTATCATAAAACAAATGATCGCGCACATTGTGGCAGGTGCGATCATACCAGCACTAATGCACCGGATCCCATCAGAACTCCGCAGTTAAGCGCGCTTGGGCGAGAGTAGTACTGGGATGGGTGACCTCCTGGGAAGTCCTCGTGTTGCACCTCTTTTTTGCTACTTTCCCGGGTCCGCACCACCTCTGTTTTTGTTCTTTCAATTTTATTTGTCCTTCACCCGATTCTGTGGCCTCGACGACGACTGGCTAGCAAAGGGCTTTCCGTTGATACCTTACGGGCCACGAGACGCATCCCGGTTCAAAAGTTACGGCCGTTTGAAGCTGGCGACGGCGTGGGGAGGTATCATAAAACAAATGATCGCGCACATTGTGGCAGGTGCGATCATACCACTACTAATGCACCGGATCCCATTAGAACTCCGCAGTGAAGCGTGCTTTGGCGAGAGTAGTACTGGGATGGGTGACCTCCTGGGAAGTCCTCGTGTTGCACCTCTTTTTTGCTACTTTCCCGGGTCCGCACCACCTCTGTTTTTGTTCTTTCAATTTTATTTGTCCTTCACCCGATTCTGTGGCCTCGACGACGACTGGCTAGCAAAGGGCTTTCCGTTGATACCTTACGGGCCACGAGACGCATCCCGGTTCAAAAGTTACGGCCGTTTGAAGCTGGCGACGGCGTGGGGAGGTATCATAAAACAAATGATCGCGCACATTGTGGCAGGTGCGATCATACCACTACTAATGCACCGGATCCCATTAGAACTCCACAGTGAAGCGTGCTTGGGCGAGAGTAGTACTGGGATGGGTGACCTCCTGGGAAGTCCTCGTGTTGCACCTCTTTTTTGCTACTTTCCCGGGTCCGCACCACCGCTGTTTTTGTTCTTTCAATTTTATTTGTCCCTCACCCGATTTTGTGGCCTCGACGTCGACGGGCTCGCAAAGGGCTTTCCGTTGATACCGTACGGGCCGCGAGACGCATCCCGGTTCAAAAGTTACGGCCGTTTGAAGCTGGCGACGACGTGGGGGAGGTATCATAAAACAAATGATCGCGCACATTGTGGCAGCTGCGATCATACCAGCACTAATGCACCGGATCCCATCAGAACTCTGCAGTTAAGCGCACGTGGGCGAGAGTAGTACTGGGATGGGTGACCTCCTGGGAAGTCCTCGTGTTGCACCTCTTTTTTGCTACTTTCCCGGGTCCGCACCACCTCTTTTTTTGTTCTTTCAATTTTTTTTGTCCTTCACCAAATTCTGTGGCCTCGACGACGACTGGCTAGCAAAGGGCTTTCCGTTGATACCTTACGGGCCGCGAGACGCATCCCGGTTCAAAAGTTACGACCGTTTGAAGCTGGCGACGGCGTGGGGGAGGTATCATAAAACAAATGATCGTGCACATTGTGGCAGGTGCGATCATACCAGCACTAATGCACCGGATCCCATCAGAACTCCGCAGTTAAGCGCGCTTGGGCGAGAGTAGTACTGGGATGGGTGACCTCCTGGGAAGTCCTCGTGTTGCACCTCTTTTTTGCTACTTTCCCGGGTCCGCACCACCTCTGTTTTTGTTCTTTCAATTTTATTTGTCCTTCACCCGATTCTGTGGCCTCGACGACGACTGGCTAGCAAAGGGCTTTCCGTTGATACCTTACGGGCCACGAGACGCATCCCGGTTCAAAAGTTACGGCCGTTTGAAGCTGGCGACGGCGTGGGGAGGTATCATAAAACAAATGATCGCGCACATTGTGGCAGGTGCGATCATACCACTACTAATGCACCGGATCCCATTAGAACTCCGCAGTGAAGCGTGCTTGGGCGAGAGTAGTACTGGGATGGGTGACCTCCTGGGAAGTCCTCGTGTTGCACCTCTTTTTTGCTACTTTCCCGGGTCCGCACCACCGCTGTTTTTGTTCTTTCAATTTTATTTGTCCCTCACCCGATTTTGTGGCCTCGACGTCGACGGGCTCACAAAGGGCTTTCCGTTGATACCGTACGGGCCGCGAGACGCATCCCGGTTCAAAAGTTACGGCCGTTTGAAGCTGGCGACGACGTGGGGGAGGTATCATAAAACAAATGATCGCGCACATTGTGGCAGCTGCGATCATACCAGCACTAATGCACCGGATCCCATCAGAACTCTGCAGTTAAGCACACTTGGGCGAGAGTAGTACTGGGATGGGTGACCTCCTGGGAAGTCCTCGTGTTGCACCTCTTTTTTGCTACTTTCCCGGGTCCGCACCACCTCTGTTTTTGTTCTTTCAATTTTAGTTGTCCTTCACCCGATTCTGTGGCCTTGACGACGACTGGCTAGCAAAGGGCTTTCCGTTGATACCTTACGGGCCGCGAGACGCATCCCGGTTCAAAAGTTACGACCGTTTGAAGCTGGCGACGACGTGGGGGAGGTATCATAAAACAAATGATCGCGCACATTGTGGCAGGTGCGATCATACCAGCACTAATGCACCGAATCCCATCAGAACTCCGCAGTTAAGCACGCTTGGGCGAGAGTAGTACTAGGATGGGTGACCTCCTGGGAAGTCCTCGTGTTGCACCTCTTTTTTGCTACTTTCCCGGGTCCGCACCACCTCTGTTTTTGTTCTTTCAATTTTGTTTGTCCTTCACCCGATTCTGTGGCCTCGACGACGACTGGCTAGCAAAGGGCTTTCCGTTGATACCTTACGGGCCGCGAGACGCATCCCGGTTCAAAAGTTACGACCGTTTGAAGCTGGCGACGGCGTGGGGGAGGTATCATAAAACAAATGATCGCGCACATTGTGGCAGGTGCGATCATACCAGCACTAATGCACCGGATCCCATCAGAACTCCGCAGTTAAGCGCGCTTGGGTGAGAGTAGTACTGGGATGGGTGACCTCCTGGGAAGTCCTCGTGTTGCACCTCTTTTTTGCTACTTTCCCGGGTCCGCACCACCTCTGTTTTTGTTCTTTCAATTTTAGTTGTCCCTCACCTGATTCTGTGGCCTCAACGTCGACGGGCTCGCAAAGGACTTTCTGTTGATACCTTACGGGCCTAGAGACGCATCCCGGTTCAAAAGTTACGGCCGTTTGAAGCTGGCGACGGCGTGGGGGAGGTATCATAAAACAAATGATCGCGCACATTGTGGCAGGTGTGATCATACCAGCACTAATGCACCGGATCCCATTAGAACTCCGCAGTTAAGCATGCTTGGGCAAGAGTAGTACTGGGATGGGTGACCTCCTGGGAAGTCCTCGTGTTGCACCTCTTTTTTGCTACTTTACCGGGTCCGCACCACCGCTGTTTTTGTTCTTTCAATTTTATTTGTCCCTCACCCGATTTTGTGGCCTCGACGTCGACGGGCTCGCAAAGGGCTTTCTGTTGATACCTTACGGGCCGCGAGACGCATCCCGGTTCAAAAGTTACGGCCGTTTGAAGCTGGCGACGGCGTGGGGGAGGTATCATAAAACAAATGATCGCGCACATTGTGGCAGGTGCGATCATACTAGCACTAATGCACCGAATCCCATCAGAACTCCGCAGTTAAGTGTGCTCGGGCGAGAGTAGTACTGGGATGGGTGACCTCCTGGGAAGTCCTCGTGTTGCACCTCTTTTTTGCTACTTTCCCGGGCCCGCACCACCGCTGTTTTTGTTCTTTCAATTTTATTTGTCCCTCACCCGATTTTGTGGCCTCGACGTCGACGGGCTCGCAAAGGGCTTTCCGTTGATACCTTACGGGCCGCGAGACGCATCCCGGTTCAAAAGTTACGACCGTTTGAAGCTGGCGACGGCGTGGGGGAGGTATCATAAAACAAATGATCGCGCACATTGTGGCAGGTGCGATCATACCAGCACTAATGCACCGAATCCCATCAGAACTCCGTAGTTAAGCGCGCTTGGGCGAGAGTAGTACTAGGATGGGTGACCTCCTGGGAAGTCCTCGTGTTGCACCTCTTTTATGCTACTTTCCCGGGTCCGCACCACCTCTGTTTTTGTTCTTTCAATTTTGTTTGTCCTTCACCCGATTCTGTGGCCTCGACGACGACTGGCTAGCAAAGGGCTTTCCGTTGATACCTTACGGGCCGCGAGACGCATCCCGGTTCAAAAGTTACGACCGTTTGAAGCTGGCGACGGCGTGGGGGAGGTATCATAAAACAAATGATCGCGCACATTGTGGCAGGTGCGATCATACCAGCACTAATGCACCGGATCCCATCAGAACTCCGCAGTTAAGCGCGCTTGGGTGAGAGTAGTACTGGGATGGGTGACCTCCTGGGAAGTCCTCGTGTTGCACCTCTTTTTTGCTACTTTCCCGGGTCCGCACCACCTCTGTTTTTGTTCTTTCAATTTTATTTGTCCCTCACCTGATTCTGTGGCCTCGACGTCGACGGGCTCGCAAAGGGCTTTCCGTTGATACCTTACGGGCCTAGAGACGCATCCCGGTTCAAAAGTTACGGCCGTTTGAAGCTGGCGACGGCGTGAGGGAGGTATCATAAAAAAAATGATCGCGCACATTGTGGCAGGTGCGATCATACCACCACTAATGCACCGGATCCCATCAGAACTCTGCAGTTAAGCGTGCTTGGGCGAGAGTAGTACTGGGATGGGTGACCTCCTGGGAAGTCCTCGTGTTGCACCTCTTTTTTGCTACTTTCCCGGGTCCGCACCACCGCTGTTTTTGTTCTTTCAATTTTATTTGTCCCTCACCCGATTTTGTGGCCTCGACGTCGACGGGCTCGCAAAGGGCTTTCCGTTGATACCTTACGGGCCGCGAGACGCATCCCAGTTCAAAAGTTACGACCGTTTGAAGCTGGAGATGGCGTGGGGGAGGTATCATAAAACCAATGATCGTACACATTGTGGCAGGTGCGATCATACCGCCACTAATGCACCGGATCCCATCAGAACTCTGCAGTTAAGCGTGCTTGGGCGAGAGTAGTACTGGGTGGGTGACCTCCTGGGAAGTCCTCGTGTTGTACCTCTTTTTTGCTACTTTCCCGGGTCCGCACCACCTCTTTTTTTGTGCTTTCAATTTTATTTGTCCTTCACCCGATTCTGTGGCCTCGACGACGACTGGCTAGCAAAGGGCTTTCCGTTGATACCTTACGGGCCGCGAGACGCATCCCGGTTCAAAAGTTACGACCGTTTGAAGCTGGCGACGGCGTGGGGGAGGTATCATAAAACAAATGATCGCGCATATTGTGGCAGGTGCGATCATACCAGCACTAATGCATCGGATCCCATCAGAACTCCGCAGTTAAGCGTGCTTGGGAGAGAGTAGTACTGGGATGGGTGACCTCCTGGGAAGTCCTCGTGTTGCACCTCTTTTTTGCTACTTTCCCGGGTCCGCACCACCTTTGTTTTTGTTCTTTCAATTTTATTTGTCCCTCACCCGATTTTGTGGTCTCGACGTCGACGGGCTCGCAAAGGGCTTTCTGTTGATACCTTACGGGCCGCGAGACGCATCCCAGTTCGAAAGTTACGATCGTTTGAAGCTGGAGATGGCGTGGGGGAGGTATCATAAAACCAATGATCGTACACATTGTGGCAGGTGCGATCATACCGCCACTAATGCACCGGATCCCATCAGAACTCTGCAGTTAAGCGTGCTTGGGCGAGAGTAGTACTGGGTGGGTGACCTCCTGGGAAGTCCTCGTGTTGTACCTCTTTTTTGCTACTTTCCCGGGTCCGCACCACCTCTTTTTTTGTGCTTTCAATTTTATTTGTCCTTCACCCGATTCTGTGGCCTCGACGATGACTGGCTAGCAAAGGGCTTTCCGTTGATACCTTACGGGCCGCGAGACGCATCCCGGTTCAAAAGTTACGACCGTTTGAAGCTGGCGACGGCGTGGGGGAGGTATCATAAAACAAATGATCGCGCATATTGTGGCAGGTGCGATCATACCAGCACTAATGCACCGGATCCTATCAGAACTCCGCAGTTAAGCATGCTTGGGAGAGAGTAGTACTGGGATGGGTGACCTCCTGGGAAGTCCTCGTGTTGCACCTCTTTTTTGCTACTTTCCCGGGTCCGCACCACCTCTGTTTTTGTTCTTTCAATTTTATTTGTCCTTCACCCGATTTTGTGGCCTCGGCGACGACTGGCTAGCAAAGGGCTTTCCGTTGATACCTTACGGGCCGCGAGACGCATCCCAGTTTAAAAGTTACGACCGTTTGAAGCTGGTGACGGCGTGGGGGAGGTATCATAAAACCAATGATCGCGCACATTGTGGCAGGTGCGATCATACCACCACTAATGCACCGGATCCCATCAGAACTCTGCAGTTAAGCGTGCTTTGGCGAGAGTAGTACTGGGATGGGTGACCTCCTGGGAAGTCCTCGTGTTGCACCTTTTTTTTGCTACTTTCCCGGGTCCGCACCACCTCTGTTTTTGTTCTTTCAATTTTATTTGTCCCTCACCTGATTCTGTGGCCTCGACGTCGACGGGCTCGCAAAGGGCTTTCCGTTGATACCTTACGGGCCTAGAGACGCATCCCGGTTCAAAAGTTACGGCCGTTTGAAGCTGGCGACGGCGTGGGGAGGTATCTAAAACCAATGATCGCGCACATTATGGCAGGTACGATCATACCAGCACTAATGCACCGGATCCCATCAGAACTCCGCAGTTAAGCGCGCTTGGGCGAGAGTAGTACTGGGATGGTTACCTCCTGGGAAGTCTTCGTGTTGCACCTCTTTTTTGCTACTTTCCCGGGTCCGCACCACCGGTGTTTTTGTTCTTTCAATTTTATTTGTCCCTCACCCGATTTTGTGGCCTCGACGTCGACGGGCTCGCAAAGGGCTTTCCGTTGATACCTTACGGGCCGCGAGACGCATCCCAGTTCAAAAGTTACGACCGTTTGAAGCTGGCGACGGCGTGGGGTAGGTATCATAAAACCAATGATCGCGCACATTGTGGCAGGTGCGATCATACCACCACTAATGCACCGGATCCCATCAGAACTCTGCAGTTAAGCGTGCTTTGGCGAGAGTAGTACTGGGATGGGTGACCTCCTGGGAAGTCCTCGTGTTGCACCTCTTTTTTGCTACTTTCCCGGGTCCGCACCACCTCTGTTTTTGTTCTTTCAATTTTATTTGTCCCTCACCTGATTCTGTGGCCTCGACGTCGACGGGCTCGCAAAGGGCTTTCCGTTGATACCTTACGGGCCTAGAGACGCATCCCGGTTCAAAAGTTACGGCCGTTTGAAGCTGGCGACGGCGTGGGGGAGGTATCATAAAACAAATGATCGCGCACATTGTGGCAGGTGCGATCATACCAGCACTAATGCACCGGATCCCATCAGAACTCCGCAGTTAAGCGTGCTTGGGCGAGAGTAGTACTGGGATGGGTGTTAACCAAGTGGCCTCAATTACTCAAGAGGGGGGGTGAATTGAGTATTAAAAACTTTTCTTTGGAATGCTCTTGAAATTGATTCTTTTGTCACTATGTATGTTTAAGATAATAAATTAGATAACAAGAAGCAATAAATTATACACAAGACAAACTAACAACTACTTAAAGAGTTTGAATAATGAATCAATTTAGTTGCAAAGCAATTTATAGGACTTTTTAGAAAGATGAATTCAAAAGAGATGCTTAAGTCCAAGTTTAACAAAGTTATTCAAAAATGGTTTTCAACTTAATATATCATGCACTTAGTTCAATTAATGAAGCAAGGAAGTTAAGCAAACAAATTAGGTGCACAAATTAAATGAGTTAAGGGAAGAAGGATTTGCAAACCGATGTATACGAGTTCCACCACGCCGGTGTACGTCTCGCCTCTAAGCAACCCACTTAGAGGATTTCCACTATTGTAGATTAGAGATACACTTTGAGCAATTGCAACTTCCTAGTGTCCCACACTCAAGAATCCAATTCTCACAAGTACAAGGGCACCCCACCCAATCTCTCAATCTCACAATTACAAGGTTGAAACCCAACCCAAAGCTTCTATGAAGTTTAGTGTTTAAGTGTACAAGGAAACTCTCTCACTAGAGTGGATATACAAGTTTAAAGCTTACACAAGATAATAACTCTCAAAGAGAGGATATGCAAGTTAAGTACACAAATATAATCTTCCCACAAATTAACTCTCAAAAATAATCTCAAGAAATATGCCAATCAAGAATAAAGAGAGTAAGTAGAAGAGCAAGAGAATGGAGGAGGAAGAAAGCAAATGGAAATGCTTCAAATGCTTGGTGCAAGTTTTGCCTTCAACTCCTTCTCTATTTATAGGCAAGGGCACATGTAATTTGTCCAATTTTTAATTCCTCAGAAACATAAATCCACAAAACATTCCATGTTTTGTGTTCCTTGTTTCCATGCACAACTTTCCTGACCTTGATTCTTGCTATTTATGTCTCCAATGCTCCTTGATTCAATGAATACATGTTTCCATGTTTCTTGCAACTTTGTCAGCATTCAAAATTCGAAATTCAAATTTTGAACTAAATAAATCTATTCATGTGAAATATGAATTGATTTATTTATGAAAATTTGAAGATTCTGGGCAATTTGGAACGTATGAATATATTTGACTCGTTTTAGCCCTCTTTGATATTTGATGAGTCTTGGCTCCAATCCTTTGATTCTTGGCACATTTGTTGATCACTTGTACTTGATTAAAACTTCCTTAAATGCCTTTAACATAAGTCCTTGATTGTTCATCAAAATTAAACATCAACCATTTTAAATTCCACATCAAACATAATTAATTGCTTGATAACATCCTTGATACTTCTCCATTTGTTGTGTCATTATCAAAACCTACATCAACATAAAAATACATTCTCCCCCTTTTTGATGATGACAACAAATGTTTGTCTCTTGGGATGTTAGTATCATAACAATTCATATATATATATATATATATGTTTCAAGAAAGACTCCCCCTTTGGCATGCAATTTGATACCATATATTTATGACATTATAGGCACAAGTTTAGAAGAGAATATTAAGGATAAAAGGTCTCTCCCCCTTAATAAGGTCTCTCCCTCTTAATCATCTCCCCCTTAATCATTCAATACTTAAAAGATCTCTTACCTTTTACAAGATATTTTTATGCCATCTAGATAGTGTATATCTTCTCCCCCTTTCTTATATATATATCTCTCCCCCTTTAAATGTATGTATTTCTCTCCCCCTTTGGCATCATCAAAAAGATTTCCTTAACATATACTTCTTAAAGGTAGATGCATACATTTTGAAGTAAGATAACAATGCAATATACATCACGAAATCATTCAAGGCATATAGGCACATAATGTCTCATGGGAATCGATTTATCTAGCTATTTTTACGCGATTTTGAAGAATCATGTTACTAGATAGTTGTTTTGTGAGGGATATATGCAATGATTTAAATTTTGCAAGTTGCCAATGATTTTGTTGCACTAGAGAGTCAAGAAAATCAAAGGTCATTTGCCATTTATTTTTGAGAACCATGTTGTATATAGGAGATTATCTTTGTGTCAAAATATGTTTAAAATATATGGGGACTCCACGGGATCTTTAAATAACACAAGAGATTTGTATAGCATTAAGTTGTTATTGGAAATGTGAGTATAAATTTTCTTTACAAATTTGTATGTATATCACAAAGTAAGGTATTATGTTCAAGGAAATGAAAATTTTATGAAAAAGATGAGTTGGAAATCTTCAAGTTAAAGATTTGTAAAGTTTTGTTCAAAGAGTAAGAAAGTGTGATAAAATAAATCAATTAGGAAATTTCCAAAATTCCTAACTCCCTTCTAATATTTATAAATTGGTCTTTTGGAAGGGGTTTTGTAAAAATGTCCGCCAATTGTTTTGAAGTTTCAACATATTCAAGTACACAATCTCCTTTTAAAACATGGTCTCTTATGAAGTGATGTCTTATTTCAATGTGTTTGGTCCTAGAATGCATGACCGGATTCTTAGATATATTTATTGCACTAGTGTTATCACATTTAATGGGGACTTTATCCAAGGAAATACCAAAATCAAGAAGTTGTTGTCTCATCCAAAGAATTTGAGCACAACAACTACCGGCTGCTACATATTCTGCCTCAGCCGTTGATAATGCAACACTTGCTTGTTTCTTGCTATGCCAAGAAACAAGGGAACTACCAAGTAAATGACATGTGCCACTAGTACTTTTTCTATCAAGCTTACAACCCGCAAAGTCGGAATCGGAATATCCTAAAAGATTACATTCAACGCCTTTGGGATACCATAAACCAACATTTTGAGTACCCACAAGATATTTCAAAATTCTTTTTACAGCGGTGAGATGTGATTCTTTAGGACAAGCTTGATATCTAGCACACATGCATACGGCAAACATAATATCGGGTCTACTAGAAGTTAAATAAAGTAAGGATCCTATCATTCCTCGATACTTAGTTATTTCAACGTCCTTACCCTTTTCATCTTTATCTAGATAGCAAGATGTGCTCATTGGTATTGCTATTTCATTTGCCTTATCCATTTCAAAATGTTTAAGTAATTCTTTACAATATTTTGTTTGACTAATAAAAGTTCCTTCATTTGTTTGTTTTATTTGTAATCCTAAGAAAAAGGTAAGTTCTCCCATCATGGACATTTCAAATTCTTTTTGCATGAATTTAGCAAACTCTTGACAAAGACTTTCATTTGTAGCACCAAAAATTATGTCATCAACATAAACTTGTACCAAAAGAATGTCATTATTTTTACGCCTTATAAATAGTGTAGTGTCAACCTTTCCTCTTTCGAAATTATTTTCTAAAAGAAATTTGCTAAGTCTTTCATACCAAGCTCTTGGAGCTTGTTTCAAACCGTATAAGGCTTTTCTCAATTTAAAAACATGATTTGGAAATTTATGATTTTCAAAACCGGGAGGTTGTTCTACATAAACTTCTTCTTGAATATAGCCATTTAAAAAAGCGCTTTTGACATCCATTTGATAAAGTTTAAAATCCATACAACAAGCAAAAGCTAATAGTAATCTAATGGCTTCTAACCTAGCTACGGGAGCATACGTTTCTTCATAGTCTATTCCTTCTTCTTGATTATACCCCTTAGCAACTAGTCTAGCTTTGTTTCTAGTTATTATTCCATTTTCATCTAGCTTGTTCCTAAAAACCCATTTGGTGCCTATTATTTGATGGTCATTGGGTCTTGGCACAAGTTCCCAAACTTCATTTCTTTCAAATTGGTTTAATTCTTCTTGCATGGCCAACATCCAATGTTCATCAATAATGGCTTCATCAATATTTTTGGGTTCAATTTGAGATACAAAGGCTAAGTGATTGCATGCATTTCTAATGGCATTTCGAGTGCTTACCCCTTTGGTTATTTCTCCAATGATTTTGTCCAAGGGATGGTCTTTTAGGGTTACCCAATATTGTTGTTTGTCAAGTTGTGTTTCTTCATTATTGGCTTCTTCTTTGTCTTCCAAGTTCATTTCTTGGAAGGTACCTACAAGATCATCAACTTCCTTTCTCGGAGGATTTTGGTTAAGTTCATCGAATTTAACATGTATGGACTCTTCAATTGTAAAGGTTCGTTTGTTAAAGAGTCTATATGCTTTACTAGTAGATGAATAACCTAGAAAAATTGCTTCATCAGATTTTGCATCAAATTTGCCAAGATTTTCCTTTCCATTGTTTAAGACAAAACATTTACATCCAAAAATGTGAAAGTAAGAAATATTTGGTTTACGTCCTTTGTAAAGTTCATAGGGGGTTTTCTTTAGTATAGGCCTTATTAAACAACGATTCATAACATGACAAGCGGTGTTTACCGCATCGGCCCAAAAATGTTTTGAAATATTTGCTTCATTCAATATAGTTCTTGCAAGCTCCGCTAAAGATCGATTTTTCCTTTCAACTACTCCATTTTGTTGTGGAGTTCTTGGAGCCGAAAAATTATGTTCAATGCCAAACTTTTCACAAAATTTTTCAAAAGATTGGTTTTCAAATTCTCCCCCATGATCCGTTCGAATGGATGCTATTTTTAAATTTTGTTCATTTTGGATGACCTTGGCAAGTTTCTTAAATGCTTGATATGCTTCATGTTTATGAGTAAGAAACAATGTCCATGTATATCTAGAGTAATCATCCACAATCACAAGACCATAATGGTTTCCACCAAAACTTTTGATTTTCGAAGGTCCAAATAAATCCATATGTAAAAGTTGTAAAGGCCTTGTTGTTGAAACAATATTTTTTGCTTGAAAAGAAGCCTTTACTTGTTTTCCTTTTTGACAAGCGTCACAAAATTTATTTTCAAATTTTAATTTTGGTAAACCAATAACTAAATCTTTTGAAACAAGTTTATTTAAATGGTCTACATGAATGTGAGCGATTCTTCTATGCCATAGCCATGATTCATCCTCTTTAGTTATGAAACATTGTACATCATTTGAAGCAAGGCAATCTAGATTAATCATGTAAATGTTATCTACTCTTTGACCAACAAACTTTATCTCCTTGTTTAGTTTATTTTCAATTATGCAACCATTTGATTCAAAAACAATTTTGTAGCCCTTATCACATAATTGACTAATACTAAGCAAGTTGTGTTTTAGACCTTCAACATATAACACATCATTTATGGAGGTGGAAGAATTTTTACCAACATTTCCGATTCCGAGTATTCTTCCCTTTGTGTTATCTCCATAAGTAACAAATCCTTTATTTCGTGGAGTAAGTGATATAAACTTACTCTTATCTCCCGTCATATGTTTGGAACACCCACTATCCAAGTACCAATGGGTGTTACTTGCCTTAAAGCATACCTACAAAACAATTTAAGTTAGAGAGCTTGGTACCCATTTTATGTTGGGTCCTTGTAGGTTAGTTTGTGAAAAAGTTCCTTTAGGAACCCATACTTTTCTCACCACTTTTGGTCCTAATCTTCTAACTTTGCAATTATAAGAGTTATGACCTTTAAGACCACAATGATTACATTTTATAAAAGGTGAGGAGAATTTGCTTGGAGGTACAAAGAAATTTTTGTAGTGTTTTTCCATTTTTTGATTGCTATGTTCTTGATCATATCCCAAGCCGGTTTTACTAAACATGCATTTTTGTTGCCCAAGTAGGATATTCAAATTATCTCTTCCATTAGTGAACTTTTCTAGTGTCCTATTTAGGTCTACAACCTTGGTTTCTAATATAATGCATCTTTTTGCAAAATCACATGGTTTAACCTTAGAGCATGCTTGATTATTTCTATCATTTGTAAGTTTTTCAAGAGTTTTATTCAAGTCCAAAACCTTAGTTTCTAGCATATCACTTTTCTTTGAAAACTCACAAGGTTTGGTCCTAGAACATGTTTGAACATTTGCTAACTCTTCTTTTAAGGATTCATTTTCTTTACACACTTCCATGAGATGCATTTCTAGAGTATTACTAGTTTTTCTTGATAACTTAAGCTTATTAGAGACTTTGGTGAAGTTATCATACAAATCATCAAGAATATCAAGTAATTCATCCTTTCCTAAGTCATGAAAGTTTACCTCATTTTCTTCATCTTGGTGATTGGCCATGAGGCAAAGATTTGCTTCTTCATTTTCGGATTCATCCGAACTACTCACCTCATTTTCATCCCATGCTATGTATGCTCTTCTTCTTTCCTTTCTTTCTTTGTTCTTCTTTTTTAGATTTGGACAATCCACTTTGAAATGTCCTTCCTTTCCACATTCAAAACAAGTTGGTGAAGTAGAATTTTCTTTAGGTATAGATTTCTTACCTTGTGATTTGAAGTTCCTTTGAAAGCGTTTGTTCTTCATGAGCTTTCCAAACCTTTTTACAAATAGGCTTAACTCTTCATCTTCGTCAAGATCACTCTCGGTTTCATCTTCAACAATTGAAGTAGCTTTGAGAGCTAGTCCTTTCTTTTTGGAGACTTTCTCTTCTTCTTCCGCCATCTTCAATTCTTTTAGCTCTTGTTCTTGTTCTTGCAACTTACCAAATAGTGTAGCAAGAGACATTTCATTGATAGTAGGTGATTGTTTGATGGCCGTGACTAATGGTTGCCATTCCCTATTAAGACTTTTCAAGACTTTGTGAATAAGCTCTTTATTAGTATAAGTCTTTCCAAGTGTAATGAGTTGATTTATAATGAGTGTAAAACGTTTTTGCATATCAACAATAGATTCATTGGTATTTAGCCTAAAGCACTCATATTGACTAGTTAATGTACTAATCTTAGAGTCTTTAACATCATTTGTACCTTCATGGGTTACTTGTAAAGTATCCCACATCTCTTTAGCCGTTTCACATGTTATTACTCTAAAGAATTCATCGGGACCTAAGGCCGAAGTAATAAGATTTTTTGCCTTATAACCATATTGCACTTTCTTTTCTTCTTCACTAGACCAAATGTCCATAGGCTTTTCAACTTGTTTATTATCCACAACATGCATAGGTATAAAGGGACCATTTTCAATAGCATTCCACACTCTTAAATCTATTGATTGTACAAAAATTTTCATTCTTGCTTTCCAAAAAGCATAACCCTCACCATTAAAAGCGGGAGGTCGGTTTGTAGCACCACCCTCGGGAAACATGTTATATGAGGTTGAGGCCATTTGTTCTCTTGAAGCCGTTAAGCTTGATTTTCCAAGAGTCAAGCTCTGATACCACTTGTTAACCAAGTGGCCTCAATTACTCAAGAGGGGGGGTGAATTGAGTATTAAAAACTTTTCTTTGGAATGCTCTTGAAATTGATTCTTTTGTCACTATGTATGTTTAAGATAATAAATTAGATAACAAGAAGCAATAAATTATACACAAGACAAACTAACAACTACTTAAAGAGTTTGAATAATGAATCAATTTAGTTGCAAAGCAATTTATAGGACTTTTTAGAAAGATGAATTCAAAAGAGATGCTTAAGTCCAAGTTTAACAAAGTTATTCAAAAATGGTTTTCAACTTAATATATCATGCACTTAGTTCAATTAATGAAGCAAGGAAGTTAAGCAAACAAATTAGGTGCACAAATTAAATGAGTTAAGGGAAGAAGGATTTGTAAACCGATGTATACGAGTTCCACCATGCCGGTGTACGTCTCGCCTCTAAGCAACCCACTTAGAGGATTTCCACTATTGTAGATTAGAGATACACTTTGAGCAATTGCAACTTCCTAGTGTCCCACACTCAAGAATCCAATTCTCACAAGTACAAGGGCACCCCACCCAATCTCTCAATCTCACAATTACAAGGTTGAAACCCAACCCAAAGCTTCTATGAAGTTTAGTGTTTAAGTGTACAAGGAAACTCTCTCACTAGAGTGGATATACAAGTTTAAAGCTTACACAAGATAATAACTCTCAAAGAGAGGATATACAAGTTAAGTACACAAATATAATCTTCCCACAAATTAACTCTCAAAAATAATCTCAAGAAATATGCCAATCAAGAATAAAGAGAGTAAGTAGAAGAGCAAGAGAATGGAGGAGGAAGAAAGCAAATGGAAATGCTTCAAATGCTTGGTGCAAGTTTTGCCTTCAACTCCTTCTCTATTTATAGGCAAGGGCACATGTAATTTGTCCAATTTTTAATTCCTCAGAAACATAAATCCACAAAACATTCCATGTTTTGTGTTCCTTGTTTCCATGCACAACTTTCCTGACCTTGATTCTTGCTATTTATGTCTCCAATGCTCCTTGATTCAATGAATACATGTTTCCATGTTTCTTGCAACTTTGTCAGCATTCAAAATTCGAAATTCAAATTTTGAACTAAATAAATCTATTCATGTGAAATATGAATTGATTTATTTATAAAAATTTGAAGATTCTGGGCAATTTGGAACGTATGAATATATTTGACTCGTTTTAGCCCTCTTTGATATTTGATGAGTCTTGGCTCCAATCCTTTGATTCTTGGCACATTTGTTGATCACTTGTACTTGATTAAAACTTCCTTAAATGCCTTTAACATAAGTCCTTGATTGTTCATCAAAATTAAACATCAACCATTTTAAATTCCACATCAAACATAATTAATTGCTTGATAACATCCTTGATACTTCTCCATTTGTTGTGTCATTATCAAAACCTACATCAACATAAAAATACAATGGGTGACCTCCTGGGAAGTCCTCGTGTTGCACCTCTTTTTTGCTACTTTCCCGGGTCCGCACCACCTCTGTTTTTGTTCTTTCAATTTTATTTGTCCTTCACCCGATTCTGTGGCCTCGGCGACGACTGGCTAGCAAAGGGCTTTCCGTTGATACCTTACGGGCCGCGAGACGTATCCCAGTTCAAAAGTTACGACCGTTTGAAGCTGGCGACGTCGTGGGGGAGGTATCATAAAACCCATGATCGCGCACATTGTGGCAGGTGCGATCATACCACCACTAATGCACCGGATCCCATCAGAACTCTGCAGTTAAGCGTGCTTTGGCGAGAGTAGTACTGGGATGGGTGACCTCCTGGGAAGTCCTCGTGTTGCACCTCTTTTTTGCTACTTTCCCGGGTCCGCACCACCTCTGTTTTTGTTCTTTCAATTTTATTTGTCCCTCACCTGATTCTGTGGCCTCGACGTCGACGGGCTCGCAAAGGGCTTTCCGTTGATACCTTACGGGCCTAGAGACGCATCCCGGTTCAAAAGTTACGGCCGTTTGAAGCTGGCGACGGCGTGGGGGAGGTATCATAAAACAAATGATCGCGCATATTGTGGCAGGTGCGATCATACCAGCATTAACGCACCGGATCCCATCAGAACTCCACAGTTAAGCGTGCTGGGCGAGAGTAGTACTGGGATGGGTGACCTGCTGGGAAGTCCTCGTGTTGCACCTCTTTTTCGCTACTTTCCCGGGTCCGCACCACCTCTATTTTTGTTCTTTCAATTTTATTTGTCCTTCACCCGATTCTGTGGCCTCGACGACGACTGGCTAGCAAAGGGCTTTCCGTTGATACCTTCCGGGCCGCGAGACGCATCCCGGTTCAAAAGTTACGACCGTTTGAAGCTGGCGACGGCGTGGGGGAGGTATCATAAAACAAATGATCGCGCACATTGTGGCAGGTGCGATCATACCAGCACTAATGCACCGGATCCCATCAGAACTCCGCAGTTAAGCGTGCTTGGGCGAGAGTAGTACTGGGATGGGTGACCTCCTGGGAAGTCCTCGTGTTGCACCTCTTTTTTGCTACTTTCCCGGGTCCGCACCACCTCTATTTTTGTTCTTTCAATTTTATTTGTCCTTCACCCGATTCTGTGGCCTCGACGACGACTGGCTAGCAAAGGGCTTTCCGTTGATACCTTACGGGCCGCGAGACGCATCCCGGTTCAAAAGTTACGACCGTTTGAAGCTGGCGACGGCGTGGGGGAGGTATCATAAAACAAATGATCGCACACATTGTGGCAGGTGCGATCATACCACCACTAATGCACCGGATCCCATCAGAACTCCGTAGATAAGCGTGCTTGGGCGAGAGTAGTACTGGGATGGGTGACCTCCTGGGAAGTCCTCGTGTTGCACCTCTTTTTTGCTACTTTCCCAGGTCCGCACCACTGCTGTTTTTGTTCTTTCAATTTTATTTGTCCCTCACCCGATTTTGTGGCCTCGACGTCGACGGGCTCGCAAAGGGCTTTCCGTTGATACCTTACGGGCCGCGAGACGCATCCCGGTTCTAAAGTTACGGCCGTTTGAAGCTGGCGACGGCGTGGGGGAGGTATCATAAAACAAATGATCGCACACATTGTGGCAGGTGCGATCATACCAGCACTAATGCACCGGATCCCATCAGAACTCCGCAGTTAAGCGTGCTTGGGCGAGAGTAGTACTGGGATGGGTGACCTCCTGGGAAGTCCTCGTGTTGCACCTCTTTTTCGCTACTTTCCCGGGTCCGCACCACCTCTATTTTTGTTCTTTCAATTTTATTTGTCCTTCACCCGATTCTGTGGCCTCGACGACGACTGGCTAGCAAAGGGCTTTCCGTTGATACCTTACGGGCCGCGAGACGCATCCCGGTTCAAAAGTTACGACCGTTTGAAGCTGGCGACGGCGTGGGGGAGGTATCATAAAACAAATGATTGCGCACATTGTGGCAGGTGCGATCATACCAGCACTAATGCACCGGATCCCATTAGAAGTCCGCAGTTAAGCGTGCTTGGGCGAGAGTAGTACTGGGATGGGTGACCTCCTGGGAAGTCCTTGTGTTGCACCTTTCTGCACCACCGCTATTTTTGTTCTTTCAATTTTATTTGTCCCTCACCCGATTTTGTGGCCTCGACGTCGACGGGCTCGCAAAGGGCTTTCCGTTGATACCTTACGGGCCGCGAGACGCATCCCGGTTCAAAAGTTACGGCCGTTTGAAGCTGGCGACGGCGTGGGGGAGGTATCATAAAACAAATGATCACGCACATTGTGGCAGGTGCGATCATACCAGCACTAATGCACCGGATCCCATCAGAACTCCGCAGTCAAGCGTGCTTGGGCGAGAGTAGTACTGGGATGGGTGACCTCCTGGGAAGTCCTCGTGTTGCACCTCTTTTTTGCTACTTTCACGGGTCCGCACCACCTCTATTTTTGTTCTTTCAATTTTATTTGTCCTTCACCCGATTCTGTGGCCTCGACGACGACTGGCTAGCAAAGGGCTTTCCGTTGATACCTTACGGGCCGCGAGACGCATCCCGGTTCAAAAGTTACGACCGTTTGAAGCTGGCGACGGCGTGGGGGAGGTATCATAAAACAAATGATCGCACACATTGTGGCAGGTGCGATCATACCACCACTAATGCACCGGATCCCATCAGAACTCCGTAGATAAGCGTGCTTGGGCGAGAGTAGTACTGGGATGGGTGACCTCCTGGGAAGTCCTCGTGTTGCACCTCTTTTTTGCTACTTTCCCAGGTCCGCACCACTGTTGTTTTTGTTCTTTCAATTTGATTTGTCCCTCACCCGATTTTGTGGCCTCGACGTCGACGGGCTCGCAAAGGGCTTTCCGTTGATACCTTACGGGCCGCGAGACGCATCCCGGTTCAAAAGTTACGGCCGTTTGAAGCTGGCGACGGCGTGGGGGAGGTATCATAAAACAAATGATCGCACACATTGTGGCAGGTGCGATCATACCAGCACTAATGCACCGGATCCCATCAGAACTCCGCAGTTAAGCTTGCTTGGGCGAGAGTAGTACTGGGATGGGTGACCTCCTGGGAAGTCCTCGTGTTGCACCTCTTTTTCCCTACTTTCCCGGGTCCGCACCACCTCTATTTTTGTTCTTTCAATTTTATTTGTCCTTCACCCGATTCTGTGGCCTCGACGACGACTGGCTAGCAAAGGGCTTTCCGTTGATACCTTACGGGCCGCGAGACGCATCCCGGTTCAAAAGTTACGACCGTTTGAAGCTGGCGACGGCGTGGGGGAGGTATCATAAAACAAATGATTGCGCACATTGTGGCAGGTGCGATCATACCAGCACTAATGCACCGGATCCCATTAGAAGTCCGCAGTTAAGCGTGCTTGGGCGAGAGTAGTACTGGGATGGGTGACCTCCTGGGAAGTCCTTGTGTTGCACCTTTCTGCACCACCGCTATTTTTGTTCTTTCAATTTTATTTGTCCCTCACCCGATTTTGTGGCCTCGACGTCGACGGGCTCGCAAAGGGCTTTCCGTTGATACCTTACGTGCCGCAAGACGCATCCCGGTTCAAAAGTTACGGCCGTTTGAAGCTGGCGACGGCGTGGGGGAGGTATCATAAAACAAATGATCACGCACATTGTGGCAGGTGCGATCATACCAGCACTAATGCACCGGATCCCATCAGAACTCCGCAGTCAAGCGTGCTTGGGCGAGAGTAGTACTGGGATGGGTGACCTCCTGGGAAGTCCTCGTGTTGCACCTCTTTTTTGCTATTTTCACGGGTCCGCACCACCTCTATTTTTGTTCTTTCAATTTTATTTGTCCTTCACCCGATTCTGTGGCCTCGACGACGACTGGCTAGCAAAGGGCTTTCCGTTGATACCTTACGGGCCGCAAGACGCATCCCGGTTCAAAAGTTACGACCGTTTGAAGCTGGCGACGGCGTGGGGGAGGTATCATAAAACAAATGATCGCGCACATTGTGGCATGTGCGATCATACCACCACTAATGCATCGGATCCCATCAGAACTCCGCAGTTAAGCGTGCTTGGGTGAGAGTAATACTGGGACGGGTGACCTCCTGGGAAGTCCTCGTGTTGCACCTCTTTTTTGCTACTTTCCCGGGTCCGCACCACCTCTATTTTTGTTCATTCAATTTTATTTGTCCTTCACCCGATTCTGTGGCCTCGACGACGACTGGCTAGCAAAGGGCTTTTCGTTGATACCTTACGGGCCGCGAGACGCATCCCGGTTCAAAAGTTACGACCGTTTGAAGCTGGCGACGGCGTGGGGGAGGTATCATAAAACAAATGATCGCACACATTGTGGCAGGTGCGATCATACCACCACTAATGCACCGGATCCCATCAGAACTCCGTAGATAAGCGTGCTTGGGCGAGAGTAGTACTGGGATGGGTGACCTCCTGGGAAGTCCTCGTGTTGCACCTCTTTTTTGCTACTTTCCCGGGTCCGCACCACCTCTGTTTTTGTTCTTTCAATTTTATTTGTCCCTCACCCGATTCTGTGGCCTCGACGTCGACGGGCTCTCATAGGGCTTTTCGTTGATACCTTACGGGCCGCGAGACGCATCCCGGTTCAAAAGTTACGACCGTTTGAAGCTGGCGACGGCGTGGGGGAGGTATCATAAAACCAATGATCGCGCACATTGTGGCAGGTGCGATCATACCAGCACTAATGCACTGGATCCCATCAGAACTCCGCAGTCAGGCATGGTTGGGCAAGAGTAGTACTGGGATGGGTGACCTCGTGGGAAGTCCTCGTGTTGCACCTCTTTTTTGCTACTTTCCCGGGTCCGCACAACCTCTGTTTTGTTCTTTCAATTTTATTTGTCCCTCACCCGATTCTGTGGCCTCGACGTCGACGGGCTCGCAAAGGGCTTTCCATTGATACCTTACGGGCCGCGAGACGCATCCCGGTTCAAAAGTTACGGCCGTTTGAAGCTGGCGACGGCGTGGGGGAGGTGTCATAAAACCAATGATCGCGCACATTGTGGCAGGTGCGATCATACCACCACTAATGCACCGGATCCCATCAGAACTCCGCAGTTAAGCGTGCTTGGGCGAGACTAGTACTGGGATGGGTGACCTCCTGGGAAGTCCTCGTGTTGCACCTCTTTTTTGCTACTTTCCCGGGTCCGCACCACCTCTGTTTTTGTTCTTTCAATTTTATTTGTCCCTCACCTGATTCTGTGGCCTTGACGTCGACGGGCTCTCATAGGGCTTTCCGTTGATACCTTACGGGCCTAGAGACGCATCCCGGTTCAAAAGTTACGGCCGTTTGAAGCTGGCGACGGCGTGGGGGAGGTATCATAAAACAAATGATCGCGCACATTGTGGCAGGTGCGATCATACCAGCACTAACGCACCGGATCCCATCAGAACTCCACAGTTAAGCGTGCTGGGCGAGAGTAGTACTGGGATGGGTGACCTGCTGGGAATTCCTCGTGTTGCACCTCTTTTTTGCTACTTTCCCAGGTCCGGACCACCGCTGTTTTTGTTCTTTCAATTTTATTTGTCCCTCACCCGATTTTGTGGCCTCGACGTCGACAGGCTCGCAAAGGGCTTTCCGTTGATACCTTACGGGCCACGAGACGCATCCCGGTTCAAAAGTTACGGCCGCTTGAAGCTGGCGACGGCGTGGGGGAGGTATCATAAAACCAATGATCGCGCACATTGTGGCAGGTGCGATCATACCAGCACTAATGCACCGGATCCCATCAGAACTCCGCAGTTAAGCGTGCTGGGCGAGAGTAGTACTGGGATGGGTGACCTGCTGGGAAGTCCTCGTGTTGTACCTCTTTTTTGCTACTTTCTCAGGTCCGCACCACCGCTATTTTTGTTCTTTCAATTTTATTTGTCCCTCACCCGATTCTGTGGCCTCGACGTCGACGGGCTCGCAAAGGGCTTTCCGTTGATACCTTACGGGCCGCGAGACGCATCCCGGTTCAAAAGTTACGGCCGTTTGAAGTTGGCGACGACGTGGGGGAGGTATCATAAAACAAATGATCGCGCACATTGTGGCAAGTGCGATCATACCACCACTAATGCACCGGATCCCATCAGAACTCCGCAGTTAAGCGTGCTGGGCGAGAGTAGTACTGGGATGGGTGACCTCCTGGGAAGTCCTCGTGTTGCACCTCTTTTTTGCTACTTTCCCGGGTCCGCACCACCTCTATTTTTGTTCTTTCAATTTTATTTTTCCCTCACCCGATTCTGTGGCCTCGACGTCGACGGGCTCTCATAGGGCTTTCCGTTGATACCTTACGGGCCGCGAGACGCATCCCGGTTCAAAAGTTACAGCCGTTTGAAGCTGGCGACGGCGTGGGGGAGGTATCATAAAACCAATGATCGCGCACATTGTGGCAGGTGCGATCATACCAGCACTAATGCACCGGATCCCATCAGAACTCCGCAGTCAAGCGTGGTTGGGCAAGAGTAGTACTGGGATGGGTGACCTCTTGGGAAGTCCTCGTGTTGCACCTCTTTTTTGCTACTTTCCCGGGTCCGCACCACCTCTATTTTGTTCTTTCAATTTTATTTGTCCCTCACCCGATTCTGTGGCCTCGACGTCGACGGGCTCGCAAAGGGCTTTCCGTTGATACCTTACAGGCCGCGAGACGCATCCCGGTTCAAAAGTTACGGCCGTTTGAAGCTGGCGACGGCGTGGGGGAGGTATCATAAAACAAATGATCGCGCACATTGTGGCAGGTGCGATCATACCACCACTAATGCACCGGATCCCATCAGAACTCCGCAGTGAAGCGTGCTTGGGCGAGAGTAGTACTGGGATGGGTGACCTCCTGGGAAGTCCTCGTGTTGCACCTCTTTTTTGCTACTTTCCCGGGTCCGCACCACCTCTGTTTTTGTTCTTTCAATTTTATTTGTCCCTCACCCGATTCTGTGGCCTCGACGTCGACGGGCTCTCATAGGGCTTTCCGTTGATACCTTACGGGCTGCGAGACGCATCTCGGTTCAAAAGTTACGGCCGTTTGAAGCTGGCGACGGCGTGGGGAAGGTATGATAAAACCAATGATCGCGCACATTGTGGCAGGTGCGATCATACCAGCACTAATGCGCCGGATCCCATCAGAACTCCGCAGTCAAGCGTGGTTGGGCAAGAGTAGTACTGGGATGGGTGACCTCCTGGGAAGTCCTCGTGTTGCACCTCTTTTTTGCTACTTTCCCGGGTCCGCACCACCTCTGTTTTGTTCTTTCAATTTTATTTGTCCCTCACCCGATTCTGTGGCCTCGACGTCGACGGGCTCGCAAAGAGCTTTCCGTTGATACCTTACGGGCCGCGAGACGCATCCCGGTTCAAAAGTTCTGGCCGTTTGAAGCTGGCGACGGCGTGGGGGAGGTATCATAAAACAAATGATCGCGCACATTGTGGCAGGTGCGATCATACCACCACTAATGCACCGGATCCCATCAGAACTCTGCAGTGAAGTGTGCTTGGGCGAGAGTAGTACTGGGATGGGTGGCCTCCTGGGAAGTCCTCGTGTTGCACCTTTTTTTTGCTACTTTCCCGGGTCCGCACCATCGCTGTTTTTGTTCTTTCAATTTTATTTGTCCCTCACCCGATTTTATGGCCTCAACGTCGACGGGCTCGCAAAGGGCTTTCCGTTGATACCTTACGGGCCGCGAGACGCATCCCGCTTCAAAAGTTACGGCCGTTTGAAGCTGGCGACGGTGTGGGGGAGGTATCATAAAACCAATGATCGCGCACATTGTGGCAGGTGCGATTATACCAGCACTAATGCACCGGATCCCATCTGAACTCCGCAGTCAAGCGTGGTTGGGCAAGAGTAGTACTGGGATGGGTGACCTCCTGGGAAGTCCTCGTGTTGCACCTCTTTTTTGCTACTATCCCGGGTCCGCACCACCTCTGTTTTGTTCTTTCAATTTTATTTGTCCCTCACCCGATTCTGTGGCCTCGACGTCGACGGGCTCGCAAAGGGCTTTCCGTTGATACCTTACGGGCCGCGAGACGCATCCCGGTTCAAAAGTTACGGCCAATTGAAGCTGGCGACGGCGTGGGGGAGGTATCATAAAACAAATGATCGCGCACATTGTGGCAGGTACGATCATACCAGAACTAATGCACTGGATCTCATCAGAACTCCGCAGTTAAGCGTGCTTGGGTGAGAGTAGTACTGGGATGGGTGACCTCCTGGGAAGTCCTCGTGTTGCACCTCTTTTTTGCTACTTTCCCGGGTCCGCACCACCTCTGTTTTTGTTCTTTCAATTTTATTTGTCCCTCACCTGATTCTGTGGCCTCGACGTCGACGGGCTCGCAAAGGGCTTTCCGTTGATACCTTACGGGCCTAGAGACGCATCCCGGTTCAAAAGTTACGGCCGTTTGAAGCTGGCGACGGCGTGGGGGAGGTATCATAAAACAAATGATCGCGCATATTGTGGCAGGTGCGATCATACCAGCACTAATGCATCGGATCCGATCAGAACTCCGCAGGTAAGCGTGCTTGGGCAAGAGTAGTACTGGGATGGGTGACCTCCTGGGAAGTCCTCGTGTTGCAACTCTTTTTTGCTACTTTCCCGGGTCCGCACCACCTCTGTTTTGTTCTTTCAATTTTATTTGTCCCTCACCCGATTCTGTGGCCTCGACGTCGACGGGCTCGCAAAGGGCTTTCGGTTGATACCTTACGGGCCGCGAGACGCATCCCGGTTCAGAAGTTTCGGCCAATTGAAGCTGGCGACGGCGTGGGGGAGGTATCATAAAACAAATGATCGCGCACATTGTGGCAGGTACGATCATACCAGCACTAATGCACTGGATCTCATCAGAACTCCACAGTTAAGCGTGCTTGGGCGAGAGTAGTACTGGGATGGGTGACCTCCTGGGAAGTCCTCGTGTTGCACCTCTTTTTTGCTACTTTCCCGTGTCCGCACCACCTCTGTTTTTGTTCTTTCAATTTTATTTCTCCCTCACCTGATTCTGTGGCCTCGACGACGACTGGCTAGCCACGGGCTTTCCGTTGATACCTTACGGGCCGCGAGACGTATCCCGGTTCAAAAGTTACGGCCGTTTGAAGCTGGCGACACCGTGGGGGAGGTATCATAAAACAAATGATCGCGCACATTGTTGCAGGTGCGATCATACCACCACTAATGCACCGGATCCCATCAGAACTCCGCAGTTAAGCGTGCTTTAGCGAGAGTACTATTGGGATGGGTGACCTCCTCGGAAGTCCTCGTGTTGCACCTCTTTTTTGTTACTTTCCTGGGTTCGCACCACCTGTGTTTTTGTTCTTTCAATTTTATTTGTCCCTCACCCGATTCTATGGTCTCGACGTCGACGGGCTCCCAAAGGGCTTTCCGTTGATACCTTAAGGGCCGCGAGACGCATCCCGGTTCAATAGTTACGGCCGTTTGAAGATGGCGACGACGTGGGGGAGGTATCATAAAACAAATGATCGCGCACATTGTGGCAGGTGCGATCATACCACCACTAATGCACCGGATCCCATTAGAACTCCGCAGTGAAGCGTGCTTGGGCGAGAGTAGTACTGGGATGGGTGACCTCTTGGGAAGTCCTCGTGTTGCACCTCTTTTTTTCTACTTTCCCGGGTCCGCACTACCTCTCTTTTTGTTCTTTCAATTTTATTTGTCCCTCACCTGATTCTGTGGCCTCGACATCGACGGGCTCGCAAAGGGCTTTCCGTTGATACCTTACGGGCCTAGAGACGCATCCCGGTTCAAAAGTTACGGCCGTTTGAAGCTGGCGACGGCGTGGGGGAGGTATCATAAAACAAATGATCGCGCACATTGTGGCAGGTGCGATCATACCACCACTAATGCACCGAATCCCATCAGAACTCCACAGTGAAGCGTGCTTGGGCGAGAGTAGTACTGGGATAGGTGACCTCCTGGGAAGTCCTCGTGTTGCACCTCTTTTTTGCTACTTTCCCGGGTCCGCACCACCTCTGTTTTTGTTCTTTCAATTTTATTTGTCCCTCACCTGATTCTGTGGCCTCGACGTCGACGGGCTCGCAAAGGGCTTTCCGTTGATACCTTACGGGCCGCGAGACGTATCCCGGTTCAAAAGTTACGGCCGTTTGAAGCTGGCGACGCCGTGGGGGAGGTATCATAAAACAAATGATCGCGCACATTGTTGCAGGTGCGATCATACCACCACTAATGCACCGAATCCCATCAGAACTCCGCAGTTAAGCGTGCTTTGGCGAGAGTACTATTGGGATGGGTGACCTCCTCGGAAGTCCTCGTGTTGCACCTCTTTTTTGTTACTTTGCTGGGTTTGCACCACCTGTGTTTTTGTTCTTTCAATTTTATTTGTCCCTCACCCGATTCTATGGCCTCGACGTCGACGGGCTCGCAAAGGGCTTTCCGTTGATACCTTAAGGGCCGCGAGACGCATCCCGGTTCAATAGTTACGGCCGTTTGAAGCTGGCGACGGCGTGGGGGAGGTATCATAAAACAAATGATCGCGCACATTGTGGCAGGTGCGATCATACCACCACTAATGCACCGGATCCCATCAGAAGTCCGCAGTTAAGCGTGCTTGGGCGAGACTAGTACTGGGATGGGTGACCTCCTGGGAAGTCCTCGTGTTGCACCTCTTTTTTTCTACTTTCCCGGGTCCGCACTACCTCTGTTTTTGTTCTTTCAATTTTATTTGTCCCTCACCCGATTCTGTGGCCTCGACGTCGACGGGCTCTCATAGGGCTTTCCGTTGATACCTTACGGGCTGCGAGACACATCTCGGTTCAAAAGTTACGGCCGTTTGAAGCTGGCGACGGCGTGGGGAAGGTATGATAAAACCAATGATCGCGCACATTGTGGCAGGTGCGATCATACCAGCACTAATGCGCCGGATCCCATCAGAACTCCGCAGTCAAGCGTGGTTGGGCAAGAGTAGTACTGGGATGGGTGACCTCCTGGGAAGTCCTCGTGTTGCACCTCTTTTTTGCTACTTTCCCGGGTCCGCACCACCTCTGTTTTGTTCTTTCAATTTTATTTGTCCCTCACCCGATTCTGTGGCCTCGACGTCGACGGGCTCGCAAAGAGCTTTCCGTTGATACCTTACGGGCCGCGAGACGCATCCCGGTTCAAAAGTTCTGGCCGTTTGAAGCTGGCGACGGCGTGGGGGAGGTATCATAAAACAAATGATCGCGCACATTGTGGCAGGTGCGATCATACCACCACTAATGCACCGGATCCCATCAGAACTCCGCAGTGAAGTGTGCTTGGGCGAGAGTAGTACTGGGATGGGTGGCCTCCTGGGAAGTCCTCGTGTTGCACCTTTTTTTTGCTACTTTCCCGGGTCCGCACCATCGCTGTTTTTGTTCTTTCAATTTTATTTGTCCCTCACCCGATTTTATGGCCTCAACGTCGACGGGCTCGCAAAGGGCTTTCCGTTGATACCTTACGGGCCGCGAGACGCATCCCGCTTCAAAAGTTACGGCCGTTTGAAGCTGGCGACGGTGTGGGGGAGGTATCATAAAACCAATGATCGCGCACATTGTGGCAGGTGCGATTATACCAGCACTAATGCACCGGATCCCATCTGAACTCCGCAGTCAAGCGTGGTTGGGCAAGAGTAGTACTGGGATGGGTGACCTCCTGGGAAGTCCTCGTGTTGCACCTCTTTTTTGCTACTATCCCGGGTCCGCACCACCTCTGTTTTGTTCTTTCAATTTTATTTGTCCCTCACCCGATTCTGTGGCCTCGACGTCGACGGGCTCGCAAAGGGCTTTCCGTTGATACCTTACGGGCCGCGAGACGCATCCCGGTTCAAAAGTTACGGCCAATTGAAGCTGGCGACGGCGTGGGGGAGGTATCATAAAACAAATGATCGCGCACATTGTGGCAGGTACGATCATACCAGAACTAATGCACTGGATCTCATCAGAACTCCGCAGTTAAGCGTGCTTGGGTGAGAGTAGTACTGGGATGGGTGACCTCCTGGGAAGTCCTCGTGTTGCACCTCTTTTTTGCTACTTTCCCGGGTCCGCACCACCTCTGTTTTTGTTCTTTCAATTTTATTTGTCCCTCACCTGATTCTGTGGCCTCGACGTCGACGGGCTCGCAAAGGGCTTTCCGTTGATACCTTACGGGCCTAGAGACGCATCCCGGTTCAAAAGTTACGGCCGTTTGAAGCTGGCGACGGCGTGGGGGAGGTATCATAAAACAAATGATCGCGCATATTGTGGCAGGTGCGATCATACCAGCACTAATGCATCGGATCCGATCAGAACTCCGCAGGTAAGCGTGCTTGGGCAAGAGTAGTACTGGGATGGGTGACCTCCTGGGAAGTCCTCGTGTTGCAACTCTTTTTTGCTACTTTCCCGGGTCCGCACCACCTCTGTTTTGTTCTTTCAATTTTATTTGTCCCTCACCCGATTCTGTGGCCTCGACGTCGACGGGCTCGCAAAGGGCTTTCGGTTGATACCTTACGGGCCGCGAGACGCATCCCGGTTCAGAAGTTTCGGCCAATTGAAGCTGGCGACGGCGTGGGGGAGGTATCATAAAACAAATGATCGCGCACATTGTGGCAGGTACGATCATACCAGCACTAATGCACTGGATCTCATCAGAACTCCACAGTGAAGCGTGCTTGGGCGAGAGTAGTACTGGGATGGGTGACCTCTTGGGAAGTCCTCGTGTTGCACCTCTTTTTTTCTACTTTCCCGGGTCCGCACTACCTCTGTTTTTGTTCTTTCAATTTTATTTGTCCCTCACCTGATTTTGTGGCCTCTACATCGACGGGCTCGCAAAGGGCTTTCCGTTGATACCTTACGGGCCTAGAGACGCATCCCGGTTCAAAAGTTACGGCCGTTTGAAGCTGGCGATGGCGTGGGGGAGGTATCATAAAAGAAATGATCGCGCACATTGTGGCAGGTGCGATCATACCACCACTAATGCACCGAATCCCATCAGAACTCCGCAGTGAAGCGTGCTTGGGCGAGAGTAGTACTGGGATGGGTGACCTCCTGGGAAGTCCTCGTGTTGCACCTCTTTTTTGCTACTTTCCCGGGTCCGCACCACCTCTGTTTTTGTTCTTTCAATTTTATTTGTCCCTCACCTGATTCTGTGGCCTCGACGTCGACGGGCTCGCAAAGGGCTTTCCGTTGATACCTTACGGGCCTAGAGACGCATGCCGGTTCAAAAGTTACGGCCGATGAAGCTGGCGACGGCGTGGGGGAGGTATCATAAAACAAATGATCGCGCACATTGTGGCAGGTGCGATCATAGCAGCACTAATCCATCGGATCCGATCAGAACTCCGCAGGTAAGCGTGCTTGGGCGAGAGTAGTACTGGGATGGGTGACCTCCTCGGAAGTCCTCGTGTTGCACCTCTTTTTTGCTTCTTTCCCGGGTCCGCACCACCTCTGTTTTGTTCTTTCAATTTTATTTGTCCCTCACCCGATTCTGTGGCCTCGACGTCGACGGGCTCGCAAAGGGCTTTCCGTTGATACCTTACGGGCCGCGAGACGCATCCCGGTTCAGAAGTTACGGCCAATTGAAGCTGGCGACGGCGTGGGTGAGGTATCATAAAACAAATGATCGCGCACATTGTGGCAGGTGCGATCATACCACCACTAATGCACCGGATCCCATCAGAAGTCCGCAGTTAAGCGTGCTTGGGCGAGACTAGTACTGGGATGGGTGACCTCCTGGGAAGTCCTCGTGTTGCACCTCTTTTTTGCTACTTTCCCGGGTCCGGACCACCTCTGTTTTTGTTCTTTCAATTTTATTTCTCCCTCACCTGATTCTGTGGCCTCGACGACGACTGGCTAGCAAAGGGCTTTCCGTTGATACCTTACGGGCCGCGAGACGTATCCCGGTTCAAAAGTTACGGCCGTTTGAAGCTGGCGACGCCGTGGGGGAGGTATCATAAAACAAATGATCGCGCACATTGTTGCAGGTGCGATCATACCACCACTAATGCACCGAATCCCATCAGAACTCCGCAGTTAAGCGTGCTTTGGCGAGAGTACTATTGGGATGGGTGACCTCCTCGGAAGTCCTCGTGTTGCACCTCTTTTTTGTTACTTTCCTGGGTTTGCACCACCTGTGTTTTTGTTCTTTCAATTTTATTTGTCCCTCACCCGATTCTATGGCCTCGACGTCGACGGGCTCGCAAAGGGCTTTCCGTTGATACCTTAAGGGCCGCGAGACGCATCCCGGTTCAATAGTTACGGCCGTTTGAAGCTGGCGACGGCGTGGGGGAGGTATCATAAAACAAATGATCGCGCACATTGTGGCAGGTGCGATCATACCACCACTAATGCACCGGATCCCATCAGAAGTCCGCAGTTAAGCGTGCTTGGGCGAGACTAGTACTGGGATGGGTGACCTCCTGGGAAGTCCTCGTGTTGCACCTCTTTTTTTCTACTTTCCCGGGTCCGCACTACCTCTGTTTTTGTTCTTTCAATTTTATTTGTCCCTCACCTGATTCTGTGGCCTCGACATCGACGGGCTCGCAAAGGGCTTTCCGTTGATACCTTACGGGCCTAGAGACGCATCCCGGTTCAAAAGTTACGGCCGTTTGAAGCTGGCGACGGCGTGGGGGAGGTATCATAAAACAAATGATCGCGCACATTGTGGCAGGTGCGATCATACCACCACTAATGCACCGAATCCCATCAGAACTCCGCAATGAAGCGTGCTTGGGCGAGAGTAGTACTGGGATGGGTGACCTCCTGGGAAGTCCTCGTGTTGCACCTCTTTTTTGCTACTTTCCCGGGTCCGCACCACCTCTGTTTTTGTTCTTTCAATTTTATTTCTCCCTCACCTGATTCTGTGGCCTCGACGTCGACGGGCTCGCAAAGGGCTTTCCGTTGATACCTTACAGGCCTAGAGACGCATGTCGGTTCAAAAGTTACGGCCGTTTGAAGCTGGCGACGACGTGGGGGAGGTATCATAAAACAAATGATCGTGCACATTGTGGCAGGTGCGATCATACCAGCACTAATGCATCGGATCCGATCAGAACTCCGCAGGTAAGCGTGCTTGGGCGAGAGTAGTACTGGGATGGGTGACCTCCTCAGAAGTCCTCGTGTTGCACCTCTTTTTTGCTACTTTCCCGGGTCCGCACCACCTCTGTTTTGTTCTTTCAATTTTATTTGTCCCTTACCCGATTCTGTGGCCTCGACGTCGACGGGCTCGCAAAGGGCTTTCCGTTGATACCTTACGGGCCGCGAGACGCATCCCGGTTCAGAAGTTACGGCCAATTGAAGCTGGCGACGGCGTGGGGGAGGTATCATAAAACAAATGATCGCGCACATTGTGGCAGGTACGATCATACCAGCACTAATGCACTGGATCTCATCAGAACTCCGCAGTTAAGCGTGCTTGGGCGAGAGTAGTACTGGGATGGGTGACCTCCTGGGAAGTCCTCGTGTTGCAATTCTTTTTTGCTACTTTCCCGAGTCCGCACCACCTCTGTTTTTGTTCTTTCAATTTTATTTGTCCCTCACCTGATTCTGTGGCCTCGACGACGACTGGCTAGCAAAGGGCTTTCCGTTGATACCTTACGGGCCGCGAGACGTATCCCGGTTCAAAAGTTACGGCCGTTTGAAGCTGGCGACGCCGTGGGGGAGGTATCATAAAACAAATGATCGCGCACATTGTTGCAGGTGCGATCATACCACCACTAATGCACCGGATCCCATCAGAACTCCGCCGTTAAGCGTGCTTTGGCGAGAGTACTATTGGGATGGGTGACCTCCTGGGAAGTCCTCGTGTTGCACCTCTTTTTTGTTACTTTCCTGGGTTCGCACCACCTGTGTTTTTGTTCTTTCAATTTTATTTGTCCCTCACCCGATTCTATGGCCTCGACGTCGACGGGCTCGCAAAGGGCTTTCCGTTGATACCTTAAGGGCCGCGAGACGCATCCCGGTTCAATAGTTACGGCCGTTTGAAGCTGGCGACGGCGTGGGGGAGGTATCATAAAACAAATGATCGCGCACATTGTGGCAGGTGCGATCATACCACCACTAATGCACCGGATCCCATCAGAAGTCCGCAGTTAAGCGTGCTTGGGCGAGACTAGTACTGGGATGGGTGACCTCCTGGGAAGTCCTCGTGTTGCACCTCTTTTTTGCTACTTTCCCGGGTCCGCACCACCTTTGTTTTTGTTCTTTCAATTTTATTTCTCCCTCACCTAATTCTGTGGCCTCGATGACGACTGGCTAGCAAAGGGCTTTCCGTTGATACCTTACGGGCCGCGAGACGTATCCCGGTTCAAAAGTTACGGCCGTTTGAAGCTGGCGACGCCGTGGGGGAGGTATCATAAAACAAATGATCGCGCACATTGTTGCAGGTGCGATCATACCACCACTAATGCACCGGATCCCATCAGAACTCCGTAGTTAAGCGTGCTTTGGCGAGAGTACTATTGGGATGGGTGACCTCCTCGGAAGTCCTCGTGTTGCACCTCTTTTTTGTTACTTTCCTGGGTTCGCACCACCTGTGTTTTTGTTCTTTCAATTTTATTTGTCCCTCACCCGATTCTATGGTCTCGACGTCGACGGGCTCCCAAAGGGCTTTCCGTTGATACCTTAAGGGCCGCGAGACGCATCCCGGTTCAATAGTTACGGCCGTTTGAAGATGGCGACGACGTGGGGGAGGTATCATAAAACAAATGATCGCGCACATTGTGGCAGGTGCGATCATACCACCACTAATGCACCGGATCCCATTAGAACTCCGCAGTGAAGCGTGCTTGGGCGAGAGTAGTACTGGGATGGGTGACCTCTTGGGAAGTCCTCGTGTTGCACCTCTTTTTTTCTATTTTCCCGGGTCCGCACTACCTCTCTTTTTGTTCTTTCAATTTTATTTGTCCCTCACCTGATTCTGTGGCCTCGACATCGACGGGCTCGCAAAGGGCTTTCCGTTGATACCTTACGGGCCTAGAGACGCATCCCGGTTCAAAAGTTACGGCCGTTTGAAGCTGGCGACGGCGTGGGGGAGGTATCATAAAACAAATGATCGCGCACATTGTGGCAGGTGCGATCATACCACCACTAATGCACCGAATCCCATCAGAACTCCACAGTGAAGCGTGCTTGGGCGAGAGTAGTACTGGGATAGGTGACCTCCTGGGAAGTCCTCGTGTTGCACCTCTTTTTTGCTACTTTCCCGGGTCCGCACCACCTCTGTTTTTGTTCATTCAATTTTATTTCTCCCTCACCTGATTCTGTGGCCTCGACGACGACTGGCTAGCAAAGGGCTTTCCGTTGATACCTTACGGGCCGCGAGACGTATCCCGGTTCAAAAGTTATGGCCGTTTGAAGCTGGCGACGCCGTGGGGGAGGTATCATAAAACAAATGATCGCGCACATTGTTGCAGGTGCAATCATACCACCACTAATGCACCGGATCCCATCAGAACTCCGCAGTTAAGCGTGCTTTGGCGAGAGTACTATTGGGATGGGTGACCTCCTCGGAAGTCCTCGTGTTGCACCTCTTTTTTGTTACTTTCCTGGGTTCGCACCACCTGTGTTTTTGTTCTTTCAATTTTATTTGTCCCTCACCCGATTCTATGGCCTCGACGTCGACGGGCTCGCAAAGGGCTTTCCGTTGATACCTTAAGGGCCGCGAGACGCATCCCGGTTCAATAGTTACGGCCGTTTGAAGATGGCGACGGCGTGGGGGAGGTATCATAAAACAAATGATCGCGCACATTGTGGCAGGTGCGATCATACCACCACTAATGCACCGGATCCCATTAGAACTCCGCAGTGAAGCGTGCTTGGGCGAGAGTAGTACTGGGATGGGTGACCTCTTGGGGAGTCCTCGTGTTGCACCTCTTTTTTTCTACTTTCCCGGGTCCGCACTACCTCTGTTTTTGTTCTTTCAATTTTATTTGTCCCTCACCTGATTCTGTGGCCTTGACATCGACGGGGTCGCAAAGGGCTTTCCGTTGATACCTTACGGGCCTAGAGACGCATCCCGGTTCAAAAGTTACGGCCGTTTGAAGCTGGCGACGGCGTGGGGGAGGTATCATAAAACAAATGATCGCGCACATTGTGGCAGGTGTGATCATACCACCACTAATGCACCGAATCCCATCAGAACTCCGCAGTGAAGCGTGCTTGGGCGAGAGTAGTACTGGGATGGGTGACCTCCTGGGAAGTCCTCGTGTTGCACCTTTTTTTTGCTACTTTCCCGGGTCCGCACCACCTCTGTTTTTGTTCTTTCAATTTTATTTGTCCCTCACCTGATTCTGTGGCCTCGACGTCGACGGGCTCGTAAAGGGCTTTCCGTTGATACCTTACGGGCCTAGAGACGCATGCCGGTTCAAAAGTTACGGCCGTTTGAAGCTGGCGACGGCGTGGGGGAGGTATCATAAAACAAATGATCGCGCACATTGTGGCAGGTGCGATCATACCAGCACTAATGCATCGGATCCGATCAGAACTCCGCAGGTAAGCGTGCTTGGGCGAGAGTAGTACTGGGATGGGTGACCTCCTCGGAAGTCCTCGTGTTGCACCTCTTTTTTGCTACTTTCCCGGGTCCGCACCACCTCTGTTTTGTTCTTTCAATTTTATTTGTCCCTCACCCGATTCTGTGGCCTCGACGTCGACGGGCTCGCAAAGGGCTTTCCGTTGATACCTTACGGGCCGCGAGACGCATCCCGGTTCAGAAGTTACGGCCAATTGAAGCTGGCGACGGCGTGGGGGAGGTATCATAAAACAAATGATCGTGCACATTGTGGCAGGTACGATCATACCAGCACTAATGCACTGGATCTCATCAGAAATCCGCAGTTAAGCGTGCTTGGGCGAGAGTAGTACTGGGATGGGTGACCTCCTGGGAAGTCCTCATGTTGCACCTCTTTTTTGCTACTTTCCCGAGTCCGCACCACCTCTGTTTTTGTTCTTTCAATTTTATTTGTCCCTCACCTGATTCTGTGGCCTCGACGACGACTGGCTAGCAAAGGGCTTTCCGTTGATACCTTACGGGCCGCGAGACGTATCCCGGTTCAAAAGTTACGGCCGTTTGAAGCTGGCGACGCCGTGGGGGAGGTATCATAAAACAAATGATCGCGCACATTGTTGCAGGTGCGATCATACCACCACTAATGCACCGGATCCCATCAGAACTCCGCAGTTAAGCGTGCTTTGGCGAGAGTACTATTGGGATGGGTGACCTCCTGGGAAGTCCTCGTGTTGCACCTCTTTTTTGTTACTTTCCTGGGTTCGCACCACCTGTGTTTTTGTTCTTTCAATTTTATTTGTCCCTCACCCGATTCTATGGCCTCGACGTCGACGGGCTCGCAAAGGGCGTTCCGTTGATACCTTAAGGGCCGCGAGACGCATCCCGGTTCAATAGTTACGGCCGTTTGAAGCTAGCGACGGCGTGGGGGAGGTATCATAAAACAAATGATCGCGCACATTGTGGCAGGTGCGATCATACCACCACTAATGCACCGGATCCCATCAGAAGTCCGCAGTTAAGCGTGCTTGGGCGAGACTAGTACTGGATGGGTGACCTCCTGGGAAGTCCTCGTGTTGCACCTCTTTTTCGCTACTTTCCCGGGTCCGCACCACCTCTGTTTTTGTTCTTTCAATTTTATTTGTCCCTCACCTGATTCTGTGGCCTCGACGTCGACGGGCTCGCAAAGGGCTTTGCGTTGATACCTTACGGGCCTAAAGAGGCATCCCGGTTCAAAAGTTACGGCCGTTTGAAGCTGGCGACGGCGTGGGGGAGGTATCATAAAACAAATGATCGCGCACATTGTGGCAGGTGCAATCATACCAGCACTAATGCACCGGATCCCATCAGAACTCTGCAGTTAAGCGTGCTTGGGCGAGAGTAGTACTGGGATGGGTGACCTTCTGGGAAGTCCTCGTGTTGCACCTCTTTTTTGCTACTTTCTCGGGTCCGCACCACCGCTGTTTTTGTTCTTTCAGTTTTATTTGTCCCTCACCCGATTTTATGGCCTCAACGTCGACGGGCTCGCAAAGGGCTTTCCGTTGATACCTTACGGGCCACGAGACGCATCCCGGTTCAAAAGTTACGGCCATTTGAAGCTGGCGACGGCGTGGGGGAGGTATCATAAAAGCAATGATCGCGTATATTGTGGCAGGTGCAATCATACCAGCACTAATGTACCGGATCCCATCTGAACTCCGCAGTCAAGCGTGCTTGGGCAAGAGTAGTACTGGGATGGGTGACCTCCTGGGAAGTCCTCGTGTTGCACCTCTTTTTTGCTACTTTCCTGGGTCCGCACCACCTCTGTTTTTGTTCTTTCAATTTTATTTGTCCCTCACCTGATTCTGTGGACTCGACGTCGACGGGCTCGCAAAGGGCTTTCCGTTGATACCTTACGGGCCGCGAGACGCATCCCGGTTCAAAAGTTACGGCCGTTCAAAGCTGGCGACGGCGTGGGGGAGGTATCATAAAACCAATGATCGCGCACATTATGGCAGGTGCGATCATACCCCCACTAATGCACCGGATCCCATCAGAACTCCGCAGTTAAGCTTGCTTGGGCGAGAGTAGTACTGGGATGGGTTACCTCCTGGGAAGTCCTCGTGTTGCACCTCTTTTTTGCTACTTTCCCGGGTCCGCACCACCTCTGTTTTTGTTCTTTCAATTTTATTTGTCCCTTACCCGATTTTGTGGCCTCGACGTCGACGGGCTCTCATAGGGCTTTCCGTTGATACCTTACGGGCCGCGAGACGCATCCCGGTTCAAAAGTTACGGCCTTTTGAAGCTGGCGACGGCGTGGGGGAGGTATCATAAAACCAATGATCGCGCACATTGTGGCAGGTGCGATCATACCAATACTAATGCACCGGATCCCATCAGAACTCCGCAGTCAAGCGTGGTTGGGCAAGAGTAGTACTGGGATGGGTGACCTCCTGGGAAGTCCTCGTGTTGCACCTCTTTTTTGCTACTTTCCCGGGTCCGCACCACCTATGTTTTGTTCTTTCAATTTTATTTGTCCCTCACCCGATTCTGTGGCCTCAAGGTTGACGGGCTCGCAAAGGGCTTTCTGTTGACACCTTACGGGCCACGAGACGCATCCCGGTTCAAAAGTTACGGCCGTTTGAAGTTGGCGACGGCGTGGGGGAGGTATCATAAAACAAATGATCGCGCACATTGTGGCAGGTGCGATCATACCACCACTAATGCACCGGATCCCATTAGAACTCCGCAGTGAAGCGTCCTTGGGCGAGAGTAGTACTGGGATGGGTGACCTCTTGGGAAGTCCTCGTGTTGCACCTCTTTTTTTCTACTTTCCCAGGTCCGCACTACCTCTATTTTTGTTCTTTCAATTTTATTTGTCCCTCACCTGATTCTGTGGCCTCAACATCGACGGGCTCGCAAAGGGCTTTCTGTTGATACCTTACGGGCCTAGAGACGCATCCCGGTTCAAAAGTTACGGCCGTTTGAAGCTGGCGACGGCGTGGGGGAGGTATCATAAAACAAATGATCGCGCACATTGTGGCAGGTGCGATCATACCACCACTAATGCACCGAATCCCATCAGAACTCCGCAGTGAAGCATGCTTGGGCGAGAGTAGTACTGGGATGGGTGACCTCCTGGGAAGTCCTCGTGTTGCACCTCTTTTTTGCTACTTTCCCGGGTCCGCACCACCTCTATTTTTGTTCTTTCAATTTTATTTGACCCTCACCTGATTCTATGGCCTCGACGTCGACGGGCTCGCAAAGGGCTTTCCGTTGATACCTTACGGGCCTAGAGACGCATCCCGGTTCAAAAGTTACGGCCGTTTGAAGCTGGCGACGGCGTGGGGGAGGTATCATAAAACAAATGATCGCGCACATTGTGGCAGGTGCGATCATACCAGCACTAATGCATCGGATCCGATCAGAACTCCGCAGGTAAGCGTGCTTGGGCGAGAGTAGTACTGGGATGGGTGACCTCCTGGGAAGTCCTCGTGTTGCACCTCTTTTTTGCTACTTTCACGGGTCCGCACCACCGCTGTTTTTGTTCTTTCAATTTTATTTGTCCCTCACTCGATTTTATGGCCTCAACGTCGACGGGCTCGCAAAGGGCTTTCCGTTGATACCTTACGGGCCGTGAGACGCATCCCGGTTCAAAAGTTACGGCCGTTTGAAGCTGGCGACGGCGTGGGGGAGGTATCATAAAACCAATGATCGCGCACATTATGGCAGGTGGGATCATACCACCACTAATGCACCGGATCCCATTAGAACTCCGCAGTTAAGCGTGCTTGGGCGAGACTAGTACTGGGATGGGTGACCTCCTGGGAAGTCCTCGTGTTACACCTCTTTTTTTGTTCTTTCAATTTTATTTGTCCCTCACCCGATTCTGTGGCCTCAACGTCGACGGGCTCTCATAGGGCTTTCCGTTGATACCTTACGGGCCGCGAGACGCATCCCGGTTCAAAAGTTACGGCCGTTTGAAGCTGGCGACGGCGTGGGGGAGGTATCATAAAACCAATGATCGTGCACATTGTGGCAGGTGCGATCATACCAGCACTAATGCACCGGATCCCATCTGAACTCCGCAGTCAAGCGTGGTTGGGCAAGAGTAGTACTAGGATGGGTGACCTCCTGGGAAGTCCTCGTGTTGCACCTCTTTTTTGCTACTTTCCCGGGTCCGCACCACCTCTGTTTTGTTCTTTCAGTTTTATTTGTCCCTCACCCGATTCTGTGGCCTCGACGTCGACGGGCTCGCAAAGGGCTTTCCGTTGATACCTTACGGGCCGCGAGACGCATCCCGGTTCAAAAGTTACGGCCAATTGAAGCTGGCGACGGCGTGGGGGAGGTATCATAAAACAAATGATCGCGCACATTGTGGCAGGTGCGATCATACCAGCACTAATGCACCGGATCCCATCAAAACTCCGCAGTTAAGCGTGCTTGGGCGAGAGTAGTACTAGGATGGGTGACCTCCTGGGAAGTCCTCGTGTTGCACCTCTTTTTTGCTACTTTCCCGGGTCCGCACCACCTCTGTTTTTGTTCTTTCAATTTTATTTGTCCCTCACCTGATTCTGTGGCCTCGACGACGACTGGCTAGCAAAGGGCTTTCCGTTGATACCTTACGGGCCGCGAGACGCATCCCGGTTCAAAAGTTACGGCCGTTTGAAGCTGGCGACGCCGTGGGGGAGGTATCATAAAACAAATGATCACGCACATTGTTGCAGGTGCGATCATACCACCACTAATGCACCGGATCCCATCAGAACTCCGCAGTTAAGCGTGCTTTGGCGAGAGTACTATTGGGATGGGTGACCTCTTGGGAAGTCCTCGTGTTGCACCTCTTTTTTGTTACTTTCCTGGGTTTGCACCACCTGTGTTTTTGTTCTTTCAATTTTATTTGTCCCTCACCCGATTCTATGGCCTCGACGTCGACGGGCTCGTAAAGGGCTTTCCGTTGATACCTTAAGGGCCGCGAGACGTATCCCGGTTCAAAAGTTACGGCCGTTTGAAGCTGGCGACGGCGTGGGGGAGGTATCATAAAACAAATGATCGCGCACATTGTGGCAGGTGCGATCATACCACCACTAATGCACCGGATCCCATCAGAACTCCGCAGTTAAGCGTGCTTGGGCGAGACTAGTACTGGGATGGGTGACCTCCTGGGAAGTCCTCGTGTTGCACCTCTTTTTCACTACTTTCCCGGGTCCGCACCACTTCTGTTTTTGTTCTTTCAATTTTATTTGTCCCTCACCTGATTCTGTGGCCTCGACGTCGACGAGCTCGCAAAGGGCTTTCTGTTGATACCTTACGGGCCTAGAGACGCATCCCGGTTCAAAAGTTACGGCCGTTTGAAGCTGGCGACGGCGTGGGGGAGGTATCATAAAACAAATGATCGCGCACATTGTGGCAGGTGCGATCATACCAGCACTAATGCACCGGATCAAATCAGAACTCCGCAGTTAAGCATGCTTGGGCGAGAGTAGTACTGGGATGGGTGATCTTCTGGGAAGTCCTCGTGTTGCACCTCTTTTTTGCTACTTTCCCGGGTCCGCACCACCGCTGTTTTTGTTCTTTCAGTTTTATTTGTCCCTCACCCGATTTTATGGCTTCAACTCGACGGGCTTGCAAAGGGCTTTCCGTTGATACCTTACGGGCCGCGAGACGCATCCCGGTTCAAAAGTTACGGCCGTTTGAAGCTGGCGACGGCGTGGGGGAGGTATCATAAAACCAATGATCGCGCACATTGTGGCAGGTGCGATCATACCAGCACTAATGCACCGGATCCCATCTGAACTCCGCAGTCAAGCGTGGTTGGGCAAGAGTAGTACTGGGATGGGTGACCTCCTGGGAAGTCCTCGTGTTGCACCTCTTTTTTGCTACTTTCCCGGGTCCGCACCAACTCTGTTTTTGTTCTTTCAATTTTATTTGTCCCTCACCCGATTCTATGGCCTCAACGTCGACGGGCTCTCATAGGGCTTTCCGTGGATACCTTACGGGCCGTGAGATGCATCCCGGTTCAAAAGTTACGGCCGTTTGAAGCTGGCGACGGCGTGGGGGAGGTATCATAAAACCAATGATCGCGCACATTGTGGCAGGTGCGATCATACCAGTACTAATGCACCGGATCCCATCAGAACTCCGTAGTCAAGCGTGGTTGGGCAAGAGTAGTACTGGGATGGGTGACCTCCTGGGAAGTCCTCGTGTTGCACCTCTTTTTTGCTACTTTCCTGGGTCCGCACCACCTCTGTTTTGTTCTTTCAATTTTATTTGTCCCTCACCCGATTCTGTGGCCTCGACGTCGACGGGCTCACAAAGGGCTTTCCGTTGATACCTTACGGGCCGCGAGACGCATCCCGGTTCAAAAGTTACGGCCGTTTGAAGCTGGCGACGCCGTGGGGGAGGTATCATGAAACAAATGATCACGCACATTGTGGCAAGTGTGATCATACCACGACTAATGCACCGGATCCCATCAGAACTCTGCAGTTAAGCATGCTTGGGCGAGAGTAGTACTGGGATGGGTGACCTCCTAGGAAGTCCTCGTGTTGCACCTCTTTTTTGTTACTTTCCTGGGTTCGCACCACCTCTGTTTTTGTTCTTTCAATTTTATTTGTCCCTCACCCGATTCTATGGCCTCGACATCGACGGGCTCGCCAAGGGCATTCCGTTGATACCTTACGGGCTGCGAGACGTATCCCGGTTCAAAAGTTACGACCGTTTGAAGCTGGTGACGGCGTGGGGGAGGTATCATAAAACAAATGATCGCGCACATTGTGGCAGGTGCGATCATACCAGCACTAATGCACCGGATCCCATCAGAACTCTGCAGTCAAGCGTGGTTGGGCAAGAGTAGTACTGGGATGGGTGACCTCCCGAGAAGTCCTCGTGTTGCACCTCTTTTTTGCTACTTTCTCGGGTCCGTACCACCTCTGTTTTGTTCTTTCAATTTTCTTTGTCCCTCACCCAATTCAGTGGCCTCGACGTCGACGGGCTCGCAAAGGGCTTTCCGTTGATACCTTACGGGCCGCGAGACGTATCCCGGTTCAAAAGTTACGGCCGTTTAAAGCTGGCGACACCGTGGGGGAGGTATCATAAAACAAATGATCGCGCACATTGTGGCAGGTGTGATCATACCACCACTAATGCACCAGATCCCATCAGAACTCTGCAGCTAAGCGTGCTTTGGCGAGAGTACTATTGGGATGGGTGACCTCCTTGGAAGTCCTCGTGTTGTACCTTTTTTTTGCTACTTTCCCAGGTCCGCACCACCTCTGTTTTTGCTCTTTCAATTTTATTTGTCCCTCACCCGATTCTGTGGCCTCAACGTCGACGGGCTCTCATAGGGCTTTCCGTGGATACCTTACGGGCCGTGAGACGGATCCCAGTTCAAAAGTTACGGCCGTTTCAAGCTGGCGACGGCGTGGGGGAGGTATCATAAAACCAATGATCGCGCACATTGTGGCAGGTGCTATCATACCAGCACTAATGCACCGGATCCCATCAGAACTCCGCAGTCAAGCGTGGTTGGGCAAGACTAGTACTGGGATGGGTGACCTCCTGGGAAGTCCTCGTGTTGCACCTCTTTTTTGCTACTTTCCGGGGTCCGCACCACCTCTGTTTTGTTCTTTCAAATTTATTTGTCCCTCACCCGATTTTGTGGCCTCGACGTCGACGGGCTCGCAAAGGGCTTTCCGTTGATACCTTACGGGCCGCGAGACGCATCCCGGTTCAAAAGTTACGGCCGTTTGAAGCTGGCGACGCCGTGTGGGAGGTATCATGAAAAACATGATCGCGCACATTGTGGCAGGTGTGATCATACCACCACTAATGCACGGGATCCCATCAGAACTCTGCAGTTAAGCGTGCTTGGGCGAGAGTAGTACTGGGATGGGTGACCTCCTGGGAAGTCCTCGTGTTGCACCTCTTTTTTGCTACTTTCCCGGGTCCGCACCACCTCTATTTTTGTTCTTTCAATTTTATTTGTCCCTCACCCGATTCTGTGGCCTCAACGTCGACGGGCTCTCATAGGGCTTTCCGTGGATACCTTACGGGCCGCGAGACGCATCCCGGTTCAAAAGTTACGGCCGTTTGAAGCTGGCGACGACGTGGGGGAGGTATCATAAAACAAATGATCGCGTACAGTGTGGCAGGTGCGATCATACCTGCACTAATGCACTGGATCCCATCAGAACTCCGCAGTTAAGCGTGCTTGGGCGAGAGTAGTACTGGGATGGGTGACCTCCGGGGAAGTACTCGTGTTGCACCTTTTTTTTGTTACTTTCCCGGGTCCGCACCACCTCTGTTTTTGTTCTTTCAATTTTATTTGTCCCTCACCTGATTCTGTGGCCTCGACGTCGACGGGCTCAAAAAGGGCTTTCTGTTGATACCTTACGGGCCTAGAGACGCATCCCGGTTCAAAAGTTACGGCCATTTGAAGCTGGCGACGGCGTGGGGGAGGTATCATAAAACAAATGATCGCGCACATTGTGGCAGGTGCGATCATACCTGCACTAATGCACCGGATCCCATCAGAACTCCGCAGTTAAGCGTGCTTGGACGAGAGTAGTACTGGGATGGGTGACCTCCGGGGAAGTACTCGTGTTGCACCTCTTTTTTGCTACTTTCCCGGGTCTGCACCACCTTTGTTTTTGTTCTTTCAATTTTATTTGTCCCTCACCTGATTCTGTGGCCTCGACGACGACGGGCTCGCAAAGGGCTTTCCGTTGATACCTTACAGGCCTAGAGACGCATCCAGGTTCAAAAGTTACGGCCGTTTGAAGCTGGCGACGGCGTGGGGGAGGTATCATAAAACAAATGATCGCGCACATTGTGGCAGGTGCGATCATACCAGCACTAATGCATCGGATCCCATCAGAACTCCGCAGTTAAGCGTGCTTGGGCGAGAGTAGTAATGGGATGGGTGACCTCCTGGGAAGTCCTCATGTTGCACCTTTTTTTTGCTACTTTCCCGGGTCTGCACCACCGCTGTTTTTGTTCTTTCAATTTTATTTGTCCCTCACCCGATTTTGTGGCCTCGACGTCGACGGGCTCGTAAAAGGCTTTCCGTTGATACCTTACGGGCCGTGAGACGGATCCCGGTTCAAAAGTTACGGCCGTTTGAAGCTGGCGACGGTGTGGGGGAGGTATCATAAAACAAATGATCGCGCACATTGTGGCAGGTGCTATCATACCAGCACTAATGCACCGGATCCCATCAGAACTCCGCAGTCAAGCGTGGTTGGGCAAGAGTAGTACTGGGATGGGTGACCTCCTGGGAAGTCCTCGTGTTGCACCTCTTTTTTGCTACTTTCCTGGGTCCGCACCACCTCTGTTTTGTTCTTTCAAATTTATTTGTCCCTCACCCGATTTTGTGGCCTCGACGTCGACGGGCTCGCAAAGGGCTTTCCGTTGATACCTTACGGGCCGTGAGACGCATCCCGGTTCAAAAGTTACGGCCGTTTGAAGCTGGCGACGCCGTGTGGGAGGTATCATGAAAAACATGATCGCGCACATTGTGGCAGGTGTGATCATACCACCACTAATGCACGGGATCCCATCAGAACTCTGCAGTTAAGCGTGCTTGGGCGAGAGTAGTACTGGGATGGGTGACCTCCTGGGAAGTCCTCGTGTTGCACCTCTTTTTTGCTACTTTCCCGGGTCCGCACCACCTCTATTTTTGTTCTTTCAATTTTATTTGTCCCTCACCCGATTCTGTGGCCTCAACGTCGACGGGCTCTCATAGGGCTTTCCGTGGATACCTTACGGGCCGCGAGACGCATCCCGGTTCAAAAGTTACGGCCGTTTGAAGCTGGCGACGACGTGGGGGAGGTATCATAAAACAAATGATCGCGCACAGTGTGGCAGGTGCGATCATACCACCACTAATGCACCGGATCCCATCAGAACTCCGCAGTTAAGCGTGCTTGGGCGAGAGTAGTACTGGGATGGGTGACCTCCTAGGAAGTCCTCGTGTTGCACCTCTTTTTTGTTACTTTTCGGGGTTTGCACCACCTCTGTTTTTGTTCTTTCAATTTTATTTGTCCCTCACCCGATTATATGGCCTCGACGTCGACGGGCTCACAAAGGGCTTTCCGTTGAGACCTTACGGGCCGCGAGACGCATCCCGGTTCAAAAGTTACGACCGTTTGAAGCTGGCGACGGCGTGGGGGAGGTATCATAGAACAAATGATCGCGCACATTGTGGCAGGTGCGAACATACCTGCACTAATGCACCGGATCCCATCAGAACTCCGTAGTTAAGCGTGCTTGGGCGAGAGTAGTACTGGGATGGGTGACCTCCGGGGAAGTACTCGTGTTGCACCTCTTTTTTGCTACTTTCCCGGGTCCACACCACCTCTGTTTTTGTTCTTTCAATTTTATTTGTCCCTCACCTGATTCTGTGGCCTCGACGTCGACGGGCTTGCAAATGGCTTTCCGTTGATACCTTACGGGCCTAGAGACGCATCCCGGTTCAAAAGTTACGGCCGTTTGAAACTGGCGACGGCGTGGGGGAGGTATCATAAAACAAATGATCGTGCACATTGTGGCAGGTGCGATCATACCAGCACTAATGCACCGGATCCCATCAGAACTCCGCAGTTAAGCGCGCTTGGGCGAGAGTAGTACTGGGATGGGTGACCTCCTGGGAAGTCCTCGTGTTGCACCTTTTTTTTGCTACTTTCCCGGGTCTGCACCATCGCTGTTTTTGTTCTTTCAATTTTATTTGTCCCTCACCCGATTTTGTGGCCTCGACATCGACGAGCTCGCAAAGGGCTTTCCGTTGATACCTTACGGGCCGCGAGACGTATCCCGGTTCAAAAGTTACGGCCGTTTAAAGCTGGCGACGGCGTGGGGGAGGTATCATAAAACAAATGATCACGCACATTATGGCAGGTGCGATCATACCACCACTAATGCACCGGATCCCATCAGAACTCCACAGTTAAGCGTGCTTGGGTGAGAGTAGTACTGGGATGGGTGACCTCCTGGGAAGTCCTCGTGTTGCACCTTTTTTTTGCTACTTTCCCGGGTCTGCACCACCGATGTTTTTGTTCTTTCAATTTTATTTGTCCCTCACCCGATTTTGTGGCCTCGACGTCGACGGGCTCGCAAAGGGCTTTCCGTTGATACCTTACGGGCCGCGAGACGCATCGCGGTTCAAAAGTTACGGCCGTTTGAAGCTGGCGACGGTGTGGGGGAGGTATCATAAAACCAATGATCGCGCACATTGTGGCAGGTGCGATCATACCACCACTAATGCACCGGATCCCATTAGAACTCCGCAGTCAAGCGTGCTTGGGCGAGAGTAGTACTGGGATGGGTGACCTCCTGAGAAGTCCTCGTGTTGCACCTCTTTTTTGCTACTTTCCCGGGTCCGCACCACCTCTATTTTTGTTCTTTCAATTTTATTTGTCCCTCACCCGATTCTGTGGCCTCGACGTCGACGGGCTCTCATAGGGCTTTCCGTGGATACCTTACGGGCCGCGAGACGCATCCCGGTTCAAAAGTTACGGCCGTTTGAAGCTGGCGACGGCGTGGGGGAGGTATCATAAAACCAATGATCGCGCACATTGTGGCAGGTGCGATCATACCAGTGCTAATGCACCGGATCCCATCAGAACTCCGCAGTCAAGCGTGGTTGGGCAAGAGTAGTACTGGGATGGGTAACCTCCTGGGAAGTCCTCGTGTTGCACCTCTTTTTTGCTACTTTCCCGGGTCCACACCACCTCTGTTTTGTTCTTTCAATTTTATTTGTCCCTCACCCGATTCTGTGGCCTCGACGTCGACGGGCTCGCAAAGGGCTTTCCATTGATACCTTACGGGCCGCGAGACGCATCCCGGTTCAAAAGTTACGGCCGTTTGAAGCTGGCGACGCCGTGGGGGAGGTATCATAAAACAAATGATCACGCACAATGTGGTAGGTGTGATCATACCACCACTAATGCACCGGATCCCATCAGAACTCTGCAGTTAAGCATGCTTGGGCGAGAGTAGTACTGGGATGGGTGACCTCCTAGGAAGTCCTCGTGTTGCACCTCTTTTTTGTTACTTTCCGGGGTTCGCACCACCTCTGTTTTTGTTCTTTCAATTTTATTTGTCCCTCACCCGATTCTATGGCCTCGACGTCTACGGGCTCGCAAAGGGCTTTCCGTTGAGACCTTACGGGCCGCGAGACGCATCCCGGTTTAAAAGTTACGACCGTTTGAAGCAGGCGACAGCGTGGGGGAGGTAGCATAAAACAAATGATCGCGCACATTGTGGCAGGTGTGATCATACCTGCACTAATGCACCGGATCCTATCAGAACTCCGCAGTTAAGCGTGCTTGGGCGAGAGTAGTACTGGGATGGGTGACCTCCTGGGAAGTCCTCGTGTTGCACCTCTTTTTTGCTACTTTCCCGGGTCCGCACCACCTCTGTTTTTGTTCTTTCAATTTTATTTGTCCCTCACCCGATTCTGTGGCCTTGACGACGACTGGCTAGCAAAGGGCTTTCCGTTCCTGGGAAGTCCTCGTGTTGCACCTCTTTTTTGCTACTTTCCCAGGTCCGCACCACCTCTATTTTTGTTCTTTCAATTTTATTTGTCCCTCACCCGATTCTGTGGCCTCGACGACGACTGGCTAGCAAAGGGCTTTCCGTTGATACCTTACAGGCCGTGAGACGCATCCCGATTCAAAAGTTACGGTCGTTTGAAGCTGGCGACACTGTGGGGGAGGTATCATAAAACAAATGATCGCGCACATTGGGGCAGGTGCGATCATACCACCACTAATGCACCGGATCCCATCAGAACTCTGCAGCTAAGCGTGCTTTGGCGAGAGTACTATTGGGATGGGGGACCTCCTGGAAGTCCTCGTGTTGCACCTCTTTTTTGTTACTTTCCTGGGTTCGCACCACCTCTGTTTTTGTTCTTTCAATTTTATTTGTCCCTCACCCGATTCTATGGCCTCGACATCGACGGGATCGCAAAGGGCTTTCCGTTGATACCTTACGGGCCGCGAGACGCATCCCGGTTCAAAAGTTACGGCCGTTTGAAGCTGGCGACGTCGTGGGGGAGGTATCATAAAACAAATGATCGCGCACATTGTGGCAGGTGCGATCATACCACCACTAATGCACCGGATCTCATCAGAACTCCGCAGTTAAGCGAGCTTGTGCGAGAGTAGTATTGGGATGGGTGACCTCCTGGGAAGTCCTCGTGTTGCACCTCTTTTTTGCTACTTTCCCGGATCCGCACCACTGCTATTTTTGTTCTTTCAATTTTATTTGTCCCTCGCCCAATTTGGTGGCATCGACGTCGACGGGCTCGCAAAGGGCTTTCTGTTGATACCTTACGGGCCGCGAGACGCATCCCGGTTCAAAAGTTACGGCCGTTTGAAGCTGGCGACGGCGTGGGGGAGGTATCATAAAACAAATGATCGCGCACATTGTGGCAGGTGCGATCATACCAGCACTAATGCACCCGATCCCATCAGAACTCCGTAGTTAAGCATGCTTGGGCGAGAGTAGTACTGGGATGGGTGACCTCCTGGGAAGTCCTCGTGTTGTACCTTTTTTTTGCTACTTTCCCGGGTCTGCACCACCGCTGTTTTTGTTCTTTCAATTTTATTTGTCCCTCACCCGATTTTGTGGCCTCGACGTCGATGGGCTCGCAAAGGGCTTTCCGTTGATACCTTACAGGCCGCGAGACGCATCCCGGTTCAAAAGTTACGGCCGTTTGAAGCTGGCGACGGCGTGGGGGAGGTATCATAAAACAAATGATCGCGCACATTGTGGCAGGTGCGATCATACCACCACTAATGCACCGGATCCCATCAGAACTCCGCAGTTAACCGTGCTTGGGCGAGAGTAGTACTGGGATGGGTGACCTCCTGGGAAGTCCTCGTGTTGCACCTCTTTTTTGCTACTTTCCCGGGTCCGCACCACCTCTGTTTTTGTTCTTTCAATTTTATTTGTCCCTCACCCGATTCTGTGGCCTCGACGTCGACGGGCTCTCATAGGGCTTTCCGTGGATACCTTACGGGCCGCGAGACGCATCCCGGTTCAAAAGTTACGGCCGTTTGAAGCTGGCGACGGCGTGGGGGAGGTATCATAAAACCAATGATCACGCACATTGTGGCAGGTGCGATCATACCAGCGCTAATGCACTGGATCCCATCAGAACTCCGCAGTCAAGCGTGGTTGGGCAAGAGTAGTACTGGGATGGGTGACCTCCTGGGAAGTCCTCGTGTTGCACCTCTTTTTTGCTACTTTCCCGGGTCCGCACCACCTCTGTTTTGTTCTTTCAATTTTATTTGTCCCTCACCCGATTCTGTGGCCTCGACGTCGACGGGCTCGCAAAGGGCTTTCCGTTGATACCTTACGGGCCGCGAGACGCATCCCGGTTCAAAAGTTACGGCCGTTTGAAGCTGGCGACGTCGTGGGGGAGGTATCATAAAACAAATGATCGCGCACAATGTGGCAGGTGTGATCATACCACCACTAATGCACCGGATCCCATCAGAACTCTGCAGTTAAGCATGCTTGGGCAAGAGTAGTACTGGGATGGGTGACCTCCTAGGAAGTCCTCGTGTTGCACCTCTTTTTTGTTACTTTTCGGGGTTCACACCACCTCTATTTTTGTTCTTTCAATTTTATTTGTCCCTCACCCGATTCTATGGCCTCGACGTCGACGGGCTCGCAAAGGGCTTTCCGTTGAGACCTTACGGGCCGCGAGACGCATCCCGGTTCAAAAGTTACGACCGTTTGAAGCTGGCGACGGCGTGGGGGAGGTATCATAGAACAAATGATCGCGCACATTGTGGCAGGTGCGATCATACCTGTACTAATGCACCGGATCCCATCAGAACTCCGTAGTTAAGCATGCTTGGGCGAGATTAGTACTGGGATGGGTGACCTCTGGGGAAGTACTCGTGTTGCACCTCTTTTTTGCTACTTTCCCGGGTCCGCACCACCTCTGTTTTTGTTCTTTCAATTTTATTTGTCCCTCACCTAATTCTGTGGCCTCGACGTCGACGGGCTTGCAAAAGGGCTTTCCGTTGATACCTTACGGGCCTAGAGACGCATCCCGGTTCAAAAGTTACGGCCGTTTGAAGGTGGCGACGGCGTGGGGGAGGTATCATAAAACAAATGATCGCGCACATTGTGGCAGGTGCGATCATACCAGCACTAATGCACCGGATCCCATCCGAACTCCGCAGTTAAGTGCGCTTGGGCGAGAGTAGTACTGGGATGGGTGACCTCCTGGGAAGTCCTCGTGTTGCACCTTTTTTTTGCTACTTTCCTGGGTCTGCACCACCGCTGTTTTTGTTCTTTCAATTTTATTTGTCCCTCACCCGATTTTGTGGCCTCGACGTCGACGGGCTCGCAAAGGGCTTTCCGTTGATACCATACGGGCCGCGAGACGTATCCCGGTTCAAAAGTTACGGCCGTTTAAAGCTGGCGACGGCGTGGGGGAGGTATCATAAAACAAATGATCGCGCACATTGTGGCAGGTGCGATCATACCACCACTAATGCACCGGATCCCATCAGAACTCCGCAGTTAAGCGTGCTTGGGTGAGAGTAGTACTGGGATGGGTGACCTCCTGGGAAGTCCTCGTGTTGCACCTTTTTTTTGCTACTTTCCCGGGTCTGCACCACCGATGTTTTTGTTCTTTCAATTTTATTTGTCCCTCACCCGATTTTGTGGCCTCGACGTCGACGGGCTCGCAAAGGGCTTTCCGTTGATACCTTATGGGCCGCGAGACGCATCCCGGTTCAAAAGTTACGGCCGTTTGAAGCTGGCGACGGCGTGGGGGAGGTATCATAAAACAAATGATCGCGCACATTGTGGCAGGTGCGATCATACCACCACTAATGCACCGGATCCCATTAGAACTCCATAGTTAAGTGTGCTTGGGCGAGAGTAGTACTGGGATGGGTGACCTCCTGGGAAGTCCTCGTGTTGCACCTTTTTTTTGCTACTTTCCCGGGTCCGCACCACCTCTGTTTTTGTTCTTTCAATTTTATTTGTCCCTCACCCGATTCTATGGCCTCGACGTCGACAGGCTCTTATAGGGCTTTCCGTGGATACCTTACGGGCCGCGAGACGCATCCCGGTTCAAAAGTTATGGCCGTTTGAAGCTGGCGACGGCGTGGGGGAGGTATCATAAAACCAATGATCGCGCACATTGTGGCAGGTGCGATCATACCAGCGCTAATGCACCGGATCCCATCAGAACTCCGCAGTCAAGCGTGGTTGGGCAAGAGTAGTACTGGGATGGGTGACCTCCTGGGAAGTCCTCGTGTTGCACCTCTTTTTTGCTACTTTCCCGGGTCCACACCACCTCTGTTTTGTTCTTTCAATTTTATTTGTCCCTCACCCTATTTTGTGGCCTCGACGTCGACGGGCTCGCAAAGGGCTTTCCGTTGAAACATTACGGGCCGCGAGACGCATCCCGGTTCAAAAGTTACGGCCGTTTGAAGCTGGCGACGCCGTGGGGGAGGTATAATAAAACAAATGATCGCGCACAATGTGGCAGGTGTGATCATACCACCACTAATGCACCGGATCCCATCAGAACTCTGCAGTTAAGCATGCTTGGGCAAGAGTAGTACTGGGATGGGTGACCTCCTAGGAAGTCCTCGTGTTGCACCTCTTTTTTGTTACTTTTCGGGGTTCGCACCACCTCTGTTTTTGTTCTTTCAATTTTATTTGTCCCTCACCCGATTCTATGGCCTCGAAGTCGACGGGCTCGCAAAGGGCTTTCCGTTGAGACCTTACGGGCCGCGAGACGCATCCCGGTTCAAAAGTTACGACCGTTTGAAGCTGGCGACGGCGTGGGGGAGGTATCATAGAACAAATGATCGCGCACATTGTGGCAAGTGCGATCATACCTGCACTAATGCACCGGATCCCATCAGAACTCCGCAGTTAAGCGTGCTTGGGCGAGAGTAGTACTGGGATGGGTGACCTCCGGGGAAGTACTCGTGTCGCACCTCTTTTTTGCTACTTTCCCGGGTCCGCACCATCTCTGTTTTTGTTCTTTCAATTTTATTTGTCCCTCACCTGATTCTGTGGCCTCGACGTTGACGGGCTCGCAAAGGGCTTTCCGTTGATACCTTACGGGCCTAGAGACGCATCCCGATTCAAAAGTTACGGCCGTTTGAAGCTGGCGACGGCGTGGGGGAGGTATCATAAAACAAATGATCGCGCACATTGTGGCAGGTGCGATCATACCAGCACTAATGCACCGGATCCCATCGGAACTCCGCAGTTAAGCGCGCTTGGGCGAGAGTAGTACTGGGATGGGTGACCTCTTGGGAAGTCCTCGTGTTGCACTTTTTTTTCCTACTTTCCCGGGTCTGCACCACCGCTGTTTTTGTTCTTTCAATTTTATTTGTCCCTCACCCGATTTTGTGGCCTCGACGTCGACGGGCTCGCAAAGGGCTTTCCGTTGATACCTTACGGGCCGCGAGACGTATCCCGGTTCAAAAGTTACGGCCGTTTGAAGCTGGCGACGGCGTGGGGGAGGTATCACAAAACAAATGATCGCGCACATTGTGGCAGGTGCGATCATACCACCACTAATGCACCGGATCCCATCAGAACTCCGCAGTTAAGCGTGCTTGGGCGAGAGTAGTATTGGGATGGGTGACCTCCTGGGAAGTCCTCGTGTTGCACCTCATTTTTGCTACTTTCCCGGGTCCGCACCACCTCTGTTTTTGTTCTTTCAATTTTATTTGTCCCTCATCCGATTCTGTGGCCTCTACGTCGACGGGCTCTCATAGGGCTTTCCGTGGATATATTACGGGCCGCGAGACGCATCCCGGTTCAAAAGTTACGGCCGTTTGAAGCTGGCGACGGCGTGGGGGAGGTATCATAAAACCAATGATCGCGCACATTGTGGCAGGTGCGATCATACCAGCACTAATGCACCGGATCCCATCAGAACTCCACAGTCAAGCGTGGTTGGGCAAGAGTAGTACTGGGATGGGTGACCTCCTGGGAAGTCCTCATGTTGCACCTCTTTTTTGCTACTTTCCCGGGTCCGCACCACCTCTGTTTTGTTCTTTCAATTTTATTTGTCCCTCACCCGATTCTGTGGCCTCGACGTCGACGGGCTCGCAAAGAGCTTTCCGTTGATACCTTACGGGCCGCGAGACGCATCCCGGTTCAAAAGTTACGGCCGTTTGAAGCTGGCGACGCCGTGGGGGAGGTATCATAAAACAAATGATCGCGCACATTGTGGCAGGTGTGATCATACCACCACTAATGCACCGGATCCCATCAGAACTCTGCAGTTAAGCATGCTTGGGCGAGAGTAGTACTGGGATGGGTGACCTCCTAGGAAGTCCTCGTGTTGCACCTCTTTTTTGCTACTTTCTTGGGTCCACACCACCTCTATTTTTGTTCTTTCAATTTTATTTGTCCCTCACCTGATTCTGTGGCCTCGACGTCGACGGGCTCTCATAGGGCTTTCCGTTGATACCTTACGGGCCACGAGACGCATCCCGGTTCAAAAGTTATGGTCGTTTGAAGCTGGCGACGGCGTGGGGGAGGTATCATAAAACCAATGATCGCGCATATTGTGGCAGGTGCGATCATACCAGCACTAATGCACCGGATCCCATCAGAACTCCACAGTTAAGCGTGCTTGGGCGAGAGTAGTACTAGGATGGGTAACCTCCTGGGAAGTCCTCGTGTTGCACCTCTTTTTTGCTACTTTCCCGGGTCCGCACAACCGCTGTTTTTGTTCTTTCAATTTTATTTGTCCCTCACCCGATTTTGTGGCCTCGACGTCGACGGGCTCACAAAGGGCTTTCCGTTGATACCTTACGGGCCGCGAGACGCATCCCGATTCAAAAGTTACGGCCGTTTGAAGCTGGCGACGGCGTGGGGGAGGTATCATAAAACAAATGATCGCGCACATTTTGGCAGGTGCGATCATACCACCACTAATGCACCGGATCCCATTAGAACTCCGCAGTGAAGCGTGCTTGGGGGAGAGTAGTACTGGGATGGGTGACCTCCTGGGAAGTCCTTGTGTTGCACCTCTTTTTTGCTACTTTCCCGGGTCCGCATCACCTCTGTTTTTGTTTTTTCAATTTTATTTGTCCCTCACCTGATTTTGTGGCTTCAACGTCGACGGGCTCGCAAAGCGCTTTCCGTTGATACCTTACGGGCCTAGAGACGCCTCCCGGTTCAAAAGTTACGGCCGTTTGAATCTGGCGACGGCGTGGGGGAGGTATCATAAAACAAATCATCGGGCACATGGTGGACGGTGCGATCATACCACCACTAATGCACCGGATCCCATCAGAACTCCACAGTTAAGCGTGCTTGGGCGAGGGTAGTACTGGGATGGGTGACCTCCTGGGAAGTCCTCGTGTTGCACCCCTTTTTTGTTACTTTCCTGGGTTCGCACTACCTCTGTTTTTGTTCTTTCAATTTTATTTGTCCCTCACCCGATTCTATGGCCTCGACGTCGACGGGCTCGCAAAGGGCTTTCTGTTGATACCTAACGGGCCGCGAGACGCATCCCGGTTCAAAAGTTACGACCGTTTGAAGCTGGCGCCGACATGGGGGAGGTATCATAAAACAAATGATTGCGCAGATTGTGGCAGGTGCGATCATACCAGCACTAATGCACCAGATCCCATCAGAACTCCGCAGTTAAGCGTGCTTGGGCGAGAGTAGTACTGGGATGGGTGACCTCTTGGGGAGTCCTCGTTTTGCACCTCTTTTTTGCTACTTTCCCGGGTCCGCACCATCTCTGTTTTTGTTCTTTCAATTTTATTTGTCCCTGACCTGATTCTGGGGCCTCGACGTCGACGGGCTCGCAAAGGGCTTTCCATTGATACCTTACGGGCCTAGAGACGCATCCCGGTTCAAAAGTTACGGCCGTTTGAAGCTGGCGACGGCGTGGGGGAGGTATCATAAAACAAATCATCGGGCACATGGTGGCAGGTGCGATCATACCAGTACTAATGCACCGGATCCCATCAGAACTTCGCAGTTAAGCGTGCTTGGGCGAGAGTAGTACTGGGTTGGGTGACCTCCTGGGAAGTCCTCGTGTTGCACCTCTTTTTTGCTACTTTCCCGGGTCCGCACCACCGCTGTTTTTGTTCTTTCAATTTTATTTATCCCTCACCCGATTTTGTGGCCTCGACGTCGACGGGCTCGAAAAGGCTTTCCGTTGATACCTTACAGGCCGCGAGACGCATCCCGGTTCAAAAGTTACGGCCGTTTGAAGCTTGCGACGGCGTGGGGGAGGTATCATAAAACAAATGATCGCGCACATTGTGGCAGGTGCGATCATACCACCACTAATGCACCGGATCCCATCAGAACTCCGCAGAAAAGCGTGCTTGGGCGAGAGTAGTACTGGGATGGGTGACCTCCTGGGAAGTCCTCGTGTTGCACCTCTTTTTTGCTACTTTCCGGGGTCCGTACCATCTCTGTTTTTGTTCTTTCAATTTTATTTGTCCCTCACCCGATTCTGTGGCCTCGACGTCGACGGGCTCTCATAGGGCTTTCCGTTGATACCTTACGGGCCACGAGACGCATCCCGGTTCAAAAGTTACGGCCGTTTGAAGCTGGCGACGGCGTGGGGGAGGTATCATAAAACAAATGATCGCGCACATTGTGGCAGGTGTGATCATACCACCACTAATGCACCGGATCCTATCAGAACTCTGTAGTTAAGCATGCTTGGGCGAGAGTAGTACTGGGATGGGTGACCTCCTAGGAAGTCCTCGTGTTGCACATCTTTTTTGTTACTTTTCGGGGTTCGCACCACCTCTGTTTTTGTTCTTTCAATTTTATTTTTCCCTCACCCGATTCTATGGCCTCGACGTCGACGGGCTCGCAAAGGGCTTTCCGTTGAGACCTTTCAGGCCGCGAGACGCATCCCGGTTCAAAAGTTACGACCGTTTAAAGCTGGCGACGGCGTTGGGGAGGTATCATAAAACAAATGATCGCGCACATTGTGGCAGGTGCGATCATACCTGCACTAATGCACCGGATCCCATCAGAACTCTGCAGTTAAGCGTGCTTGGGAGAGAGTAGTACTGGGATGGGTGACCTCCGGGGAAGTACTCGTGTTGCACCTCTTTTTGGCTACTTTCCCGGGTCCGTACTACCTCTGTTTTTGTTCTTTAAATTTTATTTGTCCCTCACCTGATTCTGTGGCCTCGACGTTGACGGGCTCGCAAAGGGCTTTCCGTTGATACCTTCCGGGCCTAGAGACGCATCCCGGTTCAAAAGTTACGGCCGTTTGAAGCTGGCGACGGCGTGGGGGAGGTATCATAAAACAAATGATCGCGCACATTGTGGCAGGTGCGATCATACCAGCACTAATGCACCGGATCCCATCAGAACTCCGCAGTGAAGCGTGCTTGGGCGAGAGTAGTACTGGGATGGGTGACCTCCTGGGAAGTCCTTGTGCTGCACCTCTTTTTTGCTACTTTCCCGGGTCCTCACCACCGCTGTTTTTATTCTTTCAATTTTATTTGTCCCTCACCCGATTTTGTGGCCTCGACGTCGACGGGCTCGCAAAGGGCTTTCCGTTGATACCTTACGGGCTGCGACACGTATCCCGGTTCAAAAGTTACGGCCGTGTGAAGCTGGCGACGGCGTGGGGGAGGTATCATAAAACAAATGATCGGGCACATTGTGGCAGGTGCGATCATACCACCACTAATGCACCGGATCCCATCAGAACTCCGCAGTTAAGCGTGCATGGGCGAGAGTAGTATTGGGATGGGTGACCTCCTGGGAAGTCCTCATGTTGTACCTCTTTTTTGCTACTTTCCCGGGTCCGCACCACCTCTGTTTTTGTTCTTTCAATTTTATTTGTCCCTCACCCGATTCTGTGGCCTCGACGTCGACGGGCTCTCATAGGGCTTTCCGTGGATACCTTACGGGCCTCGAGACGCATCCCGGTTCAAAAGTTACGGCCGTTTGAAGCTGGCGACGACGTGGGGGAGGTATCATAAAACCAATGATCGTGCACATTGTGGCAGGTGCGTTTATACCAGCACTAATGCACTGGATCCCATCAGAACTCCGCAGTCAAGCGTGGTGGGGCAAGAGTAGTACTGGGATGGGTGACCTCCTGGGAAGTCCTCGTGTTACATCTCTTTTTTGCTACTTTCCCGGGTCCGCACCACCTCTGTTTTGTTCTTTCAATTTTATTTGTCCCTCACCCGATTCTGTGGCCTCGACGTCGACGGGCTCGCAAAGAGCTTTCCGTTGATACGTTACGGGCCGCGAAACGCATCCCGGTTCAAAAGTTACGGCCGTTTGAAGCTGGCGACGCCGTGACGGAGGTATCATAAAACAAATGATCACGTACATTGTGGCAGGTGTGATCATACCACCACTAATGCACCAGATCCCATCAGAACTCTGCAATTAAGCATGCTTGGGCGAGAGTAGTACTGGGATAGGTGACCTCCTTGGAAGTCCTTGTGTTGCACCTCTTTTTTGCTACTTTCTTGGGTCTGTACCACCTCTGTTTTTGTTCTTTCAATTTTATTTGTCCCTCACCCGATTCTGTGGCCTCGACGTCGACGGGCTCTCATAGGGCTTTCCGTTGATACCTTACGGGCCACGAGACGCATCCCGGTTCAAAAGTTATTGCCGTTTGAAGCTGGCGACGGTGTGGGGGAGGTATCATAAAACCAACGATCGCGCACATTGTGGCAGGTGCAATCATACCAGCACTAATGCACCGGATCCCATCAGAGCTCCGCAGTTAAGCGTGCTTGGGCGAGAGTAGTACTGGGATGGGTGACCTCCTGGGAAGTCCTCGTGTTGTACCTCTTTTTTGCTACTTTCCCGGGTCCGCACCACCGCTATTTTTGTTCTTTCAATTTTATTTGTCCCTCACCCGATTTTGTGGCCTCGACGTCGACGGGCTCGCAAAGGGCTTTCCGTTGATACCTTACGGGCCGCGAGACGCATCCCGGTTCAAAAGTTACGGCCGTTTGAAGCTGGCGACGGCGTGGGGGAGGTATCATAAAACAAATGATCACGCACATTTTGGCAGGTGCGATCATACCACCACTAATGCACCGGATCCCATCAGAACTCCGCAGTGAAGCATGCTTGGGGGAGAGTAGTACTGGGATGGGTGACCTCCTGGGAAGTCCTTGTGTTGCACCTCTTTTTTGCTACTTTCCCGGGTCCGTACCACCGCTGTTTTTGTTCTTTCAATTTTATTTGTCCCTCACCTGATTCTGTGGCCTCGACGTCGACGGGCTCGCAAAGCGCTTTCCGTTGATACCTTACGGGCCTAGAGACGCATCCCGGTTCAAAAGTTATGGCCGTTTGAAGCTCGCGACGGCATGGGGGAGGTATCATAAAACAAATGATCGTGCACATTGTGGCAGGTGCAATCATACCAGCACTAATGCACCGGATCCCATCAGAACTCTGCAGCTAAGCGTGGTTTAGCGAGACTATTATTGGGATGGGTGACCTCCTGGGAAGTCCTCGTGTTGCACCTCTTTTTTGCTACTTTCTTGGGTCCGCACCACCTCTATTTTTGTTCTTTCAATTTTATTTGTCCCTCACCCGATTCTGTGGCCTCGACGTCGATGGGCTCTCATAGGGCTTTCCGTTGATACCTTACGGGCCACGAGACGTATCCCGGTTCAAAAGTTATGGCCGTTTGAAGCTGGCGACGGCGTAGGGGAGGTATCATAAAACCAATGATCGCGCACATTGTGGCAGGTGCGATCATACCACCACTAATGCACCGGATCCCATCAGAACTCCGCAGTTAAGCGTGCTTGGGCGAGAGTAGTACTGGGATGGGTGACCTTCTGGGAAGTCCTCGTGTTGTACCTCTTTTTTGCTACTTTCCTGGGTCCACACCACCGCTTTTTTTGTTCTTTCAATTTTATTTGTCCCTCACCCGATTTTATGGCCTCGACGTCGACGGGCTCGAAAGGGCTTTCCGTTGATACCTTACGGGCCGCGAGACGCATCCCGGTTCAAAAGTTACGGCCGTTTGAAGCTGGCGACGGCGTGGGGGAGGTATCATAAAACAAATGATCGCGCACATTGTGGCAGGTGCGATCATACCACCACTAATGCACCGGATCCCATTAGAACTCCGTAGTTAAGCGTGCTTGGGCGAGAGTAGTACTGGGATGGGTGACCTCCTGGGAAGTCCTCGTGGTGCACCTCTTTTTTGCTACTTTCCCGGGTCCGCACCACCTCTGTTTTTGTTCTTTCAATTTTATTTGTCCCTCACCCGATTCTATGGCCTCGACGTCGACGGGCTCTCATAGGGCTTTCCGTGGATACCTTACGGGCCGCGAGATGCATCCCGGTTCAAAAGTTACGGCGGTTTAAAGCTGGCGACGGCGTGGGGGAGGTATCATAAAACCAATGATCGCGCACATTGTGGCAGGTGCGATCATAGCAGCACTAATGCACCGTATCCCATCAGAACTCCGCAGTCAAGCGTGGTTGGGCAAGAGTAGTACTGGGATGGGTGACCTCCTGGGAAGTCCTCGTGTTGCACCTCTTTTTTGCTACTTTCCCGGGTCCGCACTGTAACAACCTAATCCTAGCAATTAATAGTTTAAAAAAAAACCATGAGAAAAATTTTTCACAATAACAGTCACGGTTTATTCAACATGGAAGGAAGGAAGCAGGCAAGAAAAACAAGAGCATTCATACGTATAGGGTATTTTACAGAAAGACTAAGACTGGGGTTGGTTCGTTGGATTTAAGGCAGCACACCAGCGCCTGGGCGGATTGCACAACATCATGGGCTCACTCAGGCGAGGCCTGATACCGCCTAGGCGGGGTATGATAATGCAACAGCGGATGGAGGGAAATTCTAAAAGAGGAACTCTTCCATGAGTAACACTGGTCACTCAATAGGAGGAAATAGATAAGGGGAAGATGTTAGTACATTCACACGCGTAGCACTCGGTAGAAGGGCGGAGTTCGAATCATCCTACCTGGCGGGCGGGGTATGTTTGTCCTGGGCGGACACCAGGGTGAAGGTGACCCGCTCAACCGTTGTCTCACACCGCCTAAACGATGTGTGACCATGCAACATCAGACGTGAAACTCTTCAAGTAAACCTTACATTAGCGTCTATTCGTTCCTACGGACTGACCCTTTCTCAGAGAACGCTGGGCGTTCAGCTTCGGAGGATAGGCAAGGGAAGAAGAAGGGAGATGTACATATGCAGGAGTAGTTTATGGAGGAAGGACGGGCCTGAACTTATTCCGCCCAACGCGACTAGGTATGGCAACGCCTGGGCGGACTCAACCACAACGCCCAGGCCGGGGTCAACACCGTTGTTGGGGTCACATTAGCTCCACAACGGAGAGGAAGGATAGTGGGACGGTATCTCACTCTGACTTTTACTCGCTTCAGCGCGAGTCCTTATGCTTGGGCGGACTGCTCTAGCACTTGGGCGAGGTATGACTCCGCCCGTGAGAACCCAACATAAGTCTTCCTAGTCCGCACTCGCTGGAGCGGGTATGCTGCTCGCTGGAGCGAGGGACTCCACTCGGTTTTTCACTCGTCTTTCGTTCTTCCCTCATTCGAAGCATATTTGAACTCTATATTTCCTCTTCTTAACCCCAAACTTATTCCTACTACCTATCCGTAGCCACACCGGCCTCTTACGCTCTCAAGACATACTCAGGCATCCGTACTTATCATTCAATACCTTCCGCAGCACAATATAATGCACAACACACACATATATATATATATATATATATATATATATAGTTAGGAAACATCTAAACAATTACAACCACAACATGCCCCTTCTGTCCGGAGTGTTCAAGTTTCGTAAATAAAACCCAAAATTAACACAAGCCGGCCAAGGCTTCTTCTAAAACATTTAAATACGACTAGCACATGGTACACATATATATATATACACACGATCCATAATGCTCAGCTGCTCTGCTCCACACCCAGCTCTTCCTTTATTCTTCATTCCGAGAGATGTTCACTGAAATATGACCACTGCAGGGGTGAGCTGTTACATGTAAAATGATACTCACAGACTCGGTATTAGCGTCAGTACACGCTCCTGCCATTATTCAACCTTTTTCAAGTAACTAAGTTCATACAGTTCAAACAACATTCATGCCACACATAATACGCAGAGTTTATTTCCACATCCATACATATATTCATGTACTCGGAGTTCCTACGCACATATACATTCATGCATTCAAAATCATACACATATACATACATAGATTTATACATCACCACAATCGGCCTTATATCTATATGCATGCCTGCGGATCCAACTCGGGTAAAGACTCTCAGTTACGGTCCCCTTTTCTTCTGGCCCCTCGTCCCTCAGCTCTTACCAGGTGGCACCGGCCTCCCACGGCGTCTCGAGACTCTCTTCTCTAGCTCCTACGGCTACCACGAGCACTATCGGGATCTAGCCAGGGTTGGTAACTGGAAGTCATTCCCTTGGGGTTCTTGACCTTCTATGGGTCGCCCCACTCCCACTCATGCAACTAACACGTTTATTAATACACATCATCACGCCACGAACACCTTCTCTGTAGCCATTGAGCAAGAACGGATTTCCCCACATTACTCGTATTCATTTAGTCAATCACACCAACGCATGTTACAATCGGTCATCAGACTAACAATATTGAACAAACCAATTAAGAGCATGCACATACATATTTTCCATAGTGACAAGAAAATAGATCCATGCATATCATTCATCATTATCATCCACTAACAGGCTACACCATCCCCATGAAATCACTATCAGAATCTTAAATCATGCATCAGTTTTAATGATTATGAACACATGCATACACACACACCCATACTCAGCAGTACGTTCATCCGATACCGTTCGTAGACCATGCATTCGACATGCAAGCGCCCCCTACCTTTAGAAGAACCTCAGAAACCTTTCTGTTCTTGTCGTTGGGTCCGATGTCTTTCTCCTGGTTCGTTCGGTCTTCCTTGGCTTCGTCGTATCCTGCGCCTGATTCTGGGATGGAGTGTGGTCCGTTCTCCAGTACTGCAATCAAGATCTCCAGGAGCGAAGAGTAAGATAGGGGAAGAAGGAGGATGGAGATGAAGAGAGAAAAGTAGAGGATGAAGTGATGGAGGAAGGAGTCTGAAGGGATAGTGAGTGTGTCCTTAACCATAGGCTTACATTTTTATATATATATGTATATGCGCACGAGTAAGAGAAGAGTGGGATGGGAGAGTGTGAGCTCAGCAGCCACGCGCACTCCACCCCATCCCCTGACCACCACCATTTTTCATATTTTAATGGCTTAAATCTACTTGGTTATATATAATTAACAGTTATTTTCTATTTGAAATCAAGTCTTAATGGTTTATTCTTCATTCGGCATTTAGTTTCAAAACTGGGATGTTACAGTTCTCCTCCACTGAAAAAGAATTTCGTCCCCGAAATTCAGTCGGTACTTACCTAGGTAAACAACTCGGGGTACTGCTGTCGCATGGTGTCTTCGCGTTCCCAGGTACAAGAGGTAGTCTTGCCTTGCTGCCACTCCACTTTAACCAGCTTTATATTTTTGTTCCTCAAGCGTTTTACCGATCGGTTCACAATTCCAATCGGTGTAGTCACAGTGGTTAGGTCTTCTTTGATCTCTACCTCGTCGTCAGGCATCGTGTGGCTGGGGTCATGCAAATACTTCCTTAGTTGAGACACGTGAAATACGTTGTGCAATCGGGACAAGTATGTCGGTAATGCGATACGGTATGCCACGGGGCCGACTCGTTCTAACACCTCATAAGGTCCAATGTATCGAGGGCTTAACTTCCCACTTTTTAAGGCTCGTCCGACTCCTTTACTCGGAGAGGTTCTCAGAAACACTCGATCTCCGACTGAAAATTCCAATGGCTTGATGCGCTTGTCATGGTAGCTCTTTTGCCTGTCTTGGGATGCTTTCATCTTCTCCCGTATCACTCGGATCTGTTCTGTGGTTTGCTTCACGATGTCTGGTCCCAATAGTAGACTTTCACCCGTTTCCGACCAGCAAAGTGGGGTTCGGCATCTGCGCCCATATAATGCCTCGTAGGGTGCCATGCCAATGCTGTGATGATGGCTGTTGTTGTACGTAAACTCGATCAAGGGAAGGTACTGCTCCCAGTCTCCACCGTGCTCTAACACGCACGCTCTCAATAAGTCTTCTAGACTCTGAATTGTTCGCTCAGATTGTCCATCCGATTGGGGGTGGTAGGCAGAACTAAGCCAAATCTTCGTCCCCATTTCCTGATGCATGCTGGTCCAAAACCGGGACGTAAACCTAGGGTCCCTATCTGATACGATAGAAGTAGGTATGCCATGCAGTCGGATAACTTCTTGAACGTAAATCCGAGCCAACTTATGCAATGGGTATTTCATATTGACAGGTAGGAAGTGTGCACTCTTCGTCAATCAGTCAACAATGACCCAAATGGCATCATGGCCTGCTCGGTTTTTGGGTAATCCCATGATAAAGTCTATCACAATCGAGTCCCATTTCCACACGGGGATCTCTAGAGGCTGCATTGCACCGTACGGTTTTTGGTGCTCTACCTTCGATTTCTGACAAGTGATACACCGGGCCACGTATTCCGCCACATCCTTCTTTAGTCCGGGCCACCAGAACTGTCTCCTCAAGTCATGGTACATTTTCGTGGTTCCTGGGTGAATGCTGAGTAGGCTTTTGTGGGCTTCGTCAAGCACCATTCTTCTCAATCTTCCTCCACTCGGTATGTATATTCTGTCTCTCACCCGGAAGATCCCATCTGACCCCTCGGCCAAGGGTAGATCCTTTCCTTTGGCCTGAATTTCCTTTATCTCAGCTAGGTAAGAGTCCAGCTGTTACTGCTCGTACACGGATTCTAAGAATTCATTGGCGATCCTCAATGTACAGATTGTCATTTTCTGAGAGGAGGGGGTGTTAACATACAAGTTCATGTCTCAGAACCGCTCCAACAACTCTACTTCTTTCGCCATCATTGCTGCCATGTGGAGGTATTTCCGACTCAATGCGTCGGCCACGACGTTTGCCTTACCCGGGTGGTATTTTAACTCGAAATCGTAGTCCTTTAAAAACTCAATCCATCTTCTCTGCCTCATGTTCAGCTCCTTTTGGTCGAATAGGTATTTGAGGCTCTTATGATCACTGTACACTTCAAATTTGGACCCGTACAAGTAATGCCTCCAGATTTTCAATGCAAAAACCACTGCTGCCAGCTCCAAGTCATGGGTCGGGTAATGCTGCTCGTGAGGTCTTAATTGCCGAGAGGCATATGCTATCACTCGGTCTTTCTGCATGAGTACACACCCTAATCCGAGTCCTGACGCGTCACAATAGACCACGAAGCTTTCTCGTAACTCAGGTAATGCCAACACCGGAGCAGTCGTCAACTTATTCTTCAGCTCTCGGAAGCTGTGCTCACACTCGGGACTCCACACGAAAGGAACATTTTTCCGAGTCAATTTAGTCAGGGGTAATGCCAATTTAGAAAAACCTTCGATGAACCTCCTATAATAACCTGCCAAGCCCATAAAACTTCTTATTTCCGAGACCGACCTGGGCCTCTCCCATGCTATTACAGCGGCTATCTTCACAGGATCCACCGAGACGCCTCGCTCAGAAATCACATGCCCGAGGAAGTGGATCTCATCCATCCAGAATTCGCACTTCGAAAGCTTTGCAAACAATTGTTTCTCCTTCAACACTTGGAGTACCGCTCGGAGATGTCCTTCATGCTCCTCAGACGTCTTAGAATAAACTAGGATGTCATCGATGAAGACAACAACAAACCGATCTAAGAAGGAGTGGAATATGCTGTTCATGTAATTCATGAAAACAGCAGGGGCGTTGGTCACACCGAACGGCATCACTACATACTCGTAGTGACCATACCGAGTCCTAAAGGCAGTTTTAGGAATGTCCAAGTCCTTTACTCGGATTTGGTGATATCCCGATCGTAGGTCGATTTTTGAGAAGACTGAGGCTCCACGCAGCTGGTCAATTAAATCATCAATTCTAGGCAGTGGGTACCGATTCTTGATTGTGAGTTTGTTTAGCTGTCGGTAATCTTTGCAAAGTCTCATGCTGCCATCCTTCTTCTTAACAAGTAGCACAGGTGCGCCCCATGGTGACACGCTTGGTCTGATGAACTGCTTCTCGAGTAACTCATCCACTTGCTTCTTCAATTCGGCCAATTCAGTTGAGGACATTCTATAGGGTGCGCTAGAGACCGGCTCGGCTCCAGGGATCAAGTCTATAGAGAATTCGACTTCTCTATTAGGAGGCACACTCAGAACGTCTTCAGGGAACACTTCTGGGAATTCACAGACAATCGAAATTTCGTTCACTCGGGTCTCACTCTCATCCTTGGTTAGACAAAGCATCATAAATAGTTGGGTTATACCTGGTGCCTTGTCGTTCTCAGTGTGCTGTCTCGGAAAAACTATCTCTCGGTTTCTACAATCTACTAATACCTTATTGGCAGAAAGCCAATCTATCCCGAGCACGATATCAAGACCCTTTAAGGGCATGCAAATCAGATCGAAGGTGAAACTCCGATCATACAACACAAACACTACGTCCTTGCACACTGATGATGTGAACACGTTAGTGCCAGTCGGGCTGGTTACTTCTAAAATCTGATTCATAGGTGCAGTCGGTAACTTCAGACGCTCTACACACTCATCAGCTATAAAAGAATGGGTGGCTCCCGAATCAAAAACAACGTTAAGTGTATTCTTACCGAGTGAGCACTTATATTGTACTAGGTCATTTGCTGGTACAACATCTTCTGCATTGATGGTGTAGATTCTTCCTGCTGCTGGCGGACCGGTATTCCTCTCTCGGCTGTTCGGAGCACGCATCATGTTTCCTCTGGTTTCGTTGCCTCTGCCACCAGGTCGTTGGTTATCATTCACTCGGGTTCTATCTTGAGATCCTCCTTGACGTACATTGGCGTTTGTTTGGCGGAGTTGGGGGCAGTCAGGACGAACGTGTCCCTTCTCTCCGCAGTGGTAGCATTTAACATTTGTATCATTGCAATCCTTAGCAAAGTGGTCACCGCCGCATTTAAAGCATCCGCCATATCTTGGTCGTCCACTCATTTGTCTCCCTCGGTCACTATGACTCTGATATCTAGTGAAGGGTTCATTCCTCCTCACATTCCCTGGCCTCTTGAAACGTGACTGCTGAGGCCTCAGGTGCTGGTTGGCTCTGCTGCACTGGCCCGAATGGGCCCTGTCATCCTCTTCGAATATTCTACATTTGTTCACTAATGCAGGGAAACTCCGTATCTCATGGTATCTACAGGCCCTCTTGATATCCGATCTCAATCCGTTCTCAAACTTAAGACACTTGGAGTTCTCCGTCCCAGGGTGCTGGAAGGGCGGATAGAATAGGCACAATTCCTCGAACCTTGTCGCGTATTCTTCCACAGTCATGGAGCCTTGTTTCAACTCCATGAACTCCAGTTCCTTCCGACTCCTCACTGTGTCAGGGAAGTACTTCTCTAAGAAGCATGTCTTGAAATCATTCCACGACAGCTGATTGTCATCTTCAGGGAATCGCCTTCTGGCTATCTTCCACCAATTCTTCGCTTCATCTCGCAGCATATACACTGCACATTCCACCTTCTGGGTCTCGGTACAGTGAAGACCCCTAAAAATCCTCTCTAGTTCCTGAGTCCATTTGAAAGCTGCCTCCGGATTACGCCATCCCTAAAACTCACTCGGCTTCCTCTTCAGGAAGCGGTCCAGCACGTGGCCATCCTCAGGTCGAGTCTGGCCCTGCCTTTCAAACACATCTGCAAAGCGTTGGAATGTTGTGGCTATAGCCTCCATACTTTGACGATGCACCATTCCTTATCCTGAAATCGACATTTAAGGATAAGTATACGGAGCCACTTACTACCGATCGGGTTATTAGTCCAACAATTAATAGCTTAGCACATTATATCATTCGTCTAGGTTATACACACAATCGGACCAGGGGAAAACAACCTCTTGTCCTCAAGTCAACATCAATGAAGTTCAACTAGTATCAGAACAATTTCAACCATTCAATCAAAAAAAAAGACACACACAACCGCTTACACTCGGTAAGCATACCTTGGCCTTGGACCTTTTGGTCCGCTCTGATACCAAAATGTAACAACCTAATCCTAGCAATTAATAGTTTAAAAAAAAACCATGAGAAAAATTTTTCACAATAACAGTCACGGTTTATTCAACATGGAAGGAAGGAAGCAGGCAAGAAAAACAAGAGCATTCATACGTATAGGGTATTTTACAGAAAGACTAAGACTGGGGTTGGTTTGTTGGATTTAAGGCAGCACACCAGCGCCTGGGCGGATTGCACAACATCATGGGCTCACTCAGGCGAGGCCTGATACCGCCTAGGCGGGGTATGATAATGCAACAACAGATGGAGGGAAATTCTAAAAGAGGAACTCTTCCACGAGTAACACTGGTCACTCAATAGGAGGAAATAGATAAGGGGAAGATGTTAGTACATTCACACGCGTAGCACTCGGTAGAAGGGCGGAGTTCGAATCATCCTACCTGGCGGGCGGGGTATGTTTGTCCTGGGTGGACTCCAGGGCGAAGGTGACCCGCTCAACCGTTGTCTCACACCGCCTAAACGATGTATGACCATGCAACATCAGACGTGAAACTCTTCAAGTAAACCTTACATTAGCGTCTATTCGTTCCTACGGACTGACCCTTTCTCAGAGAACGCTGGGCGTTCAGCTTCGGAGGACAGGCAAGGGAAGAAGAAGGGAGATGTACATATGCAGGAGTAGTTTGTGGAGGAAGGAGGGGCCTGAACTTATTCCGCCTAACGCGACTAGGTATGGCAACGCCTGGGCGGACTCAACCACAACGCCCAGGCCGGGGTCAACACCGTTGTTGGGGTCACATTAGCTCCACAACGGAGAGGAAGGATAGTGGGACGGTATCTCACTCTGACTTTTACTCGCTTCAGCGCGACTCCTTATGCTTGGGCAGACTGCTCTAGCACTTGGGCGAGGTATGACTCCGCCCGCGAGAACCCAACATAAGTCTTCCTAGTCCGCACTCGCTGGAGCGGGTATGCTGCTCGCTGGAGCGAGGGACTCCACTCGGTTTTTCACTCGTCTTTTGTTCTTCCCTCATTCGAAGCATATTTGAACTCTATATTTCCTCTTCTTAACCCCAAACTTATTCCTACTACCTATCCGTAGCCACACCGGCCTCTTACGCTCGCAAGACATACTCAGGCGTCCGTACTTATCATTCAATACCTTCTGCAGCACAATATAATGCACAACACACACACATATATATATATATATATATATATAGTTAGGAAACATCTAAATAATTACAACCACAACATGCCCCTTCTGTCCGGAGTGTTCAAGTTTCGTAAATAAAACCCAAAATTAACACAAGCCGGCCAAGGCTTCTTCTAAAACATTTAAATACGACTAGCACACGGTACACATATATATATACACACGATCCATAATGCTCAGCTGCGCTGCACCACACCCGGCTCTTCCTTCATTCTTCATTCTGAGAGATGTTCACTGAAATATGACCACTGCAGGGGTGAGCTTTTACATGTAAAATGATACTCACAGACTCGATATTAGCGTCAGTACACGCTCCTGCCATCATTCAACCTTTCTTAAGTAACCAAGTTCATGCAGTTCAAACAACATTCATGCCACACATAATACACAGAGTTTATTTCCACATCCATACATATATTCATGTACTCGGAGTTCCTACGAACATATACATTCATGCATTCAAAATCATACACATATACATACATAGATTTATACATCACCAAAATCGGCCTTATATCTATATGCATGCCTGCGGATCTGACTCGGGTAAAGACTCTCAGTTACGGTCCCCTTTTCTTCTGGCCCCTCGTCCCTCAGCTCTTACCAGGTGGCACCGGCCTCCCACGGCGTCTCGAGACTCTCTTCTCTAGCTCCTACGGCTACCACGAGCACTATCGGGATCTAGCCAGGGTTGGTAACTGGAAGTCATTCCCTTGGGGTTCTTGACCTTCTATGGGTCGCCCCACTCCCACTCATGCAACTAACACGTTTATTAATACACATCATCACGCCACGAACACCTTCTCCGTAGCCATTGAGCAAGAACAGATTTCCCCACATTACTCGTATCCATTTAGTCAATCACACCAACGCATGTTACAATCGGTCATCAGACTAACAACATTGAACAAACCAATTAAGAGCATGCACATACATATTTTCCATAGTGACAAGAAAATAGATCCATGCATATCATTCATCATTATCATCCACTAACAGGCTACACCATCCCCATGAAATCACTATCAGAATCTTAAATCATGCATCAGTTTTAATGATTATGAACACATGCACACACACACACACCCACACTCAGCAGTACGTTCATTCGATACCGTTCGTAGACCATGCATTCGACATGCAAGCGCCCCCTACCTTTAGAAGAACCTCAGAAACCTTTCCGTTCTTGTCGTTGGGTCCGATGTCTTTCTCCTGGTTCGTTCGGTCTTCCTTGGCTTCGTCGTATCCTGCGCCTGATTTTGGGATGGAGTGTGGTCCGTTCTCCAGTACTGCAATCAAGATCTCCAGGAGCGAAGAGTAAGATAGGGGAAGAAGGAGGATGGAGACGAAGAGAGAAAAGTAGAGGATGAAGTGATAGAGGAAGGAGTCTGAAGGGATAGTGAGTGTGTCCTTAACCATAGGCTTACGTTTTTATATATATATGTATATGCGCACGAGTAAGAGAAGAGTGGGATGGGAGAGTGTGAGCTCAGCAGCCACGCGCACTCCACCCCATCCCCTGACCACCACCATTTTTCATATTTTAATGGCTTAAATCTACTTGGTTATATATAATTAACAGTTATTTTCTATTTGAAATCAAGTCTTAATGGTTTATTCTTCATTCGGCATTTAGTTTCAAAACATCAGGGATGTTACCAATACAAGATTCTCATAGAACATTGGCCCAAACCAAACAACACAACCATGCAAATGACAAGATGAGTTAGCTCTAAGTTAATGCAAAGACGGTTTCCTTCATGGCCAAATACTATTAACACTCCTATTTTCTCAAAATAGACCTTCGTTTTTATTATTTTTTGATTATTTTATTCCTAAAATACCTCTAAGTGTTTCATCTCCTTTATTCCTTCTCTTGTCATTGCTTCATCATCATCTCCCTTTTCCTCTTCCCAATATGTATAATATATATTGTCTTTTGATAACTTACCTACTAAAATAATTACCTTCTCTAATATTTCGTTAATCTTTCCCTCAAATGTCAATTAGTAAGAAGAATATTTCTAATGATCTTGTACTTTACTAACCATAAAAGTTACTATTTGTTAAGAATAATTAGTCCCAATTAGAGTTGGAAAAATGGGCCTACGGGCCGGGCTAAAGCCCGCATAGGCCTGTCCAAATACTGGCCAGGTCGGGCCATAATAGGAAAACAAGCAAAAAAACATTGGCTCAGCCCGTTTTCTTTATGGCCCGCGGGCCAAAACTGTAACATCCCTGATGTTTTAATGAGAATTATAAGAAATGGGAAATGATTAGTAAAAGTTTTAGAAGTTTTATTTAATATTTGTTCTGTCTGAGCCAGAGACAAGAAAGCCGGTGTCGAGATCGGTCTTAGAAGCGCGAGCAGGCGGAGTTGAAGATCGGGAGTGTAGGAGTAGAGCGGGCAGGGCTAGGTGGTCTGGTCCAACCGATATGAGGAGAGCGCCTCACACGGGGTCATAGCCCGGATTAACCTCATAATGACTGAAACAACGGGTGTAGGTAACCAAGAGGTGAGCACGGATGAGATATCCGACCTCTCAGGTTGTAGCTCGGATTTTCGAGGTATGAAAACTAAGCTAGGACACCGGGGGGCCGATATTCATATTGGGCCTATACTCTTGCGAAGTATTAGAGAATTATGAATAATTAAACGTTGAGGGAATAAATAAGTGTAATTGATTTGATAACTATGCAATAGTTTAATATAGTGAAATTGATTAAATTTAGTAAGAATACAAATAAAATAAAGGAAAAGACAATCTTGCCCATGAGCTATATATATATATAAGGAGATTTTCTTCCTTCCCTCTTCATTATTTACAAGTTACCTTTGCTGCTGGTCTGTCCCTTCTCTTTCATTTTCTCCTCTCTTAACGCTGAGTTGCATGCACTGGAGAGGGACTCCATTTGCGTCCAAACTTCAATTGAATCCCATTCCTGTGATCGAGGCTTCAAGGTGAGTCTACTGATCCGTTCCAATTGTGATTCCCTTATCCCTTTTATTCTTTGGCGGTTAAGGGTCATGCATGGCTATATTCGTGGCTGTTCTCCACTCCTCCAGTGAGTGTGAGCCCAAATACAGTCCATGAACTAAGGGCGTTGAAGTGACGAGCTGTACTTTATGATCCGTAGGTAGTAGGTTAAGCAACGGAAGACTGAGTGACGGAGTTGAGACTGCGAAACTAGTGCTCAGAGGAAGGAATCGACACAGAGAGCAGATTATCGAAGCGTGGAACCAATGTAAGGGGGGTGTTCGGGTTATAATTAATTAGAATAGGACTCGCTTCTTATTCAGGTCATTGAGGTAATGTAAACAGGTTAAGGAAAATGTTGCTAAATGTAGTTGTGTGTTTATGCTTATGCATGTGTGACTGGGTTCATTAATTAGTGGAGGATCGGGTGTGGTTGAGTTTATCATGTTATGATCTTGTGATATCTAATGTTGAAATGATCAGTGTTATGTGACGTCGGGTTAGCAAGCAGGCTACCCGAGTGATGAGGAATTGATATTATTATGTGAAAGGTAAACTGTTGAATGACTATGTGGTGTGGGATGGCCGACGGTATATGATAGCCCCTCATTTCCGGCTCCCGTGGTTTTCGTGCCCAGTTGAGCTACCCAGTGGTCAAGTAGGACCCAGTGGTCGAGGTGGAGAGTCAAGCAGGACTCGGTGAACCAAGCAGGGTTCACGGGGTGTCAAGTAGGACCCCCAGCTGAAGGCCAATCCTTTAGTATCCGGATACTAGGAGTCAGATTGTATGAGAGTCAGTTGTGGTCGTGATGGATGTGATGGAATTGCGTGGTTGGGTTAATATAGTTACTGTATGTAATACACTATGTTTTGGTATGCTTACTTTTGAATGATGCTTGATGTATATGTATAAATATGCATGTATATTTGTTAAGTTCCATTCTATATTAATTACAATGCCAAACACTCACCCTTGCCCCTTTTTTTTAGTAACCAGTGACAGGGAGGGGGAAGGAGCCATGGAGTCGCGCCAAGGGGGAGATCGGTGCCAGGGTCCGAGTGAATTTGAGTGACTCTCTATAGAGTTATATGTGTGTATAAGAACTTCCGAGTATTATTATTAGTTGTGTTTAACCAAGACCGGACCGGATGCAAATCTATATTTTAAAATACATCACTGTCATTTACATATGCTTTCATGGTAGCTATGACAAACCTTTGGTTAACAGAATCATTTTTAGGGTGAGATTTTTGGGAGTCCGTTTGCATGTTTTGCCCAATCCGATGTGTGAAAGGTATTCGCTCAAGCGAATAGAAACCTCGTTCAAGCAAGAGTCCGGAATCTCGCTCAGACGAGTAGGGGCCTCGCTCAAGCGGGAAGCCCTGATTCCCTTTCTCCCATCCGTTGTGCTTAGATTAACTTGCTCTTCTCTCTAGACCTTATTTATTTAATCTAACTGTGACTGCTGTCACTTGAATAAGTCAGTAAAAATAAATGCTATTTCACTAAACCTCGATTAATTTTCAAGAAAAGGAAAAATTTATCGTAAGATGTAATCGTTTGAATAAAACTAAATGCAAAAATAACCTAGGATGTTACACTTGGTATCAGAGCGGTTCTTTCTAGAGCCAGTGTATGGGCCGATCTAGTGATTGTGATAGTCTTATGAAGGTTGATTGTATTTCATTGTATTGAGATTGTGTGTGGCCTGGCATCGTTCCCTTGTCACTCCACTGGCGTAGTATTCTATGAATATAAGGTAAATTTACGATCCCCTGGCTGATCTTGGTTATTAATGGTGATGTGTTTGCTCATTGTGGAATTACTAAATGGCCGGAGAGACTAGTTTTAGGGGAGGAGATGATTTCTTCTCTAGATTTACTCAGCTGATGAGTAGGACCGAGTCGGGTCCCACTCTGGATAAATTCCTGAAAAGGAATCCTCCGACTTACAAAGGGGGACACGACTATGACAGGGCATACATCTGGATCAGGGATATCAAGCAGGTTTTTGAATATTTTGAGTGCTCAGAAGAGCAAAAGGTTTTATTTGCTACTTACCAACTAAAAGAAGAGGCTAGAGTATGGTGGTCCCGAGTGAAGGTGTAGATGAACGCAGCAAATGAGCCGTTGGTATGGGTAAATTTCTGAAGGAGGTTCCTTGTTAAATACTTCCTAGACAACTACAAAATCCGGAAGGAAATGGAATTCCTGAAGTTGGAGCAAGACCGGATGTCTGTAGCCGAGTACACCAGCAAGTTTGACGAGCTGTGTGATTTTTATCACCCTTTCTCGTTAGAAGGGACTGAAGGTAGCAAGTGCGCCAAATACAAAGCTGGACTACGGATTGAGCTCCGTAGTGTAATCGTACCGATGGAGATTAGGGACTACCCAACCCTGGTGAACAAAGCAAGACTGACTGAAGAGGTGCAGTTACAAAGGACGTCCCAACCGAGAGATAAAAAGCCACTGAAGGCAAAAGGATTCAACTTCAAGAGGATGAGCCAATTCTTCCGGGGCGGCAAGTCTTCTGCTACCTCCTCATCCTCTTCCGGTCGGGGTTCCACTGGTCGATCGGGTAATCCTTCTGGTAGTCGTACATGCTACAATTGTGGTCAGGAAGGTCACATTGCCAAACATTGCCAAGCCAATCAAATTGTGTGCTTCCAGTGCGGACAACCAGGGCACCTTAGGCCCGATTGCCCTCAGAGGCAGCAGCAGGGCAGGTCGGACAACCGAACCAACTTTTTTGGGACCCGGGGTTCCAACTTTTCGAGGGGAGGCCGGAATGGAGCTGGTAGAGGGAACCAACAATCGGGAAGATATGATGCCCAATCTAGCGGTGCCCAGAACGCCATGACCGGGCATGTATTTGCATTTGATGCTTCAGAAGCTACGAGGAATGACAATTTGGTACAGGGTAAGTGCCTCATCTGTGGTTATCTGGTTGATGTAATTTATGATTCAGGTGCCACCCATTCCTTTATTTCGGAAAGTTGTGTGCGACGACTTGGTCTGCCAATCGGTTTAATGGAGAACGCTCTTATTGTTTCCACTCCAACTGGTTCCACTTTCCGTGCAACTACAGTGTGTAGAGAACTGCCGATGCAAATCGAAGCCTGTACTTTTCGAGTAAATTTTATCTGTATGCCATTGAAGGACTTAGATGTTATTCTAGGTCTCGATTGGCTTGCTACTAATCATGTGTTGGTCGACTGTTATCGGAAGAATATTGTTTTCTCTTAGGAACTTGACATGAAGAACGGGGTGAGCGATGTCCTAACCACGTATGTTGTTTTATTCGCTTCGGAGGGTCGGCATAACCTCCTGCCAAGTGATATTCCAATTGTTTGCGAATTTCCTGACATTTTTCCGGAAGAAATTCCGGAGCTACCTCCCAGTCGGGAGATTGATTTCTCTATTGACTTGATTCCCGGGGCAGAACCTGTGTCCCGAGCGCCATATAGAATGTCTTCGGTGGAATTAACTGAAGTGAAGAAACAAGTAAACGAATTACTAGAAAAGGGCTTTATCCGACCCAGTGCCTCACCCTGGGGCGCTTCAGTGTTACTGGTAAAGAAGAAGGACGGTAGTATGCGAATGTGCATTGATTACCGACAGCTGAACAAACTGACAATCAAAAATAAATATCCACTACCTCGGATTGACGATTTACTGGACCAGTTGTGAGGCGCCGTTGTGTTCTCTAAGATCGACTTGAGGTCGGGGTACCACCAGATCCGAGTGAGGTCGAAGGATATCCCAAAGACAGCATTTCAGACTCGGTATGGGCACTTTGAGTACGTAGTAATGCCCTTTGGAGTAACGAACGCTCCTGCCATTTTTATGGACTATATGAATCGGACCCTTCAACCGTACTTGGACCAGTTTGTGGTAGTATTCATTGATGATATTTTGGTATATTCGAGGTCGGACGAGTAGCATGCTCAACATCTTCGACTTGTTTTACAAGTACTTCGGGAGAAGAAGTTGTACGCTAAACTATCTAAGTGTGATTTCTGGGGGAGTAGTGTACAATTCTTGGGGCATGTAATTTCCCAAGAGGGAATCTCAGTTGATCCGACAAAAATTGAGGCGGTTATGGCTTGGGAGAGGCCGAAGTCAGTAACTGAAATCAGGAGTTTCCTCGGATTAGCTGGATACTATCGACGCTTCATTGAGGGGTTCTCTCGGATAGCACTTCCTCTGACTCGGTTAACAAGGAAAGGAAACCCCTTCGTGTGGTCGGAAAAGTGTGAATTAAGCTTCCAAACTCTTAAGCGATGTTTAACGACTGCCCTTGTGCTTGCACTGCCCGATGTAACACAGGAATTTGAAGTATATTATGATGCATCCAAATTTGGATTGGGGTGTGTGTTGATGCAAGCTGATCGGGCAATTGCTTATGCTTCGAGGCAATTGAGGCCACATGAGGAGAATTACCCGACTCATGATCTGGAACTTGCAGCAGTGGTGTATGCACTGAAGATTTGGCGTCATTATCTGTATGGGGCTCGCTTTGTAGTATTCAGTGATCACAAGAGTTTAAAGTACTTATTTGATCAAAAAGAGCTAAATATGAGACAGAGGCGATGGGTGGAGTATTTAAAGGATTACGACTTCGATTTAAAGTATCACCCGGGCAAAGCGAATGTTGTGGCAGATGCACTAAGCAGGAAGGTATTACACGTGGCTTACCTGATGGGTAGAGAACAGGAATTGCTGGAAAGCTTTAGAGATATGAATGTTGGAATTGTTATGGACGCGCCAAACCGAATGACAATCGGAATGTTAAAAATCTCCAACGAATTTCTGGAGTCAGTGGTAGCTGCACAGAAAGACGATAAAGAGTTACTGAGGCTGATTGATACTCAGACCCAAGGCAAAAATGTGGAGATAACTCGGGGTAACGATGGTATATGGAGATTCAGGAACCGAGTGGTGGTGCCTGCACATGGAGGCTTCAGGCAGGCGGTGCTATCAGAAGCACACAAGAGCTCTCTGAGTATACATCCGGGAGTGACAAAAATGTATCATGACTTAAAAAAGGAATTCTGGTGGCCAAGCATGAAGAAGGCAATAATCGAGTATGTGAAATCCTGTGTGATATGCCAGAAGTGCAAGGTTGAGCACCAACGACCTCCAGGTTTGCTTCGACCTCCAGAAATTCCGATCTGGAAGTGGGAAGGTATCACCATGGACTTCGTGTCCGGACTACCCCGCACTCAAACCAGATACAACGCGATTTGGGTGATTGTTGATCGACTAACCAAAAGTGCGCATTTCCTGGCAATAAATATGAAGTGGTCGCTAGATCGATTAGCTAAGTTGTACGTTGCTGAGGTTGTATGACTGCATGGTGTGCCCTCAAGCATTATCTCCGATCGGGATCCCCGATTCACTTCAAGGTTTTGGGGGAGTTTGCAACAACAACTGGGTACTGAGCTCAGCCTACCATCCCCAGACCGATGGCCAATCAGAACGGACTATACAGACTCTTGAAGATATGTTAAGGGCATGTGTACTGGAACAGGGCGGATCATGGGAGAAATACTTGCCCTTGGTAGAGTTTGCATATAATAACAGTTACCATAGCAGCATTGGGATGGCTCCATACGAAGCTCTTTATGGTCGGAAATGTCGTACTCTATTATGTTGGAATGAGAACGGCGATGCCCTTCATCTGGGGCCTGAGATGATTCAAGAGATGAACGAGCAAATCGCTTTAATCCGAGAGAAGATAAAAATTGCTCAAGACCGGCAAAAGAGCTATTATGACAATTGATGATGCATGATTTATCTCTAATTCTCCATTTTAAATGTGTTTAATTTGCCATCACTTAGTGTGTAACATATTGCATTTTAACACATTTTTATCATTTGATCTTTATGTAATATTTGATTGTTAATTTGTGCCAAAGGAAAATAGATCAAAGAAACTCAAGAATTCCAATCCAAAATGAAGATCAAAGTGCCTAAGGATCAAAGGAATCAAGGTATATGCAAAAAGATCTCAAAATGGGTGAAAAAGTATGCAAAATATGGAGAATCAGGGGGATGAATCGATTCATCCCCCTCCTGAATCGATTCATACGAATTTTAGCACCCAGGAAGTGAAATTTTGCAAATTGAATCGATTCATACGGGTTTCACAAGCATTGAATCGATTCTTCCCTGTAATGAATCGATTCACACGAGTATTTTTGGCCCAGAAACACGTTTTCAAGCTTCTGGATGGTGGGCAAGGCACTAAGCATGATCATGGAGCACTAAAGCATGATAATGGAGCATTAAAGCATGATAATGGAGCATTAAAGCCTGATCATGGAGCACTTAAATTGATAATGGAGCACCATGGAATTGTAAATTCAAGAGTGCATCTTCCATTATGAATTAATTATGGCATTAGTTTTGCTTTCTAATTCCTATAAATAGGCACAAGAGGAAGGCTTGTAACACACCATTCATTCTTCATTCACACAATTCTTCCTCCCTCATTCGTTTTTCCTCTTCTCTTCTCTGTTGGAGTTTTTTAAACAAGTTCTTCATTTCCGGGTTAGTTTCATTGTTGTAGTTGTAATTATGGAGGGCTAAAACCCCTAGATTGATTTTCTTGGAGAATGTTGTAATGTAATTTTGAGGTCACTAATTTTAATATAGTATGCTTTTATTATTGTTATTTCTTCATAATCATTCTCTACTTATTTAATTCCATTTTGTTTAATTGAATTTGTATGCTTAATCGGTTTAATTATTCAAATGGAGTAAAATAAGATTTCAAATTAGAATGGATTAAGGAAATATGCATGCTTAATGAATATTTTCATAATCACTTTTAATAATTATGGTTTGCTTAATTCCATAATTTGAGAATAGATTATGTATATAGGCGATGTTCTTATGTATGCTCAATAATTCCTAGATTTTAAGATCTTGACTCCTTTTGCTTAATTAGGATGCTTGATTAAAATATTCATTTATAAATGAAAGTAAAGGAATTGTGAATTGAAAAAGACGCTTAGTTGATCAATTCAAATTGAGCTAAGAAATTAACATTAATAAGTATACAAATTATTTTTAGTGAACCAAGGATAAATTTATTTACAATACTCCAAGAAAATCAATCGCTTGTTATTTATTGTTTTAAATCCTTTATTTACTTTGTTTTAATTTTAATTGTGACAACAAAAATCAATAAAACCCCCCCAATTGTATGTTAGTGAACTTATGTTTGTAAAAATTTTTAGTTGTTTAGTTTTTATTTTTAATTGTTAAAAATTAGTTTAAGACTTGATTTTTCCTAAATTTTTGTGTTGATCCTTGAGAGAACGACCTAGGTTGACACCCTAGTACTACATAAATTAGTTTTAATGTACTAATTTGACGGGGCCACGACAGCCTACGTCAACAATCGGCATAGACCCCTTGAATTCCAAGTGGGTGATTGGGTGTTCCTAAGGATTTCACTGACTAAGGGTGTAGGTCGAATTTTGAAGAGCCAAAAGCTTAATCCGAAGTATATTGGACCATACCAAATACTAGAACGGATTGGTGAAGTCGCTTATCGACTGGATCTTCCCCAATCGTTGACTAACATTCACAACGTGTTCCACGTATCGCAACTTTGAGCCTACATTCCGTGTGATACCATGATTGTACCGAGTGACTCCATTGAAGTGAAGGAGAACCTGACGGTGGAGGCGGTACGAATCAGCATTGAAGAGCATCAAACCAAACGGTTAAGGAACAAGGAGGTACCACTGGTGAAGGTGAAGTGGCAAAATTTACATTGGATGAACTACACTTGGGAGTTAGAATCTGATATGAGACGAATGTACCCTCATCTTTTCCAACCGGAACACTGATTTCAGGGACGAAATCTCCTTTTAGGGGGGGTGGATGTAACATCCCTGATGTTTTAATGAGAATTATAAGAAATGGGAAATGATTAGTAAAAGTTTTAGAAGTTTTATTTAATATTTGTTCTGTCTGAGCCAGAGACAAGAAAGACGGTGTCGAGATCGGTCTCAGAAGCATGAGCAGGCGGAGTTGAAGAGCGGGAGTGTAGGAGAAGAGCGGGCAGGGCTAGGTGGTCTGGTCCAACCGATGTGAGGAGAGCGCCTCACACGGGGTCATAGCCCGGATTAACCTCATAATGACTGAAACAACGGGTGTAGGTAACCAAGAGGTGAGCACGGATGAGATATCCGACCTCTCAGGTTGTAGCTCAGATTTCCGAGGTATGAACACTAAGCTATTCATATTGGGCCTATACTCTTGCGAAGTATTAGAGAATTGTGAATAATTAAACGTTGAGGGAATAAATAAGTGTAATTGATTTGATAACTATGCAATAGTTTAATATAGTGAAATTGATTAAATTTAGTAAGAATACAAATAAAATAAAGGAAAAGACGATCTTGCCCATGAGCTATATATATATATATAAAGAGATTCTCTTCCTTCCCTCTTCATTATTTACAAGTTACCTTTGCTGTTGGTCTGTCCCTTCTCTTTCGTTTTCTCCTCTCTTAATGCTGAGTTGCATGCGCTGGAGAGGGACTCCATTTGTGTCCAAACTTCAATTGAATCCCATTCCTGTGATCGAGGCTTCAAGATGAGTCTACTGATCCATTCCAATTGTGATTCCCTTATCCCTTTTATTCTTTGGCGGTTAAGGGCCATGCATGGCTATATTCATGGTTGTTCTCCACTCCTCTGGTGAGTGTGAGCCCAAATGCAGTCCATGAACTAAGGGCGTTGAAGTGACGAGTTGTACTTTATGATCCGTAGGTAGTAGGTTAAGCAACGAAAGACTGAGTGACGGAGTTAAGACTGCGAAACCAGTGCTCAGAGGAAGGAATCGACACAGAGAGCAGATTATCGAAGCGTGGAACCAATGTAAGGGGGGTGTTCGGGTTATAATTAATTAGAATAGGACTCGCTTCTTATTCAGGTCAATGAGGTAATGTAAACAGGTTAAGGAAAATGTTGCTAAATGTAGTTGTGTGTTTATGCTTGTGCATGTGTGACTGGGTTCATTAATTAGTAGAGGATCGGGTGTGGTTGAGTTTATCATGTTATGATCTTGTGATATCTAATGTTGAAATGATTAGTGTTATGTGACGTCGGGTTAGCAAGCAGGCTACCCGAGTGATGAGGAATTGATATTATTATGTGAAAGGTAAACTGTTGAATGACTATGTGGTGTGGGATGGCCGACGGTATATGATAGCCCCTCATTTCCGGCTCCCGTGGTTTTCGTGCCCAGTTGAGCTACCCAGTGGTCAAGTAGGACCCAGTGGTCGAGGTGGAGAGTCAAGCAGGACTCGGTGAACCAAGTAGGGTTCACGGGGTGTCAAGTAGGACCCCCAGCTGAAGGCCAATCCTTTGGTATCCGGATACTAGGAGTCAGATTGTATGAGAGTCAGTTGTGATCGTGATGGATGTGATGGAATTGCGTGGTTGGGTTAATATAGTTACTGTATGTAATACACTATGTTTCGGTATGCTTACTTTCGAATGATGCTTGATGTATATGTATAAATATGCATGTATATTTTTAAGTTCCATTCTATATTAATTACAATGCCAAACACTCACCCTTGCCCTTTTTTTTTTAGTAACCAGTCACAGGGAGGGGGAAGGAGCCATGGAGTCGCGCCAAGGGGGAGATCGGTGCCAGGGTCCGAGTGACTTTAAGTGACTCTCTATAGAGTTATATGTGTGTATAAGAACTTCCGAGTATTATTATTAGTTGTGTTTAACCAAGACCGGACCGGATGCAAATCTATATTTTAAAATACATCACTGTCATTTACATATGCTTTCATGGTAGCTATGACAAACCTTTGGTTAACAGAATCATTTTTAGGGTGAGATTTTTGGGAGTCCGTTTGCATGTTTTGCCCAATCCGATGTGTGAAAGGTATTCGCTCAAGCGAATAGAAACCTCGTTCAAGCGAGAGTCCGGAATCTCGCTCAGACGAGTAGGGGCCTCGCTCAAGCGGGAAGCCCTGATTCCCTTTCTCCCATCCGTTGTGCTTAGATTAACTTGCTCTTCTCTCTAGACCTCATTTATTTAATCTAACTGTGACTGCTGTCACTTGAATAAGTCAGTAAAAATAAATGCTATTTCACTAAACCTCGATTAATTTTCAAGAAAAGGAAAAATTTATCGTAAGATGTAATCGTTTGAATAAAACTAAATGCAAAAATAACCTAGGACGTTACAAAAACGGGCCAACCCATTTCTTTAATATAATTATATAAACTATTTTTATTTTAAATTTAAACAATTTTTAAATATTTTTAAAAAAATTAGAAATAAAAATTAGATTTCACATTTCTAAAGTAAAGTTTTTATAATTAATCTAATTTATTTCATTAAATGAAAACAATAAATACAAATAATTAAAATTTTAACCAACTAAATATTAATATTATACATATAATATATTAATATATATTTTAATAAAGGCTCGTTGGGTCGGGCCGGCCCGTGACGAGCCTATTTTTATGGGCCAAAACAGGGCGGGCCTATTCGGGAAAACAGACTCAAAGCTTGACCCAGTCTGGCCCGGCCCGTTTTGACGGGCCAGCCCCACGGGCCTAACCCATATTGTCATCCCTAGTCCCAGTTACTTGTATGCGTTGCAAATATATGTAAAGGTATTTAATACCATTTGTTTTTAACTAGTAGTAACACTCAGTTACCAAAGCAACAAAAGTATAGTATAGAAAGAACATAGTGCATTACTCAAAAGTAAACATTCAAAATGTTAAGCATTGTATAGGTTTCACCATAAGTACATTTTCAATTTCCATTTCCTCCACCGCCATGTCATTCAAACTTCATCTCAATTTACCATAATTATCTTGTTCACTACAACCCTAATTGCCATTTGAATCTTTTAGCAAACAACATAAACTGTAACATATCCTTGTCAACTAAGTGTGGGAGAGGATTGGGAAGAGCAATAAAAGATAAGGGAGAAAGAAAGAAAAAAGAGGAGGAAAGAGAGTGAAATACTTAGACGTATTTTAAAAATAAATTATTCAAAAAAACAAAAAACAAAACATATCTATTTTGAGAAAGAGAGTGTTAATAACATTAGTTTTTCTTCATGTGTTTGAGGCCCAGAACATCCTGTGGACGGGCCTTTAGGGTTTTAAATGGAATGAGAAATTATATTCTTATCATACTATAAAGGTCAATGTTATTAACACCATCTTTTTTAATATAGGTCTCCTTTCTTATATTTTAAATAGTTTATTCCTAAAATGTCATTATCATCTCACTCCCTTCTTCCCACTATCTTTCTCCCTCATCTTCTCCTCTTTCCTCTTCTCAAACCTCACCCCAACCCCTCCACCTCCTAAAATTATTCCTTTTCTCTCTTACAATTGAAATGAATTAATTTCTTTGTTGATTCATTCTATTTCCTATCTCTATGTAAAATGGAGAAAAGAGAATAGTATATGTTGTGTTTGATGTTATTCTTGATGGTATTTTAACTTTTGAAGCATATAATGAAAAAAAAGGAATTGTGATTATTTATTTTGGTTTTTTTTAGGTTTCTTTTGATTTCCTATCAAGTGGATTAATGTTTAGATTTATCTTTTTTTATCATGTGTATAGTTAGTGTATGTTTGAGAAACACCTAAAAAGTACTTTATTTTAAAAACTATTTTTAAATAATTGATTATTGAAATAATTCATTGTGTGAAGATCCATGTGAATATTTGAGTATAATTGTGAAAAAAGATATTTATTTAGATAATCTGTTTTGTTTGGTTTACACTAATTACTCTTTAATAGTTAAATTACCAATTCTATATCCCTGTTACATATTACCCATCAAAGCAACACAAAAACCTTCAAAAAGGTGAAGGGTAAAATTGGGAAAAAAATAAAAAAGCCTAAATACCATTGAATAATTAGAATTTAAGGTTTAAGGTTTAAAGATTAGAATCAGAATATGAAAAAAAATCAGATTATGATTTTTTTACACTTCCCTCCTAAAAAAATAACCTACAAGATTACAATGTATTTTTTGTAGTTACCTAATAAAAAAGTAACCTACAAGATTACAATCTATTTTTTGTAGTTACCTAAACATACCACACAATATAAATAAATATTTTTTCACACAAACCAATATAATAATCTAAAAAAACCTACCTGAACACACACTTATATAATTCTTTTGGGCTTGTTTCAACTTTGATTTAATTTTTTTTATGGCATTGATTTCTAGTTTGGTAATGGAGATGGCTAGTGGAGGTAAGGTAAACGTGCAATCATTATACGAGGGTTTGCAGCATTTGCCAAATGGGACTAGTAAGGACAGTTTGCAGAGTGAGTCGGAAAACAAGAGCAAAAAAAGCAGCAGTATATTAGAGAAATATATTTGAATATTTGTAGGATTGATAAATAGGTAGGAGTTGGAGGGGGTAAGGTTTGAGAAGAGGAAATGAGAGACAAACAAGAGATGAAATAATCAAAGGTATTTTAAGAATAAATTATTTAAAATATAAAGAAGGGAGTCTATTTTGAGTAACATTAGCTCATATTCCCATCATTTTATATTATAAACTTTTTTTTAATAAGAACACATAGTTGTAAGAAAATAATTATTATCTTAATAAAAAATGATTTATCTTTTTTAAATTTCTCATTATATAAAATCAAACTTTACTCTAATTTATGAATTGTATAAATGTAAAAATATATGATACTTAAAGGTAAAATAAGGAAAAATGTATTAAATGTTCCTAATTTTTTTTATAGGAGCATATAAAATAAAACACTTATTCTTTTATTTTAAAGACTTATAATATTTCTTTTAATATAAAAACATATAAATTAATTACAGCTTTTAAGAAAATTTGAATAATATAGTTAAAAAAATTTAATTTTTTTATAAATTATACTAGTTTTTTTAAAGTACCATTACATATTTTTTAAAACTTAAAATTTGTATTTTTTTTATTTAAAATATGACTAATAAAGATATTCAGATAAAAAATTAATTAATACTTTAAACATTTTTAATGAGATTGAACCAAAAAAATCATAGATATTCAGCTTGGAGTGTGTAAATAGCAGCCAGCAGCAGCAAGAAATACTTGATAGAAAAAGTTACAATTATTGGCTTTTAATAAAATTGCAGCACGAGTGGAGCAATTTAGTTTATTAAAAAGCTCATACATATTACTAAGATTATTACAGTGGTGAATTGTGTGTTGATATCAACCAAAGGGCTTTTGGTCTCTGCAGTTCAAGTTGGGACCATAGGGGAGGCCGAAAACGTCACAGTACCTCTTGTAAAAGCCGATCCTATCGCCGGAGGCGGGAGTGGGACCGCGGCCACATTCAAGACCGCCGTTGATGATGTTTGTGATGACACCAAAACCTGGTACTCTGTTGGCCGCAGTGTCGGCAGCAGATGGGTTCCACCTGTTGGTGATGACGTCGTGGCATGAGGGCTTGTTACCCTGTGCTGTCATCCAGAACCATAACGCTGTCTTGAATGATATCACTGCATCTCTCGCCACTGCGTCTGGGTTGTTTATCAGGTCCACTCCTATCGCTTTTCCAGCTTGAGCATAGTTGTAGTTGCTGTCAAAAAATCAATAATTTTAATGAAACGTAATATGAGTGTGTGAGAGAGATAGGAGAGAAAGAGAAGTATACTGGGTGAGTTGAATGGGTCCTCGACCATAGTATGATTTGCCTGCGGGGCATGGTGCATTGGAATCACAATACTTGTTGGATTTATCCTTTTCTGTGATGTAGCAATAACCCCATGCATAAGGTCCGTCTGGAGCAGTAGCCCATCCTCCTATTTATAACACAATTCACTAACTACGGTGTGAAGTTATGAAAATAAAAAAATTTAAAAGTTAACATTCATTTTCATGTCATTCGAATTTAAAATACGTTTGGTTATAAGATATATTTTTCACCTTTTTAAAACCTCCATTCCGTTTGTGAAATAGGAACCAAACACCCAAGAGTTTTAAATATATGATTCAGTAAATTGATGAATGAAGTGGATTAGAGGAGATAAGTGATATAATGAACCTGTGGTCTCATGAGAGGTTTGGGCAAGGAATGCTGCGACCTCTCTCTTACGAGTGTTAGCATCACCTGTGGTGCCAAACGCACCGAAAGATCTAGCTGCAGTGAGAAAAGCGTTGTAGGTGTAGAAGCCTTTCCCCTCACACCCTCCATCGTTTCGGTGTTTGAGCAATTGCTCAAACAGAGAAGAGCTAATCACACTCCCAACATCATCCCCTGCAACACGAGCCAACTTTGATGATGTTACAACTACGATGAAAGCTAAGGTTAAGGAAAATATAGTACCAAACTTCATCGTATTTGGTTTTATGGTTGATTCAATGTGGATGAGTATATATGTTATATATAGTGAAAATGGTCTCTTTATTTGATTTTTCCTTAACTTGTGCTCCTAAAATAGGCTATGTGACACAATTTTCAAAATATGAAGCGGTGGATTTGGTTAGTGCTTGTGGAAAATTTAGTACCATGCCCTTTTTTTACGCATTAAGTGGAAAGGAAAGAAATTAAGGAAGAACTGTGTAACTCCTTGTTGTGGTGGGTTCGGTGTTAGAAGAAAATTGTGGAAGGTGTACACCACCTATCAAGTGGTGTTTAGAGAATGAAATCCAAGGAAAGAAAAGGAAGAAATAAATCCCCTGTAGTTACTTTAGGGTGGTTTTTATGTATTTGTTATATCGATTATTCTAGTTAGTTTAATAAATATTTTAATACTAATTATTATAGTTGGTAATTCGGGTGAGCGGTCCTAAACGGCCAAGTTTTATCGGATTGAAGATTACATAGGATCGGGTCAGAAAAGGTCCGAATTTAACAGGTTGCATGCTTGATCGAGCGGCCCATTTTTTTAAAAAATATTAAAAAATTGACTTATAAATAATTGAATTACAAAAAAACTAAACCAATTTACTAGAATTTGTCTAAAATTACATTTGTAAAAAACTTTGTGCTATTGAAATTAATTAATTGTTGTTAGACAAACAATGCTATAAAATCAATGATTTTTCTTGTAAAAAATGTTTGTTTTTTTACTAAAATTGAAAATTAAAATGAATGAAACATTAGTTACTAAGTTACTAATAATACTAACACGCAAATGCTATAAAATCAACAAGATTTATTGAAAAACCTGTTTGTAAAAACACCAACTAATAAATAGTACTTCTCACATTACTAGATTAACAATAAATAGTACTATTTTTTTTAAAAAAGGACTCGGGCCACCTGCACTTAGCTTGTTTTTTTTCGAGCTTTTTTGTATTAGACTTTTTTTAATTATTAACTTTGAAATTATTTTTGATCCGGGATTGACACCGGCCCTAATTTCCTAAAATAACTCATGTGGACCAAATACTGTCAACATCGGATTGGACTCCACATCGGCCATGAACAAAGCCAATCACTTTCGTGACAGGAGTCAAGAGCCCCTTGAGTGGCTTAATGACCAAAGTCATGGGAAGATGAGAAAATGACAAACACCAGACAAACTTGCAACAATGTCAATCCCATGTTATGTACAGACCTGCTCTGACACACAAAATAAGGCACGACAGTGACACTCTATAGCTATAAATACAGCAAACACCCTCATAAGTGGTAAGCTCCGATACCTATCTCATCAATCCGATATAGCTCCGATGTTAGAATCCAAACTGACTTGAGCGTCGAAGTGTCTTTACAGATACCACCCCCTTTCGCTCCTCAACGTGTTGGGACGGAATCTAGAGCTTGAGAAAGTCCATTGACACCAGCTTAGTCCATGAGATCATCCTAGAACACAAGAACGAATCAGGACAACCGGACTCCTAAATTCACTTGCACATCAAATCATGTATCTGAACACCGATTGTGCGTGGAGTACTTTACCCCATGCACTCCAGCTAGATCAATTTTTAGAGCCCACACACTACGTTTTTTATGGTGGGCTCAGACCGACCCATATAGATCAGCCTATTTTGCCAACTCTACTAATTATTTAAAAAATTAATGTAAAATATTGACTTTTTAAAACCTTTTTATATTGATTATTTTAATAATAGCATATAATAAAGAGGATCCAAATCAAGCATATATTTTTTTCGATTACTTTGATGTTTTAAAAATTTCATTTTAAATTAAATTTTATATAAAAAAGTTAACCTTAGTCCTTTCTAAAAAAATAAAGTGAAAAAGTACGTAAAGACTAAAATAAGTTACTTAGTATAGTGACAAAAGCTATGTGATAATTTCAAATTCTCTACTCATACAATTTTTAAAAGAGTTTTTTGGATGTCTTCAACGCATTAAAATATTTTATATGTGGCAAGACTCCTGCAACACGTGGAAGAAAAAAAAGTCTTACCACTAAGCTACTTAATACCTTTAAAAAACATAACGCAACTATATTTATAAAATATATATTTATTAATAAAATTTATCTACAAAATAAAAAATCACTACTAAAAAAATACCAAACAACGACGGAACAAACTTGTCGCTAAAGTACCCATACTCCGTGGCTAACTACATCAGCTGTGGTATTTTTTGACGGGACACAAGCCGTCACATCAACGACGACAACAAGACCCTGTCATAATGTTTTTGACGGAGTCTCTAAATTACATCCGTCGCTGAGTTGGACTAGTGGATGGTCACTTTATCCGCTGCCGGTGATGTCAAATTAACGACCATAACACACCGTCGTAAAATGGGATAAGCTTTTTAACGACGATGCCTTATTGTCACTACTTGACAACATATTAGCGACCTCTATTGGCACCGTCGCTAAGTGTCAACATATTAGCAACCACTACTGTCGTCGCTACGTGACAACATATTAGCGACCACCAGAGTCGTCGCTACGTGACAACATCTTAGCGACCAAGACAAGCACCGTCACTGTGTGATAACAAATTAGCGACCATTGTTGTCGTCGCTGCTGGACAACATATTGGTGATAACAACTATGTGGCTACGTATTAACGATGGTATCTATCCGTCGTTAATTTCTAAGTGGGCTTGTTTTTTTGGAAAGATGATTATATTTTTAAAAATAATTTATTTTTTAATTATATTAGTTATATATTAAATATTTTTATATTAAATTATATTATCTATTATTAAAGTGATTTTATATTGTAATTTAGGGTTTTCCTTCATTGAATTTTCAGTAATACATTAATAATATTAAATTAGTGAATTCATATAAAAAAGAAAATGACATAAAGTATATACTGAGAATTATATAACATGATATAAATTGTAAACAAAATTTATCTAAAATTCTATACAATTATTCAATAAAAATAAATGTCAAGAGATGAGTAGCATGATCATTATGGAGGGGGATCCTATGGTGGTGGTAGGGGCGGCTGGGAAGTAGAGGAGAAGAAGGTAGGGCCAAGCGTCGGCATCATCTGGCTGATCATCTCTTGCTACACCGCCAGCTATCAACAAATCTCGAGTCGGTCCTCCTCGGCATGTCGTCGATCCTTCTTAGCTTGCCCCTCCAAAAGCTGCTTTTGTCGATGCTTCTCTGCTAGCTTAGTGTTCAAGTTTTGAATAATCTGAACAACATCTGTTGGAAGCCCAGAGGAAGAGGTCGTCCTCTTCTTAGCAATCTAGGTATCGATCCTTCCTAAGCTAAACACCCTTCTTTTCTTGTTCACGTCAATGACATCCTCTAAATAGATGTTGTTATCATCGGTAGAAGAAAGGGTGGGAGATACCTCCCCATCAGGTGTTTGGGCCAGCAACTTAGCCTCCTTCTGGGCCCTCATGGCAAGATACAACTCTTGTAAATGTAAAATAATGATAAAACTTAGTAATCTAATTTATAAATTTAAATAGATTACCATCATGTATGTGGTCTTCTGGTTAACCCATGCACCAGCTTTTGTCAGACCCAGGCCTCGAATAAATTACCGCCATCATCCACGTATTCAAAACATCGATGGGTTACGCCTTATTGGTTACAAATTTATCCCAAACTGTCCAACCGGGACAATTCAAGATTCAACACAACACGGTATGTCGGCCGGTTATCTTGAATCTTGAACGGGCACCTAGTGGGTACAGACACGGCTAAAACCTACATTGTTAAATTTTAATTTACTTTTTAATATAACCTAAAACAGAGAGCCTACCAAAATTTCGGTAGAGTCTCCCTTGTAAACTAGACATTTCCAATTTTTTTTAAAACGCCCTGTTACACACACAAAACTTTTCAATATATACACTACGATATGCATATGAAATTGGGGCAAACATCACCATAACTCAGTGAGCTATGCTCTCCACTAACAGACAACAATACACATGCATACATAAAACTCATGTTATCAGCACACAAAACCAATACCTAATAAGCTTTATTCTCCACTAACAAACAACAATACAATGCATAAAACACATGTTATCAACACACAAAACCAATGCGTAATAAGCTCTGCTCTTCACTAACAAACAACAATCGACATGCATACATAATACTATTAAGCAACAATATGTACGACAATGGTTTGATAAACTTACCTCTATGTTGTACCTAACTGCAATCAAAGCACACAAAAACTCTTGCCCTGCAACGGTGAAGGAAAATTAGTTTTATTTAAAGTTCCTTCTAACTTTTGCTTTAAGAAGAAAATCAATCAACTTCGTAAAACCAAGATATTCCAAAACAAATTTTACTTTTGTAAAGATCAAACACACGTGCATCAAGTAACACGTGTCAAATCTCGACTGTTGAATTTATGTGTAGCTAAATTAATAGCGGACAATTTAGATGTGTAGATCAACAATGTAAAGCGAAATCCTGAATTAAATTTTGTCCATACTATCAAAATTAGAGAGAGAAATATCATGATATATTTTGTTGTTTACTTGCTTTTATATGCCATACTGATTACTGTATTACTGAGTAATATTCCAAAAAGCAAAGGCAGAATGTGTTGCCTACACCCCTAATTTTGTTATGGAAATTTGTAATGAAGTCTTGTCATGGTTGTTGCATAGGGAGTTCTTGCTATAAGAACAGAGGCAGTAATTGGTAATGACATAAATGTGAAACTTGGCCTAGTATTTAAATGTGAAACTTTGACGACAACACTCATTTTCAACATTCAAATGATTTATTTTTTGATTGCACAGTATTGTTTGTTTTGATTCTTCGTATAGTTTTTCAAATGTTCTATACAATAACTAACATTGCTTCTATACATGTCTCATGTCTTCTCTTACTATCCATCATTCTTTAATGATCTTAGGTTTTGTTTCTTGCTTGAGACTAGTTTGGGATTCTAGTATCAATTCAGTAGATACTTTAAAGTATCACAACTTATATATTTGTCCTATTTTTGTAGGTCCTGGTTTCTAAAATTAAATTAGGATTAATATCTAAATATAAGAGAAAATGAAGGGAATGATTTGTTTCGTGGCTTGGAGGTGAAGCTGTGAATGGATATTATGATGTTTTATGCCTAGTTAGAATAAATAAAATAGAGCACCGTATCATTTATTGAGCTGCTTATTAAATCAAAACAGATAAATTTTAAACTACTTGCATTAAATCATATTTAACATTATATACCATCATATTTAGCATCACATAGCATGACTGACAAATAAAGAGTAAATTGGTTTAGCAAATACCTAATTAGGATCAAAAGAATAAAAGGAATAACTCATCATGACTCATATCCTTAGAAGTCGTGTCCGAGTAAGGCGGTGGCTGGAACAAAAAGAAATAACTTAATTAGCATCAAAGAATTTTTTGTAAATATTATACTATATTATTGTAAATATTTTTTATATTGTTGGAAAATTCTCAAATGATCCTTATGGAATTCCAAATAAAACTGAAGAACCATTACGTTAGATTATTAAATAAAAAGAGTATTATAGAATTAGCTGGATCCATTGATTTTGACTGAAGGTTACAGCGGAATGATTTATTGGTGCTATGGTCTTCCTCAGCCAAATCACCAGATTCCTCAATAGGACTTGATATTTCTCCTTTGATAGGATAGAGAAAAAGTAAGTTTTGATTTGACATCTTGGGGACCATGACCACTGGTTGATTATATCTGTTAGGGTTCCCATTAAACCCTAATAGGCCAAATCTTGGTTTCCACTCATATAAGCACATATCATTATTGTTGATAGTCTAACGAGCTCACCAATGTCAGATTACCTTTATTGAGCCTAATTAAATAACTAATATAAATTCTATAAATAATATGTCAACCCATATTAATTATTAGAAATTAAAATTTCTAACAATCTCCCACTTGGGCTTTATATTCAATTAAGTAATTATATTTACAAAAATTCTTTAGGCGTGCAATTGCATGCTATTTACTTTTAGACTACCCTTAAACAATCTGGTCTATCTTATAATACAACAGGGAACCACTGCAGATTTCATCGTAATTAGATTTGACTAGACTACAATGATCACCACAATTGTATGTACTTAATGACATAGATCAAATATGGATAAGTGGCATGGAGATTACATGCAATGTGATCTTAGGCATGCCTATTTCCAACTGGTCCAAACTTTATTCTTTATAGAGATAATCACAATATAAGTTTTGCATAAAATAAGCTAAATCAAAATAACAACCATCAACTCAAACATATAGAATAAATGGGACTCCCACTTGAATTAAGATTCTATCAGGAATTACACCTATATAAGCAATGTGCCTATGAAAAACTTTAGGCACCAAACCCTTAGTAAGTGGATCAGCTAGCATAAATTTAGTCCCTATGTGTTCTATAGAAATTTGTTTATTCTGAACTCTTTCCTTTACAACCAAAAACTTGATATCAATGAATTTTGACTTGGTTGTACTGCTGTTGTTATTGGAATAAAGAACTACTGAGTTATTATCATAATAGATCTTCAATGGCCTTTTAATGCCATCAACCATACATAAATCAGTGACAAAATTTCACAGCCATATCCCATGGTTGGACGCCTCAAAAAAAGCAATAAACTCTGCAGCCATGGTTGAAGAAGCTATAATAGTCTGTTTAATAGATTTCTAAGAGATAGCTCCTACAGCCAACATAAAAATATATCATGATGTGAAGCGTTTGTTGTCTTGACATCCAGCGAAATTAGAGTCAGAGTATCCATTGATCTCCAAATTGCCTGACTTCTGAAAAGTGAGCATATATCCTTTTCTCCTCTTCAAGTAGCGCATCACACGCTTTACTACCTTCCAATGCTGCATCCTGAGATTACTTAAGTATCTGCCCAAAACTCCCACTAAAAATGCAATATCAGGATGAGTACAAACTTGAGCGTACATAAGACTTCCCATATCTCATAGGGAATCTTTTACATCTCGTTCATTTCAAGATCATTATTAGGGCACTATTTGAGGCTAAATTTGTCTCCCTTGGCTATCGGGATATCTCCTAGTTTACAATCTTTCATGCCAAATCTATCCAAAACTATTGTGATAACCTTAAGATACCAAGAGAACGATCTCTTAGTATTTAAATACCTAACACAAAAGAGGCTTCACCAAGATCTTTCATTTCAAAATTCTTTGTTAGAAATTTCTTGGTTTCGTGTAATAAGCCTACATCGCTGCTAGCAAGCAGTATATCATCAACATATAACACCAAGAATATATATTTACTTCCACTGGATTTATGATAAACACAATCATTAGCTATATCTGCCTCAAAACCATATAAGGTAATAACTTGATGAAATTTGTGATACCATTGACGGGAAGAGCGTTGAAGAGCGTCCCAAACTTCTTTAGCTGATTTATAGCTAAATACTTTATTGTACTGAGTTGCTAATAGCACAAGTAAGCAAGAATATAACCTTAGCATTTATCTCCATTTTCGTTATTTCCACAGAGGTCCATTCATCTTCGGACTTGGGTTTTCCATCCTCATCAACAGGGGCTGCATAATCACTGTTTATGATGACTGCCCATAGATTGTACTGGGTGGATTTAATGAACATTTCCATTCTATCCTTCTCGTATGAATAGTTCTCTCCAATAAAAGTTAGTGGTATGTTGATAGATAGCCTTCTGCAATCAGCTGATAACTCTAAGAAGCTGTCATGAATCTTAATCCTTTTCACTCGACAGAGTGATCAACCCAAAGGACAAGGTCAGATACCAATTGATGATTTAGAGTCAGACTTAGAAGGGGGTTGAATAAGTCTCAGACTCTTTTCATAGGAAAAAAGGCCAACATTGTTTCCCACTAAAACTAAGACTGGTAACTCATCAGACTTTACACAATACTGATTTTAATGAGAGTGTGAAAGGTATCTCACAGAACCTAGTGTATAAGGATATACAATGAAGAGTGAATATACTAAGTTATGAAAGACAAGAGACTAGATTCTGCTAGAAGCAGAAGAACAAAGAAGGTCTTTGTCTTTGAAAACTGAGAAGAGACTTGAAAGAGATTGATCATAAAGACCGAGTATTCTAGTAAGGCTTCTCTTCTGAATATTCTCTATTTTTTGAAACAATCTTCATCATGAATATATAGGTGCTAGAATTTGATCGTTGTTGATCTTAAAATGAGATATGAATGTTGGAAACCCTTTGAAGAAGTTTTTTTAGCGCATATACCAGACCTTTGATAATCTAAAGAATGTTTAAGAGTCTGGTAGCTAGAGGCTTTAGCACTTGCATGAATCAGGTATCATTTGATAGCTTCAAAAAATAAAGCTAATTGTTAGCTTTATTTGTTCTAGAAATTTCAGAGGTCAATACTAAAATCCTTTTGATTGAAACTGACACATAAGCTGACTTGGTTCCGCTTTTTCTGACTCACACAGACTTGTTATGTTGAGGATTTTGAAGGACTGTATTTGGATGCTCTACTCATTTGTCTCTTATCCTCTTTGGTGATAAGTACATTTTTATTGATAAGAGTTTGTCTTCCAATGCATCATCAAATTAGATTTCAGAATGTTGTGTTTTGTACTTCTTAAGTAACGTTCTTATTTGCAATTCTAGATGCCTAAAAGTCTGAAGTCTGATACTGTTGAATCATGAGACTGAGACTTCTTGAAACATACTTTTAAACCAATTGTTGTCTATTGAAGGATCAGACTTTGATTCTATGAACTCCCCCTATCATTTGTAGTTTGTGTGCTTAGTATATTAGTCTTGAAACACTTAAATACACAGATTAGATCACACATTTACATATTTCATTTAATTTAAGTCTCTTGATGTATGTTATTAACAAATCTAAGGTCTGGAAATAATAATGTAGTTTGGGGTCTGGTCCAGTAATAGTATTGACTTCTTTTTCAACCAGACTTGTTCTCAACAATATTTTTTCCCATCTCCTTGTGAATAAATGTATGTTGTCTACTTGAATTTGCAGTATGTAATTATGACCATTCTAAGGTAAACTCTTTAATCAGTCATTTGTGTCCAACAATATAATTCTTATGATTTTGAAAAATCTTCATTAATTTTTCATTTTTACTACTATAAAATGACAGTCATTATTCAGTACAAAACAATAAACTACTACAAAATAATAATAAGTAATAAAGTGAAAAATGATTAGAGGTAATGTCATTTCCTAAAACTAGAGATTAATTTTTTTGAAATCTCAAAGATTAAGCCTTAAAGCAAAATAAAGAACTCAGATGTCTAAAACAGTGAAAATAATTATATATTTTCTAATCCTTTAAGGCGTAGAAGCTAATTAACTTTTCCATCTCACATGCTTCATAGACACACACTAAATATTGGCTAAAAAAATTAAGTCGGGCAAGTATTATAATTTCATAGAGGCCCACGTATGAACCTAATCTAAATGTTAAAAATGTAATTTACTCCAGATTCCAGGTAGAATCACACTAAGTAAATGAAAATATGTAGACTAGTCAAATTTAAAGTATTATACATTTCATTCAGAATGAGATAAGCATACCATACAAAACTGTGATTAGAAACACAACAATTGTGTTTCAAATATCTGAGAAAGGGGCAGCAACACTTACTTAACCAAGCAGAAGTAAACGGAGGTCCAATGAAGGGAGGTGAACAATGCACTAACAAACAGAAAAGGCAAAGACGAGAGGAGAGGGGTGCTTCAAACAGTGGCACGTTGAAGGTTTAGGAATGCAAGTTAAGGTATGATCCGGTCCTAACACCGGCCCTCAAGAGCATGGCTTTAATGCTTTGCCAGGTCAGCATTTCGAACGAGGTAAATACGCTTCAAATACGGAGTATATACGACGAAGGCAAGTAACTCCGCCTAGGCATGTCACTCCGCCAAGGCATGACACTCCGCCTAGGCATGTTACCCTGCCAAGGGTCATAACCCCGCCTAGGCATGTCACTCCGCCAAGGCATGACACTCCGCCTAGGCATGTTACCCTGCCAAGGGTCATAACCCCGCCTAGGCATGTCACTCCGCCAAGGCATGTTACCCTGCCAAGGGTCATAACCCCGCCTAGGCATGTCACTCCGCCAAGGCATGACACTCCGCCTAGGCATGTTACCCTGCCAAGGGACATAACTCCGCCTAGGCATGTCACTCCGCCAAGGCATGATACTCCGCCTAGGCATGTTACCCTGCCAAGGGACATAACTCTGCCTAGGCATGTCACTCCGCCAAGGCATGACACTCCGCCTAGGCATGTTACTCCGCCAAGGCATGTTACTCCGCCAAGGCATGTTACTCCGCCTAGGCATGTAACGCCGCCAGAATGCATATTACTCCGCCAAGCCATAGGCTCAACACAGGCGGAATATTGAACTTCCCATGCTGCGTAGCGAACCCATACTCACAACCCCGGCACAAGGTTGACTCTGTCTTGAGAGGTTAATAATGGGAATCACGCTGTCACGCATAAAGGGGAATAACAATAAAATAATAAAGTATTCACGCTTCCCAAGTAAGTGGAAATACCTACTACAATAATGGTGCTCGTGAACAACACAGGGACCCACTGTCTTTCTTGCTTTATGCTAGAAAACAAGGAACGGGCCCTACCAATATTGCAGCACCAGTGACAGGTATATTAACCTCAGCAAAAAGGTATACAGGGGCTCTCTCCCCCTATTTCTGAACCTTACACTCTCTTACTTGCATAATTCTCTCTGATCGTCTTTCTAAGTCTTAAAGTATTCTGAAATACTGACTTGAGCGTCGGAGAACGATTGCAGGTACCACCCCCAATCGGGTCAAGGCAAAGGAGAGACCGTCAGGCGGACTGTGACACCGCCCACTCCAACTATGTCAGGGCATAGAAGACAATTCTAGGCGGACTACGACACCGCAGTGTGAGTTACACTCCGCCCCAGTGTGGTCCAGACTCCGCCTCAACACACGAAAACACTCCACATCTGAACATTTACGCGCATCGCTTTGTATCAGATTGAGCTGTTTCAGGATCATAACTTTACACCCCCCGTAAAGGACGGATCATTGGCACGCCCAGTGGGACACGTTAAAGTTATTCCCACCTCTCGTTTAAGAAGTCTGGTCTCTTATTATGGAAGAGAATGGGAGAAACCAACCAGATGGGCACGTGAAAGACATCACTGCCCAAGAACAACCAGTGAACAGGCACTTAGCTTTCGAGTCGCCTGTGGAAAGTTCAAGAAGAATGGTGCAGGTTTCAGCACCAAATCTGAAGGATGAGATGATAAGAAAACTGAGGGAAGAACTGATGGAATTGAAACGCCAAAGAAAGAGCGTGGAGGAGAGAGCCATGTCTCTGATCAAGGGGTCACATCACACAACCGAGGGAGAAAAATCCTCTACCCCCCAGTATTCAAATATCCCACGGTTGAAGGGAGGCCATGTACCTGGGGGCAGATGAAGATGTCATGTGCAGGATGTTCCCTCGGGCTCTTGTTGATGATGCCCTTAACTGATTTAGGAAGCTACCATCAGGTTCTATTAACTCATGGGAAGGAATGGCAACAGCGTCTGTAGACCACTTTGTCATCTCCAGTGATACTCCCAGAACATCTCATACCTTGGCTCAGATTAGGCAGGGGGAGCATGAAACTCTCAAGGACTTCTTGAAGAGGTTTCACAAGGAAGCAGCTGTTGTTCCAAACTTGGCAGAAGCACTTCAATTGCATATAGCAATAGAAGCTTTGCAACCAAGCTCTGCTTTTGCCATGTCATTGGCAAAGAATCCTCCAGTGAATTTTGAAGAATTCAAGAGGAAAGCATCCAAGTATGTGAGCATTGAAATACACTTGGAAGCAACAGCAGCAAGAAAGAAATCCCCAACGTTACAACGGAGTGATAAGAGTAGATCCAGATCAGGTTTTACCAAGAAGGACGGATGATCCTAACAATGTATCCGTTGTTAGCGATGAACCTCTTCGAAGGTACAACTGGGTGAATCACTCCATTCGAAGACTACATGGGTTGTAGGGCTGGTCCTTTTTCAAGGCCACAAACCGAACCCCATGCGAAGGCTTGGGCGCAGTAAGTCGGCTCATATTGAAAACCGCGCTGAACCCCGAGTAACGGGCGCAGTAGGTTCAGGATTAGCCCTGATCCGAACCCCGTGTTGAAGGCTTGGATTGTAGGATTGCACCGAACTCCAAGTACGGTTAGTAGGATCGAACCGAGCACCGTGTGAAGACCTGAGTTGTAGGATTAAACCGAACCTCAGGAAATGGGTTGTAGGATTGCACCGAACCCCATTCGAAGGCCCAGATTGTAGGATTAAACCGAACTTTGGGTACGGTTAGTAAGTTTGGCTGAACACCGGTGAAGGCTCGGATTGTAGGATTGAACCGAACTCTGAGTACGACTAGTAGGTTTGGCCGAACGTCGGTGAAGACCTGAGTTGTAGGATTAAACTGAACCTCAGGAAATGGGTAGTAGGATTGCACCGAACCCTATTTGAAGGCTGGTGAATGAGTGAAATCCAACACCGGTTGAAGAAGAACGATTGAGACTAATTTCCCCAGGATGGATGCTCTCAATCACATATTTTGTGAGTTGACGAGGTAACTCTTGGCGCGGACAATTCCCATCATCATCCTTATGATGGAAGTCTTTGAAGACTCAATCCGTACTCTTACGATTGAGATACATTTCCCTAGGACGGATGCTCTCAATCACATATTCTGTGAATTGACGAGGTAACTCCTGGCGCGGACAATTCCCATCATCAGCCTTATGATGGAAGTCTTTGAAGACTCAATCCGTACTCTTACGATTGAGATACACTCCCCCAGGACGGATGCTCTCAATCACATATTCTGTGAGTTGACGAGGTAACTCCTGGCACGGACAATTCCCATCATCATCCTTATGATGGAAGTCTTTGAAGACTCAATCTGTACTCTTACGATTGAGATACAGTTCCCCAAATTCAGAACAATACTCTCACAATGGACGACATCGTTCTCTCCAGTGAGAGTAACGAATTAATAATAGTCATCCGTCCTGTTACAACGGATCGGCTCTTTCTCTCCCCAAAGGAATTAAGGGTAATGTCCTATGACAGGTACCAATCCCTTAACAAACTTATACTTGGGGACAATATTCATGTATATATTTCTCCGTTCTAAAACTTATTTATCTTAAATGATTTGATTAATTTTCTGAGGCAATTATTTCAATCCGACCTTAATATTAATCACGCTGAACGGATTATTAAATGCTTTACTCTTCATAAAACATTGAAGGCTTGGGCGCAGTAAGCTGGTTCTTCTTCAAGACCACGCTGAACCCCAAGTGACGGGCGCAGTAGGTTCAGGATTAGCCCTGATCTGAACCCCGTGTTGAAGGCTCAGATTGTAGGATTAAACCGAACTCTGAGTACGACTAGTAGGACTGACCGAACGTCGGTGAAGAATCGTCATTGGGAAAAACCAAAGACTGATTGGAGAACGGTTAGTAGGATTAAACCGAACACCAAATATGACATGGATTGTAGGATCAAACCGAACTCCAAACACAACAAGTCTTTGGCTATCAAAATGCCTATGCATGAAAACGATAGTTATACGTCTCTATCCGTTCTCCATCTTGCATGTAAAAATCCGAAATGAGGGTTCTACGTCCATACCTGATCTTCACTACTTAAGTCCGGAATGATTCAATACACATGCAATCCCTCTATTAAAGCTGTTTTCTACTAAACGTACTATGATTGAAAAAATGTATCCAGGACGGATGATCTCAATCACCTATTCTGTGATATGACGATGTAACTCCTGGTACGAATAATTCCAATCATCTCCCCAGGACGGATTATCTCAATCACTTAATCTGTGATCTGACGATGTAACTCTTGGCGTTGTGTACTTTTCCATAACGGATAACCTCAGTCACTCATTATGTGATATGACGATGTAACTCCCGACATTGTGTATTTGCCCAGGACGGATGATCTCAATCACCCATTCTGTGATCTGACGATGTAACTCCTGGCGCCATACACACCCCAAGGACGGATGATCTCAATCACCTAATATGTGATCTGACGATGTAATTCCTGGTGTCGTACACATCCCCAAGACGGATGATCTCAATCACCTATGTAGTGATTCGACGATAAAACTCCTGAACTTGTTCCCATGCAGATAAGACAGCGGCTCCAAACTAAAGCACAGATGCATAACCCTTTATTCCATAAAGATCAACCAACATGCAACAAAGCTTCGCAAACGGAGTCAATAAAAACTCCTTGGGGGGGAAAGAATTGGTGTCTCAGCTATATGTTGCACCATACCGACCCTAAGGTCCTGCAGGCCGCCTATGGAAAGAACTGGTGTCACAGCTATACGCTGCACTAATTCGTCCCCAAGGTCCTGTAGGCTTCTTGTGGAACAATTGGTGTCACAGCTATATGCTGCACCATACCGCCTCAAAGGTTTAACCAATTTCTTGCAGGAACAATTGATGTCATAGCTATATGCTGCACCATACCGCCTCAAAGGATAAATTGGTGTCACAGCTATATGCTGCACCATACCGCCTCAAAGGATGAATTGGTGTCACAGCTATATGCTGCACCATACCGCCTAACTACCAATGTTTTACGAAGTACATAATCAACAAGTTCAAAAGTTCAACACTTGTAAAATTGTACTTCATTGAGATTCCTAAGAGGCTACTCCGCCTCCTTACGGAATCCAACCTCATTGGAATTCCTAAGAGGCCACTCTGCCTTCTTACGGAATCCTACTTCATTGAAATTCCTAAGAGGCTACTCCGCCTCCTTACGGAATTCAACTCATTGGAATTCCCTAAGAGGCCACTCCGCCTTCTTACGGAATCCTACTTCATTGAGATTCCTAAGAGGCTACTCCGCCTCCTTACAGAATCCAACTCATTGGAATTCCTAAGAGGCCACTCCGCCTTCTTACGGAATCCAACCTCATTGGAATTCCTAAGAGGCCACTCCGCCTTCTTACGGAATCCAACTCATTGAAATTCCTAAGAGGCTACTCCACCTTCTTACGGAATCAACTCCTTGGAAATTCCTAAGAGGCTATTCCGCCTTCTTACGGAATTCAACTCCTTGGAAATTCCTAAGAGGCTACTCCGCCTTCTTACGGAATTCAACTCATTGGAATTCCTAAAAGGCTACTCCGCCTTCTTACGGAATACAACCTCATTGGAATTCCTAAGAGGCCACTCCGCCTTCTTACGGAATCCAGCCTCATTGGAATTCCTAAGAGGCCACTCCGCCTTCTTACGGAATCCAACTCATTGAAATTCCTAAGAGGCTACTCCGCCTTCTTACGGAATCAACTCCTTGGAAATTCCTAAGAGGCTATTCCGCCTTCTTACGGAATTTAACTCCTTGGAAATTCCTAAGAGGCTACTCCGCCTTCTTACGGAATTCAACTCATTGGAATTCCTAAGAGGCTACTCCGCCTTCTTACGGAATACAACTCATTGGAATTCCTAAGAGGCCACTCCGCCTTCTTACGGAATCCTACTTCATTGAGATTCCTAAGAGGCTACTCCGCCTTCTTATGGAATCCAACCTCATTGGAATTCCTAAGAGGCCACTCCGCCTTCTTACGGAATCCAACTCATTGAAATTCCTAAGAGGCTACTCCGCCTTCTTACGGAATTCAACTCATTGGAATTCCTAAGAGGCTACTCCGCCTTCTTACGGAATACAACTCATTGGAATTCCTAAGAGGCCACTCCGCCTTCTTACGGAATCCTACTTCATTGAGATTCCTAAGAGGCTACTCCGCCTTCTTACGGAATCCAACCTCATTGGAATTCCTAAGAGGCCACTCCGCCTTCTTACAGAATCCAACTCATTGAAATTCCTAAGAGGCTACTCCGCCTTCTTACGGAATCCAACTCATTGGAATTCCTAAAAGGCCACTCCGCCTTCTTACGGAATCCAACTCATTGAAATTCCTAAGAGGCTACTCCGCCTTCTTACGGAATACAACTCATTGGAATTCCCTAAGAGGCCACTCCGCCTTCTTACGGAATCCAACTTCAATGAAATTCCTAAGAGGCTACTCCGCCTTCTTACGGAATCCGATCTCATTGAAATTCCTAAGAGGCTACTCCGCCTTCTTACGGAATCCAACTTCAATGAAATTCCTAAGAGGCTACTCCGCCTTCTTACGGAATCCGATCTCATTGAAATTCCTAAGAGGCTACTCCGCCTTCTTACGGAATCCAACTTCAATGAAATTCCTAAGAGGCTACTCCGCCTTCTTACGGAATCCGATCTCATTGAAATTCCTAAGAGGCTACTCCGCCTCCTTACGAAATCTACTTTGAAGTTCCTAAGAAGCTATTCCGCCTTCTTATAAAAGCTAAAACTTAAGTGTTATAGCTCATTACAGTGACTCCGCCAGTCACTATAACAAGCTAGGGGGCATATGATCCGGTCCTAACACCGGCCCCCAAGAGCATTGCTTTAATGCTTTGCCAGGTCAGCATTTCGAACGAGGTAAATACGCTTCAAATACGGAGTATATACGACGAAGGCAAGTAACTCCGCCTAGGCATGTCACTCCGCCAAGGCATGACACTCCGCCTAGGCATGTTACCCTGCCAAGGGTCATAACCCCGCCTAGGCATGTCACTCCGCCAAGGCATATTACCCTGCCAAGGGTCATAACCCCGCCTAGGCATGTCACTCCGCCAAGGCATGACACTCCGCCTAGGCATGTTACCCTACCAAGGGACATAACTCCGCCTAGGCATGTCACTCCGCCAAGGCATGACACTCCGCCTAGGCATGTTACCCTGCCAAGGGACATAACTCAGCCTAGGCATGTCACTCCGCCAAGGCATGACACTCCGTCTAGGCATGTTACTCCGCCAAGGCATGTTACTCCGCCAAGGCATGTTACTCCGCCTAGGCATGTAACGCCGCCAGAATGCATATTACTCCGCCAAGCCATAGGCTCAACACAGGCGGAATATTGAACTTCCCATGCTGCGTAGCGAACCCATACTCACAACCCCGGCACGAGGTTGACTCTGTCTTGAGAGGTTAATAATGGGAATCACGCTGTCACGCATAAAGGGGAATAACAATAAAATAATAAAGCATTCACGCTTCCCAAGTAAGTGGAAATACCTACTACAATAATGGTGCTCGTGAACAACACAGGGACCCACTGTCTTTCTTGCTTTATGCTAGAAAACAAGGAACGGGCCCTACTAATATTGCAGCACCAGTGACAGGTATATAAACCTCAGCAAAAAGGTATACAGGGGCTCTCTCCCCCTATTTCTGAACCTTACACTCTCTTACTTGCATAATTCTCTCTGATCGTCTTTCTAAGTCTTAAAGTATTCTGAAATACTGACTTAAGCGTCGGAGAACGATTGCAGGTACCACCCCCAATCGGGTCAAGGCAAAGGAGAGACCGTCAGGCGGACTGTGACACCGCCCACTCCAACTATGTCAGGGCATAGAAGACAATTCTAGGCGGACTATGACACCGCAGTGTGAGTTACACTCCGCCCCAGTGTGGTCCAGACTCTGCCTTAACACACGAAAACACTCCACATCTGAACATTTACGCGCATCGCTTTGTATCAGATTGAGCTGTTTCAGGATCATAACTTTACACCCCCCGTAAAGGACGGATCAGGACGAAAGGAAAAAGCAAAGACGAGAGGAGGGAGTTACGAATAGAGGTGCGAATGAACTCAGAGAGAAGGAAGGTGTACTAGACGAGAGCCAAAGAGAGGGAGAGGGAAAGAACTGAGACTAGAGCAATGATTTAGGGGGTCGAGGAAGATTAATTAGAATTAGCGACGAACATTAACACCATTGCTAACCTCGTTATAAGAATTGTCACTTTCCCACGTGGCAGGTCTTTATTCGTCATTTATCTAGTTGGCTCCAAATAAGCGACGACAATTATCATCGCTAAAGGTTAACGGTTCACTTAGCAACTAAGTAAACCGTAGCTAGTTTAAAAAAATGAACACGTGTCTGAAATAGCGATGACAATGCTTTATTGCTATATTGGCTAAATGAGCGATGGTACATGACCGTCATAAACAGGTGACTAGCAATACTTAATTTAGCAATGGCCTCAGCGATGAAGGTTCTGTATTTTTAGTTAGCGACGACCACTGTTCGTCGCTATGTTGGCCTAGCATAGCAACAATGTATTCCCATCGCTATGTATTGCGCCACCCAAAAACATTGGAGGGAAAGCAAAAATGGAGGGAAAGTCAATATAACTATGTGGTCACTGACGCAATCACTAATTAGTAGTTGTAGCGATGGTAAAGCACCGTCGTTAAGGTAAACCTGAACTTAGAGAAGGACCAAAATAGGAGTTTTTAGTAGTTCTATAGTGACAGTACAAACTGTCGTTATATCTTCTGCAACATGTAGCGACGACTATGTAGTCGTCGCTACGTTGGGCGCCAACAAAAAATAGAGGGAAAGCAAAAAAAGGAAGAAAGGAGCAACCGTGTCAATGACGAACTATGTTTAGCAACGGAATCGGTGACCGATTGTTGCAAAACTTAGCGACGTTGTACTTGGTTGTCACTGATTTGGTAGCTAATTTCCTTTTCAAGGTCCATTTTGCTATGGTGGTCGCTCATTCGATCGCTAATTAGCGACCGCTATTGTCAGTTGCTGTTTTTTAGTAGCTGTCAGAGGTTTTTTTTAGTAGTGAATTTTGTCTTTTTTATTCAGTATAACACGAAAAAAAACAAAAATATTTATTTTGTAAATAAATTTTATTAATGGATATACATTCTACACATATAATACAATAATATATGGTTGTATTACATCTCTTAAATGTGTTAAGTAGCTTAGTGATAAAACTCCTCTTTAGTTGACATGTGACTAGGGGCTAACATATGTGACGTAGATTAAATTAACACGTGAGATTGAAGCCCCCAATTTACTAAGGGCATCCAAGCATAACCCTTTTTAAAAAATAGGGTATCAAAAAAACTTATATTTCCATGTGCTAAAAATATATTTAAATCTAAAGAATGTACTACAAAGCAAGCATTACTAAGAGTTATGTCTGCATTCATCCATGCAAATTAAATTCTTAATAAAAAAAATTCTTTTATCTTTTGAAATAACGATAAAAAAGAGAAAGAGACATGTATAAAAAGTAAATGGGAGAGTTGAAATTCAAACCCAAGTTCTAATACTTTACGTTTATGTGTAACACCAACCATGTTGATAATAATGTAAATACTTAGATAAAGTATTATGTAAAATGTAATAAGATTTAATAAAGTAAACAAGAAGGAAAAATAATTACTTCATACAAGTTCAATTTTAAGGAATGATTAGTTACCACATCCGACGATAGAGACACGCTAAAGAGATAAAAAGAAAAGATGGAAAATATGTATAAATATAATAGAAATATATAATTAATTTATAAAAGTAAATTGAAAATATAAGTAGCTTATTGAATTTTTTAAAAAAAGGAACTCAAAGTATCTTGAAAAAAAATTAAAGTATAAAAAATATGATGAAATGAAAAAATAGCAACATAATTTTTTGAAAAATATAATTAAAATTTGTAAATTTGTTCCTCGAAAAATATAAATAGGAAGTAAATAAAAAATAAAGTTGTGTACCATAATGCAAAAATATTTTATAAAATATAATATTTATACGTTTTAAAAAAATCTTCATAGTTAGAATATTAAATTATAAGTTATGCGTGTATAAAATAAAGTATATATCTAAGGTATTGATAAAGGGGGTATTTGATATGCAATTAAGGAAACGAAGTTGAGTTGAAATAAAAAATTTAAAGGTTGATATTAATTTTTCACGTCGTTCGAAACAATTAAAACTCTATTGACATGTAGGATAAAAAGTTATTTTTTCTTAACGGAGAAATCTATGTTAATTTCAGTGCGCTAAGAAAGCTGAAAATGATTTATCATTATACAAACACGCGCACTAATTGATCACTGAACTCTGTTGCTCCACTTGAATGGTGAGTGGGGCACTGCGTATCAGCAAATTTTCAACTTTAATTATCAGCAAATTTAACCCCACTACACTCTCTATTACGGCTTATACTTACGTAACTTTGTGTAATAAAAAGATTATGTGAAGCCTTCTTATATAATTAAAGAGGTAAGAGTTTCCACTTTTTAAAAAAGTCGGTTTATTTAATTCTTATATATAATTCTATAAAATAATGTATAATGTATAAATATGTATGATATTTTTAATAAGCAGTTTGCAAAATTAAATTTATTAAAATTATATTTAATAGTAAAATTAATAATTAAATATATATATTTTTTATGTAAGTTGTTTTCTTTGAGATATATTAATCTGTTTAAGATATGTATATTATCAGATTAAATTAACCATTTAAATATGTTTGAATACATCTAATAGATGAAACTCAAATGTAATAAGTCAAAGTAAAAGTGTAAAAAACTTATTTGGGTTCAATGTTTGCGGCAGCATTAATAGAGCTTAGAAAAACAAAAATTCCAATTTGCATTTGAAGCTAGCTGCTGACAAATTCTGTAGTCAATGTCTTCGAAATGACTACGTTCGATCTACATTTTTCTCCAAGCTGAAGCTTATTCGGTGTTCCACTCCCCAAAATTTCTTTTTTAATTTTATAATAATTTCACTCACCTTTTCTATTTATATAACAATAATTTCTTTTTTGCTTTTTCAGTCAACGGGGCAACACATTTGAAATATAACAATAATTAGACATATATCTTATTTAATTGAGAAGTTATATGTACTATTTCGCATATTATTTAAACATATAATGTGTGCCGCTTAAGGATATTGTGTCTTAGCTAAATGGTTGGAGTTTGGTGTTCAAACTCTTGTGATTAATCTAGTCTCATCTCCGTTTCATATATGTTTGATCACTTCTTGAACAAATCATGTAGACGATGGTCTCTGAATGTGGAGTGGTTGGACGGTATGTTTTTGATATAGTTAGAACTTACATAAATGTTAAAGATGGGATTGAAGGTAAGGCATCTTTAATACCTAAGTCAGCAAAAGAAATTTGGTAATGTTGGACAATAGTAAATAAGGAATCAGTGAATAATTACATAATAAATGTGTACCTTTCATTGTTTACGAGACATGTATTTATAGTGGGAATTGGCATACAACAATGATGCCTTTCTTAGGTACCTTTGTAGGTTTTGTCGGTGATGTAACAATTAACATAATCGTCCTTGTGGACGGGGTCTTCTTGGGGATTTCTGAGGTCTCGTTCTAATGAGACGATCTCTTATGCGAGATCATAAACTGGTATGTCGTCCTACCATGATTAGCACCTTGGTCACTTGTCCATATCATATGCCCTTCAGTTCGAGACGTTGTTGGGCATCGTCTTGAATTTCTCTTTGAACGATATTAAGTTGGACAAAATACATTTTTCCTCTTAGTCTTTGGCTTCGTCTACGTTGTCTTTAAATGACTCATTAACGGTTACCGTCTCTAACCGCCACGTGTCATCTTTGTACTAGTTAGTTTGAAATTCCAATTGTTGTGTCGTTTCCTGCCTTCCACAGAAATGCATTTATGACAAGCGTGTTGACGTAATGGTTGTTGTAACAGCCCAAATTTTTAGGGTAACATCTCAAACCCTCAGGAACACATAAGTGTGTCTTATTGAGCTTCTTGAGGAAAGCATGAGGCTTCAACCTACCTCATGGACTACCTTCTCTGCAAGACAACGATCAGAACAAGTTTGATTGACGTATTAAGTCGGCCTAATGTGAGATATAGAGACCTCGAGAGGCTATAAGTTATGAGGAACCGAGCCAAGAACACAGGAGTTGTGAGGGCATAATAAGAGTGAATGAGGATGTGTGATAATCATAGAGGAAACACTAAGATGAGGAAGAGTGAGTGAATACCAGGTAATAATGAATATAATCTAATAATATTCAATCGCGATGATAATATCCATCTGTTAGTGAATAATGTCCGGTAATAATATTGGGTGATCATATTTAACTAGTAAAGGATATTAAAAAATATTTAATAATAATAATATTTATTTAATAATAATTTTGAAAATAATAATAATATTTAGTTTAATTAATTAATAAAGATATATATCTAATATTTATTTAATTGATAACAATATTTAGGTTCTCGAATGTAACTTTAGGACCCAACGAATGATCATGCGTCGGTGATCCGACCCGAGACTAGTACACCCATAAGGAAACTAGTCTAGTCAGAGCAAACCGCGTAATAAATCGAGGAACATCAGTTCAATCCTGTAGGCCTGACCCATTCCTCGAGTACCTCCTTTCGAGTGTCTGATTCTAACACGACCTATCTCTAACGAATCGTTTCGATAATCTAAACACTTCTATTGAAGAGACCCAACTCTAATTCGAACTCCACCAACCTCGTTCCTCGATAAAACTCTCATTTAAATCGGAACCCCTGAGTTTGATACGAACACCTTTAGTGTTTCAAGCACAACTTATGCATACAATATCGAAATCAAGAGATTCTTGTCTTGGTTTCTTCCTCATGAAAAATCTAACGACCTCTATTTCTAGCCTCGAAAGCTAATTCACAACCAATCATCCATAATTTAAGAATCCAGGATTCAAACTCTGAAAACCCCGTTGTTATCCCGTTAAATTACGCATAGTTCATTAGAAAATTCATAACTCCTTTGAACGATGTCTGATTCACACGATTCCAATTTCATAATACTCATAATAAAATTCCCTACAACTTTCATGAATACTTTGAGAGCCAAATCCTATCCCACAAGTGCAGAATGTTTACTCTTTTCACAACAGAATTAAAAACGTCATCCACCAGACAAGGTTCAATAAGTTGCATATAACTCTCTCATACGATGTTGGAATCACTTTGTTCTTTTTTCTATGAACTTTTATCGAAAACCCCTACAACTTTCATGAAGAGCCCAAAAGCTAATTCCTAAAGGATTTTTCCCAGCAAAACCATCTTTTCAATTCTTGAGATTTCAGGAATTCTGGGAGCACCTTTCCTTGATTCGGCTATATCTTGAGCTATCGATGTCATATTTCCCTATTCTTTGTATCAATTTAAAGACAACAAAAAACCATATAACTTTTATGTTGAGCATTTTTCCAAATTCTCACCCCAGAATAATTTAGAGATTTATTTCAAACTATTACGAAATTCGGTTATTGAAAACCTAAAACACACTCAGTTTCTTAACCCTAAGTTATCATTTATGGCCACCATTTTTCGGCACCACCATATCGCACCACCACATGCCACCTTACCTCTTTCATGCATGACACCTCTCCTTTTTTTCTTCATAGGATCACACCACTTGCCTCGCCCAACGGCCACACATCAAAATATCATGTTATCACATTCCATTGCATTTCATTTCACATAAATACAAATATGGACTTTTGCCAATTTGTTTCATTGCTTCAGAATCATATCACGCCCACCAATTCTTATTCAGAACAATACAAGTGCAACAAACCTATCAAAGAACCCCATTCAACACTTAAAGGAAAATTACATTGAAGTGAAATATCACTTTATCAGAGACTATGTACAAAAAGGGATTCTATACATAAAGTTTGTAGATACAGACCATCAATGGACAGATATCTTTACAAAGCCTCTGGCCAAGGCCAGGTTTGCTTTTATTAAGCATAGTTTAAATTTGAGAACTATTACATGAAAGGTCTGATGCATGAAAAGTCTGTTGCATGATATATTTGATGTCTGATTTGTCTAAACCTATACTCTCTTCTAAATATTTCTAAGAGAAACTATTTGCGTCTTTTGGGATTCATGTTAACTGTCAATCATTTCATTTATGCGTACACCGTGGCAGCAGTCACTTCCTTTATTTGTGTAACTGTCATCTAAACATGTATTTTCTCTCCTCTTTAGTGGTTATTTATACACTCTTTAAATTTTTAGACTCTTTATTTGCATTTTTTTCAACCTTTTGCTAAAACCCTTTCATCTCTTTTTTTTCAAAAAAGAATCTTCTCATTTCCTTAAACCCTAAATCCCTCCTTCCTTCTTCTTCGATTGAGCAATGGCATTCAAGGTTTCAGACATTATTAAATCCTTTATATTCAACATGAAGCAACATAAACTTGATGGGAGAAGATATCTTTGAAGAGATAAATGGCATTGGTTGGACCAAGTTTTGTCATGATCAGGAGCCTTATTCACCATCTCTGGTTTTAGAATTTTGGAAGACTACAAATGTTAACAAGTCTAACTTTATTGTATTGGGAAAGCTCAAATGGAAATCTATTGAGATTTCTAAAGATCTCCTAGCTACTATTACTGGATGCCCTACAGTAGGAGAAGTCTTCACTGACGACTTTGAATATAAGGTTGTATCTTCTATGTAGATCAATGAGATGCTCTATGATATTGATCGTCCTACCAAATCGGTTTTTGGTAATCTGCTTCCAAAGGTCAAGATACTTCACTTGGTAATGAAGCAAGTCTTTTGTCCTAGGAAAGGCGTAAAAGATACTATCAACAAGCTGGATAGGTTTTGCATGTACCATATGCTCACCAAAGAGAAAGTAAGTATCCCCAATGTTATCATGACTTACTTGATTTCTTCGATTGGAAAGATGTAGAATAAAATTTCATATCCTGTTGTGCTCATGAAAGTATTTGCCCTAGAGAATGTGCAAACAGCCATTGTAGATGACTTGGTGACTCCCTTCTCCTTGGTAAGAAAGTTACCTTCCTTCTTACCCCTCTTGAACCAGACCATGGATAGCCCCTTTCCTCCTTCTAAGAAGAAAAGGTTTGCACCCAAGAAGCAGAAAGTTGAACCAGCCCCTAAGCGAACAGGCGGCAGACGAAAGTGTTTTGCCAGAAAAGTCAGAACGATGGTTCTTGATTTTTTTGATGAATCACTTTCTAGTGATTCCAATAAATCAAACTCTTCATTGAATGTGGAACCTTGCCAAATGATCCCTCCATCCTCCTCTGCTCAGGCTACAGACCCTGTTAAGCTAAGTGAACCTGGAACTGCTACTGCCAAAGAGTCTTCTGACTCAGATGATAACATTCCCATTCATTAGCTTCAACGTAAATCTATTGTTCAATAGTTTGGCTTTGAGAAGCCAAAGCAAGTTGTGCCCTCTGAAGCCCAGCAGACCCTCCAACAACCAGTGCAACCTCAACAATCATCTCAGACCTAGCAGTCATAACAGAAGAAGTTATCTGGTGATGAGATCTACAAGATGTTTGTCTCCGTGTACACTACATTGCATCTTGCGATCCCTTTCAAAGGAAGGACTGTATTGAAGTGGCATGGCAAGTATGAAGAAATAAGAGACGATTATCAAATGGTCATGAAGGCAAATCATGATAATTTGATGAAATATGGTGGGTACCCTAGCTTCATAACTTAGTTGAGATTTATTTGTGGATTTTTGAAGCATACCTATGATCCTAATATGCGTAAGTAAGGACACATTAATTGGATGAACCAGATGTATGAGATTGTTAGCTTATATCAGAATGATGAGTAAGTATTCAGAGACCCCCTTAAAAGGAAAAGATCAGACTCTTCCTCTGGAGCAAGTGCAAAGAGGGGAAGGTCTAACATCTTATCCTCAACACCTTATGTTCCCCCTGCACCCTCTGAACCCCTTGCCTCCTCTGAACCCTCTGCCTCTCATCAATCCCCTTAACCCATCCCCACCTCTGTTGAGACTACACCTCAGACTCAGACTTCATCCTTCTTAGCCATTGTTCCCTACCCTAACCCTTCTACCATTAAACTTATTTCTCAACAACCCCTTTATTTGTTCCTCACTCTGCTCTACCTACTTACATATTTTATAAACCTGTTCTAGACCCTTCTGACCTAGGATATAGGAATCCTTACAACTTAGTCATTGTCAACAATCTAAACTTTAATAGCCATACATTCTACATTTGACCCTCTAAACCTAAATACTTCCCTCCCCTACCCATAAAACGCCTGCTAGCTCATCCTGAGTTACTCTCGAGTGATGATATTGCCTTGCATCAAGTGCTAATTGCTGAACAGGCTTCTATGGCTCGTGATTTGAAATATGGTGTAGCATCTCTAGACTCTACTACCATCAAGAACGGACTCATTGCCACCCCTTGGAAGAAAATCTTGTTTTCTCCCACTAGAAGACCACTGCCGGCTTCTTGGATTTCTCTGGGAAGATTGAAGAAACCCATACCTCTGAGGTACAAGCCTTATTACAAAGGTCCTCTTTGACCCAGGAAGCTTTCTGAAGCCAATCTTACCAATATGTTGTCTGTTCCCAATCCAACAAAAGCTTATGTATGCTCTGTGGTGCCATTATCTATGGTCAATTCAAGAAGAAGGATCTTCCTCCTCCTAATCTTTTCTTGCTAATCCCATTTTTCAATATCATCCTTTTGTTATTTCTTTTAATTCACATTTTTTGTTTGTTGTTCAGACTTGTTATTTTATTCTTGTCTCTTCAGCTGCATCACCTCTTTTCAGCTCTTCTCTAACCCATGACTTATTATTAGGTTCTCAGTGATGCCCATCTTTTTTTGTTGATATCAAAAGGGGGAGATATCTTAGAAATCTTTTGTGTTGGGTAATGACAAGTTAACAAGTCTGATATTTTCTTTCTTGTATGACATTTTGAATCTATTAATGAAGAATATCTTGTTCTACTTAAAATCGTTTGATCTTGCGTAAATATGACTTGAATTGAGTAAACCCTATAATATTTTATAAGATAAGCACTGATCTTTGTGAATTTTTTGATATGCATAATTTGATAATCTATCCTCCCTAAATCACAGACTTCACTTATGAAAAAGACTTGATGTTTGCTATCAACAAATAGAGGGAGATTGTTAAAGAAAGGTCTGGTTGAAAAATATTTTATTTATATTGGACCAAAACCCAGTGCTTGTGCCCTCAAATTTGTCAATATCATACATCAAGAACTTTCATTAGTAAATGAAGTCTGTACAACTTATGACTAATCTGTGTACCTAAGTATTTCAGGATACATGTCTTAGGCTATAAATTAATTGGGGAGTCCCAACATTCAGAAGTCTGATAGGATGACCAAAAGTCTAGTAGAAGCACTCAATCAGATTTCGAACGTCATGGTTAAACAAAAAGAACATAATCTTTTTTAACGTTCTTAATTCTATTTTGGTGGTGCATTAGGACTTATGCATTTATCATATATACGTGCTTATCACCAAAGAGCACAAGGAACAAAATCAAGCTCAGCATCCAAAGTCAGCTTACCTACCTCTGTGCATATTCAGAAAAAGCTAAGTATATTCAGAAGAAATGTCAACATATCTCAGAGAGTTTTTCAACACTGACTTCTGATCTTTCTCTTGATCAAGATATGAAACAAGAATGGTTTTATACACTAGAAATGAATATGAAACTAATTCTATGAAAGAACTGAAGAAGCCTACTACTAAACCCCTGAATCCGCTTGATCACCAAAGATCTGGTACCTGAAAGCTTAAGGCTAAAACCTTCACGGGATTTCCAACTATATCTCCTTTCAAGAAGCAGCAACAGTCATTTTTCCAGCACCTATTTATACCAAGGAAGATTGAATTACAAGATATACAACACTCACGAGCTTTCATAAAAAATTCTCTTGATTCAAATTTTTCATGTATTCATTCTTCTCTTATAGACAATGACCTTCTTTGTTTGTTCTGTCTCTAGCAGACCTTGGTCTCGTGTTATAACTTAGTGTATAATTTCTTTTGTATATTTGTCATACACAAAGTTTTATGAATTACTCTGTCTTTCACAAACAAATTATAAAGTCTAGTGTGTTGCCGAAATATTGTTAGTGTGGGAAACATTGTTGGCCTGAAGAGGCTTTAGAAAGAATACTTGGGTTTGAGCCAAGAGGGGTTTGTTGAAAGAATACTTGGGTTTAAGCCAGAAGTGGCTGGAGTCAAGAATACTTGTGGCACTGGTCTGGTGCTGTTATTGTAAAACAGATTTTACAATAGTGGAAATTCTTCAAGTTAGAAGGGATTGAACGTAGCTTCTGAGTTGGAAGTGAACTAGTATAAACTCTTTGTGTTAATCTTCTTTCTTTACCCTCTTGCATCACTTGATTCAAAGTTTTTTATTTAGTTCGAATTTCCGCAAAAGAGTCTATAACTTATTCAACCCCCTACCCCTTCTTAAGTCAAACTCGGAACCATCACCACGTTATTTATGATAGGAAAAAAGGGACAACGACCCAATTCCTAGCATATTTCATTTTACCTTTTATTATTATTATTATTATTATTATTATTATTATTATTATTATTATTATTATTATTATTATTATTATTATTATTATTATTATTATCAAGACATGAGGATAATATAAATAAAATAAAATACAAGTAAAATAAAAACTAATAAATTCAATGTCCATGATAAAAGAGGTGGTGGGTCAACTAAGGGTGCTGTTGGGTCTGCAGTGAGGGTGGGCCTTGGATAATCGATTGCTGTTAAGGCTGATGACAATGTCAATAACGCTTGGCCTAGCTCTGGCGCCGGTGCTCCTCTTCCTTATCCTTTGAGAAAGACTAGTCGTTTAGCGCAGTTGATGACTACCCTACCTTGTTGTGTTTAAGTTAAGGTATTCATCTACGTCTTTAGATGGTCGAATTATGCCTGCAAGCAACTATAATTTGCTAGTTAACCCCTGATGTCTTACTGTAACATCCTTGATGTTTTAATATTAGAAAATAAATGGAAATAAATAAATGTATTATTTAGGTTATAATTATAATAATATATATAAGGAATTAAGTGGAAATTGAAATTTTAGGAAAATGGCATCAGGACCCTGACACGTAGTGCCAATGGGACGCGTAGCGCCAGGTGTGAATTAATAAGCTGACACGTAGCGCCAGTGGAACACGTAGCGTCAGCGTCGCGATCAGTTTAAAATAGAGGCATGCAAAACAGTTTAGGCAGAACCTTTTCTCTCCATTTTCTTCTCCTCTGAGGCGATTCTGCTTGGGTCTTGTGGGGAGCTTCAATTCCTTGTATTTTTGGACATTGGGAGGCAAGGTAAGGCATTTGGGACCTCTAATTTCTAATTTCTTCCTCTCCCTCTCATGGATCCAAGTATGCATGTGATGATTGGGGTTTTGATCTTGGGTTTTAGTTAGTTGAAAGGCTTGGGTAATGGGTTTGGAAGTGTGAGGAAGGAAATGTACTAATTGGTTTGGTGGTTCGGTAACCGTAGGTGCCGGAACGAGCATTGGTCGAGCGAGCGGCGAAACAGGCGTCGGATTCGGAGGTGGGACAACGAATCAAGTGACTGGAGGATGCAACTGACACCTCGAGCAAATTGTGGAAGCTTGGAATCAAGGTAAGGGGGTGTTCGGGTCATAATTAATTAGAATCATTACTTGAATAAAATCTGGGAGTTTAGAAATTGAGTAAGAATTGTTATAAATGGTATAGATTGCTTAAGTGTGATTGTTATAACTATAAAGAGATGTGTTGATTAAATTAATTATGTAATTGCATAGTTATTCAATTAGTATGAATGGTAACCCGAATGGCGAGTTTAATGTATGCGTGTGTGATAATTCCACTTTCAGGTGTGTATACATATTTGAGCATGGATAAGAATGTGGAATTATGGATTAGTGGTGATTATGTATGTATGATGATATATGTGATAACATTGTATGGATGGGCTTGACAAGTCGGTTGAAACAACCCAACGCTCTGATACCAAAATGAAACATCCTACAATTTTAAAAACCAAAACCGAGGCAAGGAAAATTTTTCCCAAAATAAACCTCAATTAAAAATAAATCCGAAACAAGGGAAAGGAAGGCAAGGGAAATAAAACCGATCACAAACAGCCCAGCGGGAGACATAGCGCTTGAGCGAGCCCCAACACAACGTTCACTCGCTCAAGCAAGATCCAACTCCGCTTGAGCGAGACAGCCCAACACGCTTGGGCGAACACTCATTCGCTTAAGCGAAGCCAACCCAAAAGCCTTCCATCCATTCATACTCGCAGGAGCGAATCCTTATTCTCTGAGGCGAGAAGCCACACTCGGCATTCTATCACTCGGAACCAGGGGTCCATTCACTCGGAAAACAACCCCAACATACATGCCTCCCACGGAAGCCCATATTTAATTCCTTATTTTCATCCACATAGGTCACACACATGATCCACTCAGGAAATGAGGGTTATCCCACTCGGGATCCATAAACCTTCCTTCACTCGGGACATCACCCAATCAAATACCACTCGGTATATCTCACCCTCAATACAATCGGAATGTATTACACATTCACCACTCGGTGTATTTCCACTTCCCTCACTCGGAGAACACATAGACCTTCCTTCACTCAGAAGGGGTCTCCACAATCATTCATCACTCAGAATATTCTAGCCAGATTCACTCGGTATATATCATCTTATTCACTCGGGGAAAACCATTAAGTTAAGTCCCACTCGGACTTGTTCTAAGTCTTAACCACTCGGGATATAGAACCTCATTCACTCGGATTATATCTATATCATACACTTAGAATACATCCCAATCATCTGAACCATTACAACAGCTCTTCCCTCGGAAGAGGTTCACTCGGATTTCCCACTCGGTAATATTCAATCCCTTATTATTCGATACAAGTACATGATATCAATGTAAACCATATATATATATATATATGAACATGCACTCGGATTCCTATACACATATATATTTGTATTCATTATACATCATTGTTAGGAGTCGGCCAAGGCTTTAATATGACCACATACAATCGATACAGTATACTTGTACACTACAACAGCAAAAATACCCATCACTCGGGTTAAGGCCTTCGCATCATTCTGAGACCTACCTGCACATACTGAAAAATGGTGTAGGGGTGAGCTTTTACATATTAAATGACAGTTATTGACTCGGATTAATCTCAGAATCCTCAACCATGCAATAACATATATCATCAATCAAACATACACACTGACTACCATTTAAATATGAACATTCACAAACATCATCCGATCGGGATTTACCCATTTCACTCGGCTATAACACACAACATCCTCAATAACAATGTATTCATCTAATCGGATTTCAACCCAAATCTATTCCAGCACTATCTATAATGCTTAACTCTGAGCCTCGCTCAAGGAGTGTGTCCTGAGCCCCGCTCAAAGGACTTAATCATATTCCCACATATTTTCATCTGATTGCTGATTCAACAATAAGCGTCCAACACTATATGCTCCAAGCATTAAGTGCCCAATCGGATGCATACGGTTCCATACTCATCAGGCGTCCCACGCCAATGCCCTCGGCATTGCCTTGAGTCCAACTCAAGGTCTTTAAGTGTCCAACGCTTAGTGCACTCAGCACTGCCTCGAGTCCAACCCGAGGTCTTATATTACATTCAACACGCATTCATCCGATTGCCCACTCGATATTTAGCGTCCCACGCTATATGCATTTGGCACTCCCAACAGCGAATCAGATGACTCACATCTCATCCACTCGGCAATCCTATGTCATCCACTCAGATTTATCTTTTACACTAAGTATCTCATGCTTTCCCATATAGAGCCCACTCGGTATTGTCATAATAGTCCCCAATACATGCATCTAACAAAACCACAACAAGGACACACTTGCTGTCACACAGCCTATTGCACTCGGCATAACATAACAATAACAATCACATGCATCTCATGCATTTACATATAACATTCCACTCGGGAATCACATAATCCACACACAGGTGCACTCGGCATTCAAATATCAATAACATTCAAATATCAATAACATGCATCCAATGCATTTAACATAAACCATACATGCATCTTATATCTCATGGACGGAAAATCATACACCACACAATAAAAATCATCACACATCCGGGTTTCACTCAAACAACATAAAACATAGCAACACAACACATCACAGTGTATAGCTTCACCCGGAACCCGTCCATAAACCATATATTTGAGATGCAAAGCCCCCTTACCTAGAATGAAGATCCAGAAGCTCCATGAGCTTGCAACACCTAGCTTTGGAGGAGCACCAAGCCACTCGGTCCTACGAACAGCTCCCCCCCAATACACTCCATGCTCTGTTACAAGACAGTGGAGTTCCATGCCTCCAAGGCACCATGCAGACAGCCTTCACACTCGGTCCAGTGGAGGATCCAAGGCTTCTACTCCTACACATGAACTAGGAATGGCAAAAAAACCCGTACCCGTGGATATCCATGGATATTACCCGTGATGGGGCGGATATGGGTAGCCAAATGGGTATCCGCGGGTAGATTAAACGGGTATTTTAAAAACCCGTTAATAAATGGAGCGGGTAGCGGTATAGGGGTACCCGTACCCGCGGGTATCCGTTAGATGTGAAATTATTTTTATACCTTTACATATATATATACCTTTAATTTCTTTTATTTCGACTAACATGCATCGTAAAATATATATATATTTGGTTTTTAATTTCTTTTATTTTATTATATATAATATATTATGTCAAGAATTTTGTTTCCTCCCTCAGAATTTCAATTATATCACAAATAAACAATAGATTTGTATAAAATGATGTGAATGATTTAATAAAAGCTGGAATAGCTCAGTTGGAACTTTGTTCATTCTTTTTGTTTGATTTTTGGTTTAAAAAATAATTACCTTATGATTTTGTTTTATTTTTCTGGTTCTAATTCTTAATTCCTATTTGATTTTTGTAGAATGTCCTCTCATTAATTGTTCTTATATTGCCTTTTGTGTGACAATGTGACATTTGACAATTTGCATATTAAGATTTGGACACTTGAAAATACATAAAATATTTTATATCATGATTATCCGCGGGTATGGATACCCGTAATATCCGCGGGTACCCATCAAACCCGCTTAAATCCGTTTAGGCGGGTACCCGGCGGGTAATGGGGCGGGCACGGGTATGGATTGCCCATCACGGGGCGGGTAGCGGGTAAACACTATCCGTGCCCGCCCCGCCCCGTTGCCATGCCTAACATGAACCGACCAATCCTCATGCAACCCAGTGGAGGACTACAAACGCTGTTTCCACCCCAAGACCAGCTTAGTCCTCACCAACAATGGAGGACTCCATGCCACCATGCATCCAAGCATCCAACGCTGTTAGGCAGAACAGGGGAAAGACCTCTGCCATTGAACACACAACACCAACAGATCTTTCTCAGCCACCACGCTGTTCCTCTTCGCATTTCACTTCCCACTCGGACTCCACACAATGTTGAGTGGAAGAAGAAGATGAAGAAGACGAAGAAGACGAACAGCGAAGGAAGAAGAAGAAGCCACGGACACGAGAGAGAAAAGGAGAATGGTTCTCCATATACCAAAGAGAGAATGAGCAAAGAGTGAGTGGAGATGAGAAACCCAAGTCCTTATCTCCTCACTGCCAGCGTCCACTCTCACTCTCACTCAACGTTCCATTCACATTCAATGCAATTTCCATCAGCCATCACATCACCATTAAGGCACATCCATCAGCGTGCCAAAAAGAGAGAGAGAACCGAAACTCTCCATCATAACACCAAGGGCACATGGGACATTTCCAATGGCATTATTATTAATATTATTATTAAATCAATCCATAATTTTAATTATGCAATTAACCTTAATTAAAAACCAGGATGTTACAATTCTCCCCCACTCAAAGAATTTCGTCCTCGAAATTCCAATACAACATATCTCAACAAGCAGCTAATTACATGTCTCTGCTTCCCAAGCATTCACCGACCGGTTCATAATTCCACTCGGCATAGTTGGCTTCTAAAGCGGTTTACCGACCGCTCCACATAGAATTCCGAGACATCACTCTTAACACCTTCCCACTCGAAAGTGTCTCAATTAACTCGGAATACCACAACTTCACTTCACCCATTAATTCTTTCTTCCAGAAAGATTTCACTCGGAATTACATTCCTTTCTTTCACTCATCCTTATTTTAACACACCACCACTTACTTATCCACTTAACACAATGCTTATCTTTGCTCGGAGCAGCCCGATAGACTCAAACCATCCCCATAAGCAGCTATAGCCTCACCTGCCCGACCTATGAACTACTGCATCCAACTTATAGGATGATGCCTCATTCCTATAGGGTTACAACAATTGCATAGAGTCGCTGCAAAAGTGTACACTGCCACAATACCTATGGTATGTAGAGTCATCTTGGAACAACATCCTCGCACCCTATTCACTTATACCGACCAAACTCACTCAGATAATACTAATCTATATGAAAATTATTGGCAGTTTATACCAATCAATAAGCAACACATCTCCATTAACAACATTATTACGCACCAACTATGGTGCATCACACACTAACAGTCGGCAAATATCAATCACTATTACTGTAAAATGGTATACTGCAATAGATTTCCGACCCCCACAAGGTAGACTTCCGACCCTCAAGAGATATATTCCTTGTCATTACACATAATCTAGGGTAAATTACATGATAATAATCATCAAACGCCAGCCACTCCCACCATAAATGGCATAAAAGCAATCGGTTTTCCAGTTCAGACCGAGTAAATATCTCTTCTTTATTCTTATTCATCATAAAACCATTGGCCAATCCGCCTAATAATCCTTAATGCCATCATTCATTACCGGCCATAACTCGGTCTTAAGCCAAATAGTTCACTACACTCACTGAGATATACAGCTCTGGGTTACAATATATTTTCTATCATCACCATATTTAATACCATAGCATACCCGGAATTCAACATTACCATTCGATATTTACATTTCCTCTTACAATAATTCCAGCCTCAAGAATTTATTATACAATCACTTCACTCGGCCTCAACAATCCATGCCTAATCAACTGGGTCACATGCCTAGTGGCCTAACATCCACCAATCATTCACTCGGTTTTCACACATCATAACCGAGACACAATCCCAATTTAACATGCATCATATTCTATATTCAATCACCTATCACATACCCAGATCCCCAACTTAGGAAACTGCAATAAATTACTTATATCATATATATCATATGGGGTTCCCATGCCAAAGGATATAAAATTCATCCCAATCAAATGGCACAACCGATCAGTTAAGTAGGAAACACCACACTAGGGAACTCCTTCATTATCATTCACTTAATCAACTCAAATATGTGAGTTCTAATCCGTTCAACAAGCATGACTCGGCCATGAGCCACTAGCATGGCATACACAAGAGTCCTAGCAAATTAATCCGACCTCAACCTGTACAAGGGTCTCAACATATATTATTCTATTTCCTTCCCAATCAACTCAGGCTTAGCATAACCTCTAAGCATTTCATGGATAACCGAACCAGGGTAGTAACAAATCCTCTACCCCCAATTCAGCATCACAATAGTATTACCTTTCACTACTATCCCCCAACAAAGCACAGGCATACAGCCACACAATTCATAGTTAAACATATATCAAATCCAATAGGATACCATAAGCAATTATGACAATTGGTCATATTGCATACAACCGCCCACACACAGTAGGCAACCTTGGCCATGGACCTTTTGGTCTGCTCTGATACCAAATTGAAACAACCCAACGCTCTGATACCAAAATTAAAACAACCCAACGCTCTGATAACAAAATGAAACATCCTACAATTTTAAAAACCAAAACCGAGGCAAGGAAAATTTTTCCCAAAATAAACCTCAATTAAAAATAAATCCGAAACAAGGGAAAGGAAAGCAAGGGAAATAAAACCGATCACAAACAGCCCAGCGGGAGACATAGCGCTTGAGCGAGCCCCAACACAACGTTCACTCGCTCAAGCAAGATCCAACTCCGCTTGAGCGAGACAGCCCAACACGCTTGGGCGAACACTCATTCGCTTAAGCGAAGCCAGCCCAAAAGCCTTCCATCCATTCACACTCACAAGAGCGAATCCTTATTCGCTGAGGCGAGAAGCCACACTCGGCATTCTATCACTCGGAACCAGGGGTCCATTCACTCGGAAAACAACCCCAACATACATGCCTCCCACGGAAGCCCATATTTAATTCCTTATTTTCATCCACATAGGTCACACACATGATCCACTCAGGAAATGAGGGTTATCCCACTCGGGATCCATAAACCTTCCTTCACTCGGGACATCACCCAATCAAATACCACTCGGTATATCTCACCCTCAATACAATCGAAATGTATTACACATTCACCACTCGGTGTATTTCCACTTCCCTCACTCGGAGAACACATAGACCTTCCTTCACTCAGAAGGGGTCTCCACAATCATTCATCACTCAGAATATTCTAGCCAGATTCACTCGGCATATATCATCTTATTCACTCGGGGAAAACCATTAAGTTAAGTCCCACTCGGACTTGTTCTAAGTCTTAACCACTCGGGATATAGAACCTCATTCACTCGGATTATATCTATATCATACACTTAGAATACATCCCAATCATCTGAACCATTACAACAGCTCTTCCCTCGGAAGAGGTTCACTCGGATTTCCCACTCGGTAATATTCAATCCCTTATTATTCGATACAAGTACATGATATCAATGTAAACCATATATATATATATGAACATGCACTCGGATTCCTATACACATATATATTTGTATTCATTATACATCATTGTTAGGAGCCGGACAAGGCTTTAATATGACCACATACAATCGGTACAGTATACTTGTACACTACAACAGCAAAAATACCCATCACTCGGGTTAAGGCCTTCGCATCATTCTGAGACCTACCTGCACATACTGAAAAATGGTGTAGGGGTGAGCTTTTACATATTAAATGACAGTTATTGACTCGGATTAATCTCAGAATCCTCAACCATGCAATAACATATATCATCAATCAAACATACACACTGACTTCCATTTAAATATGAACATTCACAAACATCCTCCGATCGAGATTTACCCATTTCACTCGGCTATAACGCACAACATCCTCAATAACAATGTATTCATCCAATCGGATTTCACCCCAACTCTATTCCAGCACTATCTATAATGCTTAACTCCGAGCCTCGCTCAAGGAGTGTGTCCTGAGCCCCGCTCAAAGGACTTAATCATATTCTTACATATTTTCATCTGATTGCCGATTCAATAATAAGTGTCCAACGCTATATGCTCCAAGCATTAAGTGCCCAATCGGATGCATACAGTTCCATACTCATCAGGCGTCCCACGCCAATGCCCTCGGCATTGCCTTGAGTCCAACTCAAGGTCTTTAAGCGTCCAACGCTTAGTGCATTCGACACTGCCTCAAGTCCAACCCGAGGTCTTATATTACATTCAACACGTATTCATCCGATTGCCCACTCGGTATTTAGCGTCCCACGCTATATGCATTCGGCACTTCCAACAGCGAATCAGATGACTCACATCTCATCCACTCGACAATCCTATGCCATCCACTTAGATTTATCTTTTACACTAAGCATCTCATGCTTTCCCATATAGAGCCCACTCGGTATTGTCATAACAGTCCCCAATACATGCATCTAACAGAACCACAACAGGGACACACTTGTTGTCACACAGCCTATTGCACTCGGCACAACATAACAATAACAATCACATGCATCTCATGCATTTACATATAACATTCCACTCAGGAATCACATAATCCACACACAGATGCACTCGGCATTCAAATATCAATAACATGCATCCAATGCATTTAACATAAACCATACATGCATCTTATATCTCATTGTCGGAAAATCATACACCACACAATAAAAATCATCACACATCCGGGTTTCACTCAAACAACATAAAACATAGCAACACAACACATCACAGTGTATAGCTTCACCCGGAACCCGTCCATAAACCATATATTTGAGATGCAAAGCCCCCTTACCTGGAATGAAGATCCAGAAGCTCCATGAGCTTGCAACACCCAGCTTTGGAGGAGCACCGAGCCACTCGGTCCTACGAACAGCTCCCCCCCAATACACTCCATGCTCTGTTATAAGACAGTGGAGTTCCATGCCTCCAAGGCACCACGCAGACAGCCTTCACAGTCGGTCCAGTGGAGGATCCAAGGCTTCTGCTCCCACACATGAACTGACCAGTCCTCATGCAACCCAGTGGAGGACTCCAAACGCTGTTTCCACCCCAAGACCAGCTTAGTCCTCACCAACAATGGAGGACTCCATGCCACCATGCATCCAACGCTGTTAGGCAGAACAGGGGAAAGACCTCTGCCATTGAACACACAGCACCAACAGATCTCTCCCAGCCACCACGTTGTTCCTCTTCGCATTTCACTTCACACTCGGACTCCACACAATGTTAAGTGGAAGAAGAAGATAAAGAAGACAAAGGAGACGAACAGCGAAGGAAGAAGAAGAAGCCACGGATGCGAGAGAGAAAAGGAGAATAGTTCTCCATATACCAAAGAGAGAATGAGCAAAGAGTGAGTGGAGATGAGAAACCCAAGTCCTTATCTCCTCACTGCCAGCGTCCACTCTCCCTCTCACTCAACGTTCCATTCACATTCAATGCAATATCCATCAGCCATCACATCACCATTAAGGCACATCCATCAGTGTGCCAAAGAGAGAGAGAGAACCGAAACTCTCCATCATAACACCAAGGGCACATAGGACATTTCCAATGGAATTATTATTAATATTATTATTAAATCAATCCATAATTTTAACTATGCAATTAACCTTAATTAAAAACCAGGATGTTACATCGGTCGCCCTGTATTGTGAGCACATGCCAGTTTTTGGTAGTTGCATATGTTGTTTGCTGATGACATACCATGTTTATAAGATATGATATGTGATTATGTGGTATGGGATGGCCAACGGTACGTATACTCCTTGTTTTCTGGCTCCCATGGTCTTTGTGCCCAATTAAGCTACCCAGTGGTCAAGTCGGACCTAGTGGTTGAGGTAGAGAGCCAAGTCGGGCTCGGTGAACCAAGTCGGGTTCACGGGATGTCAAGTCGGACTCCCAACTGAAGGTCAGTTCTTTAGTATCCAGATACTAGGAGTCAAAATGTATGAGAGTCAGTTGTGATATATGTGGACTTTATATTGTTTAGTAAATGAATGAATTATGAATTAAGAACATAATGTATATTAGTGTATATAAGACTTAGATGATGATATGAAATTGTGATGTTAATTAAGTGAGAAATGATATATATATATATATATATATGTGTGTGTGTGTGTGTGTGTGTATGTGTGTGTGTGTATGAGTGTGAAATGGGAAATTAGGAAAAGAGATGGCTGGCATATGAGTATATATATATATATATACACACTTATATGAATGAGTGTAGGGAATTGGAGGAAATCGTTTCATGACGTAAATTATAGGTATTGTTAGGTCTATTATTTCATTCTATATTAATTATGATATTCCAAACACTCACCCTTGCTGTTGTTTCATTTTAGTGACCAATGACAGGGATGGTGCTAATGTCGCGGAGGTGCGCCAAATGGAAGACTGATGCCAAGGATAAATGAATGAATGAATGTAATGTTTAAATGTATGTGTTTAAGTGTGTAATAAGCAATAGATTGCTATGGTGTGTGATAGATAACAAATTATGTGTGATGACTTTGTTATGATTGCGTTTGATGTGATGTGATGAATTGATGATGATGATGATGATGTGAAATTATGGCATAGAGCCACTGATGTATGAATGATGAATGATATGGACAGGAATTGTGATACGCATGAATGTTGTGTGTGATGTGTGGAATGGTAGATGGATGCTTGATTGAGGATTTGATTGATTTAAAGGTTATGAATATAGTGAATAAATATGAAATTAAGGAATTGAATAGGTGATTTCGGAATCTGGCGGGTTTTGGGACCCCCGGAAGGTACCGATAGGTCCTCTAGGATATTTAGAATGTGTGTGCATTAGCTTTGGCACAATTGGAATCCATTTAGGAGGTTTAGTGCATGGGTTTTGCACTTAATTAAGTTAATCTGTATTTTGCGCATAACTTATGCATATATTAGAATTTTGGCGAATGGATAGCGCCAATAGTTCTGGAATGGGGAAAACATGTGGCCCATGAAGTTTCATGGAAATCGGATCTAGAACGGGCCAATTAGGTAGGTTAGAAGTTGGTTAAATGTTTTAAAATATGCAACACCATCAGGTGTTGTTACTGTCATGCCCACGCTACGCGTGAGGTGCGCAGCAGAGGGCTGACGCTACGCGTGGGGCTGACGCGCAGCTTTAGGCTCCTGTTTTAGGTTTTTATTTCTTCCAAACTTAGGTAGTCTTGAAGTTTTGTGATGTTATATTATTCTTACTTTTGAACCTGTTTAGTGTAAATAAACATTATTTTGAATTAAGGTATAATTAATTAATTAAATGTGAAAAATTTATTGTGAAATTAATTAAACGGGTAGGAATAAATATAAATTGACGTAGGACGTCACACTTACAGCTTCTCTTAAAGGCATGCCACCCGTGAATATACAAGTGCAGACTTAGCGTCGGTGGAAGCGGAAGGTTACGTCATCAAAGATAACCCCCGACGAATATTAGAGGCTAAGGAGGCGGTACCATAAAGGTGACTGTGATACCTCCCACCATTAATCTCTGTCGAAGTCAAAGTTATTTACGACTTGGGATATAGTAGTTCTCCTAAAGTTTACTTTGTCATAGTCGTTCCAAATCTAGTAGTTAAGTTCAAGACCAAACTTTGTACAGGTGAAATATTACCTCACTTTGTTCAAAATTTTACAGCACCCACATTTCACACAGGGACATAGTATATTGTCATCTAAATAGTAATAGGTTGCTCCAAAGTCCTATTAATAAACTCACTTTTTAACATCTTATATATCCTATAGGACACACTTTATCATACATTCACAAATGATCCATACCAATTTGCATTATCAACACATCACTAAGTTACAGCACATGTATTATTCAAAATTACACACCCCTAAACTCTAATTGGGAATTTATAATTTATTTATTTTTAATTTATAATTAAAAAATTATGATTAACAAACCTAAATTAATTATGTAATAATTGATTACATAATTAACTTGTAAGTTTCTAACTTTTTATTTTGTAATTTATAATTAAAAATCTTTTAATTTTTTTATTGAACCCTTAACTCTTATTAGGAATTCATAATTTATTTATTTATTTTGTAATTTATAATTAAAAATTTTATGATTAACAAACCCTGATTAATTATGTAATAATTAAGTATATATTTAATCTGTAAGTTTTTTAATTTTTAGTTTTTTATTAAACCTTAAAATCTAAGTAGGAATTTATAATTTATAATTTATTATTTATAATTATAAATTGATAAATAAGGATTAACAAACTAAAATTAATTATGTAATAGTTCAATATGTAAGTTTTTAATTTTTTATTTATGTTATAGTTAGGAATTTAATATTTTAAAATTCCTAATAAATATGTATAAATTTTAAACCTACCTAATGTGATATATTGTTTATGATCATAACATGCCTTCTTTCCTTTCTCTCTTTAGCTTTTCTCTCTTTTTTTTTTTGGTAAACTCGTTTTTCGGTGGTGTCTTTAGCTTTTCTCTTAACATCATATTAACAATTTTAAAATTATATTGAACTTTAATTACTGAAACAGAGAATATGAACTCATCAACCCATTGTCAAACTAATCCCAGAAGTTTGTACATCGAGATCGAGAAGATTTACATTATTATAGTTTAGGTTAGATTAAGTTTAAATTTTATATATTTTTAAGAGCATCGCATGATAGACAATTACACAAATTTCGAATGGAAAACTTAATTCAAGACTTTCACATTTAATTGAATTCAAAACAAACAATTACTCAACTAGGGAACCAATTCAGAGTAATTTCTTTAACCTGTGACAATCAAACGAATAGGATAATCTATCATTAAAATAATAAAATTGTTCTCTTGCCTTCAATTTAGTGATTTCAATATTCATATTTTGCAGTCACTCCCTCTGAACATCTAAAGTATAGTTAAATATGATCAAATACATGAGACAACTTAACCAAATCTAACATCAATTACAAAATGTTTGAATCTAATCCCATACTAGACTAAACGATGAACAAAGAAAATTTTCAATAACAAATAAAAACAACAAATAACTAAAAACTTAATATAAATGCACTGTCAATTACATTAATATTCAATCATAAATTACCAGGTAAACAAACATCTTGATTTCTGTAATAATTATATTTATGATAAATTCTAATTGATTAACAGTGTAATTTTTTTTACGATTACAATGTATACAAATTAAACACAATAACCAATTTCAATTTTAAGAAAAAAAACAAGAAAATTCAAGTCAAATAAAATTCATTAGTTTTAAAAATCTAGTGCCAGACATAATTTTAAACCAAAAGCACAAGAGAGGATCAATTAAATCAAGACATTCAAGTATACACACGTCAACTCGTACCCAATTACACTTAATCAAATATTATAAAGAACTTGACTAACATTTCTCAACTGACAATTTTATTTTCAATAATTACAACTTTAAAAGATGGAAAACTATGCCAAACCAAATCATAAATCATTATAAAAAAATCCATTTGGTGTTACAAACTGACTGTGCCTATCTGGTTTTCAACTGAAGCTACCCCAAACCTGATTGACAAAATGAAGAAAAAAACCACCACCCATCAAACCCACACTACTTACATTAGAAACTTCAAATAGAAGTTGAAAATTTAACCTTTCAATAGAAAAAAGAACAGAGGACGATGTTAGGACAACCTTAACTTGAATCATCATTCTCAGTTTGGTTTACTGAGAGGGCAAGACAACTCGGAAACTTAAAGGGGAGAGTTGTCAAAGGGTTGTCATCTGTTAAACCTCGGCAGGCCAAACCAAATGTATATCCAAGCGCAAGAGCCACAGGAACAGCAACTGCATTCCCAACTTGTATGTACCTGCATTAAAAGATCAATCATTTGTGCCATAAAAGAAAAACAATTGAGTACAGTGAAAATTGTTAACCTGCATCAGTTAGAAAACAGACATAGAAAACGATTAGACTGATAATGTAGAACAAATTTAAAATAAAAAATCTTACCAACAGGCCTGCGTGCATCCATAGCAAAAGAAAAATAGTGAAGTCCTTTAGTAACACATGCAACACTCTGAAATTTTTCTATATAATATGGTCACAAAATCACTCTTATTATTATCATCATTTTAATTTTAATTTTAAATATTTTATAACAAAATTAGTCTTCCAAAAAGTTGCTTTGTCAACAAAATAATCCTTAAAAAAATTACAACTACTTTAATCCTTTATTTTAAGCTATTGAAGAATGAACTCGATGAAAAATTAAGTTTCGAAACCAAACCAGTTTAGTGACTAATATAATGACAAATAGAAGGATTGATGCCTAAAATTTCATAACTTAATGCCACGTTACTGTTATTTATTATTGAGGGCACAGATAAGTTAGGAGATTTATTCTAACTGAACTCATGACTGACTTGAAGTTCTGACAATACAATATCATCCAAAATTGGTAGAAAATATTCTAGCACTTATCTTGATTTGAAACTAGAGATATATAAAAAATAATAATACGTACAACGTTAAGGATTATAATGAGGGATTATAAATTATGTTGTACGGTACCGGTCCCAGTATGAATACAAGTATGTGGTACAACAGTTTTTCAAAATCAAGAAGAGTATGGGTACAGTTATATATATAAAAAAAATAAAAATAAAATCAAATAAGATCACCTATAGACACAAAATGGATATTAATAATATATAAAATAAATACATATTGTTCAACAATTTAATCAAAAACTCAAAGTTTTCAATAAGAAAAACATAAATTCCTAGAATTTTCATAACCAATAACTAAAAACTAAATAATCACACTCTATTAGTATCAATGTCATCATTCCCTTTTCCATTATCAGTGAAAAGAACAACCTCCAAATCCAGTTCATCAAGGGAAAGAGAAGCAACTTCAAGAAGACCAGCACCCTGTAATAGATCCCACTCATCTCCAACAAGTAAAGAACTTTCTATTTTAAATTTTAAGTTTTAAATATTTTTTTAAACAATGGGCAAACAAATAAACAAAAATAAAACTGACTAGTATCGCTAAATCTACCATTACTAGGAATTGATTTTCAACACTACTAAGCATACCTTTCCTTGACAGGGCCACACAGTTTGTAGCAGTCAGGAAATCCTTGTAGTCTCGCATTTTCTCGAATTGTCAGCACTCGGTTCTGTGTTGGGTGCAGAATCACCTAACAGTGAAAAACAACAATTTCATTGAGACACTGTTATAACTTATATCTGTTATAGGAGTTGTTATGCTGGTAAAATGCTAAAATTAGTTGAGCACCATTGATTGTTAAGTGCAAATTGCATTTCAGATGTGCATGTGTGTAAATAAGTGTTGAGCAAGTTTCTATATGAAGTTGGTTAATCATTGTAATCGTTGTTCAGTTTTGATAATAGTAAATATTGGGCAAGTGTGAGACTAATGCATTTCAACAGTATTCATGTGTCAATCTGAATCTCTTGAGAGAATTGTGAGGTTCTGCCGCAACTCCACAATAGCCATATTAGACACTGCATAAGTATATATACAGAAGACCAGAACCAAGAGAAAGCTACTGTGGACAGATCGACTACAAACCATAGTTATCAATCTAAGATAGTCACAGAACGGCTGACTCCAAAAACACTATGGGAAAATAGTGCACAGTTATACAATATACATATAAATGTTGGAAAATTCAAATTTATTCAAACTGCTTGACAAATTCATAGCTAACTATACAAATTCATTGATCTTAAACAAAACCTAAAGGTATACAACAATAACAGTACAAAAAAACATACAAAAAGATACAGCTGGTAGTGTGCTGGTTAAAATGAAATAATATACATAAACAAAAACAACCTGGTTGTGCGGTTCAGCCCTTGTCACAACAGTCGGAACAGTTTCATCCCACCATAAACGACCAAAAGGCCTGATATTTTCAAAGTTGCATTAAGAATTTCGTTAAAGACAACCAAAATTATAAAATAAATAATATGGTACGCATATACTTACTTTGTAGACGTCCCATTATGAAAAGACATTGCATAATCAGGAACCTAAGGTAGAGCATGCCACATAAATTAGAGAAACATGTTTCCAAATTCAACAAAGGACTAGACTCAAAATAAACCTCCATAAGTAAAACTGACAAGATTACCAAAGGCTTCCCAGACTTTAGCCACACTCTTTCAACTGAAGGATCCCATTCAACTTTGTTGTCTTTCACAAGTACACCGGTTAGATCTCTGAAGTTTGCACCCTAAAAAAATAAGAGGGACCATATAAACATAGATAATGACAAAAAGAACTTTAGGATATCACCTAATGTCAAGTCACCGGACCTTCTTCTTGGGAATCAAGCCTACTCTTTCCAAATCATCTCCGTTTAATTGCAGAGGACGATGATCATAGAGTATTCTACGTATTTTGCTCTGAGATGTACCCATATTACCCACAATTTCTACAAAGCAGAGAAAGTATATAAAATAAAGTATTATTCATATTGGAAAAGAGAATTATGTACTTATTGCATTGGGAGTGATATTATATCATATCACAAGTGGGTAAAACTCGTTAAGGTGTGGTTTTTCTAAAAACTATAATGAAGTTATTACTTACCCACGTAAAAACAGAATTATAGCTTATATATATGTGTTAGTTTTATTTGACCAACTTAAACGAAAGCCAACCATCACAACTACAACACAGCTCTAGTTATGGCTAAGGCACCACAATCGCAGAGCACGAGAAACGAAATGGCAAGTATAGAAGCAAACCGTTTTTCGCCAATCTGATGTATCTTTGAAACTCAGTACGAGCAGCAGTTCCATATTTCCTTTCATCCTGATCCTCATAATTTGTAACCTGATTGATAATGGGAAAAAAGAAGCAAGAAATTGCATCAATATCAAAATTTCCCTTTCAATCAAACTTACTTCACACAAAACTGAATGAACATGAAGAGAATGAACAAGAGCTTTACACGGAATGATTTCCTTATTGATTAAAGAATGAATACAAGAGCTTATATACACGTTGAAGAAAGGAGGGAAAGGTTGTTAGGTTAACTAACTCACTAACCCACCATTAACTAAGATAATAAAATAACCAAGTTAACTAATAAGCTGAAATTGAACTAGCCTCTAATGAGGGACACAGTAGTTTTCTTCTTTGATTTCCAGCTAATAAGGGAGTGTCCAGCGAAGAAGCAATAACCCTAAATTGATCTCTTAGTCAAGATCATAGTAGTTAAAACGCGGAATCACGACCGCGATTGCAGCACGACGTCGCATCGCAACACCTCACCGCATCACCTCCTTCGCGGGCTCTGTTGGGAATTGAAGAATCGCGGCTGACGTGGCGCGATTCACCGCATCCCTCAAAACTGCATTGTTTTGGCTTTTAGTAAGGGTAAAATGGTCAATTTTCATTTCCCTCTCTTTTATTTTAGGTTTCTTCAAAGAACCCCTCTTCTTCTTTCCTTCATCTTCTCCGTCTCCCATTTTCTTCTCTTTCACAAAATACCACAAGCAATCATCCCTAACTCCGATTCCGTCTCCGGCAAGCCCCACTACAGTAGTTTTCGTCTCCAGCGAGCACCACAGGCGAGCTCTCTACCCCTATTTCCGTTTCCGGCGAGCACCCCCATCCACATTTCCATCTCCAGCGAGCTCCCCCACTCTTGTTTTTGTCTCAAGCAAACAACCCCACCTTCATTTCCTTCTCCGGTGAGCAACCTCACCTTCATTTCCATCTCCGGTGACCTCCAAACCAGCTCCGATCACCTGCCGCAGTCTCCAACAGCTGTTGGCCTCCAGAAAGTCCAACCATCGTTTTTTAATGCTGCCTTAGGGACTTGGAATGCTTGAATCATTGTTTTTTAATGTTTTAGACCATGTTAGACTATATTCCATTTGGATGATATTGGTTTTTAATTATCACTTACGAATTTAGAGTGTTTTTAGTAATATATCTTTGGTTTTTTTTAAGTGTTTTTTTGCATATTTACATGTTTGACTGTTTTATCCTACGATAGAATTAAGTTGCGTCCGTGATTTGCGCCACGACACGCGATCCAATTTTATGGGTCAACCGTGTCGTGCCGTGATTTGGGATTGACTATTATGGTCAATGTACAATTACCCCAATCTGCATCCTGAAGAGAGACGGATGCTACAAAGAACAAGCCAGAACCAGGAGAACTCTTGAGGTACTTAATGATCCAAAAGACTACAATGTGATGTTTACTATTTAGCCCTTGGTGCACTGAGACACTAAAGTTAACCAATGTGTCTACTACAATTCAACAACACCAGAATACATGTCACTCGAATCTCATGTGATGTCTGGTGTAGGATCCATAGGAGTAGTTGCAGACTTGCAGATCTAAGCAATACTTCCTTAGCACAAAGAAATGCCTCTGTCTAATCTGGCCACTTCAAGGTGCCTAAATCCTTGATGCACAATTGAGCCTGCATCCTGAAGGTACAATTGATGCACAATTGAGCCTGCAACTTGGTTTTGATTCTATCAAACTCCAAGATGTTGTTACCAACCAAGATCACATCAACCACATAAATAGTGAGAGCAGTGAAGGAAGGGGTCTGAGGGTGCCTAGCGATAACCAAAACCAACAAGGGTGGAGCTTAGTTTCTCAAACCATTTGTTGCAGGGTTGCTTCAAGCCATATATTGACTTAACAATTTGCAAACCTGATTAAGCTTGGCCCCTTTAATACCATTAGGAACCTCCATATACACATCCCACATGAAGCTCTCCGTGTAGAAAGGCATTATCGACATCAAGTTGATGAAAATGCCAATGATTAATTGATGCCAATGCTAGGACCAATCTCACAATGGTCATTTTGGCTATTGGGGAGAAGGTATCAAAATAGCCCACACGTTCAATTTGATTGAAGCCCTTGGCTACAAGTCAAGTCAAGTCAAGCTTTTTTACCTTGTTATGGATCCATCTGCATTCCTCTTAATCTTATAAACCCATTTTGTGAAAATTGCCTTTATCCCAAAGGTAGGTCCACCAAGGACCAAGTCCTGTTCTTGGCAAGGGCTTCCAATTCTTTGTTCATGGCCTGTGTCTAGTGTGAGTGCAAGATTGTCTCTTCGTAATTCTTAGGTTCAATTTCATTCACAAGTTCCATGGCATAGGTTATGTGTGGATGTGAAAGTTTGTCATAGGTGTAGTAAAGGGAAATAGGACAGTTGGTGGAGAATTGAGAAGCAATGGTAGGACAATGATAATTGGCTAAATGTTGTGGTGGTTTGGTGATTCTACTAGATCACCTAGGTGGATGAGTGGTTTATGTAGGAGAAGGAAAGGAATTGTGTCTTTAATGGGAATGACAAGAATAGGTTCTAAGTTTGGTGGAGGTTGGAAAGTAATGTGAGGATCAATGCAAGTATGAACAGCATCCTTAGTATGTTTGTTGTGAATGAAAGGCAGGAGGTGTTCATAAAACTAAACATCCTTGGACACAAAAATTTCTCAGTTTCCTACATCCATTAAAATATAACCTTTCAAACCCGTCATGTATCCTAGGGACATTAATAGTCCTAGGATCCAATTTGCCTATATGGCCACTGAGTGTAGAGGCATAAAGCCAAAGACCTTGAACTGTTTCAAGTTTGGCTTGCTTCCATGTACATAAAAGAAAGGTGAATTGCCCCAAAACACTTACGAAGGCTTGTTAATAAGAAAAGTTGCATGTGCCATAACATTGCCCTATAAGTACCTGGGCATTTTAGAATGAAACATGAGGCCCTTAGCAACATTCAACAAGTCTTGATGCTTTCTTTTCACTCTCTCATTCTATTAAGGAAACTCAACACAACTCCTCTGATGAAGTAAAGGCATAAAACATAGGCATTTAGGAACTCTTCCTCATTGTCTGTTCTAAACACCTTGACCTTTTTATTGAATTGAGTTGCAATCAATTCAACATAAGAGTTTAACTACATCGAAGTGATCCATGTAAATCTACCAAGATCATCTACTATAGTCAAAAAGTACATGTGTTTGTGAACTATTGCAATGGAATATGGTCCTCAGATATCTGCATGGATTAAATCAAATGGCTCTAAGGCCCTATTAGAGCTAAAGGGGGAGTCTTTTCTATTTTGCAGCATGGCACATATCACAAACCTTAGTAGTAATGAAAGAGCAATCCTTAGCTAAGGATTGTACATGAATAAAGGACAAATGTCCTAACCTATTGTTCACAATAAGTATAATAACACACAAAACCCTAAAGGATTACTCTCAAAAATTAGGGTTGTATTAAGCTCAAATAATGTGTCATTCTCCCTACAAGGGGGGTTCCAAGGTCATATTTATACAAGTGGTAAAAAGGGAAAGAAGGGAAATCCTTGATCCAGGCACAAGATGACGTGGGCGCAACTGATTCCGTCTAGGATCAGGAGGGGAGTCACCTTTATTCTTGCCTAAAATGGGGGAAAGAAGGGGATGCCATGGGCCCCCTCAATCCGTAGGGAACACCTATAATGCCATAAGGAAGAAGGAATTACAAAGGGGTTACCAAATTCAACAAGAGTACATCGAACTAGAAGACAATTCAGCATTACCAACACAGAGCTAATATAGGCCACTCCTTACCTCAACCAAACCAATCTTTTGTAAAATTAAATCCTAAATTGTGCAAATGTTTTTGTGAAATATCAACTCATAATCAAGTTGTGTCACCAATTTGTGGATTGAGATTAAATTGAAGGTATAAGTTTGTAGGTACAACACATCATTAAGAATCAAGTTAGCCAAAACTCTCAACCAAAATGTGCAGTTGTTAATTTATTTCCATTAGGTTAATGGACACTCAAAGGAGAAATTGATCTCATTTTCAAACATAGCTTCATCTGCACAAATATGACCTATGGCTCCAAAATCAAGAATTCACATTCTCTTAAGGTGCAAGAAAAGACAGGCTTGATACCTACACTAGCAACAGCTCCATAAGTCATCTGATTGGCACCACTACTTTGTTAAGTAACCTGTTATATCATTTCCAAAATATTCTTATACTGCTCAAATGAGAAAGGACTTGTATCTGATTTTTCCTCCTTCAATGAAACCTTTTTATCTTGATCTAATTCAAAAGCTTCATGATAGGCACTATTGGCATTTGCCCGGTTTTTAAACTTCAAAGTTGATGGAAAGCCAAGCTTTTTATAGCATTTCTCAACAATATGGCCATTCCTTCCACAATAAGAGCACACCTTTAACAGCATTTACCATCGCTTCAAAATCATCATTGTTTCTAAAACCTCCTTGCCTTTCATTTTGTAAAACTAATGAGAAAACCTTGTTCATAACTAGTAATGGTTCCATGAAAAGAAATTAAGACACTTCACCATATTAAAATTCTCATTTAAACCTGTTGAAAGTCCCACATTGACTGGAGATATGATCAATCAAAAGTATATACGGTGGAGGGTAATCCTTATCCTATAAGCTAACTTTTAGAATTGAGTTAGGCTCAATGTCCAAAATTAAGATGGTATCAAAGCTTATTCTAGATCCGTTGTCGGGTCACCCATATTCATCTGCACTTCATTCCTGAGCGTGAAGGGGTGTGTTAATAAGTCCCGTGGGCTACCCCATATTCATCCACACTCCATTATAATTCTCTAATTATTCCTCCAATAGGACTTTCAATTTAGTAAAATAACTTTTAATAGATGTGTTAGCTTGCTTGAAATTGTAAATTTCTTGCTGTAATTCAAACATTCTTATTAAATCGTTGTGCAAATCATTCATTCAACTCAATCCACGCATCTGCTGCACTTTCAACATAGACAATGCTTTACGTGCTCATAGAACTCACAATCTAGACTTGCACTAGATTATCGCATCTCTCACAAGCCTCATAGCTCAAATCGAAGGTATCAGGCATAAGAATGTCTCCGGTGACAAATTTGAACTTATTCTTGGAGATCAAGCTCGCCTTATTGCTCTTGCTCAGGAATGATAATTTCAACTTACGAGGATCAGATTTACGATAAGAATTGGTGTGTTCTCATTGGGATAAATATAATACTGCGAAGATTAGTTCTTGCTAGGATCAACAATTAGTCCAGCACCAAGACCAAAGGACGAAGGATCTCAATTATTGTTTCTCGCCATGGATGAACAATCTTGATGGCAGCAGAGCCCCTATTCAAGGCTCTAATACCATCACACAAAATTGATGAACATGAAGAGAATGAGCAAGAGTTTTGCACTGAATGATTTTCTAATTGATTGAAGAATGAATACAGGAGCTTAATACAAGTTAAAGAAAAGGAGGGAAAGGTCATTAGGTTAACTAACTCACTATCCCACTATTAACTAAGCTAACTAAGTTAAATAATAAGCTGAAAATTAACTAGGCTCTAATATTACTAAACAATGCACTTGTGGCAAATTAAAAGTTAAGACGTACAGAAGGAAGATCTGATAATGCATCCTTAAGAAAAAGAGCATCGGCCAACTGACAAGTTTCTTTGTCCTCATAAGCAACAGTAATTTCCTGCATTATTATAACAATTAGACTCCTTTGATTAAAATTACAAATAACATAATCAAACAAGACTTGAACATGAAGGAATCCACAAGTCCTTACTTCAAACTCAGAGGGTACGAAACCTCTAGATACAACCTCATGAGTTGGTAATGGATACGGAGGCAATTTCTAGCAAATCAATAGTTAGATTATTAAACTTCCAATTAAATCCACATTCACGTTATCTCATTAAAATGAAAAAATGTAAGACCAAAAGTGAAATTTTCACCTGAGTAGGAAGAGCTCCCCAAAGGAAAACACGCATACGAAATTGTGGGAGTCCATAAGACCCTGCAGCCATCATGCCCATTCTTGCTTGATAATTCATGGCCACAAGGCGACCTACTGCATAACGCCCCAGAAAGCCACCAGCAAACTTCAAGATGTCAACCACATTCTCCATGAGGACATACTTTGGCCTCAAAAAATCAATAATATCCATGTAAACAATCAGCTGCTTATTTTTTTCATCCTCCAAAGGAGCATCTTTCTTCCTAAAGCGGTTGAAACCGCTTATTCCTTGACAAGGTGGACCTCCACAAATAAAATCAACATCACCCTGCAGAAAATCAATCCATAGACAACTACATCTGAGTGATACACAGTCTTGAATGTAAACCAAGAATTTGAGTTTATCCAAAATTAGTGAGACACACAGGAAGAGGCAACAATTTCTTCTTATATCCTCTAGTTACAAAATCTTTCAACGCCTCCTTGCAATCCCTGGCACAAACATAATCACAATGAGAATCTTTCAGTGAATTGAGTACAAAGAATCAAGTAACAAACAAAAATTTCATATAGCAAAACAAAGGAAAATAATAATAAATATTTTGGAGACAAGTGGAAACCTCATGCCCTCTATTGGCTCCCATGTATCCTCACTGGAATCATAACCCTTCCAACGCACCTGAGTAATTTTAACCAAACAATTGAATAATAATTGAGTTTTTCATTGCCTAAGATAAAACTAGGAGCCTACTTTTCATTATATACATGTCTCAAATCAATAACAAACAAAAAAACTACCTATCCACCTTATCATGTCAAACTATAATTATATTATATTCATATACAAGCTACACATCTTGCAGCGTATTAAGAACTCCCATCTACATTAACACAAATGATCAACGTATATGCATTCATGAAATCAATGATTTATATTAACAAGCCTTTCAAATTGTGAAAAAACCATAGCCATATCTAAGATGATTGCTTAATTGGCTTTGGAATGTTGAGTTATAAACTATATTTATATTCATACTTGCATTTGTTCTTCAAATTCCAAAAATTAGATAACTACAAAATTTTGAAGACTACACCTAGCAAAGAGATATCACATGAATTAGCCAATCCTAACAACAACATTAAACTAGATTTGTAATCTCAATTAGTGTATTGAGCCAACATACTTTAAAATATAGTCCAGGTTCATTGACTTTGTTGGGATCTCCGTAGCAAACTGCAAGTAACTTCCCCACCTCAAATTCCTCATCAGAGTCGGACTGATTTTCTGAAGCTTTGTTATTTACACCATCACATTCATTATCAACTTCATCTTCATCCATATCAACATCTGGATCAAAATCTGACCTATCAGATCCTAACAACGAAAAGTCCTCACAGAGCTTCACCCATGCTTTTATTAGATTTAAAAAGTCTTCTGCTGGCTCATTTCTCACCTGATTGTCATTTTGGGAAGCTATATCAGTAGAGGAGATATAAGTAAGTCCCAACTGTAGTATGACAACACAACCTTACCTGAGTTTCAGAGTGATTTAACTTTAAACTTTTACATGCATGTTCGTTTATGTCAACAGCCCACCTCTTTGAAACAAAATCAGAAAGCATTATAAAATGCTCTAAGTAAGGTGAAAATAACCATAACGTTTGATGTAAACTATTCTACATACTGTGACAAGTTTGATGCCAGCTAAAGATGCACCAAAGCAAAGGCCCGTGGACATTGCTCCACAGCCGGAATATAAATCAAGTAAACTCCACTCTGAGGAATCGGAGTTGTTATTTTGAGTAGTCTTTCCATTAGCAATATTAGCATCCTCAACACAGCCATTAGATCCAGATTCACTAATCGTTGAAGATGTGTCACTTTCTGCGATGGCTGTTTCTGGATTATCAGAGAAAAACAAATCAAAGGAGAAAATTCAATAAAGTGAAGTGCAAAAACAATAGAGACCATGAATCAAGTTTTAATTTCATGAGAATAAAATAATAAATATTATATCATTATACCATTAACCAGGTTTGAAAATGTCAAGTACGGCACAGTGTACTTCATATTGTAATAAAGATCGCAAGAAGGGATTTTTCTCTTCTTTTTAGTTGAGTCCACCTGTAATGTTGCAGTTACAAAGTTGTTATAGAGCATATTTAAATGAACAGTCTAATTGAATACTTATTTAATAAATTTTCATCAAATAGCAATTTATTCTTGAGCATTAGAAAAAGTTATAAATGAAGAGAACTCATTATGGGTAACGTATTCAAAAGGCTTATTAGACGGTATTAGTTTAATTTATTTTTAAAAAAGGAGAAAGAAATTTCATTAATAAATAAACGAAAGAGTATAAGTTGCCCTCATTTTCCGAGAACCAACATCGAAACATAACATTTTGTCAGCACTCCTAAACGAGACTAAATGCTTGCCTATTACAATTGTAACTCAACTTGCCTACTGTCCTTAAAATGCCTCATCAACATGACTGCATTGTATGATTGCATCAAAACCACTGCTGTATCCCCTGCATCTTTCACTGTCACCAACATATATCACCTATACCATGCTTATAAAAAACTAATATATTATTAAAAAAACTAATATATTAGTGTTACAAACTCTACTCACACTGCAGTATAATTAAGTGCCCCATATTTTAGCCGCAATTAGAACCAGAAAAGCGAATAAACAAATAGCAAAGGCAGGTAATGAAATTGGTGAACCACAGCACTTTTCGCTTGAAAACTCACTGCATTCCAGTGTTGCTACACAATCCACAGCACTGCAAACCAAATTACACTCCATTCCACAGCCATGCCAGGGAATAAACCCTAGACGGTACGTTTGTAGGTTAAAACAAATTGGAATCCTTTTCTCCCTTAGTGTTTGGGAGTTTGATTTTTCTATGCGTATCTTAAATAAAAACCACTCTCGCTCCTCTCCTTCCCTCCCTCCTCAAAATCTTCCTCTCCACTCCAAACTCCCAAACATTGCCTATAATAAGCTAGCAAAATTAAAAGTAAAAATTCCACATGTAAATAATGCAATGTTGCAGTCACAAATAGTAACTTATTCCTGAGCATTAAAAAAAGGCAATGAATAAAGAGAACTCACTCTGGGTAACTTTTGAAAAGCTCATTAACATGAGCCACTACTTCCATAATCTCAGATAATATCTTTCATACAACTACAAATAACTAATAATTATTAATAAACAATCAGGCACAAAACAAACCTACTTACATTTGAGTTAATTTGAACAATTTTGACTTTGGAAACAATACAGTCAAGTGGGTTGTCATCTTTAACATCGGAAATAAACACCATTTTCTTGTCAACAAGGTCACCGTGATCTTTAATAACCTGCATGCATTCAAAACCCCATAAAGAATGGCACAATAAATAAACCAACGAAATTTAAAAAAAAAAAACGCTTTGAAAAAACGAGTCTCACCGTATCTTCAGCTCTATAAAACCACTGAGCCATGAAATAATACTCATTATCAGCCGTTTCAAACATCTCAACGATTCGGGCAATGTAATTACGCTTACCATCTTCGGCCTGAAATTAATTAACACAAAAATTAAATCTTTTCAACATATGTCACTTTAATCAAAGTATAATATAACATAAGATTCTAACTCCAATAGAGAAGATTGAACACCTTGACATAAGCATCATCATATAGATTATAAATAACTCCGTCTACTTTGGCTTGATGGTAATGACACAAAGCCAGCAAAACGTCATCGTTTTCGCTCGTTCCTCTAAAAAGCCATAGCCATAGCTATTAAATTTGTAGCTGGGAAATATATATATATATATATATTAAAGAAAAGAAAAGAAAACGAAAATGAATATGAAAACTCACTGTTTTGAACTTGAAGCTAAAGCCGTCTCTTCCCCCTAAAAAGCAACGAGAAAAAAATAGAATATAATAAAATAACAGAGGAAAACTAAAAAAAATGATTTCAGAATAAGAGAAAACCTTGGAGGGATAGCGGTGGGGCCATTTGGCTTTGGCCTCGGTGGCCGGAATGGGTTTTCCGATGAAGAAGGCGTCGGAGTCAGTAGCGGTGGGCTTGGCCTTCTTCCGGTCGGAAGGAAGCAATGAAACGGTGTCTTTTTGAGGATGAGAGGGTTCACGCGAGCGTTTCCCCATGGTATCGCTGCCTCGTTTGAGAAGCTGAAACGAGGCGATCAAACAGTGCAAATGAATAGCATAACATAACAAAAACAAGGGTTTTAAAATGCTATTGACGCGGGAACTTGAATTCCACATTCTAGGTATTCGTTATTATATATTCTATAAATTAATAATTAATTATAACAATTTTTCGGTTTTCAAAATAATTACTACAAACGATTCAATATGATTCCATAATTGGAATAGCTGTGATTGAAAAGTAGAATATTAACTTTAATAAGAATGATTATAATTTGTGTTACTTAAATTATATTAATAATTATAACATTTTTTCAGTTTTAAAAATAATTACTACAAATGATTCAATATTTGGAATAGCTATGATTAGAATATTAACTTTAATAAGAATGATTATAATTTGTGTTACTTAAATTATATATATTTATATATTTATAGAATGAAAGAGGGAAAAGTGTTTATATCATACACAATATAATATTTTTGAACTTATATAATGACATGGTTTGATACTAGCTCGTAAACGTTGATTCCAGCATAAAATACCTCTTAACAAGCAACACACAACATTGGATGGACTCACATGACACCTATATCATGATTGGAGTCCTTAAGGACCGAAGTTAGGTGTAGGGATGACAAAACGGGTCAGGCCCAACGGGCTGGCCCGCCAAGCCCGCCAAGCCCGCCAAATTTGGCGGGGCGGACACGAATTTTTAGCCCGCCTCCCGCCTGGCCCGCCAAATTGGGTGGCCAAAACCTTAGCGAGGCGGGGCGAGACGGCCCGACGGGCCCCCGCAAAAAAAAAAGATATATAAATATTACTAATTTATACTTTATTTTATTAAAATATATACTTTAATTTTCTAAAATTAAAAAAAAGTAACATTTTTTACTATTTATACATTTCTTTTAATAATATTTTCTTTAATTTTTTTAAAAAATTATTTTTCTAATTTTTTAATCTTAATTTAACACATTTTAAAAAAAAAATTACAATTTTAACTTTGACGGGTCGGCTCGCCAGCCCGCCTTAGGCGGGGCGGGCCCTGAATTTTGGCCCGTTTAGCCCGCCCCGCTTTTTGGTGGGCTTTGGCGGGGCGGGCCAGCCCGTTTTGCCATCCCTAGTTAGGTGGGCATGGCAAGGTTATACTCTCCTCATTCTCATCCCCAAAATAGTTGGGGCGAGTTTGGAATTTTAAAATTCATTTTCGTCTTTGTGGGTTCCTTGTCGGGTTTGGGAAAATCCTTAGAAATCTTACCATACTTTATTTTTCTTTCATTTTGATAACTTAAATATATAATTTTAAATAAAGTATATATAAACAAGGCATTCTAATTGAAATAATATATAAAATAGACATTAAATTATTTATAAATAATAATCTTCATGATTGTATATTATTTTAATATATATATACACGTGTGTGTATATATATATATATATATATATATATAAACTTATTGTTATTATTCAACTGTAAGTAAAATTATTGATTTGCATATAGGGATGAGTTTGAATGTAAGGTCGGGGCCGAGGTGGGTAATTGCTTCTCTACACCCGTCCTCGTCCAATCAGGTCGGCATTATGATGGATTTTTGTTTATCATCGATCAAAACAAGTTCTACCTGTCAAATTTAAGGTGCGGGTTAGTCTCTATGAGTTCGGGTACAATTGTCATGCCTAAAGTTAGGGATAGGATCAAGCACATGTTGGGGCATAGTGGTCTTATACCTACAGAGGGTGTCAAGAATATCTATCATTGCATCAGTTTTATTTGTCTTTTATAAAATTCATACTAACACTTGCTATGTAAGACATCTCTACCACCCAAATCTATAAATACCATATATTTACTCCTTATTAAGGTATGTTCACCAACCACGCTTAAGATCTGATATTAATTTATCTATTGACTTAAGCATCATAGTGTATTTGTAGATGTCACCCTGTTTCGCCCTTCAACACGAGATACTGATGTATTGGCTAGACAAAATCACTATAAAGCTCTTAAATCCCCATTGAAATTAAAGAGATAATATAAGATCCTCATTGGACTGGTGTAGAACTTAAAGAGAGACGTACCTAGTATCTGTATAGGAAGCTCAGTCCCGCATACTAGACAGATCATTGATACACCAGTATTTCGTATTGTCACATTCACAAGTATAGATGTGTCGCATCGACGATCCCCAACCCTGGAGGGGCAAGTGCAAGACATAATGCATTTGCAATGGTGGATTTTGACTAAATTTTTAAGGGGGTCGAGTAAACATTAGACAAAATAATTTATAAATTAAAAATATTAATAGTCAAATAATTTTATCCAAGTTTCAAAATAACATCTTCATGTATAGTAACAATAGAATATATAAATGAAAAAAGTATTTATTTTTAAAATGTTGCCCTTCATTCCTTTTGAGACTTGAAGTCATCAATGATTGAATTAGAACTAAAAGTATCAATAGTATCTTTTTCAATATAGATCATCATGTTGTCAACAAGAAATTCATCTTCCCTTATATTTTGTAACCTTGTTTTGATGATCTTCATTGCAAAAAATGGTCTTTTCGTAGTAGTTGTGGAATCTGGAAAAGTTAAGATAAGGCGAATTACTCTCAATCAAGTAATATGTATTTGTCTTCCCTATTTTCTTGCCAAAGTCTCACATAGTTTAGGCATAGTTTACAAACTTTTAAAGTCTACATGACTAACAACGTCAAAAATAAAATGTTGTAGTTGAATTCTCAAACTAATCTTTGTTTGCTCATTGAAATCCATGGGATAGAACTTATTCACTAGAGCACATACATCATCCACATTGGATGATTTGTAAACATCCGTAAGAACCAAACTAGTATTAAGAGTTGAAAGCTTCATTGCTTGCTCATTGAACCTATGATATAATTCATGCAATTGTTTGTCAATTTAAACTGAAAAGATGTTAAATTTAACATGAGGTTTAATCATAACTTTAAAAGCAAACCAATAAATAAACAAACCTATGATTCAATTCTTGTAATTGTTGTCAATTGTAACTAAAATGTTGTTCATTCTAAAATACCGTTCTAGCGTAATGTGATCTTCTTAATGATAAGAGCGCCCTTGATGCGCTATATAATCTACACTAAAATAGCAAGAACAATATCATGTTGTTCACAAAACAATGTCATAATTTTCAACAACTTCTACCAACTATCGTTTCTTAACTTTTGAATCAAAACTTTGGTAGCTCGGACCAGTTGTATTGCATTCAATACATCTTGGGACTTCTGTTGTAAATCTTGACAAAGGCAATCAGTAGTTCCCATAATCTCTTTCATCAAGTGTAAAATTAGTATGAAGTCATAATATTATAAGCAGCATTAGCATCCCCACGTTGAGAAAAGTTGTTCCTTCAACTATTATTTTTTGAAGAACCTCATGAGTTACACCATACATATGTATCATACTACAAATAGTAGAAAATATAAGCCCCAACAAGTATCTCCAGCTCATTTCAAAATGCCAATCTGATCCCCTTTTACTAGTACTAAGTTCACCAATTTGTAGCAAATGTGTTATTTCATCTAACTTCGTAGCATGTAACTCATCATGGCGCTTACTTGATGAACATATAATACTAACAACAAAAGTCAAATTTGGAAAAAAATGGTGGATTATAATTAGGGGTGGCAATTTGGGCTTGGCCCACGGGTCAAACCGTTTGGCCTATTATAAATAGACGAGTCAAACCAAGGATTTAAGTTCATTTTCCTAAATAAGTCTGGCCTATTTTAGCCTGTCAAAAAATAGGGCCTAATACGAGCCGGCCCGGCCCGTCGGGCCAACTTAAAATATTTTTAAAAAAATTATATTAATATATAATTTATATATGTTAAAGAGGCTATATTTTTCTCTTTTCCAAATTTATAGATGTTATTATAAATTTAATAGTATAATATTATAAAATATAAATAATAAAGTTTTGTTTCTATTTAATGTAAATATAATTTATTTCAACTTTTAATGAAATAAATTGGGTTAATTATAAAAAAACTAGTTTTAAAAAGGTGAAATCTAGTTTTCATATCTAAAGTTTTTTTTAAAGAATGATTAAAAATAGTACAAATTTAAAACAAAAAATAGCATGCATAATTTGGAAGAAAAAAAATAGGTTGGCCCGTTTTGCCACTCCTAATTATAATAACTTCGCTAGAAGCAGTTACCAAAGCAAGTTGTAATCTGTATCCAAAACAATGTAGATAATATGCATATGGACAATCTTTGAAAAAGAATGCTTGCAATCCATTCCACTATTCTCTCATATTACTAGTGTCATCATACCCTTAGCCATGAATCTTTGAGATATCAAGAACATGTAAAGAAAGAACAACAGACAGATCCTTTTTAAGAGTATCAGCCATAGTGTCCTTGACATGGACAAGATAAAAAAAAATGTTCTTATATACAACCATTTTTATATAAAAACCTCAAAACAATGGCCATTTATTCCCTCCGTGATTCATCACATGATTCATTAACAATTATGCAAAATTTAGAATCTTCAATCTCCTCTCAAATATAACTTTTCACTTTACTAGCCATGATATGCAAGATTCCCTTTTGAATTCCATGAGAAGCATACTTTGAATTATAAGGACCATTTTCCAACACTACTTTTGCAAGCTCGTCATTATATGATGCTAAAAGTTTGATCATTTTAAGAAAATTACCTATGTTGTTTTATTCCGATGATTCATCATGACCTCTGAAAGCACAAGCTAGAAATGTAAGCTAACACATTGAATCAATTGAGCTTTTAAGACATAACTATTTTTTGCTAATTTGATCATAACTCTACACATTAATAACATTTATGATATAGTTAGATTGGTTCACCAAGTCTTCACAAGACCCTGGTGCATTGTTGTGTAGTGACCTAGGACTTTCTCTAATATGATTAAGAAATGCACAATTTTTCCCATCATTCACTTTTCTTCATGTTCTAAATCCCTTTCTTGTAAAGACATCTGAACTAGGACGCTTGCTTGGATTTTTACTAAACAAGTAACACAACAAGCAGAATCACCAATTATAGAGTACTCTAGCCATGAAAGGAAACATTTTGAACTACGTAAATTGAAATTTTCTTAGATGTTTATCTCTAGAGAAAGGATAATTTTCAAGATGACATTGATATAGACTCCGTTTTAAATAAGCTCTTTGAATTATCTCTTTGATTCATTCAAAATTCCTAAATTTGAAGAGGTTTTCCAAGATCATGTTCTAAATAATTAACATCAAATTCACCATCAATAACTTTTTGAATTTTGGAAGGTTTCTCATCCAACGTAACTATTGCTTATTAGAAGTTGAAGAGATACAATTTTCATCTTTATCAATATTTTTCCTCTTGAAAAAAACATCAATTGTCTTGTTCCTAATCATAATACCTTTTAAAGATAACTATTTCTCTTCAAAACATCTAAAATAAATTGTATGAAAGTTATATAAGTTATTAAGTAGTATAATAAAAATACACAAAAATAAATAAATATGTGTAAAACATACACAAAACTGACAAGTATGTAAGTTAAACTAATATGAAAATAGCAACATAATAAAAGAATAAATATTATAGTACACATAGAACTATTCAGTTCTAGTGCAAGTGCTACCTATTTCCATCAACATATTGATTATATATAGTGGGGGACCATTTAAAGACAATAAAAAAGGCATAACCGCACAAGCTTTATATCAAAATAAAATAAGGAAAGAAATAAGGAAATATAAATAAGAATGAATACAAATTTAATTTACTACCTCCATGTGATTTTTATCAAAAATAGAATTTGTGAGGAGTCAAGGAAGGAGCACAAATTGGAAGGCATTGGTTCTTGAGTTGAGAATAAGAACAAAATTGTCAAGGCTCCAAGTTGCTATGGCAGAATTTTTTTGTATTTAATATTTGGTATGTGATGGAATGGGGAAAAGCATTGGTATGAGCTAAATAGTAAACATATATAAGAAGGAAAAAATGTGTCCTATAACTATAAGTCAACCACTTACTTACATATCCATTGTCATCTTATTTAATGTAAAATAATAGGGTGCTTAATAATATTTTTTAATGGAATAACAAGTGATAAAAAGAAATTGAGGGGGGACAGGCTCCCTCTCACTACTAAGAAGCACCGCCCCTGCGTACTAGGAGCCCAAGTGTTTAGCTTACAATGTCAGCCTAGCTGACACCCTAGCATCTACCAACTAGAGCTCAAGACATGTTATAGTCTTGACCCAGTTAGTTCACTATGACAAATTCATTCGTTAGCTCATAGTGAAATTGGCATAATTAAGGAAAAAAGCGTGAGCAACGAGTAGTTTCACAATGTCAGGTCTCATCGATAAGGCCCTACCTTTTATCATCTCAACATGAGATGTTTAGCACCTCGTCTTGCTCCAAAATTCCTATTCATGATGAGGACTGCCATGATTCCACACAGAGTGGATCATCATTCTCTCTGGTATAAAAATCCATAAGTTGTTGATGCCTCAATAAGGTATGGGTTGAATGTACCTTTCTTTATAAGGCTTATAGGAATTATTATTCCTAAGCATTTGCAGACCACCAAGTCATTGTCAATAGGTAGGTACTCTAGTGAGACAGACCCATGGAAGCACTTAGATGCATACGCTTATGAAGCCATGTTTCTAAGAGTGAAGTCCAGTGTGATATGCAAGATGTTCTCCAGAACCCTGACCGGAGAAGCACTAAGCTGGTTTAAGGGCTTTCCCTCAAGCTTAATCAATTCCTAAAATGATATGAGAGAGACCTTTGGAGATCACTTCATCATTTCTAGGGATATATCCAAAGACTTCCCACTTTTAGCTCAAATCAAGTAAGGAAATAAGGAATTCAGAAAGGATTTCTTGAAATGATTTTATAAAGAGGCTGTTATGGTACCTGACCTGACAGAAGTTATTCAACTTTGTATAGTCATCAGAGCTCTATAACCAAAGTCAGTGTTTACCCTTTTCTTAGCAAAATGACCACCTATGAGCTTCAAAAGAAGGCCACCAAGTATGTTAGCATTGAGATGCACTTGAAGGTCACAACTCAAAAACTTCTCCAATGCATAATATATTGGTGTATGCACTATAAGCTATTAAAATATCAATTTTAACTTATCACTAAAATAAGTATTTTCAGTTTTAAGACGGTTTTAAAACTATTTATCTTGGAATAATAGGTCGTATAAGAATTATTCATAAAATGTCCCTAATCAAGTATTTACATGGGGACATGTAAATACATTAAGACTAGTATGTAAGTGTACTGATGATTTGATCTCACAAATCATGGATATATATATATGATATCAAGTCTTCACACGGGCACACATTGAGAGTAATGTTGTACTGGACAGACCCACCATGAGAACGTTGCATGGATCATTACATGAGTGTTATAAACAGTTCTCAATGTAATAATGGTATATAGTCCTTCGATCTGAAGTCACTACGATTCCTACATAAGGAGTTTATTATTTTAATACAATTAAATATCATCCGTAATAAGATGACCATAAAGATTGTGATTAGGTATTGGACAAATTATGTAGAGGGATGTGAGTGATGTAGATGGGATTTATCTCTCCTATGTGACAGGAGTGATATCTATGGGCTACTTGATGGAGTGAGACTAACGAAACGCATGGCCATGTTAGGAAGACGACGACCATACAAGGATGATGACGACCATGCCTTGGGCCCAATTAGATATTGTGACAAAAGGAATAGATATATAAAATAATTATCACTTATAGGTCATGTTGATGATAAATAATATTCAGACATAATGATGTATTGCTAGATGTCACTCTTATTTATATTAATAATAAAATAGTTTATTATTAATATAACCGGATATTTTACCTATAAGGTCACATACATAGAATGAGTCAGGAGCTCAATGTTTAATAAGAGTTCATCAGGTTAAGACCTAAGCCTATATATAGAGCATGAGATGCTCATAGGCTGTTGCTCAAAAATTAGGATTACTCTCTGAACTTCTATACTAGCATTCAAAAATTCAGATTCTGGTGGGAGTGCTTGTGTGGACTCCTAAGGACGAAGCTACAATTGTTTTGATTGAGGAACTCATTTTTTTCTATAAGAGGTAAACCCTAAAACAAAATTTTAATTTTGTATGTAATGCCTTGAAACATTCATTTTTGCAATTCCTTTTTAGAAATCCTTTGTATTTTTGTTGTCTGACCCTGAGAGACTCTCTAATAAAATAAAGGTAGAGAGGTCTAACCTCATCTTTAAGATAAGAAAGTGTTCAGTTTTGATTACTATGCCTTGCTAAACACTAAACTGGCTTGAATGAGAGGTTGGTTAGCTATCTTTCTTCGTCTATAGAATTAGTAAACCAACGCCCGTCAAGAGGCCTAGGAATCCTAGGAAATACTATGAGTTCCATGAGTAGTCTGACCACGCCATAGAGGAATATAGGTAATTAAAGGACATCATTCAGATGTTTATCAAAGAATGGAAGTTAAAACAATACCTCTTTAAGAACAAGACCTATGGTGAACCAGATTAGACTGAGAAGTGAAGAAGGGACTAATCTCTTGACTGTAATGATGGACAAGGCCAAGCAGGCTTCACAATAGTTGAAAAATAGAAGGCGTTAGTGGGAGAAGTTGCCCAAGAAGAAGATGATGCCCCTGTTCCAGCGTAAAAGAAAGATAGGAGGTAATCAAGATGATTGTATGAGGTTTTACTAGAGGCGGCATATCTAATACTACAGGAATAATAATCTCAAAATGATCATGTTAGTCTAAAATAAAAAGGATAACAAACTTTTCAGGGATGGTGTCCAAACACCTCTCATCTATTTTTCTAATGACGACTTTAGTCTAACCATCCCTAGCAGAGATGACACGATGGTTATAATGATTGTAATAGCCAACATGGATGTGAAATGACTTCTAGTCGATCAAATAAGTTCCTACGATGTAATTTTTTTATTACTTTAAGAAAATAGGTTTAATCAATATAGATTTATAACCTTGTGTATAGGACTTGACGATGTTCAACGGAGCAGAGCAATCCACCAAGGGGTAACTAGATCAAAGGTCATCTTTAATGGTGACCCAAAGCTAGAAAGACTAACATCAAAATCTTGGTGATCAATGTCAAATCTCTGTACAACGATATCATGGGCAGAGCTATCCTAAACACCATAGAAGCAATCATCTCAACCCCACACCTTCTCATTAAATTCATCAATAAGGAAGTTTCTTTAATCTGGGGTGACTAGGAGATAGCCTGGTATTGTTATAATCTGAGTTTGAGTATGGTTAGGGAGGAAATGTCTATAAAGAAACGTAAGTTATATGATGATAGGACGACAACTAGAACAGTTAATTTGATTGACCTCAGCCTTAGAGAAAAATTAATGACTGATTCGTTGAACCCCTTGAAGATCACACTGGATGAAGGTTCCAAAATTGTAATGCTTAAAAATGCCACAAAGAAGGTTACACACATAAATGACAAGCTAGAGGCCAGTATGGCAAAGAGGCTGGTAAAGCTTCTCCAAGAATTCCAGGAGCTGTTTGCTGGATTGTGACTGATATGCCAGATAATGACCCCAATTTTTGTTGCCACAAGTTGGCAATATATCATGAAATGAATCATTTGTAAAAAGAAAATACGCTTGGGTTTAAAGAAATAAAAGGTTGTATGTGACCAGACAGAGGAGTTCCTTAAGGTCAGATTTATCAAAGAAATCTGATATTCTACATGGTTGTCTAATATGGTGATGGTCTAGAAGTCAACTAGCAAATGGAGGATATATACAAACTATGTCAACCTTAATCGATGTTGCCCTAAAGACCCTTACCCCCTCCCCAACATAGATTGGATGTTGAATGATTCTTCTAGATATCAATTCTTATCCTTCATGAATGCCTATTCTAGCTACAATCAAATTCTGATGTGTGGGGGGGGGGGGGGTTAGGAAAAAATGGCTTTCATTAATGACAAGGGTGTGTTCTATTACACCGTCATGCTATTTAGTCCAAAGAACGCCGACGCCACCTACCAACGAATGACTAAGAAGGTTTTCAAAGGAATGCACACTAAGTTGGTAAAGGTCTATGTTGATGATATAATAGCAAAGACTCTGGTTGGTAGAGACCACAACCCTAACCTCAAGAAAATCTTTAAAAGATTGAAGGCATATGATATGAGACTAAATCCTCTTAAGTTTACCTTTGTCGTACCTACAGGATAATTTATGGCTTTCATGCAAACCCAAAGGGGTATTAAAGCAACTTCGAGCAAGTGTAGGGTGATCTAGGAGTTGAAGAGCCCTAATAACCTCAAAGATGTCTAGTCTTTGAATGGAAAATAACTACAGTGACTAGGGTCATGCCCAAGATGCCATACTAGTCACTCTCCTTGTACAAGATCTTAAAGAAGAAAAATAAATACGATTAGGGAGAGGGGCAGGAAACAATGTTCCAAAGCCTGGAGGACGTTCTGGATAAACCTCTAAAACTGGTAAGACCTGACCCCAATAAACAACTGATTATGTAATTGTTTATTTTAGATGAGTCTTTAGGAGTAGTCATAGTAAAAGAAACTCTTGATGGACAACGTCTTATGTACTTTACTAGAAAAACACTCCAAGGAGTTGAGCTTCGGTATCAGAATATCGGGAAAGTAACATTGGTTATCAAATGGGTATCTCAAAGATTGAGGCTATACTTTAATGCTTATCCAATTATGATTTACCAATGCGAATAGTGTTGCTCATACCCAATATTGCAAAAAGAATGATCAAGTGGGAAATCAAGTTGTTAGAACTTGATATTGCTTATGAGCTAAAAAGCGTGATTAAAGCTCAAGTATTGGTTGATTTTATCGCTGAACTAATATGTGAGAATCGTGAAGACAAATGTTTACATTAGATGGTGTTCATGGATAGGTCATCAAATAGTAAGAGACGTGGAGTGAATGGTGTGGTCAAGAGTGACAATAAGCTTTATATAAAAATCTCCCTATATGCCTAACCGGTCTTTGTGTCGCCATGGACATTGAAGCCAAAATGGTCACACTCTAAGGTGATTCTTAGTTGGTTACCTCCCAAGTATCAAGGGAATACCAGGCCAAAAAGCCATTGTTACAACTATACTTGGCCAAGGTAAACGAGTTGAAGGAAAAATTTGAGAAGATTGAATTTAAACATGTCCCAAAAGCATAACATCCAGGCTAGTGTCTTGTCTATATTAGCAAGCATCAAGAAGGCAGACTCCACCACCACCATTATCAAGAGTACACTTATAGAGCCAGGCATAAAAGTCTCACATCAAATCTTAATAATTCATGTGCATGCCTTCGATAAAACGTCATGATTGGCTTCTATCATCTGATATATGGTGAATGACCAACTCCTAATAAACCCCTTGGAGAAGAAAAAGTCAAAGACAAAGTTACTACACTTCACTATGGTGGATAAAGTGTTCTTCAAAAATGGCATATTTGGTTTCATTTTTAAATTGCCTAAACAAGAATAAAATTGACGATGTGATTGAAGAGGTACACGAAGGGTATGTGGACATCACATCGATAGTAGAAGCCTCATAAGAAGGATTATGAGGATGGGCTATTGACGGCCTACCATGAAGAAAGACACAACATAGTATGTAAAGAAATGTGACTCTTGTCAAAAGTTTTTTAATTTGCACCATACATCAATAGAAGAGTTGTTTATAATAGTTGTACCTTGGCTTTTTCAACAGTGAGGCCTCAAAATTCTAGGATTCTTTCCTACAGACTCTTACAATATCAAGTACCTCATTGTCAGAGTAAACTACTTCATCAAGTGGATTGAGATTGAGGTCATTTTTCATATCACATTAGCACTAACTAAAAGATTTGTCTATAAGAACATCATTGCAATATTTGGTGTACCATGAAGGATCATTATTGACAATGACACAATTTACAAACAAAAAGTTCACTAACCTTCTGGAAGGTCTCCAGGTAATTCAAGTATTTTCTTTTGTTAAGCATCCCTAGACAAATGGTCAAGTTAATGTTGTAAACAGAGAAATTCTCACAAGTTTGAAGAAACAGCTTGGTGAGGCAAAAGGAGACTAGACGAACCAGCTATGTCATGTCTTTTATTAAACTACCCATATTCATCCACAGGTGAGTCCCCATTCAAACTTATTTATGGGGTAGAAGTTGTCATACTAATGGGAATACATGAAACCTCATAGAAAGTCCAACATTTCTTTGAGGAAGACAATGAAGAAAACCTCTAAAATGAGATCAACAATGTCTAGGAACTACAAGAGACTGCTTCCATAAAGGACTAGGCTCTTGAAGCCAAAGTCACACCGAGATAACACAAGAAAGTCTAACTTCAACGCTTCAATGTTGGTGACTTAGTCCTTCAGAGTGCATGCGTGGGGAACAAGTTCACCCATCAAAGGAAATTGGCCCCAAGCTGGGAAGGCCAGTATTGAGTCACTGAGGTCACCCATAAAGGGACATATTAGCTTGAAATACTCTACAAAGACAACATCAGAAATAAAGGGAATATTCAAAATTTTAGAATTTACTATAACTAACGGTGTCCAACATGTACTTTTTTTCCTAACTTTAGTTTTTTTCCCAATGGGTTTTTCCTAGTAGGGTTTTAATGAGGCACATTCCAGTAAATTTTCACTTAATGAAATTTATATTATTTCAAGTATCGTTGTTGCCATATTTTTTAGAAGGATGTCATAGTGTCCATAGCTAATGTATGCGTAGGGGGAAAAGCCCCAACGAATGGCGATGATCATTTATCTTTTATGAGGTACCATATTAGACCCCAACCAGTGGCCCTCAATCACTAGTCTTAGTGATTGGCTGAGCGGTGAGGATCAATTATCTCTCATGAGATACCATACCGGACTCCGACGAGTGGTGTAAGTAGAAAAACACCCTAGGAACGACCTAGTTAGCTATTCGATGTGAGCATAGCAAACGAAGCCCTATGAGTGACACTCTGATCACCAATATCAGTGATTAGATACTTGGCCCCAATGAGTGATGACGATTGGCTACCCCTTTTGAGGTACAATACTGGACCTCGACGACTAGTGCAAGTAGAAAGATGCCCCGAGAATGGCCTAGTTAGCTATCCGATGTGAACATAGCTAATGAAGCCCCAAGAATGACATTCTAATTGCTGATTTAGGTGATAAAATATGTACATCTAATAGCATAGGGAACCAAGTACCTGGGATGAGCATAATTATTTTACCTCTATGCATATGGTCTAAACGAAGTAAGCCCCGAAGTGACCTTTTTGTGACTACCCAATACAGGTACAATCAATAACGTCCCAAGAGTGACAAACATAAGTATTAAAGTACATTGATCAAATTATCCAACCCCATTGTATAGAATGTGTAAAAGATCATTTAATTTACATTCTAAGTTATAAATCAATGATAAATCCTACATCATACAAGTCATGAATGTTATATGAATCTAAGGGATAGTGTATAATTTATACATGTCTTCTGTATGCTTAGATTTGGTATGGGTTTCCCTATCATCTTCTGTAGACTCTTATTCTAGGGACATCGTCCGTGGCTCCATCGACTGGTCACTAGAAAAAGGAAGAAGCCGGTAAGGCTTATCCACCGGTTGAACCCGATCTATGTCAACAGGTGCCCACCATGAAATTTATAGTAGACCCTTATGCTATAAGTGTTCAACTCGACACCAAAATTCCAGTGTTGGATTTGCCTCACAATATTGTTGAAGGTAACGTTGGCCACAATCTTGTAAACCTCCATTTTCCGAATCTAAACCTTTTTCTACTTAACTTGTTTTTCTTTGAGAGGTTCGAAATCAACCTCAAGTTGGTTATACTTCTTCTTTACAGAAGCTGATCAAATTTGGTTTGTAGAGCCTTTAGAGCCTCCTTAACATCCATGTGCTTTAACTCGACTTCTTTTGCATGATTCTTCATCAATGTTAGGCTCTCTTCCAGCTTCTTGTCCTTCTACACCTTAGCCCTCAACGCTGCTTCAATAATGTTTTTCTAAGGCTGAGCTATTTTCATGGCCTCAAATCACTACTTTGTTTCTAAGGTAAAGGTATAGGCCTTGCTCAAGTGTTGTCGTAATGATGGTAGTGTTTTGAAGTTACCACGAGATTGATGCAAAATTGTAGCAACCAACATATAATATTTATGCAAAGTATATATTGAGTTAAGTTATTAGAGTGTGGGGAAAAATTAAAATAATTAAAATCATGAACAAAAAATACGAGAATATTTATTTTGCAAATAGATTTTATTAATGGATATATTATAACGGTATATGACTATATTATATTTTTAAATGTGTCAAGTAGCCTAGTGAAAAAGAGTATAACATTCTTTAATATACTTACTAGATCAATAGTATCAAATCATATCATCTTCAGAAGAAATCAAATTATGTTTCATAAAATATGGACATCCATATAGTATATATAATATTTATTTAGAATGTGTCTCGTTAAAACCTTACTAGAAAACCTGTGATAAAACAAACTAGTGAAGGAAAAAAGTGCACTATTATTATGAATACCGCGTCGTTAAAAACCTTGTCAGAAAAACCCAATAAGGAAGAAACCATGGCAAAAGGAAAAAAGTGCAGAAAGTACTAATTGCTCATATATTTTAGTTAGTAATGACTTTGTAAATAGATCTTTTAGATTTTCACATGAATAAATATCTTATTATATTAACTTACATTCTCTTTGTAAGGAATCAAAACAATAAAGCATAATAACTTTTATACTTATTAAGGGAAACATATCAACTCATATTCTCTTAAGAAGAAGTCGAATTTAATAAAATATGGATATCTACAAAATCATAATTTTCATAACATTCCATCCTTTAGATATCTATTATTTAAAAATTTATTTTATTAAAATCTTAATAATTAATGCTGAAAATCATAGTTAAAAGGGAGAAATATAGTGCATATAATATCCCTTGAATAGACATTTGAGTTGATGATAAAACCGTGGACATATTTTTCAAATGTAGTTTGAACTGTTAGACCATAAATATTTATATAATTCTATCATGTGGTTCCTATTGACTTTTTTTATTAAGTGCTAAAATTTGTATAAAAATATTTAAATAAAAAATATATTTGCAATCACTATAAGGGTAAAACAAACATCCTACATTAGCATAATCAATTGAGTCATACTTATATTTGTTTAAAGTAAACAATTTCATTATTGTAGTGCAAACAAACAAGTAAAATATATGCTTAATTCATTTTCAATGTATGACTAACAAGATATGTTAGTGTTTTGGTTACACCAAAGTCTAGTTCTTCAGGATCAAGTAATTCTTTATTCATTTCTTAAATTCTTTGACTATCTACATATTGATGATTGTATTCACCACAATATCATGATTATCATTCATATTCCACACAACTAACTTTACACTATTAAGTATACGGACTTCAAGTCTAAAACTTTGGTTTCTCAAACACTTCAATTCTATCTCAATAACATTTTTTCTATTATTGGCCCATAATTCATTTGTCTAAAGACTTTGACTTATGATAATCAGTCTTTAATTATTCATACTATGCACTTTATAAATGCATAAATATCATCAACGTTAACTTTATTTTGATTTCACATATGATATAATTTCTTGAGATTTCATTATATTTCCATAAATTTTAGGCATTTGTGTTCTTCCAGGACATTATGTGTGTGTATATATATATAATGCAATAATGCCTAATAACTTCTTTTGAGTTATCTATAGGTATTCTTCAAGAGTTACTACATCCTCTGAGACCATATTGATTTTAGCTCCTTTTCCTTATAGAGGATTTTTGACGTTGGACATAATAAATTGTCAAACTGGGACATCAATTCAATTGGAACTTTAACAATTGATAAAATAAAGTTTAGTTATTTCCTTACTAAAATTTTCTTTTTGAAGATGAATTATCATTTAAACTTCTAGTTTATGTTGTTTTGTATTAGGATCAATGTAATGATAATTCATTATAATCATATTTATTTCCAACTACTTTTATTAATATCTTTCTCTTGATGTTGGAAAAACTTATTTATCAATGATTTGATTTATAAAAAAAATTCCTATCAACGGTTTAAATAATCTCATTATCTATGGAGATTTATGACAAATGTATGTTTTTAACTTCTTTTGAAAATACATCTTGGTGCAACATGGTGGAGTAATATTATATAATGTATACTTTTAACATTTATTAGATAGAAATATTTTGGCTCCTAACCAAAACCATTTGTATGAGGGAAAAATTACATAATAATTTATTAGCCTAATGCAAAACAAGTAATGCTACATGTACAAATGCATGTCCCTGATTATAATTCTACAAGATACTTTTGTAGACTTACTAAAATTCAAGGCTCTTAATTAAATTAAGTGAGCAAATAATCTCGTAAACTTCATGTGACCACTTAATTGGTGCATCAATTTGAACTCTAAAATACGTAAGTAATTCACATGGTGGTCATATCTACCCGTAAATATTTCCTTGTAACATAATACGAGTGAATTGCTTTCAACTTATTAGTGAAAATTGAATAATTAACTTCACAGGGAACTAACATCATATGAGAATTTATAAAAGTTGAAGAATCTTTTGGTTCTTAGATGAATGCCCACATGAATTCTAAATTATTTTTACATCATTATTGAGCTACGATGATTTAAGTGGTTATGTCAAAAATAAAATTATAATTTATAAACTTCTAGTTTACAATAGTTTGTATTTTGATTGTACTATTTTACATAAGGAACAAACATTAGGAATCTGCAAATAGATTTTTCTATACGTAACTTTTGTTTAATATAAGTCTTGTAAGATTAAAATATCCAATATTCCTTTAAACAACATGTTTTAAAACCTTCACAACTTTAGTATTATCAATTTATAATTTTTTTACTCTTGTTGATAATAATGCACAAGCTCTTCTGGAGCTTCCAATTATTTTTACATAAACAAATAAAATACTATTAGAACCAAGTTTTTTTATAAAGGACTTTGAAGTTTTTAGATATTATTTAAAGACCTCAAGATTTGTTAATAACATACATCAAGGCCTTTGATTAAATAAAGTTTGCCTACATGTTATTTTATCTCTCTATTTAAGTATTTGAGGTTTCAAAGTCCGTGATACATATGTTATAACTGAAAGGGGGTGTCCATCACTTAAAGTTTATGTTGAGCAATGTAAAAGATTTTAAGATTAAGTCTATGTGGGACTAAATCAATTTACATCAAGGTTGTCTCAGCTCAAGTTTGTCATAAGGCAATTCCTTAAGTGTGCCTAATCCAGACTTAGGACTGCTGAGTCATGAGCCTCATCAATTTTACTCTTCAGACTCAACACGCTCATCTTTTCAGACTTAGCACACTCATCTCTTCAAGCAGTTAAGATGACTTTACATCGATCTACACAAGGATAATTTGAAAGTGTCCTAGACATAGCTTTATTCAAAGCTATACTACTCTTATCACTGAAATGGACAAGAAGACAAACTCTTCAAAAAACCAAGGCTTACATGAAGAAGAAATCAAGAAAGCTACTTTGCGCTAATCAAAAAGTTGACACTTATCAGTATTTGAGTCAGAATGCTTCAGAAGGTCGACTAAACCTGTTTTGCAAAAGTTCGTGATAGTTGATACCCAACAAAAGGACTTTTTCTCTGTAGTACTCAAGACACTCAATTTTAGTGCAACCTATGAAGATCCTCTGATCAGACCTTTGTCTTCTTCTCAGCTCTCAAAGTCTGCATGCTTCAAATGGCTATCTCTTATTGGAACAAGTAACAATATCTCTAATGGCCTATAAATACGAAGAAACTTCAGACTCAAAACAAGAGATGTGAAAGCAACAAACTGAAACCACAAGTGATCAAATCAAAGCCTTGGTTTCAAAAACAAGGTTTTTCTTTGTATCCCTACTTCTTGCAGACTTAATCTTTGCTTTTCTACTTAGTGTATTTGTATGTAAAGTTTTATTCTCTTGTACACTAGGTTACAAAAATACAAACACTCTCAAATCACAACCTGTGTCAAAGTCTGATGTGTTGCCAGTATTAGTTTATTAAGGGAAACATTGTTGGCCTGAAGAAGCTTTTGAAAAAAAAATACTTAGGTATTGAGCCAAGACTGGCTTGTTGAAAAAAAATACTTAGGTTTAAGCTATAAGTGGCTGAAGTCAAGAATGTTTGAGGCACGGGCTGTGTTGTGTTTGTAAAAAGACATTTTTACATAATGACTTCAAATCCAAAGGTACCGAATATAACTTCATTGTTAGAAATAAACCATTATAAATTTGTTGTGCCTACTCTCTATCCCTTATCTCTTTAGTTTAAATATGTATTAACTAAAGTCCATTGCCTTTGTTATTCAAAAAAGTTATATTCCACAAAAAGAGTCTTACACTTATTCAGCCCCTTATTCTAAGTCTGACTCTAAACCATCAATAGGATTGTTAATATCAATACGGAGAATGATATAAGAGAAGGTAACATTTTGATAATCATATCAGTGGTCCAAGTAACAAAAACATTAATGTTGATATTTATAGAAAATGTCCCTACCTATATTATATTCATATGTTCACTGTAACATTAATTTAGTAAAGATAGGTTAGTCATATATCAAACAATAATAAACTTTTGGTTTACATTAATGTAAGAAAAAAATTGTCTTATAGAATATGCATTAATAATCAAATAATATATGTTTTTAGTTATTATAAACTTTTTTGGAGTCATATGATAAATAACTTGCTATGGTTACTCATAGCTCACACAATTTTATTTTAAACGTTTTTTGAACTTATATACAATGTTATACATCTTGATACCTCAATATGTGTAAATATTAATAGTTTGGTGTGTGTGTGTGTGTGTATATATATGTACACACACACTCACCACTACATTTGAAGGTGTGGTATGATAAATTATAAATAGATTAATTTTTTAAAAATAAGTAAGTATAAAAAATTTCAAAGAATTTCTTCTTCAATAACTAGAACTTTAAACTATATTAAAATTTTAGTTGTATAATCCTACAGAAACTCTATATATATATATATATATATATATATATATATATATATGAAATACACTTTTAGACTTTTAGATATCTAGTTCTATAGAAAAGCAAAAATATTTCTCTAGTGTTACTATAAATATTAATTTAATCTTTTCAATTATGATGTAAAACATTTATTAAAATGAATTATATGAATACATATTTCTCTATTGATACTGAACTGGTCAGAACCGGGGTCTACGATCCGGTGTGAGACTAGCCTCAAAAGTATATATATTTTAGTGTTTATACACCGGTACAGTGGGTATCCGGTATTGTAACCCGATCTCTCAGTGTGAGAAATCGATCTCATTGTCCTGGAGATCCTTCACACCAGAGTTTCACGTTGGAGTGGGCGAAAGGTAGTGTCACCTGTGAAGATTCTCCAACGCTCAAGTTAGAAAAGTGTATATGAACTCTGTGGATACTTTAGCAATGCAATAGTAAGATGGGAGTTAGAACAACGCAACCTTGCATGTGTATTGGAATGTGCTATTTATAGTTGGACGTAGGAAATGAATCGTTGGATGCAGGTGGGCTCATAGGTTCTGATATCGTGTATAGGGTACCAATCAAAGTGGCTCAGTACTCAAAGTGTGACAGGGGATAGGTCAATTATCAGGATCCTGACACAGGGATAGAGGATAATCACATTTTCCATACATCACGCCTGCGATCGTACCTACTCCTTTCTGCAAGTGATATTGGCACATTCCGCTATGCAGAGTATCCATACTGATAAGTTATAACCCCTCTTATCTCATTATGACACTGAGGCAAACGGTTATATGTGACGGGGAAGTGAAGACGGATGAAGTATCCGATGAATTAAGAACAGAGAAGTGAGAGCGGATAACCGGTGCGAAGATACAGCCCTGTGATACCGGTTGCCCTTCTGAAACAGTCATGCTGATGTCACAACTGTAGGAACCGGTATCCAAACCGGATCAGATACTGTCATCATGATTTATTACATATAATATATTGCACTCTATACATAGATTTAAATTATAAAATACTATAGTAGTCAATCAATCACATGAAAAATCAAACAAATATTTAAACAATAATTATGTTTTCAAATCTTATAATCATCACTTGTTCTTTATATTATCACTTTTTGCTATGGTACTTTTATACCCATAAATACATCTAATCAGAAAAACAAATTGTTTATATAAATAAATATATGAGATAGCTACAAGATCCTCGTGATATATGATATGACAAATAATTATTTAATATTATCTTCTATTATGCTTCAAAATGACGTTCAAACATTAACCTTTTATACACAAAAATATACATAATGTTTTCATGATATGAAAAAATAAATAATTTAACATAATTATCGTCATGTTTCAGCGTGTGGTGAGATAAATTATTTCATCACCCATGATATCTAATATACCATAAATAAGCATTTTAAATGTTTTATTTTTAAAATTTTCAAGAACTAACTTTTAATTAAGACACAACTCAAATTTTGTAGTTATTCAAGAACTAATAATATTTCTTTGTAATGACAATGATCATATAGTTCTTTACAAACTATTTCATAATTTATCAAATGTATTTTTAAAGTTCTTTAATACTTATTTATCAAATATGTTTTTATCAATGTTTTGAAAATCGAACCGGTAAAGACACTAGTTCATGGTTCATTAGTTCAACTGCAGTCAAATTGATAAAGATAATAATATATATACTTTTAATATAATATAGTATATTTTATTATATATTAATAATAAATCATATAAAAATTAAGTTAAGTGAAAGTTGAAAGTTGTATAAGAGGATCGTATTATATGTTTTTTAAGATAAAATATTCATAATAAATATAAAAGTAAAATTTTTGAATATAAATATTTTTATATGAGCCTTTAATTCATTTTAAAAATTTTATAAAAATATTTAAAAATCACCAAAAAATGAAAAAAAAACAATTTTTTTAACATAGACTGATTTACTTTGGTTTTATGCCCTGGTTTTCAATTGATTTTGGCTGATTTTCTCACTTGTTTGTATCGATACCTTGATCAGTTTGTGGTTCAACTGGTTGGACTGATTGGTTTGATTTCACAACCATGAAATTTACGGTTCTTCAAGAACCTATACCAAAATTTATCTTTTTTATATGACTCATTTTTCTTTTCTTTATTGTGTCTCGAAAACCTTTTACTTCTAAATAGATTTCAACATATAATACATAGAATAAATAATTATTCCCAATGATATTAAGAACCACAAACTCAATGTTTTGTAAGATTTGATATTTTTTGTCACCAAAAGAGGGGGAAAAAATAAATAATGAAAATCAATTAATAAATGTTAAATCATAAGTATTACAAAAAAATATTTATGTTATTTCTCCTCTTAAAAACAATACTTTGCCTATAATATGTCAAAACTATAAATATTTAATTAGGTTATTTTTTATTTTTTTTCAAATTTGAACCACAATATTACTTTAATAATTAGATAAGATGATAATATAATCACGTACAAAAACTTCAACTTGTTTATTCAGAACTCAATTATTTTTGTTCATTAATAATCAATTATTATTTGTTTGCATTATGGTTCTTCAGGACTCAACTATTTATTTATAGTTCTTTTGTACTCGTAATTATTGATGGTATAATTCTTCAAGATTCATAACAATTTTCTCATAAATCAAGATATTTTCAAAACTAGTGACACACACACATATATATATATATTAAAAATTTAAAGATTACTTTAAAAAGATGACAGGAACAAGAGAAAATATCAATCTCGTGTTACCAAGAGTTTCTACATGTTATTAAGAGAGATAGAAGAAAACAAGAGAGTGAAAAGAACCATAAGAAACATTAAAAATATTGTTATTTATAAATATTGGTTGTGTTTAAAATTAGACCTAAAGCTAAATCATTAAAACTCTTAAAAAAAAAATAAATTAGATTACTCCAGATATGTATATGCATGTATAATATTCGGCAGTATATTATTTTTGGTGTCAAATTATCCTAAAACACTTATTTGTCATTGAAGAATTAGAGAATAGAAAACTTTTTGATCAAAGTATCCAACTTGATAAGAGTCATAATTCCTTTCTTTAAATTGACGCTGGCGAACTTTTAAGAACATTGCTATATATGCACAATACAGATTTTGTACACTTTTGTCGTCATATTTAATTGTATTCTTGACAAGTAAAAAAAAAATGAGTATAAAGATAAAAATAATTTTTTATTAAAAATTCTGTTAAACCTATATTAGAAATAAAAGAACTATATCAAATGTAAACTTTTATTTTCATGTTCTTTAATGTAGCGGAATGTATTCAACCCATATTTAAAAAATGGGTCAATAAAAGTTAATTTAATTAGTTAATAAATAAATTTGTTGTGATCATAAAATCACAAGTTCAAATCTAATTGATATGAGATGTTGTGGATGGGTGATCTGTAAATACATATGTAAGTATTCATAAATGTTTGAAATATATCTGAATATTAATGAGTTCCCGAGATCTAACTTAAAAAAAATAAATCTGGAATAGGAAATGAATAGAAACATGATATGTTTGTAATTAGCGTTGATAATATAATCTTACAGCAGTGTTAATCATTTTCCATAATTAGTTATCCGCATCACATCTTCACAAGCGACAAAGGAATATAAATGAGATTAGGGGTGGGCATTGGATTGTATAGGTTCGATGAATCTAATAATTTAAATTACGTGTTTAAAATCAAATTTAACTCAATCCGAACCAATTGAATTTAATTTTAATTAGTCTGGTTATCAAATTTATGGCATGTAAAAACTAAATAAATCCAAATCAAACCAATCAGTTCATTTTATATGTTTATTTTTAACTTTTTAAATATTTGATAAAAAAAAGTTATTCTTTTAGTATTCTAAATTTAGATTGCTTAACTATTTTTTATAATAAATTTAAGTGCGTTTATATGAAATACTTATGGAGTTTTCATAATTTTAATTGTTTTTCTTTTATATGTTGTTAATTTGATAATTCGATCCAACCACCTGAATCTGAGTCGAATTAGTTTGGTTTTATTGAAAATATTACACAAATCCAAACTAAAATCAAACCAATTAATTAGGCAATCTTGATTGGTTTAAATTTATTTATTTTTATTTTCTAAAGCAATCCAAACTAACATGCACTAATCTTAAGGAATCTCTGCTATGCAATTTTTTTAAAAAAAATTCCGAGAAACATGAGAATATTGTTTCATGAAAATCATATATAATTACTTTGAATGTTAAAATGAGTTTTGTATGTTTAAATTTTTTTGAAAATGATATATTTAAATATAACTAAAACTTTTTCATCTACTTAGAAATTAAGATTCTCATCTTTTACTTGAAAATATTTAAATATGACTAAAAAAATTTCCTAAAAATCTTAGGGTACGTTTTGTTGAGATATCATTTCTTCACCTTTCAATTTTTTCAAAATATAAAAATTGTAAAAATGTATTTAGACACTATATTGATTTTCCAATTTAAAAGTTAAATTGAAAAACATATTTAAATACAGCTAATTTTTTTATTTTGTTTTTTGTTTTTCTTTTGCATTTTAGAAAAATTAGAAATATGATTTTTCTATTATTCTCATTTAAAAAAAATTAAAATACATTTTTTGTTTACAAAATATTCAAAGAAAACTTATAGAAAACTAAAAACTGAGTTTTCTATTTTTTTAAGAAAAACAGAGAAGTCTTTAAAGAAGTTTTCAAAAAAACTAAAAAGTGGAAAATTTTTCAAGAACTTTTTTATACATTTTAGGAAATGAAAATTTCAAAAAACAAATAGAAAATTTTTCTCATAAACTAGAATAATTTCTTTTAACTAAACGCAATCTTATCTTTTTTTACAATAGAAAATTTTAGAAATCTATTTCGGATAATGATTGTTTTATAGAAATAGAATATCGCGTTTTTTATTTTTCAAACATTTTCATTGAAAAATCAGATATATGAACATGTTTTATATTTTCTTGTGTATTTTTAAAATATTTTTTATTTTTCTTAAAAAATATGTTAACTAAACTCTTGATTACCTCAAAATATTTTTTTTAAAAAAAGACATGGCATTCATAATTTAAATTTTCTAAAAGAACACCTCGTATATGAGATCAGCAGTGCTGATGAATGTTCCATTAATCACAATTGCGTTGTCTTTATATGGAACCCCACGCCTTCGACACGTTAGATTTAATTTAAATGTTTCTTACGCCAAAAGAAAAGAGAAACTAATCCCTCAAGTGCGATTGAGGTTAAATATAAATTAAAAAAAGTTGACTAAAATTTTTTATTTATATAAATATTATTAAATATTTGATGTATTTGTTTAAAGTGTTATTAATCTTATTTATTAAATAAAAAATTTAAGTGACATGAAAATATACTTTAAAAAATATATTTAAACATTTAATAACATTGAAAAAAATATTTTTCTACATATCTAAGACAAAAAATTTCTTAAAATTTGTTTAAAACCAGGACCAAAGAATTGGAGTATTTAGGGGGTGTTTGGTTCTACATTGTGGTGGTTTAACCAATCCAAAAAAAAACTCCTACGATAAAATAAAATTTTGTTTATTTTGAACGACGTGAAATATTAATATTAACCTTTAAATTTTTTATTTTATTTTCAGAACTCCGTTTTCACAACTATATATTAAACACACACTTAGAACATGTTTGGTTTGGTGTTGTCCCCAACGAAACAGAGTTAGGTGAAAGGAAAAAGACAGTTAAACAAAGTTTTAATTATCTTGAATGACGTAAAACATTAATATTAATCATTAAATTTTTTTTATTTTTAAACTTCGTTTCCCCAACTACGTACCAAATGTCATCTTAATTGAAAAACAATTAAGCAAAATGATAACATGACTTGGAATTCACCATAGCCCATATGATATATAAAAAGTGATCTAGAAACACATTAGTTATAGATCCAATGGAGGTTAGCAATATGAGAGATGGGGAGGTTGAGACACCGATGAGTTTCCTAGAAGGAGCAGCCAGAACCTTTGGTGATAAGATATCCATCATCTACAATCATCATCACAGATTTTCTTGGAGACAAACCCACCAAAGATGCCTCAAACTTGCTTCAGCTTTGGCTATGCTAGGGATTTCTCCCAACGATGTTGTAAGTTTCTTTAATTACCTTCATATTGCTATACTTCTTTCTCGATTCATGACCCATGCCAACTTCTCTTTTTCTCTCTTAATCTATTGCTAAAAGATCAATCTTTTAAGATTAAATTTATGCAGTGTTATATTTCAATGTACTGTTAATTTAGAAATTTTTATATTATCAACAAATTAGAAATCACTCTTCGTATAATTCATAAGTGAATGACCGTGTAAAACCCTATTAGTGAATTTCAAAAAAAAACTCCAATATAAAATTGTTTGACATCTCGTTTGTATATATTATCATTCGATACTTTTTTTCTTCTTATTATTAATTTTTAACCATATATGCCACAATTAATCCAGGTTACATATAATTATAATTAATTAACAATTAAACATAAATATCATATATGGAATATAAAATGTATGTTAATTAATTAGTTTGTTGTTTAGAATAAGTTTAGAAATAAAAATCATCTTATTTTTCCAAGTTCGTAGAAGTTATTTTAAGTTCAAAATTATAAAATTTTGAAAGGAAAAATCAAAATATTCTGTCTGTATTTTTATTCAAAAAAAATCGTTGTTACCCAATCAAATGAATCAATGTGAAATTATTAAGCCATTTTCTTGGAAAAGAAGATAGTTCTGAAAAAAGGAATTGGACGTGCATGATTGCATATCCGTTTATCATCTTTCTATCATTTAAAACATTGCCAAAGGTAAACAGGAAGAATGACGATAATCAAGTTTCGAACTCCACAACTAACTTCATGTTAAACACTAATCACATGTTTTTAATTTAATTTAATTTAATTTTTTGGTCTTTTGAATAGCAATAAAGGGTAAAAGATCGGGTAGACTTATTTTATTTGCGTCTATGGCAAACTCATTTTATATAAACTGTTAAATGTTAATCCACAATCTATATTGGTTGATGGCTACCTGTTGAACGGGTAAGTCTTTCTCTCTCTCTTGTCTTCTTCCTGTGTCCTTTGTGGTGATCAAAGTTCATACAAGGGTCGACGTTGTGGTCGTAAAGGGTTACAAGGCGTGGTGGTTTTGTTGAAAACTCCCCCGACCTCCTTCTTCACCCATTTTCATTCCCTTCACATGCCCCCGTTTCATCTCTACCCGTTCCTTTTCCCTTAACTTCCTCCTCATCCAAAACTTTCATTACAAGATGTAAAGAATTAAAAAGGAAGCACCTCATACGGCGAAGATGAAGATCCAAACAACGGTTCATCGGGTAATAGATCTATAGGCGACAAAGGTGTAGTGGATTCAAGGAGAACCACCACCCAATTCAAGATCCATAACCCCAACCTACTGCTACACGCCTACAAATGATGGCATGGACTCCATTGTCTGGATTGATTTTGTGATTGTTTTTTGTTTTTTGTTTTGGTTGTTTTGTGAATTCAAATGATGGTTGTGATTTTGGATTCTCTTGAAGTTGTGCTTCTATTTTGGTTAGGTTAGGGTTAAAGGTTATGTTATGGGTTTTGGTATAATGGTAGTGGATGGTGGGGGTTTCAGAGGGGAGGTGACACCATGGTGGGTGTTGGTTTTTACGAGTGGTGGTTGTTTGGGTTTAAGTGGTGGGAGGAAGGGTGGTTGGGTTGTCTGGTGTGAGGGAGGTCGTGGGTGGCTCATGAGGTGATGGTTGATCATGGTTGTGGTTTTTAGGGTTTTGGGGGTAACGATGTGGTAGTTGCTAGTGGTGGAAGAGGTAGGCGGTGATGGGTGGTGGTTGTGGGGTGCGGTGGGAAAGGATAGAAAAAAAAGAAGAAAAAAAAACTTAGATTACCTATTATACTAGGTCAAATAATTTGAATCCATCGTACAAAAAAAAAGTCCACCAAAGAATTCACTAATAAAAAGTAGGGATAAGAATAGGTTGGACAGAGCTAGGCTATATAGGGTCTGGGTCTGACCTGGTACTTAAGTTTGAGGCCTGAGCTTGATTTGACTTATTTAAAAATCTGGTTTAACCTAATAACATATATAAAAACTCGATTTAAGTTCATGTTAATGAAAATACAAACAAAAATGTATTAAATAGATTAATAAGTTTATTTTAAACAAATTAATTTGTCTTTAAAAATCTAACAACCTAAGTACAATATACATTTAATTATAAACTTTTATATTAAAGGCGATTTTAATAAAATTTAATTTTATAAGCTATGATTCATAAGAATTATCAGATGTATTTATAAATTATAATATACTATAAATTATATTTCTTTATAAAATTATATATAGGTGAGTTTGATACGTTAATTTTTGTTTCAAAAGTTTAAGGTTGACCTATTTAATTAAATAAACTTTTTAAAAAGTTTTAACTTGATTATTATATTAAAAAAATTCGATCAAACTAAACTTTAAACATAATAAATCATAAATTCTCTGGGAAACAAGTTAATTAAAAGAAAAATGAGAGAAGGAGAGTTTGAATTTTGAAACGTAATACTTTTTACGTTTATACCACGATGAGTTTAATTTTAAAGCAGATCCTTTTATCATTTTACCTGTGTAAGCGCGTGATGATGGAAAAATAGAGCATAACAGACGTTGTGTTTCACGTTTGTTGGTAACTTCGCCGTCCACGTTGACCTCTTTTCCCATACCAACACTTACGCCAATCATCAAACTTCAAAGTGGAGGAGTCAATGGTCAACTCCTCTGCTAGTCTTTATAAAAAACATACTGTACCAAAAAAGAAACAATATCCAAGTTCTATGCACAATGCTTATGACTTTCTCATTTTTATTTTTAAAATATAATTTGTTCAACAAAAAAGTGATAAAATGGGCTTTATTTATTTTAAAAATTATTATTAATCATTTTTAAAACAAAACAAAATTAGTTTCTTTAATTTTATTTTTTGTTTTATAAATTTTTAATTATTTTTCCACCACTATTATTGTCATTGCCATTAACACCATTGTCATAATCGTTATTATTGGTAGCACTCACACCATTGTTGTCGCCACAACTACCCACCTCCAACACAACCACCAATGCCATTGCCTACACCACCATCATATTCGTTCCCACCATCATTACACCCAATGTTGTGACCACCACCACCATCACGTCCCATGCCACAATCTTACCATGACAACTACCATTGTCATTGTCGTCACCACCACCACCATCATTATTCCCACCATCACCATAACCACCATTGTGACCATCAATATCACTACTACCATTGCCATAACTGTTGTAATCATCACCACCCTACCACCTAAACCATAATCTTCATTACCGTCACCACCACCAACATCGTTCCCACCGTCACCATCACCACACCTTTTATCATCACCACACCTTTTATCACCACTATTGCCACCACACTATCGTTGTCTTTCCCACCACCATCACCCTATCCTCCTCCACCACCACCAATGTACCACCACAACAACCCTTACCACCACCACCACTACCGTTGTTGTGTCCATCATTATTGCCACCAGCATCGCCTTCTCCATCACCACCGCCAGTGCAACCATATTGCCACGAATGTCGTCACCATCATAATGACAATAATGACCTCTACCATTACCATCATTGTCATTGTCAACACCCCCTCAACCACCATCGTCGCGATCACCACCATTGTCTTCATGGTCACCACCGCCTCCACTGCCATTGCAACTTCCACCATCACCGTCGTTATCATCACCATCACCGTAGTTGCAGCCATCATCATGACAACGACGACGACGACCACCACCTTCATCGTCATCACCACTACCACTGTTGTCGTCACTGCCACCACTGCCATTACTATAGAAGATGTATTATTACTATTAACATTATATATTATATTTGTTGTTTTTATGTAAAGTAGTTTTGATTATAATTATGAAAGTTATACAACGACTTTTTTAAATCTAAAACCATATAAATTATAATATGAAACCAAAAACCAAAAATGAGTTTTGATTTTTAAAATTTTTTAAACTAAAAACCAAAAGTAGTATTCCGACATCTATTACAACAACAAGCAATGTAAATATATTTAATGAATTTGAGACTATTTTAAACAAAATAAATAAATAAGCATAGTGCATGTTTAAAAAGATATTATAACTCATTCAAAAACTTATTATTTTTAAAAACTAATAATATTGTTTGGTAAAAATAAATTTCATGTTTTTAATTTTTAAAAAATATTTTTATCCTTCATATAAGTATAATATTATGTATTTTTTAAGTCATTTAATTAGCTTTGTCAAATAACTGTATTTCAATGTATTTCAATAAGAAAAGCTACAACTTACAAGTATATATGAACGAGCAAGTATCGAGTTCTATTGAATTTCAACAAAAAAATCAAACCAGTCAAAGTTAGTTGAATTGGATTACATCGAATTTTGTTTAAATCTTTTATAATATCTAATTTAAGTTGGATTGATTTGAATTTGATGATTGAATATCTGATTAGTTTATAATCTATTATATTTCTTAAAAAACACATAATAAAAAAATCTAAAATCATAATTGCTGGAGATACAAACAAGTAACATAGATAGATCTAAAATACATTATCAAACATTTAAATTCTAAACTAAAATATATCCATGATTGAACGTTACAAATCGATGATTAAACAACATTATAGTGTGGGGTGCATAGTCGATATTGCTAAAATTATGAGAGAAGGATAAGACAAAACACACCTTTTTATGAGAGAGAGAGAGAGAGAGAGAGAAGGAACACATGAGCAAAACAATCACAATAACGATCCCTATGGGAAAGAGAGGGACAACATAAAGAAGAGGAAAAGGAAAGTAATGTTAGACTTATGTTGGGTGAGTGAATGCATGAATAAGAAGGGAAAAAATAATGGTTTTAGGTTTAGAGGGAAGTAAGGTAGTAAGTTAGCCAGCTAAATCTTAGGGTGTAAAACATACGAAAATGATAATAAAAAATTAACATAAATTTAGATAGTGTTGGTAGTAAGGTTAGATTTAAGCACTTGAGATCTAAAACCTAACTTGATTATCACCGGTTCTTAGTTGGTTAGAATTGATTTTAATTTTATTAACAAAAAAATTCTAATCCAACTTCTTTGGATTGGTTTCAATGCTTGAGTTAAACGAGTAAATTTGATTTGTTGTTTAACCTTAATTCTAAGTCATAACTACTTGGAAAGTCAAAAACTACACACTATTATATATATATATATATATATATATATATAAAAGGAGCGACTCTAGTAAGAAAATGTCACATTAAAATAGAAATCATTTTTTAAAAATCAAACATTTTCTTTAAAAAACAAAACAAATTACTGGTAAGTACAAATTTCATTATCTTTTCTAATTAAAATATCATTTCTCATTCTAATCCAATAAAATAAAAAGGAAAATACAACAACATAAAAAATATATTTTACACACCTAAATAAGAAAGTTTTACAAATAGAACAAAACATTTCATTAATTCTTAAAATTTAGTCATTGCTTAACTTTAAAATTCACAAAAATATTCAAAACATATTGAAAAGACTGAGAGTTTTTTCTCAGTGATTTTGCATTATCTTCCAAACTATGAACATATTTTTTTTTGACTTTGTACTCTGATGAATACGATTATGTTACATATTAGTAGTGAAGTGATAGTGTTATACATTGTTCAATATATATATATATATATATATATATATATATATATATATTATAGGAAACGTATCTAGTGAGAATAAAATGATATAGTAAGAAATAAGAGCAGTTGACCATAACTGTTCAGAACGAGTTAAGAGACTAGAGCCTTAGAGAGATTAGTCAAAGAGAATTGGGGTTAAATTACTTAAAATATCACTTAATTTACAATAGGGGACTCTGAGGTTGTATATACAATGAGTGTGCCGAAGAAGAAAATAAGGCATGGAAGGGGTGTCGTGGCCCTCCTCTATTCAAAGGGAATAAGAGCCCTCAGTCATGAGCGTCAGGCGTAGAGCTGAGTCGAGTGACTACGTACCAAGCCGAGAACGCTTTGCCTATGGATCATTGTTGAGTAAGGCTTCTTTCAAGAATGATCTGTCTCTCTCAAAGAGTTGCTTAAAACAGGAAGCATGTTGCTTGTTGATAAGGAATGAAGAGTCGCATGAGGAATCCTGTTTTGAGTGAAGCTAGCCCGAGTGGTTCTTACCCCGAGTAGAGCCATCCCAAGTGGTCCACATTCCGAGTGCAGCTGGCCTAAGTGGTCCCTGCTCTAAGTTGAGCCACATGTCCTACGATGTGTAACTGTCATTTAATTTCCCCATGCGTTGTCTGTGCTTGCTGTTTTTGTAATGATAAGACATTTCTGTATCCCAAGGCTCTTAAGTGCGTCTCTTAGTTTCAGGCACTTTCTTGAAAATGACAAACCTTGATGACATGTGTCTAATGTGACTGTTACATAAGGGGCTGTTGTGCTATTATGACTATTGATACGATTCATGTTTCTCCCCACCGTTGAATCTGTCATTTGAGGTTTGTTCCCCTTTTCTCATATATAATCTCCAAAATTCCCTTATTCACTCTTTGCTTGCCTAAATCTCTTGTTTCTTTATTTCTTCGTTCTAAGTTCCTTCTTCAAGCTCTTACATTCTTCTAAAAGTTCTCCTTGTTTCCTTATCTTAGAGGTTAGTTTCCTCACCACTTACTTTTGTTGTTTGTGTTTCACTGTTCCTTAGTTTGTCTCCATTTTATGTATTTACATCGTCAATGGCTTCCCTTGACAACACTTTTTCTTGGGTTAAGGAGGAAGTTTATTCCTTTCTTTCTTCTCTTCGCAGCCCAGAGGATATTGCCAAATTATGGCAAAGAGGGTCTTTAGACAATTCCACTTTGGCTCTTAGCATGGAATGTATTGGTTGCTACAAGGGTGGGAGGGTCTATTTTGCTCGAACCGATCTGGGGGAACTAGATTATACTTATGTGTACAAGACACTTTTTTCTCATCTCCACCTCTGTCTTCCTTTTTGAGTTTGAAAGAGGGATTCTCAGTGCCCTTCATCTTTCCCCAACCCAATTACACCTGAATGGGTGGGCCTTCGTAAAGGCTATCGAAGTTGTGTATCATTATTTTGGGAGGGACCCTTCTATTTCTGTCTTTTTTATTTTTTCAAGCAAAGGTTGCCCGAATTGAGGATCCTGTAGGATAGGTATCCTTGAGTGGAGTGTTGGGTCGTCGCCTAATAGAGGCATTTGATCAATCTTACAAGAACTTTAAGGCTCTGTATTTTAAGGTCTGGGTGAGTTCAGACACGCCTGGGGCTAACTTTTTGCATCATCCAAATGATCACCATCTATTTCCATTGTATTGGACTCGTCTGCCAGTGCAATATCGAATAAATTGGGAGGATCTCACCCTCTACGAGCGGGGTGACATAAAGTTTTTGACTAAGGATGTGGGGCTATATTTCATTTCCTAAGCGTTGATTTTGCTATCGATCAACCCTGCCGCTCTGGACTCCAAGATATGTAAGTAGCCTTGTATAAGTTCTGAATTTATTTCTTGAATTGTCATTTGACTTTGCTATTTTATTATTCAAGTTACATGGTGCTGAGTAGGATACCGGTGAAAGATTTGAGAAAACGCTATCAAAAGAAAGGAGTAAAGGGTGGGTCGTCAAGTACTGCTCCTTCCACCGTGGTGATTGCCGTCATCCCTATTATTACTGTCTTCATTGAAGGGCTCTACCTCTCTCTGCCGGTTGTTGAGGTGGCTTGTTCCCCAAAAAAGAGGTAGCACTGTGAATATGCATCTTCTCCCCACGAGGCTGGTCGATCAAAGATCCCTCTGGGAGGAACCTGAGCAGGTCTTGCCCCCCATCACCCTCGGTTACTGTAGGGGTGGAAGGTACGGGGTCTCCAGGCAGCTTCTTGACTCCCCGGCCGTCATTACGACTAAACGGATCACTGCTAATCTTCACAGTGAGTATGAAATTTTTTCTCAGTAGTGGGAGAGGTTCATGAACCAAAGTTTGGTGTTCACCAGGAATCTCACCCGATCCTTGTGGGATGCTTGTTTTCCGATCCCTAAGTTCCTGAATCAAGCAGTTTTATATGAGGACGATAAGAAAAAATATATGAACTCACATCCAGTTTCTATATCCCAATCAATGGAGATGTTTGACCTTCGAGTAGCCTGGATGAGTCAATATGTTGATGACTACTACGAGCCCTAGGAACAGGCCATAGCCCGGTTTACCGTTGAAAAGGAAGCTACTGAGGCTAAGCTTAGGGAAGTTTTGAAATCGGTGAAGGTGATAACCAAGTTGGATGAGAGAGTGAAGAAGACCGAGGAGGCTTTGAAGGATGCCTAAGCTGAACTGGCGACTTCTGAAGCGAAGCTGGCTATGCTGGAGGAGAAGCTTAACGATTGTTAGAGATACTTAGCAACTTTTAAGTGTGAGCGCCAAGAGCTTGCCTTGCAAAATATGGGGGTTAAAGATTCTCTTAAGAAGGCTCAAGAATCTCTAGCGTCTACTTGGTCGAATCTTGAGCCTGCTGAGTCCTGGCACTACAAAGAGCGCTTGGAGATGAAGGCTCAAATTGATATGTTGAGAGGGGAGGTTATAACGTTCTTAATTTTAAAATAAAATTTCAATAACCAAATAGATTTTTCATAAATAATTTTAAATTTCCAAATAGAAGTCGGATTAAATAATTAACAATATTGGTTTTACTTCAATCCGACCAGCTCATTTAAAAATACAAATAAATGATTCAAAAATCAAACAGAGTTTGAATTAATTAACACTGTCATATTTACAATGGCCGACCGGCCCTTTGAAATATACAGATAAATAAAATCACTCGGTATACCCAGGAGCCGACCAAGGCTTCTACAAATAACTATGTGCACTATGTACTAAACAAGTATATACATAATGCTCCAATCGGCTGGGTGACTTCATATGCCATCGTTGTGCCCTTTATCCACTGTAAAAATAATAAGTAGAGGGTGAGCATAAACATATCAAATAATAGTTATTGAATTGGATTAAAAGTCCAATTCATAACTATATATAAATAAACACAACCAAATCAAACAACTCAGTATAAACAATATGATATTCTCAATAACATATATATATTAATACACACACCTGCTCAATCGGATAAATCCATTATTAAGTCTTTTATTTGTGTTGCAACACTGGCTTCTCGAGCTATAACTCAGCTATTAGCTGAACCGGCCGTTTTACAGGTACCAAACCGTTTACACCCTTATGTGACACCATAACTCTCAGTGACAACGGTGAGTGCCACAGGCTAAACCCCGAGCCCCGCTCAAGAGGTTGCCTTGAGTCCCACCCAAGGTCTTTTGTGGAAACCACATCATACAAATATCATATACATATCAAGTGTATCCCATGCCTTTATTCATCATGAAAATTCATGAATACTACTCATATTATCATAATCAATCACATGCCATTAGCCGATCTAATCATCAGTCACACATATATGTATATAATCAACACACCAATATGAATAGAGATATAAAAACATAAAACATCATATAATCGGGCCTCATAATAATTTACACACATCTCATATGTATATAATAATAACACCCTGAATCCATTCATAAACTATTAATTTGAAATGTAACGCTCCCCCTACCTGGAAATAAAGAGTTCCAGTAGCTTTTCAAGCCTTAATCAATTTTAGCTTCACGAATTCCGATTAGAAGTGGAGCACTGAATCAGTCTCAGCTTTCTCTCTTATGGAGTTCAAGCTTTCACGCAAGAAGGAAAGAAAGGAAAATTAGTTTCTCCTTCGTTAATGGTTTCCAGTGAGGATTGGAAAAGGAAGACTATAGATAATGTTTTCTCTTTCAAAAGTTTCTAAAGTCATTCAACAGTAGAAACTGGTATTTATATCGTTCATACAAAAGAGAGACGTGAACGATAGGAAATTGCCTGCTGTACGTTTCTTCAAATGATAGGTAAGGAATAAGCATTTAATGAAAAGGGACAACACATCAGAAAGGGTCCCATACTTAGGAAAATATCAGAAAAAGAGTTTGCTGGAAGGTAGAAGAACAGAGTGACGTGGAAAGCTTTAATAATTAAAATAATTATTAATTCTGACTTGGTTCCAACATATTCTGACTCGGTTTCAGTGTTCTGGGCATATCTTTCCAAGAAGATTCATCAGAACCTCTTTTCGCTCAGAATTCCTTCATTCAGAGGAAATTCACTCGTAAAGGTTTCATCCCATGAAATACTTAGCTTTCCTCTCTCGAAAATATCCCACATGGAAATATCTCATTCCGACAGCTCATTTAGTTATATTTCTGTCCGAGTCAAATCTTCTCTTGCGTCACTCGGAAACCTTCCATCTGAAATCACTCGGAGCTTGAAGACAATCCCCTCTCGGGAGTCTTTTTACTCCAAAGAATCATTCAGGTTTGAAAACCATTTAGAAGACGACCGAACACAATTGAATGAATTTACCATTCGGTCATTTACTTCCCTTGAAATTATTCACTCAGAATATACTCATTCAAAATTGGAGTCTTTCTCCATCCAGAAATAGTCTCCTTGCAAAGACTTGGTCTATTTCAATCGTGCCATCTCTCTCGAAAGTATCACAACTTGGAGATACTTCACTCGGTCACTATTCAGAATTTCTCAGCCCAAGAAGTACTTATTCAATTCAAAGCTTCTCTATTCAGAAGTACTTTTCTCAGAATATCCACTCGGAAACGTTTCACTCGGAGACGTTTCACTCGGATTTGCTTCACTCGAAAATGTCTCACTCGGATAGTGTTTCTCTTTGACTCAGAATGATTTTGTTAATAATGTTTCACTCGGAAACATCTTAAATTCATTCGGAATCTTACACATTCTTACTCGAAAAATCTTGTCTCTATCATTATTCACTCAGAATTTCATTCGGAAATCTTCCTTTATTCCTTAATAAATTATTTTTCTACAAATCATAAAAATTGGCATGTTACATTTCTCCCCTCCTACAAAAATTTCGTCCTCGAAATTTAAATATAAAATCATACATTAATAAAACAATTCGGGATATTTCTCCCTCATAGCGTCTTCATGTTCCCAAGTATGCATGATACACTGATCCTGCTGCCATGCAACCTTGACCAATTGAACATTTTTGCTTCTTAATCGTTTTACCGATCGCTCCACTATACCAGTGGGCTCGGCTATAGTGGTCAGGTTCTCTTGGATTTCAACATCATCATTCGGCATTTCTTGAGTAGGATCCGGCAAGTACTTTCTCAATTGAGAGACATGGAACACACTATGTAAATTTGATAAATGGGAAGGTAAAGCTATCTGATACGCAACAGGTCCGACTCTCTTCAATATTTCATATGGACCAATATATATCGGGCTTAACTTCTTGCTTTTCAGAGCTCTTCCAATGCCTTTACTCGAGGATACTTTCAGAAAGACGTTATCACCGACTTGAAATTCAATCGGCTTCGTCCATTTATCATAATAACTCTTTTGACGGTCCTGGGATGCTTTCATTTTATCTTTAATCATTTGGATTTGCTCGGAAGTCTACTGCACAATCTCTGGTCCTAACATTAGGCTTTCTCCCGATTCCGACCAGCAAAGAGGGGTTCGACATTTTCTGCCATATAAAGCCTCGTACGGAGCCATACCGATGCTACTGTGATAGCTATTATTATAGGTGAATTCGATTAATGGAAGGTATTGCTCCCAACCTCCACCATGCTCTAGCGCGCAGGACCTTAACAAGTCCTCTAAACTTTGGATAGTCCGCTCAGATTGCCCATCTGTTTGAGGATGATAGGCCGAACTCAATCGGAGCTTCGAACCTAATTCCTGATGCAGACTCCCCCAAAATTGGGAAGTAAACCTTGGATCCCTATCTGACACGATAGAAGATGGAACACCATGCAGTTGGACTATCTCGTTAATATACAATTGTGCCAGTTTTTGCAAAGGATAACTCATGTTAATCGACAAGAAGTGTGCAGACTTTGTCAATCGGTCCACAATAACCCAAATGGCATCGTGCCCACTCCGAGTCTTGGGTAATCCCATTACAAAATCCATGGCAATAGTATCCCATTTCCATACGGGAATCTCCAAAGGTTGCAATCCACCGGACGGTTTTTGATGTTCAATCTTCGCTTTCTGACATATTAAGTAGTGAGCCACGAAGTCAACTATATCTTTCTTCATTCCGGGCCACCAAAAATGTAATTTCAAATCTTGATACATCTTAGTAGTACCCGGATGTATACTCAACATACTTCTATGTGCTTCCTCGAGTACCGATCATCGTAAATTACTCGAATCAGGTACATAAATCTGACCTTTTACTCGGTAAATACCATCAGGACCCTTGGTTAAAAATAGGTCATTTCCTTTAGCCTGAGTTTCTTTTATCTCGGCTAAATAAGAATTCGACATTTGCTGTACATAAACAATCTTCAAAAATTCATTAGCTATTTTCAATGTACCGAGTGTTACTTTTCCGGGTGAAGTAGCATCCACTTGCAGGTTCATGTCTCGAAATTGTTCGAGTAACTCCATTTCTTTAATCATCATTGCTGCCATATGGATGGATTTCTGACTCAAGGCATCGGCTACAACATTTGCCTTTCCCGGGTGGTATTTTAAGTTGAAATCATAATCCTTCAAAAATTCTATCCACCTTCTTTGTCTCATATTCAATTCCTTTTGGTCGAACAAATATTTTAGGCTTTTATGGTCACTATACATTTCAAATTTAGAGCCATAAAGATAATGCCTCCAAATTTTTAGTGCAAAGACCACTGCTGCCAACTCTAGATCATGAGTAGGGTAACTTTGCTCGTGTGGTCATAATTGACGCGAAGCATATGCAATCACTCGGCCATTCTGCATCAGTACACATCCTAAGTCGAGTCCGGATACATCACAATAGACCACAAAGCTCTCCTGCAGATTCGGTAAGGCCAATACAGGAGTAGAAGTCAGTCGGGCCTTCAATTCTTGAAAACTCTGTTCGCACTCGGAAGACCATACAAAAGGAGCGTTCTTCCGGGTTAGCTTGGTCAGTGGCAAAGCGATTTTGGAGAATCTCTCAATGAATCTCCGATAGTAACCGACTAACCCCATAAAACTTCTGACCTCAGTGACCGACTCTGGCTTCTCCCAATTCATCACAGCTTCGACCTTTGAAGGATTTACCGAGACACCTTCCCTGGAAATAACATGACCCAGGAATTGAATCTTCTCCATCCAGAATTCACATTTAGACAGTTTGGCAAATAGTTGCTTCTCCTTTAACACTTGAAGTAACGATCGGAGATGCTTTTCATGCTCCTCATAAGACTTAGAATAAATCAATATATCATCAATAAATACCACCACAAACCGATCCAAGTAAGAATGAAAAATGTTGTTCATATAATTCATGAACACAGCCGGAGCATTAGTAACTCCGAACGACATCACCACGTATTCATAATGACCATACCGGGTCCTGAATGCCGTCTTAGGAATATCGGTGGCTTTCACTCGGATTTGGTGGTATCCCGATCGTAAATCAATTTTGGAAAAGACCGATACACCACGCAGCTGATCAATTAAGTCATCAATTCTGGGCAATGGGTATTTATTCTTGATGGTCAGCTTATTCAATTATCGGTAATCAACACATAACCGCATACTACCATCCTTTTTTCTTGACGAGTAATACCAGAGCACCCCACGGTGATACACTTAGTCGGATAAATTGTTTTTTGAGCAACTCGTCAACTTATTTCTTTAACTCGGCTAGCTTAATCGGAGACATTCTATAAGGGGCTTTGGAGACTGGCTCGGCTCCAGGAACTAAATCAATAGAGAACTCGATTTCTCTATCAGGAGGAACACCAGGTACGTCCTCTGGAAACAACTTAGGAAAGTCACAAACAACAGGTATATCTCAGATTTTAGACTCACTCCTCCCCTCAGTCATACAGAATAACATTAATAGTTGAGATATACCTTGAATTTCGTAATCATAAGCTTTCTGATTAGGAAAAATCACTTGCTGATTCCAATAATCAACTAGGACTCTATTGGCTGAGAGCCAATCCATACCGAGAACCATGTCAAGACCTCTCAAAGGTAGACATATCAAATCAGTAATAAAATTCCTATCACCGAGGGTGAAGGATACATTTTCACACATCATGGAAGTCCATAATTGAGCACTAGTTGGATTAGATACATTTAAGGGCTGATTCATAGAAACAACAGGTAATCTCATTCGTATCACACAATCATTGGAAATAAACGAGTGAGTTGCACCCGAGTCAAACACCACATCAATAATAGTATTTCTGAGTAGGCACTTACTCTGAACCAAGTCGTTGGCTTGAGCAGCTTCCTCAGCAGTAATAGCATACACCCGGCCTGCAGTCGGTGAACTGGAACTCCCAGCCCGATTGTTCCTCAGAATTACAGAATTGTTGTCGCGTCCACCATTGCCTCTACCTCCTCTGTTACCGTTTCCACGACCTCGTCCTCGAAAGCCTCCACGGTTTACACTGGCATTCGATTCAGTCGGTTGGAGAAGAGGATAGTTAGGACGGACGTGTCCTTTCTTGTTGCAATGGTAGCAAATAACTTCTTCATCTTTGTCACAATTCTGAGCATAGTGGTTGCCACCACATCTAAAGCATTTGATGTCCCTCGGTCTACCCACTGATCGGCCACCAACATTCACTCGGCCTCGGGATCTAGAGGATGATTCTCCTCTAACAGACTTCCCTTGCTTCTTAAAACTGACTGGTGGTAGCCTTGAAGATCTGTCCAACTTACTGTTCGAGCCAGTTGAAGCTTTATCATCTTCCTCATATATTCTGCATTTATTGATAAGGATCAGAAAGCTCTTAATCTCCTGGTGTCAGAAAGCCTTCTTAATCTTTGGGTTCAAACCACTCTCGAATGTGATACATTTTGAACCTTCAGTGCCCAACATCTGGAAAAGAGGATAGAACAAGCACAGCTCCTCAAATTTCGCTGCATATTCTTCAACATTCATATTGCCTTGTCGGAGTTCCATGAATTCCAATTCCTTCTGGCTCCTAACGGTGTTTGGGAAATATTTTTCAAGGAAACTTTCCTTGAAATTCTCCCAGTTCAGCTTGGTCCCAACAGCTACCAGTCGGGCTTTAGTCATCCTCCACCAGTTTTCAGCTTCTTTCCAAAGCATGAAAACAATATATTCGACCTTTTGTGCCTAAGTGCACTGCAGACTGCCAAAGATCCGTTCAAGATTCTGGATCCAGCATAAGCTTAATCAAGCTGAAATCCTCCATGGAATTTAGTCGATTTTCTTTTCAAGAAACAATCAATGCTTTGATTGTCACTCGGCTGTGGTTAGTTCTGCCTTTCTAAAATGTCAGCAACACACTGGAAGGCAGCAACCATAACATCCATACCATGAGGGTCCATTTCTTATCCTGAAATAATCATCATACTTTAGTACCACTCATGGATACGAAAGCAATTTATTCATAGTTGATTTCCTCAACTATATTACATAACAACAACAGTGACATGATTTCACTCAATTCATAGCATTTCGTAGTTTAACCTTGGCCTTAGACTTTTCAAGTCTGCTCTAATACCAAAATATAACGTTCTTAATTTTTAAATAAAATTTCAATAACCAAATAGATTTTTCATAAATAATTTTAAATTTCCAAATAGAAGTCGGATTAAATAATTAACAATATCGGTTTTACTTCAATCCTACCAGCTCATTTAAAAATACAAATAAATGATTCAAAAATCGAACAGAGTTTGAATTAATTAACACTGTCATATTTACAATGGCCGACCGGCCCATTAAAATATACAAATAAATAAAATCACTTGGTATAACGAGGAGCCAGCCAAGGCTTCTATAAATAACTATGTGCACTATGTACTAAACAAGTATATATATAATGCTCCAATCGGCTGGGTGACTTCATATGCTATCGTTGTGCCCTTTATCCACTGTAAAAATAATAAGTAAGGGGGTGAACATAAACATATCAAATAATAGTTATTGAATTGGATTAAAAGTCCAATTCATAACTATATATAAATAAACACAAGCAAATCAAACAACTCAGTATAAACAGTATGATATTCTCAATAACATATATATATTAATACACACACCTGCTCAATCAGATAAATCCATTATTAAGTATTTTATTTTTGTTGCAACACTGGCTTCCCGAGCCATAACTCAGCTATCAGCTGAACCGGCCGTTTTACAGGTACCAAACCGTTTACACCCTTATGTGACACCATCACTCTCAGTGACAACGGTGAGTGCCACGGGCTAAACCCTGAGCCCCGCTCAAGAGGTTGCCTTGAGTCCCACCCAAGGTCTTTTGTCTTTTGCCTTGAGTCCCACCCAAGGTCTTTTGTGGAAACCACATCATACAAATATCATATACATATCAAGTGCATCCCATGCCTTTATTCATCATGAAAATTCATAAATACTACTCATATTATCATCATCAATCACATGCCATCAGCCGATCTAATCATCAGTCACACATATATGTATATAATCAACACACCAATATGAATAGAGATATAAAAACATAAAACATCATATAATTGGGCCTCACAATAATTTACACACATCTCATATGTATATAATAATAACACCCTGAATCCATTCATAAACTATTAATTTGAAATGTAACGCTCCCCCTACCTGGAAATAAAGAGTTCCAGTAGCTTTTCAAGCTTTAATCAATTTTAGCTTCACGAATTCCGATTAGAAGTGGAGCACTGAATCAGTCTCAGCTTTGTCTCTTATGGAGTTCAAGTTTTCACGCAAGAAGGAAAGAAAGGAAAATTATTTTCTCCTTCGTTAATGGTTTCCAGTGAGGATTGGAAAAGGAAGACTATAGATAATGTTTTCTCTTTCAAAAGTTTCTAAACTCATTCAACAGTAGAAACTGGTATTTATATCGTTCATGCAAAAGAGAGACATGAACGATAGGAAATTGCCTGCTGTACGTTTCTTCAAATGATAGGTAAGGAATAAGCATTTAATGAAAAGAGACAACACATCAGAAAAAGTCCCATACTTAGGAAAATATCAGAAAAAGAGTTTGCTGGAAGGTAGAAGAACAGAGTGACGTGGAAAGCTTTAATAATTAAAATAATTATTAATTCTAACTCGGTTCCAACATATTCCTACTCGGTTTCAGTGTTCTGGGCATATCTTTCCGAGAAGATTCATCAGAACCTCTTTCCGCTCATAATTCCTTCATTCAGAGAAAATTCACTCGTAAAGGTTTCATCCCATGAAATACTCAGCTTTCCTCTCTCGGAAATATCCCACATGGAAATATCTCATTCTGATAGCTCATTTAGTTATATTTCTGTCTGAGTCAAACCTTCTCTTGCGTCACTCAGAAACGTTCCATCTGAAATCACTCAGAGCTTGAAGACAATCCCCTCTCGGGAGTATTTTTACTCGAAAGAATCATTCGGGTTTGAAAACCATTTAGAAGACGAACCCGAGTTCAAATTCAACAATTCTGACCGAACACAATTGAATGAATTTACCACTCGGTCATTTACTTCCCTTGAAATTATTCACTCAGAATATACTCATTCAGAGTTGGAGTCTTTCTCTGTCCAGAAGTAGTCTCCTTGCAAAGACTTACTTGGTCTATTTCAATCGTGCCATCTCTCTTGGAAGTATCACAACTTGGAAATACTTCACTCAGTCACTATTCAGAATTTCTCAGCCTAAGAAGTACGTGTTCAATTCAAAGCTTCTCTATTCAGAAGTACTTTTCTCAGAATATTCACTCGGAAACGTTTCACTCGGAGACGTTTCACTTGGATTTGCTTCACTCGAAAGCGTCTCACTCGGATAGTGTTGCTCTTTGACTCAGAATGATTTTGTTAATAATGTTTCACTCGAAAACATCTTAAATTCATTCGGAATCTTACACATTCTTACTCGAAAAATCTTGTCTCTATCATTATTCACTCGGAATTTCATTCGGAAATCTTCCTTTATTCCTTAATAAATTATTTTTCTACAAATTATAAAAATTGGGATGTTACAGAGGTGACAGAAAAATAGGTCATGGGTTTTTGACCTCTGCCACACGTAGGTTTCCCTTTTGAACCTTTTGTTGCCTATCTCTTGGGAGGGGCCTGATCCTTTCAAGGAAGTAGTTGATGGGAAGTTGGTTGATCCCCTCAAATTAGATGACGATGAGGCTGGTGCTTGCGATCCTCTTTCTTCTCCACCTATTGGCGTAACCCCCTTGAACTCTGTTGCCACTGATGGGCTTGCTCCTTAGGCTTGGTCCTTTACCTTTTTTTCTTTTTTGTTTCTTTTTTATTCCCGACTATTTTTGGCTGGTAATCTCCTTTTAAGTAATAAAAGTATGCTTCTTTATCCAGTTATTGTTGGTAGTTGGTTTTATCCCCAGGTGAGGGTCTCTCACTCGGGTCTTCGGGTCTTGACGTAAATTAATGAACAAAAGTGTCGTTACTCTCGAGTGAGCGTCTGGGTTTTTAGGACTTACCCTGAGTGAGTGTCTCTCACTCGGGTTTTTAGGACTTGGTGTAAATTTATGACAAAGAGTGTCGTTACCCCCGAGTGAGCCTCTCTCACTTGGGTTCTTAGGACTTCACATAAATTGATGAATAAGAGTGTCGTTACCCCTAGTGAGTGTCTCTCACTCAGGTTTTTAGGACTTGACATAAATTGATGACCAAGAGTGCTGTTATCCCCAAGTGAGTGTCTCTTCTCGGGTTTGTAAGACTTAACAAGAGTGTCGTTACCCTTAAGTGAGCGTCTCTCACTCATGCTTTTAGGACTTAATGTAAATTGATGAGCAAGAGATGAAATTGAATATTTTACTTTATTGAATATTGTGCGCAGGCCTCATTAGAACCTTCCATGAGGAAAACCTTGTGGGAAAATCCTCCTGGGTAGGAAAAAGAGTATCCATGGCTTTTATCAGCTATAATACATTTTCAAGTGCATAACATTCCATGTTCAAGGGATATCTCTGCCCCCCAGTTCTTCCAATCGGTATGCACCTTTTCCCACTACCTCTTTTACTTGGTACGAGCCTTCCCAATTTGTTGTAAACTTTCCTTCTTCTCTTGGCCTGCAGTTTTTTTCAGCTATCCGTAAGACTAAGTCCCCGTTCTGAAAGGGCCATGGTTTAAGCATAGTGTTCCACCTTTGAGTGAATCTTTGTTTGGAAGCTTGGATTTTTATAAATGCCATATCTTGTTCCCTAAGCTAAGGTCAAGATTTTCTTTTCTTTCTTTATCATCGTCGTCTTCATCATGGGTCGATCTTTGGAGAGAAAGTTCCCCCAACTCTTCTAGGATCATGGCATCTGCTCCATAAGTGAGTCGAAATAGTGTCTTGTGGGTAGCCGAATAGGGAGTTGTATGATAAGCCCATAGTACCCCAGGTAGCTCATTTTCCCACCTTTCTTTTGCTTGCCCCAACCCACACTTCAGCTCTTGTAGTATTACCTTATTTGCTGCCTCAGCCTGGTCATTGGTCTGTGGATGTTCAACTGAAGAAAAATTTCTTTTTATGCCCAGATTGCTGCAAAATTCAACAAAAGTTTTATCTGTAAATTGTCATCCATTATCAGAGATGATGGTATGGGGGAGTCTATGTCTACATATGATGTTTCTCCATATGAAATTCTTGATCTTAACTGCAGTAATATGGCAAAGGGCTCCACAACAATCCACTTTATAAAAAGGTCGATCACCACCAAAAGGTATTTTACTTGCCCTTACCTGGAGGAAAAGATCTAAGGATATCTATGCCCTAAGTGTTAAGCGGCCATGAGGAAAGGATTCTGTGCAATGGTTCTGGGTGGTTGTGGATCTGATTTACATTCTTCTTACATGATTTACACTTGTGGATAAATTCAGAGTAATTAGCCCATAATATTGGCCAAAAGTATCTCACTCTAAGGCCCGGGCAGCTAGGGGCGAACTCCCCCATGGTGTTCACAGATTCCCGAGTGAAGCTCTCGCAGTATGTAATCTGCTTGTTCAAGGCTAGGACATTTAAGGAGGGTAGCGTAAATCCTCATTTGTAAGTTGTCCCTTCATAAGAGTGTAATTAGCTGCATGTGCTTGTATCTTCTTTGATTCCGAGGGTTCTAAGGGGAGATCCCCCTAGTTAGGAAATCTATAATCAGAGTCATCCACGTAGCCTCAGGGTGAGGGTGACTTTATTTATCCGTTTTTCTTCCCTAATTGTGGGCTCTTTTAGGGTGACTTGTATAATCATCTTCAAGTTACCTCCTTTTACCGTACTAGCCAACTTTAAAAGTAAATCTGCCTTTTCATTTCCTGCTCGGGGGACATGCACTATTTTGAAAAGTTTGAATTCATTTATCACCTACTTTGCTTGATGTAGGTACCTAACCAGAGTAAGGTCTTTAGCTTGATACATCCCCTTTAATTGTCTTGCTACCAACCGTGAGTCAGCTTTTACCTGTATGCACCTAACTCTTAGATCCAGTGTCATTTGTAAGACTATGATTAGTGCCTTATACTTTGCCTGGTTGTTGGTTTCCTTGAATAAGAATCTCAAGGACTCTTTAATTATTAATCCACTAGGAGATTCGAGTATGATCCCTGCCCTGCTCCCCTTTTCATTTGATGACCCATCCACTGATAGGGTCTACAAATTATGTTCTGCGTCATACTCTTCCTGATTATCTCCCAACTCCACCAAGAAATCTGTTAAAGCTTGTGCCTTGGTAGGTCCTCGGGGTTCGTAGTGAATTCCATATTTTTATAGCTTTATTGCTCATGCCACTATTCGCCCTACCAGTTCTCACTTTTAGAGTATTTTACTGAATGGTTGATCGGTTCTGACTACAATTTGGTGGCTATAGAAGAAATGTCGTAACTTCTGAGCAGTCACTACAAGGCCGTATGCAAATTTTTCCACCTGTTGGTATCGTGTTTCAATGACCTATAGAGTTTTGCTTGTGAAATACACAAGGTGTTGGATAGGACTGTCTTCTTGAACAAAAACCGCACTAACAACATGTTCTCCCGTGGTGAGATATGCTACTAGTTTCGTCGCTGGACTTGGCTTGGTCAGTATGGGAGGGGAAGCCAAATATGTCTTCAAATCTTAAAATTCTTTCTCACACTCTTTGGTCTACTCAAATGCATCGGTTTTCTTTAACACTCGGTAAAAGGGCATCAATTTCTTGGAAAATTTAGAAATGAATAAGGGTAGGACTGCAATTCTCCCAATGAGACGTTGTACCTCCTTGATGCTTTGGGGACTTCGTATCTCTAAGACGGCGTGACACTAGTTTAAGTTGGCTTCTATCCCTCTATGTGCCAACATGTAGCCCGGGAACTTCCCGCCCTGGACCCCAAATGAGCACTTCTCAGGGTTGAGGCGCATGTTATGTTTTCTCAGTTTAACAAACGTCTCTTCTACGTCTATGGTGTGATCTTTTGCCTCCTTAGTTTTCACCACTATATCATCCATGTAAACCTCTATATATTTCTACCAATCTGCTAGGAAAAAATCTTGTCAACCAACCTCTAATAAGTGGCCCTAGCATTCTTCAGCCCAAACAACATGACTCAGTAACAAAATTTTGCTCTACCCGTGATGAAGGTAGTCTTCTCTTTATCCTTCGGGTCCATTCTGATTTAATTATACCTTGAGTACCCATCCATGAAGTTGAGTATCTGTAAGGATGGAAAAACAGGCTCGCCCGCCCCACCAAAGCCCATCAAAAATCGGGTCGGGCTGACCCGCCTTGCCAAGTTAAACGGCCAAAAATTTAGGGCCCGCCCCGCCTAAGGCGGGCCAGCCTGCCAAAGTTAAAATTGTAATTTTTTAATAAAATATGTCAAATTAAGATTAAAAATTAGAAAAATAATTTTTTTAAAAATTAAAGAAAATATTAAAAGAAATGTATAAATAGTAAGAGATGTTACTTTTTTTTTTAATTTTAAAAAATCAAAGTATATATTTTAATAAAATAAAGTATAAATTAGTAATATTTATACTTTTTTTCTTTTGGCGGGGGCCCATCGGGCCGGCCCGCCCCGCCAAGGTTTTGGCCTGCCAAATTGGTGGGCCAGGCGGGGTGGGCCTTGGCGGGAGACAGGCTAAAAGTTCTTGTCCGCCCCGCCAAATTTGGCGGCCTAGCCCGTTTTGCCATCCCTAAGTATCTGGTATCCTGACGTACCATCTACCAAATGATCAATGCTAGGTTACAGATAGATCTTTAAGGCATACCTTATTCAGATTAGTGAAGTCCACATATATTCTCCGCTTGCCATTGACTTTCTTTACCATAACTACATTGGATAACCAAGTCGGGTACTTCACTTCCCTTATGAAGTTAGCCGTCAAAAGCTTATCTGTATCTTCTTTGACGGCTGCTCTCCTGTTAGAGCCTAGCTTATGTTGTTTCTGTGTGACTGGCTTAGCCCCAAGGTTTACATTTAGTGATTGACATATGACACTTGAATCGATTTCAGGCATATCAGAGGGATTCCATGCGAAGAGGTCCGTGTTGGCTCTCAGCAAGGTAACCAATGATACTTCTAGTTTGGATCCAACACTGCGTTAACATAAGTATACTAGATCAGGTTAGACTTGATTTGGACCAGCTTTAGGGATTTGACTAGTTGTAGCTGTTTGACCTGCCGGTCGTGAGGGTTAAACCTTATTTCAATATCTTCTTCTACTATGAACGTCTCTCTAGGGTGCAGACTCTCACGGTAACATTCCTGAGCTATTTCAGGATCGGCTCAAATAACTTTTATACGCCCATCTTCGAAGGGAAACTTCATTGTCAAATTTAGGGTTGAGATAATTACTTTGAATGTGTTGAGGGATGGATGCCCCAAGATAGCCTTGTATGAGCTTGGAAAGTTGACTACCAAGTATTTCATAATTACCGCCCGACCGTCTCCTAAGCTAAAGATGGTCTTCAGCTCGACGTACCCCATTACTTGCACAGAATCACCTGTGAAACTAAGTAATACACCATTATACCTTTTGAGCCAACTTGAGGGTAGTTGGAGCCTCTTGTACGTCTTCCAATGTAAGATATCTGTTAAGCTTTCTTGGTCCACAAGAACTTTTCCAACTATGCATTCTGCCATCTCCATGGTGACCACCATCAAGTCGTCCCTATTTGGGACTCCCTTAGGGAGGTCGAAATTGTCAAAGGCAATGATTCCTGTGCTCGGATAACTCTGTATTGAATTGATTTGGCTGATCCCATACTGAAAGTTGATCCTATGGCCAGGGAAGCTTCCTAAGATTGTGTGGATCACTCTATTCCCATCGTCCCTCACACCATTGGCCCTACGGAATTGGGAGCGGTTGTGCTCATAGCGGGGTCGGTCTCGGGGCTATAACACTATATGGCTTGGGAGTTCATGTTTTCTCTTCCGACCAGCGTCTCGTGGTATTTCTTCCTTCTAGTCAATAAATTTTTGTAGGTACCCTTGGTGGATCAGGTATTTGACTTGGTTCTTAAGGTACCAAAAATCATCAATTCCATGCCTAAATGCATGGAGGAACTTGCAAAATTTTAGCCGATCTGAGCCTTTGGGGCCTTCCCCGAGTGGAGGTAACTTGAGTAGTCTTGTGTTATAAACCTCATGCATTATCCAATCTCTTCTGCTGTTTAGGGAAGTGAAGGTGCTATATTTAAGGTTTGGGTAGAGGCCGCCTCTCTGTTCCCTTCTTGGCCTCAAGCTTCTCTTTCAAGGCTCTGTTTTGGCTATACTCTGCTAGATGTGGCCTATTCTATCGACTTCTTTCTCCTCCATGTTGATATATCGTGCGACCCTCTGCCTGAAATCATCCATATCCACAGGGGGTGTTTTGGCCAACGAATCAGAAAACTTACAAGGCCCAATCTTCTCTGAATTACGTATAGGGCAACCTCTAAGTTAAGATTGCGTATTTGGATGGCTTACTCATTGAAGCAGGCCATGAACTACTTGAGGGTTTCATCCCGGGCCTCCCTGAGATTCACCATACTGTGGGAGGTTTGTTGTACCATCCGACTAGACGTGAATTAACTCAAGAATTTCTCTGTCAACTCCACAAAGCTTGATGGGGTTCTCGGTGGAAGGTGTAAGAACCATTGTAGGGTAGACATGGTCAACATGATTAGGAACATTCTACAAAGTAGGGCATCGGACGCTCCTATGATCAACATGGGAGATGCTCCTCTGGGTCCCCCCTCCCGTCATATTTTTCCATGGTTGGTGGTTTGTAGTTTTGTGGAGTTGGGGCCGCCATAATTTCCTCTGTGAATGGATGAGCAGTGTATGGGTTTTTCTGATTAGGTTTGTCTGTTCCTTTTATCAACTAAGTGTCGTGATAGCTGGTTCCCTATTGGGTAGTGTTGGTGTTGTGGTAGCTTGAGGCCTCTTGTTTTTCTGTCTTACGAGTACGCAACTCATGGTTTTCTCGTCGTAATTCCTCCACTATCCGTTACAATGTCTCGACCATGGTTGCTAGTTTCTACATCTGATCATCTCCGTTTCGCGGTTGCTGTTGGGAGTTGCCATGCTCTCAGCGGCTGTGGTTGCTGCGGGTGGTCACCATTCTTCTTCTTATTCTCCAGGATTATAAGGTTTTGTATGTGTGTAGGAACCATTTTACCGAGCCCCATAGTGGGTGCCAAAATGTTCACAATGAGTTAAGAGACTAAAACCTTAGAGAGATTACTTTAAAAGAATTAGGGTTAAATAACTCAAAATGTCACTTAATTTACAATAGGGGGCTCCGAGGCCATATATACAATCAATGTGCCAAAGAAGAAAATAAGACGTGGATGACTCAAGACCCAGGCCCACGAGGGAACATGGGATAACTGTATCCTACTAGGTCGGCTAGGGGTTTGACCAATCTCTAACTCTAGCCTAAAATGAGGGGAGAGGGAGTGTCATGGTGCCCTCCTGTATCTGGGGGGAACAATAACCATTTAGATAAGATCAAAGCATATAATTAATTTAAATTTAAAATAATAGCATATACCTTTTTTTATTCTAACTAAAAAGTATATCTTATCTCCTAATTTTTTTGAAAAGTTGTTACATTGTTTATAATTTTTTGTGTATTTACAAATTACCTTATAATTAGACTTAATTTGATAGAAAAACACATAAAATATAAATCATATAATTATATATTTTTTTAGTTAAATGAATAGGTGTCACCTTATGATAAAATCAAATATTGAAAACCTATCTAATACTTTAGAAGAGGATGAAAAGTTTTATAAGAGGTAACAACAATGATTAAAACATAAATGAGGAAAACGATCCCAAAGACGTAACAATTTTTTAAAATTTTTTGGAAAATAAAATATCAGTTTTTAGTTAGAATAAAAAATGAGTACATATTATTATTTTTAATTTAAATTAGTCTTATCATTTGATAAATGCTCTTGGTTAACTATTCTCATTTGTTACCTTATCACTTAATATGCTCCTTATATATATTGTTAAACAATTATGGAGTATTAAACAAAAATATTATTTGTTCAATAAAAAAGTTAAGCAGAATTTCCTATACATAGGTCGGCATAACTAGCTTTAACAAAATACTAAATCATTTAATGATTTTTTATTAGATATATTTTTTTGAAACTTAATTTAAATGGTAAGTTGATATTATATAGACGATAGTTATAAAATGATAGATATATCAAGAATTATTTAGTACCCTATCAAAAGAAAAAGGGGAATTATTTAGTACTACATGTTATAAAGTTTTAAACATACATATAAATTAATAAAGGTTATCTTTGGTTAAGTTTAACCCAAAAAAACACTACAAACTATCTATGTCATTTAGAAACCGTGTATATGGTTTTCTGCCCCACTTTACACGGGAAACAGAAAAATTCATCTTCTTCCTTTTCTTTCTTTATCTATTGAGGAACATTCTTTATTGTAAACCAAAAAAAAAAAAATGTAGCATTCTCCACCTTATTAACCTTATTATTCTTCTATTCTATCCTTTTGATGGCAAGTCCCTCATTAGACAAAGCCTATGATAAAACCAAAGAGACTTGACTAACTTAACAAATTAGTGAAATAACAAATAGCACAAATGGAATCTATTCAAGGTCAAACTTATAGTTTTTTTTGGGTAATAAGAGGGGTCCATAATTGCCAGCTCAATACACTGTTTGTTTTTCTTTAAAATGGGGTTATGTAAACCCAAAAATATTCAGTGTAATTTTCCTAACATTTATTTGATATTTGATATGAAAAGTCAAGTTGCTATTAACCAAACGTTTATATATAATATTTTAAAACTCATATAATATTGATTTTTTTTTACTTCTATGATAATGAAATTTGAACAGTTGTACGTTTACAATATTTTAATTGTTTTCTGCATGAAAAACTTTACATTGAAAACGAATTAAAATGAATTCATATAATATAATCAATTTTAGCTTAGTCAACTGAGGAAGTTGAAAATGCATATAGGAGTTTTAATTTTATTTTGGGTTGTGTCTTCCATGTATTGGTTGTGGTACCAAACACATGGTTTTTTTATTGGTGGAAAATATCAAACGTATGGCTCTATGAATGTAGAAACCTGACAGGTAAATTTCATATAAAAGATAATGTAATGTTTAACTTATAACCTCAAGTTATTAAATTGTTGAAACGAAGTTTTTTTAAAACATTATTTAGTTAAATAAACTCAATTAAGCCTTATAAAAAGCCTGTAAGTTTAAGTGTATATATATACACACCGTGTAACGTACGGATTATAAAGAAAATTATTTTTTAAAAATAGATGACTTTTTATTAACTAAATCTATGTAACTAAGCTAACCTGTTATGACCCTAAAATCAAGGTTGATATTATATGAAGTTGTTCATCATATTATCTAAACATGCCTTATTTCTCGTCTTCCAGGTTAAAATATACTAAATTAATTAATTAATTAATTACATTAAAACGACGAGACAAGAAATGAGACATGTCAAGACACATGATTTTAATATATATATATATATATATATATATATATATATATATATATATATAGTTTAGATCAATTATGTGAGTTTTTAAAAAAATGTATATGACCTTTTAAGTGATCATGTGACTTTAAAAAAACTTTTAATCTCAATCATCCATTCTATGGTTATACACATCAAATTTGCTCATATCACTTTAAGAAAATATTTTCGTAAATATATATATTCCAAATTTTAACAACCCTTGTCGATTTCTTTTTTATTTTTATTGTCTCTAAATATTACAATCAGCAGCCCATCCTTGCAATTGTATATAGGGGTGTTCATCATTCAATCCAATCCAAAGAAAACGAACCGAAAAAATCGATATACAAAAAAACCGATAACTGAAAAAATCAATATTTTTTAATGGATTGGATTGGATTTCGGTTCCACCTTCAGGACCCGATCCAATCCAAATCAATCTAAAGTTTTTTTTACTACTAGTACTATTCTGGACCTGTTACATAAAAGCCCAATATATTTCCTTTATTTCTATAATTCCTAAAAGTAAAATAGCTTAGGCCCAAATGACAATGTCCAATATTTCAATTTTATAATTCATGCACAAAGCAGCTTAAGCCCAAATGACAATGTCGAATGTTTTAATTTTAATATTTTATGATTCATGCTCATCAATTGCTCAAATTAGAAAGAAAAGAAACCTTCATTTCGCTTCACTTGTCTATTACTACTATTAGTATGTGATTTCTATAGTAAGTTTTTTTTTTATTTTAAGGTATTTTCTAAAAACCGAAGTCCAATCCAATCCAAAAGGATATATATCGGATCAAATCGGATTGGATTTCATGAAACATCCTAATCGATTCAATCCAAACCGCATAATGATTTCTTGATTGGATCAAATGAATTTTGGTCTCAAAATCGATCCAATCCAATTCGCGAACACCTTTAATTATATCCTATGACGTCACTAGCTTATGTCACTTCCTTTTCCCTTTTAAATAACGCAAACACATTGTTGCCCACTCCTATTGAAAATTGAACTATTCGTATTAATAAATCTTTGCATAACGGATCAGTTATTTAAGCGGTGAAAACACTGATCTAAATAAATTGTAATCAAACTAGAGTTAAATTAAGGTTGAATCGGCAACATTAAAGAATTAAATTGGACTGATCACTTAACCGATTTACAGTTTAACTAGTCGGATTTGCTGGACTAGTTTGGTTTTGACAACAATGATATTAATCATACCTATATTTTTAATTAAATTTTATTAGATTAAAAAATATTCTTCGTTGAAAATTCCTAACTTTAATTATTAAATTTGATGAAAATTATTAAAAACTATTATTCCAGTTAATTCACCCTTATTGTAATTATGATTTTCACAATATTTTTATTTTATTAATGATTTGGAATGGATACCGGCTCCATTCTGCATGCTCAAACGTTCCCTCCGGTATAGGGCTAGAGGAGCCATCATAAGAATTATGAACATATCATGTCAGTTTTGATGACCACCGGTGTCCTAACACTCCATAACCTTGACCAGAGTCACTACCATGACAATTGAACCTCGAATCAAAATACTTCTGACTGGAGTCAGACTAAAGAGAGTAGTCATTAAGGACACCGACCCAAACCTATAAAAATGTCAGCACACACATGATGTACGAACCTACTATGACACATGCCACGAGGGGTGAGATCACCCTCTCGCTATAAATATCACTCTCACAATCATAAATGATAAGCTCTTTGGTACCCAACACCATGCTCTAAAATAGCTTTATTAGAATCCAGTCTGACTTCAGCGTGAGAGTGTCTTTGCAGGTACCATCTTCCTTCGCCCCTCAGTGTGTTGGGCTGGGACGGGGAACTCACAACGATAATGTACAACGTCTATAGTCCAATTTCGGCTATGAGTCTAGACTTACCTAGCACCTAGAATATATTCCACACCACATAGGGACTGGCCTATAACATCGGGTACTAGACCCCGGTCTTGGGACAATTAATTGGCATGCCCGGTGGGACCGCTAAAAGTATTCCCACTATCACATTCCGAGATCATTTTGCAAACCCACGCTGGTATAAGGAAGACAGAGGCATGCTCTCTCCTAACTCCAGATGGCCACATTACAAATCCACATCACCGAAAACTGTACATTTACTCATGACGATCACATACAATGTCCACACAAGAGTATCCTAGTAAGTGACACCCTGATTATTTCAATTGACCGACTACTTGGCCTCAACGAGTGGTAGGGTAGATCTTTTGAAGACCATACTGGACCCCAAATAAGTGGCCTAAGTAAAATGCCCACCATGAAACTTGTGGTAAACACCGATGCCACGAAGGTTCAATTCTGCCCAAGGATTCCATGTGTTATTTGTCTCACCATAGTGTTGAAGGCCATCTCGGCTAAATCTTCAAACTAAAAAAGCTTATCCTACTACTCGTCCTTTTCCATGGCATGATTTTTCTTCAGGGACTTGACCTCGGTCTCAAGCTCTTCGAATCTTCTTCTCAGTGTTGGCCTTCTAAAAAACGGCCTCATCAAGCTTGACCTGCAATGCCTTAAAAGCATCATTGGTAGTTTTTATCCTATACTCAGCTTTGTCCGCTCTCTTCATAGCTGAGGTCAAACCATGCTCCAGCTTCTTGTGGTTTTGCTGCTCCTTGGTAAGGGCGGTCTAGGCCTCCATCCTTAGAGCTTCAACTTTCATCATCTGTTTGAAGTATTGTTTCACTTTGTCAATAAAATAATAAGATTAGACAAGGGATTGAAGGACCTCGACCACTTCAATTAAATTAAAAATTGCACCTTTGGTCACATTCCAGACCTTACTGGAGGGAAGATCTTTCTTCAACTTGAAAGGGATTTGAAATCTCATCGGTGTATCTCCAATTGCTTGAAGAAATTTAGAAATGTCGGAGTTGTAGAAGGGTCCGTCGACCATCATACGCTGAACCTTATCCAAAATGTTCTTAGGACAGGGAACACCGTCCTACTCAGATTGAGGCCAGGAAACCCAACTTCATCCAACTTTAGCTGGCCTTTATTCCTCTTTGGCTCCTAGTGTTCAGTCTCCTTACCGAGACACCTCTTATTTCTTTTATCAAAGGTTCCAACAACCTCTGGATTCAGATTTAAGGAACCAACCTTGTCATCCGATATGCTCACATGTCTAGCCACAACCTTGGCCCCAAATGGGTGAGACTCGATTTTCAGCATCAGCTGCAACGACATTTTAGGCTTCGGCCTGCTCCTTTAACTTTTTTTAACAAATCAATCTTAGCCATCTTGGCAAAACGGGTCAGGCCCGTCAAACCTTTCAAATTTGGCAGGGCGAACAAGATTTTTTACCGTACCTCCCGCCAATTTGGTAGGCCAAAACCTTAGCGGGGCGGGCCGGCCCGACAGGCCCCCGCCAAAAGAAAAAATTATAAATATTACTAATTAAATACTTTATACTTTATTTTATTAAAATATATACTTTTATTTTTTAATATTAAAAAAGTGACATCTCTTACTACTTATACATTTCTTTTAATATCTTCTTTAATTTTTTTAAAAATTATTTTTAAATGTTTTATCTTAATTTGATATATATTTTTTTATATAAAATTATAAATTTAACTTTGGCAGGCCCTAACTTTTGACCCGTTTATCTTAGCGGGATGGGCCAACCCGACTCATTTTTTGGCGGGCCAGGACCTAGCGGGCCAGCCTGTTTTGCCGCCTCTATCCTCTGTAGACATAAAAATTAGAATGTTAAAAAAAGCTGGTTCAAACACCGATTTAATTAACAATATTACTTAAATAAGTTTCCCGACATGATGTTTCCCCTAACAAAGCTTTGCAGGATATCTTTGAAAAAGTAGAGAAAGCCTTCGTGGCTTCTAGAACCACCTCTGACTCTGGAGACAACACATCTTCGCTGATGGAGTAGGCACTGTTTGTGAGCAAAAAATACTCATGCATCCATCTTGTGTAAAATTTCCTGGAAAAATCAAAAGTCTCCCAAGATACTAGTTTATCTTCATTTATTTTGACCTTAACAAATGAGCCCTTGAAGCTCACTCTGTCTGTCTTGGCCGATTCAGTTAAAGACTTAAAATCTGGAGGTTAATGAAGCCAAGCCCACCTCCTTGGTTATCCTAACGCATAACTTTACAGTATGTAAAGAATACGTCAAGGGAAACCGGATCCTGATCTTAAAAAACAACATCTTGTACATAAAAATATATCTTGACCTCGGTTGATGACAGATTCATTCAAATAACAAATGGCACAATACGGTAAATTAATCTTTATATTCCTCCCCATAGTGAACCATCACGTCTTCTATTATTACGTTACCCGTATCCACAACATACCGAGACACAAGACTTAAAGGTTCTTCATGGACCTAGAAGTAGGGTTTTTCACTTTCTCAGCAAGCCAATATATCCGGTGTGTAATTATGTTAGTCTTCTATGGATTGGTTGGGATAACGAGAGAGTTGGTGCTAGAGTAACCTTCAGATGTCATCAGTTAAATAATGTGGTGGGAAAACGATATGCAACTGTAAAAAACCACATCGTCAGTCAAATATGAATTGGCATTGCTTCCGGGCTCACTAGTAGAACCCATGTCAAAGCCAGACAATGTGGGGGACGATGCAGAAGAGTAAAGGGATGTGTCTAGTTCCTCTACTTCTCACGATGACATCCAAGTTGGACGCCAAGTCCCTGGGTTCCCCCACCAATGTTGCGCGTACCCTAAGGTAGCTCCATGAGTATAGCAAGGAAACTAATATGAATTCCCCCTTTGCGGCTCTCACCGAGATCGAACTGACGGTGCCTTAGATAGCACCTCTACGGAGTCGATGCTTGAGATGTCGTCCCCCATACCTTTCTATGTACAAGTAAACTAACATAAATAAGACAAGAAGGATGGTATAAAGGTACCTGCTGTGGTGATGTGACTAGTCTTTTTAGTATGAGCCAAACTTCTTTGTTAACAATGACAACTAGAAATATCAGAGCAACAACATTTTGGTATGATAAAACAAGTAAAAATGATAGGCCTCCACACCTCTCTTTATAAGCAAGACTGGGGAGCAAAGGGTTGCGTGAACGGTTGTGTCCCATTTATGGTGACGCTTCACATACCGTCTGAAAACACAAAGAATCGCAATCGACAAAATGAATCAAAACACACCATGTGGCACAACCTTTACTTACAAAATAACGCGTGACTCCGACCATAAAAAAAAGACACCGGTAATTATAACTTTGAATTTTATTTTATAATTATTTTTTTTTGCACATCGGCTACCATGGTGTAGGAATTGGATAGCCAATTGAAGCAACTCCCAAGTCACTTCAACAAGCCAGAGGGCTTATGATCCAGAATGGATGTCGGCCACCATTCCGCATACTCAAAGGTTCCTATCGGTATAGGCCTCGAGGAGCCATCATAAGAATTATGAATCTATCACATCGGTTTTGATGACCACTGGTGTCTTTACACTCCATAACCTTGATCGGAGTCACTACCATAACAATTGAACCTCAAATCAAAATACTTGTGACCAGAGGCAAGCTAAAGAGAGTAGTCATTAAGGACACCAACCCAGACCTGCAAAAATGTCAGCCATATATGATGTACGGACTTGCTCTGACACATGCCACGAGGGGTGACATCACCCATTCATTATAAATATCACTCTCACAACTCATAAATGGCAAGCTCTCTAGTACCAACATCATGCTCTAAAATAGCTCCGATATTAGAATCCAGACTGACTTGAGCGTCAAAGTGTCTTTGTAGGTACCACCTGCCTTCGCCTCTTAGCGCGTTAGGTCATGATGAGGAGGTCACAATAACAATGTACAATGTCCATAGTTCAATTCCGGCTACGAGTCTAGACTTACTTGACACCTAGAATATATCCTACACCACATAGGGGACCGGCCTACAATATCGGATCCCAGACCCTGGTCTCGAGACAATTCAATTAAATATTTTTTAAATAATTATACCTTTTTCATTATTGCACAGCCTCCAAACAGTTTTTATTAATTAATTATTGATATATTTAAAATTATATCTTCATGAAATTAATATTTTGCATACAGTTGAGTAATTATAAAAACATGGTTACTTATGAATAAAGAAATGGTATCGGTACAATATATATAATGCTGTATAAAGAAAAAGAGATAGAAATATAACATTTTAGACAGATGATGTGATACATGTTATGACGAGAGATAGACAGGAAAAAATGTTGCACATTACTATTAGATTAATATTTATTATACAAATAACATCCCTCTTAGTTTAAAACAATAAAATATTTTACTCAGATGATTATTAAAATAGCGTAAAATGGAAAGAGATAAATATTAACGAGTAGGAAAATCGAGTTTCGAGTCGAAGTCCATTACTATTCTCTTACCTAAAACAGTTTAGCAAAATAGTTAATCTTTTTTGTGCTATTAAATTCTTAGTTGTGTATTTTTTTTTTGAAGTAAAACATAAATCTCATATGTGATTATTGATATCTTATTAAGAGCAGCTATCTAAATAATATGTGGTAGTATATTGAATTTTGCTATGCGAGATAAGTTGGAATCATTTTTTGTGTGGATATAAATTGAAATCATTACATTTACTAATTTTAAATAGATGTTATTCACTTACACTTTTAATACATAGAATATAAGATAGAAAGAGTTGTTTTTAACTTAATCTATCAAGTTTGAATATATAGAAATATAATTGGGTTTAATTTATGAAATTGTGTTTTCTTTCGCTCATATTTTTTTTTATTAGCTTCTTCCACAGTTCCACTTCTACTAAAAACTTTGTATAGTGATGATTTAATTAATTCAGGACTTTTGTAAAATCATTTTAGTCTATGTATAGTCTTAGTACCCAACGTTTTATCACAATGTAATAAAGTATATCTACTTATAATAAGAATCGGTGAAGTTAGCGCATTTAGGCTGCATTTAGTTACATAAAATAAAAAAATTCTTAGAAAACTTTTTCACTTTTTAATTTTTTCAGGAAACTTTTTTAAAACTTATCTATTTTTTTAAAAAAAAATAGAAAACCCGGTTTTTAGTTTTCGATAAGTTTTCTTTGAATATTTTGTAAACAAACACCTTTTTTATTTTTTCAACTTTTTAAAGAATAATTTTTTAGTTTTCTTAGAAAACTTGTAAACTAAACACAACCTTAGTTTTCTTATAAGATTATTAAGTCATCAGTTAGTTAAATAATCGATAAAAAAATAATTTCTACATTGATAATGGAAACAATATTTTTATATTAGTTAATAAATTAACTAATTTAAATACTATATAGTATTTAAATGGATTATTTAGAAAACTAATGTTAAAAACTACTCTTTATATTAAACTGCATCAACTGTACTAACTGCAGTCAATTCAAATTCCTACGTACAAATAGTTTTTTTTTTAAAATAGATCCGGATTTAGTGCAGGAGTGTGAAGTTGGTAAATTTTGACTTTTAAAATTGGTCGTTTATTTTATATAACAAATTTTTAAAATAGTTTTTTAAACTAATTATTTTAACAACTAATTTAAAATCTATCACTTTTAAAATCTGTTATATATAAAATCGATTTCAAAAACCTAAAAGCATCAAACGTATTATTTCCCAAGTGTAGGGAATCTAGATCATTTAAAAACATGAGGAACGGTGAATTTTATTAATTGCTGCTATATCATTTTTTTTTTTGCTGCTATACGATTACTGAACAAATGCTAAAAAACAATAATTTTGTATGGTTGGAATAAGATTAGGATTATGTCCGAAAGGGAAAAATACTTGTGATTAAATAAAAGTAACTTTTATTTCATTTTAGTTCATTTAGGCAAGTGAATTGTCATTGTTTGTAGATGTTGAGTCTCGTCAGTTGTAACACCCTGGAGCCAACTTGAAAATCCCAAGATAATTACCATCTCCATATAAAATCCCTTGGATAACTTATCTTTCGCCTGGTAATTATCAAGTGATTCACAACTTGATTCCAGAGGTTACTGATACAATATCAGAGTACGAAACTTTTACATAACTAACTTTATTTTATTATACATAATATCAGAGTCTCATACATATTATATTTTACAACAGGCACCTAGATCTTTTTAAAATATAAAGATGTAAAGTACCAAAACATAGCATATGCATAATATAGCCAAAGTAGCCATGCAAGCAAGCATCATCATCAAAAGCCTTCATAATTCATCCACATCAAGCATCATCCACTTTGTCACATGTCTTCCTGATTAACCACTAAAGGGTTGCCACAAGTAACAGAAAGAGTGAGATAAAATATCAAATAAATAGAAATTAAATTAGACAAACACAACCACAAGTAGGATGCTATGCGATGCAGATGCCAAACAAGTATTTTGTATTATACTTTTGTTATTATCTTCCGTTCTTTATACGAATGAAAATGCATGATGGATCCATTCTGGTGGGAAAATCTGCAGTGATTTCCAACAATAACATTTTTACGGATATCCAACCGATACCGCGCCCCATAATGCAACACCAACATCGGATAACAATATCATAATATTAATAACAAGTGTTGCGGGACCCCCCTTAAGGACACACTGCTTAGCCCTTAAGACGGCCGTGGTATAAAACCACCGCAGAGGTCTGTGCTCAACAGAGCGCGTTCCCCCACCGGGAACCCCCTCAAAGAACCCCTCTGCGGATTCTTTGAACGGCCATTGCATATGATGCATGAATGCATTAAATTATCAAATTCCTTTATATAATTAACAATACAATTATTATATTAAATAAGCATACTTTATTTGTAATTTAAAGAATATGAAAACACATTTCCCATATTATTTATATCATAATTCATTCATATGAAAACACATTTTAAATATATGAAAACATATTTTCTATAATATTTAATAATTCAAAGAATATGGAAATACATTTTCCATGTTATAGTAATTATTTGATATCATATTCCAAAGAATATGGAAAAATTATATTTTCTATGATATAAAATTATACCACTAAAATAATTTAAAAACAAGAGTTTTCTCCTTTTAAATGTTTAAATAAACTTTTAAATTTAATTTAATTAATTATATTTATTTTATTTCAAGATAAAGTCTCTAAAATAATAAAAATCCAATAATGATAAAAATTCTGATTTTCATAAAAAAAATTATTATTTTAAGTTTTTAATCATATTTACGAAAATGCCACTGGTCTTATTTACGAAAATGCCATCGTTCTAATTTATTTACAAAAATGCCACCGCTTCTGATATATTTACAAAAATGCCACCGCACGTTTTTATTTACGAAAATGCCACCGCTTCCAGTTTTTAACACCGCCTAAAAACGTCCGCTGTTAAAGGGGTCTGTTATGCAGAACGAAAACAGCAGCTCTGTTCTTGCTGTTTTTGCTGTATTTTCACTTTTAATTTCAAAATTAAATATACCAATTGATTCCAAATCATCATACAACATCAGAAACATATCATATATCAAATTCTAAACCAATTAGCATTAATTTCACAATTTAAATCAAATTAAATTAAAATCTAACTATATGAGTTTCTAAACAATTAACAATTAAACAAGCAATTCTAACTTAATTTCTAAGTATTTAATATCCTATCTCCTCTTTCTTACCTTAATTGAAGATCCCTAAGCTTTTCTTGAGCTAAACTCCTTTGTATCTCCTCAATTCTTCAAGTGAGTGTGGTTCCTTAATATGCAAAATTGAAAGACTTTAAGATATGGAAATGGGTATTTTGAAGCTTGAAGAAGATGATGAAGGGTTATAGGATTAATGAGGCTTTTGATTTTGAAGAAATTTGGGAAGTGGAGGCCTTATTTATAGTGATTTTGAGGCGGTGGAATGAGGCGGTGAAGGAAAGGAAGAGAAATGGAGAGCCTTCGAGAGTTAGGAGACAGAGAAGATATTTCTTCTCTTTTTTTTTTTTTTTTTTTTTTAAATATAATAATGGGTTCCTTAATAATTCTACGTTTTATTGTCACGTTTTATTTTTGTTTAGTCTCATTTTAAATCCGATTTATAAAATAAAAATATCCCCGTAACCGGAATAAAATTTTCTATTTTCTAAGATTTATTTTCTTATTTTTCTAAGAAACTTTAATTTTTCGCTATTTAATTACCGATTCAAATTTAATTAAAAATTGGGCTGTTACACTCTCCCCCCGTTATAAAAATTTCGTCCTCGAAATTTAAACGTACCTTGTCAGAATAATTCAGGATATTGACTCCTCATTTCATCTTCTCGTTCCCAAGTCATGCTTATTTCATCTCCTTGTTGCCAGGCTACTTTCACCAATGAGATCTCCTTGCTTCTTAGTCGCTTGACGTCCCTGTCCATTATCTTCACTGGTGTTACTGGAATTGTAAGGTTTTCCTTAACTTCTATATCATCGGTCTCGATCACATGGTCTGGGTCAGGTACATACTTTCGTAATTGTGAGATATGGAACACATTATGAAGATTGGAAAGGTAAGGCGGCAATACGATCTGATATGCCACTTTACCTATTCTTTTAAGGATCTCATATGGCCCTATATACCTTGGAGTAAGCTTCTTACTTTTTAACACTCTTCCAACTCCTTTGTTGGGTGATACTTTTAAGAATACATAATCTCCAACTTGAAATTCTAATGGCTTCCTCCTTTGATCATAATATGACTTTTGTCGATCCTGCGCAATTTTCATCCTTTCTCTAATCATTCGAATTTGCTCTGTCGTTTGCCGAACAATTTCTGGTCCAAGAGTCAGGTGCTCACCTGTCTCTAACCAACAGATTGGTGTCCTGCACTTCCTCCCATACAATGCTTCATATGGTGCCATCCCAATGCTCGAGTGATAACTGTTATTATATGTGAATTCGATTAGTGGGAGATAATGTTCCCAGCTTCCACCATGTTCTAACACACATGCTCTCAGTAAATCCTCCAGGCTTTGGATAGTCCTCTCTGACTGGCCATCAGTCTGTGGATGATAGGCAGAGCTTAACTTCAGTCTAGTACCAAGCTCTTTATGCAAACTTCCCCAGAATCGAGAAGTAAATCTAGGATCTCTATCAGATACTATGCTTGACGGTACTCCATGTAATCTCACTATCTCCTTTATATATACTTGAGCCAATTTCTCAAGTGAATACTTCATGTTGATTGGAAGAAAATGGGCTGATTTTGTTAATCTATCGACTATCACCCAGATAGCATCATTGCCTCTTTGTGTTCTAGGCAAGCCTGACACAAAGTCCATGGCAATGTCATCCCATTTCCATACAGGTATTTCTAGTGGTTGTAATCCACCAGATGGTTTTTGATGTTCAACTTTACTTTTCTGACATATTAAGCAAGATGAAACATACTCAGCTATCTCCTTTTTCATCCTCTTCCACCAGAAGTCTTTTCTTAAATCTTGATACATCTTTGTAGATCCAGGATGAATACTAAGCATGCTCTTGTGAGCTTCCTCTAGAATCATCTTCTTTAGTTCTGCATCCTCTGGGACACATATTCTTCCTTTCATCCTCCATATTCCATCTGAACCTTCTTGTAATCCCAGATCTTTCCCATTATGTTGTGTCTCGATCATTCCTTGGAGACATACATCCAATCTTTGTTTTTCACACACCATCTTCAAAAAATCATTAGTGATTTTCAGAACTCTGACAACCATATTTACTGAAGATTTCTCCTCAACTGCTATGTTTAAGTCTCTAAATTGTTCAATCATTTCTAATTCTTTTATCATTAAAGTTGCCATATGAATAGATTTTCTACTAAGTGCATCAGCAACCACGTTGGCTTTTCCCGGGTGATACTTCAACTCAAAGTCATAGTCCTTGAGAAATTCCATCCATCGACGTTGTCTCATATTTAATTCTTTTTGGTCAAACAGGTATCTAAGGCTCTTATGATCACTATAAACTTCAAACTTTGCACCGTATAAATAGTGCCTCCAAATTTTTAAAGCAAAGACAATGGCTGCTAATTCTAAGTCATGAGTAGGGTAATTAAATTCGTGTGGTCGTAATTGCCTTGAAGCATAAGCAATTACTTTCCTTTGTTGCATTAGGACACAACCAAGTCCTAACTTTGAAGCATCACAATAAACTTCAAAGTTTTCTTGGGGGTTCGGTAAAGCTAGAACTGGTGCAGTTGTTAATCTTCTCTTTAATTCTTGGAAACTTGCTTCACATTCAGGAGTCCAGATGAAGGGTTTATTTTTACAGGTTAATCGAGTCATTGGTAGAGCAATTCGGGAGAATCCTTCAATAAATCTTCGGTAGTAGCCCGCGAGTCCTAAGAAACTCCTGATTTCGGTGACAGTTTTCGGCCTTTCCCAAGCTATTACAGCTTCAATCTTCGTAGGGTCGACCGACACTCCATTCTTAGATATCACATGGCCTAAGAATTTTACTTCATTAAGCCAAAACTCACATTTGGATAATTTGGCATATAGCTGTTTCTCTTTTAGTATTTGTAGTACTAAGTACAGATGCTTCTTATGCTCCTCCTTGGTTTTGGAATAGATAAGAATATCATCTATAAAGACAATGACGAATTGATCAAGGTATGGATGGAATATTCGGTTCATGTAGTCCATGAACACGGCTGGGGCATTAGTTACACCAAAAGGCATAACTAAATATTCATAATGGCCATAGCGTGTTCTAAAGGCTGTCTTTGGAATATCTTCTTTCTTCATACGAATTTGATGATAACCCGATCTCAGGTCTATCTTGGAGAACACAGTAGCTCCTCGTAATTGATCAATCAGGTCATCGATCCTCGGTAACGGGTATTTATTCTTGACCGTTACTTTGTTCAGTTGGCGATAATCGACACAAAGTCTCATACTACCATCCTTCTTCTTGACCAGTAGTACAGGTGCTCCCCAAGGAGATACGCTGGGTCGTATGAATTGCTTTTCTAATAACTCATCTACTTGCTTCTTTAGTTCTGCCAGTTCTATTGGAGACATTCTATAGGGTGCTCTAGCAATGGGTTCTGCTCCAGGAATTAGGTCAATAGAGAATTCTATCTCTCGTTCAGGAGGTAGTCCTGGAACATCTTCAGGGAATACTTCTGGAAATCCACAGACTACTGGTATCTTACTTACATCAGGAATAACTTTTCCTTCTGTAAGTGCAAATACCATGAATAATTGGGTTTTATTGTTTAAGGAATATCCTATAGGATTTTGTGAGACATCATACTCCTGACACTCCATGTTGTCAGATGGAAAGATCACGGTTTTATTACGGCAGTCCACAAGGACATGGTTAGCGGATAGCCAATCCATCCCCAAAATAATTTCCAAGTCCTTTAATGGTAAGCATACTAAGTTCACATTAAAATTTCTACCCCCTATATGTATAGAACAGCCTTCACACACGTTAGCTGTTCTAAGATGGTTACCAGTAGGAGTAGAGATAAGCAAATCATATTGCATAGATTTCATAGGTAAATTCAGACGCCTAACGCATTCTTCAGCTATAAAAGAATGTGTCGCACCAGAATCAAATAAGACAGATAAGGTAGTGTCGTTAAGAATGCACTCACTTTGTACTAAGTCGTCTGCCTGTGATGCCTCTGATCCACTGATTGCAAATACTCTGCCAGCTGCCGATGATCTGTTCTTATTATTCACTAGCTGTCCACTTTCTCGTCCTCGACTAGCTGTGCCTTTGACATTAAGTCCTCCGCGACCATTGGTATTATGTCCATCTCGAATGTTGGCTCCTCCTCTGTTGGCTCCATTGTTGTTGTTCTCAGTTTTAACATTCACAGTGTCAGTGCCTTGGTGAAGTTGTGGGCAGTTGGGACGAATATGTCCCTTCTGGTTGCATTGGAAACAGGTAACATCTGTTTGTGTACAATCACGGGTTCTATGATTTCCTCCACATTTGTAGCAGTTCCATGTGATTGATTGGTTCATGCGTCCTCCAGATAATGAAGATGATCCTCCTCGAAATCGATTCTGATTAAATGCTCCTCGCCTTTTAAAGTTCACTAATTGAGGTTTCAATTGTTTACTGCTTTTCTCTTGCTCGATCCTGGCTCGATGGTTCTCTTCAAAGATTCTGCATTTGTTGATTAAAGTAGGAAAACTCCTAATCTCCTGATGTCCTATGGCTTCTTTAATTTCTGGCCTCAGGCCATTTTCAAATTTGATGCATTTAGAAGCCTCAGTCCCTGGCTGTTGGAAAGGAGGATAGAACAATGATAGTTCCTCAAATTTGGTTGTGTATTCTCCGACAGACATATTCCCTTGTTTTAATTCTAAAAATTCTAGTTCCTTTTTGCTTCTAACACTAGCAGGGAAATATTTCTCGAGAAAGGTTTCTTTAAAATTCTGCCAGTTGAGTAGCCTACCAGCTTCCAGTAACCTATCGCGAGCAAAGATCCACCAATTCTCTGCTTCCCCTACCATCATATAGGTAGCGTATTCTACCTTCTGGGCTTCAGTGCAAGGTAAGGATCGAAAAATACGTTCCATTTCTTTAATCCACAGGTAAGCCACCTCTGGATTATAGTCTCCTTTGAATTGGGTAGGTTTCCTTTTCAGGAAACGGTCAAGTCCATGGGTTCCTTCAGCTAACCTTTGCTGTTCCTGTCTTTCAAGGATCTCAGCAAATCGATTAAATGCAGCAGCCATGGCATCATCGTTCTGACGTCTAGCCATATCTTATCCTACAGGTACCACTGCATTCGGTTATTGAGTATCTAATATACTCAGAGTTCTAACAATTTTATGTTATCTAACTAATAATTATACTAAACAAAAACATAAAAAGAGCACACATATCACACAAGCACACAAATTGCAAACAAACAGAAATCAAGGTTCACACACTTCAGGCTATCTTATGTTAATCTCTAGTCACTTCCTAAGGTTTTCTTTATATTTTATAAATCATTGCTCTGATACCACTTCAGTTGTAACACCCTGGAGCCAACTTGAAAATCCCAAGATAATTACCATCTCCATATAAAATCCCTTGGATAACTTATCTTTCGCCTGGTAATTATCAAGTGATTCACAACTTGATTCCAGAGGTTACTGATACAATATCAGAGTACGAAACTTTTACATAACTAACTTTATTTTATTATACATAATATCAGAGTCTCATACATATTATATTTTACAACAGGCACCTAGATCTTTTTAAAATATAAAGATGTAAAGTACCAAAACATAGCATATGCATAATATAGCCAAAGTAGCCATGCAAGCAAGCATCATCATCAAAAGCCTTCATAATTCATCCACATCAAGCATCATCCACTTTGTCACATGTCTTCCTGATTAACCACTAAAGGGTTGCCACAAGTAACAGAAAGAGTGAGATAAAATATCAAATAAATAGAAATTAAATTAGACAAACACAACCACAAGTAGGATGCTATGCGATGCAGATGCCAAACAAGTATTTTGTATTATACTTTTGTTATTATCTTCCGTTCTTTATACGAATGAAAATGCATGATGGATCCATTCTGGTGGGAAAATCTGCAGTGATTTCCAACAATAACATTTTTACGGATATCCAACCGATACCGCGCCCCATAATGCAACACCAACATCGGATAACAATATCATAATATTAATAACAAGTGTTGCGGGACCCCCCTTAAGGACACACTGCTTAGCCCTTAAGACGGCCGTGGTATAAAACCACCGCAGAGGTCTGTGCTCAACAGAGCGCGTTCCCCCACCGGGAACCCCCTCAAAGAACCCCTCTGCGGATTCTTTGAACGGCCATTGCATATGATGCATGAATGCATTAAATTATCAAATTCCTTTATATAATTAACAATACAATTATTATATTAAATAAGCATACTTTATTTGTAATTTAAAGAATATGAAAACACATTTCCCATATTATTTATATCATAATTCATTCATATGAAAACACATTTTAAATATATGAAAACATATTTTCTATAATATTTAATAATTCAAAGAATATGGAAATACATTTTCCATGTTATAGTAATTATTTGATATCATATTCCAAAGAATATGGAAAAATTATATTTTCTATGATATAAAATTATACCACTAAAATAATTTAAAAACAAGAGTTTTCTCCTTTTAAATGTTTAAATAAACTTTTAAATTTAATTTAATTAATTATATTTATTTTATTTCAAGATAAAGTCTCTAAAATAATAAAAATCCAATAATGATAAAAATTCTGATTTTCATAAAAAAAATTATTATTTTAAGTTTTTAATCATATTTACGAAAATGCCACTGGTCTTATTTACGAAAATGCCATCGTTCTAATTTATTTACAAAAATGCCACCGCTTCTGATATATTTACAAAAATGCCACCGCACGTTTTTATTTACGAAAATGCCACCGCTTCCAGTTTTTAACACCGCCTAAAAACGTCCGCTGTTAAAGGGGTCTGTTATGCAGAACGAAAACAGCAGCTCTGTTCTTGCTGTTTTTGCTGTATTTTCACTTTTAATTTCAAAATTAAATATACCAATTGATTCCAAATCATCATACAACATCAGAAACATATCATATATCAAATTCTAAACCAATTAGCATTAATTTCACAATTTAAATCAAATTAAATTAAAATCTAACTATATGAGTTTCTAAACAATTAACAATTAAACAAGCAATTCTAACTTAATTTCTAAGTATTTAATATCCTATCTCCTCTTTCTTACCTTAATTGAAGATCCCTAAGCTTTTCTTGAGCTAAACTCCTTTGTATCTCCTCAATTCTTCAAGTGAGTGTGGTTCCTTAATATGCAAAATTGAAAGACTTTAAGATATGGAAATGGGTATTTTGAAGCTTGAAGAAGATGATGAAGGGTTATAGGATTAATGAGGCTTTTGATTTTGAAGAAATTTGGGAAGTGGAGGCCTTATTTATAGTGATTTTGAGGCGGTGGAATGAGGCGGTGAAGGAAAGGAAGAGAAATGGAGAGCCTTCGAGAGTTAGGAGACAGAGAAGATATTTCTTCTCTTTTTTTTTTTTTTTTTTTTTTAAATATAATAATGGGTTCCTTAATAATTCTACGTTTTATTGTCACGTTTTATTTTTGTTTAGTCTCATTTTAAATCCGATTTATAAAATAAAAATATCCCCGTAACCGGAATAAAATTTTCTATTTTCTAAGATTTATTTTCTTATTTTTCTAAGAAACTTTAATTTTTCGCTATTTAATTACCGATTCAAATTTAATTAAAAATTGGGCTGTTACACTCGTCACATGAAATAAATTTATCCTTAATTTTAACATAGTGTGTTTGACTTTATTCTGTCAAATATTTTCGCTGTTTATACATTTCCTTACAAATTTCATTGATTTATTTTTTACTTGGATGAATCTGCACTGGTTTTATTTTTGTAGTTTTTACCATTGTGGGAAGGGAAAATAGATTACAACCCATGTCTGAAAAAAGATTTCTTATGCTCATGAGGCTTCAATCTTATTCAGGTTGCAGCTTTAGCACCAAATACTCCAGCAATGTACGAGCTTCATTTTGGTGTTCCAATGGCGGGTGCAATACTTTCTGCACTCAACACCAAGTTGGATGCATCAGCATTGGCACAGATATTGGAACAATTAGAGCCTTTCAAAGTCATATTTGTGGACTACCAATTTATTGACTCTACACTCAAAGCATGTGAAATGGTATCCCAAAAAACACTTAAGCCACCCCTCATTATCCTAATACCAGATTATGACCAAGAACCATCTTTCTTAGTCCCACAAGGTACCTTACACTACAATGAACTTCTTGCAATGGGACAAGAAGATTTTAAGGCTTTAACACCAAGCAATGAGAGTGACCCCATATCAGTGAATTTCACTTCAGGCTCAACAGGGGTTCCTAAAGGAGCTATTTATAGTCACAAAGGTGCATATCTAAATTCACTTGCAACAATTGCTCGTTTCAACATGAAACAAAAAATGCCTGTGTTCCTTTGGACAGTTGACATGTTTCGTTGCAATGGGTGGTGCTTCACTTGGGCAATGGCTGCACTTGGTGGCACAAATATTTGCCTAAGAAATGTGTCAGCAAAAGGTATATATGATGCAATTCACCTTTACAAGGTGACTCATTTTTGTGGCGCACCTTTTCTTTTGGACTTAATTGCTGATGCATCACCTAGTGACACGAGGCCTCTGCCTCATGCTGTGAGTGTCACAGTTGCAGGTGTGCTACCACCTCTTCAAGTTCTTAACAAGGTGGTGGAACTTGGATTTGATTTGAACATTGGATATGGTATGACAGAGGCTCTAGGTCCTGTTATTCTAAGGCCATGGAAACCCAATTCAGAGGATGAATTTACAAAGCTGAATTATGGTGAAAATTCAGAGTTTATACAAGAAGTTGATGTGAAGGATCCAGAGACTATGAAGAGTACTCCACATGATGGGAAAACCATAGGTGAAATAATGTTTAAAGGGAATACTTTGATGGTGGGGTACGCTAAGAATTCACAAGAAACTGAGAAAGCATTTAAGGGTGGATGGTATAGGACTAGGGATGTTGGTGTTAGGCAAATAAATGGTTCTATAGTATTTAAGGACAGAGCAAAGGATATTCTGTATCCTAAAGGAGAGGCTGTGAGTTCAATAGAGGTGGAAGCAGTGTTGTTGAATCATCCAAAGGTTTTGAAAGCTGCTGTTGTGGGGAGATATGATGAGTGCTTTGTGGAGTCACCATTTGCAGTAGTTAAATTGAAGGATGGATGTAGTGCCACTGCTGAAGATATCATCCAGTTCTGTGAAGATCATATGGCCACACACATGGTTCCTACGAGTGTGATGTTTGGGGATTTGCCTGTTAATTCAACTGGGAAGCTACAGAAATTTCTTATCAGGGAGAAGGTAAGAACCAATAAGTGGGAGTGACTCAACGAATTAGAGTGTGCTTTGTGGGGTTATAAATATTAAATAAGACTCATCAATTTGTTCCTTTAAAAGATAAAGATACAGTGTTTCTGTGTATGTCAAATTAGTACTTCAAAAGTTGTGAGTCATTGAATTAAATTGGTCCTCTAGTGATCATTCTGGATTAATTACTAGAGGTCTTTTTTAACTTTTAAAATAGTTAAAACCAATAATAAAAGTTGTGTAAGTGGTTAAGAAAGACCCAATGACCGTATGATAGCCAAATTGATTATTGGAAGGACTAATTTAGTAGCCTTAATATTTAAAAGACTAAGTTTAGGACTATTTTATTTTTTAGGTTCAAATTAACTATTTACTCTTATAAATAAAAAGAGAATTGAAAATTGACAATTATAATGATATTAAGATTTAAATATGTTTGTAGTCATCATTTGAAGTCAATATATGAATATAGTTGGCTTTGATATAAAGTAATGGGAACCAGATTTGAACTCTAGTTTTCATACTTTTTTCTCTCATTCATTTCACTGTTGTTCCAAATGACAAAAAAGTGTTTTTTGTGCTCAAATGAATAATATTAAAGTTACATAAAAGGGAAACTTCGGTTGCAATATACAAAGAAATGAAATTTAGAGGATCATCAAACCAAACTTAATTCAAATACTTAACAACCCTATTAGCTAAAACATGAGTAACCTGGTTACAATTCATTTTCATAAAGCAAAAACCAATAGTAAAGAGAATTTAAAGTGCCACACAATCATAAAATGAGAGCTAACTGGGTAATTAGTAGGACTTTGATTTGCCTTCAATAACACCAAAGAATCAGTCTATACTTGGTGAAGATCCTAATTATGAGCAACGTTAAAGCCCATCAAAAAGCTAAACACCCGGCCACTAAAAGTTTCATTCTACCTTCCATATAAAAAGAAACCTTTTCTTCAATGGAGCCCAACCTGTTGCACATGAAAAATAAGACCAATACCAATCCCATAACTACCTGACCAACCTGCATCAAAGTTAAGTTTAAAGAAACCTTCATTTGGGGGCACCCACTTTGTCAGTGGTCTTTGGTCATTTTTTATATTAATCGAGCATGAAATTGCTTCATTCAAATATGAAAGATTGCTTAAAGCCATATGCAACTCCATATCAACTACTGTAGCTCTATTATGAAAAACAAGCATATTAGGAGAATGCCAAATATTCCAACAAATCATGCTTTTTTTTCCACCTGTAATATTGGAACAGAATGATTAATGATATTATCATATTGAGCACCCATATAATAAATTAATTAGACTAATATCATCATTCACATAAAACGAGAAAAAATCGGGTCAGTTTATGCATACTTGTTTTATGCCAAAAATGAGTCCTCCGTTATTTGTTTAGGGTTCCATCCGGTATCGATTAAAACTAGACCCGACGGTTGGATTTTCCTACAAATAGGATATCACCCTTCTCCAACAAGCTACACCATCTCTTCTCCTTCTCCATCACGCAGCTCTCTCCCTCCCTTTCCTCTATTAATGTCGGCCACCACCTCCCAAACCACCTTCATTCTTTGCTGAAACCACCTTGGATCACCTCCAACCTCCACCATTCTTTTTCCTCCACCATTTCCCCCACCCAAAACCACCATAAAACCACCATCTCCACCACCTGAACAGCCCCTTAGCTGCAGCCTCCATAGCCATTCATAACCTCCACGACCTTCGAAATCCACCGTTCTTTATCCTGACGACCTTCGATCATTGTTTCCTTCGATTTCTACCGATCAGTTTTAATTATAGTCACTTCTAGCCACTCTCCACCACCATGGGCAGCCACCACGCCACCACCCTCTCCCTTCGTCCGACCGTTTGCATGTTGGCATATTCGGACCCGATCGTAGCGTAGAGTCCAACGACGAAGACGGATCGTTGATTGGAGCTACGGATTGAAAGTTGAGTTTTTTTCCTTTCGTCTTGTATAAGGAAAATACGACACCTCAGGTAAAGGGGGTATATCCTCGGGTATCCTGGGGTGGACCGCGTGTTCGGAAGGGCTAAAGTACCTTTAGGTCCTTACTTTTCTAAGGGCAGGTTCGGGAAATGTTATTTTAAGTTACTTCAATTTTATTAATATTTTATTGTCATGTATATGATTAATTGACTATGTTGATTATTACTAATCGTGATGACTAGGTGAATATGTTAAGTATTGAATCATGAAAATATTAACGATCATGAGTGTCTATGTGGATTTCAGCAAATAGATCTCGAAAGACGTGATGAATGGGGATATAAGGAGGGACGGACATGTGGCCCTTATAATGTAAATTCATGTTCTGTATAAATGTTTGGAATTATTTTTGAAGTGTGAATTATCATTTATATTGTCATGTTTGTCCCAACGCGTTAACATCGAATTTCTTTTAATACACGACAACCATAACACTGATACCCAAGAAAATAAAGTCAAGAAAATATTATTACCACAACTATTAACACTACTGCTATTATTATTGTTATTATTATTAGTATTATTATTAATATTATTATATATTATTTTTATTTACTTATATTATTAAGCGTAATGGTCGGTTCTGTCGTCGCGCTTAGCATTTTTTTATTTAATTTCTGTTACTTATATTATTGAGCATAATGATCGGCTCTACCGCCGCTCTCGATATTTTCTTTCTATCATTTATTTTATTGAATATAATGGTCGGCTTCGCCGCCTTATTCTCAGCAGTTTTCTTTATATTACTGAGTATAATTGTCGGCTTTCACACCTTACTCTCCGTATTATATTTTTTTATTTCATTACTGTTATCTATATTATAATGGTCGGCCGCCTTGTTTAATATTCTTTTCTCTTATCTATATTACTGAATATAATGGTTGGCTTTGCCACCTCATTTTTCTGTATAAGAAACTATTAAAATGCAAATTTCTACTACTATTATTATTATAACAGTCTTCAAACTAGACGTTATTTAAGCCAAGATATAACCGATATATTTTCTAAATAAAGATAAAAATAACCTACAACGTCCGAAAAACAAGTGAGACCTAATAACTTAAGGACAAATATTACAAGGCAGGAAACACATAGATACCCAAGGGTCAAACTAATGATAAAATTAAAATCATGCATTTTGCATCATGAATATGTTTTTGAAAGGATTAAAACTAGAGCATACACCAGGTACGTTGGAGGACATTCACATTCGATCACCGAGGAGAATCTTGGGAGTACAACCAGGACAGGAACCCAATGGCATCAGAGTCACGCTTGAAGTTAGGTGAGACGATGCAAGCCTGGTGTACTTTGACTAAATGACGAAACGTAACTATGATCGTGTAGAGTCAAGCCCCATGATAATATGATTGTGAATGATGAAAAGAGATGGATCCATATTGATTAGGATTTGTGAGTCCATTCGTACTCTATGATGATGAAGTGATGGTTGGGGGACTTGGTGGGCTCCGATCGCCCTAGTGTGGAAACGTTGTGCCTAGGGACAACCTGAGCAGGACAACTTCTAGTGAATGAGATGATAATGATGATGATAATGATCATGATGATGATGATAGATTGGTTTGTTGGGTCCACATGTATCATGAGACTTAAACTTTAGATAATTCATAATGAACCTAACTCATGCATTCTATGACAACATTATTAATTACTATAGTTTGTAAATGTGTTGTTTGGATTATTTATATTATGTTATTTGTTGACTGGGTATGGCCGCACCGTGAACCCTCGGGGTCTGGAGTATATACTTACCTCTTTCTGCTTAATAATAACAAAAGAGCCAGGAAACCAGGAACTAGAATACGAGGAACAACATTAAGTCAGACCAACCGGGAACGCTCAACCAAAGTAGGATGTATTAGTTATATATATATATACTTAATTAAATAACAAGACCAGGGATAACTGTACATATTACTTAATTAATTAACAACCTGTGTGCCTCATTCTGTTGAGAGTAGAAGTACTTAAAGTTTATGAATGACTACATGATTTTACTTGTACAAAAAAGAAATTCCTCACCTTTTCTAGAAACTTGTGACCTTTTAGTTAAATAGGATGACCCAGCAGAAGGGTTTGTCCTAGTTAACCGAGAGAGTTATAATCTGTACCATTATTGCCTGGTTGTGATGCCATTCAAGCAGAGAAGTCTAGGGGTGAAGTAGGACAATAAAGGATGTAGAAAGGTGAACAGGTTCAAAGGATTCCAAACAAAGAGGAGTCACACCACCTCTTTGCTACCATGCTCATACCTTTATTTGTGTTTTACTTGCTTTTAATTTGTTACTTTGATCAATTTGAAGTTAGAGCACCTTGATGATTTTATGACAACGTTTCTACATGGAGTTGGGAGTTGAAATTTACATGGGCTTTGTTGTTATTAAAGCAAAATATATTTTAAGAGAACTTTTTGTACCATACTTTTATTTTGCTTATTGTCACCCGTGGTTTGTTTTTTTTAAACTAAATAATTTTTCATGTAAATATTGTGTTGATTTTTTTCTTTGCTTCTTTTTATTTCCAGTTGATTGGATCATGTACTTCTAATTAGCTCCGGTACCATAACAAAGTCAATGGCTAGAAAAAACTAAGAACTAAAATTTTTGACTGACAATTTTATGAACGAACTAAAAAATTTACTCAATAACAATTATTCGACATGTATGAATAAAATATTTATACAAGAATCTTATTAAGTTTTAGTCATATGTAGGTTTGTGACCCACTTTGTATATTTTGAATTAAATATAATTTTAATTTAAATTATTTCAAGAATTAGTTTTCATCCCAACAATTTAAAAATATTAGTTTAAGACCTTTGGTTTAGGACCTTGTTTTTTGTAACCAAATTTAAATTATTCTTGCTAATTCCATCATAACCAATGTCGATTCACCTAATACTTCGGGTTTTTGACCCATTTAGGCTTCTTTTTTAAAAAAATTATGATTGTACGCCTGATAAGAAACTAATTGCCTGTCTGGGTGCGTTTTAGTCACATCAACTTTTGAATTCACCTGGTTGTTGGGAGACTTCGGCAATTTGGCTACTGGAAGAACAAAATTACAGGAACAGGCCACATATCAGCACCCCCTAAATTCATTTGGTGGGGGACAATTTTGACCAGTCAAATTCACCTGGTTGGGAGACCAATTCTCCACGTGTCAGACGCACTTTTCGTTCCTTTGAAGGACGAATTTGATTACAATTCGTCCCATCCCCCTACGAATTCACCCTTTTATATACTCCTCCGCAAAACAATTTCATATACGATAGTGAAACTGGTTTCACCTTTGTTCCTTGCTCCTTGCTCTGATTGCTACTTGGTATTTGTTGTTTGATATTTGTTGTTTAGGTAAGTTTTTTAAAATAATTTTTACATTTGTAGTAGGAATTATTTCATTAGTAATGAGTCTTGTATTGTGTAAATAATTTTTGTTCAATTATATTTATGTTATTACTGTTTGATTAATTTTAAATGGAAATTAATATAAAGATTATGCTTTGAAAGTTGTTCTATTTAAGGATTGCAAGAATATCTTCTTTTGTGGTTTTGTACGCTAATGGCCGAAAATATGAAGGCCCTGGGGGTATACATTTGACGGTGACAGGAAGTTAATGTATGTCCGGTGAGATATTACTATTGACCAACTGAAAGAAAAAATAGTTGCTAAGTTAGGACTTGAAAATACTACATTGATTACCAAGTTAACTAGTAGGTTGGTAGTGGATAAAAGGAAAAATAAATTTGATGTTTTTCAATTAACTGATGATGAGGCGATTGATGTTGCGTTGAGAATATTTGAGTTACAATCTGATATGGTTGCGCTGGAGATATATGTTGATTTTGACCGAGTTGGGTGTTCATTACAGGACACACAAGGAGCCCCATCACAGTGTGTTACATTGATAGGGAGTAAGTACACATAAAACTTTTATTTGTACTTAATAGTTGGTAATAAAATTTTTGTTCATAACTTTGATTTCATTTGTTGTAGAAGATGATACTACTACTAGTTTATCAGACGACGATGACCCTGATTTTAATGTTGATGAGGAATATTTGAGTAGTGAGGAGGATGGATCTGATGAGCAAAATATCCCCAACTATAGTGATATGGATACTGATGTTGAATGGGACTTTGATTTCGTAACAATTCATGTTGTGACCGTTTTACCCAGCGGCGGTGTTCCATCAGCGTCAATGGTGACAGGTTACTAATATTAAATTTCATTGTATGAGGGTAGTTGATGTTTTTTATGGAATGGTAACGAACATGAGTGTTAATAGGAAATACAGGTACACCATTTTGGACATCGTCACCACATTATACCAACATAAATTGGGACCATCCAAATGAAGAGCAAATGCTACTTGGGTTAGACAACGAACCTAACTGGCGGATAAGTGATGATTTGTACGTTGGACTTCAGTTTGCATCAAAGGCTGAACTGTAAACTATCTTAAAACAATATGTCATGAAGAAGCATCAAACATATATTATGGGTGAATCTAAACCAACACATTTAACAATGAAATGTCCAAATCAAGTAAATGGTTGTCCTTGGAGGATGAGAGCAATATTATAAAAAAACAAAGACATGGGTGGTTAGTAAATGGGGCGGGAGTCACACTTGCGTCAACGTTGAATTGTCACAAGACCATCCGAAACTGGATTCTGAGTTCATCTACTCGTGTATACTAGGTATGTCCATGTTGTGTATATGTCTTTGTTTAATTATAAAGTTGAATGTTGATGGTTTGACATATTATAATCAGGGATGGTGAATCAAGATCCGTTGGTGTCCATTGCCATGATCCAAGAGAGGATTTTAGGTGAATGTGGATTTAAAATCTCGTACAATAAAGCATGGAAGGCAAAACAAAAGGAAATCGAGCGTGTGTTTGGCGATTGGGATGAGTCATATGTTTTGTTACCACGGTGGCTGTCTCGTATGCGCCACGTTGCACCAGGTTCAGCGTACCATCTCACCATATCTGAGTACCATGTCGGGGTTGAAGTTGATCCATGTTTTCAGACTTTCAAACGAGTGTTTTGGACATTTAAATAATGCGCCGATGCGTTTGCATTTTGCAAGCCTATCCTCCAAACTGCCTCATTACCCGGTCTGGCTAATGCCACTCCACTATGTTAGTACACAATAATGGTACCACTGCTCTCCATGAGTCTGAGCCTTGCAAACATATTTTAGGCAAACTCTACATGACTTCATCAGTATATGGGGTCCAGACAATCTGTATGACATTGTTAACATAAAAAATTAGTCAACGAAATTTAAACCCTCAACTATAAAATTATTAACAAACTTACATCAGTCTGACCCATCTGGTCAAACACACGCCGATAGAAGTCAAGATCTTGCCTCACAGCCTTGAACGTTTGACTCCCTAACCACCTACAATGAGTTTGGGCGTTAGAAACACATGACATCTAAACCTTTAAAACTTAAACAAAAAATTAAATAATACATAATTTTGTTACCTGGCACCATAAGGGGTTCTTGGAAATCTGTCACGAGGGAGACATTTGGAGCAATACTAGGAAATATGTCCCAAGCCCATACGTGAAGGAGTAGATGGAGACAACAAATTAATGATCGCTCATAATTCGTGGACTTACATAACTCACGGTACAAATAGTTTAGTGCAGCAGAACCCCAACTATATTTGCCACACGTATCAAGGTCTTCCAGTAACAGGAGATACTTCAAAGAGACCCTGCTACTGGATTGATCAGAGAATATAACACCACTAATCAAGCGTAGAATGTAAGCTCTGGTGTATCTCAATAACTACAGTAAAGTCCCAAAGTGGTTCTCAATGTTAGCAAAGTTATCTGAAAGTCACTTCATCTTTAAAAAACCACAATGAAATGCATCATCAGACGAATACAAAACAAATAAATTTTGCACCATTGTCTTCCAATCCCGTTCTAATGTATCGGTTATCAATGGTCGACCATCTACTCGTAGCCCAACTTGCACTGCCACATCCTGGAGGGTAATCGTGCACTCACCAGGTGGCATATGGAATATGCGCATCTCAGGTCTCCACCTCTCCACAAGTGCAGATGCCAAAGCAGGCTCCACCTGAAAAAAATGAAGTTGGCCTACCCCAAGGAAACCAGCTCTCTGTAATAGTGGGACAATTTCTTAGGGAACAAAACCTGTCCCACCATGAAAAAGCAATGCACGTCTATATTTTAAAATCCTGTCTGGTTTTCCATTCCATACAGATTTGGATACATGCACATTTTGAAATTTCAGGAGTGATAGATTTTTAGGGCCATGATTTATTTCAGTAGAGACTCGCATAGATGAAGACGATGCATCCATCCTACAAGACACATTATTTTCATAACAACAACGATGTTAAATAAGATGTTTATTTTAATGCATTAACATTGTCAACAAAAGAAATATATTATCAACTAGTTCAATACTTTTAAAACATGATCATTTTATTTTCATACTAGCAACAAATCAACAAAATATATTATCACACTATCAACAAATTACACTATAAAAAATATATTAATTTCACAAAAAAACATTTATTTTAATGAACAAACCATTATCAATTAAAAATATTATCATAAATATAACATTTTCACATACTACCAACTAGTCCAATAAAAAAACATCAATATTTTAAAATATAGTTATTTTATCTTTACACTATCATCAAATCATCCTATTAACAACATATATTGTCACACTATTAACAAATTACACAATAAAAATATATATTTATTTTCATAAAAACAACAATGCTAAAAAAACATATTTATTCTAATGAACAAACCACTATCAACAAAAAATTTTTATTATCATAAACATAATACTTTTACATACTAATAACTAGTCCAATAAAAAAACATTAATATTTTAAAATATAATTATTTTATCTTCACACTATCATCAAATCACACTATCTACAACATATATTATCACACTATCAACAAAATATATAACCACACTATCAATAAATAATACTATAAAAATATATATTTATTTTCACAAAAACAACAATACTAAAGAAAGATATTTATTTTAATGAACAAACCACTATCAACAAAAAAATTATATTATCATAAATATAATACTTTCACATACTACCAACTAGTCCAATAAAAAACATCAATAATTTAAAATATAGTTATTTTATCTTTACATTGTCATCATATCACACTATTAACAACATATATTATCACAATATCAACAAAATATATAACCTCTATCAATAAATAACACTACAAAAAATATATTATTTTCACAAAACCAGCAATGTTAACAATATATATTTTTTAATAAATAAATCACTATTAACAAAAAAAAAAATAACTTTACAATGAGGGGGAGAGGTGTACCTTTAAAGAAAAATCTAACATAATACCACTTCAAACTCTCAAAATGGTCCACACACAAACTGTAAATGAAGCAACACTGAAAGTGAAATGCAATGTAAATCAAGAGTGAAAGTGAAATGCAGTGAGAATGGAGTGTAATTGAAGTGTAAACTTACGGTGGAGGGACCACATTTTAAACCGTTTTCGCCTCACCAATTTCGTCTCTTGAAGAGACGAATTCTACACATTTTCGTCCTTCAAACAGACGAATTTCTGCCATCTTCGACAGTCCTCCAAATTCGTCTACCAATTGGATGAAACTCTGCGCATTTCCGTCCTTTAAACGGACGAATTCCTGCCTGCTCCGACAGGCCTGCTCCCCCATGCGTGACAGCCTCACATTTCATCTCTTCCACAAGCAAATTCTCTACATGCTTAACATGTGGCGAGCATACAGAGTTCGTCTTCCGCACAGACGATTTTCAAAGACAATTATTTTGACGTGACATAAACCACCCGAGACTAAAAATTATTTCAGTTTTAACCCCACCCTTACAATATTTTAAGAAACAGCCCCAAATAGGTCAAAAAGACTAATACTTCACATGCGACATCAATCATCCCATCCCAACAACTATTACGTTCACTTTCACAGTAGACGTTTATTATTAGATGGATCAATATTGACTATAACAGGATAAGACTTCCTAGTTAGGCTATTCCAAAAATACAGACTTTAAAATATACGGACAAAGACCAAATTTTGAAAATAACTCATATTTAACCCTTGTATTTTTTAAGATTTCAAGTCATCAATAACCTTTTTATACTACTCTACTATAAAAAATAATGTATATTTAAATTAAATATAAACATATTGATTCCCAGTTGGAGATATTAAAACTTAGGTGACAAGGATACTCGTCAAACCTGATAAATCGAGTTACACAAATTTTAATTGTTGATCTTATATGCAAGACAATACTTGGTTGGCTAAACAGTATACCAAATTATTGAACACTGGATTACTCTAAATAATAATAAGTACTCCGATAACGGGTAGTTAAAAAAAGTTGGCTATCAAGAGCATCCATAAAAATGCATGTTTAAACTTTGACACAATTTGTCGCACTCTAAATAAATTCTCATCATATCATTTACTGTGTTGAATAATGAACAACATTATTCAGGACCAAAAATTGGCAATTTCCTCCCCTTTAAAGGGTGCAAAGATAATGTTGTTAGGAAGCGAAAAAAAATATACGAGGCCGACTCCATTTAGGAGATAGCAAGTCAATTTAACTATCAATCTAAAGCATCTATCACTGCATCAACAACCTCTTGTGTGGTGCTTGTCCCTCCAAGATCCTTTGTTCGGTATTTTCCCTCCAGAATGACTCGTTCCACAGCAGTTTCCAATCGGTCAGCAAATGCTGGAAACTGGAGATGTCTAAGCATCATGGCCGATGAAAGGAGGAGAGCCACTGGGTTCGCTTTCTTTTGTTCCACTATTGCCTCATTACCAACATTTCCTGCTGAAGCACCTTGTTCAAACACAGCATGGTCTGCCCCAACATTACCTACAAAGGCATGCCATTTATTTTGAGTTATTCAATCTTACCGTCAACAGCTCTAACTGCTATTTCAGGAAAACTTCTCCACCCTAACCTAACATTTCCATTCACTTTGTTACTACCTTTGACAATTCCATTACTTATTAACAAACAGTGTCTGCAGTTGTCTCCTCAAACAGTGTCCTTCACTTTATAGCTAAACTCACTGGTTTTGATCACTAGTCTCACTCAAACATTTCATAACAACAATGATAATGTGGAACTACGACAGTATTTTATAAGAAAAATGGAAACATAATCAAATTAGAGTTCTAGAGTTCCAATTTACTATTAACTAAGAACCATACCTCCGGGCATGACTCCAGTGCCACCAGCAATACCTGCTGCTGTATTTGCAACAAGATTTCCATAAAGATTGGGGGTTACCTAGCAAGTGGAAACAGTCTCGTGAACTTCAACACTCTTCTTTGAGATAAAATAAAATGAAATTCAAAGGCAAATTCAAAAGGACAACAGACAATTAGTTGCAAGAAAGAACCATCAGGTCAAGTAGCAACTTCCTGCTACTGCAATGCTTCTCACTAGCAAAGTTGCCCCAAAAACAAAAGGCAAAAATTATGTCTCTTTTATATTCCACACAGTATATCTACATACCCATCAAGGTCAAGCAAGTGTTACTCCATTCATTATTATGAATCAATTATTTATCCTTCCCCACAAGGACAGGAAGGATAAGTAAATATTTATTTTCAACTGGAAGAATATGGCTGTTTCTAAACCTCCAATTACAATTCACTAAACAATTAAATAAAGCATCCCCTCTCTTCACTTTTCAAAACTCACAAAATTCGATAACTAATTTATCATATAAATATAATTCTTTCATATAATTAGATTCAAGTTTCAACTAGGAAATCCTTTTAACAACTTTAGGATGTTATTGCTGTTTCCATGGCAATGTCCTATGGAAAGAATGTTTCTTTTCCTTTTTTCCATTGCTTTAGTATTTGCTTTAAAGTACCCTTTGATTGAAGCAACAGTGAGAATCCTAGCAAAAAAATGGAATAGAATGGTCAAAAGATCTTGTGATAGGTACCCACTGTTAGTTAATGATCTTCTGAATAGGATATGTGCTAATCTGTCAAATATTAGTATTGTACAAGAGAGTTCTTCCAATAATAATTCAGTTTTAACCCATTTTTGGTCCAGTTCTATCATCTTGGCTTTGTTTATATAACTTTTTGCTGTCTTTCCGGTCACTAACTGTTTCTCTAGCACAAGTTCACTAACACAAGAGACAGCAAACCCATAGCACTAATTGCCTAATGAAATGAAAAGAAATAACTCAAATGGGTCATGGTTAAATAGAAGAGTAACTTATCTCATCAATAAAGTGATAGTACCAAGTTAAAAAAATTTGAAAGCAAACAAGTCTAATCCCTCATAGTTACTTCACAAATGTACTAAATACTAATCAAAAGTGGATAACTAGTTGAGAATCAGGATCAAGTAATAAATTTACATACCATGACATCAAACTGCTCAGGCTTTGAAACAAGCTGCATGCAGCAATTGTCTACAATAATTTCATTATACTTGATTCCAGGATACTTTGTGGCAACCTCTCGACAAGACTCCAAGAATAAACCATCTGCGAGCTTCATAATGTTTGCTTTGTGCACAGCAGTCACCTTCTTTCTGTTATTTAAGTAAGCATACTCGAATGCATATTTTGCAATGCGCTCAGAACAGAACTTTGTTATTACCTAGCAAAATATCGGTATGAGGTGCACATATAAAATCCATGGTTCACAATGTCAAGGTGCTAAAAATATATACTGAAAGATCACACAAAAATACCTAGAGAAAGATTATAATGGAAAACCACTCATCAATAAAAGAAAAGTCCCCTAAATGTCAGGAAATATGTGGACCAGGTTCACAATTAAAAATCATTAGGCTAAGAAAGAAATTGAAAAACATCAACAGTGGGGCATCTCATGATCATGTACACAACTCACCCAGACACAAACTAAATATACCAAATGAACAGTCATTCTCAATTAATTCAATTACGGCACTAGTTTTCTCCTCATTACTGGCATTTTAATCTACGCTCTATAGTTGATCAGCAATTGCCAAAAATATGGATGTATAAAAATCTGGCATTGGAGTCAATACAGTTACAGTATACAGATTTATTATCTAAAGAGATGTTGCAATCTGTTTCATAGAAGAATAAGTTACAGGTTACATAAACTTGTCTCTTTACCAAATAGCACTCTCTCTATATTGCTTTCAAGGCAATTAGCGCTAATCTTGGCACCCAAAACCTTTACAAATTTCAACCAACACCCCAAACCTCCCAATTAATTTACAGATAAAATTTTCTCTAGAAACTGCCATCACATGTCAGAAAATTTTGTCTATAAATTTTCCTCACTTCCTAAGCATAATTTGATTTCTTTCTCATCCACAAATATTCACAACAAACTACATACAACTCTATATCAATTTTCCCCATTTCATCCTGAACTTTCATTTTTCAATACACGTGCAAATCAAAATAGAAGCAATTCAACCAAAACCTTAACAGATTGCTCCAAACTCCAAAACGAAACTATAATAACAAATCCAAGATTATAACACTCCAAAATCCACATACTACTAGCAATTTATTCAAAAACAGAAACTCCACAAATTCAAACAATCAAGATAGTTAAACTATAAAGCAATGCAAAGAAAGTGAGAGTACCTTGAGGCTTTCAACGACGCCGGGAACGACCTCGTGTTCGAGGCCAGAGTACTCTCCTTCGGTGTTCTCTCTGATGACGACGATGTCAACGTTTTCGTGGCGGGTTGGAAGGCCAGGGAGGTTGAAGCAGTTAACGAGAGAAGCGTAGAGATCAAGCTCCTTCCGGAGCTGCACGTTCAGCGAACTCACACCGCCACCCATGGGAGTAGCTAGTCCTCCCTTCAAACACACCTTGTTCTTCCGAATAGATTCGATCACTTCGGCAGGCACCGCTTTCATGTCGCCGTGCACCTCGTACTTCTCGAAGTAAATCGGCGCGTGCATCGCCTCCATCACCTGCTCCACCGCGCCAGTCACCAGAGGACCGATTCCATCGCCGGGGATCAGTGTGACGCCGCGCGGGGCGCCATCGCCGGGACGGGGCATGTAGGTGACGGAGCGGGCGGAATTGAGGCGGGATAGGAGTTGCTTGAGGAGTGGCGCGGATCGCGCCGTCGCCATTGGAATTGCGTGCTAGGGTTTTGAGGTTTTTGGTGGGTTTTTTTAGGTTGTTGTGTTGCGTGTGATTGACTATGATTGGAATGCGATTCGAGAAGCCATGGAAAGGTAAAAAGCGCTGCAAGAAAACGCCGGAAAGGGCATTTCCTAAGGAAAATACGTGGTACATATGTTTAGTTTTAGTTTATAGTTGGCGAAATGAAATTATAAAAATAGAGGTTGACTCTATTTGACCGTAGTATTAACTTTTTCCCTTTTGCATAGTTCCATTCCATTACAAACGGAGGCACACTATACATGACCATAATCTTTCAAGTTTACGGTCGGGTTTAGCTAAAATATTAAAAAATTTATATATGTCACTTCATCATCAGTAACACGTAATTTTTATGTGTCAATTATTTTAAATTGGCATAACATTATTTGCAATTTTAAATTGTAACCGCTAATAATAGTCATCATCTTCATTACCCAACTAATCACTTTAATCCCAATAAAACTATCATTTCAATCACACCGTCTCTTTCATTAACACCTTCAAAATAACAAATCTCTAAATCTGTTAGAAATGTTTTAGAGAAAAGGGAAACCAAAATTTGCTTAACAGAGAATGGGAATGATACTTTTAAAATCAGAAACATTAGAATTTATGAAGCATAAAGAATAACTGCCCACTAACAACATGGTCCTAAAAATAATTCATGACATAAACAGGGATAATAAAGCATCTAAACTTCCTAGCTGACTCCTTAAAACTAGGAAAGCAATAACAAAAAATATCAAAATCAGAACGCGAACATGTTTCAGTCCTGAAGCATTTTCCTAACACTCCTCCTTGCTTTAGGAGCTGTAAACGCCAATTTTTTGCCTTAAAGCCTCGAACCTACTGACTAAAAGTGGTTTTGTAAGCAAATCTGTAAGCTGATTATCAGACTTGTAGTAAACCAAAGTCACAAACTCCTTTTTTTACACTTCTCTAAGAAAAAATAACTTGATGTTGAAATGCTTAATTTTCCCATGAAACACAGGATTATGGGAAATAGCAATAGCAGCTTGGTTGTCAACAAAAATCTTGGTGCTTTCTTTCTGCTCCAAATTTAGATCCATTAAAATCTTTCTCAGCCACAAAGCTTGATTGACAGCAGTTGTTGTCGCAATAAATTCTGCTTCAATAGTGGATTGAGCCACAATTTCTTGCTTCTTCGAGCTACATGAGAAAACATTAGATCCAAGAGTAAAATAGTAGCCTGAAGTACTTCTCATATCATCGATAGAACCTCCCTAATCACTGCGTGAGAAACCAACCAGCTTAAATTCTTTGCTCCATGTGAACTTAACACCAAAATCACTTGTGCCTTTGACATATCGAATTATTCTCTTGGCAGCTCTGAGATGTAATTCACTGGCACAGTGTATAAATCTGGACAAAATGCTTACAACATTTAAAATATCAGGACACGTTGTAGTAAGGTATATCAAGCAACCAATCAAACTTCTGAAGTATCCCTCATCCACTTTATCAGCTCCATTTTCCTTACTTAGTTTCTCCTTTTGATTCATAAGATTGCTTGTTTCCTTGCATTTTTTAAACCTAAACTTCTTCAAAATCTCTTTGGCATACTTCTTCTAGTAGATGAAGACATTATACTCAACCTGCTTAATTTTCATTCCAAGAAAAAACGTCATTAACCTGAGATCTATCATCTCAAAAACCTTTATCATTTCTTGTTTGAATTCCTCAACCATCCCTGCATTATTTCCTGTCACCAACAGATCATTAACATAAAGTGAAACCATCAGAACATCATTGGTCTGATGTTTAACATAAAGAGTAGCTTTAGACAAGCTTTTATTAAAACCGATGCTCAACAGATGGTCGTCTATCCTATTGTACCAAGCTCGTGGAGCTTGTTTTAATCCGTAAAGAGCCTTTTTGAGAAGATACACTTTATCTTTTTCTTCATTCTTCACAAAACCTTCAGGCTGTTCAACATAAATTTCTTCATGTAAAATACCATTTAAAAAAGATGATTTTACATCAAGTTGATGTACTTTCAAGTTCATTTGAGTAGCTACAACTAGCAAAATCCTTATGGTGTCCAAACGAGCAACCGATGCAAAGGTATCTGAGTAATCCGCACTAAAGATTTGAACATAGCCTTTCACAACAAGCCTTGCCTTGTGTTTGTTGATAGAACCATCAGGATTTAGCTTGGTTGTGTATACCCATTTGACTTCAATCACCTTTTTATCTTGGGGTCGATCAACCAACTCCTATGTTCTATTTTTCTCAATCATAGTCATTTCCTCCTTCATTGCAGCCATCCAATTTTGATCTTTCTCTGTTGCTCTAAAATTTGTAGGTTCACAAACAGCAATGTTGCACCTCTCATAAATATCAGAGAGTGATCTAGTACCTCTCATTAGAGCATCATCTACCAATTCATTATGCCAATCCTTTTCTTCTTCTTCAGTTCTTGAAGTAGGAGACTTAAATTGCAGGTCCGCCACAGTTTGATCCTTCTTTGCCTCATCCCAATTCCATTCTTCATCTTCTATGAAGTAGACATCTCTACTAACAATAATGCTTCCAGTTTGCAGGTAAAAAATTTTATAAGCTTTGTTTACAGTGCTAGAGCCTATAAAAATGCCTGATGATGCTCTTTTATCAAGCTTGTCACACTTGCTCTGTGGAACATGAGTGAAACACAAACATCCAAATATTTCAAGAAAATTTAGAGATAGTTTATATCCATACCAAGCCTTATATGGTGTCTGATCCTTAACTGTTTTTGTGAAAAGTCTATTTTGCAAGAAAACAGTCGTATGAGCTGCTTCTGCCCAGAAATTCTTGGGTAGATTCTTCTCATGCAACATGCATCTAGTCATCTCTAAGATGTATTTGTTTCTCCTTTCACTCATCTCATTCTGTTGTGGAGTATAGGGTATAGTTAACTGATGCCCAATGCCAGATTCCCCACAAAATTGATTAAAGTTTTTTGAGGTGTACTCCTTGTCGTTATCAGATCTTAAAATCTGAAGATGCTTGCCACTTTGATTTTCTACTAATTTTTTGAACTTCCAAAAGATTCCAGCTACTTCTGACTTGAATTTTAAGAAAAAATCCAACACATTCTTGTGGAATCATCAATAAAGTCAACATAATATCGATTACCTACTAATGAATGAGTTCTTTGAGGCCCAGATATATCTGCATGGACTAATTACAGCTTACAAGTGGCTCCTTTTGCTAACTTTGAAATGGCTTCATTTTTTTCTTTCCAAATAGACAAGCCTTACATGTCAGTATATAATCATCAAGTTCCAAGATCAACTGCTATTTTCTTGGACTTCATTTGCAATAACCCTTGGTGGTGATAATGCCCGAGCCTCTTATGCCAAACTTGTGTGATGTTTTCCTTGATTTGAAAAGCAGCTTGCTCTTCTTCTAATAGATTTAGAGCAAAACTTTTCCCTTTCAATTTTACTTTAAAAATATCTTGACCAGTTGCATCTATAATCAAGCAAAAATTATCTTTAAAAGTGACTTTGAAGCCTTTTTCAATCAATTGGCCAATAATTAGCAAATTTTGTTGAATTTCAGGTACAAAAAGGACATCAAAAATAAAATTTGTACCTGAGCAGCTTGTTATTACAAAAATTCCTTTTCCTTTGATAGAAATATAATCATCATTGCCTATTCTGACTTTGGTGATGTTGGTTGGCTTTAAATCTTTGAAAAGCTCATTGTCATTGGTCATATGGTTTGTGCAACCACTATCAATTAGCCAACTTTCACTCTCTCTGCTGCTTGTAAAACACGTGGCCACAAATAGTTGATCCTCCTCCTCCTGATCAACAACCTTAGCTTCTTCCTCTTGCTGCTGATTTTTGCTTATGCATATGACTGCTTCATGCATTATTTGATTACACTTGATGCATTTAACATCAGGTCTCTTCCAACATCTGAATGAAGGATAACCCATCTTGCCACAATGTTGACAAGGTGGGTAGCTTTTCTTTTCACCCTTTTCTTTGTTGTAATTATTTGCACTGTTCTAATAATTGTTAGTTGAATGATTCTTCTTGTAATTTTTTGCTTGTTGGCTCTTGGCTAGAAAAGCACCTTCAATAGCATGATCTTCTCTCATCAATCTTCACTGTTCTTGAGCCTGAAAGACATGTATCACTTCAGTAAAAATAACTTTTGAGAGATCTTTTGTGTTCTCCAACGAAGCAATAGATGCTTCTTACCTCTTTGGAACTGTTACTAGAATTTTCTCAACAATTCTGGAATCAGTAAAATTAGTGCTAACAACTTTACTTTGTTAGCAATACTCAACAACTTGTTTGAGTATTCCTTGATTGTGCCAGACTCTTTCATCCTCTGAAGCTCAAGTTCCCTCATTAAGTTAAGCACCTGCATGCTTCGAATTCTTTCATCTCCAGCATATTCCATCTTTAGATAATCCCAAATTGTTTTTACCGATTTGATAGTCATGATCCTAGTAAAGATGGTTGTGGAGACACTAGCAAAAAGGCATGACTTTGCCTTTACTTTTCGGGTTTTTTCTCCTTATGATTCTTGATCTGGGGCATAGTGGGATTTCCTGGTAGTAGAGGGACTTCATAATCCTCTTCTATAGCTTCCCAAAGATTGAGAGCCTCTAGGTAAGCCTCAATTTTTATAGCCCAAAGATCATAGTTTTCCCTATTCAAAATTGGAAGAGCTGCTTGGGAGAAACTTGTTTCAGAATCCATTCTAAAGGTCCTGTAAGAAAAGAGCTTTGATACTAACTGTTAAAAATGTTTTAGAGAAAAAGGAAACCAAAATTTGCTTAACAAAGAAGGGGAATGATACTTTTAAAATCAGAAACATTACAATTTATAAAGCATAAAGAATAACTGCCCACTAACAACATGGTCCTACAAATAAGCCATGACAAAAACAGGGATAACAAAGTTTTTAAACTTCCTAACTGACTCCCTAAAACTAGGAAAACAATAACAAAAAATAACAAAATCATAACGTGGACATGTTTCAGTCCTGAAGCATTTTCCTAACAAAATTGAATCCCTTAACCCAAAAAACCCCCTAAAATAGTAATTTTATTGTTCTCTCAACTTTTTGGTCATAAAATTATTGAAAGAAAAATAAATTAAATATACAATTCTAGAGGAAGAGAGAGATCCAATTCACCTTTATCTTTCTCACACATTCTCTTTCTCACACACACTATTCCCCTTCTTTCCCACTCTTTATAACTCACACCAGAAAGAAACCCTCGCTACGTGGCAATTCTTCACGACTTTCTCAAAGCTTCTGCACTGATCGTGTTTGTGATTCTTTCCAAAAACTCTTTTTCCGCAGCCATGAAGACCATTTTTCTTCTAGACACTTCAAGAGAACTTGTTCAATAAACCTGACCCCGACCCCAACCTTTCCCATAATTTCTCTCTATGAATTATCTTACCATATTCAAACTTCAGAATCAAAAATGACATCACTACAGTTAACCAAAGCTGAGATCAAAGAGATAACACATGCTCTGATCTCTTCGATCTTCATTGTTGTTACCATATTTAAGACGTCTTAGTTCCAATTGTATAGTACACATTGCCTTTCGTAAAAGAGCACATGAGGAGCATAAATAGAATGTTGGTTTCGTATCTCCAAAGACTTTTTGGACTAAAGAAGTTCTGTTGCAACCTCTATTCAAAGTAAGGTTTCATGGATTAGCCACTACACATGTTGTAATTTGCAGGGTTTGTTAATTTTTTTATTGAAAATAAAAAAATGTTAAGTTGGGAACATGTATGAAAAGGGAAGACATGCTAGCTTTCATGGGTTATTTTACCTTTTTTTTCTCATCAATCAATCATCAAGGTTCAATAAGGAAGAGGCTTTGAGAGCTTGGGAGTAATTTTATGAAGGGGTATGGTTAGATTCAATGAGGAAGAGCCAAGACACATGGAAGTTTTTAAAGGTAAATGTAATTAAAAATTTGGGTAATTTTTAGGCTTTTTGTTTCTGGGTTTTCTCCATTTTAGGTTATTCTTGTTTTGAAGGTATTGATGAAGGAAAGGATATAGTTAAGATAATGGTTTTGTTACGATTGAAGTGGTTAGTTAGGTGATGAAGATGGTGATGACTATTGTTAGTAGTTTCAATTTAAAACCGCAGCCAATGTTATGCCATATTTAAAAATTGACACTTGAAAATTACATGTCACTAATGAGGTGAAACATAAAGGTGCTAGTAAAGCAGAAATTGACGAAAGTTTGAAGAAATTAATAGAGGGGACCTATTACATTGACATAAGTGAAAGGTAAGGACTACACGTGAATTTTTAATATTGAAAAGGCTTATTAACTAGATCATGTAAAATCAAGGGACCAAGGAATATATTTACTTAAAATATATTCTCGATATAAGCAATTAAAATTTGAATATTTTGATTTAAAATATAAGTAATTTTTAACTAATTAAGTTATATTTAATAATATAATTTCTAAAACATCAAGTGAATAGATTAATAGTTCCTTTACTTATTTTTTTTAACAAATAGGTTTTTCATATATTTAAATAACTCTATTAGTCCCTGACATTTGAAAATATTAAAGGCTCGTTTAATGGGCGGGATAAGGAGGACATGGTAAGATAAACTATCATATTGTTATCTTATGTTTGTTTGGTCAACCTGATATGATGGTATTATCCTGTCCATTTATCCTATCCTATTACTTAGTGTAATTTTTATCCTAGGGTGAGGTTGGGTTACAAATTGATAAGATAGGATAGAGATTTTATTTCCTCATTCACCCTTACTTTCATGCACTTTTTCTTCTTTATTTCTTCAGCAAATACAACTTTTGTGCCCTTGCACAAAACTCTTTCCTTTTCCCTATATATCTTTCATGATTCTTATCATTGTCATTCTCAATCTCGTTCATATTGAGTTGTTGTCATTGTTTGTTCGTGTTATTTTTCTCATTGTGTCTTAGGCTTTTCCGTCATTTTCTTCACAGGTTCCTTCTCTGCCCATTTTAGGTTTTTATGTGGCAGGTGTCTCAACTGATAATGTCATGTAGACTTTTCACCTTAACGATAAAATGAGGCTGTTTAGGTTGAAGGGTAAAATCTATAAATTTTTACCCTGTTGAAGACTTTTTGAAGTTCATTACATGAGAAGAAGTATTTAGTTGACACCCATGGATGATGACAACAACAATGGCTAGTTGTTCGATTTCGCTTCTGACTTGTTTGTCACTATAAGCCTCGTTGACATTTACACCAGTGGTGCATGATATCATGTTTGCATAAAAACTGTTTGATACAATGCCTAAGAAAAGTCTAGTTTCTTCTAAAACTATTCTTACTTGCTACGTGAAACACATGATGCTCTGAGACGCTATTATTATTTGAGTGAATGAAGAATAAGGATGTGATTTGTTATGATGTGATGATTTATGGGTATGCTTAACATAGGTGTCTTAATGAGTATTTGTTGTTGTTAAGAAAAATGTTGGGTGAGAAGGTTAGACTAGTGGGATAACTATGTTGGCAATTTTATGTTCTTATGGATAACTTACTGCTTTGGACTTTGGGAGATGAGTGCATTTATTTGTTAAGAACAATGGTGTTAGGGTTAGTTTTTGTGTGCATATTGTTGTGGCTGATATGTATTATAAACGTGGGAGCTTGGGGGGTGCATGGAAAGTGTTTGGTGGGATTCAAAGGAAGGATGTGGTGGCTTGGCAAGTTGGCGTGTTTATAGGATATAACATAAATGGGTTTAATGGTGATGCTTTAGAGTAGTTTTATGAGATGCGAGACATTAGAATGAAGCCTAATGATATTACTTTTATTGTTATTTAGACTACTTATGTGCATTTTAGGTCAGTAAAAGGTGAGAGGTTTTTAATTTGATGAAGGATATGTTTAAGATGGAACCAAAGATTGAGCATTTTGTGTGTGTGGTGAATCTTCTTAGCCGAGTTGGGTGTTCACAAGAAGCTTATGACCTTGTAAGGAGCATGAAAGTTAAGCCTGATCTTGTGCTATGAAGAACTCTACTCCAAGCTTGTAGAATCCATAACAATGTTCTTTAGGAAAGGAAATTATGGAGTCTCTTATGAGCAATAATTTGGCTAGTATAGGTAACTATGTGTTTCTTTCTAACATGTATGTTGCATGAGTTTCTTGCCAGTAATTTGGGACACCTAAAGAGCAAAAATATATACTTAATGTTGGATGAGATAAATAAGTCCTTCAAATTTTACTGAGGTGTAAAGCTTACATGGTAGATCAACAAAGAGAAAGTTTGATCACCCACATATGGTTGACAATGGTAGACGTGGAAGTTGACAATAAATACTCTAATGGGCTTCATAATGAAGATGCTAGCAACTAGACTATCAAAGCCATGGGAAGTTTATCTATTGAGGAGTATTTCTATAAGGAATTGAATAAAACAATGGTGTAACTAGGTTGAAGGCCTCTAGGACTAAAAGAGTTAAAAATGATGTTGTTAATGGTTCAATAAAGGACCAATATAAAAGCTTTTACCATTACTGTCATGAGTTGTTAAAATGGAATCTAGGTTCTACAACGAGGATAAAGGTGGAGGTATATTAAGGTGATATGGAAGACCTACGTGATCATAAAACAACAATATTGATTTCTTTTTAGAGGTTGTACATATCAAAGCTTGTAAGGAGTCATTCTTGATGTGGGCACTAAAGGTGTCAATTCGGACTATCTGGTAAGGCATATCGTGTGAGGGGCTCGAGTCTTTTCACATCAAACTTAGTAGGCCTAGATCTAATTCACGTTTATCTTTTACTATTCGACCTAACCCACCATAAGCTTCAATACGATGTTACTAACTTGAGGAATAAGGGTTAGTTTTTAGTTTTTTAGTTTTTTTCTTCTTTATTTTTTAGGCAATAAAATAGTAATAAATATATAAATACATAATCATAAACAAACATAATTCAGGCAACTTAAACCTAGTCAACCCAACCCAACAAAGACTTTTTTTAAGGCCGAGATTACTTGGTATGCTTTTATGTAGGCTTTGGTTTTAAAGCCTAAAGCTAACCATTTTATAAGAAAGTCGACGGTTTTAACCTATTTTGACACCTCAAGTGTAGGCTCATTGTCAATTTGAATATGAAGGGACTGTATGGGGTCATTTTTTGGAGCAATTGGTCATTCAAAGTGAAAATAAGGAATCTTTGACTTGATTCTTAAAGCTTCTGATACAAGATATCGGTGGCTAGAATGCATCCAAATCATCTAGATCTCTTTCTAACTAGCATGAAGTAAGTCCCTTTTACATTTATTTCTATCATTGAATACCCGTTCATGTTATATAAGTTTAATTGCATGACATCCTTATATAGGCATGTTGCTATGGGTGTTTATGGTCCGGATTAGATTGATTTCAAGATAAAATATCATATGATACGATCAAATACATTTTGGATCGGATTAGTTATTTCAATTTTTATTTTATTTTTAAAATACATAGTAATTTTATAAGCTCAAAACTTTAATATATGTTGTTTAAAATGTTATAGAATATCAATATTTTTTTATTGTTTTAGTTGATAACAATATTATATAACATTATTTGAACAACTATTTGATATTATTTGTAATATTTAACAATGCAAAACAATGTATTATGTAAGATAAGAGCTTATTCTAGAATAAAAAACTATAAATTACATAAATGTAGTAGAGTTTGTGGTTTGGATATGTTCAGTTCAATTTTGAACACAAGGTCTAAAATTTGATCCAAACCAATTGTCATTTTTTAGTTTTTGATTTTTCAATTATTGATTTGTCTAGTTTTTAAAACATTTTTGGATTAGTTAAACTATTTAAAATAGCTCAATAGATGAACACCTATATTTATTACTAGCCATTGATGACCTTATTCCTAGTGTTAACCAATGTTTTGTGTTAAGAACTTATATAAGGTAAAATTACACTTTTGATCTCTTACGTTTTTTGTTAGACTAAAGTTGGGACCTTATTTTTTTTACTCAAAAAGGTCCCTAGCATTTCAAAAGTTGGTTAAGGTTTGACATTTCTATCATGCCTTTGTTAACCTAATTAACAAAAGTTGCTTGTATAGCATTGGGTTGGTAGTAATAGCTAATAAATCATTGACACATGGATATTGTTACCATGTGGCATAAAAAATACCAATTGGAAAAAATAAAAAATATTTGTCAACCCTAGCCCTTCCCCATATCTTTATCTTCTGTTTTGAAAGGCAGGGTCACATGGGTGGTGTGGGAGGGAAAAGCCCTTTTTATTCTTGTTAGTTTCCCTTTTATTTAGAACATAATTTTTAATACATAAAGGAAGGCACGTGTAGCATTGATGAAGGTTTTGATCGAGAGAGATACAACAGAGAGAGAAGCGTAAAAAGCACAATCCAATATGGGGTTTTGGAAGAGCCACCAACAAACGGGTTGTTGGTGCCAGAACCACCGACAAAAGGCACAATTTATTTCACAAACTCATTTAACATTGAAGAAGATAGAGCAGAGACATAACTCTTCCTCTTTTCTACCTTCATCATAAAAATTTGTTTATTCAAGTTTATATACTTAATACTACTTATGTCCTTTATGTTTCATCTTGGTTTCAATTAGGTCCTTTAAGTTTTATGAATATCAATTTAGTTATTTTAAGTTATTAGATTGTATTAAGTAAATCCTAAAGGTTGATTATAGCTAACAATAAACTCAACCAAAGCATGACATCACTTTTAAACCTAACACCATCCAATTCCTTTAACCAAACATAGTGTCACCCTTTCCTTTATTATTTTAGCATGAGAAACATCTAGTTTAAAGGAGGTGACACATTATTCATAGTCTACTTTTTAGGTTAAGCAATATTTATTGCTTGTTTTGGGCCTCTCCACTAGGGATGGAATAAGAAGTTAGTCTGTCAAGTCAAAGATAGCCAAAAATGGGTTAGTTGGCCTGCCTTGCTAAGCTAAAAGAGCCTAAAAATATGGCTTGTCCCACCTAACAATGGACTGACAGACAAAATAAGAAATTTTTTTTATAGAAAAAGATGGTAGGTTGTCCTGACGACTCATCAATTTTTTTAAAAAATATATGTCAAATTAATATAAAAACCATAAAAAATCTAAAACTATTTTTAAAAAAAAATAAAAGATAAGAGTACAAATAACAAAAGACAATTTTTTTTAGTTTTTGAAAATGAAAGTATCAATTTAAATAAAATAAAGTATAAATTATTTTATTATTAATATTTATATTATTTTAATCCTAAAGCGACGGCTTGTCGAGTGGGTCCATCTCGCCAAGGCGTTTTCCCGCTGGGACAAGGGGATCAAGCGAGCTGAGTTTTTTTGGTCCACTCCACCAATTTTTATAGACTTGATGGGTCATCCCGGCAGACCTGACGTTTTTGTCATCCCTACTCTCCACTACTAAAAAAGATAACCCAAAGAACTTTGTCTGCCACCATTGTTAACCCCTTGATCCATACTTTAGAACTAATTTTTGAGAGGTAGTCTAACCAATTCGCATAAAATTACAAGCAGTAAAAAATAGCAAAACAATAAAAAGGGTGATAAAAAATATTAAATAAGCCCAGAACATTAGTCAAATTATTTGCAGTTGCATTCATTCAAACACAACAAGCCACATATAAGTTGAACACAAAATCCAATATCATACTTTTCTAACACCATTTCTCTGTTTAACTACCACGGTCTCTTTGTCCTGTGGCTAATTGAGCAATCTCATCCCATTATATGCCATAATTAAAATCGGGCTAAAACCTCTTTTTATCCCTCTTAAAGTTTAGGGATTAGGAAAAATCCCCTTTAAAAAAATCTAAGGTTTTAGCCCTTATAAGATTTTAGGGTTTACAAATTTAAGGAAGAAGCCCTAACTGATGAGGTGGCATGAGTTTGGGCTATCTCATCAGTGACACATGTCATATGACATGGCTACTTGAGTTAATTTTATGTTAAATGGTGGTTTGATTCATTAAATAAGACATTAGTTATTTAAATTTTTAATTAAGGTAATTAATTTTTTCCAAAACTTTACGTTTTGAATGGTTAAGGCTTTCTAAAAGTCCCATGTTCCCTCCCTCCCTCGTATCTTGTCTTCTCATTCATTCTCTGCTATACTCGTGTATTCTAAACCTCGAGTGTCACTATCGTGCAAGCTCCACTTTTGCATAGCTGTGGAAAGGTGTTAGCGGACGTCAATAACTAAAAGAAAGCATAATTTATTGTGAACGTATGTTTTTTAAATGTTGTAGTATCGAACCCTATTATTGTAATTTACTTTGGGATGGGGTTTGGGGTCGAAAGACCACATGTTTCTTGTTGTCTTTTATGGCTGTGCTATACTTTTATGATTAAAAAAGCATAATTTAGTGTGTGTGTGTGTGTGTGTGTGTGTGTGAATATTGTATGTAGGTATGAGTTTTAGTGTTGTGATACACCATAATTCGATGAGGGTCCACCAGTATTGTATGTTGATAAAAAAATACATGTCATTCATAATGTAGACTTGGATAGATGGTCATACTTTGAGGCTAAGTCACTAGTGGAAGACCTTGGGTATAGAGGGGAATTTAAGCTGTGATGGAAGAAATCAAGAGATTATGAGTACAAGAGTGTGACATGGGACTCACATACACTGGAAATGGGTGAGTATACAGTTAACGAGAATTGTGAGGTTGACTTGTATATTGAACACTGTTTAACAGAGATAAAGGTTGTTTGCTTGGATGGGGAAGAGAATATGGGTCATGAAGGTGTGGTCTAAGAAGATATGGGCCAAGAAGGTATGGCTGAGACCCAAGAAACCCAAACCTAAAACCAACAAGCCCAATATGATAATAGAAATAGAAGAGTAAAGTCTAGCTCTTATGTAAGTCCCAATAAAGTAGTGACTAGGAAAAACATTTACAAGAGTCAACTAAAAAGGTTGAGGAGTTTGAGGTCCACTGAGGTGCCAACTTATGAGTCAACAGATAAGGCAACTGAATTACTAACTTATGGGCCAACTGAGTTGCCAAGTTGGGGGCCAACAGAGAAGCCAAGTGAGAGGCCCAACGAGGCACCAAGTAGAGGGAATTTATCTGCTGAAAGTTTTGTTTGTTGTCTTAACACTGAGTAGGCTAAAGTTCCAGACATAGATGAGTTACCTGTTCCTGAGTCAAGACCTGAACCTGAGTCAAGGAGTGAACCCGGTGCAGGAGTGATTTCTAAATTTTCAAGGGAAAATATTGAACCCAACAGTAGTGAGGAGGCTGAGTGTAGGACTTACTTTAGGGATAAAGACCTACATGGTCTTGGTGGTGATGATTATGGAGACATAGATTCAAGGTATGATACTGAAAAGGTGCACACTGATGTTGAGACAGATGAAGAAGTTGGAGTTCAGAATAAGGCTTTTGATGAAGAAAAGATGAGGGAGAAGTATGAGTTAAAGATTGGAATGGAGTTCCAGACTATGGCCCAATTTAGGCAAGCCATCAAGGAGTATAATCTGTACAAGGGTAGAGATGGGAAGTTTGAAAAAAAAACGAGCCTAGGAGGTGTCGTATGAAATGTACAAACAAGGACTGTGGCTGGAAGGCATTTGGTAACAAAGTAGGAAGAACAAATATGATTACGTTGAAGGCTTTTGGACCTCAACACATCTATCCTAGAGTATTTGAAAACAAAAACCAGAATTCTAAATGGGTTGCCAAACTTCTTTTAAAGCACTTAAAAGTCAACCCTAAAATTACAATACCTAAAATCATAGAGATTTTCAGAACTCAGCATATTATTCAGTTGACTGATAGGTCTGCCTACAATGGGAGAAGACTTGCATATGATATCTTAGAAGGTGAGGGTAGCAAGCAGTACAACATGTTGTGGAGCTACAGTGTTGAGTTAAAATGTGTATCAAGTGGTAATTGATGCAAGCTACAGTTGGAGAACCCAAGTGGAGATCTGCAGCCTCAATTTAGCGCATTTTATATGTGTTTGGATGCCTGCAAATAGGGTTTCTTGAGTGGTTACAGACCCTTTATTGGAGTAGATGGATGTCATCTAAAGAACAAGTATGGAGGTCAGCTTTTAACTGCAGTTAGAAGGGATGCAAATGACCAAAACAATGAGGTGGCCCAAACTCATACCAGCTTATCAGTTAAGGGTTTCTTCTTTAAATTCGTAAACCTTAAAATTTTACAAGGGCCAAAACCTTAAGGTTTTTTTAAAGGGGCTTTTTCTTAAACTCTAAACTTTAAGAGAACTAAAAATCATTTTAAAATACATCATATCCATTCTTGAGTCAATTTACAACACAACAAAAGCAATAAGAAAATGATTAAAATAGTATTCGTAGGATTAGGCAATGGTCGGACTGATCAGATTCAAACTCAAAATAGTCCAATCCAACCAAAATTGGAATTGATATATGGTAGCCCATTTTTAGTCAGGTGTATGCTCGATTTAGTTGGATCTCGGATTTGACGAGTGGGTTTCTCAGTTTGGGCCTATTTTGGATCATTCAAATTTTCTATCCTATATTATAATTATTATTTATTATCCTTATAAGATATTTTGGTAGTCAGATTCAATTTAGGCCTTTAGTGAGCCTTTTTAACTTTTAAGCTGACTATTTTTGTAATTATCTTATTTTATAATTTTAAAAAATTAATAGACCTTTTAACACATTTGAATAAAGGTATAAAATTTTCAATAGCACAAGACAAACTCATCCAATTATCCAAAAAACACATAAGGGAAATAACAGGCATAAAATTTTTAGGGGAAATTATATCTTACAACTTACAACATAAATTAAACAAGTCAACCATAGTGCTAAAACAACTCATTTCCTGCACAAGCAAAAAGAGTCCAATAAAAGAATAAAGGAAAATAAGGCAAGAGTTTGATAGAAAACTAATAACGGTTTTTGCAAATATACTTTGTAATAATATTAACACCTAAGTCCAAAATGTATTTAATTTGTGCATAAATATGTATAAGCACAAATAATTATCCAAAACTAAAGTTTGAAATACGTTGTAGCAATATTAGCGCCTAAACCCAAAATGTGTCTGATTTGTGTATAAATATGTATAAGCACAAATAACTATCCAAAATGAAAGTCTAAGACATAATATGCACTAAGGAATCAAATTATATCATTCAAAAAATTACTAAATTCCTAATTCTCTTTTATCAACACTTGAATCAATCAATAAACATAAAAAAAAATTACAAATAGTGTTTACCTTATTTATATTTCAAACAAAATTAAATATTGCAATATAATGTTTATATAAAATGCAATTACACTATACCTAAATGGTTGTCCAAGAGTTTTGTGTCTTGAAATCATTCCAAAAAAGTAAAACTTGATTAAGATAAATATAACGTCCCGCCTAATAATTAGAGTTTAAATCATAAAATTAAATCCAATTTATCTCAATTTCACTTTAATTAATGTAGTAGATCTTAAAAATTGAGACCTGGATGAGGAAAGGCTAAAAGAAAAAAATTTTAGCACAGTTTTTACCTGCGTACTGCTCGGTACTTAACATCAAATCAGAGTTACACAACTTTAATCGAGATAAATCCACTTGGTATACCTCCGCAACATAATTACCTACAATTGTTATGAAGAAGTAGAGGGCCAATTATGCGCCTAAGACTGCCTAGTTCACAAAATTGTAGAAACAACCCAACTGAAATTTTTATCCTGAACACCTTGTAGTATTTTGGGCATAACTCGGGCTACCAACCTCCGATTGACGTAATTCCAGTGCCAAAAAAACCATGAAAAATTATCTACAACTTTTGTGAAGAACTCAAAGGCTAATTTGGCCTAGATTAACCGAGAGAGAGGAAACAAAATGGATCCCTAAGTTTGTCAAAATCTTGCTTGAGTGAGATGCCATTAGCTTGAGCGAATTTTTGACCTCGCTTGAGCGAATTTTTGACAGCATACAGCCCCCAATTTTGCTGGAATCTTGTTTGAGCGAGATTGACTTTGCTTAAGCATATTTGACCTCGCTGAAGCAAGATTTACACAGAATGGAGCCTCCAGGACATGTAAACATCTCGTTTGAGCGAAATTTACTCACTCAAGCGAGTTATGACAGCACTAAGTCACCTTTTACGCAGAATTTCTTCCTAATTTCAACTTCTGACCTACCAAAACCCTATCAAATCAATTCTAAACATCATCAAACTTTATACACATCTAAAATACACCTTCTATGATGTGTGAGAAGTGGTCATACCTTAAAATTCTAAAAATTGACCGACTTATGTATGAAAATGCAGTTCTAGCAACTTAGGCCTATAACATGCCATTTTGACCATCAAATCCCATTGGAATTAGGTCATTCCACTTACTACAACATTCAAATGACATTAGCATCCTATTAAACCCATTCGGAGGTCCCATAACCTCACAGAGTGCGATATGGCACATCCAGTTTCTTCAATAGACAAAACTTGCACTTAGGCCAACACTAATTCCATGACTTGTAAATATAACATGCATACCAAATAATTCAACAACACACAAAGTCTTTAGAACCTACATATTACAAATTATAAAGCTATTTCAATCATGGCTCAACGCCCACATTCATCATAAACACATTACCTGGACATTATTTACAATACACAATCATATCTCATCAATTTTAATCATTCACACTGTCACCTATAATTTTATCAAGTCCATCCTCATCCAATTAAACGTCATCTCATGTTACTCTACTTCATTAATTCCATCAAATTCAATATTATGGCATAATCATCATGAGCATCTTCATATAAATAAGTATGCAATTTAATATTTCAACACTAACATTATCATAATTAATCTTATCCCTTAAGTCTATCACCATCATCAGACGATTCAAGTGTACCATCATTAGCCGCATACTCATGAATCATTTACCAACATCCTAATCAACACCAAAATATTTTAAGTAAGCAACATTGATCATCACATATACATATACATACATATAAACACACTATATATCTATCACATCAATAAAATATATATCAAAATATCCATTCGTGTATTATCTTGGCATTGCTTCCTAAATTACTTTGCACTAGTATCCGAAGCATCTACAACCTCTCCATCTCTAGTCACTGAAATAACTGTAAGGGTGAGTGACCGACTATATAATTCAATACAAATAATTTCAATAACAGATATAAAGTAAATCAGTTATAAATTAACAATCAAAAATATCACCATCATCAATTTCTGATTGTCATAATCAATATCCATATGTTCATCGTGAGTGTGACATCCCTCCTTAAATAATATTTATTTTTACCCAATTTATTGATTTTCACAATAAATTTTTCACGTTTTTAATAATTAAATTACATCACAATAAATAAAAAAAATGTATCTTATAAGAATTACCCAAATTATAATTTAAATAAACAATTTCTAATCCTCAAAATCATTTAAATTGAATAAAACTCAAAACCTGAAACAGGGGTCTGACGCTACGCGCCAGCCCCATGCTAGGCGTGAGCGTGCATTCGCAGCCCTGGCGCTGAGCGCCTAGATGATGCTACGCGTGGGCTTATCAGTGACAGCACCTGATGCTGTCACACATTTTAGGCCTTTTGGCCAACTACTAACTTATTTAATTAGCCCATTCAAACTCGATTGCCACGGGATTTCATGGGCCAAATGTTTTTCTCATTCTGGAACTATTGGCGATGTCCGTTTACCAAAATTCCAACATAAGCGTAAGTTATGCACAAAATACAACTTAACTACTTTACGTGTAACACTCTTACACCAAGTACCCTAAATGGTTCTCAAATGACCCTAGGCCAATGTACACCACTTTTAAATATTCTCATGAACCTATTAATACCTTGCAAAGGTACTAAAATTCACCAAAACTCAAGTTCACCTATTCAGTTTCTCAAAGTCATAGAAATGGCTACTAGTTCGAATCTCTAAATCTATTTGATTCATCAATACAACATTCAATCATTTCAAACAACCATTACAACACGCATACACCCACAGAACCTGCCTATAATGCATGATTTACTACAGTATGGCTCTGTTCCATAACTATAATCATCCAACGGTACCTGGTCATCACACATGCACAATATCTAATGGCTCAATGCCATTACATAATCATATCACCCAAACCACAAACATATTATACTATGCATAAGTTCACACTTCCATAGATTTACACACATATCTACATATATGTACCAATGGCTCAGTGCCATTAGTCAGCACAAACAAGTAACAACAACACATACTTCTGCAAGTCTACAAGATAATATATTCACATATGAATATATACAAGATATACATTCCAAACTCCTCTGGCATTACTCCTTGCTCACTTTGTACTGGTTTTCCGCAGTGTCCGCAACATCCTTGGGTTCATTCACTGTGAACATAAAGTAAGGTGAGTATCTATCACAAAAATGATACAACTACATAATCAGAGTTGATATCACCTGGAGAATCTCATTTTCCTGCCTCGGTTATTGATCCACTAAACTTTCCTCATATAAACCAAACATATAATAGTCCATCATAATCATCATAAATTCATTCTGTTCACATCATAACAAATATCTCATAACATCGAGATGAATTAATTATAAGCATCCATGCTTAACCAGATCATTTTACAATTCATTATTTCAATCATATCATTATCATGTCAATGCAATAATCTGCATATCAGTCAAGGAGTATAATTCACAACTGACTCTCATATACATCAGACACCTAGTATCCAGATATTAACGAATCAGCCACCAGTTGGGAGTCACATCGACATCCCGTGAACACATCCTGGTTCACCGAGCCCGGTATCATACATCGTCTCCCCACCTCAACCACTGGATCACTTCCTGGACCACTGGGTAGCTCAACTAGGCCTCTACATGGACCACGGGAGCCAAAAGCGAGGGGTAATCTATACCGAATGGTTGTCCTCAATATATATCATGCATATACAGCATATAACAACAAATCTCATCATATACGCATTATTTATTTTAATCATAAATACACAATATACAATTATTAACTGATTTTGGCATGCAAGCCAACTCACGACATAAGAATCATATCTCGGCATAAAAGCCACATCTCGGCATAAAAGCCACCTCTCGACATAAAAGCCACATCTCGGCATAAAAGCCACCTCTCGGCATAAAAGCCACATCTCGGCATAAAAGCCACATCTCGTTCATTACCATTCTATTTTCCATAACTGTCAAATACAACATATAACCACATACATAATCTAATCACATATTCTCCCATATATATATATATATAAGTATCATTCCCATACTTTCACATATTTATTTCAAACATGAATATCATATATCTTTAGTCAAATATATATTATAATACTCCCCCTACCTCACTGTCGACGCTCTAAACTCAATCAGTAAGATCAATGCGCCACAACCACTAAAAAATAGAATTTCAAAAAGGTTTAAGGTTTTAACCGCTCAAACCTTAATCCAACTTAGGAATATGCTCAGAAATTACTTTCTAAAGCTTTAGAAGCTTACCACAACTGAAACCACAAGTTCTCCAAGAAACTCCTTTTTCCGCTAATCTTTCAACGACTCGTTCACAACCTATATAAAGCGGAATTCAAATTTGTCACTTAATCATCCTTTTGAATACCATAAGGAAACTTTTAATCGGTTTAGAATCTTAAAATTCAAAGTTCCCTTGTTTCCCAAAAATGGATAAAGATAGAAAATCTTCATGGAATTCAAAATTGAAAGATCCCATGCGTTAATCTTAAGTTTCTTACCTCTAATCCGCAATTAATTTCAGATTCCAACCTCTTATTGGCCTTTGATTGTCGCAGGGAAAAGAGAGAAGAAGAAGAACCCCAAAGCTATATTTTTAGCTTCTGCTCTGTGGGCTGTCATCTTGGGTCTTTATTCTGCCCGCGACTATGACGCTACGTGTCCCCCTAACGCTACGCGTCAAGTCTAAATTTTTATATTAAAGCTACGCGTCCCACTAACGCTACCCATCAAGTTTTACCCTGACGCTACGCATCCCACTGACGCTACGTGTCAGGTCGCAAAACAAAAATTCCATTTTTATTTTAATTTTACATCTAATAATAATCTTACTTTATTAAATATCCAAACTTATGAATATAAAACATAGGGATGTTACACTCACCCCCCTAAAAATAGATTTCGTCCTCGAAATCAACATACCTCTGTGAATAGATCCGGGTATTGTTGTCACATCTCAGATTCTAATTCCCACGTGTGTGAAACTTCATTGAAATTCTGCCATAAGACTTTCACTAAAGGAATATTCTTATTCCTTAATTGTTTGGTTTGATAACCCTCAATACGAAAAGGAATAGCCGGTACTATCACATCTTCTCTGATTTCAATAATGTCATCTGGAACCACCATATCATCTCGAGGAATATACTTTCGAAGCTGGGAGACATGAAAAACATCATGTAACTTTGACAAGACTGTAGGAAGCTCAAGTCTATAGGCAACATTGCCTATTCTCTCTAAAATACGATAAGGTCCAATATACCTAGGACTCAACTTTTTACTACTAATTACTCGACCCACACCCTTCGTAGATGAAACTTTCAAAAATACTTGATCATCAACTTGAAATATCAGAGGTCTATGTTTAGCATGATAATAGCTTTTCTGACGATCCTGAGCAACTTTCAATTTATTCCTGATCAATTTAATATGTTCTGTCATTGATTGAACCATTTCAGGCCCCAATACCAGGATGTCACTACCATCATCCCAACATAAAGGAGTTTGGCATTTTCTACCATATAAAGCCTCATAAGGAGCCATACCAATACTGCTATGGAAGCTATTGTTATAAGTAAACTCGATCAAAGGTAAATACTGCTCCCAACTCCCTCCATGTTCTATCACACATGCCCGAAGCAAATCTTCCAGAGTTTGTATTGTACGTTCAGATTGTCCATCCGTTTGAGGGTGATATGCAGAGCTCATTTTCAACTCAGTGCCTAGCTCACGTTGCAAACTTCTCCAAAATTTAGAAGTAAAACGAGGATCACGATCTGACACAATACTGAAGGGTACACCATGCAACCTTATAATTTCTTTCACATAAATATTAGCAAGCTTTTCCAAAGACCATCTCATATTAATAGCAAGAAAATGATCACTCTTCGTTAATCGATCAACAACAACCCATATAGCATCGCATCCAGCACGAGAACGAGGCAAACCCGATACGAAGTCCATAGAGATACCATCCCACTTCCATATTAGAATATCAAGTGGTTGTGCTAACCCTGAAGGTTTCTGATGCTCCACTTTAGACTTTAAGCACACTACACAGGATGCCACATATTCAATTATCATTTTCTTCATCCCCGGCCACCAAAATTGTTACCGTAAGTCTTGATACATTTTTGTCACACCTGGATGAATACTTAATGAACTCTTATGAGCCTCTGCTAGAATCTGTGTTTGAAATTCACCATTGGAGGGCACTATAATACGGTTCTTAAACCGCCACAGCCCATTAGAATCTCTATTCAAGGGTAGATTCTTGGCCCGATCTTGGGCATCAATCAGCTGTTTTACAACAGTATCATCCTCTTGACATTCAGATAGAGATTTTAAAAACTCATTAGTAATTTTTAACATCCCAATTAGCATACAATCAGGAGAATGAACCACTACAGCTAGATGCATATCACAAAAACTCTCTAGCAGTTTATATTCCTCTATCATTAAAGATGCAATATGAAGAGATTTCCTGCTCAAAGCATTGGCCACCACATTCGCTTTGCCCGGATGGTATTTTAATTCAAAATCATAATCTTTTAAATATTCCATCCACCGCCTCTGCCTCATATTCAATTCTTTTTGATCGAATAAGTACTTCAAACTTTTATGATCACTAAACACAACAAAACGGGAGCCATAAAGATAATGTCTCCAAATTTTCAATACAAATATAACCGCCGCTAACTCTAGGTCGTGAGTAGGATAATTCTTCTCATGAAGCCTCAACTGCCTAGAAGCATAGGCTATAACTCTATCTTCTTGCATTAACACACCTCCCAAGCCAGATTTAGAGGCATCACAATATACAACAAATTCTCTAGTCACATCAGGTAAAGCAAGCACAGGGGCAGAAGTCAATTTCTTTTTTAATTCATTAAAACTTTGTTCACATTCATCAGTCCAAACAAAAGGACATCCCTTCCTAGTTAATTTGGTCATAGGAAGTGCAATACGAGAGAAACCTTCTATGAAACGCCGGTAATACCCATCTAAACCAAGAAAGCTTCGAATCTCAATAATAGATTTGGGCCTATCCCAATTCATAACTGTAATTGTCTTGGAGGGATCAACAAAAACTCCATCACTAGAAATTACATGCCCCAAGAACTGAATACTTTTAACCTATAATTCATATTTTGACAATTTTGCATATAACTGCCTCTCTCGCAAAATCTATAGAACAATGTGGAGATGCTGAACATGTTCACCCTCGGATCTTGAATATACTAGTATATCATCAATAAACACTACTACAAACTGATCCAAGAAAGGATGAAAGATTCGATTCATATAACTCATGAATACCGCCGGAGCATTAGTAACTCCAAATGGCATCACTATATACTCATAATGACCGTATCTTGTTTGAAAAGCGGTTTTTGGAATATCCTCAGGTTTTACTCTAATCTGATGATATCCGGATCGTAAGTCAATCTTAGAAAAGATACATGCGCCCCGTAACTGGTCAAGTAAATCATCAATCCTTGGTAAAGGATATTTATTTTTAACTGTCAATTTATTTAACTGACGTTAGTCAATACACATTCTCATACTCCCATCTTTTTTTCATACCAATAGTACAGGAGCACCCCAAGGAGAAGCACTAGGTGTAATAAAACCTTTACTTAATAGTTCCTCAACTTGCTTTTTCACCTCAGTTAACTCTATAGATGACATACGATACAGTGCGCGTGACACTGGCTCAGCACCCAAAACTAAATCAATCACAAAATCAATTTCCCGATTTAGAGGTAACCCAGGAATATCTTTCGGAACCACATCAGAAAATTCACTTACAACAGGTATATCAGCAAGAATCAAATTACATATCCCTGTAAAATAACAATAACAAAAAAGAATATCAACATACCAAATCATTAGGAGTGGATTCAACAGGAAAAACCACCACTTTATGATAACAATCCACCAGAATCTGATTGGCAGACAACCAATCCATTCCCAAAATAATATCTAGATTTTTCAAGGGCATACAGATTAAATTTGCATTGAAAATTCGACCTTCAATGGATAAATTTACTCCTTCACACATAGTCATAGTCTTAACCTTGGAACCAGTCGGTGTAGATACAATTATAGCATTATTCATCAATACCATAGGCAATTCAAGGTCTCTAGCACAACTTTCAGCAATAAACAAATATGTAGCTCCAGAATCATATATCACATCTACAAGATTACCAAAAAGAGAACACTTACTGTGCACTAGTTGATCATTATGAATAGCATCAGAAGCATCAAAAGCAAACACACTCCCAGTAATAACATTCTGAGCACTAGCAGACTGTGTGGTGTCAGATTGTCGGATTGGGCCTCCTCGAGCTCCACTACGTCCACCCCTCTGAAACCTACTACCCTGATTTGCGGGAGTAAAACCCCTACCCCTTGTACATTCTGAAGCTATCTCATAGGACAATCGGGCCTAAGATGCCCAGTCTGACCATAATGATAACATATAGGCAATTCAAATCTACAATTTCTAGCCAAATGTCCTTCTCCGCCACATTTAAAACAAACTCAACTATCAGGACGAGTACCACCTCGACCTCTAACTGGAGAAGAAGATGAAGAAGAATATCCACTTCGATTAAATTGACTCTGCCTTTTAAATTCAACTCCTTTAGTTCTCAACTGGGATTTATCTTTTCTGAAAGAAACCCTCTGCATCTAAACATTTTTAGTCAACTGTGCTTTATTAACAAGTTCAACATAGTCCCTAATCCCCAAAGGTACAATAGCAGTACGAAGTTATATTCTCAAACCAGACTCATATTTAGCACTTTTGTTACTTTCAGTACCTTATAAGGAAAAAGGGTAATAAAAGTCACATAACTCATCAAATTTAGCTGTATATTCAGCTACAGACATCCTTCCCTGTTCAAGATGTAAGAACTCCATCTCTTTTCTAGTTTTATAATTATCAGGAAAGTATTTTGCCAAAAACCTCTTTTTAAAATTAACCCAGTTTAAGGCCTCATTAGCATTGATCATCTGAGGTTTGGCACGTGTCCACCAGACCCTAGCTTCATCACGTAACTGATAAGTAGAGAATACCACTTTTTGTTTCTCAGTATATTCAAAATAATCAAACATTTGTTCCATTTCCCTGAGCCAAATATAAGCTCCATCATAATCACGTCCACCCTTATACACTGGGGGATTACGCTTTAAAAACTTATCAAGGTTGGGCCAGATTCAGCCCTTCCCATCAGCTGAGAAAACTTTTCTAAGAAGTCACCCTCAAGGGTTGAATTAGAAGTACCAGCCATTCTACAATTAACATAACACACCATTAATACTCAAACAAATTGAATATAATACAGAATCAATACCTCAATACCAGGAGATGCGGCTAACGGATAACCAGTGAGCACAATGCCAGGATTCCTAAAAATTCACTTTCACACATATACAATTCAGTCTATACAGATGAATACACAAACAAATCTCACTACTTTCTACCATTTCTACCCACAAGGTTTACAATCCTGAATAGTCTTGCTCTGATACCAATTGTGGCATCCCTCCTTAAATAATATTTATTTTTACCCAATTTATTAATTTTCACAATAAATTTTTCACGTTTTTAATAATTAAATTACATCACAATAAAAAAAAATGTATCTTATAAGAATTACCCAAATTATAATTTAAATAAACAATTTCTAATCCTCAAAATCATTTAAATTGAATAAAACCCAAAACCTAAAATAGGGGTCTAACGTTACGCGTCAGCCCCACGCTAGGCGTGAGCGTGCATTCGCAGCCCTGGCGCTGAGCGCCTGGATGACGCTATGCGTGGGCTTATCAGTGACAGCACCTGATGCTGTCACACATTTTAGGCCTTTTGGCCAACTGCTAACTTATTTAATTAGCCCATTCAAATTCGATTGCCATGAGATTTCATGGGCCAAATGTTTTTCTCATTCTGGAACTATTGGCGATGTCCGTTTACCAAAATTCCAACATAAGCGTAAGTTATGCACAAAATACAACTTAACTACTTTACGTGTAACACTCTTACACCAAGTACCCTAAATGGTTCTCAAATGACCCTAGGCCAATGTACACCACTTTTAAATATTCTCATAAACCTATTAATACCTTGCAAAGGTACTAAAATTCACCAAAACTCAAGTTCACCTATTCAGTTTCTCAAAGTCATAGAAATGGCTACTAGTTCGAATCTCTAAATCTATTTGATTCATCAATACAACATTCAATCATTTCAAACAATCATTACAAGACACATACACCCACAGAACCTGCCTATAATGCATGATTTACTACAGTATGGCTCTGTTCCATAACTATAATCATCCAACAGTACCTGGTCATCACACATGCACAATATCTAATGGCTCAATGCCATTACATAAGTACATCACCCAAACCACAAACATATTATACTATGCATAAGTTCACACTCCCACAGATTTACACACATATCTACATATATGTACCAATGGCTCAGTGCCATTAGTCAGCATAAACAAGTAACAACAACACATACTTCTGCAAGTCTACAAGATAATATATTCACATATGAATATATACAAGATATACATTCCAAACTCCTCTGGCATTACTCCTTGCTCACTTTGTACTGGTTTTCCGCAGCGTCCGCAACATCCTTGGGTTCATTCACTGTGAACATAAAGTAAGGGTGAGTATCTATCACAAAAATGATACAACTACATAATCAGAGTTGATATCACCTGGAGAATCTCATTCTCCTGCCTCGGTTATTGATCCACTAAACTTTCCTCATATAAACCAAACATATAATAGTCCATCATAATCATCATAAATTCATTCTGTTCACATCATAACAAATATCTCATAACATCGAGATGAATTAATTATAAGCATCCATGCTTAACCAAATCATTTTACAATTCATTATTTCAATCATATCATTATCATGTCAATGCAATAATCTGCATATCAGTCAAGGAGTGTAATTCACAACTGACTCTCATATACATCAGACATCTAGTATCCGGATATTAACGAATCAGCCACCAGCTGGGAGTCACATCGACATCCCGTGAATACATCCTGGTTCACCGAGCCCGGTATTATACACCGTCTCCCCACCTCAACCACTGGATCACTTCCTGGACCACTGGGTAGCTCAATTGGGCCTTTACATGGACCACGGGAGCCAAAAGCGAGGGGTAATCTATACCAAATGGCTGTCCACAATACATATCATGCATATACAGCATATAACAATAAATCTCATCATATACGCATTATTTATTTTAATCATAAATACACAATATACAATCATTAACTGATTTTGGCATGCAAGCCAACTCACGACATAAGAATCACATCTCTGCATAAAATCCACATCTCGGCATAAAAGCCACATCTCGGCATAAAAGCCACATCTCGTTCATTACCATTCTATTTTCCATAACTGTCAAATACAACATATAACCACATACATAATCTAATCACATATTCTCCCATATATATATATATATAAGTATCATTCCCATACTTTCACATATTTATTTCAAACATGAATATCATATATCTTTAATCAAATATATATTATAATACTCCCCTTACCTCACTGTCGACGCTCTAAACTCAATCACTAAGATCAATGCGCCGCAACCACTAAAAAATAGAATTTTAAAAAGGTTTAAGGTTTTAACCGTTCAAACCTTAATCCAACTTAGGAATATGCTCAGAAATTACTTTCTAAAGCTTTAGAAGCTTACCACAACTGAAACCACAAGTTCTCCAAGAAACTCCTTTTTCCGCTAATCTTTCAATGACTCGTTCACAACCTATATAAAGCGGAATTCAAATTCGTCACTTAATCCTCCTTTTGAATACCATAAGGAAAGTTTTAATCGGTTTAGAATCTTAAAATTCAAAGTTCCCTTGTTTTTCCCAAAAATGGATAAAGATAGAAAATCTTCATGGAATTCAAAATTGAAAGATCCCATGCGTTAATCTTAAGTTTCTTACCTCTAATCCGCAATTAATTTCAGATTCCAACCTCTTATTGGCCTTTGATTGTCGCAAGGAAAAGAGAGAAGAAGAAGAACCCCCAAAGCTATATTTTTAGCTTCTGCTCTGTGGGCTGTCATCTTGGGTCTTTATTCCGCCCCCGACTCTGACGCTACGCGTCAAGTGTAAATTTTTATATTAAAGCTACGCATCCCACTGACGCTACACATCAAGTTTTACCCTGATGCTACGCGTCCCACTGACGCTACGCGTCAGGTCCCAAATCAAAAATTTCCTTTTTATTTTATTTTTACATCTAATAATAATCTTACTTTATTAAATATCTAAACTTATGAATATAAAACATAGGGATGTTACAGTAAGCATCACAATCATCATCAGTATATTCTTAAAACTGACTCTCAATCAAGCATAGCATAAGATGCTCTAATATCTGGATACTAAAAGGATCAATCATCAGCTGGGAGTCCACCTAACATCCTGTGAACCCACCTAGTCCACTGAGCCCACCTGGTTCCCCACCTCAACCACTAGGTAGCTCAATTGGGCCACCAACAACCACAGAAGCTAAAAATAATAGGTAAATCATACTAAATGGTTATTTGCACCATACAACATACATCGTCAACATGTATCAATGGCATATATCACCCATCATCATCATTATCAAGCATCCCTGACATAAAGGTCATCTCCTTAGGATATAACATAATTAACATAATGCATTATTCAACAACATGCCAGACCAGTAATAATCAATCCCTATATTCACACAATATAAGCACAATTTACAACTATAATAATCATTATATACATTTTAAATGATCGAATAGAAACAAAATCGAATCTGACTATCCTTTCATTTTATAACATATTTACCTATTAATTGGCTCTCCATGCTATTTTTATAAGGAAAACAATATTTTCACCTCAAAGGACTATAATTAAATTTATTCTTATTAAATTATATACCAAGAACACCCCTCTTACCTCAACTCTAAGCTCTCGAAGCCTTGATTCTTCCACCAATTACTCGAAAGGCGCTACCACACTAAGAATTTCATAAATTCAAGAATTGTAATAAGTGACGTAACCTCCGAATTCCCAAATTGATTTATCAAAGCAACCTCAAATCGACATCGCATGATATAGGAACTAACCTCAATGTGATCCGACTTTGAGTTCAAAGACCCCTTTATCCTAATGGCGTTCCGGCCTCCACTCTGTAACCTACCATTAAGAGAACAAAACCTCATTGGTCATTTCGACATACCCATTATCTCAACAACCACTCACAAGCTCCAATCATTAAGAAAATGAAGAAAGCACTATCCCCCAAGCAACCCAATCACGGTTAGAAATGAAGAAGGGGAAAACAATACCAAAATGTGAAATTAAAGGTACTTACTTGTCGCCTATGCTCCCGGGGTCCCAAAAACATAATTAATTTTAGTTTTCGTCAATAATTGGACCCTCAAACAAAGCTTCCAAGGTCACGGCTATGGCATACAATGTTCTACTCTTTTGTTTTCTACTTTCACACGAGAAGAAGATGGGTTAGGCAATTATTTTCATCTTTTAAAAACCATGGGCCAAAAGGTCATTTTACAAATTTCGTTTTCCTATTTCTTTCAATTAAGAAATTTTATTCCCTTTTTTACTTTATTGAGTAACTTTAATTAATTCTACTTTCACTTTTAATCACATGGTAACTTATTTATTTATCCCCATAATTTAACCATTTCTCATTTAATTGCATTCCCCAATTTAATTTAATTAATCTAGGATCTATTTAATTAAAATTTCCATTAAGTTCACCATTAATTATAATTTAATTATGCATAAGATCATTTTATTATTTTTAATTAACAAGGATGTTATAATAAATACTAAACAACACAATTAATTAATTACCAGAATGCATAATACAAAAAAATAAAACAGGACCTTGATACTTGTTAATTGATCTAGCCACCGGTAATATTGAATTTCATTATACAATGACATTTGTAAAAAAAATATCATGCTAACAATGCTACAAGCAATATTATATATATAGTAGTTTAGCTTTTATCAGTTACTGAACCACTAATGCGAATTATTATCATTATTATTATTATTATTATTATTATTATTATTATTATTATTATTATTATTATTATTATTATTATTATTATTATTATTAAGTAGTACAATAAATCAATACATATTAAGACTAACTAGATGCAACATCAGCTCTAATCCTGATTGATACATTTAATAATATAAAAAATAATTTAAATATATCAAAGTTTATCTATTAAAATTCTCCCATATATAATATAAAATCCAATGTTGGTTACACATTTAGTGTCATAAGTTTAATTCCCAGAATAGGCAATTTTTTAAAATTTTTAATTTTATATATGAAGAAATAGGGGGAAAAGTATTTTAGCCCTATTTGACTGGGTGTCTATTTATGTATTATGATTCTTGAGAATATGTTAGGCTGCGTTTAGTTACAGAAAATTATTCTAGTTTTTTGGGATAAGTTTTCTGATTATTTTCCAAAATTCTCATTTCTTGGAATAACTAGAAAAATTCTTAGGAAATTTTTATACATTTCTGTTTTCTTAAAAAACTTCTTTAAAGACTTCTCTATTTTTGTTAAAAAAATAGAAAACCTGATTTTCAATTTTCTATAAGTTTTCTTTGAATATTTTGTAAACAAACATCTTTTCTATTTTTCTAACTTTTTCAAGAATAATTTTCCATTTTTCTTAAAAAACTTGTGAATTAAACTCGGCATTAGTTGCGCAAAAGGAAGGGTAGCAATGGTAAGGTGTTTGGGTATTCATGAATGTATTCTAAGTTTATATTATTAGGGTTTATTGATTTTTAATTTTCTATAAGTTTTCTTTGAATATTTTGTAAACAAACATCTTTTCTATTTTTCTAACTTTTTCAAGAATAATTTTCCATTTTTCTTAAAAAAATTACGAATTAAACTCGGCATTAGTTGCGCAAAAGGAAAGGTAGCAATGGTAAGGTGTTTGGGTATTCATGAATGTATTCTAAGTTTATATTATTGGGGTTTATTTACTTAAGTAAGTAATTTTTTTGTTTTTTCTTTCCAGCATATATAAAGCTTATCAGTTGTAGATACATTAATTTTGTCAAAGACAAGAAATCTGGCTGAGGCTGTCTTTACTACTACTGCTAAGGGACAAGTATATAGGGAATGCTTTGCAATGTTTATGCTAAATGAGATTTTTTTAAAAAAATTCCAATCATTATTGTTGATAGACCTGAGTTTTGTGTTATTGCTTGAGATGTGCTGGAAGCAGATCAAAGAGAACACTAAGTGTTGATGAAAGGAAGAAGAATCAATGGGGTATGGAAACCTCCACCGATAAAAACATTGTTATGAATTTATGGGGTTAAAAGATACCAAAATGAAATTTAATCGCCACAAATCATTTTTTAAAAAAAGTATTATGTGAGTAAGTTTTGTTAATTAAATTAATGAATTTATGAAAAGAATTATGGGAAGCTAACATTTAAAACATCAAGAACTATTTGAGTAAAAAAAATAAGGGATTAACTCAAATCAAATATCAGATGTAAAAAATTAAATATATAATTTTTTTCTAGTAATCTAAAGAATAAAACAATTAAATATGTGACACCATCGATTAACTAAGACTAATTCTCACACTGGAACGTCCTATTTAATTAAAGAGTCACAAGTTATTCAGAAAAATATGAGTTTTTTTTTTGTGATCATCAACGCATAGTTTGAATAAACCTTATAACATAAATCAATTCATCATAACAACAGTGTACTCAAAAGGGTATGGGGCTTGCAGGCTCCCAATAAAACAACTACAAAATAATAACATAACATAAAAGCTAAACATCGGGACCTACAACAGTCTCGACCCGAACCGCAAGTATTAACAACCTATGTCCACAGCTCAACGTCCAGTATTGCAGGTAGTCCAGATCCTGCTCACGCTTGTCCTGCCCTTCAGCTAATGATCACAGTAAAAGAGAACCACACACAAAGCAAGAGGGGTGAGTATAAGCTCTCAACCCACATGACTTACATGCAAGGGTAGCTGTAATTATTATACAACATATATTAGACAGAAACAGACAATTCATACTACACTTACTAACACAGCCACACAGTAATTCAAAAGCGTGTACAAGGGTAATACAGGCCAGTAGAGTTAGTCACATAAATATGGTATGCTATGCATGTGTTAGATTCATTATGATTTATCTTGATTAAATTCTAATATGCAATGGGGCCCAACTCCCGTTCATCAACTCACATATCAATATCCATGTGTACAACAATCCAACCTTATCCCTGTTAGTCCTCAAATTTACAATAAAAGTTTTAATAAAAATTTCATAAAAATAATAAAAATTAGTTTAATTTGTTAGAAAATTAGGTTTTAAATTCAATAAATAGATGTTGTTGGAAATAATCTGCTCTTGATCAATTTTCTCTAGTTTTGCAGTGAAAAAGTAAAGAATTTAAGAGAAAATTGAAGATCTGGAGAAACTGACGCGTAGCATCAACACCACGAGTAGCGTGGGTACTTTTGATGCTGACGCTATGCGTCACAGCCACGCGTAGCGTCAGAGCTGCGTGGACTCCACAGCCAAGCTAGCCAAGCACTCACTTAGTGACCCATTATTGGCCACTCCACTCTGCACAAATGGCCAAACCGAAAGTGGAGACAGGTCCATATGGCAATGCATGATTGAATAAAATATTCCAAGGTGGCCACTACCAGCTGCGTTTAATGGAGGCTAAGTCAGGGGACTGACGCGTAGTGTCAGCACCCTTGCTCAGCCCTATAAATAGGGCCATCCAACACCATTCTAGGCATCCAATTCTCTACATTCAGAGTTCTTTTCTCTCTTCTATACTCAAGTTTTGAGTATTTCTTTTAGAGTTTATAGTTCTAGAATAGTTTTCTAGATACTTGAGAGTGTTGTGGTGTATTGTGATCGTTGTATCGTGAAGTTTCCATCGTCTTCGTAATGTCAATCTCTGTAAGTGTTGTTTTTACCATGTGTAACTAATCTGTTTATGTTGGAATTGGTGAACTAATCTATTGAGTATGATGTTGTAAATTCGACCTCTGCATGTTTATGATTCAAGTCCATGTTAGTATTTCAATCTTTTATTAATATAAACGTCAAACGAGAGAATGATTTTCATGTGTATTGAAACTTGTTTTATTAGTGTGAATGTCAAATGGGAGAATGATTATTCATGCCGTATTGAAACTTGTTTTGACGAAAGTAAAAGTTGGAATACCCTTGGTATCTCAATTCTATAGGGGTTGTTAACCATTGTTGCCATAAGGCCCAGACTTAATACAAGTTTTTACTGAGAAAGCTCACGAGGGATCGAACTTTACGGTGAATTCTTAGAATTTATATCACGAGGGATCGGTTATAATGAATTTAAGCTGCAATAACATGAAACTTGATGATTAAATATGCATGTCTTGAGTTCCTTATTGTTATTCTAGATTAAGGATCCAATTTCCAACATAATTTGTCTATCTGTGTTTTATCCTCAAGTATCTTACCTATTCTAGATTGCAACTCAACTTTTTAGATAGATTTTTATTTTCTTTTTATCTCATGAACAATTCAACCATGCTATCCTATGAATACTGTATAAATTGTATATAAATCATTCTTTTGTCTATAAGTTTCTTTACATTTACCATAGTGACTAGGAAATTACTGTTGTTATTGGACTTTCAATCCCAGTGGAACGATATCTAAATTTTGAAAACCACAAACGATTGTTGCGCTTGCCAATTAATGACCCGATAGTAAACACAAACAGTTAAACAAAAAAACCATTATTACCGGGCCAACAATCCCTCTGCCCAACTAGAGCGACCATAGCTCGCCTCGTTCTGTTTTCACAAAAGGGTACGGACTCATAGTCCCATCAATAATAGATCCAATACACATCTCGTCAAAACAGGCACTACATGGTCATAGAAACCCTCGTCCGGAGTCAAAGTATACTAGAGTTACCAGGCTGTCCAGCCTCGGACACGAATCCAAGCCATTAGAGGTCTGCCCCGGTATACTCCTAAGACCGCCCTCAAGGGACCGCAACGCCACTGTTCTTCAGTGTACTCATCATTGTATGCTCTAGGGGATCACTCTATCATCCCTCCTCATACTCCATATGCAATATGCAATCTACTTATTTCATCATAAGGGTGCTCGAGTACTAGATGGAACCTCGCTTACCAATGTACTTGTCCTTAAGACGTTTAAAACCAATTATCATGAAAATTTCTAACAAGTGCTCTTTACATGCCAGAGCCTAGGTGCCACCTAAAAATATTTCTTAGGAGCACTGAGGCTAGGCCTAAAATACCAGTTCTATACGAAAAGTTTTTTAAGAACTTAGTCGTCTAATTTTTCCTAAGTTCTTTTTAAGGAAATACTGTAAAAATATTTGTTTAATAATTTTTTGACCATTTTTGTTTTCACTTCTAAAGATAAGTTATTACATTGAAAATATTAAGCTTCCTTAGAGAAAAGTGAACATAAAATACTTGGCATTCCTTATGACATTTTGGGCCATTTAACGATATTATCCATTGTATTGACTTTTGACAAAACTTGATATATTGGCCTTAAATTTTAGATTTACTAAAACCTTTCAAAACAATTTTATTATAACTAGTAAAAGTTCATTCTAAACTTATTAGAGAAAGAAAATTTTCCTATAAGTCAATAAAAGTCATAAAATAACTTTTTTCTCGTCGTTTTATTGAAAACTTTATTTTTGTCGTATTTTATCTAGAAAACTTCAAATTGAGTGATTTCAAAACCAAAAGTGCTTAACTTTTTAAATGATAATTAATTACAATAAAATTAAATATTAATTCTACCCAAAAACCAGTTTTACACGAAAATGCATTAATGTACCAAAATTCATTGTTTTAGCTTTCGTAAAAACGTGTTTAAGGACAAGTAGCGTGTAAAAATATCTCCGAACCAATTTTCCTCACTTGGGTAATTTTTCACTACTCCAAAATTCATATCATATCTCATAAAATACACGTCCCAAACAGTTGGGCCATTTTTCCTCCTTTGCTCACGTAAATATGTTTTTAACTGATTCTAACTATCGTTCGTGCTTATACTCGAGTCCCTTTTTTTTAATTCTTTTCCAACAAAACATTTTATACATATTTTTATCATCATTCTTATAATTATAAACATGCCAAACAATAACCATATCAAGTCACTCAAAAACCATAATTTATTCCTATATCCATAAGCCAATTTTACTATTTCAAGCATATAAAATAATTACCATAAAACAAATATTAAATCACTGAATTCACAAAAATTCCAGAATTAAAAATTCATATCTAACTTATTTTTCTTCATTAAAAATTAAAGATTTAACTAGACCTGTTACTCATGGTCACTAAGTTATAAAAATCAACTTTTCATGTAAAAATCCTTAAGCTTAACTTATTAATTCTAAGGAAACTTTTCCAATAGAAACATTTCCTATGGATTATAACTTCTAAAAATCATTCTTCAAGCATTTTGGTCCATCTAAATTTTAAGAATTTGAAGGTATAACATGCAGCCACTAAATTAAAAGAAAAACTCATTATTTTAACATTTTTAACAACATGCAAGTGATATTGACAATTTATCAAATTTGTCCAGTTTTAAAGAAATAATTATCATACATCAAAATTCATATTTCAAGCATCTAAATTTTGTATCAAACCATAGGGAAGCGTCACGTTAATTTGGCCTTAAGAAATCACGGTTTTTAAAGCTTTATACTAAGTGTAATGAGCATGCGTGTACTTTAAAAAATTTCTGTAGCAACAAAATTGTTAGAGTAAAACAATTCACAACTTGGAATTCATAAAAATCAAAAACTTATTGTGAACATGGTGCAACCATGGTACCATCCAAGAACAACATAATTTTCAGCAAGAGATTTTCATGATCAAAGGTTAAAAATTAGAGTTTCAAGGAAGGTAGCAAGGTGTGAATATTAAGGGTATCCACACTACACCATGCAGTGAAATCAAGAGTTAAAATGAACATATACTCCCCCTACCTTGATGGTAGTTTCGGCCAAGGAAGATGGAAGTAAGGATCCAAGATTTTTGCTTCAAGTTTACATCATTGCAACACCAAAATCAAGAGAGTGAACGCTTATTTTAGGGAGGTGGTGACGTGATTTTTGGAAGGAGAGGAGGTAAGTAAAGGTTGCTATTTTTTGAAAAGATAATTGAAAATGGAGAAGTGTTCATAAGTTTGGCCAATGCTAGTGTATGGGATTAGGAAGGGTAATGGATGTTTAAGTTTAACGATGGATGGGATGATGATGATGATGATGATGATGATGATGATGATGATGATGATGATGATGATGATGAGTGATGTGATAAGAGAAGAAGAAGAAGAAGTGGCTGGCTGTTTTCTCAAGGCTTAGGAAAATGGAAGTGTTTTTGAGATAACAAAGTTTTTTGCATGTGTTTTCCCTTGAAGGCCAAGGAGTTCATGGCTGGAGTAGTGAGAAGAGAGGTGTCATGGTTCAAGGCATGTACTCCTAGCATCAAGGCAACTGTTTAGGGTGTCAAAGAAGGAGTTAACAAGGTTGTAACAAGTGTCCCATGGCTGTTGCAACATGATTGGACCATTTCTTTGCATGGTTAAGGTGTCACCACCAGAGGCAGCAACTTGTTTTGGTTTTTAGAGGGTGTTACGGTATGATTTAGGAAAAATGAAAAGCATTAAAATTATGGATCTATGTCTCCTCTTTAAAACAATATATGGCATGTGAAAATCCAATGTCAGACGAGGGAGATATGACCTTTTTACAAAAACTATCCCAGGCTGTTACAGGATTTAAGTTGGTTACAAAGAATAATTTTTTGGGACAAATTGGTAGGGAATTAGTTTTCATTCCTCTCATCAAAGTTGTAGAGAAATGAGTTTAGAAAATTTTGGCAAAAAAATCATTTGATTTCATAGTTATATGAATGAGAAACATGGAAAATACTAAATATAGTGCAAGCTGTCACTAGGAAAACACAAATCAGTGTGGTATTTTTAATTCCGAGATTGATTAAGCAAGAATGGGTTTTTGTGTTCAACATCAAAGTTGTAGACAATTTTGATACAGAAATGTTGGGATAAGAATGGCTCGATTCTAGTAACGGGAGAAGAAATTATGCCCAAAATACGTACAGGTGCGCAGATTGGCTCTTACAGTTAGCTTGGTTTTTATCGAAATAAACTTTTGAGGGGTTAAGCGATGGAAAATGTGACTCAAGCTCTTCACAAAAATCATAGGGTAAGACATTAGGAACACACTGAGGTAAAAATTGGCTTGACTTAGACACCCAATGATTCTCTTGGCCCGAACTAGGGGAATACGCATGAAATTAACAATTAAAATTATATAATTTTGTATAATACCATTTTATTACTAAGCTTTCTTAACTTAATTAATTATTCTTTTTCACACAATTAAATTGAAAATAATCATCTTACTATTTAAATTCTTCCAAAGTATTTATTACTCATCACAAAAACAAGTCGGTCGTACTCCAATTATTATTGCACATAAAATTTAACACAGACAATATACTTGGCCTTGGGTACCAACCACACAAAAATGAGAGTTGTTACAAAATACATTTTTTATATAAAATAAAAGATATTTGACTAAAAATTAAACACAATTTTATTATTATAATATGCAAAGAACTGTATTATATTTATACTAGAAAACGGAAGTTGAGATGTACTTATATGTAAAAAAATAAATGAAATTAAGCGCAAAAGATAAATGTACTTTCACTGAAAGCGGTTAAGCCTTGTCCTAATTTGTCTCATTTTTTATCACGAAAATGAAAAAACATGAAATATTGCGATGAACGTGGATCGAACACGTGACCTTCAGATCTTCAGTCTGACGCTCTCCCAACTGAGCTATCCTCGCAACATGCTTGTGACATATACTGAAAAATAACTAATATCAAGTACTAGGTGTTATAAAAGAAAATTACACATCCAACTCCAAGACTATAAGCATTCATAGAATAATCAAATACTACTCTTTCATGAAGAGTTCGGATATTTAAATTCATATATAATACTTTTGTAAAGAGTTATATTATATAGATTCGTATATAATCTTTCATGAAAAGTTATATCTTATTGTGTATATATAAAGATGGTGTTGTTTAGAATTGTATAATCTTTTATAAAGAATAATTACCATTAATATATTCTTATTTGTAACATTGGGCCATCAACAAAATTAGATGGTATCTAAACATTATTAGGTTCATACCGCAATATGATATTCTAAACTTCAAGGACTTTTATTTTTAAAATATAACTTTAATAAATTTTATAAATAACATATAATATATGATTAACGATATAGATATATATAGGTTCATATACTAGAAAAATACCTAACATAAAGTGATAATTGTATTTTACATTTGTGACTCTAATGATTTGTTAAGGAAGGATATTGCTATCTTTGTAAACCTTTTGAAAGTTCAAAACCATCTTCTTTGTAAGTATGCAGACCCAACTTCAAATTCCACCTATGTGAGAATTTTGTTGGTGGGTGATATGTTAACACATCTCTAAGCACTTATTTGAACCATTAGGCATGTCTTGGCGTTGGTAAGTCTTGAGACCCAACTTGATGGATGATATGTAAGTCACTACACCACACAATCCTGACCCATCAGTTTGGCGGACCAACACCTTGGCGGGGTGGACAGGCTGACGCACCCCTACCTAAGAAAACAATATAATATTAATAATAAAATAATTTATATTTTATTTTGTTAAAATTTATACTTTCACTTTCTAAAACTAAAAATAAAGTCACATTTCTCATTTTTTAATAATATTTTCTTTGATTTGTTTTAAAAAGTATTTTAAATTTTTTATGTTTTTTATATTAATTTGACATATATTTATTTTAAGAAAACTTGGTGGGCCAGTGGGTCAATCCATCATCTTTCCCTAAAAAACAAAGTTTTCTATTTTGGCAGGCCAGACCGTTGTTAAACAAGGTGGGTTAGACTTTTTCGGCCCTTTTATTTTAGTAGGCTTTGGCAGGTGAGATTTGCCAAAGCTCGGCAAGTTGACTTGTTTTGCCACCCCTACAACTTTGCACAATGGCAAATTTTAAGTCACTAGTTAAAAAAATATAACTTAAATATTATCAAGTTATAATGACAGTTAAAGGAGAATAACTCAATTTGTTGAGTAGGATATATGAGTTGTTGTGAGTTCTTTGACACAAATTTAATTCCCAGTGAAAGTTAAAAAAGTTATACAAGCAACAACAATTTTAAATACATGTTTATGTTAGAAATTAAACTTGGCCATTTTAATTTGCTAGAAGCTTCTAGAAAATTTCATCCTTATCTATTTTGTTAGCTTAGTAATTAAGGCTTTGAATAGTCAAAATTACAACTAGAAATATACTAGATTATTGTTGTATACTAGTTGTGAAATTAGACCTATATAATTGCTTTGAAAAATCAAAGTCTTAGCTGTTATTCACCTTGTTCAACTTGAAACAAAATGCTGACCTTTGTAATATTATATATAGAAATCATGTTATATGGTTTATGTAGTCTTAAAACTAGAGAAAAGAAGTGGTGTGTGAGTGCCACTAAAAAGGAACTTCAATGAGTTTTGAGTTAGTTATTTGTGAGTTGTGTGTTTTGTGTATTAACTTTTAACAAAGCTAAAAAAATATATTAAGTGTGTTATTGTTATACAAATATTTTATAAGGTTAAATTTTGTTACTCGAGTGTTTATATTTTCTTCCCATAGCATCTTAATTCCAACATCATAATTTATTTTAATCACCAACATTTGGTAGCAAGGCTTGTTGTATCAAAATGGCAGCAAGTACAAGCACATAAGCAAATCAAGTTCAACAAGTACAACTCTTTACAAGTTTTTTTTTATTAAAACTAGTGGATGTGGTGAAATCATTAATGATGGTTTTACTAAACCAACTAAAAGAGATAAAGGAAAAGTTGATATGCAACAAGTAGAGAAAAATTGTCTACTTGATGAAAAGGCTCTATTTTTTTATTTCTCAATATGTGGAACTGTCTATTTTTGAAGAAATTTTCCATGCCAAAACAAGAAAAGAGGGTTAGAAAATTTTGCTCAAAACATATGAAGATGCTGACCCTATTAAATGAACGAGACTACAAGGCTTAAAACATCAATTCAAGTTGATGATGGGGCAAGAAAGAGATGAAAGCATTCATGATTATTTCTCACGAAAGGATAAGCTTGTCAATGACGTGAAGAATAACGATGACAAAATAAAGGAGAAAGAAGTCATGAAGAAAATTATGTGTACACTTTCAACTCATTTTGATTATTTCTCAAAATTTCTAGCTAAATTAGAGAAACCATGTCCACCCAATTTGAGATGACAAATATAAGCCTAATGTCTTATTTTTTAGGCATTGAAGTGAAACAGTCAAATGAAGGGATTTTTAAAAGAAATATGCAACAAATGTTTTAAAGAAATTCAAAATGGAGGCTTGCAAACCAATATTGACAATGGTTAAAGAGAGATTGAAGCTTGGAAAAGGAAAACAATAATGACCTTTTCAATTCAACGAATTTTAGAATGTTAGTAGAAAGTTTCAGGTATTTAACAACAACAAGACCTGACATAGTTTATGGAGTTGTACTTATAAACATATACATGGAATCACAAGACAATCTCATTGACAAACTATCAAACAAATCTTAAGGTATGTCAAAGGTACAATTGATGAAAGTATATTTTATTCAAATTCTAACAAGCCATACTTGATTGGATACGCCACAGTGATTGGGCTGGAGAATCTAAAACTTGAAAAAACACTTAGGGTTATATTGCAACACCAAGTAGTTGCTATGTCAACAAGAGAAATAAAGTACATTGCAAGATGTTTTGAGTATTTATTTGTGAGTTATATGTTTTGTGTATTAACTTTTAATAGTTAAAAAAATATTAAGTATATTATTATTATATAAATATTTTGTGAAGTAAACTTTTATTCTTTAAGTGTTTATATTTTTTCCTATAACATTTTATTTTTAATAAGAGAATTTATTTTAATTGGCAATAGTTTAACCTAGGGAATTCTATTTTGAATTCTCTAGACTTAAGTAATAGCACCCTTAACTTTATGAGTAAGGTTATGATGTTAATCAACGAAATGGTGGGTATTACTTGAAGTCTTTCATTGGTTAATTGTACAATTTAAAACACTACTCGTTGAACTAATTGGCGACTCCTATAATGCTGGTGATTCCTATCATGAGATCGCACTTTTTTGTATGTGATGATTATTATTCCCCGTAGTTGAGTTTTTTTTATTATTATTGGAATTGATCAAAGCCAAGTTTTAACATGTCATCAAATAAAATTTAATTAATATATATCATCAATATTGATTATATTATTCATAATTTTATTTTTAAATCTGATTACTAATAAATATTATTAGGGTAAAACCTTGAGTGGGGATGTCTCTAGACGCGTACAAGACCACATACATCTCAGTCATGTTCATAAAAGCGACAAAAGAAATAAGAAACAAAAAGTAACCGCATAGTTCACAATCAATGAGGTTGAAATCAAATACATAATCAAAGAAAAGTGAGTTGAACTTGAAGATGGCTCAGCCACCACTTGGAGACAAGACAATTTCATGTTGTTTTGATCTCATTAATTACTGGTTTGTCCAATAATAGCTTAGCTTTGTCCTCAATTATTTTAATGTTTTTGCAAAACCAAGTTGCATTACTTTTTTTAGGAGAATAAAATTACTATGTGGTACTTATTTTTTAAAACATGAAAAGTATTTTATTCATTCCACCCCATTTATCCGTACTATTAAAAAAATTCATAACATTAATTGCAATTTTAACCTTAAAAAAGTGTCAGCGCTTCCCTTATTGTGAAACATTATTAAAAAGATTAGTTGAAAAATGAAAATTAACAGCAGTATATAAGGCTAACAAACATATTTACCATCTAAAACAAAATTCTTTGATGAAGTATTCTTAACCTTAAAGATAGATCTGTACCTACGGAGTCCATATGAATTTGCATCTAAAACAAAACATATTATGTTTTACCTTAGTGTTCTTTTGATAAACAATTAAGAAAATAAAATTATGGAAATAAAAAAATTAATAATTAATATTAATATTTTACATTATTTAAAATAATTAAATTTTTATTAAATCAACTATTCTTTTCTTTTTAAATCTCCATTTAGTTAAAATTAAATGTGCATTCATTTTATCATTTATATTGAATTCGTTTGTTTAAGTTTATTTTTAAGTATTTTTTAAAAAATATTTTTTATAAATACTTTATTTAATAAGTAGATTAAAGTTGTTTCTTAAAATAAACAAAAATCTACTTATTTTTACTTTTGTTTATTTTTTAAAATTGAAATAAATACATAAAAATTTAAAATATAAATATTTTTTAATTAAAAAAAATACTTATAACTGTTATAAATAAATGGTATTCAAAATATAAAGAAAGGATTGAGAAAGAAAGAGAGGAGAATTTGGAGCAATGAGAGAAGGGAAAATGAAGTTGCTAAGTTAGTTTTTATTGAGTGGCATGAGCTCTATTTATAGAGCTTATGGACATCCACTTTAATAATAAAATATTTATAACACTCCACCTTGGATGTCCATATTTTAGAATGTGCCTCGTTAAAACCTTACTAGGAAAAACCCAGTGGGATAAAAACCTAGTGAAGGAAAAAGAGTACAACATTCTTTACAAAGAAAAATATAAAATTAAATGTACAAGTATTTAATTCTCCCCCTCATCAGAACATTTATGTAAGCGTCGAAGACCAATCTTCTGTACTAGTTGCTCAAAGACTTTGGTTGGTAGAGATTTTGTAAAGATATCTGCTAGATTCTCACATGACTGTACTTTCTGGACAGTTATTTCACCATTCTTTATAAGATCATGAGTAAAGAAAAATTTTGGTGAAATGTGCTTTGTCCTATCTCCTTTAACATAACCTTCATTTAATTGGGAGATACAAGCTGCATTATCTTCACATAAGATTGTTGGTGGTAGTTTTCCAGCATGCAAGCCACATGTTTCTTGAATATGTTGAATCATAGATCTCAACCAAACACATTCTCGACTTGCTTCATGCAATGCTAAAATTTCAGCATGATTAGATGATGTTGCTGTGATTGTTTGTTTTACGGATCTCCATGAAATTGCTGTACCACCACATATGAACAAGTACCCTGTTTGTGATCGACCATTATCTTTATTTATTTTTCTTTTTCGAGGATTTTTATCTTTAAAACCAACAGGTCTGCCACGTTTTACTTTGGCTTCAGACTCATTTATAATTTTAGATTGTCCTTCAGGGATATCAATCTTTATTGGAGTATTAACAGCTGGTATATGTGACTTAGTCACTCTTTTTGGATCAGTAAATGCATTAGGCAATTGGTTTGCTAAATTTTGCAAACTAATTATTTTCTGAACTTCTAGTTCAGATTGCTTTGTTCGAGGATCAAGATGTGATAGAGACATCTCATTCCAGCTAATCCTTTTATCCAACTGTTTATTTTCTTCCCCTAATGGTGGGAAAATAGATTCATCAAAATGACAATCAGCAAAACGAGCTGTAAATAAATCACCTGTTAAAGGTTCAAGATATTTTATTATGGATGGACTTTCATATCCAACATATATTCCCAACCTTCTTTGAGGTTCCATCTTAGTGCGTTGCGGAGGAAAGATAGGAACATATACCGCACTTCCAAAGATTCTTAGATGAGAAATATTTGGTTCTTTACCATGAACCAATTGTAAAAGGGAATATTCATGATTACTTGTAGGCCTGATGCGAATAAGTGCTGCCGTATGCAAGATTGCATGTCCCCAAGTTGAAATTGGGAGTTTTGATCTCATTAACAATGGTCTTGCTATCAATTTCAAACGTTTAATCAATGATTCAGGAAGTCCATTTTGTGTATGAACATGTGCTACAGGATGTTCAACATCAATTCCAATAGACATACAATAATCATTAAATGATTGAGATGTAAATTCACCAGCGTTATCAAGGCGTATTTTCTTAATTGGATAATCAGGAAAATGAGCTCTTAAACGAATTAATTGAGCTAGTAATCTCGCAAACGCCTGGTTGCGAGTTGATAATAAGCAAACATGTGACCATCTAGTTGATGCATCAATTAAAACCATAAAATATCTAAATGGTCCACATGAAGGGTGTATTGGTCCACAAATATCACCTTGTATACGCTCTAAAAATATAAGTGGTTCATTCCCAATTTTCATTGGTGATGGCCGAATGATTAATTTTCCTTGAGAACAAGCAGCACATGAGAAATTCTTAGTTTGCATAATTTGTCTGCTGGACAAATAATGACCATTTGAATTCTCAACTATTTTTCGCATCATAATTGATCCAGAATGGCCTAATCGTTCATGCCAGATAACAAAGTCATTCTTATTTGTAAACTTCTGGTTTACTATGGCATTTGTTTCAATTGTACTAATATATGTGTAGTACAAACCGGAGGAAAATGAAGGCAATTTTTCCAATATACATTTCTTACCAGAAATTAACTTTGTAATGTATAGATATTCATCATTTCCTTCATTTGTGGTCTCAATATGATATCCATTTCTGCGGATATCCTTAAAACTCAACAAATTTCTTTGAGACTTCTTAGAATATAATGCACTTTCAATGTGCAATTTTGTTCCTCCAGGTAACAAAATACTGGCTCTGCCGGAGCCTTCAATTATATTTATACTACCAGATATTGTATTAACATTTGCTTCTTGTTTTACTATTTGGTAAAAATATTTCTCATTCTTGAGAATGGTATGCGTTGTTGCACTGTCTGCGAGACATATATCTTCATCATTCACATGAGCATTCATTCTTCATTAAATAAATAAAAATAAATCATGAGTAAAATATAATTAACAATAATATTTAACAAAATTTTATTGATAAAGACAAAATTTACAACAAAACAAATTACATGAAACATTAAAATAATTTATTTGGGGGCACTCCCTTCTCCAACCGAGTGGTCAATTTCTTCTTCAGGAAGAGCAAGAAAATCATCAACACTAAAGTTAGAGAAATCATCATCTATACCAGTAAAATTTGTCTCTATTATTTTCCCTTTATTTTTAAGGGATTTTTGGTATAGATCTACGAGATGCTTTGGTGTGCGACAAACTCGAGACCAGTGTCCTTTGCTACCACAACGATAGCAGATGTTTTTAGTTTGTTCGCTATTTTGAGCATCTGTCCCTTTTTTCATAAGTTCTTTATTTTTCCATATGAATGATGATCTCTTATCATTTCGACCATGACCACGGCCAAAATCATATCCACGACCAATACCATGTCCCCGAGCATTACCTCGTCCACGACCGCGGCTACGGCCACGACCACGACCATGAGTATTATGATCGTGTGTTGCTACATTCACTTCTGGGAATGGAGCAGTTCCAGTTGGACGGGATTCATGATTTTGCATAAGCAATTCATTATTTTGCTCAGCCACAAGGAGACAAGTAATTAATTCAGAATATTTTGTAAAGCCCTTTTGGCGATATTGCTGCTGCAGGAGCAAATTGGATGCATGAAAAGTAGAGAATGTCTTTTCTAACATGTCACTTTCAGTGACTTGTTCTCCACATAATTTCAATCTCGAAGTAATTCTAAACATTGCAGAATTATACTCATTTACGGATTTAAAATCTTGAAATCGTAAATGCATCCATTCATAACGGGCTTTTGGAAGAATTATATCCTTTTGATGGTCGTATCTTTCTTTTAGATTATTCCACAGAACAAGAGGGTCTTTAACTGTTAAGTATTCATTTTTTAACCCTTCATGGATATGGTGGCGTAAAAATATCATGGCTTTAGCTTTATCTTGACTAGATGCCTGATTTCCATTTTTAATGGTGTCTCCGAGACCTTTTGCATCTAAATGGATTTCAGCATCCAATGTCCATGATAGATAGTTTTTTCCAGATATGTCAAGAGCCACGAACTCAAGGTTGGTAATATTTGACATAGTTATTTCTATATAAGAAGTTGAAACAATATATTAGATATATTTCAAATGAATAAATTTATTAATTATAAATATCTACTGGTGATTGTAACAAGTCAATAATGATTATAGTTATTCAATCATTTTATTTTTATTTTTATTTTTATTTTTATTTTTATTTTATAAAAAAATCAGCACTAGAATGTGGAACTCCCATTATGAATAATTTAATGAAAGCTTGTATGATGGAGCTAATTAATGCATATAATATTCAATGATATTATAAATATTTAATTTTATTTTATTATAAGAGTAATATTATATATATATATATATATATATATTAGTTAAGGTAAAAATTAGAGATAACAGTCAGGTGGCCAACATGAAAGCAATCAGTAGCTATTATAAAGCATATAAAAATAATGCAATTAAGTATATTCAATTGTGCCAATAATTAACGTGAGCGTATTGTATAGGTTCCAATTGTGCAATTAGGTAAAATAATTCAATATCATTAATTATTATTATTAGTAAGTAATAAAATGTTTTTTTTAAACTATTATAAAGACTAATTATTACAATTATATGCTAGTATGCAGCATAAAGTTATAATTAGTTAATTATAACTAATATAGTATAATTAGCATGCAAGCATATAATTAGCTTAGTGTGCAGCGTGAAGTTATATGCTAGTGGAATAGCACTTTAACAATTGAATAATGGATTTAATGATATAAAACAAGACCCCGTGAAGCTACAATACATAATGGCAATCAATTGATTAATTTAATCAATAAAGCAAAATCAAGAAATGCAATATTTAATAATACAATATTCATCAGCGCATCTAGCAATAATATAAGCGCAGAACATTTAATATGAAGTGCAATAATGTATTAATATAAGTAATAATAATAAAAAAAAGCAATTAATCACAGTTCTGGGAATTTTAATATAACATGTGCATAAAACTAAATATATGATTTTTTTTATTGTTATAGTTCTTCAAGAACTATTGATAATATTTTCAAGAATTCTTCAGGAATTCTTTTAAATCCCATAGAGATGTTCAAAATATAAGTTCTTCAGGAACTTATTAATATTTTATACATCCTGCTGGGATGTGTGGAATATAAGTTCTTCAGGAACTTATTATAATATATATATATATAATATAAATTGAAATGAAATTATGAAAAGAAATTAAAATTCTATATTACCTTAGATCTCAGTTGGTCAGAACCTGGTGCTGATAACGTGTTATAAATAAATGGTATTCAAAATATAAAGAAAGGATTGAGAAAGAAAGAGAGGAGAATTTGGAGCAATGAGAGAAGGGAAAATGAAGTTGCTAAGTTAGTTTTTATTGAGTGGCATGAGCTCTATTTATAGAGCTTATGGACATCCACTTTAATAATAAAATATTTATAACAATAACAACGTTTTCATGGGTCCACGCCATTATGAGATGTTAGCAACTTGGAATCGATCAGATTACTTGTAAATAAAATCTAAAGTACTTTCTTTTTTTGGAAGATAATAAAATCCAAAAGTGCCCTCATGATTTGATTGATTGAGAATTGCAACATAATTATGATACCTTTTAAAGAAAAATGCTATGAAAGTTTTTTTCGTGAATTTTATATGAATAGGTAATTTTACTATAGGATTCAGTTTTTCAATTTTAACTCCATCTTAATTTCTATTTTTTATTTTATTAAGAATTGCTTATTAGTACGGATAAACAATTACACCGATTTTATATACCAATTATTTGTATATTCTTTACCAGACGGTTTTATAATCGAACTAAAAAGTTTCTTTTACACATTTATTTTTATAATTAATGTAAAAATATTTTTTATATTGAGTATTTTGTAAATGATCTAAAAATATTTTTTATTAATTTTGTATGATCAGTATTGTTTACTCTAAACGTGTAAATGTCAAAACTCTAGAGAATTACTATAGAAAAATATGGTTTATTACTCAAAATGTCACTTGAATTACATAGAGGACTCTAAAGTCATATTTATACATCAAAGAAAGGTCGTGCATCTAATAGATAGAGATAATTCCCTATGATAGGTGATAAAGATAACTTTTTAGAATTGAGAAGATAGAGATAATCTATTAAAACAAGGGAACAAGGGGAACCTTAGCTAATCCGGAGGGAATAAGAGCCCCTCAGTCATGAGCTTTCGGTCATTGAGTGAGCCGAGGGACTATGTACCTAGTGGTTGTACGTCGAGTGTTCGTACACCGAGCGGTTTGTATGTCATGTGATTTTTAGTTGTGAGCTTTGTTGTTCCTCCAGTCGGGATTCCAGGATTTAATGTAATTTGATAAGTTGAGTCGTATTTGTCTTATTGTTATTCTGGTGGGTCTTGTTAAAACCTCTCAGGAGAAAAAACCCAGTGGAAAAAACCCGTCGAGTAGGAAAAAGAGTGTCCTCATTACATTCAACTGTAATACACCTTTAAATGTGTAGCGTTTTACGTCCATGAAAATTTTTCTTTCTTTTAACTCTTCAAGTCGGTATGCTCATTTGCCGACGACTTCTCTTATCCGGTGTGGGCCTTCCCTCCTCTTTGATTTTTCTATTGTTGTCAGCTACTTTTAGGATTAGATCTCCTATTCGAATAAGTCGTGGCCGGAGCAATGTGTTTATTTGTTGTTACCCTCGAGGCGTCACTCAGAGTTTTAGGACTTCACGTAGTAATTATTTATCGTTACCTTCGAGTCGCCACTCGAAGTATTAGGACTTATTTTTGTAGCTTGTGTATTCTGATAATTGAAGGCCTCTCTCTCCTCCCATCGGTGATTCCTCAGGTTTTTGTTTTCTTTTCTCAACTCCTCAATAGTACGCTGCAAGATTTTGACGAAGGCTAAGCCTCCTCCAATTGATTGTCCCTGTCTTGGTGTCCTCTTTGGTTCTCCCAAGGGTCTCTATCATTTTTACGGCTGGGATTCTCATGCGTGGTCATCATCTTCTTCTTCCTTGGAGCCATTCATTCTCTTTGTGATATGGGAACCGTTTATACGGTCCCCATAGTAGGTGCCAAAATGTTCACTCTGAGATGTAAATGTCAAACCCTAGAGAATTTCTCTAGGAAAGTAGGGTTTATTATCAGTTTTGTCAGAACTGGACCTGACCGATCAGATCAGGAACTAGGGCCTTAATTGGTCCGAAACTGACATAAAGTCATTTACTTATTAAACCGGTCAAAAATTGGTAAAATTTATCAAAACTGGGAAAACCGGTCCAAAAAACTGTTTGCAATATAATTTTTTTTTATAGTGTAGAAATTCTTTTAATGCGGCTTTTAAAAACCGCACTAATAGAACCTACACACCAAATAAAATTGACATCTTTTTTATTTTACTTGGTTTAGACTAGTGTGTTTTTAGACCTTTTAAGCATGTTATGGTAGGGTGTGTACTATTTTAAACTTTTCTTACCGTGTAATATTTTAATTATGATACATTTATTGAATTTATTTTATAAATAGTATATTATTTTGATCTAATTGATTATTATTTAATATATAAAATAATAATAATAATTTATTATTACCAGTTCGACCACAGTTCGACCACGGTTCGACCGGTGACCCTTGAACTAGTGTCTTCACTAGTTCAATGACCGAACCGATTCTGAAAACATTATTTATTACTTAAGATGTCACTTGAATTATAAAGGGGCTCCGAGACTATATTTATACTTCAAATAAGGGTCATGACCTCAATCCAATATATAATAGATATGAATAATTTCCTAAGATAAGGAATATAGGTAACTTCCTATAATTGAAGAGATGAGGATAATCTTTTAAAATAAGGGGATAAGAGGGACCTTAACTAATTCAAAAGGAATAAAGTATACAAATATTTGTATATCTCTTACTTTTATAATTGGTGTAAAAAAATATTTTTTTACTTGTTATTTTTATAATTGATGTTAAAAATATTTTTTTATACTAGTACAATTGATGTAAAAAAATGGTTTTTACACTAATTAGTTTTATAATTGGTGTAAAAATAATTTCCACACTAGCTATAAAAATAACTAGTGTAAAATATTTTGTTATATTTATATTTTATACTTTTTATTTATATGATTTTATTGAAAAATATATCCTAACAAGTGTTTTAAAAATCGGACCGGCCAATCCAACTAAAAAATTAGTGAACCAGTCATTAGTATGGTCCATTCAAATCAATGAACCAGTACATGATCGAATTAATGTTTACTCGACCAAACAAGTAAAACCCAATCAAACTGGTAAATTGTTGGTTTTGAGTAGTTCAGTAAAAAATGTGTTTTTGGGCTTTTTGTATTTTATGTTTCAGTAGTATTTTAGGGCTTGGATGGATAGACATAGAAGAAAAATAAGTGAAAAAAAAATAAATCTCTTATGATGTAGATAGATGAAAAGAAGCTAGAGGAGTAAAGTTGCCATTTATATAACTATTAATCATTACCCAAACATGGCACACGAGGAGTAGAAGCCTCGGTTCAATCTCACTCATATCTACATAAGCCTAAAATTTTATTTTAGGTTTAATAATATATATGTTAAAGTGCATTGTAATCTGACACCAGCCTTCATTCAATGCATGTGAACTTCATTTGCATCACAACTATCTCGCTTCATATAACAACCATGTATTTATCATGGAATCTGATGGTAATATTTAATTTCTATTTTTATTTTCTATTTTAATGTTTTAATTTTTTGTTTTTAATTTTATTTACCAAACAATTATTATGTCTCTGGCTTTTAAAAATTTATGTAGGAATGTGACATGATAATGACTGTATTATAATTAAAATTAAAAATAAAAAAATTAAATGTTTTGTCTTGCAGGATTTTCTTGATTATAAACGTTGTACCTACTCCCATGGGCAGCTAAATGAAGTTGGAGGAAGAGTGGGCTTGCCATATTATTAGCAATATGCTTAATTAGTTTCATTATCATGAGTAGCTAATAATCATATTTTGGGAACATATGATTGACCATTAAATGTTTATATATATATATATATATATATATATATATATATATATATATTAGAGGTTGTATTTATTTGATTTACAAGTAGGAAACTCATTTCTTGTTCTTTGGATATATATATATATATATATATATATATAACTTGACTGGCAATGTGTATGAGTTTGAGTGTAGAAAGCAATATGTATATTTTTAATACAAAGAGATGTTATTTAGATGTGTTGACCAATGTGAAAGTTTATTATAGTTATTATATTTATCAACTAATTTTCAACTTGTGAATTGGGTAATATTATCATAAATTTACTTTTTAATTTGAATTGTATAATTAATAGAAACTTGAATAAAGAAAAATATTTAAAAATAAAAAAATTCATAACATTAATAGTGGTAAAGAATGTGACACAAATGTTATAAAAAGTACAATGTTATTACAGCATTTGGGTATGAAAAACTAAAATGTTATAAACTAACTCTATTACGACGTTTGCGTTAAAAAATGCTTTAGAAAGTATTAGCCTATTACGGCGTTTGCGTTAAAAACGCTTTAGAAAGTATTACCGTATTACGGCGTTTCCACATTTTTTGAAACGCTGTAAATGTACATCTTTTATTAGCATTTCCGCAAACGCTGTCAAACGTTTCCACCTATTACCACAATGAAACAATAGCATTTAAAAACGTTGTAAAATATGATGCGGAAACGCTGTAAAAGACCATTTTTGGCAAAGTGAGGTTCAGAAACACTTAGAAGATGAGTTGATTAAGTATTATGTGTTTTTAACCTTTTTAAAAGACTATTTTTAATCAAAATGAAAACACAACAACAAACTTAAAATGATAAGGGATGAGAAGATCACACAAGGATATTTATACTAGTTCACTTCTAAAGGAGAAGGAGCTACATCCAATGCCTTTAATGTGAATGATTTTCACTAACTCAGATCAGTCTTACAGACTTAGCACTATAAGCCACAAATATTCTTGACTTCAGCCACTTCTGATTTAATAACCAAGTATTCTTTCATAAAAGTCTCTTCTGGATTAACCTAAGTATTCTTTCAAAAGCCTTTTCAGACCAAGGTGTTTCCTAATAGGAAAATATATTCTTCACTACCTTTTTAGGCCAAAATAGATTTAGTTTGACAGAATGAAAAAGATGAGAAAAGAATTACAAGCCAATAACTTAACACAACTAATAGTAAGTTTATTGAACAGACTTTACAATGAAGAATGGCTTGAATGAAACAGTAACAACTAAGTGTTTGAAATATTTAAACTAGAGGCAAAACACATTGTTTTTGTGAAAAAAACTTGAAATAAAATTAGAGCATGTAGTCAGTTCTTGTGACGACTCGCGTCAATATTACATTTAATTATATCCATTTAATCATTTTTCACCATAATTTTTTTCACGTTTAATGAAAATTAATTAGGTCCTAATATAAAATAATATTTATTTTTCTTAAGCATACTCAAAATAATAGATAATAGTGAATAAATCAATTAATAAAATGAAATTAATTAAAATCAGCGGAAGAAGAAAATGAAGACAGGGGTCATTCGCCTGAGCGAGACTCCGATTCGCTTAGGCGAAACCAGTGAAGGTCGCTTAGGTGAGTTCCGACTCGCTTGGGCGAATTCTACACTTTAAACCTGAGCGAACAACGGGACCTACAAGGAAAATTAACAAGTCTTTTATTCAGAAATGATCCTCTCAGTTGCATCTCACTCGGGAACATCTTAACCTTCACTCAGAAGTGATTCTCTCAGTCATGCCTCACTCGGAAACGTCCTAACCTTCACTCAGAAAGAGTTCTCTTGGTCATATTTCACTCGGAAACATTCTAATCTGTCTACACTCAGAAGTGGATCTCTCGGCCATACCTCACTCGGAAACATTCTAATCTTATTTCACTCGGAAGTGGATCTCTCGGGCATTCCTCACTCGTAAAACATTCTAACCACTCGAAAGGGGGCGAGGGATACTCGCCTGAGTGAAATAGGCACAGGATCAAATTCCCCCAGCCCTCGCTCGGACAAGACTGGATCCGCTCGGGAGAGATTCGCCCGGTAATCAACTATGCTACAGCAAACAATTATTTACTAACCTGCCCATAGCAATTTATCACCTACAACTATTATTGGCTCCGTGCCAATATATATATACATATCATACCCATAAAAATTCAACACCGACCACATTAGCATCATAAATTTATATCCACATTAATCAACATACCGATTCGAATTTAGTTCAACACACAATATATTGTAGCATCACATATACCGAAAACTCATTATATATTACACACATCATTCATATCATAATCACTCGGTTCCTTGGCATCAATCCTCCGCTTGGCGCACCTCCAGGGCTCCGACCTTTTCCCTGTCACTAGTTACTAAATTGAAAACCACAGCAAGGGTGAGTGTTTGGCATCATAATTAATCTAGAACGGAAATTAACAAATTACTTGTATATAAACTCTGTCCAATTGCTTATTCCTCAATTTACAAATCACACTCGGCAAATATAGCTAATCACACTCGGCAATTATAGGAAATCACACTCGGCAAACATAACAATTCACACTTGGCAAGTATGACAATTCACACTCGGCAAATATAACAATTCACACTCGGCAAGTATAACAATTTACACTCAGCAAATATAACAATTCACACTCGGTAAATTTAAAATTCACACTCGGCAAATATAACAATTCACACTCGGCAAGTTTAACAATTCACACTCAGCAATATAGCAAATCTTACTCAGTAAATATAGCAAATCTTACTCGGCAAATATAGCAAATCATACTCGGCAATTATAGCAAATCATACTCGGCAAATATAGCAAATCTTACTCGGCAAATATAGCAAATCTTACTCGGCAAATATAGCAAATCATACTCGGCAATTATAGCAAATCATACTCGGCAAATATAACAAATCATACTCGGCAAATATAGCAAATCATACTTGGCAAATATAGTAAACCACACTCGACAAATATAGCAAATCTTACTCGGCAAATATAGCAAATCATACTCGGCAATTATAGTCAAGTACATCATCATACAATGCCAATAGTTTCATCAATCATCACCACTGACTCTCACATAAAATCGACGCCTAGTATCCGGATACTAAAGGACTAGCCTTCAGCTGGGAGTCTGACTTGACATCCTGTGAACCCGACTTGGTTCACCGAGCCCGACTTGGCTCCCCACCTCAACCACTGGGTCCGACTTGACCACTGGGTAGCTCAACTGGGCACAAAGACAACGGGAACCAGAAAACGAGGGGTATACATACCGTTGGCCATCCCATACCACATAATCACATATCATATCTTATAATCATTACATATCATCAACAAACAACAGATAAAACTACCAGAAACTGGCATGTGCTCACAACACAGGGCGACCGACTTGTCAAGCCCATCCATCACATTGCCACTGGGCGACCTACTTGTCAAGCCCGTCATCACATTGCCACTGGGCGACCTACTTGTCATGTGACGCCCAAAATTTTTGGAATAAATTTTTCGCGTTTAAAGAATCATTTTGAAATTCTTAATTTAAATTCTGAGGTCACGTAAAAATTGATAAATGCGGAATATTATCATGCATACTAGTCGTGAACAAATAAAACATGATACGTTTATATAGCGGAAACGATAGAGAAGATTACAGTACATGGTACATAATATCATTACAACCCATTAAAATTCAAATGAAGACAAGTCCAAGCAATAAATTATAAAAGCTTCATTAATTGCATCACTCGTCATTCTGTGTAGCATGCACTGTAAAAAATAATGTAAGAGTGAGACAGAATATAGAATAAATATAAAATAAGTAAAATTGCACAGACACACTCAACAAACCATAATGATATGATGAATATGCCAAACAAGGTCATTTACATTTAATAAATCTTTAATTTAGTCAAATGATGTCATGTTGGATCCATTTTGGTTTGGTGGGAATACTGCAGTAAAAAGTCTCATAGAGACACAAGTAGGACTTAGCATAATGCCATGAATCCCTACACTCCATGGCGCTCAAGTACCGAAGTACACAAGTAGGACTTAGCATAAACCATGAATCCCTACACTCCATGGCGCTCAAGTACCGAAGTACACAAGTAGGACTTAGCATAAACCATGAATCTCTACACTCCATGGCGCTCAAGAAAATAGGGCTTTAACTCATCATAGAGTAACCCCCCACCAGGGCCGTGATGACATATATTTTTACCCTTAATTACTTACTCTGTTTGTCTGTTTTATTTACTGTTAAATCCTAATAAATGTGTTTTAGCGTAATTTGTCAGTAATCTCTGTTTGTAATTTTTATTTTCACTATTTGTTAGTAATCACTGTTTTCTTATTTTTACTGTTACTATTGAGTGTTGAATTTTGTGATTTATGTTTTCTTTTACTGTTACTGTTTACTAGTGATTGTTATTTCTAATTTCTAATGTTTCTGTTTAGTTTGTGATAATTAGTATGTTTAAAATAAATTAAGCTTTCATGAATGTTTAGTCCTAAAATAAAATTTATTGAATTAACTAAGTTTAATTTGATTTTATTTTATTTTACAGGCTATCAAATTATTGGAAGCTTCATGATTACTTTGTAGACAAATTACTCTCCTCCAAGTACAAATTCACATTAATTACTTTTTCTTGAAAAGAATATTAATGTGAAATTGTTAAAGCCTTATCCATGGTTCAAAGAATAACAAAAATGGACCTCTTAAATTCCCAAGTGTTTTAACGTGAATAATGAAGTGCTGTTGGGAAATTTATTCACGTTAGAAGCTCTCTAAAAGCAAGGTTCTTTGCCTAATATTTTTCTACAAGAAGCCAAGAAGTCCACACGGCCCACAATGGTCCCATTTGGAGAATTTTTGCAAGCAAAATGCATTCAATAAGACTCCACTCACGGCTGCACCAAAGCAAGGCTCCCATTGTCAATTATTCAATGCAAACAAAGGCAAGGCAAAAGTGGAAAATAATTGGATAAAGCTTTTAGCCATGGGTCCACGTGAAAGGCTGCTGCAAAACAGCAATAAAATAGACAGCGACAACAGAGAATTTCAGACAGCAACAGCAAGGAATTTTAACAGCAACAGCAAGGAATTTTGACAGCAACAGCAGTAAAAATAGGACAGCAACAGCAAGGAATTTTAACAGCAACAGCAAGGAATTTTGACAGCAACAGCAGTAAAAATAGGACAACAAAACAGCAAGCAATTGGACCCCTTTTTAGCTGCTGTTTTAACGTGAATATGGCTGTTGGAAATAAGAAATTGGACAACAGAATAATGGCTATGCTACAAGACTTTCACATTGGCAAAATAACAAGGGTCCATGCACTAAATTATTTAATGAAAACACTTGCCTTTGCCAATGGTTATGCTTCCAACGTGAACTTGCTCTCAAAAGTGCATAATGTTTATCTAAATAATTTCAACTTTATGCATTAAAGAATTAAAAAGAGGAAACATACCAAATGCAAGGAAGCTCACGGCCATGAAGCATCAAATGGCATGTTCTCTTTTGCTCTAAAAATGCAACGTGAAGTATTAATGGGCAAGGTGATGGGCTGGATTTTTAATGCAAAAATTCAGCCATTGAAACTCTATAAATTGGAACCAAGAGCTGAAGAAAAAAAAGATATATAGGGAGCAGAGAAAAATTCTGAAGCAGAGTAGCAGTGGACAGCAGAAGAATTCGGGAGAACTTCATTCCGGGTTCGGTTTTTATCTTGTTTTAATTATGGAGGGCTAAAACCCTTAGATTGATTTTCTTGGAGGTTAATGTAATGTTATTTTTGAGGTTTTGATTTTTAATATATTTCCTTGTTGTTAAACTCTTCATAATTTTAGCTCAATTATTTAATGTCTATTCGGTTTAATTAAGTTGTATGCTTAATCAATTTAATTATATAGTTAGAATTAAATAAAAATTATATTAAGATAGATTTAGAAATATACATGCTTAATGAATGTTTCAAAAATCAATCTTAATAGTTGTGGTTTGCTTAATTCCATAATTTGAGAATAGATTATGTATGTAGGCGATGTTCTATGTATGTTCAATAATTCCTAGAATTTAAAATCTTGACTCCTTTTGCTTAATTAGGATGCTTGATTAAAATCTTCATTTTATGAAAGTAAAAGAATTATGAATTAAAAGACGCTTAGTTGATTAATTCAAATTGAACTAAGGGATTGACAGTAAGGAAGTGTATGGAAACCTTTTCAAATCCAAGGATAAAATAAATTACAATACTCCAAGAAAATCAATCATTCATTATTTACTTGTTCTACACTCATTTTGTATTTTGTATTCTGTTTTAAATTTCTGTGACAATCAAATAAACCCCCCCAATTATATGCTTGTTGAATTTTTGTCTGTAAAAAATTAAATTTTAGTTGTTGAATTTTTAATTGTTAAAATTAGTTTAAGACTTGATTTTCCTAAATTTGTTTTGTTGATCCTTGAGAGAACGACCTAGGTTGACACCCTAGTACTACATTAATTAATTTTAATGTACTAATTTGACGGGACCACGACAGCCGACGTCAGGCCGGCAATCATGGAACCCCTAAATTCCATGGTGCGTCCAAATGCTTATGATGCATGAATGCCTTTAATTCTCTTTATCGATTTAACATACCATGATATCAATACTTCCATAATCACTTGGAAAACCACAAGTCCTCAAAGGACACATCACATATATTAATTCTCAAAATCATGGATTTACAGTTCAACAACATATCTTAATAAACCACGAGGCATTCATGTATACATTAATTTAGTCATTCATAATTATTCATCACAAAGATAAACATATTGTATAACATTCATAGAACACTCAATAACATCCATAATAATCAATAATCCCTAAATGATTCATAAATAAATCATTACCCACATGGAAAATATCATTAACATCTATAATAATCATTATATGTAAATTTTAGAATTTTACAACAGCAACATACGTTAGTAAAATGGCCATAACATGAGCAAATAAAATCCTTTTTAAGTAATTTCACTTTCTGTAGTTCCATAACAAAATTATCTACAACTTTTATGAAGACCATAATTTCCAAATCCAAACAGAATATCACAATTTCATAGTATACTAAACTATCTCCAAGAAAGTAATAAAACGTACATATGTTAGTATATTCAACGTTTCTGGAGCTACAAAAATAATTTTGGCATGGGACCAGTTCTAAATTACTCATAACATAAATATCTAAAACTTTTATGAAGACATTAAATACTAATTCTTATCATAAAATTTCCAGTTTTAAAAATACAAATAGTGATTCACATTAGCAGATTTTCAACATGAACATGCTTCTGTAATTTAGGTATAGCTAGAGCTACAAATATCCTTTTAACATGAAACCACTTTCTATAGATCCATAATATAAATATCTACAACTTTTAGGAAGACATCAAAATCTAAATATGTATGTATAATTCCTAGAATATTAATATTTACACAAAATAGAAGATACGTATTCCAAACAAACATGCTGTAGTATTTTGGCTATAACTCATGCTATACATATCCAAATTAGTCGGTTCAAGTCTCAAAATTCTTATAACGAAAAGATCTACAACTTTGATGAAGAAGTCAGAGTCAAATTCACACATTTTCAGCTTCAAAATTAAGTAACAAGCTACGAAAATAATTCTGGAAAATCCTAGAACAGCATATAATTCTACCCATTCCATATTTATTCACAACCCTATCCCCTCTTACCTTGATGGAGGATCTTAGATTGGTTGAAAAATATTCTCTTCTTACTGTCCTAGCTTCAGATCAAAGGTGGCTTGACCGAGAAAAGGAAATAAGAGAGAGACTCTACTAATTTTAGTTTGTTCTCAGATTGAACGAGCTGTAATGTCGATTTAATAATACAAAAGACAAGTGGGGAGACAAGCTTTTTCGTAATTGGATTGTAGTGCATTAATTATGGTGATAATGGAGGTTTTAGATAAGGAAATGAGCTGTATTGTTGACCATTTTCGCCGCCTACATACTGGAGCTTTATATGATTGAAGTAAATATATTAAAATATGTACAAGATGACATGATTGGAGTAAAATGTTTAAGCCTGATAATGGAATGGCCCGCTTGGTCACTATGAATGAATATTACGTCCATAGAGAAAATAGTTATTTCTGTTATGCCCTTAACATGAAGCTAGAGCAGCGATGCGAACGCATGTGAGTGTATTAAGTCGGTCAGATACTAGCTGGTATGAAGCAGGTCAATTGTGTAAGATCGAGCCCGGGCCTTGGAAGCCATCCATTCTCCCAGTCCTTATGGTTTGGTCTCTTTTTGATCGGAGTTTACAAATCCATATCATATGGATTTCGAGCTTCCTAGTTTGGGTTTGTTTGAAACATGAGAGCATGAGCGAGCTCAGTCTTTCGCTATTAATTCTGACACTGGTTCGGCATTTTGGGAATATTTGCCGACTAGACCATTACCGGGTCAGTATATTTACCGACTGGACCACTACCGGGTCAGTATATTTGCCGACTGGATCATTATCCTGAGATACCGATTGATCTTTAGGACGGCTAAGATGACCTCTTAACCTTAGGGCCGGTATCCAGACCGGATCATTCCGAGAAGAATTCATCAGAGCCTCTTTTCGTTCAGAACTGCCCCACTCGGAAGGGAATTCGCTCGGAAATGTTTCTGCTTGAAACACTCAGTCATAGCTTTTCCTTCCTCGGAAAATGACTCACTCGGAAATGTCTCACCCAGGACACCTCATTCAGAAATGTCTCACTCGGATATCTCTGCCCGAAAGTGTTCTTTCAAAATTAGAGCCACTTTTTGTTCAGAATTGATTCACTCGGGAATTATCCACTCGGATATATCTCTGCCTGAAAAGTACTTATTCGAAGTCAGTCAGTCTTCACTCGAAACTATTTCTCTCGGAAGTGCATCACTCAGAACTATTACAACTAAAAGGATCATTCAGAGTCAAAGTTCAGTCCTTTCGGAAATCATTCCACTTGGGAATATCACTCGGAGTCGAAGGCAATCTCGAAGACGAATCCGAGCACAAGTTCTCGACAACTTTTAAGACAACCGAGCACGAATAGAATGAAGGGGTTCACCACTCGGATATTTCCTTCGTCCGGGAATTATTCACTCGAAAACGTACTTAGTCGAAATCAAAACCTTTCTCTGTCCAGAAGTACTTCCCCTGAAAATGACTCACTCGGTTTATCTCATTCGGTGCCATACCACACGGAAGTTATAACATCCTTAATTTTTAAAATAAATTTCAATAAATCAAAAATATTTTACAAATAATTCAAATTTCCAAAATAGAATTTGAATTAAATAATTTACAATATTCATTTTACAAAGCCGACCGGCTCTTTTAAAACAAAAATAAGTACAATTAATTATATAAAAGCACTCGGTATTCATGAGCCGGCCAAGGCTTCCACTAAGACAAACTCCGAGCTGCATGAATGTCTTCACATATCATGGTCGGGCCCTTCATTCACTGAAAAATAAATATAGAGGGTGAGCATAACATATCAAATAACAGTTATTGAATTGGAATAAAAATCCAATTAATAACTATAAAACCAATACTGATTACACTCGGCAATTACATCAAATCACTCGACAATAATTTAAATTTCCATTCGGCAATTATAGCCATTTTACCACTCGGTAAATATAACATCACTCGGTAAGCATAGCAAACTGCACTTGGCAATTCAAGCAAACTGCACTTGGGAAAGAACAATTTCACTCGGCAATTAACAAATTATTCATTCTCAAAACCGAGAAATATACATATACTCATCATAACAGCATGTTCTCTCAATAACACATAAAACAGTGTATGCACATGCTCAACCAAATGGATCCATATCTTTCATTCTCACTTGACTAACCAAAATGGGGTCATTATCAATTTTGTGTTGCAACACTGGCTCCCCGAGCCATAATTCAGCTCCTCGCTGATTCGGCCGTTTTACTGGTACCAAACCGCTCTGCGCCTATAATGTAATACCGAGTACCACTCCCAGAGTGATAGCGGTCCTCTACTCAGTGCTACGGGCCAGCCTTGAGTCACACTCAAAGGCGTCTGTGGTATATAGGAACCACCACATCACAGTTCATATTCAAACATCACACATGCATCTCATGCATATAAATATCATGAATCATCAATCTCATATCAATATCAATAATATGAATGGAAAATATGAAACATAAAACGTCATATAGTTGGGGTCTCATAACAATTCACACACATATCACATATATCAAAAAAGCCCCAAATCCATTCATAAACCATCTATTTGAGATGTACGCTCCCCCTACCTGGAAATAAGGTGTTCCAGCAGCTTTAATAGCTATAACCAAGTCTCTGCCTACTAATTCTGACTGGAATTGCACTTCTGCACCAGTCCAATGTTTTCTTCGTAAAGAGAAGAAATGGAGATTTGATTCCTTCTTCGTTTATTGGTTCCAGTGGAGTTTGAAAATAAGAGAATTCTGGATAATAATTCCACTCACAAGAGTTCTTTCATTAATCCAACAATGGAAGTATTTATATATACTTTTCACGTGAAAGAGACGTGATTAACTTGAATTATTCTGACATACGTAACTTAATATTAATGAAGGATTAAGATATTTAATGAAAATGGTACAACATATCAAAATGGGTCCCAAACTTAGAAAATATCTAAGAAAGGAATCTGCTGGAAAGTAGAAGAACATAATGATGTGGAAAGCATCAGACCTGATCCTTACTTGAGCGGACCACTCTCGCTTGAGCGAGAATTACCCAGTAACCAATTTCCCATGCTTTCGCTCGAGCGAGACTCCCTCCTACTAGCCACTCGTTCGAGTGAGAAATGTCCAGTAACGAATTCCACTGGCATTCGCTTGAGCGAGGCACTTACTCACTTAGGTGAAATCTGACCAGAGGCTGTCCTTACCTTCTGCACTCGTTCGCTTGGCAAGGCTTCCCAGTACTCGGGTTTTCACTCAGCAGTTCAATCAAAACCGACTCATCTCGCTCGATTATACCTCTTTCCGAGTCAGAGTCTTATTTCTTTCATTATTCGGAAATTTTTCCACTGTAAGGTTATTCAGAGTTCGGAGTCTATTTTCTTTCTCGAAAATCATTCCTCTTGAGAGGATTACTCAGAAATCTCCTCGGAATTACTTACTTAGAAAACTTAATCAATCAAAGTTGAAGTCTTTGTCCAGAAGCACTCTTTCTGGAAAGACTTACTCGGAATATATCACTCGGAAGTGTCACAGAGACACTTCACTCGGCAACTTAATCGGAAACGTTCCTCCCGGAGATGTTTCACTCGGATTTGCTTTACTCGAACATGTCTCAATCGGACACAGCGTCACTTCATTCGGAAATGATTCTCTTAATGATGTTTCACTCGGAAACATCTTAACTTGACTTGGAAATAGTGTTCTGTCTTATTTCACTAAGAGTCAAATTCATTTCACTCGGAATCTGATTCTTTTCACTCAGAAAATCTTGTCTCATTCATTTTCCACTCGGAATTTCATTCAAAAATTCTTCTCTAATCCTTTTTAAGTTATTTTTATAAAAAAATCATAAAAATCGGGATGTTACAGAAGTGTTGCACTCGGAGACATCCCATTTGGGAAAGTTGCTCTCAACTCGGAGATACCATACTCGGGAATTCACTACTCGGAAATATCTCGACCCGAGAAGTACTCATTCGAAATCAAAGCTTTTCTTCATTCGGAAGTACTTCTCTTGGAAACGTGTCACTCAGAGACGTTTCATTCGGAAACATTACATTCGGAAAAGAGTCATTCGGAAATGAGTCACTCGAAGACGTTTCACTCGGAAACGTTTCATTCGGAAACGAGTCACTCGTAGACGTTTCACTCAGAAACGTTATATTCGGAAAGAGTCACTCGAAGACGTTTTACTCAGATTATCTTATTCGAAAGTACTTTACTCGGTAATCTCCCAATCAGAACGCTACCAGAGGTTAACATCAAAGGAAGCTATTTGAACAAATCAAAAGAAGCTTCGATTCACAGCCAAACTTATGTAGAAAGTTAATATAACTGGATAATATCATTAATGGTCTAGATTAAAATGATTATACATGAGAATGAAAATTTTGGGATGTTACAATTCTCCCACCCTAATAAAAATTTCGTCCTCAAAATTTAATATACGCACTCCTCAGTGGAACAATTCTGGGTATTGTGTCCTCATAGCATCTTCACGTCCTAAGTTAAAATTACATCATTTCCTTGTTTCCATGCAACATTCACTAATGGTACATCCTTGTTTCTCAGGCGTTTAATCGACCTTTCCATAATTTGTGTGGGTTCTGCAAGGATGGTCAAATTTTCTCTAACTTCAACATCATCAGTAACAATCACATGAGTGGGATCTTGTACATACTTCCTTAATTGTGATACATGGAACACATTGTGCAAATTTGCAAGGTGAGGAGGAAGTGCAATCTGATAAGCTACCGGGCCAATCCTCTTTATAATTTTATATGGTCTAATGAACCTCGGGCTCAACTTTTTACTTTTCAATGCTCGATCAATGCCTTTGTGAGGTGAAACCTTCAAAAATACATGATCACCAACTTGAAATTCAAGTGGTTTCCTCCTTTTATCGTAATAGTGCTTTTGTCTATCTTGGGATGCCTTCATCTTTTCTCTGATTAGTTCTATTTGTTCAATAGTCTGTTACATAATTTCAGGTCCTAACGCCAAACTTTCACCAGTTTCTAATCAACAAAGGGGCGTTCGACACTTTTTACCATACAATGCTTCAAATGGAGTCATACCAATACTGTTATGGTAACTATTGTTATACGTGAATTCAATCAGTGGAAGAAACTGCTCCCAACTACCACCATGCTCAAGCACACAAGATCGCAGTAAGTCTTCCAAACTTTGTATGGTACGTTCTGACTGTCCATCTGTTTGAGGATGATAAGCTGAACTTAATCGGAGTCTCGAACCCAACTCCTGATGCAAGCTTCCCCAGAATCGGGAAGTGAACCTCGGATCTCTATCTTACATAATACTGGATGGTACACCATGAAGTCTCACGATCTCTTTTACATATAATTGTGCCAACTTTTGTAGAGAATTCTTCATATTCATTGGGAGGAAGTGAGCAGACTTAGTCAATCTATCTACAATAACCCAGATTGCATCATTTCCTGAACGTGTTCTTGGTAATCCTGACACAAGGTCCATTGAAATGTCATCCCATTTCCAGACAGGAATCTCCAATGGTTGCAGTTCACCAGATGACTTCTGGTGTTCCACCTTGGCTTTTTGACATACCAGACATGAAGGCACATATTCAGCTATTTCTTTCTTTATCCTTGGCCACCAAAAGCTTTTCTTCAGGTCTTGATACATCTTAGTTGATCCAGGATGAATGCTCAACATACTTTTATGTGCTTCTTCTAGGATTGTCCTTCTTAGATCAACATCATCTGGTACATAAATTCTGCTTCTAATCCTCCAAATTCTATCTAATCCTTCTTGTAATCCCATATCTTTTCCATTCGCCTACATCTCTCTCAATTCATGTAATTGTAAATCCTTTTTCTGCCTCTCACCTATCAGCTTCAGGAAATCATTGGTTTTCTTCAAGGTTCCTAAGGTCATACTTCTTGAAGATTTCATCTCCATGCCCAAGTTCATATCTCTGAACTGTTCTATCATTTCCATTTCTTTTACCATTAAAGATGCCATATGAATGGATTTCCTGCTAAGTGCATCTACTACCACATTTGCTTTTCCTGGATGGTACTTCAAATCAAAATCATAATCTTTAAGAAATTCCATCCACCTTCGTTGCCTCATGTTCAATTCTTTCTGATCGAACAAATACTTTAAGCTCTTATGGTCACTGAACACCTCAAACTTGACTCCATACAAATGGTGTCTCCAGATTTTTAAAGCGAATACCACCGCTGCCAATTCTACATCATGCGTCGGATAGTTCATTTCATGCGGTCTCAACTGCCTAGAAGCATAAGCAATCACCTTTTGTTGCTGCATCAAAACACAACCTAAACCCATCTTAGAAGCATCACAATAAACCACAAAGTCTTCTTGTGGATTAGGCAAAGTTAAGACTGGAGTAGATGTAAGCTTCAATTTTAGTTCCTGAAAACTTTTCTCACATTCTGACGTCCAAGAAAAAGGTTGATTCTTCCGGGTTAGACGAGTCATTGGTAAGAAAATTTGAGAAAACCCCTCAATGAATCTCCGATAATAACCAGCTAACCCTAGGAAGCTTCATATCTCAGTAACTGAATTATGTCTCTCCCAGTTTGTTACAGCTTCTATTTTAGAAGGATCCACAGACACTCCTTCACTTGAGATTATATGGCCTAGGAACTTTACCTCTTCCAACCAAAACTCACATTTTGATAACTTAGCATACAACTGCTTCTCCTTCAGAATCTGCAATACCACTCAAAGATGTTTTTCATGTTCCTCTCATGTCTTAGAATAAATCAGAATGTCACCAATGAAGATAATAACAAATTGATCCAAGTATGAATGAAACACTCGATTCATGTAATCCATGAATACAGCTGGGGCATTGGTCACTCTGAAAGGCATCACAAGATACTCGTAATGACCATAGCGTGTTCTAAAGGCTGTCTTTGGGATATCCTCAGACTTGACACGAATCTGATGATAACCCGATCGTAGATCAATCTTGGAAAATACTGTAGCACCTCTCAGTTGATCTATTAGATCATGAATTCTGGGCAAAGGATATTTATTCTTTACCGTTAATTTATTCAACTGACGATAATCTACACATAATCTCATGCTTCCATCTTTCTTCTTGACGAGCAATACCGGCGCTCCCCATGGCGACACACTGGGCCTGATGAAATGCTTCTCCAACAACTCTTCAATTTGCTTTTTCAGTTCTGCCAATTCAATAGGTGACATACTAATATGGAGCCTTAGACATTGGTTTTGCTCCTGGAATTAAGTCAATTGAGAATTCTATTTCACGTTCTGGAGGTAAACTTGAGATATTTTCCGGAAATACTTCTGGGAATTCAGAGACAACTGGTATCTCAATTGCTTTAGATTCACCATCTCCTTTGGAAAGAGTAAACAAGGCAAACAATTGAATTTCACCTTTTAAGGCAAAGATCTTGGGATTGTCAGAAATAGTATTTCCTTCTGATGGAAATATCACGGTCTTGTTATGACGGTCCACCAAGACTCGATTCGCTGATAACTAGTTCATCCCTAGAATTACTTCCAGATCCTTCAAAAGTAAACAAACAAGATTGACAAGAAAGTTTCTACCTTCTACGAGCACAGAACAATCGTTACACACCTTAGTGGTCCTAAGTTATGTACCGGTGGGAGTGGAAACAATCAGGTCATATATCATAGTCTTCACAGGTAATTGAAGACGTCTAACACACTCCTGAGAAATAAAAGAATGTGTAGCACCAGAATCAAACAATACAGATAAAATGGTACCATTGATCTCACACTTACTTTGCACAAGGTCGTCTGCTTGGTCTACCTCTGAACCGCTGATGGCAAAGACTCTTCCTGTTGCTGGTTGTAATTTCTTGTCTATTGACTCCCCATTCTGTCTTAGAGGTTGAACAGCATGTGTGTTTCCTCCACAGCCTCCCTGATAACTAGAACCTCTTCAATTATTCATGGTGTTATTGTTGTTGTTTATTTGACAGTTCTGTGGACAATTTGGCCTCATGTGACCTTTCCGATTACATCAAAAGCAAGTGACATCTTTTAGGCGTCTGTTGCAATCACGTATATAGTGATTACCTCCACAATTATGACACCTTATATTCATATGATTGTTGCGTCTCTGAGAAGATGATGATGATCCTCCCTTGAAATGATTTGGATAGAACGATCCTTTCCTTTTGAAGGCAACTGACTGAGGTCTCAGTTGTCTATTAATCTTCTCTTGAGCCAATCTGGCTTGGTGGTTTTCTTCAAAAATTTGACATTTGTTGATCAAGTTTGAGAAGCTCCGAATTTCTTGATAACAGATAGCCTCTTTAATTTCAAAATTCAAACCATTCTCGAACTTGACGCACTTTGAGGCTTCAGCACCTGCCTGTTGGAAAGAAGGGTAAAAGAGGGATAACTCCTCAAATTTAGCAGCATACTCACCAACAGACATTGAGCCTTGTTTCAGCTCCATGAATTCTAGCTTTTTTCGGCTCTTCACACTTACTGGAAAATATTTCTCCAGAAAATAGTTTCTGAAGTTAGCCCAGTCCAATGGACTGTCAGTCTCAGTCATACGAATCCTGGCATGGATCCACCAGTTTTCTGCTTCCTCAATCATCATGTAGGTGACATACTCCACCTTCTCAAATTCTGAACAGAGTAAGGCTCGAAAAATGCGTTCCATTTCCTTAATCCATAGGTATGCTACCTCTGGATTATAGCCTCCTTTAAACTGTGATGGCTTCCTTTTTAAGAAGTGATCCAATCCGTAAAGTCCTCTAGTATTTCTTGGTTGATTTTGCCTCTCCAAGGCCTCAGCCAAGCGGTTGAAAGTGGCTGCCATAGCGTCGTTATTGTTTCTTGCCATCCTACATTCGTAGTTTGGTTTATACTAATTCTAAAGGAAAGTATATCGTATATAATTACAATATTATAACATAACTATAAGTATTTTACAATTTATCAGTTAAGCAACAAGTCATATAGCACATACTTAACATATTATCAAGCAAGTAAACAAACAATTCAAAGAAACAATACATGTCATAGCAATTGGCCCTGAATTTTTGAAAATGCTCTGATACCACCAATGTGACGCCCAAAATTTTTGGAATAAATTTTTCGCGTTTAAAGAATCATTTTGAAATTCGTAATTTAAATTCTGAGGTCACGTAAAAATTGATAAATACGGAATATTATCATGCATATTAGTCGTGAACAAATAAAACATGATACGTTTATATAGCGGAAACGATAGAGAAGATTACAGTACATGGTACATAATATCATTACAACCCATTAAAATTCAAATGAAGACAAGTCCAAGCAATAAATCATAAAAGCTTCATTAATTGCATCACTCGTCATTCTGTGTAGCATGCACTGTAAAAAATAATGTAAGAGTGAGACAGAATATAGAATAAATATAAAATAAGTAAATTTGCACAGACACAATCAACAAACCATAATGATATGATGAATATGCCAAACAAGGTCATTTACATTTAATAAATCTTTAATTTAGTCAAATGATGTCATGTTGGATCCATTTTGGTTTGGTGGGAATACTGCAGTAAAAAGTCTCATAGAGACACAAGTAGGACTTAGCATAATGCCATGAATCCCTACACTCCATGGCGCTCAAGTACCGAAGTACACAAGTAGGACTTAGCATAAACCATGAATCCCTACACTCCATGGCGCTCAAGAAAATAGGGCTTTAACTCATCATAGAGTAACCCCCCACCAGGGCCGGCAATCATGGAACCCCTAAATTCCATGGTGCGTCCAAATGCTTATGATGCATGAATTCCTTTAATTCTCTTTATCGATTTAACATACCATGATATCAATACTTCCATAATCACTTGGAAAACCACAAGTCCTCAAATGACACATCACATATATTAATTCTCAAAATCATGGATTTACAGTTCAACAACATATCTTAATAAACCACGAGGCATTCATATATACATTAATTTAGTCATTCATAATTATTCATCACAAAGATAAACATACTGTATGATATTCATAGAACACTTAATAATATCTATAGTAATCAATAATCCCTCAATGATTCATAAATAAATCATTACCCACATGGAAAATATCATTAACATCCATAATAATCATTATAGGTAAATTTCAGAATTTTACAACAGCAACATACGTTAGTAAAATGGCCATAACGTGAGCAAATCAAATCCTTTTTAAGTAATTCCACTTTCTGTAGTTCCATAACAAAATTATCTACAACTTTTATGAAGATCATAATTTCCAAATCCAAACAGAATATCACAATTTCATGGTATACTAAACTATCTCCAAGAAAGTAATAAAACGTACATATGTTAGTATATTCAACGTTTCTGGAGCTACAAAAATAATTTTGGCATGGGACCAGTTCTAAATTACTCATAAAATAAATATCTAAAACTTTTATGAAGACATTAAACACTAATTCTTATCACAAAATTCCTAGTTTTAAAAATATAAATAGTGATTCACATTAGCAGATTTTCAACATGAACATGCTTCTATAATTTAGGTATAACTAGAGCTAAAAATATCCTTTTAACTTGAAAACACTTTCTATAGATCCATAATATAAATATCTACAACTTTTATGAAGACATAAAAATCTAAATATGTATGTATAATTCCCAGAATATTAATATTTACACAAAATAGAAGATACGTATTCCAAACAGACATACTATACTATTTTGGCTATAACTCATGCTATACATATCCAAATCAATCGGTTCAAGTCTCAAAATTCTCATAACAAAAAGATCTACAACTTTGATGCAGAAGTCAAAGTCAAATTCACACATTTTCAGCTTCAAAATTAAGTAACAAGCTACGAAAATAATTCTGGAAAATCCTAGAACAGCATACAATTCTACCCATTCCATATTTATTCACAACCCTATCCCCTCTTACCTTGATGGAGGATCTTAGATTGGTTGAAAAATATTCTCTTCTTACTGTTCTAGCTTCATATCAAAGGTGGCTTGACCGAGAAAAGGAAATAAGAGAGATACTCTACTAATTTTAGTTTGTTCTCAGATTGAACGAGCTGTAATGTCAATTTAATAATGCAAAAGACAACTGGGGAGACAAGCTTTTTCGTAATTGGATTGTAGTGCATTAATTACGGTGATAATGGAGGTTTTAGATAAGGAAATGAGTTGTATTGTTGACCATTTCCGTCGCCTATATACTGGAGCTTTGTATGATTGAAGTAAATATATTAAAATATGTACAAGATGACATGATTGGAGTAAAATGTTTAAATCTGATAATGGAACGGCCCGCCTAACCACTATGAATGAATATTACGTCAATAGAGAAAATAGTTCTTTCCGTTGTACCCTTAACACGAAGCTAGAGCAGCGATGCGAACGCTTGTGAGTGTATTAAGTCGGTCAGATACTAACTGGTATGAAGCAGGTCAATTGTGTAAGATCGAGCCCGGGCCTTGGAAGCCATCCATTCTCCCAGTCCTTATGGTTTGGTTTCTTTTTGATCGGAGTTTACAAATCCATATCATATGGATTTCGAGCTTCCTAGTCTGGGTTTGTTTGAAACATGAGAGCATGAGCGAGCTCAGTCTTTCGCTATTAATTCTGACACTGGTTCGGCATTTTGGGAATATTTGCCGACTAGACCATTACCGGGTCAGTATATTTGCCGACTGGACCACTACCGGGTCAGTATATTTGCCGACTGGATCATTATCCTGAGATACCGATTGATCTTTAGGACGGCTAAGATGACCTCTTAACCTTAGGGCCGGTATCCAGACCGGATCATTCCGAGAAGAATTCATCAGAGCCTCTTTTCGTTCAGAACTGCCCCCCTCGGAAGGGAATTCGCTCGGAAATGTTTCTGCTTGAAACACTCAGTCATAGCTTTTCCTTCCTCGGAAAATGACTCACTCAGAAATGTCTCACCCGGGACACCTCATTCAGAAATGTCTCACTCGGATATCTCTGCCTGAAAGTGTTCTTTCAAAATCAGAGCCACTTTTCGTTCAGAATTGATTCACTCGGGAATTATCCACTCGGATATATCTCTGCCCGAAAAGTACTTATTCGAAGTCAGTCAGTCTTCACTCGAAACTATTTCTCTTGGAAGTGCGTCACTCGGAACTATTACAACTAAAAGGATCATTCAGAGTCAAAGTTCAGTCCTTTCAGAAATCATTCCACTTGGGAATATCACTCGGAGTCGAAGGCAATCTCGAAGACGGATCCGAGCACAAGTTCTCGGTAACTTTAAGACAACCAAGCACGAATAGAATGAAGGGGTTCACCACTCGGATATTTCCTTCGTCCGGGAATTATTCACTTGAAAACGTACTTAGTCGAAATCAAAACCTTTCTCTATCCAGAAGTACTTCCCCTGAAAATGACTCACTCGGTTTATCTCATTCAGTGCCACGCCACACGGAAGTGTTACACTCGGAGACATCCCATTTGGGGAAAGTTGCTCTCAACTCGGAGATACCATACTCGAGAATTCACTACTCGAAAATATCTCGACCCGAGAAGTACTCATTCGAAATCAAAGCTTTTATTCATTCAGAAGTACTTCCCTCGAAAACGTGTCACTCAGAGACGTTTCATTCGGAAACATTACATTCGGAAAAGAGTCATTCGGAAACGAGTCACTCGAATACATTTCACTCGGAAACATTTTATTCGGAAACGAGTCACTCGTAGACATTTCACTCGGAAACGTTACATTCGGAAAGAGTCACTCGAAGACGTTTCACTCGGATTATCTTATTTGAAAGTACTTCACTCGGTAATCTCCCAATCAGAACGCTACCAGAGGTTAACATCAAAGGAAGCTATTTGAACAAATCAAAAGAAGCTTCGATTCACAGCCAAACTTATGTAGAAAGTTAATATAACTGGATAATATCATTAATGGTCTAGATTAAAATGATTATACATGAGAATGAAATTTTTGGGATGTTACATGTCAAGCCCGTCATCACAACGCCACAATACACATCGAATCATCACATGCAAAACACTTTAATCTCACACTCATCATAAACCATATACAATTCACATTCATACATACATACACATGCAATCATCCAGCAACATTTCTTACCATGTTCACAATCAGTTCAACGACTCGGACCCAAAATATGTCCTATTCTAATTAATTATAACTTGAACACCCCTCTTACCTCGATTCCAAGCTTCAACGATCTGCTCTTAATGCCAATTACGTCCTCTAAGTGTTGGGTTCACGGTTTTACCTCTGAATCCAACACCAGCTTCATCACTCAGTCCTCTGGTATTCGTTTTGCTACCTACAGGGGTCGGAATACAAAACTCATTAACGTCATGCCACCCTTTGCTCTAAAGACCATTTTCGAGCTCACACACACTAGAGGAGTGGAAAACAGAACCTTACCCCGCCATGCATGACCATTCGGTCCAAAAGAGAAAACGAAAAGGGAAGAGATAACTCAATTTAAACGGTTCATTGGCTCACCTCGAAACCACGGTCACGGAAATGGGGTTCGTTCAAAGTTTTGACACGGAAGAAGCCTTCCCTCAGAGCATGCAGCTCGGCAGCGTGAAGAGAAGACGAAGAAGAAGAGACAGAAGGATAAGAAGGCTCGCGTGGATAATGAGGAAGAAGAAAGGAGATCTTTATTATTTAAAGCTCAGGGGTAAAACTGTCTTTTCCCCATTTCTTTTATATTTTCATTAAAAGTTTTAATTAAACTTTTACCTTCTCCTAATTCCACCTCATTTAACCTGTTTGTAATTAATCAATCAAATGATTTTATTTATTTTCACAACATTTGATTATTTATAGTTGCATTTATTTTAATAATAATTCATAAAAACATCAAATAAATCTCTAAAACATTTATTAATATTTTCCGATACTTCGAATTTTACTAAAAGATCAGGGATGTTACAGTTCTTAACTTTATTTGTTTTTGTTAAAGAAAAGTCTGGTCAATGTCGCTTCATATAAACCAGAACTCATGAGATTTGTTAATAACTAACATTATGAATTCTAACTTAAATGAAGACGTTTTTTATCACTTGATGCAAGTGTTTTAGTATTTCAGGAAAAAGCCTAAGCTACAGAAGAAAGGGGGAGCTTACGCATCAAAAGTCTGGAAGACTTAATCGGGACATGAACTCTATAATCTAAGAGAAAAAAAGAATCAAAAGGTCTGGTAATTCGCTTCAAAAGAAATTCTCTCACATCAGAATAACTCACCAAACCCAGACTTGAAAAACATCATTCAAGCTTAAGAAGAAACGAAAGCATCAGACCCTGTCATCTCTCTTCAAACCTTTAGAAGCGGTCTGATACATGAAGTATCAACGGTCACAAGTATCTTCATCAAAGCTTAAAGAAAAGATTCTTGAGAGGAAGATTGACTCAACAGGGTAATTTCTAGTCTAACCTGAAAAGCATCTAAGTTTCACCTTTATCTAACGCATTCAGAGATTTCCTGAATCAAAACTTTCCTTCTTGGTAAAACTAGTGCTACATCTACTCCACCTATAACTGCACACATTCTAAAAGCTCTTATATTTACATTGCTTATGCAAAACGTCTCTCTCTCTCTCTCTCTCTGACAATGAAAGCCTTTACCCATTGAGTATCTCTTACAAGAAAAGCTTTTTGTCCTTTGTACAATAACTTTCAACGGTTATATAATTAACAAACTCTTCCTGAGCTCAACAGGTTGATTCTATATAAACAAAATCGATCTTTTCTCCAGGGCAACCTCTTGAAAAATACAGAAGAAAATATGAGGAGAGAAAAATCTATTACCGAGAGTTGAGGTTAAAAAGAAATACTAGAGAACAAAACAAAAAAGAGAGAGAGCTTGTGAAAATAAGAAGATGAGCTAGAATACACTATAAAAAGTGTAATGGAAGAAGAAGAAAAATCATGACCAACTATCAGACATTCATGAACTCAACCTCATATGAAATGAAGAAATGGCAGTTTGCTCAACAACGAGTAACTCTAACTGGAAGATTTGCCATAAAGACAAAGAAAGCTCGCCATGTGCATTCATCTTCCTACTTAGATGCCATAGTAACTTAGGATATGCCTTTGTGCACCTAAATGCATATCCTAAGTCATGCTTTCTGGCTCAGTACATTTTCCAATCATCTTTCACTCTCTGAATGTACTGAGCCCTATGGGAAAATAAGCCTTCTCCTTCTTTATAAACTCATTTTCATGGTTTATCACTTAGCATTGCTAAGTCAAGGTGCTTATTTTATTTGAGCTAATTCTTCCAATCCTCTGGTAGTACAGGTCTAGTGTGTTTGCCAGACTCTGTTAGTGTGGAAAACACTGTTGACCTAGAGAGGCTTTTGAAAGAATACTCGGGGTTCGAGCCAGGAGTGGCTCATGAAAAAATACTTAGGTCTGCCCAGGATTAGGTGATGCAAAATAATACTCATAGGAATCTAGAGGGGTCTGGTGTGTTGAAGCACGGGTTGTGCTTAAGCCAGGAGTGGTTGGAATCAAGAATACTTAAAGCATGAGTCGTGCTCAGACCAGGAGTGGCCGGGGTCAAGAATACTCAGGGCCAGAAGTGGCCAGTGTCAAGAATACTCAGGGGCCAGGAGTGGCCGGTGTCAAGAATACTTGAAGCACAAGTTGTGTTTAAGCTAGGAGTGGCTGGAGTCAATAATACTCAACATTTGATGTAAAATGTTTTTATATAGTGGAAATCCTTCATATTTGAAGGTACTGGATGTAGTCTTCAAGTTGGAGGTGAACCGGTATAAATTGCTTGTGTGTTATCTCTTTATTTCTTACTCTTTACTATCAAAAGTCTTATGCATTATCATTGTTATACTCGATAGTAAAAGTCTGGCAAAAATACGCTCGCTCAATCAAAGTACCACACTATTTGTCTCACAAAAGTCTGGTCCATTATGCTTAACGCATTAACACTTAAATATCACCTTTTGGTTTGAAAAAGTGAACAGACTTATTCAACCCCCCTTCTAAGTCTATTCTCTGAACCATCAGTTTTGTTCTTTATGATATTGTGCAATTGTGTTCTCTTATTTTCCTTATAGGTCTGGGTCTTTGTTTTATAGCTTCCATAAGCATATAACTGTTGCAACAAGGGAAATAAACTAATGACCCACGAGGATGCACAACTTCTTCCACATTTTCTTCTTGTGCAGTGTGTGGTCTTGTGGTATGGGCAACCCACATAGTGTTTTGTAAGTGGGATTTTGGCAATGCCGTGTGCAGCGTGTAGGTGGAGGCATAATAACTAGTTAAGCTTTGGCATAGCAACGGAACGGTTCGGGGACGGGTTTGACTCCTACCATCCTCATCCTCGTTATCCTAGACCCTAACCGCCCCCATCCCCGATCCCTATTGGGCGAGATAAAATGACTCCCACCCTCGCCCCCGATCAGGATCGGGGAAACCTGCCCCGTCCCCGTCTTCATTTTTATAAAAAAATTTTCTTATCAAGTATTTTAAAAGTTGTTGTTATATCTACAAAATTATTAAATATTTTACATATAATAATAAAAAATAATAAATCATCTTAGACACAATAATTAAATATTATCTAATAAATCATCTTTAGGTATTAAGTAATTTAAGTATGCCGAGACGGGGATGTGGGCATGTCGGATACTAGTTTTACCATCTCCGCCCCTTCCCCCAACTTTTACCTACCGGGTAAAAACCATCCCCGCCCCCGAAACCAAGTAAACAGGGAAAATCCACTCAAACAGGGGCAGTGCGGTGCGGTTACCAGATGGATTTTTTTGCCATGCCTAGTTAAGCTATTAAAATAATGCTCACGCCCTTTGTCTAGTGCAAGTGTATGACAATTAGCATTTGTGGTTAGTAGAGAATTATTTAATTTCACAACTTGCTTCCTTCATGCATGTCAGAATTCAACAGACTTACGAGTGAACCTTGAGTCTTGGGTTCTTGAAACTCCTTTGTAACTTCTACAGCATACTCAAAATGACAAACTGAGTTGGCATGATTCTGACTTTGTTGCACACAGTTGTTTGCATGTTGTTTCTATTGAAGTAAACCTTCAGACTTAAGCTTCATTCCAAAGGTCTTCACACATTAGTTTGCTGCTGCAGATTTATCCTTAACGTCATGTTGATTTTCAATAAACGCTTATGCCTGAACTTGGATTTAACTACACTCTCGACACAATTATTAGTTCTTTAAATGACTTTTTCATTTACGTGCTTTATGTATGTAATCACATAAATTTTAGGACACTAATTATCTTGTTATAAACTTAGATTTAACAAAAATGATTGAAATAAATAAATTATTATAAATTAAATTATATAAAAATTAAATTATTAATATTTATTAAACAAAAATCCCATACTACAATGAAAATTGAGTAACTTCTAAATTCTAATATTTTATTATTTTAAAAATGTAAATAACCTTGTCCCGTAATGATTACTTTAAATTTATTACTTAAAATTTATTAAGTTATTTTTTATTACTTTAAATTAATAGTTTCTTATTGTTATTATTCTAACATGAAAATTTTATCCATTATGGAATATTTTTAGAGATACAAAAGTGGCTTTAGAAAGGGTGGCTGGAGTAATTGGAACCGTGAATTCGAATATCTCATTAATGCTAACTAAAACTAATATTTGGCAAATAAATTTTTAAAATGAAGTGTAATTTTTTTTAAAGTTTTGAGGCATAGTTTAATTTTCACATGCTTCTGAAACTAGACTGTAAACCTAAATCCTAAAGTGAGATGAATATGACATTTTAAATGATCATGTGACTTTGAAAAACTTTTAATCTTAACTATCTATACACGAGATATATCTTATAAGAAGGGTTCTCGTGAGAATGAAAAGAACGAATCTGTGTTATATAACCATACATGGAAACAAGTCTTTCTCATTTGATATATATATATATATATATATATATATATATATATATATATATATTCCTTTGATGTAAGAAATGAAAATTAATTGTTTAATTATTATTTTTATCATTTTTTAATGACATATAATTAAAATATTATATATTCTTTAAAATCATTTAACATAATTTAAGCTAATTTTACCAAACAGTTTTATTTCAATAAATTTCTTAAAAAGTTATAAGTTCCTCAAAAAGTCATAAACCATAAGTCATAAGTTATAAATAATAAGTGTTTTTGTATACACATACCATAAGTTTTTATAATTTATTTAACGTGTAATATGCAAATTCACACGAAAAAGAGATTCTAAAAGATAAAGTTGTAAAAACAAAAAGAATTTAAAAATTAATAATTTAATATTAATTTTATACCTAATTTAAAATAAATAATTTTTTATCAACCCGATATTTTCTATTAATTAAATTCTAATATAGTAATGAAAGAGGCATGTGCGTGTGGGTAGGGACATAGCATAAGGCTACCTTAGCTTTTGAACGATCGGTGGGAAATGGAAAGGGTCCAAGGCATTTTGCAGAGGAACAACCACAGCCATTCATATTGCCACATTTATTTTTAGTGGAGGTGCATATGACTCTAAAATTGGTCCGATTAGGTTAGGAATAAAACTTGTTCAAAAAATTATAAACAAAACTTACCTAATTTGTAAAACTCATGAATTTTAGTCAGAGCTGCTAAATTAATTTAGGAAATTTATACAACTCCAGAACAAGGTCTTTAGTATTTTATCTTATTTAATATCAAATACATAAATTAACGAGCGTTATATATTATTATATTTTAATTCATTTATCTTTATTTATATTCCACAATTATATCTCACTTTTCAAGTTTTTATATCGCGTAACCTTTTTGTCTCTAGGACTTTAAAAATCTTGAACCGTAAAATGTAAAATTCAACATTTTATTCTTTGATTATGTTTTATGAGATTTTATATTTATACAACAATTTTTTTATAACATACAACATTTTTTTTCTTCGTACCATTTCATCATATCTATTGTATGATTCATGTTTTAATTTCTCTTGTTTTATGTTAACTCCATTCCTATTAACTTATTTAATAGGAAAATAAAAGTTTTGTTCTTTTTATCCACCACTCCCTTATTTTTATCATTGTTATGGTTGTTACTATCATCGTCACCTCTACTACCTTTCATGATATTGACACTCCCTTATTGCCACCACCTTTATCATTATTGTCACCATTATCACCTTCTCGTTATTGTCAATGTTGCCTCCACCACCCCCTTATGTCATCACTATCGTCAACACCACTGCCATAAAAAATGTCACCACCATTATTGCCATCATCCACCACTACTGCCATCACATTATCACCATTTGCGTCACCCCCTCGTCACCGCCACCATTAGCGTTACCACCCCACCATCATCATCGTTGACACCGCCACCACTCCTATCGCTACTATTGCCCCGATAGCCATCACCTATTGTGTCACCACATCACTACCACGACTACCACCATCTCCATCGCCTCCACCACTACACTCTGCCACACCACCACCAATATCTCCATTAACAAAACATTTAAAATATTTAATCTAGACAAATGATTTTCAAAATGAAAGAATTTAAATTCATCCAAACAAAAAATTTAATAATGATAAAAATTGAATTAACAGATATTAAATTTTATAAAATTTTAAATTCCTTAACATTTTTAAATATTCTATCCAAACACAACATAAGAGAAATGAAAGAAATAAGATAACGAAAATTTAAACTCCTCTTTTATATGTTGTCAAATACTACTAGAATAATTTTACCAAACTTTCATACAATATCAAATGATACTTTTTATGAATACTTTTTTTTATTAATAATAAGTAAATAAATAAATAGATAGATTAAATTTTTTATTTGATAACTATAACACAATTATTATATATTGCTTAACATTTATATAATTTATTCACCCTAAATTTAAAAAAATTGTTCACTAAATTAAAATACAAAAAATTAAAGTGAACAACACATGGATCTTGGTGACTATCTCCGAATATTTAATGTTTTTATATACGTCTAATTGTGCCACGTTCTCTCTCTCTCTCTCTCTCTCTCTCTCTCCATAGGAAGCACCGCAGCGCTTCACAGCAGAGTGAAGACAAAAAGAACCACCACCACCCACGACGACGGTTGTATCTCTCTTCCTAACATGCTACAACACCTTCTCCGTTAATGGCATGCAACATGCTACAACACCTCTCTCACCACCACGATGCCTCTCGCATCTTCCCCGTTTACGCCATCGGCGCTCACCACCCCACCCCCGCACCCTTTTCCGACGCCTCCGACCCCATTTGGGAAGCCGTCACACACGAAGCCAAACTTGAGGTCCGGTCCGGTCCGGTTATAATTTGAATTTAGGATTGTTTTCGGAGATTGCTAACGATGTTGTGTTGCGCAGGCGGAGAAGGAGCCTATTCTGAGTAGCTTCTTGTATGCGAGTGTTCTATCGCACGATTGCTTGGAGCAAGCATTGGCCTTTGTCGTTGCTAACCGTCTTCAAAAACCTACTCTGTTGGCTACTCAGCTCATTGATATTTTCTGCAATGTCATCATGCACGACAAACCTATCCGATGTTCCATTCGCCTTGATCTTCAGGTCTATTATGGTCAAAATGCTAACAAATTTTCACTCTTTGATTGAGATTATCCTCGTAACTTGTCTGACCCTGGTTCAACTATAAACGGAACTGGCATTTTATCCTTTCTTTTATATCGGTCGGAATAGCTGTAAAGGAAAGTAATCCTAACTAAGGTTGTTCAAAAATCTGTTAGTCACACGGAGTTTGAAGATTTTCGAACTACATGTGACAGATAAATATTCATCACTTAATTGGTCAGACCCAGTTTCTATAATTACCCACCAAGACCTAGGAGGAGTACTAACATCTTTTCCTTTGGTTTCAAGTGATTGGGTTTTGGTGGTGTATGTTGATTATGTTGTTGTTGTTGTTATTTTTTTGAACAGGCGTTTAAAGATCGGGACCCTGCTTGTTTGTCGTATTGCTCCGCGCTTTTGTATATGAAGGTAAGGCCTTCGTGTTTCTCATTCACTCGGTTTACTCGCAAACGATGATGATAGTTTAAATATTTGGGGTTCTATTTTGTTAAATTTTAATAATGATGTTAATATTGATGCAATTACAGTGTAAATAATCTTTACTCTGTCACTGTGTATTCTAAATTCATTAATAATTACGAATATGTCAATTTGTTTTCGATTTCCCTTTCCGACTTGCTCCTTTCATTCATGGGGCTTATTTAATGCTGATGCTGTGTTGCCAGGGTTACCATTCTCTTCAAGCATATCGTGTGGCCCATGCGTTGTGGCACCAGGGACGCAAAGTGTTGGCCTTGGCTTTGCAAAGCCGTGTCAGTGAGGTAGTTTTCTACTCTGTTAAACTTGAAAAATTCTGTAAATGTAAGTGAGTTTCAAATTTTCTGTTGCTGATGATCCAAACCCATTTTTTTCCCTCAGGTTTTTGGAGTTGACATTCATCCTGGTATGTTGGTTTCATCTTTTGCTTGAATATATATATTATATAATATATTGTAAATTTTTAAGTTGACATTCTTCACACTTATGGGATAATTTTGTTTTGGGAAATCATTAAAGCAGTTGACTACAGCTGTAAATTTATATTAGAAGGGGAGCAATGTAGTGTTGCAAATAGATTCATGTTGTGACTACCAATTCTTTTTTTTGGAATAAGGGAAGAATTGAAGAACAGATTAATTAAGCTAAAGCAGGGGGTAAATATAGTTGATGGTTTAATTTATAATTCTTGGTAGCTCGTGGATAATTTGGTTTTTGTCTGGAAGGATGTTTGTCTCTATATTGAAGATATTGAAAGCACTTTGGATTATTTCTGTTATGAACTTTATATATTTATGCTTTCTTCTTTTATACAGCTGCAAAAATTGGGGAGGGAATTTTATTAGATCATGGGACAGGTGTGGTTATTGGTGAAACTGCTGTTGTTGGAAACAGAGTTTCATTGATGCATGTGAGTGTGATTTTTCATTAATTTCTTTTATAATTATTTTTTGCTAGTTCTTTACAGATTGTAGTTATCTCAAATAAATTAGCCTTTTAATAACAATTTCCTAAATGTTCTTAGTTTAACAAACTGGCTTTGCATAAGAGGAACAGAGTATTGAATTATTTGAAATAAATATTTTGTCAACAGCTTTGTACTTTCTACATAAATGACTACAGTAAATAGTTCACGGCTTTTCAATCTCATCTAAACAAGCTTCCATTGATACAATCATCTTGCAAACAGTTTATGAAAAGCTAAATTATAATCTGATCCCATTTTTCAAGTCAGTGTCTATTTTGTTTAGTTCTAAAAGGAGAAATTATAGAATGATATAGCATTGGTTTATTATTATTAAACCTGTATTTTAACCAATGCTATTTTGACAGAAACAATGATTATGCTCTTTGAATGATATATTTGATTTTACAGGGTGTAACATTAGGAGGCACAGGGAAGGAAGTAGGTGATCGCCATCCCAAAGTTGGTGACGGGGCACTAATTGGAGCTAGTGCAACTATACTTGGGAATATAAGGATTGGTGAAGGTGCGATGATAGCTGCAGGCTCCCTGGTGTTAAAGGAGGTCCCTCCCCACAGGTATTAATGGATGTCTTTCCATCATTGTTTCATGCTTGCAGTTTCTACCTGAAACTTTTTTTGGTAATACAAAGTGATGTTTCTTTTATTGTTTGATATGTTTTGTTTTTTAAAGCATTGCAGCAGGAATACCAGCAGAAGTTATTGGTGGCTTACAGGTGCATGATCCATCTTTAACCATGAAGCATGGTAAGCAACGCTAGGAGCTTTTGCCTTAACACTGAATAGTACTCTTCTCTCTCTCTCTCTCTCCCCTTCGACAAAGATAAGGGGCCAAGGCAAAATTCTTTTATCTCTTTTGTCTGTGATTCAATGGTCCAGTATGCTACGCCAATTGCCATTCTGATCATCTGATGAATTGCCCAAAAGTTATTGACAGAAATTTTGCTTAGTGTCACATTCCAATGTTAAATATTATGATATATGCTACAGGATTCCCTTTAATCCATCACTGGTGTAGTTAGTATTTTTCAGTACCTGTTACCTGAAAGTACTTTTGGAACTACCTTCCAATTCATATTGTAAGAAATCCACTAATAAAGAAATCTGCCTTATGGTACTTTGGTTTCATATTGAATATCTTGCTCTGGTTTCTATGGCACTTTTAACTTGTCTTTGATGCTCTAGGCAACTTTGTAGGAGAATTGTTATTGTTATCACAACATGTCATTGCTCACGTGTTCCTTATATTTAACATAGTTTTTGTTACTGTGATTGTGCAGATGCTACAAAAGAATTTTTTTCACATGTTGCTACTAACTTTAGTGATGAAAAGCCCAGTGGTTAGCTTTCTTTCTTTCTTTTTTTCTTGGTATTTGAACAAGAATAATTTTCCTCTGGACTAAAACATTTCTAAGTGTTGATCCTCACCTATACTCTTTGGTGTGCGCTTGTTACATTGTTCAAGTTGTTAATTTCCCTTAAAATGTTTCAGGAGCTCAGAAACCAGATAGAAATGAAGTGGACACTTGAGAGGGTTCGGTAGCATTAGCATAGATCTCATGTGGCATTCATTGCCTTCAAATGAGGGACAGTGTTATAATTAATATTAGAATATTAGAATTAGTACCAGTTCAAAATGATAACGTGGATCTCGAATATATGTAGTTACTTTATATTTTTCATCATTGCAATTGATGCTACTGAGTGCCGTGGTTCTGCACCAGTAACAGTGTAGCGAATTTCTGTACCCAAACTTAAAAGCAGATGCTACTTGTCTCTGGCTTCTGCTTTATTTTTTTTCTTCCTGCTTACGCTGTAGGAGGAGGGAAGATATCCAATTGAGTATTTATCTCCTCAAATAAATGAATAATAAAGTTTTCACTTCTGTCGTATAGTTAAAAGTTGACATTTTCATTGATGCTTTGATATAAGGCGATAGTATCGTTTAAGCAACGTCCCGAGTTTAAAACTTTGTGTATGTAGAAAATTAAATCCTTGCTCAGAGCTCACTTAACATAATTAGGTATACGACGTGGGACAAGCAGCATTGTTCCCCAGAGATACCCATTGATTATTTCCTAAAAGAAACAGTTAACATTTTCTTTATTTGTTTAGATGATATTTTTTGTTTAATTTGTGCTGTATTTTTCTCACACAAGGGAAAAACAAAGTTTGCTTTGGGAGATTAGATCATGAGGTCCACATGGAGAAGAAGAAGAAATATAAAGAGGATGCACAAGGGCTGTCATCTTTGGATGGTGGATGAGAAAATTTATGATGGAAGAGACGAGAATGAGGTGGAGACTAGAAGGTAATAGGGGAATTGTAGCAAGCCTATAATGCGAGGGATTATCATGCTTATATAAATAGAAGAGTTGGTGTGAAGGATCAGAAAAGGTGGTTAAGAAGGAAGTGGCAAATTATTTTAAGAATTTTTTGAAGGATGAGAGGTGGAGACAAGAAAATGATTTGGGGAGGGTGCAAGGTGTTCTTTAATTGAACAGTTGTCAAGGGAGGGGGTGTGGAGTTGCGGGAGTGATAAAACTTTGGGCCCAAGAGGATTAATTTTCATTTTATAAAATGATTTTTGGGAGGGAGTTTCTCCCTACACTTCAGTTTTTTTTTCACACCATCTCTTTTTTATTTTTTTATTGCAAATGACTATTACACCCTCAATTAAAAACAATTAAGTATACATGATATTAAAAAAATACATAAAAACACTACCGAAAATTATAATACGGATCTCCCCATAAATTATAATTTGGTCATCTTTAGAAATTATAATCCAGTTATTTTTGAAAATTATAATCTGAGCCTCTTTATAAAATTTCTACCTTAAGTATGTTATGTTTATTTTTTTTTTGTTATTCATGGTATGATTTCTTACACCATAATTCATTTTAAGGGTTTTTAATCTATATATCTTGTGAATCTTTTTTGCTATAGATTGCTTCATGGGTTTTCAGTCATCAGTTGCAATAAACTAGAATTGGGTTATTAAAGAAAAATAGAACAAAAATATTGTACATAATATATAATTAGTAAGGGAAGTTAAGGACCTTGTAAGAACAAGAACATTGTAAAGAGGAAGAGAGAAATAAATTGAATATTGATGATGAGTGATAGAGATGTGCTACCTCTAATTCCTAATTTCTACAATTTTCTTATATGATCGGATCATAATTTTAAGAGATGTCTGGATTATAATTCTAAGAGGTGACCGAATTATAAATTTTGGATAGACTTGGATTGTAATTTCAGAAATGACTAAATTGTAATTTTTGGAGACGACCAGATTATAATTTTTAGTAGTACATTTTTTATATAGTTTTTAATATAATGTGTGCTGATAGGCCCGCAAGTGCACGAGGTATCGCGTAATAAAAAGTTATCGTCCCACAGAGATTGTGCCCAAGTACAAGTTTTCACAGTGGTTCAATTATCTAGAAAATTGTGAAATTAGGATTGTAATGTAGAAGATTAAGAAAAGCAAAAGTTAAGAAGAAATGCTATCTGAAAGAACTAAATGAATTCTAAAATTTAAATAGAACAAATGATGGTGAAGCTCTTGGGATTTGGTATATGATTATGCTATGTATTTAATTTTCCTAAAACCTTCCTATTTATTAATTCACGCTCTAAGGTTGGATTTCCGAATTTAATTAAGCCCTCTTCTCAGAGTAACATTAATATGCCCAAATAATAAAGAACCGCGTTCGATTTATTATGTGAACTTGTTAAGAACGGTGAAATCCTATTAAACCTCGAATTGTCATACCCACTTTCGTGACCTATGATTCTAAGTTCAATTTCATGCATTCAAACAACTAATTAACCTTTCGATTCTCTTAGAGTTTAATTTCAATTGATCCTATCTCTAGGTATTCAAAAGCATTACGCGTTCATAGAAATTGAATAGAAGCAATGAATTAACAAACAGAAAAATCCAAAAGAGGTTCAATACATAAGCATTGTCACACCCTAGTCCCAAGATAACGTTTAGCTACACATGCTCAATTCACTACAGCCCATTGATGGAATCAAATTCAGAAATTACAGAGAAAGAAAAAACCTAAGAAGAAAGCAAAGAACACAAAGCAAAAGCTCTCACTTGTGCTTATGAATCTTTCTGAAATCTGCCCAAGGAAATTCTTCAACGCCTATGGTCTTGATTTCTTCAATAATCCCCAGTGAAAAATCTCCCTTTTTCTCTCTAAAAACGTCCCAAAAATGTCTGCCCCTTTTGCCTCTCCAAAACTGTCCTCAAAACCCCAGAAACTGCTCCCTAAAATCAAGGAACTGCTGTGCGTGCAAAAACCCACTGGCAGTGGGAAAAACCCACGGCCAGTGGATCGTACTGGAGGTCCAACAATTACAATTTCGAACATTCAAACAGAGGAACCCACGGCCAGTGGGAAAAACCCACGGCCAGTGGGTTTTCCTGGACCCCAAGATATGCATTTTTGGTTACATGGCAGCAAGATCCACTGGCAGTGGGAAAAACCCACGGCCAGTGGGTTTCTCTGGACCCCAATTTGTGCAAGTTTTTGTCATAGGGCAGCAGGATCCACTGGCAGTGGGAAAAACCCACTGCCAGTGGGTTTCTCTGGACTTCACTTTGCTGCTTTTTCATAGCTTGAAACCCTTCCATTAATCCAATGCTTCCTCGAATGCTTCACGTTTGGAATGTATGTACCTGTAAACAAGCTATTCCTGCAAAAACTTGAAACACCCGAGTAACAAATGCGGAAGGAATGAAAAATTCTTGGAATTAGGGACAAGATAACACAAATGACCTAGAAAAACTAAATAAAAAGCCACTAAAATCATGCAAACAAAACACCTATCAAAACACCCCAAACTAGAATATTGCTTGTCCCCAAGCAATCATCATTGCCACAAATATGATCAATAGAGATTTATGAATTCAGAATATCTTGAGGAACCCAATTGGAAAAATTATCAACATATGATTGCAAGATTATCACCAGAGGAAACCACACAATTATTCATGCCATGTTCACAAAACTAGGCTATAGACACACATCCTTTCATTTCTCTCTAAGTATTTTAAGCTTGTGTATGATTATCACGTAAATCATAGCATTTTAAGACACTACCATAGGCTTGGCAAACGACCTTACTCTCCACAGTTATTTAGAAAACAAATTATAGTCAAAAGGTCTTTCATTTGGTTGTAATGGGGCCATGGGTTTGGGGAATGGATATCAAGGAAAAGGAAATTCAAAGGGCTATCACTCAATGGAACACCGAGAGTAGTTAACTTTTGAAAAAAAAAACTCAAAGGAGTCCTTGTTATTTTCTATTTTAAACTTGACTCCTTTCTTACTTTGCTTTTCATCCTTTTCTTTGTTTTTCCAACAATTTTTCTTTAGTTAGAAACACAGATTCATCTTGCTTATTTTTGTTTCCCAACTAAAACCCAGTTGTTTTCTCTTAGCCGTTTTCATTCTAGCTGCCATTCTTGAATTTATGTCATTTTCTCAGTATTTTATCAACCCAATACCAGGGGGTTCCAACAATAAACAAACAGTCTAAGCTCAATAAGGGGCAACTAATTGTATGTTATAACTTTCAAAATTCAGAGGCTAGAGAACAAAACCTACTGCCTTTTTCATTCCATAACAAGTAATCATTAACCATTTTGAGTCGGTCGCAAGCCAAGTTCTAGAGCGCTTTAAATGTATGACACACTCAAATAGAAGAAAACAGGGGTTTTCTAAATATTTATGTTTAAAAACTACCCTATTTTGGCTCAAAAACTCTCATAATACATGGCAGGTGAAATAGACCCAGTCAAAGAAAACACAGCATCATAAAGCATAGTACCTCCAAACAATCAGTGCCATCATCAACATCAATCAAAAGTTTTTAATTTTTTAGATTCCTCAACAGTCAATTTCCTCAATCAAAACTGATACAATTAATGGCAACAATAATCACAAGTAAACAAACATTCCTAGATGGGGGTACAGACAGGCACAGTCATGCAAAGCAAATGAAAAACAAACTACAACCTAGCATGTTCAAATAAAATCAAAAGAAAAAATGCAAAGAAATGTCAAGGTGCAAAGGCTCGGAATAAGTTTCCTTGTACCTACTACCCCAAACTTAAAGTGAGCAGTGTCCTCACTGGTCAGTAGAGAGGATTCCAAGTACAATGAAACTTATTTTTAGGAACAAACCCGTCATGGGGAGGGAGGAGGAAAATGGCCTTCCTGGAGCTGCCAAGAGTACATGGCATCCACGCGCTGGGCTATATTATCGATCCTGCTTCCTTGCCGGAGTTGCTCAATAGATAAAGACTCTAAACGGGTGTTCATTCCTTGCATCAAGGAATACATCCGTTCTATAGAAAATCCGGAATCGGGAGAGGATCTAGACGGGCCAGCTGAGTGGTCATGAGGAAGAGGCATCTCTGTGTCCAAGGGGGTATCTTCTTCTGTACCTGAAAACAAAAGAGAAGTTTTGCCCTCCAGGCTAGTGAAGCTAGGGTCAGGCAAGGGGTGAGGCACAGAAAATCCGGGAATAACTAAACAGTAAATTCCACGTTCCAATACAAGCATACCCATGTGAACCATCTCCTCAATATCAACCCGCTTGGGTTGGTAAAGTAAGGTATCCTCTTGCAGATCTATCCCCACATACCTCGCAATAGGATTTATATAACCTGCAATGACAATCCTTCCAGTAGTATCCCTTCCTACCCTAGCGAATTGGCTAAAAAGCCATTTCGTAGAGTGGACTGGGATGTTATTAATCATGACATGCAGAAAATAAAGCTCAGCAGCCCTAATAGTACCAGGACTATCATATCGACCAAAAATGGATCGGGCCATAAACCTCTGAAGGTATCTAAAGACAGGGTGATGCATGAGTGAAGCTTTGGTAGAAGATGGGTCATAAGTCTCCCTAGATTTAGAGAGTCTAGACCAAAAATACTTGGCCCTAAAATCCCTAGGGATGCGGGCGGCATTTAATTTAGCAGAGGCATCTCCAGGGACAGATGGAAAACCGTAGATGGCATCCACATCAGCTAAGTCCATCCTATAATCAGTGTTATTTAGCCTAAAAGTGATTTCCCAGGTCGACTCATTATCGCAAGGCTTAATATCAATGGAACTTAGAAACTCTAATGTGGTGCGTTCATAACAGGGCTCATATAATTCAATAAAATCTTCCCACCCCATATTCTTGCACAATTTAAAGGTGTCATCATATAACCCAAGCTTCAATAAAGATTCCTTACAAAAGAACCTAGAGGGGATAATTTCCCTAGAGGTCAAAGAAGATAAGCGCATCTTTTGTTCATCAGAGGTACATTCAATACCATCTATACTAGAATAGTTAGATGACGTACCTTTGTTTTTCCTCTTTTTGGAGACATTCTTGGTTCGTCCCGAAGACATGGTTTTGGGCACCTAAAATTCCAAATCAAATGTCAGCACAATAGATATCAATATAATCAACAACATGATATTGGCAGGATGGGTAAGCATAGGGAAAACCCAAAAGGATCAAAATATATATAAGGAAGAACAAAAGATTGGTTTGGGCAATTTGTCAAACACTTGGTGGGCAAAAAGCTTGACACCAAGAAAGTCACCACAAACACATTAATATGCAACCAAGTAGCAAAAATTCTGGTTTAGACATTTATGCAAACACTTGGTGGGCATAAAACATGAACTAAGTAATCCAAGAACTATGCATCACAAGTCTCCCAATTTCATCTTTCACACCTTTCTCATGAATTGTAATGCCATAAATGTTCAATATGCATCATGGATTCTCAAACAAGAGGCAAATTCACAAGTTGGGTTTCTATAAATAAAGATGAATCATGATGAACACAAGAAACCCAATCAAAAGTTTAATAGACAACCACATGAGAATTGCTATCAAATAATAACATAGAACATATATAACACTCTTTCTTAATCAAGTACACCAAAAACCAACCAAGAAAGCAAAGGAAAAAGAAACCCCAAACTAGCAAGAAGGAACCCCAAAATGATGAATGGAGGAGGAACTTACGTTGATGAAGAGTGGGTGAACAAGGGCTGTAGTAGAAAACAAGTACCTTCTTGAAGAATTTGAGTGTGAGGTGTGAAGAAAATGCAAAACAATGCGAGGGATGTAATGCCTATGTTTATGCGTGAAACAATATATAGGAGCAAGGAAGTGGGGGCAAATCCACGGCCAGTGGGAAATATCCACGGCCCGTGGTTGTTGCTGCCCAGGGGATTTAAATTCACACTTTTGGGCCTGGGAAAACCCACGGCCAGTGGGAAAAATCCACGGCCCGTGGAGTTTTCTGCCAGGCCCCCCCCAAAAATTTCACGCAAAGCTCATGGATACAAGCAGAAGAACCCACGGCCAGTGGGAAAAACCCACGGCCAGTGGAGTTCTCTACTTTGGCACTTCAGAAAAAATTAATTGCTCTCCTTTTTAATGTCAGAATAGTCCACTGGCTGTGGGAAAAACCCACTGCCAGTGGATTTCCCTGTTTTTTTTGAAATACAACCACCTTGAATATGTACAATGATTCTCCTTTATTTGATTCCTCTTACTCATGGAAACACATGTATGCATTCAATCATAATAAATATGTACAAAACAAAACAAAACAATCATGCAATGCAAAATTTACAAACTAGAAAATAAACATGCAACTATTTACATTGGACTCCCTTTGATTTTTTTTTTATATATATATATGACAAGAAAAGTACTTAAAGAATGAGAAGTAGGGTTACCTCCCCATAAGTGCTAAGTTTAACGTCTTCAGCCGGACGCTTGGCATTCTTTGGAGTTAAGAATCTAATCCATCAAGCAAGTCCAAAGCACTTGCTTGTTGGATTGGTTCTCCTGTCAAGTAGTGCTTAAGCCTTTGTCCATTCACTTTAAATGAACCAGACTTATCGCTCCATAACTCAACAGCTCCAAAAGGATATACCTTAGTTACCTGAAATGGTCCCGACCATCGGGACCTCAATTTGCCAGGGAATAACTTCAATCGGGAGTTGAAAAGTAACACCATATCACCAGGGTTAAAGGATCTCCTGAGGATGTGACGATCATGCCATTTTTTAGTTTTTTCCTTGTAAATCTTGGCATTTTCATAAGCATCCAACCGGAGCTCCTCAAGCTCGTTCAACTCCAGCAACCTGTGTTCACCTGCAAGCTTAATATCAAAGTTAAGCATTTTTATAGCCCAAAAGACTTATATTCCAATTCAACAGGTAAATGACACGGTTTCCCATAAACCAGTTTAAAAGGTGTAGTTCCAATAGGAGTTTTGTAAGCGGTTCGATACACCCATAAGGAATCGTCTAATTTAATAGACCAATCCTTACGGGAAGTATTAACCACCTTCTAAAGAATGTTTTTAATCTCCCTATTAGAAACCTCAACTTGGCCACTAGTTTGAGGGTGATAAGGTGTAGCAACCTTATGCCTCACTCCATATTTTTTCAAGAGGGTCTGAAAAGTTTTTTCAATAAAGTGAGACCCTCCATCACTAATTATGCATTTAGGGACCCCAAACCTTGGAAAAATTATCTTCCTAAAAAGTTTAATGACGGTCTTAGCATCCGAATGAGGCGAAGCAATGGCTTCTACCCATTTGGATACATAGTCAACTGCAACCAGAATAAATTGATTTCCAAACGACGGGGGAAAGGGTCCTATGAAATCAACACCCCATACATCAAATAATTCAACCTCAAGAATACTATTAAGTGGCATTTCATGCCTCTTACCAATATTACCGGCCCTTTGGCATGCATCACAAGTGAGGACATACTTACGCACGTCCTTGAAAATATGTGGCCAATAGAAGCCCGCTTGCAACACCTTTGAGGCTGTTTTAGAAGTGCTCATATGGCCTCCACAGGAAAGGGAATGGCAGTGATCCAGGATGGCTCGAACTTCAGGCTCAGGAACACATCTCCTAATCAGACCATCTGCACACTGCTTGAATAAAAGGGGCTCATCCCAATAATAGTGCCTTACATTTGCAAAAAATTTCTTTTTCTGCTGAAAACCAAGGTCAGGGGGTACTATGCCACATGCAAGAAAATTGACAAAATCAGCGTACCAAGGCACTTGTTGGACACTTAAGCTAAGTAATTGTTCATTCAGAAAAGACTCATTGATGGGAACAACATCACCCATCTCATCTTTTTCAGACGACAACCTAGATAAGTGGTCTGCAACAAGGTTCTCAGTACCTTTTTATCTTTGATTTCTAAGTCAAATTCTTGTAAAATCAAAATCCACCTAATGAGCCTAGGTTTTGCTTCTTTCTTATTTAAAAGGTACTTGATGGCAAAATGGTCAGTATATACAGTAACATGTGAGCCTACCAAGTACGATCTAAATTTGTCAAAAGCAAAAACTATAGCTAACAATTCCTTTTCGGTGGTAGCATAGTTTACCTGCGCGTCATCAAGTGTACGGCTGGCATAGTGGATCACATGCAGCTTCTTATCCTTTCGCTGCCCAAGTACAACCCCCACTGCATGATCACTAGCATCACACATGAGTTCGAATGGGAGTTCCCAATCGGGGGGTTGCACTATAGGTGCGGAAATTAACTCCTGCTTTATCTTGCAAAAAGCCTCAAGACATGAAGAATCAAAAACAAATGGTACATCCTTACCCAAAAGATTAGTCAGAGGCTTTGTGATCTTGCTGAAGTCTTTAATGAACCTCCGGTAAAACCCGGCATGTCCAAGAAAGCTCCGAATACCTTTCACATTAGTTGGTGGGGGAAATTTCTCAATCATCTCCACCTTAGCTTTATCGACTTCAATTCCTCTTTCAGACACCAGGTGCCCAAGGACTATGCCCTCCCTTACCATGAAGTGGCATTTTTCCCAATTTAAGACCAAGTTGGTCTCTTCACAGTGCTGCAAAACTTGGCACAAATTGGTCAAACAATTATCAAAATTCAAGCCATGCACAGAAAAGTCATCCATGAAAACTTCCATCACATTTTTAATTAAATCAGAGAATATGGCCTGCATACACCTTTGAAAAGTCGCGGGTGCATTACACAGGCCAAATGGCATACGCCTATAAGCATAAGTCCTATATAGGCAAGTGAAGGTTGTTTTCTCTTGATCAGATGGATGGATGGGGATTTGATGAAAACCAGAATACCCATCCAGATAGCAAAAATAGGAGTGCTTAGCAAGCCTCTCAAGCATCTGATCAATGAAAGGGAGAGGGAAATGGTATTTCTTAGTAGCGCTATTTAGTTTTCTGTAATCTATACACATGCGCCACCCAGAAACTACCCTAGTAGAAATCAATTCCTGTTTATCATTTTGCACAACAGTCATCCCTCCCTTTTTTGGAACCACATGAACTGGGCTAACCCACTTGCTATTAGCAATGGGATAAATGACGCCCGCATCCAACAACTTCAAAATCTCTTTTTTAACCACTTCTTGCATTTTAGGATTTAGTCTCCTAAGTGGTTCTACAGTTGGCCTACTCTCATCCTCCACAGTAATCCTATGCATGCAGAATGAAGGGCTAATCCCCTTAATGTCATCCATGGTATAACCAATAACTTTCCTATACAACCTAAGATGTTTCAGGAGTTTTTCGGTTTCCACAGCAGTCAGTTCAGCATTCACAATCACAGGATAGGTAGAGTTTGGGCCAAGGAATTCATACCTCAATGAAGCCGGTAAAGGCTTCAATTCTAATTTGTTACCCACCACTTCATCTTGCATGACCTCAGTATCATGCTTTGGTTGGGCTTCTCCTTGGAGCTACTTGATGTACCTGCAGGCTCAATCAAAAATACAGATTCAAGTGGTTCATCAGGAAGGGTTTCTTCCTTCACCACTTGGTCAATACAATCCATAACACAGCATACATCATCATTAAAAGGTTTTTTTAAAACATTCTGCAAGTTAAAATCAACCTTTTGGTCTCCCACAGTCAGAGACAACCCGGGTTCGATCCCCGGCAACGGCGCCAAAAACTTGATAGGCCCGCAAGTGCATGAGGTATCGCGTAATAAAAAGTTATCGTCCCACAGAGATTGTGCCCAAGTACAAGTTTTCACAGTGGTTCAATTATCTAGAAAATTGTGAAATTAGGATTGTAATGTAGAAGATTAAGAAAAGCAAAAGTTAAGAAGAAATGCTATCTGAAAGAACTAAATGAATTCTAAAATTTAAATAGAACAAATGATGGTGAAGCTCTTGGGATTTGGTATATGATTATGCTATGTATTTAATTTTCCTAAAACCTTCCTATTTATTAATTCACGCTCTAAGGTTGGATTTCCGAATTTAATTAAGCCCTCTTCTCAGAGTAACATTAATATGCCCAAATAATAAAGAACCGCGTTCGATTTATTATGTGAACTTGTTAAGAATGGTGAAATCCTATTAAACCTCGAATTGTCATACCCACTTTCGTGACCTATGATTCTAAGTGTAATTTCATGCATTCAAACAACTAATTAACCTTTCGATTCTCTTAGAGTTTAATTTCAATTGATCCTATCTCTAGGTATTCAAAAGCATTACGCGTTCATGGAAATTGAATAGAAGCAATGAATTAACAAACAGAAAAATCCAAAAGAGGTTCAATACATAAGCATTGTCACACCCTAATCCCAAGATAACGTTTAGCTACACATGCTCAATTCACTACAGCCCATTGATGGAATCAAATTCAGAAATTACAGAGAAAGAAAAAACCTAATAAGAAAGCATAGAACACAAAGCAAAAGCTCTCACTTGTGCTTATGAATCTTTCTGAAATCTGCCCAAGGAAATTCTTCAACGCCTATGGTCTTGATTTCTTCAATAATCCCCAGTGAAAAATCTCCCTTTTTCTCTCCAAAAACGTCCCAAAAATGTCTGCCCCTTTTGCCTCTCTAAAACTGTCCTCAAAACCCCAGAAACTGCTCCCTAAAATCAAGGAACTGCTGTGCGTGCAAAAACCCACTGGCAGTGGGAAAAACCCACGGCCAGTGGATCGTACTGGAGGTCCAACAATTACAATTTCAAACATTCAAACAGAGGAACCCACGGCCAGTGGGAAAAACCCACGGCCAGTGGGTTTCTCTGGACCCCAATTTATGCAAGTTTTTGTCATAGGGCAGCAGGATCCACTGGCAGTGGGAAAAACCCACTGCCAGTGGGTTTCTCTGGACTTCACTTTGCTGCTTTTTCATAGCTTGAAACCCTTCCATTAATCCAATGCTTCCTCGAATGCTTCGCGTTTGGAATGTATGTACCTGTAAACAAGCTATTCCTGCAAAAACTTGAAACACCCGAGTAACAAATGCGGAAGGAATGAAAAATACTTGGAATTAGGGACAAGATAACACAAATGACCTAGAAAAACTAAATAAAAAGCCACTAAAATCATGCAAACAAAACACCTATCATGTGCTTAATTTAATTGATGGTGAAATGTCTTTTATAATGGAAAACTAGAAAGGAGGTGATGTAGTGAGGAAATATTAAGGTGTAGGGAGGAACTCCTTTTTAGAAATTGGTTGATAAACTTCTAATTAATTGAATTCATAAGTCATTCGATTAATCAATCCTTGATCTAGATTAGTTATCACTAGTTTTAATTCTAATTAATTCTATTTCCTTTCACGTCATTATAGTTTAATGTGCAACTTGTATCTTTATTCCTTTAGCTTCTATAAATACATTATATACTCTATTTGTTCAGTGTGATAGCATATAGAAGAATTTTAGTTTTTATCATGTTCATTACTTTCGTATGATGGTATCAAAGCCCTGAACAAGGGCTCTGCCATCAAGTTAGATCGTGGTGAGAAACAACAACTCTGGTCCTGGTAATTCTTCTTTTGGTGTAGTTACTGATCCAAGCTTGAATCAAGCTTCTCCTTACTAAGTTAATTCAAATGAGAACACAACATCTCTTCTTGTAATACCAATTCTCGAAGGAAGAAATTACCATGCGTGGGCTTGTTCTATAAAATGAGCTTTAATCTCAAAGAGTAAGTTCAAATTTATGAACAGAGGGTTCAAATTCCATATATGTATGATCAAAGCTATAAAGCTTGGGAAAGATGCAACAATCTTATTCACGGATGGATCGTGAGTTCTGTAAGCATGGCTATTGGACAAAGTGTGATCTACATCGAAAATGCTTTGGATGTTTGGATTGAACTCAAGGAACGATTCACACAAGGTGATTTGGTATGAATTTCTAAATTAGAGCAAGAGGTTTATTGTAACGTCCCCTTAACGATTCCTAAAATTTATCCTGGGGTCTGATAAAGTTATTTTTCGTTTAAATTTCCCTGATAATAAACTATAGGAACCTAAGGGTCACATCGTTCAAAATACCCAAAAAATCCTTTCTGGGGCCTTGGTAATCGATTAGCACATCACCTACAAGCTTGTTGCACAAGAAAATTACACATCCCTTTGGTAATCGATATTGATTACCAGACACCCTGTTTTGCATAATTATGCAGAACTCGGCCTCTGGGCCAATTCTCGCTCTATCTAACTTGTTCATTTCAACTTTGATTGCCACTAACCTTTGTAGGCATGATATTTCCCTCACTCTGGTCCTGCCAGTGTAGTCCGTACTAAAAAATTCCCACATATGGCAAAGATATGCGCTAAAATGAAATTTAATCAAACTTGGACCAACACCACGCACCATACCTAGCAATTGGACTCCAATTCAAGCAATGACCATGCACACAAGTTTTAAATGATGTTAGGAACCTATTGGTCCCTTCCAGGGGTTCTAATTCCCACCTGATTTCCATTTCACCTATCTAGTTGCACACTTCACCTAGAATGAAATGTGCATTCCATCAATTATGAATTCAGCAGTTCAACCATCGTGATCAAACTAATCATGCAATGAAACAAAGCTAACAACAAGTACATTCACAATTCACCTGCTTATCATGAGTTACCATAAACCAATGGATCTGTGTCACGAGCAACACATAACTCCAATCATATTCATCCATATATAAATTCAATGTACTAAATCCACCTAATCAGTGCATTAACACAATCTCAATATTCATCATCACCACAATCTTAAAACCAAACTGATAATACACATTGCTAGGAATATAAACTTCAACAAGGTCATCATCATAACGCAAATAAACTTAATATTCATACACAACAACTGGATTATCAAATTCATTAAGTGCATCACTACTATTACATAGTCTCCATTCCTTTCCTTAGTATCCGCTTTTTACTTAGCGCTTCCCTTCGGGCCTACATGATCCCCCTGTCCTTGGTTACTAAAAAGAAATAAATCACAGCAAGGGTGGGTACTAAAAATCATAATTAATGTAGAACTCACTAAATAGTGAAAAAGGTATACATAACCTTATTGTTCCTTTCTCCATACTAACTCAAGCATATACATAATTCAACATGGCTATACATAAACATATCAAAATGATCACAAGCCCAACGGGCCATCCATAATTTCACACATGCTAATATAATTTCATTCACTTTTCAAATACCCAATCTAAATTCACAATCATTGAATACGCCATCCTAGCCCACCGGGCTATCAAAGATATCATATGCACCAATAAAATCTTATTCTATTTCAACACATTAGTCAACATAATAATTACCATCTCATCACTAACATAGGTCAAATCATGCAAGGCACAAACGATTCCTAAACAAATTATAATGACTCATTAGTATCCGGATACTAAAAGGATCGACCTTTAATTAGAGGTCCTACTTGACACCTCGTAAGCTTAACTTGGTCCACTAAGCCCGACTTGACTCTCCACCTCAACCACTGGTCCTACTTAACCACTGGGTAGCTTAACTAAATCTACTTGACCACAGGAGCCAAGAACGAGGGACGAAATATATCGTCTGCTATCCCCAACCACACAACTCACATAAGTTCATTTTAAATTCTTTTTCTCTTTATTAATTGGCACAAAGGCCTCATTTTAATTACACAGGGCAGCCACACAGACCCGACCCTAATTAAAAATCTTATATTATCATCAATCAATATACTAAACTTTCATACAAAAGGGTGGCCACATAGACTAGACCCTATCACATACAATCAATCATATTCGTATAGCCACTAAGGCGTAATAAACATAATTATCATATGCATCTAGAGCTGGGTAAACGGGTTCGGGCCCGTGGGCCGGCCCGTTTAGTCACTCCTTACGCGGGTTGCAGGTTAGAAAAAATTGGACCATTTAAAAAGCGGGCTCACGGGCTGGGACCGCGTAACCCGCGGGTTAAAACGGGTCTGGCCTGCGGGTTCGCGGGCAACCCGCAGGCCAAGTAAAAATAAAAAATATATTATAAATATATTTAAAATAGAAATAAAAAACTAAAAACTCTAATCCTAACTTAAACCCATGTAATTGTATTTGAAGTTTATAAGACATTGGTGATGTTATTAATTATTATCATGCATTTGTAACCTATTTGTCATGTTTAAGGTTTATATTTGGATAAAAAACTATTAAATTTAAAATTTTATGAGTTTTTTTATGAAATATGATTGGATTTTTTAAATTTTGGATAATTAAATATGTTAAATTACACATATTTTTTGTTTCATAAAAAAAATAATTTAGACCCTACAATTTCAAAGGAATAAAAAAGAGGCAAAAAAATAATTTCATAGGCGGGTTGGCCCGTGGGCTGGCCCGCGGGTTCGCGGGCTTGTCGTGGTCCCAAAAAAATCAGCCTATTTAGAAAGCAGGTTCCGCGGGCCAGCCCGTTGCGGGGCGGATTGGCCCGTATACCCAGCTCTATATGCATCATACAAATTCCATTATCAAAGTCATCATACCATATCAATTTCTCATATATCACACACCAATCATCATAATTCCTATATCTTTAAAATAACAATTCTTTTCATTTCATTATTTCACATTCCTTATTCATATTATTATCTCACTCATTAATTCACATAATTTCATCTATCATGATATTTTGCATGAACATAATTAATTATAAAATTTTCCATCAATTATGTTATCTCTTTTTGAAACCCTAATTAGGGTTGATACCCAATTCTAATTAATTACAACTCCGGATACCCCCTTACCTTGATTCTAAGCTTTCACTAGTTGTTCTTGGTGTCGGTCTCACTTAACGACTTGACAATTCACCGCTCTGGTTTTAATTCCAACTCCTACTTCACTTAATGACTTGTCGTAACTCATTCAGACACCTACGAGCACCGAAACATAAAATTCATAAGTCGTTTACCATACCTATTACCATAAAAGCTATACCCAAGCTTCACATTGCCATAAACATGTAAAAACTAAAACCTCACACCAAAGGCCATGCACGACCTAGAGAGAAAAAGGGAGAAGGAGAGAAAGAACCATGAAATTGGTGGTACCCAGCTCACCTCGGTCCCACGATCACAACGATGCCCTCAATTTTAAGTTTTGTCACCGATGGACCTCCGATTTCCCTACAGAAACCCACGGTCAAGAAGAATAGGAAATGGCAAAGTTCTACTCCCGTGACCTGTGAAGAAGAAGGGAGAAAGTGAAGTTTTTAATTTTAATTCCCCAAGGGCAGTTTTGACATTTCACCTTTTCTCTTTTCTTTTCTCTCTTTTTTTATTACCTTTTAATAAAACCTTTTACTTTTTACCCTTTGGTAATTTAAAATTTTACCATCACTTATTTAATTTTTACATTCTAAATTTACAATTTACCATTTCATTAATTTATTTAATTTATTACCTTTAATAATTTTTAATTAATTTATAATAACTTTAGAAAAATCTAAATTAAATCCAAATAATTTATTCATTAATTTCCACCTATTTCCAATAATTAAATTAAATACTCGGGATGTTACATATACAATTTCAAGCAAGGTACCATGGCTATAACTAGTTATTTCATTAAATTGAAAATATTATAGGAAAAATTAGAGAACTACAGACCTTTGTAATTCGAACTATAGACCTTTGTAATACGAACTATAGACCTTTGTAATGTTCTTATAATGTGAAGTGTCGATACGATGCAATTTGAAATGTAAAGTTATATTGAGTTCATAATAATGTCATACGTTTTTTTATGGGATTAAATAAGAATTTTAACATCGTGAAGTCACAGATTTTGCTAATAGAGCCTTTACCAAGGATGAACAAAGTGTTCTCCATGGTTCTCCAACATGAGAGACAAGGTGGATTTATCAATGAGGACACAGAAGCCTTGATTAGTTTTGTTGAAAGGAAGAAGCCTTATGTTAGAGGTTTTGGAAGAGGAAGTAGCTTCAATTTAGTTGGGAATTGAAAGGCTAAAGTCTACACTTATTAAGGTAGAAATGGCCATACAATAGAGACTTGTTATAGGAAGCATGGCTTCCCATCCATCTTCAAGTTCATAATCAAAGCATTGCCAAATAGGTCATATAACGAATGTCAAGGAGACAATGATAAGAGAACTTTAATTAAGGAAAAGAGATCAAATTCTACCTCTTTTTCTTCTAAATAGTACAAAAGTATCATGGCTATGATCAACAGGCAACACAAAAAAATGGTGATGCAGTTGTAAATCAAGTAAGTTCAACAACAGTTAGTTTAAAAAGTCGTGTTTTAGGTATCTCATTTGCCTTATCTGGCACCACATATGCCTTACACAAAAAATGGATCTTGGATTCTAGTGCCACAAATCATATACATTCTTATAAGGATATGTTTGAAAGTGTCAGATTAGTCATACCTTTGGTAATTAACTTGCCAAATGGAAATAAACTTAGTATTTCTAACTTTGGTTCTATTAGAATTTTGCTTGATGTTGTGCTTCATGATGTCCTATATCTACTGGAATTTTCCTTCAATTTGGTTTCTATTCACAAGTTGGTAAATTAATTGGATATAGACTCATTTTTCATGAGAATATTTGCTCCATCAGAATCCAACCTCACAGAAGAAGATTGGTTTAACTGAAGCTAGGAATGACTTCTACTAGTTACAAGTGGAGAAGAATTCTACTGTTATGAGTAAGAATTATAGTTTGGTTGAGTCTCAAGCCCATAGAGTGTGTTTGAATATGATTACAGGTTCATGGATTTTGATAATGACAAATGAATCTTTAAGAATATCTTGTAAAAATAAGATTCAGCATCAGACCTGCAAAAATAGCGTAGCTAATCGATTAGAGAGACAGAGATAATCGATTAGATAGCTTCTGTTTTGAATTAAATGTATCAGGAACATAAGCTAATCGATTAGAGAGACAGAGCTAATCGATTAGATAGCTTCTGTTTTGAATTAAATGTATCAGGAACATAAGCTAATCGATTAGAGAGACAGAGCTAATCAATTAGATAGCTTCTGTTTTGAATTAAATATATCAGGAACATAAGCTTATCGATTACAAGACCTTAGGCAATCGATTACAGAGCTACTGGAACGACACTAATCGATTACCCAAGTGTCATAATCGATTACCAAGTCAAGAGTTGAATTAAATGCATCAGATGCTATAGCTAATCGATTACTGGGCAAGATATAATCGATTACCAGGGTTCTGACTTGAAGCTAATCGATTAGGTGGTGAATGCTAATCGATTACAACACGAACTGGACTGAAAAATTCAAAATCTAATCAATTACAGCTCGAGGCATAATCGATTACGATAGTGGGAAAACATATTTTAGTGGGAAACCAGCTCATTTTTTCACCATTTCTCAGATTCCCACTACATGCAACGGCTAGAAGGTCTCTCAAGCTGCTCCAAGGCTCTATAAATGTAAGGGAAACACAAGCACAAGAAAGAGGAAGCAAGGGAACAACAAGGAACAAAAGGAAATCAATTCTACAATCATTCTTGGTGGTTAGTGAGTTTTTACTCTTGTATATTTTGAGATTTCATTTGTATATCCTCTCTTGTTGAGAGCTAAAATTTGTGTGAGCTATCACTTGCTTATCCTCTCTTTTGGAAGAGTATTTTTGCTTGTAAACATAAACATCAAACACCAAAGTTCACTCTAGGATTGAGTGGTTATTCACTCTAGGTTGAGTGGTTACAAAGGTTGGGGTTCAACCTTTGGGATATTGTGAGATTGAGAGATTGGGTGGGTTGCCCTTGTACTTGTGAGGATTGGGTTCTTGAGTGTGGGAAACTAGGAAGCCGCAATTGCTCAAAGTTATATCTCTAATTTACAATAGTAGAAATCCTCTAAGTGGGTTGCTTAGAGGCAAGACGTACACCGGGTTGGTGGAACTCGTTAAATCGGTTTGCAATCTCTTCTCCCTTACTCTTTTACTTTCATATATTGCTCTTGATCGATTTGTGTTGGTTGATTGTGGTTTGTATATTTTAGCTTGCTTGATTTGGTTAATATTGAACATTGCACACCAAGTGTTTGATAAATTACCTTATCCATATTTGCCTTTTGTTTTGAATTATCTTGTGTACTTTACTTGATCTTACTTTCATAATCTCTAAACTTGTGTTAAAAGAATCAAGTTCAAAGGCATTTCAAGCAAAGTTTTAAAAACTCAATTCACCCCCCCCCTCTTGAGTATTGAGGCCACTTGAATAACAAGTGATATCAGAGCTTGACTCTTAGTAGATCAAACTTAATAGCTTCAAGAGATTAGATGGCCTCAAGTTCTCAAAACCTTTTTCCCGAGGGTGGTGCCATAAATAGACCTCCCGCTTTCAATGGGGAAGGCTATGCCTTTTGGAAGGAAAAAATGAAAATCTTTATTCAATCTATCGATTTAAGAATTTGGAATGCCATTGAAAATGGTCCTTATACACCCATGCATACTGTCAATGATAAAAATGTTGCAAAACCTATAGAAGAATAGACAGGTGATGAGGAGAAGAAAGTGAAATACGGATATAAGGCTAAAAATCTCATCACTATGGCATTAGGTCCCGATGAATTTTTTAGAATAATGACTTGTCAATCCGCTAAGGAAATGTGGGATACTTTATAAGTAACTCACGAAGGTACTAGTGATGTAAAAGACTCCAAGATCAGTACCTTGACTAGCCAATATGAAAGTTTTAGAATAAATTTAGGGGAAACCATAGTAGAAATGCAAAAGAGATTTACTCTTATAATTAATCATCTCATTACTCTTGGTAAAGTTTACACTAACAAAGAACTTGTGCACAAAGTCTTGAAAAGTCTTAGCAGGGAATGGCAACCACTCGTCACCGCCATCAAACAATCCCCAAGTATCAATGAAATGTCACTTGCCACACTCTTCGGAAAACTACAAGAGCAAGAGCAAGAATTGAGAGTTTTGAAGCAAGCGGAGGAAGAAGAAAAATCCTCCAAGAAGAAAGGCTTAGCTCTCAAGGCCACCTCTATACATGAAGAAGAACCATGCAGTGACCTTGATGAAGAAGAAGAATTTGGTTTGTTTATGAAGAGGTTTGGAAAGTTCATGAAAAACAAAAGATTCCAAAAGAACTTCAAACCCCAAGGTAAGAAACCAATCTCTAATGAATCCTCTTCTTCACCAAATTGTTTTGAATGTGGAAAAGAAGGGCACTTCAAAGTAGATTGCCCAACTCTAAAGAAAAAGAATAAGGAGAAAAGAGGAAGAAGAAGAGCTTACATCGCTTGGGATGAAAACGATGTAAGTAGTTTCGATGAGTCTGAAAACGAAGAAGCGAATCTTTGTTTAATGGCCAATCACCAAGAAGAAGATAATGAGGTAAGTCTTCTTGATTTAGATAAAAATGAATTACTAGAAGCATTTGAAGAATTGTATGATAAATTTGTTAAGCTCTCTAGTAAGTACAAATTATCTAGAAAGACCATTGACACTCTTGAGAGGGATCTTATAGAAGTGTGTAAAGAGAATAAATGTTTGAAAGATGAATTAGAAAATGTTCAAGCATGCTCTAGGACCAAACCATGTAAATTTGTAAAGAAGTGTGATATTCTTGAAACCAAGGTTGTAGACTTAAATAGGACACTAGAAAAGTTCACTAATGGTAGAGATAACTTAAATATATTACTTGGAAACCAAAGATGCATGTTTGATAAAACCGGTCTAGGATACAACTCTACCAAGAAAGAAAAACACTATAAATTTTTTTTTGTGCCACCTATGAAATTATCTTCACCTTTTATGAAATGCAATCATTGTGGTTTCAAAGGTCATAGCTCATCAAATTGCAATGTTAGAAAATTAGGGCCAAAGGTCATAAGAAAAGTGTGGGTTCCCAAAGGAACATTACCACAAGCTAACATTAAAGGACCCAACATACAATGGGTACCTAGTTCTCTAAATTAATCTTGTTTTGTAGGTATGCTTCAAGGCAAACAACACCCATTGGTATTTGGATAGTGGGTGTTCAAAGTATATGACAGGAGACATAAGTAAATTCACCTCATTCACTCCCAAAAGAAAAGGAAGTGTGACCTATGGAGACAACACCAAAGGAAGAATCCTAGGCATTGGAAACATTGGTAAAAATTCTTCTACTTCTATTAGTGATGTATTGTATGTTGAAGGCCTCAAACACAATTTACTTAGCATTAGTCAATTATGTGACAAAGGATATAGAGTTTTGTTTGAATCAAATTGTTGCATAATTGAACATAAGATTAATAAGGAAATCAAGTTTGTAGGTCAAAGAATTGATAATATTTACATGATTGATATAGATAGTTTGTCCTCAAATGATGTAAATGCTTCATGACTAGAGAGGATGAAACTTGGCTATGGCATAGAAGAATAGCTCATATACATGTAGACCATTTAAATAAACTTGTTTCTAAAGAATTAGTAATTGGTTTACCAAAGCTTAAATTTGAAAACAAATTTTGTGATGCATGTCAAAAGGGAAAACAAGTAAAGGCATCCTTTCAATCTAAAAACATTGTTTCCACCTAAAAGCCTTTACAACTTTTGCACGTGGATTTATTTGGACCTTCCAAAATCAAAAGCTTTGGTGGTAATTACTATGGTCTAGTAATTGTAGATGACTATTCTAGATATACATGGACCTTGTTTCTTGCTCATAAGAATAAAGCATATCATGCATTTAAGAAACTTGCTAAGATTATCCAAAATGAGCAAAATTCTAAAATTGCATCCATTAGAACCGATCATGGGGGAGAATTTGAAAACCAATCTTTTGAAAAATTTTGCGAAAAACATGGTATCAATCACAATTTCTCAGCTCCTATAACTCCACAACAAAATGGAGTAGTTGAAAGGAAAAATAGATCCTTAGTAGAACTTGCAAGAACCATGTTAAATGAAAATAACATTGTGAAACATTTTTGGGCCGATGCGGTAAATACCGCTTGTCATGTTATGAATAGATGTTTAATAAGGCCTATCCTAAAGAAAACCCCCTATGAACTTTACAAGGGAAGAAAACCCAACATTTCATACTTTTATATTTTTGGATGTAAATGCTTTGTGCTCAATAATGGAAAAGATAATCTAGGAAAGTTTGATGCTAAAGCTAATGAGGCAATCTTCCTAGGATATTCACAATCTAGTAAATCTTATCGAATCTTTAATAAACAAACAAACAAACACCATTGAGGAGTCCATTCATGTCAAATTTGATGAGAATCGCCATAACTCCCTGAGAAAGGAAGATGTTGATGATATTGTAGGTACTCTTTAAGATTTAACCTTGAATGACAAGGAAGAATAGAACAAAGACAAAGATACAACACAACATAAGGAACCACAACAATGGATCACTTTGAAAGACTATCCCTTAGACAAAGTCATAGGTGAAATGACTAAAGGTGTAAGTACTCGAAACGCCATTAGGAATACATGTAATCATTTAGCCTTTGTATCACAAATAGAACCCAAATGCATTGATGAAGCTATTATTGATGAACATTGGATGTTGGCCATACAAGAAGAATTGAATCAATTTGAAAGAAATAAAGTTTAGGAACTTGTGCCAAAACCCAATGATCACCAAATAATAGGAATAAAATGGGTGTTTAGGAATAAATTAGATGAAAATGGTATAATTACAAGGAACAAAGATAGGCTAGTAGCTAAGGGTTACAATCAAGAAGAAGGCATTGATTATGAAGAGACGTATGCTCCCGTAGCTAGGCTAGAAGCCATTAGATTATTATTAGCCTTTGCATGTTGTAAGGACTTTAAATTGTACCAAATGGATGTCAAGAGTGCTTTCTTGAATGGTTATATTCAAGAGGAAGTGTATGTTGATCAACCTCCAGGTTTTGAAAACTACTAATTTCTAAATCATGTTTTCAAACTAAAGAAAGCCTTGTATGGCTTAAAACAAGCTCCAAGAGCTTGGTATGAAAGATTGAGTAAATTTCTTTTAGAAAACAACTTTGAAAGAGGAAAGGTTGACACAACATTATTCATAAAGCACAAAAATAATGAGATACTATTGGTGCAAGTATATGTTGATGATATAATCTTTGGTGCTATTAATGAGTCAATGTGCAAAGAGTTTTCTAAGTTAATGCAGGAAGAATTTGAGATGTCCATGATGGGGGAACTTACTTTCTTCCTTGGACTACAAATCAAGCAAACTAATGAAGGCACATTCATTAGTCAATCAAAGTACTGCAAAGAATTGCTTAGGAAATTCAACATGGACAAGGAAAATGACATTGCCACACCTATGGGCACTTCATGCTATTTGGACAAGGATGAGAAGGGTAAGGATGTTGAACTTACAAAATATAGAGGTATAATCGGATCCTTACTTTACTTAACCGCAAGTAGGCCGGACATCATGTTTGTTGTTTGTATGTGTGCAAGATATCAAGCATGTCCAAAAGAATCACACCTAACTACTGTAAAAAGAATAATGAAATATCTTGTTGGAACTCCAAATGTCGGTTTATGGTACCCCAAATGGGGTTGAATGCATATTAGTTGGATATTCAGATTCAGATTTTGCTGGATGTAAACTAGATAGGAAAAGCACTAGTGGAACATGTCACTTACTTGGTAGTTCTCTTATTTCTTGGCATAGCAAAAAACAAGTAAGTGTTGTACTATCCACAGCTAAGGCAGAATATGTTGTAGCTGGTAGTTGTTGTGCTTAAATCCTTTGAATGAGACAACAACTTCTAGATTTTGGTGTTATGTTAGACCATGTGCCTCTCAAATGTGATAACACAAGTGCTATAAATATTTCAAAGAATCCTGTAATGCATTCAGGAACCAAACATATTGAGATTTGACATCATTTCATTAGAGATCATGTATTAAAGGGTGATTGTATGCTCGAACATGTTGAAACCTCCAAGCAATTAGCGGATATATTAACCAAACCTCTAGCAAAAGATCAATTCATACATATTAGGAGAGAATTAGGAATCCTTGATATAACCAATTGTGTTTGAATAAATACATGATTTTGATAATTCCTTAATTCTGATTATGTTTCATTAAGTTCGAAATGTTCTAAGGAATAACTTAATAGATTTCCAGCCTTCTGAAACAAAATCTGCAAAATCTGGGCGTTTTTAAGTAAAACAATCGATTACAAATTTTGACATAATCGATTAGTAAGCTTCTGGTTCTTATCTAATCGATTAATCCTTGACGTCTAATCGATTACCAAGCTTCTATTTCTTGCCTAATCGATTACCTCTTGGTCCATAATCAATTACAAAGCCTTTGTTTCAGGTCCAAAACGTTTCAACTTCCCCTAATCGATTACCAGCCTCCCTTAATCGATTAGGACGATTTTGTTTCTCAACCTAATCGATTACCCATCTCTCCTAATCGATTACCCATGTGTGAAAATGATTCATCTTCCTCAGAAATAGTGAGCTAATCGATTACCCATGCCTCGTAATCGATTAGCATCGGTTACCGAGGCCCTTCGTGTTCCTACCCCCACTAACTCCACTTCACTCCTTCCTAAACCTACCTTTTCCCTATAAAAACCCACCTATTCACTCTCTTAACTCACACTACCTCTTCTCCTTTAAACTCTCTCAAGTTCCCAAAGAACTCTCTCCTTCTCTTTATCTTCCCTCTATACTTTTCTCCTTCCACCACCATGTCTTCATCAAGAATCATTAGGAGGGCAAGGTCTTCAATGGCCCAACCAAATAATCCCCTTGATTTCTCCAGGTTTTTCACAAACCATAGAGACCTTCAAAACTTCATTAACCATTTTTCTGAAAAAGACATCATATCCCCTCACTACACCATTGCTGAAACCTTTGACAACCACAGCCTCACCTTCACCCAATGTCTCCACCACTACAACCTATTCCCCTTCCTCACCCTTAAGGAAGAACTTTACTATCCGAAACTTACCCGGGTATTTTACTGCAACCTTAAGGTTGTAAATGGGGTGATAGAATCAAAAGTTAAAAATATGACCATTAAGCTCACAAATGCCCAGTTGGTGGAAATCACTCTTCTGCCACTCAATAATGCAGAGTTCGACGAAGGAGATCCTGAGGAAGAATGGGCTTTCAATGCTCTCACTGCTCGACAATCCTTATGGAAGGCTGATCGCCCAAGAAGCAACCATAAGCTGGTGGGCCACTTGACCATGAACAACCGCCTCTTATACTTCTTCTTGGTTAATATGTTGGTTCCCCGTGGTGGGAACTATGCTCTGGTAGAAGAGGATGATGTCCTCTTGATGTGGGCTATATAGAACCAAAAAGAGATAAATTGGGTTCAAATGATCAAGCTCCACATGCGCCAAGCCAAAGATCAGCAAAAGCTTCCCTACGCCATTCTACTCACTAGAATCTTCAAACATTGTGGAGTAGACTTGGCTGGAGAGCTGTCGGAGAAGGTGCCTCCAAAGGCTTGCATTGACACCTATCACCTCACCAAGATGGGTCTCATTTTTCTGAATGGAGCTTGGTACTCAAGGATGGAAGGCTATCATGCAAATATTCCTTTTGCAGCCCCTGCTAATGAGCCAATACCTCCTCCTCCTGCAACACAACCTGCACCGGAAGCCCCCTCTGATCCATTCGCATCTCTCTACGCTCACCTTGACCTTCGCTTCGACCGCATTGAGAACTCTCTTCAAGAGTTTTCAATGACTGAGTAGCAGCACTTTGAGATGATGCAACAGCGCTATAATGAGCTATCTCACCAAATCTCTGAGCTTTGCTTTTTTAATCTGGATAACTAAATCCGTTTTTCATGTTTTGGTTAATGTGTTTTGTGTTTTTCTCAATTCTGCATAAGTTTTTTAATTTTACCATCTTTCTATTTGTAACGCCCCGGCCGCTTTTCAGGAATGAACGACTCGCCCCACAGACCAACACGAGACCTTTCCAATGTGCTTTTGTCCTCACTCACACATTTCCTGAGAACTTCCCAGGAGGTCACCCATCCCAGAATTACTCCAAGTTAAGCACGCTTAACTTTGGAGTCCTTATGTGATAGGCCACCGAAAAGGCTAATGCATTTGTTGGTATAGGTAGTACGAATTCATTTCTTTAAGCTATCCTCGACTGTATAGTCCCATACCTATACAGTCTTTGGATCCCTCTCATTCTGGTATGTATTCGGTTCGTTCATGTGTCCCTCCCACTGGAAGCCTACCAAGAGCCGCTCCTTGTCCGTGCCTATGCACCGGCGATCACTCCCCGCCCTCAACAGTGCCCGGGATGTCACATTCCCCGCTGGAAGCCTGCCAGGAGCCGCTCCTTGTCCGTGCCCATGCACCGACGATCACTCCCCGCCCTCAAGCGCCAGGATGTCACATGCCCACCAGCTTCCGCCTGGTTCGTCCCCGAACCATACCGTACTAGGAGAGGCTAGGCTCTGATACCACTGTAACGCCCCGGCCGCTTTTCAGGAATGAACGACTCGCCCCACAGACCAACACGAGACCTTTCCAATGTGCTTTTGTCCTCACTCACACATTTCCTGAGAACTACCCAGGAGGTCACCCATCCCAGAATTACTCCAAGTTAAGCACGCTTAACTTTGGAGTCCTTATGTGATAGGCCACCGAAAAGGCTAATGCATTTGTTGGTATAGGTAGTACGAATTCATTTCTTTAAGCTATCCTCGACTGTATAGTCCCATACCTATACAGTCTTTGGATCCCTCTCATTCTGGTATGTATTCGGTTCGTTCATGTGTCCCTCCCACTGGAAGCCTGCCAAGAGCCGCTCCTTGTCCGTGCCTATGCACCGGCGATCACTCCCCGCCCTCAACAGTGCCCGGGATGTCACATTCCCCGCTGGAAGCCTGCCAGGAGCCGCTCCTTGTCCGTGCCCATGCACCGACGATCACTCCCCGCCCTCAAGCGCCGGGATGTCACACTATTAATGTACTTTCCCTTCCGTTTAAATTGAATAAAATTTTGTCTTTCATTATATGCATCTATTTGCTTTAATTATTTTTGATGATTCCAAAGGGGGAGAAGAAATAATTGTTCATCTAATTGTTCATCTGATATTGGCTGATTGTTCATCTAATATTGGCTGCTAAAATAAATTGCAAAATGGTTAATTTTCTAAAGTGGTTAATAGATTCTTTAAGATAGGGGGAGATTTATTTGATTAAGAGATATTTGATAAGAGATAATGCAGACTCTGAAAATTTGATTAATAGATAAGAGATCATGTAGAATTCATAAGAGATATGTTTTTTAAGAGATAAACTTAGAGATAAGATTATTATTTAAACTAACAACCCTCAAGAGATGAACATTGTTGTCATTATCAAAAAGGGGGAGAATGTGTTTGAATATGATTACAGGTTCAAGGATTTTCATAATGACAAAGGAATCTTGAAGAATATCTTGTAAAAACAAGATTCAGCATCATACCTGTAAAAACAACATAGCTAATCGATTAGAGAGACAGAGCTAATCGATTAGATAGCTTCTGTTTTGAATTAAATGTATCAGGAACATAAGCTAATCGATTAGAGAGACAGAGCTAATCGATTAGATGGCTTCTGTTTTGAATTAAATGTATCAGGAACATAAGCTAATCGATTACAAGACCTCAGGCAATTGATTACAGAGCTACTGGAATGACACTAATCGATTACCCAAGTGTCATAATCGATTACCAAGTCAAGAATTGAATTAAATGCATCAGGTGCTATAGCTAATCAATTACTGGGCAAGATATAATCGATTACCAGGGTTCTGACTTGAAGCTAATCGATTAGGTGGTGAATACTAATCGATTACAACACGAATTGGACTGAAAAATTCAAAATTTAATCGATTACAGCTCGAGGCGTAATCGATTACGATAGTAGGAAAATATATTTTAGTGGGAAACCAGCTCATTTTTTCACCATTTCTCAGATTCCCACTACATGCAACGGCTAGAAAGTCTCTCAAGCTGCTCCAAGGCTCTATAAATGCAAGGGAAACACAAGCACAAGAAAGAGGAAGCAAGGGAACAACAAGGAACAAAAGGAAATCAATTCTACAATCATTCTTGGTGCTTAGTGAGTTTTTACTCTTGTATATTTTGAGATTTCATTTGTATATCCTCTCTTGTTGAGAGCTAAAATTTGTGTGAGCTATCACTTGCTTATCCACTCTTTTGGGAGAGTATTTTTGCTTGTAAACACAAACATCAAACACCAAAGTTCACTCTAGGATTGAGTGGTTATTCACTCTAGGTTGAGTGGTTACAAAGGTTGGGGTTCAACCTTTGGGATATTGTGAGATTGGGTGGGTTGCCCTTGTACTTGTGAGGATTGGGTTCTTGAGTGTGGGACACTAGGAAGCCGCAATTGCTCAAAGTTGTATCTCTAATCTACAATAGTGGAAATCCTCTAAGTGGGTTGCTTAGAGGCGAGACGTACACCGGTTGGTGAAACTCGTTAAATCGGTTTGCGATCTCTTCTCCCTTACTCTTTTACTTTTATATATTGCTCTTGATCGATTTGTTTTGGTTGATTGTGGTTTGCATATTTTAGCTTGCTTGATTTGGTTAATATTGAACATTGCACACCAAGTGTTTGATAAATTGCCTTATCCATATTTGCCTCTTGTTTTGAATTATCTTGTGTACTTTACTTGATCTTACTTTCATAATCTCTAAACTTGTGTTAAAAGAATCAAGTTCAAAGGCATTTCAAGCAAAGTTTTAAAAACTCAATTCACCCCCCCTCTTGAGTATTGAGGCCACTTGAATAATAGGTTTGTTATTCCTTTTTTTGCTTTTTGGCATTATAGGTTGGCTTATTTATCTCATATTGTTGTACAAAATTTACTTAGGGATTATCCCTTTATTATAATGAATAAGAATTTGGTCTGTGATGTATGTCATCTTTCAAGACAAAGGAGACTGTCTTTCTTTTTTAGTTCCAACAAGGCCTTGGAGCCTTTTGATTTAGTTCATGCAGATATATGAAGGCCTTATTCTACAACCAAAACATATAAGCACAAGTACTTCCTAACAATTTTGGATGATTACACAAGGTATATTTGGGTAATATTGTTAAGTATCAAGTCAGAAGCCACAAAAGCCTTTTAATATTTTGTTGAGCTAGTTACAACTCAGCTCAATAGGAAAATGAAGATGACTAGAACAAACAATGGATGAGAGTTTATGATGCCATCCTTCTACTCCTCCAAAGGTATCCTGCGCCAAAGGAGTTATGTGGAGACTTTGTTGGTGTATGCATTACAAGTTATTATGCTTTTAATGTATCATTTTATACTAATCAATTAAATAAGTCTTTTAAATTTTAAAATTGTTTATCCTTGGAATAGTAGGTCATACAAGAACTATTCCTAAAATGTCTCTAGTCAAGTATTTACATGGGGACATGTAAATACATTAAGACTAGTGTGTGAATGTACTAATATTCTGATCTCACAGATCATGCATATAAAAGATATCAAGTCTTCACTGGGTGCACATTAAGAGCAATGTTGTATTGGACATACCTACCATGAGAACATTGCATGGATTGTTATATGAGTGTCATAAACGATTCTCAATGTGATAATGATATATTTAGTCCTTCGACCCGAAGTCACTACAATTCCTACATGAAGAGTTTGTTATTTTGATACAATTAAATGTCATCTGTAATAAGATGGCCATAAAGGTTGTGATTAGACAATGAACAAATTATGTAGAGGGATATAGGTGATGTAGATGAGATTTGTCTCTCTCATATGACAAAAGTGTTATCTATGGGTCGCTTGATGAAGTGAGACTAAAGAAATGCATGACCATGTTAGGAGAATAATCATTGGATATTTATTTAGGTAAAGTCTACTCTAGTATCAAGTATAATGAATTGGGCCATACAAAGGTGACGGCAATTATGACACGAGATACTCATAGGCCGCTGCTCAAAAGAAAAAATCACTCACATTCTTGTAATTGTGGCGAGGGTTGAATATTTCGAACTAGTATTCAGAGGTTTAGCTTCTGGTGGGAGCTTGCGTGGACTCCTAAAGGATGAAGCTAAGATTGCTCCGATATAGAAATTCATCTCACGTCTACAAGAGGTAATCCTAAAACGTATTTTTTGTTGTGTATGATGCTTTAAAATATTTGTTTTGTAAATTGCTATGGGAATCCTATGTGTTTTTGTCATTGGACCTATGGGATTCCCCAACAGACTCCCCTGTAAAATGGAAAGGTTGAAAGGAGGCATTAAAATCTCTTAAGTGTAGCAAAAGCCCTTCTATTTCACTCGAATGCTTCTAAACCCGGTAGGGATGTGTTGTGCTTCATGCTAGCTGTTGACATTGATTTTTGTCCGGACACCATTTTTTTATTAAAAATATAAAAATAAGAATAGAATTTTTTTTATAAAGTACAAATGATTTGGATTGATTTTAGTTTTCTTTCAAAATTTAAATACCATTTTCTTTTCTTCTTAATCAGAATCAAATTTCAAAAAAATCTCTTTACTATCAAATTTAGAAAAATAAAAATAATTTTTTATTTTATTTTCTTCCTCCCACTCACAAACTCATTTACATCACAATTCACCCGCTCACTCTACCATTATCGTAATTCCACTCAACCATACAACAACATAGAGAAATTTCTTTATTTTTGTTTTATTATTATTATTTTACTTTTATTTATTATTTATTATTTTTTTTTATTTTATTATTATTTATTTGTTTTGTTTTGTTTTTTTTCTTTTCTCTGATTGTTTCTTTTCTTTTTTATTTCTTTTTATTTTTTTACCATTTTTGTTTCTATTTTTATTTATTTATTTTTATTTGAATAATGAAGGAATAATTAGTAGTTTTAGGAGAGTGGATAATTATTTTTTGAAATGGGATAGTGAGTGAAGTAGTGGTTTCTAAGACTTCTAGAAGGTTAAGGACTTCCCTATAAATACCGTAGCGGGAATCTAAGTTTTTTTGTCAGTGTTAAACCATTAAATTGGGAAATAAGTTGTTTTCAAAATAAGAAAAGGGTCAGAAGGTTTGGTCCCTGTCGAGTCACTGGAGACAGGTAAGTTCTTTTTCTTCTCTCTTAAATTACGTTTCTTTTTTTCTTTTCTTGCCTTTCTTTATGTTCTTTTGTTTTGTTGCTTGTTTTTGTTATTATTTTTTATTATTTGATTTTGATCTCTCCCCACCATCACCAACTAATAATAACCCAAAACATCACCACAAAAAAATATCACCACCACTAACCACCTCTCATCACCACTAACCAACACCCGAACCCAACCAGCCACCCAATCCCATCAACATTAGTAACCCTCACCACCTCCACACTTACCCAACCCTTTTATTATTATTAGTTTTATATTATTTTATTTATTTATTTATTATTTGTTTATTTCTTATCTTTTTTACTCTAATATAAAAAGATAAATAATAATAATAAGTCATTATTCTCCTCTTATATATGCTTAAAGTTATGTCTTATTTTAATTTTATTATTTTTGTCTTAAGAAATTTAAAAAATATAAACAATATTTATGGGGTTTTAATTTAAATTTTAATTAGTAACATTTTGCTTGACGTTTACCTTTGTAAAAAATTTATTTTTATGAATAAGATTAATAAAATACATTTTAAAGCACTTAATAAATTTGGTTTAAGAATGTTAACTCGAGAACTATTCCTCTTAAATTTAAAATTTTTATTTGGTTAAGAAAACAATGCAATAATTTTATAGCGGTGTCGTATGATGTATTTCATCTGCATCAAAGCTATAAAATTATAAAGTAAAATAAGTTTATAGATTACTCCATCTCATATGTTTCTTTGGTATGTTTTTAATATATTTAAAAACAAAAATATTTTCATTTAATAAACAATGCAATAATTTTATAGCGGTGTTGTATGATGTCTGCACTAATGCTATAAAATTATGAAAGAAAGTAAGCTTATAGATTACTCAATCTCGTACTTTTCTTCAGTATTAATTTTTTTAAAATATATTTAAAAATAATTTTCATTTAATAAAATTATGCAATAATTTTATAGAGGTGTCGTATGATATACTTCATCTACGTCAATGCTATAAAATTTTGAAGGAAAGTAAGCGTATAAATTACTCTATCTTGTATTTTTTTCGACATTAAACTTTTTTATAAAAAATATATTTAAAAATAAAAAATTATTTTCATTTAATAAAATTATGTAATAATTTTATAGGGATCGTATGATGTACTTCATCTACATCAATGCTATAAAATTATGAAGAAAAGTAAGTGTATAGATTACTCTATCTCGTACTTTTCTTCGACATTAAATTTTTTTAAAAAATATAAGTACAAAAATATTTTGATTTAATAAACAGTGCATTAATTTTATAGCGGTGTCACTTCATCTGCACCAATGCTATAAAATTATAAAGGAAAGTAAACGTATAGATTACTCTATCTCATGCTCTTCTTTGGCATTGAAATTTTTAAAAATAATTTTATAAAAACCAAAAAATAATATTTTAATTTAATAAACAATACAATAATTTTATAGTGGTGTCACATGATGAACTTCACCTGCACCAATGCTATAGAATTATGAAGGAAAGCAAGTGTATAAATTACTTTATCTCAAACTTTTCTTCGGCATTGAAAGTTTTTTAAAAATATATATTTTAAAAATTTAAAATATTTTCATTTAATAAACAATGTAGTAATTTGATAGTGGTGTCATATAATGAACTTCATCTGCACCAATACTATAAAATTATTAAGGAACGTAAGCATATAGATTACTCTAACTCATACTTTTTTTGACTGATTTTTTAAAAATAAAATATAAAAAATATTTCAATTTAATAAACAAAGCGATAAATTTATATCGATGTTGTATAATGAACTTCATCTGCACTAATGCTATAAAAATATGAAAGGAAGTGATCCGGTCTGGATACCGGTCCCTAAAGTTATGACGTCAGAATGACCTCTTAGAGGAGCAACCGGCGTTACAGGAAGACAGTGCCACACAGGTTATCCGTTGTCACCTCATCCGTTCTCACTCCATTGAATGCTTCATCCGTCCTCACCACGATGGATGCTTCATCCGTTCTCATTTCCACGTCGTGTATAACCGTTTGCCTCAGAATCACTATGAGATAAGAGTTCATTATAACTTATCAGCGAAGATACCCTGCATAGCGGAATGCGTCTATGTCAATTATTGTAGAGGGTAAGTACAATCATCAACAAAATATACAGAAAGGTGATTATCCTCTATCCCTGTCTCAGAATCGTACTCTGATAATTGACCTACCCCCCTGACACACTCTGAATACTGAGTCATCTTGATTGACACACACTACACGCTATCAGAACCAAGGGGCCCACTTGTATCCAACAATTCATTTCCTACATTCAACTATAAATAGCATATTCCAATACACATGCAAGGACACATTGTTTTAACTCACATCTTTACTATTGCATTGCTCAAATATTCATTGAGTTTCATACACTCTTCTAACTTGAGCGTCAGAGAATCTTCGCAGGTGGCACTACCTTTCGCCCCCCCTTCAATGCGAAACTTTGGTGTGAAGGACCTCCAGGACAACAAGACCAGTTTCTCCCACTGAGAGGCCGGATTACAATACCGAATACCCACTGTACCGATGTACAAACCCTAAAACATCTATATTTTTATGGCTGGTCCCACACCGGATCATAGACCCTGGTTTAGACTAGTTCATTGTCATGCCTGGTGGGACACGATAGAGTTATTCCCACTTTTCGCAGAAGTTTGGTAGTTAAAATGGAAGGTGATGGACGTGATTTTGTTGATGGTCATGTGGAGGATGTGACCCATCAGTAAACCGGGAGGAGACTCGTCTTTGAATCTCCTATCACCAACACTAGAAGGATGGTACCAGTGGCGACCCCTGACCCACGGGATGAAGTTATAAGGCAGCTCAGGGAGGAGTTGATGGAACTGAAGCGGGAGAAGAGAGGAGCTGGGGACAGAGTAACGTCCCAAGCAGAAGAGGCACACCATGCATCCGCGAGGGAAAGATCCACGACCCTCCAGTATTCGAAGATCCCTACATACGAGGAGAGGGAACAGACTCAGGACTCTGGTGATAGAGTCAGTATCAGGAGGAGGGAGCAAGCAGTGGTGACCTCTGGGACATATAGACTTAGTGTTCCTTTCTCGAGGAGACTCATGAGTATTGTCATCCCCAAGCACTTGCAGACAACTCAGCCACTGTCGATCGGGAAATATAATGGAGAAACTGATCCCACTAAGCACCTCGATGCTTATGTGTATGAGGCTATGTATCTGGGAGTTGATAAAGACGTCATATGTAGAATGTTCCAAAGAACACTGACGGAGGAAGCTCTTAGCTGGTTCAAGAGCCTACCCTCAGGATCAATAGATTCTTGGGAGGAGATGGCAGCTGCGTTTGAGAGCCACTTCGTTATTTCCAGGGATATTCCAAGGACTTCTTACACCTTAGCCCAGATAAGGCAAGGAGAGACTGAAACTCTTAAGGAGTTTCTGAAGAGATTCTACAAGGAGGCTGCGTTGGTCCCTAACCTCACGGAGGCCATATAGCTCCATATCGTGGTTGAGGCTTTACAACATATTTCTGCTTTTGCCCTATCTTTGGCAAAAAGCCCCCTAACGACCTTCGAGGAGTTTCGAAGGAAAGCTTCCAAGTATGTTGGCATAAAGATGCACCTGGAGGCTACAACAGCTAGAATGAAGCCACCAGTGCCCTCTCAGCAGCCACGGATAGATAAGGAAAGGATAAGGCCAGAAAAGCATGCTTTCAGGGAGGACTTTGCAAGCATTCGACCTCATTAACGAGACAGGCGCGTCTCATCTTTTAGCAATTATGCCCCTCTGAACGCCAGGCATTCTCAAATTTTGAGGGAAGTTGGTTGGCCAACACTCGGTGTCTTTGGGATAAGGAAGCCACCTCCGGTAAAAAGACCTGGGAATCCACGTAAATATTATGCTTTTCATGAGCAGGCGGGTCACCACACAAATGAGTGCAAAGCGTTGAAGAACACTGTGGAGACTCTTATTAGAGAGGGAAAGCTGAAATAATATTTATTCAGGGAGAAATCCCTAGACGAGCCTGACAGGACAGACAAGAGGGGGAGAGATCCAGATGACAAAGGTGAGAATAGTCGTAACCCAGTTAGAAGGTTTACTGCCGTCGAGAAACAAAAGAGAGTGGTGATCGCGGGAGGAGCCCAACAAGACAGCATGCCTCAGCAGCAAAGGCAAGGCAGGCGCAAGGTGATCGAGATGATTGTTGGAGGGTTTGCAGGAGGAGGAGCATCGATCACAGCCAGGAAAAATCACCACCGGATGATCCTGTCAATACAGGGCAAACCCCGAGACAATCGCCCTTTCAGAGACGGTGTGGCAGTACCGGCGATGTCATTCACTGATGATGACTTCGGCCCAACGATCCCAGGAGGAGATGATGTAGTGGTGATCATCACTGTTATAGCCAACAAAGATGTTAAGAGAATCCTCGTTGATCAGGGAAGTTCTTGCGATGTAATTTTTTATAACTATTTCAAAAGAATGGGTTTTAATGATGCAGATTTGCAACCGTATACGCAAGAACTCACAGCGTTTAATGGAGCGAAGCAACCCACCAAAGAGTATCTTGATACCCTCATTTCCTTTGAAGGCGAGCCTGGAGTGAGAACGATGAAGTCTAGAATCTTGGTGATTGATGTCGAATCCCCTTACAACAGGATCATTGGCTGCCCTACACTGAACGCGATGGAAGCAATTGTGTCTACTCCACACCTTCTTATCAAGTTCATTGACAAGGACAACGGTGTGTCTTCCCTCCACGGAGATCAAGAGATGGCTCAATATTGTTATAACTTGAGCCTCAACATGGTTAAGTTGGAAGTATTCAACAAGAAGAGGAAGCTCAATGATGGAGGAACAGCGGCTGGGTCTGTCAGTTTGATCGATCTAGATCCCAGAGCAGAATTAAAAATTGACCCTCTCAATCCCTCAAAGCCCACACCGGATGGTGGTTCTAGGGATGTCGTCTTGGGAGATTCCCCAGAAAAGGTCATGCACATTAATGATAAGCTAGAGTCAGTCATGGAGCAGCACTTGTTGGCCCTCCTGCAGGAGTTTAAAGACCTTTTTGCATGGACTGCCGCAAACATGCCTGGGATGGACCCTGATTTCTATTGCCACAAGTTAGCTGTATATCCAGAGACGAGACCGGTTGCCCAAAAGAAGAGAAGGTTGGGACCAGAGAAACAAAAAGCAGCATGTGAGCAAACAGAAGAGTTGTTAAAGGCTGGCTTCATAAGGGAGATCCGTTATTCATTGTGGCTTTCCAACATAGTTATGGTGCAGAAAGCCAATGGCAAATGGAGGATGTGTACAGATTACGTGGATCTTAATCGATGTTGCCCCAAGGATCCATATCCACTCCCTAACATCGATCGTATGGTTAACGATTCATCTGGTTCTCAATACCTTAGCTTCATGGATGCTTATTCGGGGTATAATCAAATTTCGATGTGGGAGGAAGATCAAGAAAAGACGGCTTTTGTCAATGACCGTGGTGTTTTTTGCTACACCGTCATGCCGTTTGGATTTAAGAACGCCGGTGTTACTTACTAGCGCATGATCAACAAAGTATTTGAAGGCATGTACACCAAGTTGGTGGAGGTCTATATCGATGATATCATAGCTAAGACTCCCGCTGGAGGTGACCACATTGAAGATTTACGCCAAGTGTTCACTCGACTGTGACAATACAACATAAGGTTGAACCCATTAAAGTGAACCTTTGTAGTCCCAGCTGGGAAGTTTTTGGGATTCATGTTGACCCAGCGGGGCATCGAGGCCAACCCTGGTAAATGTCAGGCGATACTAGATATGCAAATCCCCAAGAGCTTAAGAGAGGTGCAGTCGTTGAATGGAAAGGTGGCCGCTCTGGCTCGGTTCATACCCAAGATGGCACATAGGTCCCTTCCTCTGTATAAGGCGTTGAAGAAGCACAAGAACTTTGAGTGGGGAGAAGATCAAGAGCAGGCTTTCCAACAGCTCAAGGTCGTGCTTTCAAGTCCACCAATATTGGTAAAGCCTGACCCTGGTGAAACTCTCGTCCTGTATTTGGCAATTTCTGATGAAGCCTTGGGCGTAGCTTTGGTCAAAGAAACTTCAGAAGGACAGAGGCCAGTGTACTTCACTAGCAAGACATTTTAAGGGGCAGAGGGCAGATACCAAAAGATAGAGAAGGCTGCTCTGGCAGTTGTATGGGCTTCGCGACGATTGAGACCGTATTTTCATGCACATCCAGTACTTGTAAGAATGGATTTACCTCTCCGTTCTGTGCTTAGTAAACCAGACCTCGCTGGAAGGATGATCAAGTGGTCGATTGAGCTGTCTGAGTTTAAAATTTCCTATGAGCCTCGAGGAGCTATCAAAGCCCAAGTTTTGGCGGATTTTGTTGTGGAAATGACAGGGTCAGATCCAGCTACACCTCGAGCACACTGGACCGTTTATGTTGATGGGTCATCAAACAGTAAAGGTTGTGGAGCCAGTGTTGTAGTGGAAAGCAATGACGGTGTGCACTTGGAGATCTCTCTCCGATTCAATTTCAAAACCTCTAATAATCAAGCTGAGTATGAGGTATGTTTGGCAGGCCTTTGTGCGGCGATCGACATTGGAGCATCAGAAGTTACATTGTGCAGCGATTCACAGCTTGTGATTTCACAAATCCAGGGAGAATATCAGGTTTACGAGCCCCAACTTCAACTGTACTTGAATTGTGTCAACGAGTTAAAGGGGAGATTCGACGTGCTGGAATTTAAGCATGTGCCAAGAGAAGAGAATACCAGAGCGGACATCTTATCGAGACTTGCAAGCATAAAACAGCCTGGTAGCACAACGACGATGGTTCAGAGCACGCTGACACCACCTAGTATTCCCTTGTTCCCTTCGCTAAATGCTATAATGGTCAATTACCCTTACGAGAATTCTTGGGTCATCCCTTACATCTGTTATCTGGCGGACGGATAGCTCCCTACTGATGAGAAAGAAAGAAGACGAGTGAAAAAGGAACTGCCATATTTCACCATGGTTGATGGCGTTTTGTACAGGAGAGGATTCTCAGTCCTATATCTTCTTTGTTTGAAAGAAAATGAAGTGCAAGGAGTAATAGAGGAAGTGCACGAGGGGCAGTGTGGACATCATGCTGGGGGCAGAAGCTTAATGAGAAAAGTCCTCAGGGCTGGATATTGGTGGCCCACAATGAAGCAAGACTCAGCTGATTTTATGAAGAAATATGATGCTTGCCAGAGATTTTCTAATCTCCATCACACACCGGCCCAAGAACTCTCTTCATCCGCTGTGCCATAGCCTTTTTACCAATGGGGCCTTGATATCCTGGGTCCACTCCCCACCGCTCCAAGAGGCATTAAATATTTGATTGTGGGGGTTGATTACTTCACCAAGTGGATCGAGGCTGAGCCAGTAGTACATATCACCTTTGCGCGAACAAGGCGTTTTGTATATGGAAACATCATAGCCTGATTTGGCGTCCCAGGGCGGATTGTGACTGACAATGGCACAAAGTTCATAGATAAGAAGTTCACAGATTTGCTCGAGGGACTGGGGATAGTCTAAATATTTTCATCTGTTGAGCATCCCCAGACAAACGGCCAAGCGGAAGTAGATAATCAAGAGGTGCTAAAGGGGTTGAAGAAGCGCCTTAGAGAAGCAAAGGGAGGATGGACCGATCAACTATGCCATGTTCTGTGGGCATATCGTACTACGCCACACTCTTCCACTAACGAATCCCCATATCGGTTGACTTATAGGGTTGAGGCGATGATCCCAGTAGAGCTTCAAACCAGATCGGCTCGAGTGGAATATTTTTCAGCTAAAGACAATAACGTCAATCTGGCATCAGAGCTGGATGTTAACCCGGCGATAGCATCTCAACAGTTCTTTTCCACCACCGGGTTTGTTAATTGGCAAGCGCACCAATCGTTTGTAGTTTTCAAAATTTAGATATCGTTCCACTGGGATTGAAAGTCCAATAATAACAGTAATTTTCTATTTACTATGGTAAATGGGAATGAAGTTATAAACAAAAGAATAATTTATATACAATTTATACAATATTCACAGGATAGCATGATTGAGTGGTTCATAAGATAAAAGAAAATAAAATCTATCTAAAAAAAACGAGTTGCAATCTAGAATAGGTAAGATACTTGAGATAAACACAGATAAACAAATTATGTTGGAAATTGGATCCCTAATCTAGAATAACAATGAGGAACTCAAGACATGCATATTTAATCATCAAGTTTCATGTCATTGCAGCTTAAAATCATTATAACCGACCCCTCGTGATATGAATTCTAAGAATTCACCGTAAAGTCCGATCCCTCGTGAGTTTTCTCAGTAAAAACTTGCATTAAGACCTGGCCTTATGGCAACAATGGTTAACAACCCCTATAGAATTGAGATACCAAGGGTATTCCAACTTTTTACTTTCATCAAAATAAGTTTTAATACGGCATGAACAATCATTCTACCGTTTGACATTCATACTAATAAAACAAGTTTCAATACACATGAAAATCATTCTCCCGTTTGACGTTCATATTAATAAAAGGTTAAAATACTAACATGGACTTAAATCATAAACATGCAGAGGTCGAATTCACAACATTATACTCAATAGATTAGTTCACCAATTCCAACATAAACAAATTAGTTACACATGGTAAAAGTAGAAACAACACTTACAGATTTTGACATTACGAAGACGATGGGAACTTCACGATATAATGATCACAATACACCGAAACACACTCAAGTATCTAGAAAACTATTCTAGAACTACAACTCACAAAAGAAGTACTCAAAGTCGAGCACAAGAGAGAAAAGAAATGCTATGGAATGGGATGGGATGGGATGATTTGAATGGTGTTGGATGGCCCTATTTATAGGGCTGAGCAAGGGTGCTGACGCTACGCGTCCCTGTGACGCTACGCGTCACACCCCTGACTCAGCCTCCATTAAACACTTGATAATGGCCACTTCAAATTATTAAATTTGATCATGCTTGGCCATATGGACATGTCTCCACCGATTTTTGGCCTTTCATGGTGAGTGGGATGGCCCTTGTGGCTGAGTGGAGTGCCCATTATTGGGTCCAAGTGGAGTGGTTGGTCAAAGTGGAGGTGGAGACCACGCAGCACTGACGCTACGCGTGGATGTGATGCGTAGCGTCAGCATTAAAAATAGCTGTTGATGCTACGCGTGGGGTGAGGCTACGCGTCAGCTCCTCCAGTATAATTTTCTCTTGATTTCTTAACTTTTTCACTACAAAACTAGAGAAAATTGATCAAGGGCAGATTATTTCCAACAATATCCATTTATTGAATTTAAATCCTAATTTTCTAACAAATTAAACTAATTTTTATAATTTTTATGAAATTTTTATTCAAGCTTTTATTGAAAATTTGAGGACTAACACTGGACGTTCTCCATGAGCTAAGAGAAGGAGCTTTTATTAGAGACCAGGCGATAAAGGCGAAGGCAGCTCTCCGGTACAATAAGCGTGTCCAATACAGAGCATTTAACACTGGAGATCTTGTTTTGAGGAAGGCGAGTGTGGGGAATAAATTCGCTTATCAAGGAAAACTGGCGCCAACATGGGAAGGCCCTTACAGAGTTTCTGAGGTGACTAGAAAGAGATCATACCGGCTTGAGGAGCTCGATGGAACCCCAATTTGCAACAAGTGGAACACCCAGAATTTACGTATTTATTACAGCTAGTTGGTAAGACGGCATATACTCTTTTTCCTTACTTGAGTTTTTTCCCATTGGGTTTTCTCAAGAAGGTTTTAACGAGGCATGACCCCAACTGCGCTCCCTTTGTAATGTACATTCAGTTTAATGAGAATGCAATTCATGACTCTATCACTCTCACCCTTTCATTTGTATGTTGTGATTTATAGTTATAGGCTGTCACATATAAAGACCCTCAGGACGGATGATCTCAATCACATATTCTGTGCATTGACGATGAAACTCCTCGAGGGAAGAAATGGGTTGTAGGATTAAGCCGAACCCCATTTAAAGGCCCAGATTGTAGGATTAGACCAAACTCTGGGTACGGTTAGTAAGTTTGGCTGAACCCCATTTGAAGGCTTGGATTGTAGGACTAAACCGAACTCCAAGTATGGTTAGTAGGACCGAACCGAACACCATTTGAAGGCCCAGATTGTAGGAATAAACCGAACTCTGGGTACGGTTAGTAGGAGTAGACCAAACCCCGTTTGAAGACTTGAGTTGTAGGATTAAACCGAACCTCAAGAGATGGATTGTAAGATCTAACCTTTTTCAAGGTTGTACCGAACCCCACATGAAGACTTGGATTGTAGGATTGAATCGAACTCCAAGTGTAATCGCCGTCCTCATCTCTGAAATAATCATCACAGGGCGGTTGAATGCAAATATTGCGATTCCACATCTTTGAGATCGAATGAACTTTTTCAACTTCCAAGGAGTTAAAGGTAACACTTCATAACAGATATTTCCTTCCCAAAATACTTATGTTTGGGGACAGGACATACTTTAACATAGTGTTGCGTATCTGGTACGATTTCAATTATTTTCCTCCGGGATGAAAAATACGCTTTAAACGACAACATAGTTAAACAGAACAATTTTACAATGAATGTAAAGGCAGAAGCATAGCACATACGCCTAAGTTACTCGGTAATTGTACACTTGTCATAAACGATAGAAGCAAAATGAAAGCAGATTTTATTTATGAGAAGAAAAATTTTATATGTATTAGTTCATAGAAACTGGAGCTGATCCCAGTACACAGCTAAAAGTGAAAGCACAAAATTAAGGGGCAGGTGTTTGATTCTCCGTTGTTGGCACTTCTGTCCTCCCTTCTTCAGCTTGAGTCTTGTCCATCCTAATCTCTGGGCCAGCTTGGACGTTCTCTTGCGTAACACCTTCAGTGCCAGGGGTAACCAGCGGAGGTTCCATGCTTTGGCCCTCCGGAAGAGGGGGCCGTTCATAAAGAGTGTCAGGAGGATCATCATGCGAGCCATCACTCTTCACTACAATAAGCCTCCCTCCGTGGAACTCATACATGGATCTAGTCCGTACAAATCAAGCTTCACATCGGGGTTGCGGTAGAAGACTTGACGAAAGGCTAGGCTGAAAGATTCAAAAGCTACCTTCTTGCATATCTCCAAAGCCTTGGTAGCCTTGGCCTTGGAAGCAGCCAATTTCTTTTGAAGTTTGGTAACTTCTTCTTCTGACGGCCTAGTGCCCACACTCCCCTTCTTCAGCTCTTCAATTTGAATCTGTAGGTCTTTCTGAAGGGCCTCCCACTCTCCTAAGCTTTTATTATGGCCGGCCTCCATTGCTGCAAGATCGTCAGCCAGCTTGGCGGATTTCTTCTTCTCCAGTTGGAGCTCTTCTTCAAGGAGGGGAATGGACTTATTCTGCTGCTGAAGTTCAGTAACCTACCACTCCAAAGATTTGTTGGTAAAGTGCAGTTCTTATTTCTTTAGTCTTCTTCTGCAGCATCTCCTTAGCCTTAATCAGTTCTGACTCCACCCCTTTGTGAGTCTCCACTTGCTTGGCCACCCAGGCCTCCTTTACAGCGATATCGGCTTCAAGCCTTTCAACTTGCTCCATATAGTCTGCCTTATCGCTTAGGGAGTCCAGAAGGCCGGAGAGTTCATCCAGCTGCCAGCGACCGGCCCTGCATGCACCTCGAACCTCGGCAGCTTTGAGAGAGGGACAGAGGTAGTACCTTGCCTTCAGAAGTGTGGGGGGCATGGACCCCTGGAACCAAAGGTAGGGAGAAAGAAAAGATTCTTTCGGAGGATCAATCACAGGCGGAGGTTGATAAGTGTTTTAGAACACTGTTTTTCACTGTTTAAATTGTTTATATTTTCTGTTGTTATTGTATTATTTCCTTCGATTTTCATGATTTCCGCTTTAAATTCACTATCATTGTCCAAGTATCATATTTTCCCAAATTTCATGATTTCTGTAATCATTTCACTGCTTCTGCTCAAGTGTTGTATTTTGTTTGAATTAATTTAAAATGGAATAAAATAAAATAAAATATTTTTTTTTAGAATTGGAATAATTTAGTACTAAATATTTAGTACTTCAAAATTGTCAAAGAACTTAAATTCCATTTCTATTAAAATAATTTTATTTTAATATTCCATTTAAATTAATTCAAATTGTTTATTTCTCTAAAAATGCAAGCTTTGTCCAAATAATTATGCATGAATTTAATGAAGCAAATGAACCCTTATTTTTGCTATGCCTTTCACGTAAATACTATAACTGAATGGTAACATTAAATAAGCTTGAATTTGATCAAATTTTCTTCCTACTGCAGCTATACATTTCACGTTGGAAAGGGTCCCTTTAAGGCAACAATGTATCACCTTTCACTCTTTATTTTCACGTTAGAAGCTATTAAGGAAGGGCCTATGTGCAGAATTTTTTGCCAACCATTATCTCATGTGCATTTCCATGTACCCATTATTTTAATAATTCCACTCTCTTTGTCCAAATGAATTCACGGCTACACCAAGCAAAATCCACTCATGAATATTTTATTCATTCTTTGACCCATTCTCTAGAACACCACATGGTCAAAAGCAAGGTCTAAGAGTTAATATTTTATTCACTCTTTCTTCCATTCTCTCATAATTCTCACGACAATGCTAGCTTCCAAAACACCAAATATTTTATTCAAAAGCTTTCCACTTTCTCTTCACACTCACACGGTCACACTTGCTTCCTATCACCTATGTACTTGATTTTAATTGCCATCCTTCCAAGAACCAATTCACGGCCAAGACATTAGAAAAAGGACAAAACCATTTCATGTACATGCATCACAAAAGAATGAAATGGACAAGGAAAAGGGACAGCTTTCCAACGTGAAAATGCTGCTGTATTTGGACAGCAATGGATTTATGCATGAGCTGACAGCAAACAGCAAAGAAAACAGCAAGAAATGGACAGCCTTTTCACGTGAAAATGGGACAGCTTTGCAAGATAGTTTTGAATTAATTTGGTAGCACTCACCAGCAGAGAATGGGTTCCCATTTATGAAGCATTATGCCAACGAAAAAGGAAGAAAAGAGGAGGCAAAGTGGAAGCATGAGATGGCTGGCCTTGGAAGAAAGAATAAAATATTCTTACCTGTAGAATTATAAATGGGATGTTCAGCAGAAAATGCGGGCAGGACAGTAGCAGAAAGAATTTTGTGCAGAGAGTGAGTCAGAAAATTAAACAAAAGAAAAACAGTGTGCGTGAAGTGTGGAATTTTATTTCTTTGTATTGTAGTTTTATTTTGTGAAATAAGAATTGAGAGGACAGTGAAATTGAGCGGTTAAATTTGTATACGGTGGAGGGATCCGGAACGAAGATTTACGGTGGAAAATTTACTGGGCTTTTGGAGAAACCCGTAAGTTTTATTTACCATGAATTGTATGTTGTATTTCCTTTTCATTATATGTATGAATTTATACCGTATCATGTGTAACTAAATTTTTATCTTGGGAAAACGGGGGTACGATAATATTTTACGTTGATGTTATTTTGACTTAAAAGTAAATAAATTTCTGTTTTCCATTTAGTTCAAATTTTACTTAATGCTTTTAGTGATTCCTAACAAGAGCCTAAATGGTAAAACTATGTACTTACGGGTATATTAGTAAGTTTAGGTAACTAATAAAATCGAGAGATTTATTTTTACCGGAAAGCTTTGAACTAAACCTAAGATTTTTGAGATGCTTTTTGTGACCTCGGTAAAACTGTGAAAGTAATTAAAATTCTTTTGAGGAAGTAAAAACGGGATTTTCATAAAACGATAATGGGCCTTTCTTAGGATTAAGCAGCGCTTTCTGTAAGTTAGGTACATTAATAGGAATCCGAGAGGAAAATATTAATTGGCTTTTGGAAAATTCGCCTTGGAAAACTTAATTTGATTTTTGTTTATAAAAAGTTGAAATTGTCAACGTAGAATAATATCTTAAACCCCCAGAATCCCAAGATACTCTCAACTCTACTTTTCACCCACGGTAAATTTTTATTTTTACTGTAAGGTAAAATTTTTTACTGTTAATTTTTATTTTTCACAAATACCAAAAATTGAAAGAGAATTGTGTGGATAATCAAAATTTTGATATGCCGGTACTTTGAAAACAGTCTCTGTGGAGAACGATAATCTTTTATATTACGCGACATAACCCGTGCGCTTGCGGGCCCTGTCAAGTTTTTGGCGCCGTTGCCGGGGACTGTTGTCCCTCAAATATCGGCAGTATTGAAATTCGATTAGATCATACTTGTTAATATTTCTTTTTTATTTTTATTTTATTTTATTTGTTTGAATTACTTCTTTTTGTATATTTGTTTGTTTTTAGTGTTTATTTTATTTGGTTATTTTGTATTTTGTATTCTGTTCCTTTTTCTTTTACTGTTACTATTTTTGAATTTCTAATTAATTGTTCTGTTATTTTATTTTGTTCTTAAAATTTTGTTATTCTATTTTACTTTACTGTTGTATATTTAGTGTGATATTTTTCTTGATATTGTTCTGTTCTTTGTATTTGTTTATTATTTTTTTTTCTTTTATGTTATTTGTTTCATTTATTTCTTTTTCTGTATTTTTATTTTAATATCTTATTCTGTATTTTTATTGTTTATTTTATTTTGTTTGTAATCTTGTATTTTGTTTATTATTTTGCGTATCTGTTGTTGTTTTATTTTTATTTTTTGTGATTATTTGTTTTATTTGTCTTTTATTTTCTTTTTATGCGACGAAGCCGTAGTGTCGATCTAAACTTAGGATTTGACCCTGAGATAGAACGTACCCTTAGAGCTTTAAGAAAACAACAAAAACAACAAAAACAAGAAAAAGAAAAACAAATGGCAGACCAAAACAGAGCCTTAAGAGATTTTGCTGCTCCAAGTACAAACGGAAGAGGATCTAGCATCCTTAGACCCACAGTGGAGGCTAACAATTTTGAATTGAAGCCTTCACTACTCTCTATGGTACAGCAGAACCAATTCGGAGGATTACCCTCCGAAGATCCAAATCTTCATCTTCAAATCTTTCTTGAATACTGTGACACCTTGAAAATGAATGGAGCCACCAATGATGCCATTCGCTTGAGACTCTTCCCTTTCTCCTTAAGAGATAAAGCGAGGGTGTGGTTATACTCTCTTCCTGAAGGATCCATCACAACTTGGGAACAACTATCCAGTGCTTTCATCAATAAGTGGTACCCAAGAAATAAAACTGATTTGTTAAGAAAACAAATAATTAATTTTGCACAAAAAGATGATGAATCCTTATATGAAGCCTGGGAAAGATACAAGGAGATGCTGAGAGAATGTCCTCACCATGGGATAGAGAGGTGGTTGACAGTCCATATTTTCTATAATGGACTAACTTCCACGCAAAAGATCTCTTTGGATGCTGCAGCTGGAGGAGCTTTCATGAGTAAAAATGTGGATGAAGCCCAGAACCTGATTGAGGAGATAGCCCAAAACACCCACCAGTGGAATTCTGAGAGAGGATTACCTGCTAAAACACCAGGTAAGTACTCTGTTGATGCTCTTTCCCTACTTTCTGCCCAAGTTGAAGCATTAACATTAAAACTTGATAAGATAGGGTCAACAGGTGCTGCTAAGGTTGTTTGTGAAGTTTGTGGTGTTTCAGGACATGGAGCTACGAATTGCCATTTAGCAATGACCCTTAATCAAGAACCTGAAATGCATCAAGTAGATGCTATTGGAAACTATGGTGGAAATTATCAGAGTAACTACAGACCTCCACAAGGTCCACCTGGCTTCCAAAACAGGCCATTCCAAGGTAATCAGAGTAACTACAAACCCCAACAAGGACCCTATATTCCACAAAAATCAAAGCTAGAGTCCTTGATGGAGACATTTGTAGCTACTCAACTTAAACAAAATGATGAATTCTCTGATGCAATAAAGAACTTAGCTTCAAAGGTGGATTCTCTGGCCACCCATAACAAAATTTTAGAGAATCAAATCGCCCAACAAGCCTCCTACTCTCAAAGAGCACCAGGTACATTTCCTGGAAAACCTGAAGCTGGACCGTCCAACCATACCATGGCTATCACTCTTAGGAGTGGTACTCAATATGATGGGCCCGTTGGCAATACTACAAAGGAGGAGAAGAAAGTGGATGAATCTTCATCTCATCCAGTGATTGAAGAAGAGAAACCACAAGAAAAGAAGGAGGAGGTTAAGCCATATCAACCTCCTATTCCATTTCCTCAGCGCTTGGCTAAAGCAAAATTGGACAAACAATTTGGTAAGTTTCTTGATGTTTTAAAGAAACTGTATATCAATATTCCATTCACAGATGCTTTGCAGCAAATGCCTACATATGCGAAGTTCCTGAAGGATATTTTGTCCAACAAAAGAAGACTGGAGGAAGATGGTACAGTGGCACTTACTGAGGAGTGCAGTGCTCTAATTCAAAGGAAGCTTCCACCCAAGCTCCAAGATCCAGGTAGTTTTTCTATTCCTTGTATGATTGGTGACATGAATATAGATAAAGCATTATGTGATTTAGGAGCGAGTGTGAGTTTAATGCCATTATCTGTTGCTGAAAAGTTAGGATTGGGTGAGCTAAAGCCTACTAGGATGTCTTTACAGTTAGCTGATAGATCTGTCAAATATCCAGTAGGAATTTTAGAGGATGTTCCTATTAAAGTAGGAAAATTTTTTATACCTGCTGACTTTGTTGTGCTAGAAATGGACGAAGATTCTTTGATTCCTATTATTTTAGGACGACCATTTTTAGCAACTGCAGGTGCTGTGATCGATGTCAAGAATGGTAAGTTGTCTCTGACTGTTGGAGACCAAAAGGTTGATTTTAACTTAAAAAATGCTTTAGAAAAACCTTTTAATAATGATGTTTGCTGTAGTGTGGATTCTGTTGAACAAGTGGTAAAGGAAGAAACCCTTCCTAATGACCCACTTAAAACTATTTTCATGATTGAGCCTGCAGGAACATCTGATTGCTCTGAGGCTCCACTAGAACATGATACTGAGGTCATGGGTAACAAAGTGGTAAGCCCCAATGTGGAATTAAAACCTTTACCAGCTTCATTAAGGTATGAGTTTCTTGGTCCTAATTCCACATATCCTGTGATTGTTAATGCTGAATTGAATCCATGTGAAACTGAAAAACTTTTGAAACAACTTAGGTTGTATAAAAAGGTAATAGGTTATACAATGGACGATATCAAAGGAATTAGCCCTTCTCTTTGTATGCACAGGATTACTGTAGAAGATGAAAGTAGGCCCACAGTAGAACCACTTAGGAGATTAAATCCAAAAATGCAAGAAGTGGTTAAAAAAGAAATTTTGAAATTGCTTGATGCTGGAGTGATATATCCTGTTGATAGTAGTAAATAGGTAAGTCCTGTCCATGTGGTGCCTAAAAAAGGGGGAATAACTGTGATTGAAAATGATAAACATAACTTGATTCCTACTAGGATTGTCTCTGGTTGGCGCATGTGCATTGATTACAGGAAGTTAAATAGCGCCACGAAAAAAGATCATTTTCCTCTCCCTTTTATTGATCAGATGCTTGAAAGACTTGCAAAACACTCTTATTTCTGTTATTTGGATGGGTATTCAGGTTTTCATCAAATTCCCATTCATCCATCTGATCAAGAAAAGACTACCTTCACTTGCCCTTATGGGACTTATGCTTATAGGCGTATGCCTTTTGGTCTGTGTAATGCACCTGCGACTTTTTAAAGGTGTATGCAAGCAATTTTTTCTGACCTTATTGAAAATATGATGGAAGTCTTTATGGATGATTTTTCAGTGTATGGTTTGGATTTTGATAACTGCTTAACAAATTTGTGCCAAGTCTTGCAGCGTTGTGAAGAGACCAATCTGGTCTTGAACTGGGAAAAATGCCATTTTATGGTAAGAGAAGGAATAGTTCTTGGACATTTGGTGTCTGAGAGAGGTATAGAAGTTGATAAGGCTAAGGTGGAAGTAATTGAAAAATTGCCCCCACCAACAAATGTGAAAGGTATTCAGAGTTTTCTTGGACATGCAGGGTTTTACCGTCGGTTCATTAAAGATTTCTCCAAAATCACAAAGCCTCTTACAACTCTTCTAGGTAAGGATGTGCCTTTCAATTTTGATTCATCTTGTATGGAAGCTTTTTGCAGGATTAAGCAAGCTCTAATCTCTGCCCCCATCGTACAACCCCCTGATTGGGAACTCCCATTCGAATTGATGTGTGATGCGAGTGATTATGCAGTGGGGGCTGTTCTTGGGCAACAGAAAGACAAGAAGCTTCATGTAATTCATTATGCCAGCCGGACGTTGGATGATGCTCAAATAAATTATGCCACAACTGAGAAAGAACTGTTAGCCATTGTCTTTGCTTTTGATAAATTTAGATCTTACTTAGTGGGTTCACATGTTATTGTTTACACTGATCACTCCGCCATTAAGTATCTATTAAATAAAAAGGAAGCAAAACCTAGGCTGATTAGGTGGATTCTAATATTGCAAGAATTTGACTTGGAAATTAAGGACAAGAAGGGTACTGAGAATCCGGTCGCTGACCACCTGTCTAGATTGACATCCGAAAAAGAAGAAACAGATAATATTCCTATCAATGAATCTTTTCCGGATGAACAACTCTTGAATCTTAGTATCCAACGTGTTCCTTGGTATGCTGATTTTGTAAATTTTCTTGCATGTGGTATTTTACCTCCTGACCTTAGCTTTCAGCAAAGGAAAAAGTTTTATGCAGATGTCAAACATTATTATTGGGATGAACCCCTCCTATTCAAGCAATGTGCTGATGGTTTGATTCGAAGGTGCGTTTCACAAGATGAGGTCCATGATATTTTGAACCATTGTCATTCTCTTTCCTGTGGAGGGCACATGAGCACCTCCAAGACAGCAGCTAAAATATTGCAAGCTGGGTTTTATTGGCCACATATTTTTAAGGATGTACGTAAGTATGTTCTAACTTGTGATGCATGCCAAAGAACAGGTAACATTGGTAAGAGACATGAAATGCCATTGAATACCATTTTAGAAGTTGAATTGTTTGATGTATGGGGTATTGATTTTATGGGACCTTTTCCTTCCTCTTTTGGAAATCAGTTCATATTAGTAGCAGTTGACTATGTGTCAAAATGGGTGGAAGCCATTGCTTCACCCCATTCTGATGCTAAGACTGTTATTAAACTTTTCAAGAAAATAATATTTCCAAGGTTTGGGGTCCCAAAATGTGTTATAAGTGATGGAGGGTCTCATTTTATTGAGAAAACTTTTCAGACCCTTCTAAAGAAATATGGAGTTAGGCATAAGGTTGCTACACCTTATCACCCACAAACTAGTGGACAAGTTGAGGTATCCAATCGGGAAATTAAAAACATTCTTCAAAAAGTGGTTAATACGTCACGTAAAGATTGGTCTATTAAGTTAGATGATTCTTTATGGGCTTATAGAACCGCATACAAAACTCCCATTGGAACCACACCATTTAAGCTAGTTTATGGGAAGCCTTTCCATTTACCTGTTGAGCTGGAATATAAGTCTTTCTGGGCTGTTAAAACTCTTAACTTTGATCATAAAGCTGCAGGTGAACGTAGGTTGTTGGAATTAAATGAGCTTGAAGAGCTCCGTTTAGATGCATACGAAAATGCCAGAATTTATAAAGAAAAAACTAAACAATGGCATGATCGTCACATCCTACGGAGAACATTCAATCCAGGTGATATGGTTTTACTGTTTAATTCCAGATTGAAGCTTTTTCCAGGTAAACTGAGATCCCGGTGGTCAGGACCATTCAAGGTAACAAAGGTCTTTCCCTTTGGAGCTGTCGAGTTATGGAGTGAGAAATCTGGTACATTTAAGGTAAATGGACAGAGAGTAAAACACTACTTGACAGGTCAACCAATACAACAAGCAAGTGACTTGGACTTGTTTGATGCTCCTGATGAATAAATCCAAATGGTGAAAAGTCTGGCTGAAGACTTAAAACTTAGCACTGATAGGGAGGTAACCCTATAAAAATTTGTTGTTTTATTCTGAATTTGAAGTAAAAAAAAAAAGAAAAAAAAAGAAAAGAAAAAACTAAGCCAAATCCCGGTTTGGGGTTACTCCAGGTAAGTTTTCTTATCTTTTTATCATCCATTTTAACATTGAGGACAATGTCAAATTCTGGTTTGGGGTGGTAGGTAAGAAAACTTAACTGTTTTGTTTACATTGTATGATTGTTATTTTATTTTGCATGTGTGTTTTTCTTGTTTTGTTTGTCATCTCGTAATTTACCATGATTGCATGATAAATTAACTTTAAACACAGAGCTAAAGTATCTAAGGACCCTAAAATTTTGAGTAAAATTTTTCAAAATTTGATTGTTTAAATGCCAAATCAATGTCTAAATGAACCTTATGTGATTAAAATTTTCTTTGAAAGGACTTTCCATGGTGAGACTTGAGCCAAAATGGGTTATCTATCAAACAAATTTTTAAAACCCATATTTTCTTGATTGAGTGAATCTCATAGTCATTAATATTCTAGAACTTGTTTTTCAACCGATTCAAAATGGTTTTTGATTGTATGTCTTAGGATGATAAAGGCACAATTAGGTCTCATTCTTAAGCCTCAGAATGTTTGCACAATTTGACCCCTAGTTGCCTCTTTTGAGCCTGAAAGTGAAAATTTTTTTTCTTTGAAACCTTTCATTGACTGATATTCTCTTAATGGTAAAAAAGTTGGAAATTTAGTGGAGCAAAGAAATAAAAAGGACTTAAGAAAAATATGTATGGAATGTAAACAAAAGCAAGAAAAAGAAAATCAAAAGGATGATATTGAATGAATTACAAAAAGTCCATAAAAATTCAAAAATTTGCTCTGTTAGTTTCTGAAATTATGATGGAAGTTTGAATCATTCATGACTGTTTAAGCCCTTTTGTACTCCATTTTTCTTGAAATTCCTACCATGACAATACGACCCATGGCCCCGTTACAACCCTTTGAAAGACCTTTAGACTTTGACATGCTTTCTATCTAAACTGTGGAGTTTCTGGTTGATCAACAAGCTTATGGTAATATTTTCGACTATGATGATTGGAGTGATACACAAACCATGAGACACTTAGAGTGAAATTGTGAGAAGAGTATCTCAAGTCTTGACATTGAAAATTGACTCACATAAGAAATTTAATTTTGGCATTTGAATAAATCAATTTCTCTGTTTTGGGTTCCCTAATTTACTAAGCTAAGTGTTTCCTGTTTCTTATTGTGTGAATATGGTGATTGCTTGAGGACAAGCAATGTTCTGGTTTGGGGTATTTTGATAAGTGTTTTAGAACACTGTTTTTCACTGTTTAAATTGTTTATATTTTCTGTTGTTATTGTATTATTTCCTTCGATTTTCATGATTTCCGCTTTAAATTCACTATCATTGTCCAAGTATCATATTTTCCCAAATTTCATGATTTCTGTAATCATTTCACTGCTTCTGCTCAAGTGTTGTATTTTGTTTGAATTAATTTAAAATGGAATAAAATAAAATAAAATATTTTTTTTTTAGAATTGGAATAATTTAGTACTAAATATTTAGTACTTCAAAATTGTCAAAGAACTTAAATTCCATTTCTATTAAAATAATTTTATTTTAATATTCCATTTAAATTAATTCAAATTGTTTATTTCTCTAAAAATGCAAGCTTTGTCCAAATAATTATGCATGAATTTAATGAAGCAAATGAACCCTTATTTTTGCTATGCCTTTCACGTAAATACTATAACTGAATGGTAACATTAAATAAGCTTGAATTTGATCAAATTTTCTTCCTACTGCAGCTATACATTTCACGTTGGAAAGGGTCCCTTTAAGGCAACAATGTATCACCTTTCACTCCTTATTTTCACGTTAGAAGCTATTAAGGAAGGGCCCATGTGCAGAATTTTTTGCCAACCATTATCTCATGTGCATTTCCATGTACCCATTATTTTAATAATTCCACTCTCTTTGTCCAAATGAATTCACGGCTACACCAAGCAAAATCCACTCATGAATATTTTATTCATTCTTTGACCCATTCTCTAGAACACCACATGGTCAAAAGCAAGGTCTAAGAGTTAATATTTTATTCACTCTTTCTTCCATTCTCTCATAATTCTCACGGCAATGCTAGCTTCCAAAACACCAAATATTTTATTCAAAAGCTTTCCACTTTCTCTTCACACTCACACGGTCATACTTGCTTCCTATCACCCATGTACTTGATTTTAATTGCCATCCTTCCAAGAACCAATTCACGGCCAAGACATTAGAAAAAGGACAAAACCATTTCATGTACATGCATCACAAAAGAATGAAATGGACAAGGAAAAGGGACAGCTTTCCAACGTGAAAATGCTGCTGTATTTGGACAGTAATGGATTTATGCATGAGCTGACAGCAAACAGCAAAGAAAACAGCAAGAAATGGACAGCCTTTTCACATGAAAATGGGACAGCTTTGCAAGATAGTTTTGAATTAATTTGGTAGCACTCACCAGCAGAGAATGGGTTCCCATTTATGAAGCATTATGCCAACGAAAAAGGAAGAAAAGAGGAGGCAAAGTGGAAGCATGAGATGGTTGGCCTTGGAAGAAAGAATAAAATATTCTTACCTGCAGAATTATAAATGGGATGTTCAGCAGAAAATGCGGGCAGGACAGTAGCAGAAAGAATTTTGTGCAGAGAGTGAGTCAGAAAATTAAACAAAAGAAAAACAGTGTGCGTGAAGTGTGGAATTTTATTTCTTTGTATTGTAGTTTTATTTTGTGAAATAAGAATTGAGAGGACAGTGAAATTGAGCGGTTAAATTTGTATACGGTGGAGGGATCCGGAACGAAGATTTACGGTGGAAAATTTACTGGGCTTTTGGAGAAACCCGTAAGTTTTATTTACCATGAATTGTATGTTGTATTTCCTTTTCATTATATGTATGAATTTATACCGTATCATGTGTAACTAAATTTTTATCTTGGGAAAACGGGGGTACGATAATATTTTACGTTGATGTTATTTTGACTTAAAAGTAAATAAATTTCTGTTTTCCATTTAGTTCAAATTTTACTTAATGCTTTTAGTGATTCCTAACAAGAGCCTAAATGGTAAAACTATGTACTTACGGGTATATTAGTAAGTTTAGGTAACTAATAAAATCGAGAGATTTATTTTTACCGGAAAGCTTTGAACTAAACCTAAGATTTTTGAGATGCTTTTTGTGACCTCGGTAAAACCGTGAAAGTAATCAAAATTCTTTTGAGGAAGTAAAAACGGGATTTTCATAAAATGATAATGGGCCTTTCTTAGGATTAAGCAGCGCTTTCTGTAAGTTAGGTACATTAATAGGAATCCGAGAGGAAAATATTAATTGGCTTTTGGAAAATTCGCCTTGGAAAACTTAATTTGATTTTTGTTTATAAAAAGTTGAAATTGTCAACGTAGAATAATATCTTAAACCCCCGGAATCCCAAGATACTCTCAACTCTGCTTTTCACCCATGGTAAATTTTTATTTTTACTGTAAGGTAAAATTTTTTACTGTTAATTTTTATTTTTCACAAATACCAAAAATTGAAAGAGAATTGTGTGGATAATCAAAATTTTGATATGCCGGTACTTTGAAAACAGTCCCTGTGGAGAACGATAATCTTTTATATTACGCGACATAACCCGTGCGCTTGCGGGCCCTGTCAGAGGTCCGCTCTCAGATTCCGGTTTGGAGCCGGTGTGCGAAGGAGGGGCAGAGGAAGCAAGAACGGGTTTCTTTCCCTTATCTTTTTTCAGCCTAGACTCTTTGAGAGTTTTCTGGCATTTCCTTGCAAGATCACCAGCAGAAGACTTCTCTGTATCTGCAGCTTTGACCAGGTTTCTCTTTTTCTTCTTCTTCTCTGGAACAGCCTCTTGTGGACCTTCCCCTACCGCCTGTTCCTCACGCTCTTTCTCATCAAGAAGAGGAACATTGTTTCCTACAGCGGATGTAAGGGGAATTATGGGAGCCGCCGCCTTAAAGGAGTTCCTTTTGGCTTGGATTTCATTCTCCTCAAAAGAGGAATCGCCATCCGCTAACATGGACTTTAGGGACAACATGTCGGGAGAGACTTTTTCAATTTGTTCTGTAAAATAAAGGAAATTGAGTTAAACTATTGAAAGAAAAACAGTAAATGCAACCAACTGGTAGGGAATTTTGTGAACCCTTCCTTATTGAGCCAGAAGAGTGGCTTATTTGATTGAACATGAATCCACGTGTAGTAATGCTTGAAGGAACGCCCATCGACCTTTGCAGATTCGGTGTAGGATTTGAAGTTCACTATCCTTGAGTCACAACGGAGCGTTATGAACCCAAGGCCGCCCTTCTTGTTGGCACGGCAAACCACTTGGCAGTAGTAGAAAAGCTTAGCCACAGTGGCAGTGAAGTTGAAATGCTCCCCAAGAATTTCGAGAGCACGCACCAGGCCCCAGCCATTGGGATGTAGCTGTGTAGGGGCGCAGTCAAGGAAATGGAGAACGGCCATCTGAAACTCTGTCATTGGAAAACGGACTCCTAAGTTTTGGAAAACGAAGTCGTACATGTAGACCGACCTCTCGTCTAGGACCCGATGGCAGACCCTCTCCATTGGACGGGGGGCAAGGATAAGAAAACGGCCCTTATACTTCTTGTCGGAGTAGATTTTGCACCAAAGTGTAACTAGGTTTCCCTCTTTATTTGCATGATGCGAGGGGATGTTCAAGAACTCCTCCTCGACCCAGCAGTACGGTTTTTCCTTGTTTAATTTTTCCCAGTTAAGCCGGTGTGCCACAACATTGACATACCCTTCAGCCGTTCGTAGAATCAGTGTTTCCCCGGACCCAAGAATTTCCATGATACTTGATGCGCGATGGAACGCCTTTGTACTGTGGTAGAAGGCAACATCGTCAGAGAGGTAACCTTCATCACTTGACCCATTGTCAGAGCAGTTGGTAGCCCTCGAGTCAAGGGGACCCCTAGGGCGGCGCCGAACAACTGGCGCTCGCGAGGAGGAAGTTTCAACCCTCTCTGAGCGACGAGGCCCAGCCACAGGAAGATTCACAGGAATCCTTCCACCACGGTGGCTAGAGGGGGCATGAGAACTCAAATTCCCCCTGTTTGAGGTACCAGCGCTGCTTGGCCTAGGGCGCATGGTTGAAGTTAAGTAACTAAAAATAAAATGGAGGTAAGGGATAGGGAGGTTACCTAAGGAAGGAAGAGCTTTGTGAAGAGAAAAGGCAGCAACGGAATCTTCAGAAATTTAAGCAGAGGTTCACTAAGCTTGAAGGTGAAAGTAAATTCCGAAACTCGTTAAGTGACCCTTTTATAGGTAACGAAGGGGCACAGTATTTAACCACGAGTCGCGACGTTTACCCCTAAACGCAACCTTTCAGATTCAAACGACTTTATCGTTTCATAACTTAAAGCGCGAAAATAGTAACATTTCAGGAAAAGTTTCAAATGAAGCGGGCCTGTGGAAGTTGAAATCCAGGCCCAATAAGCCCAATCGACGGTTACACTCTTGGGTAATGATGGTTCATGTGTAAAAAAGGGCATTTAATGTCTAATCATTTCAGACGCATTTAATACACCTCAACAACTATTTGAATACCAAGAGTTACAATTTCCGAAAACTCTTGGGATTTCCCTCGCTGCGAATCCCTGTCTGAATCCGCTGTAAGGTCATCAAAAGGGCGGTTACTTAATCTACAAAGCGGATGCGTTGGTAAGAAACCAAACATGGATTTGGCAAAGAGTTTTTAGAAGATACTTCTGGAGTGATTTATCGGTATCCAGACTTCTCGAAGACTGTATAGCTCATATGAGTAACTTAATAGTCCCTCACATAAGTTAGGGGACAAATGATCCGGTCTGGATACCGGTCCCTAAAGTTATGACGTCAGAATGACCTCTTAGAGGAGCAACCAGCGTTACAGGAAGACAGTGCCACACTGGTTATCCGTTGTCACCTCATTCGTTCTCACTCCATTGAATGCTTCATCCGTCCTCGCCACGATAGATGCTTCATATGTTCTCATTTCCACGTCGTATATAACCGTTTGCCTCAGAATCACTATGAGATAAGAGTTCATTATAACTTATCAGCGAAGATACCCTGCATAGCGGAATGTGTCTATGTCCATTATCGCAGAGGGTAAGTACAACCATCAGTGAAATATACGGAAAGGTGATTATCCTCCATCCCTGTCTCAGAATCGTACTCTGATAATTGACCTACCCCCCTGACACACTCTGAATACTGAGTCATCTTGATTGACACACACTACACACTATCAGAACCAAGGGGCCCACTTACATCCAACGATTCATTTCCTACGTTCAACTATAAATAGCATATTCCAATACACATGCAAGGACACGTTGTTCTAACTCACATCTTTACTATTGCATTGCTCAAATATTCATTGAGTTTCATACACTCTTCTAACTTGAGCATCGGAGAATCTTCGCAGGTGGCACCACCTTTCGCCCCCCCTTCAACGCGAAACTTTGGTGTGAAGGACCTCCAGGACAACAAGACCGGTTTCTCCCACTGAGAGGTTGGATTACAATACCGGATACTCATTGTACCGGTGTACAAACCCTAAAACATCTATATTTTTATGGCTGGTCCCACACCGGATCTTAGACCCCGGTTCAGACCAGTTCAGGAAGTAAGTGTATAGCTTACTCTACCTTGTACTTTTCTTTAACATTAAAATTGTTTTTAAAAAATACTTAAAAACATATTTTTAAATAAAATTATGCAATAATTTTATAAGGATGTTGTATGGTGTACTTTATCTACATCAATGCTATAAAATTATGAAGGAAAATAAGTGTATAGATTACTTTATCTCGTACTTTTATTCGGCATGAACTTCCTTGTTTACTATTAAGAAAAATCTAAAATATTTTAACCATTTCTTAAGCAAAAAATAATTATAAATTATTTTTAAATCCCAACAAAGAACTACGTAACTCTGATTTCTTGGTGTACGTAAGAATACGTAGGAGCGGGATCAATTCTTGTTGGGCCCACCTTTTCTTTAAATAAATATTTTTCTTTTTACTATTATTTATTTCTTGGGTCAATTTCAAAGTTGTCATTAAAATTGTGTGATTTAATTCAGGGTACTGTTCCTAGGAACAGACAAATAGGCGTGCTAATACCTTCTTTATTCGTAACCAACTCATGAACTCAAAACTCTAAAAGTTTTTTTAATATTTTATCCTTTTAAAAATAAAACAAAATTTTGGTGGCGATTCCTCATTTTTGAACATTTAACCTACATATATTATTTTTTTAGAATTGTTATTTTGTCAGGTTGTGACACTACCTATTTAATTAATAGGATACCTACTCATGTACTTAATTATAACTCTCCTTTTGTTGTTTTATGTGAAAAGAAGCCTGATTTACGGGGTTTAAAGGTTTTTCCCTTTTTTTCTATGCTTTAACATTAAGCAATCATATAGGAAAACTTGATCTTAGAGCAAGAAAGGTTGTATTATAGGGATTTAAAGCTGGGAAGAAGGCTTGTATGACCTAATTCATTTTACTTGACACCAGTGTAGACTTTATTGAATAAATATCCAATATTTATTCTTCCCGGCATGGTCATGTATTTCTTTAGTCTCACTCCACCAAGTGTCTCATAGATATCATTCCTGTCATATAAGAGTGACAAATCTCATCTACATCACTTATATCTCTCTGTATAATTTATCCATTGCCTAACCACAATCTTTATGGTCATTTTATTACAGATGATGTTTGATTGTAATAAAACAACAAACTCCTCATGTAGGAATCATAGTGACTTTAGGTTAAAGAACTACATATATCATTATCACATTGAGAATTATTCATGACACTCATGTAACGATCCATGTAACGTTCTTATGGTTGTCTACTAACAAATTCTTGGTGGATTGTTAGAATCGAAGTATTATCTTCCCTTCTCCAAATATCGAGCGCTTTAGTGTATAAGGTATATCCCAACTTTTTATTATGCTATGCATGATGGATGGGAATAATGTTGCTCAATCCTGTGATTCATGTTGTATTCAAATTTCTAGATGTGTTTCCTGTTGAGGTACCTGGTTTACCCCTCCACGTGAGGTAGAGTTCACTATTGATCTTATTCCAGGTGCGCAACCTATTTCCCGAGCTCCTTATAGGATGTCTTCCACAGAATTGTCTAAATTGAAAAAACAAGTCGAGGAATTGTTAGAACGAGAGTTTATTCGCCCAAGTGTATCTCCTTAGGGTACACCTATATTATTGGTGAAAAAGAAGGATGAAAGTATGAGGCTGTGTGTGGACTATCACCAACTCAATAAGTTGACCATTAAAAATCGATATCTCTTACCTTATATTGATGATCATTTGGATCAGTTGAAGGGTGTTATGGGTGTTTTCTAAGATTGACTTACATTTCAGATATCACCAAATCAGGGTGAAAACCAAAGATATCTCAAAGACCAGTTTTCGCACTCGTTATGGCCACTATGAATATGTAGTGATGCCTTTTGGTGTGACAAATGCTCCTGCAATTTTTATGGATTAAATGAATTATATTTTCCATGATTATCTTGATCAATTTTTAGTGGTGTTTATTGATGACATTCTTATCTATTCCAAGAGCCATGAGGAACATGAAAGGTATCTTCACCTTATTTTGATTATCCTTCGTGAGAAAAAGTTATATTTGAAGCTTTCTAAGTGCAAGTTTTGGTTGTCTGAGGTCTAATTTCTTGGATATGTTATCTCTAAGGATGGTCTTGTAGTTAATCCATCAAAGATTGAAGCCGGGATGGCTTAGTAAAGACCAACGTCTGTGACTAAAATAAGAAGTTTTCTTGGTCTTGCTAGTTATTACCAGAGATTCATTGAAGGTTTCTCTCATTTGGCCCTGCTATTGACAAAGTTGACTTGTAAGAATCAACCATTTATGTAGACCCTTAAATGCGAGAAAAGTTTTCAAGAGTTAAAGGTGAGACTCACTTATGCACCAGTGTTGGCTTTGCCTGACTTACTAGACGAATTCGTGGTATATTGTGATGCTTCCAAGCTTGGTCTTGGTTGTGTACTAATGCAGAATGAACGTGTGATAGCCTACACGTCGAGATAGTTATGACCGCATGAGATTAACTATCCTACGCATGATCTTGAATTGACGACGATTGTCTTTGCTTTGAAATTATGGCAACATTATTTGTACAACTCTAAGTTCATGGTCTTTAGTGATCATGAAAGTCTCAAATACTTGTTTGATCAGAAGGAGCTCAATATGCATCAACGAAGATAGATGGAATTTTTAAAAGATTATGAATTTGACTTGAGATACCATCCTGGAAAAACAAATGTGGTTGCCGATGCCTTGAGCTGAAAGTCATTGCATATTTCTGTTATGATGGTGATAAAGATAGAGCTAATTGAACAGTTTAGAGACTTGAATGTAGGTGTGGAGATATACACCCTAAAGAAAATTTCTCTTGAGGCATTAAAGATAGCGAATGTATCCCTTGAGTGGGTGAATATGCAACAACCGAACAATGAGTATTTAATGGAGATGAAAGAATCTCAAGCTAATGGAAAGAACATGTTTATATTGGAAGGTTTTAATGGTATTTGGCGCGTAAAGGATCGCATTTAAGTCCCATTTATTAGTGATATAAGGAAAACTATGTTGGAAGAAGCTCATAAAAGTGTTTCAGTTGTCATCCTGTTGCTACCAAGATGTATCAAGATCTGAAGAAGAATTTCTGGTGGCCCGATATGAAGATGAATGTGGCTAATTATGTTGCTGCTTGCATTATTTGTCAGAAGGTAAGGTTGAACATTAGAAGCCCTCTGGTGTGCTTAGACCTTTTGATATCCCTGTTCTAAAATGGGATGACATTGTTATGGATTTTGTTGATGGATTACCCAGGACATGTGCTAGAAACGATGTAATATGGGTAATTGTTGATAGGTTGACAAGGTGTGTTCACTTTTTACCCATGAATATGAAAAGTTCATTGGAAAAATTAACGTAATTATACATCAAGGAGATTGTTATGCTATATAGTGTGCCTTCAAGTATTGTGTCGGATCGTGACCCGCGGTTCACATCCTGATTTATGGGAGCTTACATAAAGAGTTTGGTTCTAGGCTCAAGCTTAGTTATGCTATCATCCACAAACGGATGGATAATCTAAGAGTACGATTCAAAGCATTAAGGATTTATTGCGGGCATGTGTGTTGGAGCATGAAGGCTGTTGGGAGAAATCCCTGCCATCGATTGAATTCATATACAATAGTAATTATCATAGTACTATCGGTATGGCTCCATATGAAGCTTTATATGGTCGAAAATGTAGAACTCCCTTGTGTTGGCTCAAAACTGGTGAAAATTTGGCTTTATGACCAGAATTGATTGCGGAAATAAATGAACAAATTAAAATGATATAAGAGAAGATAAAAATTATCCAAGATCGTCAAAAGAGTTATTATGATAAGAGGCAGAAGCCGCTTGAGTTTCAAGTTGGTGATCATGTGTTCTTGAAGGTGTCAATACATAAAGGCATTGGAAGAGCTTTGAAGAGCAAAAAGTTAAGTCTAAAGTTTATTGGGCCGTTTAAAATTCTTGAAAGGATTGGTGAAGAGGCATATAGGATTGCCCCTCTTTCGCATTTGTCAAATTCGCATAATGTGTTCTGTGTTTCACAACTGTAGAAGTATGTGCATGATCCTACACACGTGGTTGCCCTTGATGATGTAGAGATCAGAGAGAATTTATCTATTCCTCTGGTGTCTATTACTATTATTGAGCGATCTGTCAAGAAATTATGAAACAAATCAATTCCTTTGGTGAAAGTATGTTGGAAGCACAGACATGGGAGCGTGAGGAAGATATGTGAAAGCGATATCCTGAGATATTTGAATCACGTTGGTAATTTCAAGGATGAAATCTTTTATAGGTGAGGTGGATTGTAACATCCCTAAAATTTAAATAAATGCTTACTTGAGAGAAATAATTAATAAAATAATTAAATATGAACTAATTAATGTCCCAAAATTTAGAAATAATTAAATTAAAATTTATTATGGTTACTCAATTTATTGGAACCTATTGAGCTGGATTTAATACCCAATTAAAATACATGTGTCAGACCAAGTATCTCCGATTGAAGTATTGTTGGTCAAGACTATTAAGGATATTAATGGGAATATGAATATATATTCAGAATAAATTTCAGATAAGTATTGAGCCCGTACGATGATCTTGTTAACTGTAAAACGGTAAAATTTTAATGTGTGATGAGTAAAATGAGAATGGGGACCCTTCAAGTCACAATTCCTTCACTTCTTTTCATCATTTTTGTCACCCTATTTCTCCCTCACATAAACCCTCTCATTTTTCTTCTCCTCCCACAAAACTCATCAAAGTTGTAAGCCTCCTTCCATACTTAATCAATTTTACCACTTTTTCTTCTCTTTAGAAGGTGTTTGGAACTTGGAAACTATCTCCATTGTCTCTTAATTTTTGCGGTTGTGCTAGGTCTTAGGTTTTGTTGGAGCTTGAGGTAAGTTTCTTCATTCTTTTGGTGTTCTATCTAGGTTATGGTTTTGGTTTGATAGGAGAGTGTCATATGTATGGGTTATGGAAAGGGGACTATTTTTATGCAAAACCCTAAGATGGGGTGTAATAAATATGTGGTTTTGTGTAGGTGTACATGGGTACATAAAAATAACATTTAATGAGGTGAAAGATGAAGTGCATTAATGGTGGTTGTTGGGTTTTGATGAAACCCTTACCCTAAGATTTGAAGAAAATATATAATGTGGTTAAGAGAGTTAGATTTAAGTATGAATATATGATATTTAGAGTATAGTATTGTTATTAATGTTGGAAGATGACATTAATGATGGTCGATAGCCATTATTGTGAAAACTCATTAATGGGTGTGGTCATAAATGAGTAATAATGAATATGGACATCAAATCCATGGTGGTTTTGGATGATTAAATGAAATAAAAGTGGTTCAAGATTAATAATGGCATGGACACCAAGTAGTTAACTTAAAACATTTGAATCTTGGTGGTTAAAATGAAAATAATTGTATTATATATTATGTGGTGTAGGAAATGACCCCACTGACGAAGCGGGATCTTCGAACCCAAGCGATTTCTACTTCTCTTAAGGTAGGAAGGGGCAACATTTTCTAAATGCATTATTTCATTCATTAATGATGTATATGTATAGATGTGTTCCATGATTTGGCTTGAATGCATGTATTGATGAAATATGTGATTTGAAATGCATTTGGAAGATTTACGTTATGTTGTGAATGATAATTGAGATGATGATTATGATGTTAATTTTGATATATAGGTTATGAATAACTTGCAAATTGAAGTTATGCTAAGTTGAATATGAATGTATTGAACATCCCATGATATGTGAATTGAGGAAATTGATGGATATTCTTTGCCACTAACCATCATGTAAGTGAAGTCTAAAGAAAATTTATGGTAATTGAGAAATGATGATAATATTGAAATCCACTAAATGATAGTGGTGAGTTGATGATTATGGAGTGGCATTGTAGGGTGCATAGTGTGAGAATGCATTGATCTGCATTTGCATCCATGTCATATTATTTCGATGTCTATTTTAGAATGTTAAGGGTTCCAACAGATGGGCCCAGTAGGAAGACGGCCCTGTACATGGAGAAATTGTTGTTGTTCCTTAGTGATTCGATAAAATCATAAAGCTGTTCATAGTTTGATGGCAAGGCATCCTATGTGGAGGGCCCAGTAGATGGACAACTCTATGACGGGCAAGTGACCTCAGTGTCCCTATGGGACACGACTCTCTCGATGTGTGTTCGGGGGGAGGAGGGTAGCATATTTGGCAAGTGAGGCCATGTTGTTGATCCGCAAGTTCATGGGGTGACTAATGCTACATATGGGCGATAACAGTTTAATACCAGTAAAAGATAGTTTTATGCATGCAAAATTAAGAGATAAGTGTACACATTTTACTACTGTAGTAGGGGCATAGTAGCACACCTATGTTTGACCCATATATTATATGATGTTCCCATAGCCGGATCCGCGTTTGATAATGATTCATTTATGTATATGCATTAGCTATAAGAGCATTTGCATATAGCTGGTGATATGCCGAGGTTGGTAGTCTGTGGTGGCAAAAGATGATTGATAAGGAAAGGGAAAAACCTTTATGGTACTTGTTAGAAATTTTATTTATATTTCAGAAGTTTTTAATCATTTATTAAAATCAGAAGTTGCGATTTGCATTTTAAATGGAAAATAATATCTGATGCGGTTACTATAATTAAATGTGGAAATTAATTCCTGTTTAAATTATTTATTCCGTAACGTCTTTATCATTAACGGGATTTAATTGACCAATTTATTTCCGCTATATTTATTTTTCTTTATTAGAAAAATCACATCTGACTTACCTATTTTAAGAGATACTTTCCGTTCTGGGTTTACACCGTAAAAATCTACCTTTTGCGAGTTCTGCTTCCTGTATTGCACAGAAGGACTGCTGTATCCTGGGGGGTCACGCCTTAGGCACATAAACCCTTAAGGACAGTGTGATTCCACACGCCTTAGTCAACCAATTTCCCAACAATCTTAAGGGTTTATTCATTCTATAGGTTAATATTTCTCACCTTTCTCATGAATTTGGATTTTTGAGTGCTTTTGTTTATTATGTTATCATTGTTATTTTAATCCTTTAAAAAAAATTCTTCATTGTGCGGTACTAGTTTATGCAGTATGTCTATGTTTTGTATGTGATATAATATATCCTTGTCCTGTCTTAAAATTATGATTCTACAAAAGAAAATTCAATGGATTCCCATATAATACTAATTTTTTCTTTTAAAAACAAATTGAGACATATACGTGCTTGATATGAGTTATACATAGAAAGATCATTGAATTTTGTTTCAACTAAATAAATTTCTTGTTTCAAAAAAAAAAGTTGCTATAAGATTTCATTTAAATTTAATATAATAGTATATTATAACTTTCTAAACTTACTTATCATTGGTTTTGATCAATACTGAAAATTCAACATGAGATTGTGTATTAGTAAAATGGAATGTTACTTTATATTTTAATGTATATTCTAGCATAATTACAATTATTTTGAGTTGATTGAGTTTATGAAATTAAGTTTTTAATTTGTGTGATATCTTATTAGCATGTGAAAATACATCTAAAGTTTTGTCATTTAATTTAGATTTGGAATATATCAAGTGTGATATCTAAGAGATTTTATTAATTTTAGTGTGGCGTATATCTTTATTTATTTGAGTATTAAAAGGGATAAAAATGTTATTTGAGAAGATAAAATTATTTCTCTGGCATTCCTATGATAATTTTTTTTTAATTCATGATATTATTATTGATTGTTTATGCTAAGAATTTAAGCTTTTCTCTTGTAAAATTGACAAGATATTTTACTATGTTTGATTAATGGAATAGTCTATCATTGTAAATTCCATTAATTGCCATTATTTCATTTGATGGGTGTTTTCCTTTCACCATTTGGATTTAATTAGTAGCATATATGTGATTGTTGTGATGTAAATATGATGATGAATGTTAATTTGCCATTTATGTATTTATTTGTTTGAAATGCTAAATGGATGTTTATAAGCACATGAATTTATGACTATTCAAATGAAATAAATTCTATTTTGGTGACATAACTTTGAGTTATTTTATAGTATTGCGTATGATGTTGCAAGTATGAGAAGACTTTGGATATCACATAAAAAAATGAGATTAATAATATATGGTATATTTGGATATATTGGACTACATGTATATGTTATGATGTGTATTTCCTAAGAAAGAGAATAGAAACTATTTTGTTCAAGATGTATGGGTGGTGCCTTGTCATATATTCTTTATGATAAAGTTGTGCACATATTTGTAAATGTCAAGTTAATTATATTCTTTATAACTCTTGCGTTAATGAAAATAAAAAAAATTATAATAATTTTTGTTGAAGTAAAGAATAGTGGTGTTGTTCATATTTACTACTATTAATTTGTAATATAAATGTAATGAAATTATTGCATTTTAACCATTGAAAATTGATAGCCAAAAATGCTTTGTTATGAGAGTTTTTGTAATTTGTGATATGCATGGCATTTAATGTGTTTAATAAAAAAAAGGACAAAGATGATGATGAGTCTATCTATGATGATTTGTGAAATTAAACTTGATGATGTGTAACACATGACATGATTATGATATTATTTATGTTTCAAATATTATTTTGATGCCTACATGATAGGCTACGATAAGTTATGTTATCTAATATGATTTAATAAGTAGCTTAAATATGTGATTGTTATGAAACAAATGTGATTTTAAGCTCAAATATGATTGTAAGGAAGTGTGATAATATATTTTAAAAATATATTATTATTTTGGAGAAAAGTCTCATCAAGGTTATATAAGATCCCTTATGATAGGTGACATTAAAAAAATGATTTTGTTGTCTAATACAAGTGTCCAAATTATAGGAAGATTATTGGATTTAATTTTAATGAGATATTTATGAAAAGATTTCCATCATACTAATGATATGATGATGCAAATATGATGTTGATTGAATCTAATAATTTAAACGAGAATAAATTCATAAATGAATTTATTTTATTCTTGACAGAGTTATCATAAATAAATTTTGATATTATATGTTCCATTGTATTTTAATGACACAATGATGAATAATTTTTTCGAGAATAAATTCCTACATGAATTTATTTTACCCTCAAAAGGAGTTGTCACTTAGAATTCATCTAAGTAGACTTGAGTCATCTAAATTAAAAATGGAGGCCAAGTTATTGTTTTACTTGGTAAATTTTAAGGCTAATAAGCGTATATTGTGATTGCCAATAGGCAAAAACAAATAAAAATATTTATATTGAGACATGTATATGTATATTATAATTAATGTAGCTACAAATCATGGATCAAAGATTATTTTGATCTTGAGACTCACAAAGTGAAAAACTAGTGAGTCAAACACCGAGGGGAATGAGACTTAGCCATTTGTAACTAACAGTGATGAGAACCCAACCTTTGTGATTGGAGATCCCATGAAGAAGATTCATATGGGTAATAACAAGTCACTTAGTTAGTCTTGCTAGCACTCTTTTATTTTTCTCTTCCTATGGTGTATGTGAGAAGTGCTAAACTGCACTGAATGATGGTTAAGCTTAAAAGCTTTTAATGATTTCCATATCCCTTATGGGTGGTGCATAAAAGTGCATTATACACTTGATGGAAACATCTATGTAAGTGTGGAGTGGGGCTGCTCCTATGAAATTAAATGGTAAAATTTCTAGAGCACTCATAAATCACCAGGCACGCGCAAAACAGCGAAAACAGCAAAAAGAGTTGCGAAGTGTAATGTGATAGGTAGACCGCTATCTTACATTAAAGTGATTTTGGTTCATAGAAGCTTTGCTTCACTAATTCACTGTAAGTTAAGTTTATCTGTCTAGGGTCTGGTTCATAGTCCAGAAAACACCAGATCTGATGTATTTGCACTATGATGTAAACCTAATTTTTTTTAAAAAAAAACTTTTGAAATATGTGGGGGATTGTTAGAAATTTTATTTATATTTCAAAAGTTTTTAATCATTTATTAAAATCAGAAGTTACGATTTGCATTTTAAATGGAAAATAATATCTGATGCGGTTACTATAATTAAACGTGGCAATTAATTTTCGTTTAAATTATTTATTCCGTAACGTCTTTATCATTAACGAGATTTAATTGACCAATTTATTTTTGCTATATTTATTTTTCTTTATTAGAAAAATCACATCTGACTTACCTATTTTAAGAGATACTTTCCGTTCTGGGTTTACACCGTAAAAATCTACCTTTTGCGAGTTCTGCTTCCTGTATTGCACAAAAGGACTGTTGTATCCTAGGGGGTCACGCCTTAGGCGCATAAACCCTTAAGGACAGTGTGATTCCACACGCCTCAGTCAACCAATTTCCCAACAGTACTAACCTTGAATGGATGGTTGTGATTGGTGAGATTTGCTAATTAAATGATATGTAATGACTTGGTGCATGTGCTATGATTATGATGATTGATGGTGAAATTATGTCTGGAATGATATTATGTGTGTGATGAATTATATGGTTCCATTGAGAAATATATATTGTGCACATGTATGTATATATTATCATAATGTTTGATATTTATTCATTTGGTATATGTTACTTACCTCCTAGTTGCCATTTTTAAAGGTTGACGTAGGTATGTTGGAATCCTACTCTTTTGGAGGTTCAACTTGAAAAAGGTAAATATGGAAGAAAGTCTTTGTGCCTTGGCCGACAATTGTGTTTATGGAAAGCACAATGTATATGTTTTGTAAATAGTAATCAAATAGTGATGGATGATGACCTTTTGAAGGTCATATATGAAAATTAGACCTTAGTGCTTCAGAAGGCTAATTTTTAGGTATGACCTTAACAATAGTCAATATCAATTATGATGCAATGGTATGTAAACTATATTGACGAATGAATGATAATATTATGAAATTTATGATCATTGGCAGTGTATATGTGATTTGTGTATGATTGGTGTTGTGAATTGTATGCATGGGAAGGAAGTGAATAGGCCAAATTTTCATTTAATAGACAATACTTCATGTAGAGGTTATTTACAATCTATAACATACGTATGAAACTTATGTGTATGGTTGGTTGTGGCCAAATAGGCTTACTTTCTAATTTGGCATCCTTAGTTTTAGTCAAATAAAGGCTAGAAATGCTATTGGAACATACCTTGATCTAAGAAATGAGTTATGGGATGGGACTTGTTGGGGCAAGTCACATTTACACATGTGAATATAGGTCCATTGAGAGTATCACGTAGCCAATTGCACTTTGGTATGTCATGTAAAATGGTTAACATATGCATAAAGCTTCAAGTTCTGATAATCTCGCACAAGCGAGAGGATTCTCACTCAAACGAGCGTGATCTCGCTCAAGCGACAACCAGAGTATTGATTGTGTGATTCTCGCTCAAGCGAGTAGGGGTTCACTCAACTGAGAATGGGAAATGTTGATTCTGTGAGATTTTCACACAAGCGAGTGGTGACTCGCTTAAGTGAAAATGATGGGTTTTGATTCTGTGGAATTCTCGCTCGAGCGAGTGAGTGCTCACTCAAGCGAGAACAGAATGGTTTGGTTCTATTAGAATTTCACTCAAGCGAGTGATGACTTGCTCAAATGAAATTGTGATGTTTTGGTTTTGGAAGATTTTCACTTGAGTGAAAGAGGTGCCGCTCAAGTGAGTTGTGGGGTCTAATACTTTGGCCCTGCTCACCTAAGCGAGGCTCGGGGTCTCTGTAACGTCCCGTGTAATTTTCCAAATAAATTTTTCGCGTTTTTGAAAGATCAATTTAAAATTCGTAAATTAAACTCAGAGTTCACATAAAATTCGATAATTGCGGAATATTATCATGCATACTAGTCGTGATTAATAAAATTCATGAAATATTTACATAGCGGAAAAGATTTAGAAGTAACAGTTCATAGTACGTAATATTTATTACAACCCATTAAATTAAAGTAAAAATCAAAGTCCAAGTAATAATTCAAATAGGCATCAATCATGGCATCACTCTGCATTCTGTGTGTCATTCACTGTAAAAATTAATGTAAGAGTGAGACAGAATATAGAATAAGTATAAAATAGATAAAATTGCACAAACACAATCAACAAATCATAATGATATGATGAATATGCCAGGCGAGTTTATTTATATTTAATAAGTCTTTAATTAATCAAATGATGTCATGCTGGATCCATTTGGTTTGGTGGGAATACTGTAGTAAAAGTTTCATAGAGACACAAATAACGCTTTAGCATATACCATGAATCCCTACACTTTATGGCGCTTAAGTACTGAAGTACACAAATATCATAAGTAGGACTTTGCATAAACCATGAATCCCTACACTTCATGGCGCACAACAAAATAGGGCTCAACTCATCATAGAGTAACCTCCCACCAGGGTAGGCAATCATGGAACCCCTAAATTCCATGGTGCGTCCGAATGCTTATGATGCATGAATGCCTTTAATTCTCTTTATCATTTAACATACCATGATATATCAATTTCCAAAACCACTTCGAAAACCACAAGTCCTCAAGGAACACCTCATATATATAATTTACAAAATCATGGATTTACTGTTTCAACCACATGTATCAATAGTCGCAAGACATTCATGTATAAATATTAAATTAATCATTCATAATGATTCATCATCAAAATACACAAACTGTATGGTACTCATTAAGACACAACAACATCAATAATAAATCATAATCACTCAAGAGTTTAATAATAAAATTGATACTGATAGAGAAAATATCATTTTCATTCATAATAACCATTATAATTAACTTTCAGCATTTCCAACAGCAACATACTCTTAGTAAAACAATCATAACATGAGTAAATCATAACCTTTTCCTGTGATTCCACTTCCTATAGCTTAATAATACAATTATCTACAACTTTCATAAAGAACACAATTTCAAATTCCAAACAGAAACATCACTTATCCACGAAATACCACACTGCCTCAAGGTGAATTTTTCTAAAACGTACATATATTAGTAATTTGAACGTTTCTGGAGCTACAAAAATGATTTTGGCATGAAACCAGTTCTACGTTATTCTTAACACAAATATATACAACTTTCATGAAGAACACAATTTCAAATTTCAAACAGAAATACCACTTATCCATGAAATACCACATTGCCTCAAGGTGAGTTTTCCAAAACGTACATATATTAGTAATTTGAATGTTTCTGGAGTTACAAAAATGATTTTGGCATGAAACTAGTTCTAAATTATTCTTAACACAAATATCTACAACTTTCATAAAGGCACCAACCCCTAATTCTCACCACAAAATTCCCAGTTTTAAAAATAATATTCGGATTTCAGATTAACAGGATTATAGTTTGTACATACTTCAGTATTATAGGCATAACTTGAGCTACCAAAATCATTTTGACTTGAAACCACTTTATAAAGATCCACAACATAAATATCTACAACTTTTATAAAGACATCAAAGGCTGATTATGCACGTACAAGTCCCAGCATATTAATATATATACAAAACATAGGATGAATATTCCACTCGGACATGCTGTAGTAATTTGGCTATAACTTTTGCTACACATACTCATATCAGTTGGTTCAGGTCTCAAAATTCATATAACAAAAAGATATACAACTTTCATGAAGACACTGATCACTAATTCTTACCATAAAATTCCCAGTTTTAAAAATAAGATACGGATTTCAAGTTAACAGATTTATATTTTGGACATACTTCAGTATTTTAGGCATAACTCGAGCTACAAAATTTATTTTGATTTTAAACCACTTTCTAAAGATCCACAACATAAATATCTACAACTTTCATGAAGACATAAAGGGCTGATTATGCACGTACAATTCCCAGTAAATTAATATATACACAAAACATAGGATAAATCTTCCACACAAACATGCTGTAGTATTTTGGCTATAACTTTTGCTATACTTATTAAAATTAATAGATTTAGGTCTCAAAATTCAGATAACAAAAAGATCTACAACTTTCATGAAGAAGTCAGAATCAAATTCACGCGTTTTCAATTTTAAAAATGAGCAACAATTTACGTAATTAATTCTGGAATCCTAGAATAGCATACAATTCTACCCATTCTATAGTTATTCACAACCCTGTCCCCTCTTACTTGGTTTGAAGACTTTTAGCTGACTGGAAAAGAAGTCCCCTGGCTGTCCTGGTTCAGATTGAAGGTGTGTTGATGGAGAAGAGTAATTGGGAGTTTCAGAATCAGTGGTGTGTTTAATAATGCAAGGTGGGAGACAACTTTCCATGAGTGGGTTTCTAGTGGGCTTTTAGTGGGAATTAAGAGTGGTTTAGGTTGAAAGTAAGCTCCACTTCTGTAGCCCACCCACTGGAGTGCGCATAATGGAAGATGATTTATTAAAATATGCATGAAGGGACAAAACAGAAGTCAACACGTCAATCTGGCAGTGAATTCCGAGTGAAATTTCACTCGGTCAGCCTCTTGGCCGACTGGAATTCCACTCAGTCCATGTATATACCGACTGATAGTGGTCGGTAATGTGAAGAGAGGGAAATCCGAGTCCCTCTCGCTCAAGCGGATACCGACTCGCTTGAGCGAGTTCCATACAATGCACTGGCAAAAGGGGTTTCGCTCAAGCGAAAACCGACTCGCTTGAGCGAGTGTGCGTTTCGCTCAAGCGAATACCGACTCGCTTGAGCCAAAACCGATTCTTCATTCACTCGGTTTTCACTTCAACAGCTTAATCCACTCGGTAGAACATCCTGAAACCGAGTCTTCACTTATTACTCACTCGGAATTGATTCCTCATTAAATAGTCGGTCTGATTTCTCTTCCTTGGAGGTGACTCAGTCGGTATATTCTCCTAAAACCGAGTCATCTCAATTAGTCTTTCACTCGGGTATATCATTCCAATTCCGAGTCATCTCTTGCTCAGCCTTCCGCTCGGCAATTACACTAAAACCGACCCATCACTCTATTGGTTTTCCACTCGGAGTTTCATCCCAGAAACTGACACATCTGGGTAATAATAAACCGTGTGTCCCCAGTCGGAATTCTGCCACTCGAAAATGTATTTTCCTATGTAATTCACTCAAAAATAAAGGCACTCAGTGATTCTTTCATTCGGAATTGCAATGTCTGATCAAGATCGACTCGGAAATGAGCCTTTGGAAGATACTTGACTCGGAAATGAGTCTTTCTGTGGTGTTTGACTCGGAAACGAGTCATTCAGGAGTAATTGACTCGGAAATGAGTCATTTGATGGTATTTGACTCGGAAATGAGTCTTTCTAAGTAATTTAACTCGGCAGTGAGTTACCCCAAGGTGAGTCACTCGGATTCTCTCACCCAGAAGTGGTTCTATCAGTTCCACTTCACACATAAGTGTCTCGGTGCAGGAATTTCACTCGGAATAAACTCACTCGGCCATATTCCACTCGGAAAACACAACCTTCACTCGGAATTTTACATCTTCACTCGGAATTTCTCTTAGTCACTCGGAATTTTCCTTCTTCACTCAGAATTTTCATTCTTCACTCGGACAGAGCCCCTTTTTCACTCGGAAATTCGTTTCTAAGGCATATTTTACCCGGAAAATGGATCTTATCAATACAGGTCTATGTAATTTCTATAATTATACCCAAAAATGGAATTTTTTGGAGTATTATAAACCATCCATAAGGTGTTTTATTCATTGATTAACACTTACAGACCTTTCATGCTTCATAAATTACATAATTGGACTATTATTAAAGCAGGATGTTACATTTCTCCCACCCTAATAAAAATTTCATCCTCGAAATTTAATCATTACGCACTCCTCAGTGAAACAATTCTGGATACTGTGTCCTCATAGCATCTTCACGCTCCCAAGTCAGAGTTACTTCGTTTCCTTGTTTCCATGCAACCTTCACTAGTGGTACGTTCTTGTTTCTCAGGCGTTTATTCGATCTTTCTAGAATCTGTGTAGGTTCTATGAAGATGGTCAGATTTTCTCTAACTTCAATATCATCAGCAACAATCACGTGAGTGGGGTCTTGTACATACTTCCTTAGTTGTGATACATGAAACACATTGTGCAGGTTTTCCAGGTGAGGAGGAAGTGCAATCTGATACGCCACTGTACCAATCCTCTTTAGGATCTCATATGGTCCAATGAACTTCGGACTCAACTTCCTACTCTTCAATGCTCGGCCAATCCCCTTGTGAGGTGAAACCTTCAAAAATACATGCTCACCGACTTGGAATTCAAGTGGTTTCCTCCTCTTATCGTAATAATGCTTCTGTCTATCTTGGGATGCCTTCATCTTTTCTCTGATTATTTCTATTTGTTCAGTAGTCTGTTGCACAATTTCGGGTCCTAACGCTAAACTTTCACCAGTTTCTAACCAACAAAGGGGCGTTCGACACCTTCTACCGTACAATGCTTCAAATGGAGTCATACCAATACTGCTATGGTAGCTATTATTATACATGAATTCAATTAGTGGAAGAAACTGCTCCCAACTACCACCATGTTCAAGCACACAAGATCGCAGTAAGTCTTCCAAACTTTGTATGGTACGCTCTGACTGCCCATCTGTTTGTGGATGATAAGCTGAACTTAATCGAAGCTTTGAACCCAATTCCTGATGCAAGCTTCCCCAAAATCAGGAAGTGAACCTTGGATCTCTATCTGACACAATACTAGATGGTACACCATGAAGTTTTACGATCTCCTTCACATATAATTGTGCCAATTTTTATAGAGAGTTCTTCATATTCATTGGGAGAAAATGAGCAGACTTTGTCAATCTGTCTACAATAACCCAGATTGCATCATTCCCTGAACGTGTTCTTGGTAACCCTGACACAAAGTCCATTAAAATGTCATCCCATTTCCAGACAGGAATCTCTAATGGTTGTAGTTCACCAGATGGCTTCTGGTGTTCTACCTTGGCTTTTTGACATACCAGACATGAAGACACATATTCAGCTATTTCTTTCTTCATCCTTGGCCACCAAAATCTTTTCTTCAGGTCTTGATACATCTTAGTTGATCCAGGATGAATGCTCAACATACTTTTATGCGCTTCTTCTAGGATTGCCCTTCTTAGACCAACATCATCTGGTACACAAATTCTGCTTCTGATTCTCCAAATTCCATCTGATTCTTCTTGTAATCCCATATCTTTTCCATTCGCCTGTAATTCTCTCAACTCTTATAATGGCAAATCTTCTTTCTGTCTTTCACTTATAAGCTTCAGAAAATCATTGGTTATCTTCAAAGTTCCCAAGATCATATTCTTTGAAGATTTCATCTCTACACCCAAGTTCATGTCTCTGAACTGTTCTATCATCTCCATTTCTTTTACCATCAAAGATGCCATGTGAATGGACTTCCGGCTAAGTGCATCTGCCACCACATTTGCTTTTCTTGGATGGTACTTTAAATCAAAATCATAATCTTTAAGAAATTCCATCCATCTTCGCTGCCTCATGTTCAATTCCTTTTGATCGAACAAATACTTCAAGCTCTTGTGGTCACTGAACACTTCAAACTTGACTCCATACAAATGGTGTCTCCAGATTTTCAGAGCAAATACCACTGCTGCCAATTCTAGATCATGCGTTGGATAGTTCATCTCATGTGGTCTCAATTGTTTAGAAGCATAGGCAACCACCTTTCGTTGCTGCATCAAAACACATCCTAAGCCCATTTTGGAAGCATCACAATAAACCACAAAGTCTTCTTGTGGATTAGGTAAGGTTAAGACTGGAGCAGATGTAAGCTTCAATTTCAGTTCTTGGAAACTTTTCTCACATTCTGGCGTCCAAGAAAAAGGTTGATTCTTCCGGGTTAGACGAGTCATTGGTAGGGCAATTTGAGAAAACCCCTCAATGAATCTCCGATAATAACCAGCTAATCCCAGGAAGCTTCGTATCTCAGTGACTGAAGTAGGTCTCTCCTAGTTTACTACAGCTTCTATTTTAGAAGGATCCACAGACACTCCTTCGTTTGAGATTACATGGCCTAGGAATTTTACCTCTTTCAACCAGAACTCACATTTTGATAACTTTGCATACAACTGCTTCTCCTTCAAAATCTACAATACCACTCGAAGATGCTTTTCATGCTCCTCTGAAGTTTTTGAATAGATCAGAATATCGTCAATGAAGATGATGACAAATTGATCCAAGTAGGGATGAAATACTCGATTCATGTAATCCATGAATACAGCTGGGGCATTGGTTACTCCGAAGGGCATCACAAGATACTCATAATGACCATAACGTGTTCTAAAGGCTGTCTTTGGAATATCCTCAGACTTGACACGAATCTGATGATAACCTGATCGTAGATCAATCTTGGAAAATACTGCAGCACCTTTCAATTGATCTATCAGATCATCAATTCTGGGTAAGGGATATCTATTCTTCACCGTCAATTTGTTCAACTAACGATAATCTACATATAATCTCATGCTTTCATCTTTCTTCTTGACAAGTAATACTGGCGCTCCCCATGGTGACACACTGGGTCTGATGAAATGCTTCTCCAACAACTCTTTAATTTGTTTCTTCAGTTCTGCCAGTTCAACTGGTGCCATACGATATGGAGCTTTAGACACTGGTCCTGCTCCTGGAATTAAGTCAATTGAGAATTCTATCTCGCGTTCTGGAGGTAAACTTGAGACATCCTCAGGAAATACTTTAGGAAATTCAGAAACAACTGGCATTTCAATCTCTTTAGATTCTCCATCTCCTTGTGGAAGAGAAAACAAGGCAAATAATTGGCTTTCACCTTGTAAGGCAAAGAGTTTGAGATTGTTGGAAGTAAGATTTTCTTCTGATAGAAATATCACAGTTTTGTTATGACAGTCCACCAAGACTCTATTTACCGACAACCAGTCCATCCCTAGGATTACTTCCAGATCCTTCAAAGGTAAACAAACAAGATCGACTAGAAAGTTTTTACCTTCTATGAGCATAGAGCATTCGTTACACACCTTAGTAGTCCTAAGTTGTGTACCGGTGGGAGTGGAAACAATCAGGTCATATCTCATAGGATTCACAGGTAATTGAAGACGTCCAACACACTCATCAGAAATAAATGAATGAGTAGCACCAGAATCAAATAATACAGATAAGATTGTACCATTGATCTCACACTTACTTTGTACGAGGTCATCAGCTTGATCTGCCTCTGAACCGCTGATGGCAAAGACTCTTCCAGTTGTTGGTTGTAATTTCTGATCTGTTGACTCCCTGTTCTGTCTTGGAGGTTGGGCAGCACGTGTGTCTCCTCCACGGCTTCTCTGATAATTAGAGCCTCTTTGATCATTCATAGTGTTCCTGTTGTTGTTTTGATTGTTCTGCGGATAATTTGGACTGATGTGTCCTTTTTGGTTACAACGAAAACAAGTGACATCTTCAAGACGTCTGTTGCAATCACGTATGTGATGGTTACCTCCGCACTTTAGACATCTCATATTGTTACGTCTTTCAGAAGATGATGATGATGATCCTCCCTTAAAATGACTTTGATAGAACGACCCTCTTCTTTTGAAATCAACTGACTGAGGTTTCAGTTGTCTATTGGCCTTTTCATGTGCCAGTCTGGCTTGGTGATTTTCTTCAAAAATTCTGCATTTGTTGATTAGAATAGGAAAACTCCGAATCTCTTGGTATCCTATCGCCTCTTTGATTTCCAGATTCAGTCCATTCTCAAATTTAACACATTTTGATTCTTCGGCACCAGCCTATTGAAAAGGAGGGTAAAAGAGAGATAGTTCTTCAAACTTTGCAGCATATTCTCCAATAGACATTGAGCCTTGTTTCAGCTCCATAAATTCCAGCTCTTTACGGCTTTTCACACTTACTGGAAAATATTTCTCTAGGAAACAGTCTTTGAAGTTGACCCAGTTCAAGGGTCTGTCAGCCTCGATCATACGGATTCTAGCATGAATCCACCAGTTTTCTGCCTCTTCCACCAACATATAGGTGGCATACTCCACCTTTTCGCATTCTGTGCAGGGTAATGCTCGAAAGATACGCTTTATTTCCTTGGCCCAGAGATACGCTCCTTCCGGATTATAACCCCCTTTGAATTGTGAAGGTTTTCTTTTCAGGAAGTGATCTAACCCATGTAGTCCTCCAGTGCTCCTTGGTTGGTTTTGTCGTTCTATGGCTTCAGCTAAGCGGTTGAAAGCTGCTGCCATATCGTTGTTGTTGTTGTTGTTGTTGTTGTTGTTGTTGTTGTTGTTGTTGTTTCTTGCCATCCTACATTCGTAGTTTGGTTTATACTAATTCTAAGGGAAAATATATTGTATTATAACCTAACTATAAGTATTCTACAGTTTATCAGTTAAGCAATAATTCATATAACATATTTATCATATTATCAAGCAGTAATCAAACAAATCTTTTTGTAATTAATCAGTCAGGCACAAGTCATATAGTACACACTTAACATGTTATCAAGTAAGAAATCAAACATTTCACATATTATATCGAGAAACAGTACATGTCATAGCAATTGGTCCTGAATTTTTGAAAATGCTCTGATACCACCTATGTAACGTCCCGTGTAATTTTCTGAATAAATTTTTCGCGTTTTTGAAAGATCAATTTAAAATTCGTAAATTAAACTCAGAGTTCACATAAAATTCGATAATTGCGGAATATTATCATGCATACTAGTCGTGATTAATAAAATTCATGAAATATTTGCATAGCGGAAACGATTTAGAAGTAACAGTTCATAGTACGTAATATTTATTACAACCCATTAAATTAAAGTAAAAATCAAAGTCCAAGTAATAATTTAAATAGGCATCAATCATGGGATCACTCTGCATTCTGCATGTCATTCACTGTAAAAATTAATGTAAGAGTGAGACAAAATATAGAATAAGTATAAAATAGATAAAATTACACAAACACAATCAACAAATCATAATGATATGATGAATATGCCAGACGAGTTCATTTATATTTAATAAGTCTTTAATTAATCAAATGATGTCATGCTGGATCCATTTGGTTTGGTGGGAATACTGCAGTAAAAGTCTCATAGAGACACAAATAGGGCTTTAGCATATACCATGAATCCCTACACTTCATGGCGCTTAAGTACCGAAGTACACAAATATCATAAGTAGGACTTTGCATAAACCATGAATCCCTACACTTCATGTCGCACAACAAAATAGGGCTCAACTCATCATAGAGTAACCTCCCACCAGGGTAGGCAATCATGGAACCCCTAAATTCCATGGTGCGTCCGAATGCTTATGATGCATGAATGCCTTTAATTCTCTTTATCATTTAACATACCATGATATATCAATTTCCAAAACCACTTCGAAAACCACAAGTCCTCAAGGAACACCTCATATATATAATTTACAAAATCATGGATTTACTGTTTCAACCACATGTATCAATAGTCGCAAGACATTCATGTATAAATATTAAATTAATCATTCATAATGATTCATCATCAAAATACACAAACTGTATAGTACTCATTAAGACACAACAACATCAATAATAAATCATAATCACTCAAGAGTTTAATAATAAAATTGATACTGATAGAGAAAATATCATTTTCATTCATAATAACCATTATAATTAACTTTCAGCATTTCCAACAGCAATATACTCTTAGTAAAACAGTCATAACATGAGTAAATCATAACCTTTTCCTATGATTCCACTTCCTATAGCTTAATAATACAATTATCTACAACTTTCATGAAGAACACAATTTCAAATTCCAAACAGAAACATCACTTATCCACGAAATACCACACTGCCTCAAGGTGAATTTTTCTAAAACGTACATATGTTAGTAATTTGAACATTTCTGGAGCTACAAAAATGATTTTGGCATGAAACCAGTTCTACGTTATTCTTAACACAAATATATACAACTTTCATGAAGAACACAATTTCAAATTTCAAACAAAAATACCACTTATCCATGAAATACCACACTGCCTCAAGGTGAGTTTTCCAAAATGTACACATATGAGTAATTTGAACGTTTCTGGAGTTACAAAAATGATTTTGGCATGAAACCAGTTCTAAATTATTCTTAACACAAATATCTACAACTTTCATGAAGGCACCAACCCCTAATTCTCACCACAAAATTCCCAGTTTTAAAAATAAGATTCGGATTTCAGATTAACAGGATTACAGTTTGTACATACTTCAGTATTATAGGCATAACTTGAGCTACAAAAATAATTTTGACTTGAAACCACTTTCTAAAGATCCAAAACATAAATATCTACAACTTTCATAAAGACATCAAAGGCTGATTATGCACGTACAAGTCCCAGCATATTAATATATATACAAAATATAGGATGAATATTCCACTCGGATATGCTGTAGTAATTTGGCTATAACGTTTGCTAAACATACTCAAATCAGTTGGTTCAGGTCTCAAAATTCACATAACAAAAAGATATACAACTTTCATGAAGACACTGATCACTAATTCTTACCATAAAATTCCCAGTTTTAAAAATAAGATACGGATTTCAAGTTAACAGATTTACAGCTTGGACATACTTCAGTATTTTAGGCATAACTCAAGCTACAAAATTTATTTTGATTTTAAACCACTTTTTAAAGATCCACAACATAAATATCTATAACTTTCATGAAGACATAAAGGGATGATTATGCACGTACAATTCCCAGTAAATTAATATATACACAAAACATAGGATAAATCTTCCACACGAACATGCTGTAGTATTTTGGCTATAACTTTTGCTATACTTATTCAAATTAATAGATTCAGGTCTCAAAATTCAGATAACAAAAAGATCTACAACTTTCATGAAGAAGTCAGAATCAAATTCACACGTTTTCAATTTTAAAAATGAGCAACAATTTATGTAATTAATTCTGGAATCCTAGAACAGCATACAATTCTACCCATTCTATAGTTATTCACAACCCTGTCCCCTCTTACTTGGTTTGAAGACTTTTAGCTGACTGGAAAAGAAGTCCCCTGGCTGTCCTGGTTCAGATTGAAGGTGTGTTGATGGAGAAGAGTAATTGGGAGTTTCAGAATCAGTGGTGTGTTTAATAATGCAAGGTGGGAGACAACTTTCCATGAGTGGGTTTCTAGTGGGCTTTTAGTCGGAATTAAGAGTGGTTTAGGTTGAAAGTAAGCTCCACTTCTATAGCCCACCCACTGGAGTGCGCATAATGGAAGATGATTTATTAAAATATGCATGAAGGGATAAAACAGAAGTCAACACGTCAATCTGGCAGTGAATTCCGAGTGAAATTTCACTCGGTCAGCCTCTTGGCCGACTGGAATTCCACTCAGTCCATGTATATACCGACTGGTAGTGGTCGGTAATGTGAAGAGAGGGAAATCCGAGTCCCTCTCGCTCAAGCGGATACCGACTCGCTTGAGCGAGTTCCATACAATGCACTGGCAAAAGGGGTTTCGCTCAAGCGAAAACCGACTCGCTTGAGCGAGTGTGCGTTTCGCTCAAGCGAATACCGACTCGCTTGAGCCAAAACCGATTCTTCATTCACTCGGTTTTCACTTCAACAGCTTAATCCACTTGGTAGAACATCCTGAAACCGAGTCTTCACTTATTACTCACTCGGAATTGATTCCTCATTAAATAGTCGGTCTGATTTCTCTTCCTTAGAGGTGACTCAGTCAGCATATTCTCCTAAAACCGAGTCATCTCAATTAGTCTTTCACTCGGGTATATCATTCCAATTCCGAGTCATCTCTTGCTTAGCCTTCCGCTCGGTAATTACACTAAAACCGACCCATCACTCTATTGGTTTTCCACTCGGAGTTTCATCCCAGAGACTGACACATCTGGGTAATAATAAACCGTGTGTCCCCAGTCAGAATTCTGCCACTCGAAAATGCATTTTCCTATGTAATTCACTCGAAAATAAAGGCACTCAGTGATTCTTTCATTCGGAATTGCAATGTCTGATCAAGATCGACTCGGAAACGAGCCTTTGGAAGATACTTGACTCGAAAATGAGTCTTTCTGTGGTGCTTGACTCGGAAACGAGTCATTCAGGAGTAATTGACTCGGAAATGAGTCATTTGATGGCATTTGACTCGGAAACGAGTCTTTCTAAGTAATTTAACTCGGCAGTGAGTCACCCCAAGGTGAGTCACTCGGATTCTCTCACCCAGAAGTAGTTCTATCAGTTCCACTTCACACATAAGTGTCTCGGTGCAGGAATTTCACTCGGAATAAACTCACTCGGCCATATTCCACTCGGAAAACACAACCTTCACTCGGAATTTTACATCTTCACTCGGAATTTCTCTTAGTCACTCGGAATTTTCCTTCTTCACTCAGAATTTTCATTCTTCACTCGGACAGAGCCCCTTTTTCACTCGGAAATTCGTTTCTAAGGCATATTTTACCCGGAAAATGGATCTTATCAATACAGGTCTATGTAATTTCTATAATTATACCCAAAAATGGAATTTTTTGGAGTATTATAAACCATCCATAAGGTGTTTTATTCATTGATTAACACTTACAGACCTTTCATGCTTCATAAATTACATAATTGGACTATTATTAAAGCAGGATGTTACATTTCTCCCACCCTAATAAAAATTTCGTCCTCGAAATTTAATCATTACGCACTCCTCAGTGAAACAATTCTGGATACTGTGTCCTCATAGCATCTTCACGCTCCCAAGTCAGAGTTACTTCGTTTCCTTGTTTCCATGCAACCTTCACTAGTGGTACGTTCTTGTTTCTCAGGCGTTTATTCGATCTTTCTAGAATCTGTGTAGGTTCTGTGAAGATGGTCAGATTTTCTCTAACTTCAATATCATCAGCAACAATCACGTGAGTGGGGTCTTGTACATACTTCCTTAGTTGTGATACATGAAACACATTGTGCAGGTTTTCCAGGTGAGGAGGAAGTGCAATCTGATACGCCACTGTACCAATCCTCTTTAGGATCTCATATGGTCCAATGAACTTCGGACTCAACTTCTTACTCTTCAATGCTCGGCCAATCCCCTTGTGAGGTGAAACCTTCAAAAATACATGCTCACTGACTTGGAATTCAAGTGGTTTCCTCCTCTTATCGTAACAATGCTTCTGTCTATCTTGGGATGCCTTCATCTTTTCTCTTATTATTTCTATTTGTTCAGTAGTCTGTTGCACAATTTCGGGTCCTAACGCCAAACTTTCACCAGTTTCTAACCAACAAAGGGGCGTTCGACACCTTCTACCGTACAATGCTTCAAATAGAGCCATACCAATACTGCTATGGTAGCTATTATTATACGTGAATTCAATTAGTGGAAGAAACTGCTCCCAACTACCACTATGTTCAAGCACACAAGATCGCAGTAAGTCTTCCAAACTTTGTATGGTACGCTCTGACTGCCCATCTGTTTGTGGATGATAAGCTGAACTTAATCGAAGCTTTGAACCCAATTCCTGATGCAAGCTTCCCCAGAATCGGGAAGTGAACCTTGGATCTCTATCTGACACAATACTAGATGGTACACCATGAAGTTTTACGATCTCCTTCACATATAATTGTGCCAATTTTTGTAGAGAGTTCTTCATATTCATTGGGAGAAAATGAGCAGACTTTGTCAATCTGTCTACAATAACCCAGATTGTATCATTCCCTGAACGTGTTCTTGGTAACCCTGACACAAAGTCCATTGAAATGTCATCCCATTTCCAGACAGGAATCTCTAATGGTTGCAGTTCACCAGATGGCTTCTGGTGTTCTACCTTGGCTTTTTGACATACCAGACATGAAGACACATATTCAGCTATTTCTTTCTTCATCCTTGGCCACCAAAATCTTTTCTTCAGGTCTTGATACATCTTAGTTGATCCAGGATGAATGCTCAACATACTTTTATGCGCTTCTTCTAGGATTGCCCTTCTCAGACCAACATCATCTGGTACACAAATTCTGCTTCTGATTCTCCAAATTCCATCTGATCCTTCTTGTAATCCCATATCTTTTCCATTCGCCTGTAATTCTCTCAACTCTTGTAATGGCAAATCTTCTTTCTGTCTTTTACTTATAAGCTTCAGAAAATCATTGGTTATCTTCAAAGTTCCCAAGATTATATTCTTTGAAGATTTCATCTCCACACCCAAGTTCATGTCTCTGAACTGTTCTATCATCTCCATTTCTTTTACCATCAAAGATACCATCTGAATGGACTTCCGGCTAAGTGCATCTGCCACCACATTTGCTTTTCCTAGATGGTACTTTAAATCAAAATCATAATCTTTAAGAAATTCCATCCATCTTCGCTGCCTCATGTTCAATTCCTTTTGATCGAACAAATACTTCAAGCTCTTGTGGTCACTGAACACTTCAAACTTGACTCCATACAAATGGTGTCTCTAGATTTTTAGAGCAAATACCACTGTTGCCAATTCTAGATCATGCGTTGGATAGTTCATCTCATGTGGTCTCAATTGTCTAGAAGCATAGGCAACCACCTTTCGTTGCTGCATCAAAACACATCCTAAGCCCATTTTGGAAGCATCACAATAAACCACAAAGTCTTCTTGTGGATTAGGTAAGGTTAAGACTGGAGCAGATGTAAGCTTCAATTTCAGTTCTTGGAAACTTTTCTCACATTCTGGCGTCCAAGAAAAAGGTTGATTCTTCCGGGTTAGACGAGTCATTGGTAGGGCAATTTGAGAAAACCCCTCAATGAATCTCCGATAATAACCAGCTAATCCCAGGAAGCTTCGTATCTCAGTGACTGAAGTAGGTCTCTCCCAGTTTACTACAGCTTCTATTTTAGAAGGATCCACAGACACTCCTTCGTTTGAGATTACATGGCCTAGGAATTTTACCTCTTTCAACCAGAACTCACATTTTGATAACTTTGCATACAACTGCTTCTCCTTCAAAATCTGCAATACCACTCGAAGATGCTTTTCATGCTCCTCTGAAGTTTTTGAATAGATCAGAATATCGTCAATGAAGATGATGACAAATTGATCCAAGTAGGGATGAAATACTCGATTCATGTAATCCATGAATACAGCTGGGGCATTGGTTACTCCGAAGGGCATCACAAGATACTCATAATGACCATAACGTGTTCTAAAGGCTGTCTTTGGAATATCCTCAGACTTGACACAAATCTGATGATAACCTGATCGTAGATCAATCTTGGAAAATACTGCAGCACCTCTCAATTGATCTATCAGATCATCAATTCTGGGCAAGGGATATCTATTCTTCACCGTCAATTTGTTCAACTGACGATAATCTACACATAATCTCATGCTTTCATCTTTCTTCTTGACAAGTAATACTGGCACTCCCCATGGTGACACACTGGGTCTGATGAAATGCTTCTCCAACAACTCTTCAATTTGTTTCTTCAGTTCTGCCAGTTCAACTGGTGTCATACGATATGGAGCTTTAGACACTGGTCCTGCTCCTGGAATTAAGTCAATTGAGAATTCTATCTCACGTTCTGGAGGTAAACTTGAGACATCCTCAGGAAATACTTCAGGAAATTCAGAAACAACTGGCATTTCAATCTCTTTAGATTCTCCATCTCCTTGTGGAAGAGAAAACAAGGCAAATAATTGGCTTTCACCTTGTAAGGCAAAGAGTTTGAGATTGTTGGAAGTAAGATTTTCTTCTGATGGAAATATCACAGTTTTGTTATGACAGTCCACCAAGACTCGATTTGCCGACAACCAGTCCATCCCTAGGATTACTTCCAGATCCTTCAAAGGTAAACAAACAAGATCGACTAGAAAGTTTTTACCTTCTATGAGCATAGAGCATTCGTTACACACCTTAGTAGTCCTAAGTTGTGTACCGGTGGGAGTGGAAATAATCAGGTCATATCTCATAGGATTCACAGGTAATTGAAGACGTCCAACACACTCATCAGAAATAAATGAATGAGTAGCACCAGAATCAAATAATACAGATAAGATTGTACCATTGATCTCACACTTACTTTGTACGAGGTCATCAGCTTGATCTGCCTCTGAACCGCTGATGGCAAAGACTCTTCCAGTTGTTGGTTGTAATTTCTGATCTGTTGACTCCCTGTTCTGTCTTGGAGGTTGGGCAGCACGTGTGTCTCCTCCACGACTTCTCTGATAATTAGAGCCTCTTTGATCATTCATAGTGTTCCTGTTGTTGTTTTGATTGTTCTGCGGATAATTTGGACTGATGTGTCCTTTTTGGTTACAACGAAAACAAGTGACATCTTCAAGACGTCTGTTGCAATCACGTATGTGATGGTTACCTCCGCACTTTAGACATCTCATATTGTTACGTCTTTCAGAAGATGATGATGATGATCCTCCCTTGAAATGACTTTGATAGAACGACCCTCTTCTTTTAAAATCAACTGAATGAGGTTTCAGTTGTCTATTGGCCTTTTCATGTGCCAGTCTGGCTTAGTGATTTTCTTCAAAAATTCTGCATTTGTTGATTAGAATAGGAAAACTCTGAATCTCTTGGTATCCTGTCGCCTCTTTGATTTCCAGATTCAGCCCGTTCTCAAATTTAACACATTTTGATTCTTCGGCACCAGCCTGTTGAAAAGGAGGGTAAAAGAGAGATAGTTCTTCAAACTTTGTAGCATATTCTCCAACAGACATTGAGCCTTGTTTCAGCTCCATAAATTCCAGCTCTTTACGGCTTTTCACACTTGCTGGAAAATATTTCTCTAGGAAACAGTCTTTGAAGTTGACCCAGTTCAAGGGTCTGTCAGCCTTGATCATACGGATTCTAGCATGAATCCACCAGTTTTCTGCCTCTTCCACCAACATATAGGTGGCATACTCCACCTTTTCGCATTCTGTGCAGGGTAATGCTCGAAAGATACGCTCTATTTCCTTGGCCCAGAGATACGCTCCTTCCGGATTATAACCCCCTTTGAATTGTGAAGGTTTTCTTTTCAGGAAGTGATCTAACCCATGTAGTCCTCCAGTGCTCCTTGGTTGGTTTTGTCGTTCTATGGCTTCAGCTAAGCGGTTGAAAGCTGCTGCCATATCATTGTTGTTGTTGTTGTTGTTGTTGTTGTTTCTTGCCATCCTACATTCGTAGTTTGGTTTATACTAATTCTAAGGGAAAATATATTGTATTATAACCTAACTATAAGTATTCTACAGTTTATCAGTTAAGCAATAATTCATATAACATATTTATCATATTATCAAGCAGTAATCAAACAAATCTTTTTGTAATTAATCAGTCAAGCACAAGTCATATAGTACACACTTAACATGTTATCAAGTAAGAAATCAAACATTTCACATATTATATCGAGAAACAGTACATGTCATAGCAATTGGTCCTGAATTTTTGAAAATGCTCTGATACCACCTATGTAACGTCCCGTGTAATTTTCCGAATAAATTTTTCGCGTTTTTGAAAGATCAATTTAAAATTCGTAAATTAAACTCAGAGTTCACATAAAATTCGATAATTGCGGAATATTATCATGCATACTAGTCGTGATTAATAAAATTCATGAAATATTTGCATAGCGGAAACGATTTAGAAGTAACAGTTCATAGTACGTAATATTTATTACAACCCATTAAATTAAAGTAAAAATCAAAGTCCAAGTAATAATTCAAATAGGCATCAATCATGGGATCACTCTGCATTCTGCATGTCATTCACTGTAAAAATTAATGTAAGAGTGAGACAAAATATAGAATAAGTATAAAATAGATAAAATTGCACAAACACAATCAACAAATCATAATGATATGATGAATATGCCAAACGAGTTCATTTATATTTAATAAGTCTTTAATTAATCAAATGATGTCATGCTGGATCCATTTGGTTTGGTGGGAATACTGCAGTAAAAGTCTCATAGAGACACAAATAGGGCTTTAGCATATACCATGAATCCCTACACTTCATGGCGCTTAAGTACCGAAGTACACAAATATCATAAGTAGGACTTTGCATAAACCATGAATCCCTACACTTCATGGCGCACAACAAAATAGGGCTCAACTCATCATAGAGTAACCTCCCACCAAGGTAGGCAATCATGGAACCCCTAAATTCCATGGTGCGTCCGAATGCTTATGATGCATGAATGCCTTTAATTCTCTTTATCATTTAACATACCATGATATATCAATTTCCAAAATCACTTGAAAAACCACAAGTCCTCAAGGAACACCTCATATATATAATTTACAAAATCATGGATTTACTGTTTCAACCACATGTATCAATAGTCGCAAGACATTCATGTATAAATATTAAATTAATCATTCATAATGATTCATCATCAAAATACACAAACTGTATAGTACTCATTAAGACACAACAACATCAATAATAAATCATAATCACTCAAGAGTTTAATAATAAAATTGATACTGATAGAGAAAATATCATTTTCATTCATAATAACCATTATAATTAACTTTCAGCATTTCCAACAACAACATACTCTTAGTAAAACAGTCATAACATGAGTAAATCATAACCTTTTCCTGTGATTCCACTTCCTATAGCTTAATAATACAATTATCTACAACTTTCATGAAGAACACAATTTCAAATTCCAAACAGAAACATCACTTATCCATGAAATACCACACTGCCTCAAGGTGAATTTTTCTAAAACATACATATATTAGTAATTTGAACGTTTCTGGAGCTACAAAAATGATTTTGGCATGAAACCAGTTCTACGTTATTCTTAACACAAATATATACAACTTTAATGAAGAACACAATTTCAAATTTCAAACAGAAATACCACTTATCCATGAAATACCACACTGCCTCAAGGTGAGTTTTCCAAAACGTACACATATTAGTATTTTGAATGTTTCTGGAGTTACAAAAATGATTTTGGCATGAAACCAGTTCTAAATTATTCTTAACACAAATATCTACAACTTTCATGAAGGCACCAACCCCTAATTCTCACCACAAAATTCCCAGTTTTAAAAATAAGATTCGGATTTCAGATTAACAGGATTACAGTTTGTACATACTTCAGTATTATAGGCATAACTTGAGCTACAAAAATAATTTTGACTTGAAACCACTTTCTAAAGAACCAAAACATAAATATATACAACTTTCATAAAGACATCAAAGGCTGATTATGCACGTACAAGTCCCAGCATATTAATATATATACAAAACATAGGATGAATATTCCACTCGGACATGCTGTAGTAATTTGGCTATAACTTTTGCTAAACATACTCAAATCAGTTGGTTTAGGTCTCAAAATTCACATAACAAAAAGATATACAACTTTCATGAAGACATTGATCACTAATTCTTACCACAAAATTCCCAGTTTTAAAAATAAGATACGGGTTTCAAGTTAACAGATTTACAGCTTGGACATACTTCAGTATTTTAGGCATAACTCGAGCTACAAAACTTATTTTGATTTTAAACCACTTTCTAAAGATCCACAATATAAATATCTACAACTTTCATGAAGACATAAAGGGCTGATTATGCACGTACAATTCCCAGTAAATTAATATATACACAAAACATAGGATAAATCTTCCACACGAACATGCTGTAGTATTTTGGCTATAACTTTTGTTATACTTATTAAAATTAATAGATTCAGGTCTCAAAATTCAGATAACAAAAAGATCTACAACTTTCATGAAGAAGTCAGAATCAAATTCACACGTTTTCAATTTCAAAAATGAGCAACAAGTTACGTAATTAATTCTGGAATCCTAGAACAGCATACAATTCTACCCATTCTATAGTTATTCACAACCCTGTCCCCTCTTACTTGGTTTGAAGACTTTTAGCTGACTGGAAAAGAAGTCCCCTGGCTGTCCTGGTTCAGATTGAAGGTGTGTTGATGGAGAAGAGTAATTGGGAGTTTCAGAATCAGTGGTGTGTTTAATAATGCAAGGTGGGAGACAACTTTCCATGAGTGGGTTTCTAGTGGGCTTTTAGTGGGAATTAAGAGTGGTTTAGGTTGAAAGTAAGCTCCACTTCTGTAGCCCACCCACTGGAGTGCGCATAATGGAATATGATTTATTAAAATATGCATGAAGGGACAAAACAGAAGTCAACACGTCAATCTGGCAGTGAATTCCGAGTGAAATTTCACTCGGTCAGCCTCTTGGCCGACTGGAATTCCACTCAGTCCATGTATATACCGACTGGCAGTGGTCGGTAATGTGAAGAGAGGGAAATCCGAGTCCCTCTCGCTCAAGCGGATACCGACTCGCTTGAGCGAGTTCCATACAATGCACTGGCAAAAGGGGTTTCGCTCAAGCGAAAACCGACTCGCTTGAGCGAGTGTGCGTTTCGCTCAAGCGAATACCGACTCGCTTGAGCCAAAACCGATTCTTCATTCACTCGGTTTTCACTTCAACAGCTTAATCCACTCGGTAGAACATCCTGAAACCGAGTCTTCACTTATTACTCACTCGGAATTGATTCCTCATTAAACAGTCGGTCTGATTTCTCTTCCTTAGAGGTGACTCAGTCAGCATATTCTCCTAAAACCGAGTCATCTCAATTAGTCTTTCACTCGGGTATATCATTCCAATTCCGAGTCATCTCTTGCTCAGCCTTCCGCTCGGTAATTACACTAAAACCGACCCATCACTCTATTGGTTTTCCACTCGGAGTTTCATCCCAGAGACTGACACATCTGGGTAATAATAAACCGTGTGTCCCCAGTCGGAATTCTGCCACTCGGAAATGCATTTTCCTATGTAATTCACTCGAAAATAAAGACACTCAGTGATTCTTTCATTCGGAATTGCAATGTCTGATCAAGATCGACTTGGAAACGAGCCTTTGGAAGATACTTGACTCGGAAATGAGTCTTTCTGTGGTGTTTGACTCGGAAACGAGTCATTCAGGAGTAATTGACTCGGAAATGAGTCATTTGATGGCATTTGACTCGGACACGAGTCTTTCTAAGTAATTTAACTCGGCAGTGAGTCACCCCAAGGTGAGTCACTCGGATTCTCTCACCCAGAAGTGGTTCTATCAGTTCCACTTCACACATAAGTGTCTCGGTGCAGGAATTTCACTCGGAATAAACTCACTCGGCCATATTCCACTCAGAAAACACAACCTTCACTCGGAATTTTACATCTTCACTCGGAATTTCTCTTAGTCACTCGGAATTTTCCTTCTTCACTCGGACAGAGCCCCTTTTTCACTCGGAAATTCGTTTCTAAGGCATATTTTACCCGGAAAATGGATCTTATCAATACAGGTCTATGTAATTTCTATAATTATACCCATAAATGGAATTTTTTGGAGTATTATAAACCATCCATAAGGTGTTTTATTCATTGATTAACACTTACAGACCTTCCATGCTTCATAAATTACATAATTGGACTATTATTAAAGCAGGATGTTACAGTCTCGCTCAAGCAAGAGTTTCCTCGCTTAAGCGAGACCACCTAAAATGGATTTTCCTTGTTTTTGGGTCTTTTCTCATATCTTCATATATGGGACTAGGCGCATGCCTTGTATATGCTTTTTCTTCCGCTGTTAAATATATTCCTTTATGCGCACACGTTGGGGTAATTATTTCTCGATCCATTTTTCTTAACTCTTAAAACTTCGGTCTCCGGTTTTCCATGGTTCGGTTCTCAATGTAAGGATATATGTTTTGGGGTTTTTAAAATATGAAAAATTTATTAGTATTTTTATTGAATTAATTGTGGTTACATCGGAATCCGGACCAGCGGATCAGGGACATGACAAATACTCAATTTTATATCATAGTTTATTAGGGAGAAAAAATTCTTTTTTTAACGACAACTTTTATCTCTTACATAATTAAAATATTATATGTCATTTAAAGTTATTTAACACAATTTAAATTAGTTTTACCAACAACTCTAATTCAATAAGTTTCATAAAAAATTATAAGTTATAAGCTATTCAAAAAGTCATAAGTTATAAGCTTATTTTGCCAAATGGACCCAAAATAAAAGAAATTTAGAGCTTTTAAAAAAATTTACTTAGGTAGCTTATGATTGGTAACTAATTAGAGAAATAAAGTTGTGAAAATAAATAACCACTAAATATGTTATGTATTTCATCTCAAACTCAAAACCTTGCTTAAGTGATACTAAGTTACTTACCACTTGTACCAACCCCCATTAGATATGCTCTTTCTTTGTATAAGTAATATCACTTTCTTAATTAATATCTTCTTAATTTTTAAACAAACGATAAAATTATAATTGGTAAATAAATATTTAATTTTACTTTAAAATATTAAAAGCACATGTATTTAAAAACAAATTTACCATCCAATTAGACAAATAAAAAATGAGGAGTAAACTTTTTTAGTTAAAAATCATGTAGAGATGATTTAAAAATCATGATAAGTATGAGTAAATGATATTTTTAAATTAAAATATTTTCATTTTAATTTGCTTAAGCAATTCCTAAAAACATGTATTAGCATTTTGCATCAAGGAGATGTAATGTAATAAACCAAAATATCGTCATTCTCGTGGCGGATAGTGCAATTTATCCGAGTTTTGGTCCCATCGTTTTCCGAAAAAAGAATTTATTCAAGAAACAATTTCGTAATTTTCAATAATTATATCTTCAAAGTTGACAAATTTATTTATAATTAAATTAGCTTTTTACCGAGGCTACTACTATAAAAAGATAGGAACACAATTATAGAAATACCCTCATTAAATCAAAATATTACAACATTGATGCTGGATCCAAGTCTTCTACCTAAGTTCGGAACAGAACGTGCAGAGACAGTGACGGTGCCATTCGGAAACGGCAGCGTATTTTCCTCTCCTTCCTGTGCACGCCGGTGTGAGATCCATTCCTGCACCAGAGATCTCACCTCCACTGTCGGTTCCCGCGTTCAATTCGATTAAGCGTCGTTTATTTGCTGAATCTTCTTCCTCCTTCATTCTGAACCACTGGCACCAAGGTACACTCAATTGCGGAACCTTCAATCTTTGATTTTTCTCCCAATTCAATAATGTTCTTCTATTGCATGCATCGCAACGTTTTGAGGAAGAGAATCAAATGGCACTAAAACTCAGCTCTGGTTTGGATCCTCTCAAGCTTATTATGTAACCTGTTTATTATTCGTTCTCGTGAAAAATCATCAGATTGATTCAGTTTTATGGATTGTTATGTGTGAAGCATTTCAAAGTTGAAGTTAAAGTAATTGAAAATTTTTAATGTTCGATTCGCCGTTGGTTTGTGATTAATTGAGAGTTACATATACATACATACATATATCTATCAATATATGTATGTATGTATATATGATTTAACATTGTGATCTTCAAGTTAAGATGTTAAGAAGGTTTATCATGAATTTCAATCTGTTGAAAATTTCTATCAGTATATCTCACACAAAACAGTAGGTTCATGCTATTAACTGTCCAATTGCAGTTTATGCTGGTAAAACTTGTGTTGCAAGAAGTAGATGGCATCGGGTGAAGGGGATAGTGGTGGAATGATGGAAACTCACGGTGAAGAATCTTCAGCACCTGAGGAGCATTTGCCTGATGCAAATCATGATAACAGAGAGGGAAGCAATGGAAATGTGTTATTGGAAAATGGCTTGTCTGGTGACAATCAAGGTTCGGCTGATACTCAAGATGAACTTCTACAAATGGTTGTAGACCTTAGACTTCAGAACGAATTCTTGAAGTCCCAGTTTGAGGGAATTAGCAATGTAAACAGTGTACATAGTGACTCTAGTATACAGAAAGGCGTCGGTGGCCAGGAAGATGGGGAATCTGACATTGTGAAAGAACTACAGGAAAGGATACAATCGTTAAATAAAGAATTTCTGGAAGAAAAACAAACAAGAATTGCATCTGAAGAGGCTTTGAAGCACCTTCAAACAGTATACTCAGATGCAGAAGCAAAGGCCCAGGAGCTCTCTGAAAAGCTTGCAGAAGGTCTGGTTATGATTGTGTTTCATGTATGTAACAGTAAAAGTCATTCATCAATCATCACAAACAGAATTGACTTATCTTTTATATTATTACATGTTTGGAAGCCAGTTTCACCTCAAAAAAATTCTTGCATCTTCAGCTTGGATTATTTTGTCTCTTAGAGTTTTAGAATGATTTAACAATTCAATATAGTGGTTGCTGAAATCACAGAGGCCTAAGAAAACTAATATTGCTCAAAAGACTAATGCATTATATTACATCTTTGTGTAGCTCAAATGAAGCTGGACAAAGAAATAAAAGAGCGTGAAGAGAAGTACTCTGAACTTGACTCCAAGTTTAATAGGCTTCACAAACGAGCAAAACAGCGCATTCAAGAAATTCAAAAGGTGAAATGTTACTGTTTTCTTTGCTTCCTTGTTCATGTTTTAATGTTAATATTGTTTATATTTCCTTGAAGTGATCATACTTATTGACAACCTGTGCTCAAATTGCTGATGAAGTGGGGATCAAGTGGCCCCACTCAAACTCCTCAGCCACCCCCTCCCCCCAGAGTGAAATTTGTGTGGTGTAGCCGTAATGATATCTTGTGAAAACAATAAAATTTGTGTAGTGTAGCCACGTTAGTAGATTGTGTAAATGGGATCACTCCTATTTTTTATGATTGAGATTTTGTAGCAAGAGTACATTGTCTGTCTTTTAATGTGTCTTTTAATGGTGAACCATGGACCCTACAATTCTTATGTATGCACAAAATAAGTCAGTAAGTTCTTATGTAGTGCTTCAACAAAACCTCTTGTAGCAACTTACTCCCTAAAGACACTCCACAGCTTTATTTTATGCATGTTGATGTAGAAGTGAGTTCAATTTTTTTGGAAATTTCATTTACAGGAAAAAGATGATCTTGAGGCCCGGTTCTCTGAGGTGAATGAAACTGCTGAGAGAGCATCATCCCAACAGTCAGCCCTGCAACAAGAGTTAGAGCGCACAAGGAAGCAAGCGAATGAGGCATTGAAAGCCATGGATGGTGATAGGCAACAATTAAGAAGTGCAAACAACAAGTAAATCCACTATTTTGCTCTCCATCATGGTGGTTGATGATCACATCCATTAGTTAAAAACTTGTGTATCTTCAGATGTGTGTCAAGAGAAGCTAGGTTCTTGTTTATTTTATCTTGTAGGACTTATTTGGTTTTATTCTTATGCATGGATTGGTTGGATTGATGCATGGATGGATTGGTTGGTTATTAGATTAGTGGATATAATTGCCACCCCTGTTTTATGGTTATTTCTTATTTGTGCTGCAAGGATCAAATCACAACAACTACCACAACCCTTTGTTTGTCCCATTTCTTCTTTATTCATGTGTGTTACTGTTTGACTTCCCTTTTTTATTATGAAATGTGGTGAAGCACACTTGTGTGCAACAGTCACAAACTGGGCAATTTTTTTGGTCATGGGGGCTGTGTTCAGTATGTCTTATTGATTAGTTATTCCCTACGAATGTTTGATAGAAAAATACTCACAAAAGAAATTTCATTTTCTCCTATCTACAGTGAAAGTTCTTGTATTGTTCCAAAATAACATATTACCTCCAAAATAACTCATTATTCCCAGGAACCTTGATTTCAAAATTTGTCTCTATTTGAATGTTTTTTATGGGTCTAAGACTCAAAGCTGGTTCTAAATTTATAGAAAAGTTAGAAGAATTCATTAATTCAGAGTAGTGTATCATTTTGTAATTTTAATTTAAAAATATCTGTTGTCCAGACTTCGTGATACCATTGAGGAATTAAGGCGTTCAATGGAACCTAAAGAGAGTGCTCTTGAAGCATTGCAACAGTCACTTGCAGAAAAGGAACAGGTACAAATTATCTTTTATTTGATTTGGGAAGTACTTAATTGATTTGGATTTCATATATTATATGTTTAGTGTTTATTCTTATGATTTTGTCTCTTGAGGATGTTTGCAGATGTAACTTAACTATGTGCACTATTTATGGTTGTAAACTAAATAATTGATGCTTTGCATTTGACTCATTAATACTTAGAAAATTGGATATTGTACCGAGCTTGTTTCTCTTAATGACAGATTTCATTTAGGCCAAAATATATTGATATTTGATCTTTTCCTTGGACCAGAGATGCCTACCCCCCCTTTAAATGGTGTTTTAGATTGAGAATCCATTGGGATCTATTTGTATGACAAGATAAGCTAGGAATTATTATTATTATTATTATTATTATTATTATTATTTTACCAAACTTAAGTGTTTATTTTACGTTTTTATCTCTTGATTCAAACAGTTTTTTATGGCTTTGTATCAGATATTTTGCACAGATTATTTCTGATATTTTAAATGCCTGTTGTATCTTTTGTTTGCAGTATTGTCATGAAATTTCTGTATTTCTGTTGCTATTTTAGCACAATATTTAAAAGTGGTTATAACATAACTAAGTTCCTTGGATATCCCAAAATAAAATTGACAACTCAGATGTTGGAAGATATGAGAGGGTTGCTTCAGGCTGCTGATGAGAAAAGGCAAGCTGCACTAGCTGAACTCTCAGCCAAACATCAAAAGGTACATGTGAATCTTTTAGCATCTTTTGCTGAAAGTTCTCACAGTTTCTCTTCTGGAGGGAGACCATATCCTTGTATCCTTTTCTGTCCCCTCATACATTTTTTCATTTACTGAATAAAAGGTTATAACTATAATTCATTTGCATTTAGTTGTGCTTTGGCTTCAATTCAATGTTTATTTCTGCAGAATATAGAGGGTTTGCAGGCTCAGCTTAATGATGCATTGTCTGATAGAAATAAGGCGACTGAATCCATTTCTTCGCTACAGGTGAGTTCAATGATCATGACCTTTTTCAAGAAGGGGGGAGAAAGACGCCGCTGAGTTGAGAGTTGTGTTCCATTTGTTAGGGAGGGAGGTGGTTTATAAGGGTGTTGATCATAACCAGATCTTGATGATTATTCAAATATAGCTGTCTTTTTTACTTAATGCTTAGTTTCTTTAGTGACTAGCTGTACTTTAAATAGAGATCTGCAAGGGCTAGGCAACCAGACCATTTATGGGTTGACTTGGGCCCAGAAGTTACCTACCAATTTAATTTTGATAGGGTTCAGGCTACTTTCAAACTGTTACTACTAGGCCTTGAATAATCTGATATAGAGACATTTAGGTGCTTGTGTGTGTGTGTGATTTGTGATGCATATTAACTTGCATTCAAATTCTCTCTATATAGAATCAATTAGGTGATGATTAAATGAATTGTAATTAAAGAATGGCAGTTAGTTTCTAGATCGGTTAGCTGGTGCTGGTCGGTTCATGTATAAATAATGTGCTCCTGGACATGTCAGTACGTAGAAGTTTCCAGCAGATGACCTGACCATGCTGAATCCACTAATGCCTTCAGGTTCTAGTTGCAGAAAAAGAATCTAAAATTGCAGAGATGGAAGCAGCATCAACTGGGGAAGCAGCACGACTCAGAGCAGCCATGGAAAGTGTGAAGGGGGAGCTTTCTCACCTAAAACAGGAGCATGTATGGTTTTGACTTTATAGAACATGTAAATGAGTGTTCTTCTATATGTTGGATTTCTCTTACTCTCTTCGCTTCTCAAGCAAAGAGTGTTTGTTTTGATATTATGTAATATGTAATATGTATACTGGACAAGCTTTTGGCATTTGAACCATGTGCAGAATGAGTTCAAAAATGCATAAATCCAAACTTAAAATTAGAATAAAATAAAACAAAATAAGACAGGTAGAAATACATAATACGTGAGTGGCTTTAGGCAATGGCAATATCTTATTACATGTAACGTCTTGTTAGACAACTATTTTGTCTGTATTTCTATAGAAAGTTTGAATCTTGTTAATAACTATCAATAGAAGGTTTTTCTTTCATTCTTTCTTATTTCTATCCATCCAAACAATGAATATTTTCTACTCTATTTCCCTTTTATATTTATCCCTCCTGCTTTCTTTTCCTCTTAATATTTCACTTTGCACCATAACATAGTGTTAATGAGAAATTGGAATGTTTAGAATTTGGTGGTCTTGTTGTTACTGAACTTATTGCTGGATTATTTTATCATATTGTTGCTTTAATCTCTAAGATATGGTGTATTCAGGATAATGAAAGGGAAAACTGGGAGACTGCATCTCAGGCACTTAAAGCAAAACTTGAAATTGCAGAGAGCAACTGCATACATGCAGAAGTTGAAGTAGCGAAAATAAGAAGTACATATTAATCTTTTTGTAAGCTTTCTCATACTCATTTAATCTACATATGCATACTTATGCTTCTGATAATGGTCAGGTCAGCTGGAATCAGAGGTATCTGCACAAGCAAGGATCCTCAAGATGAGAGATGCTGAGTTGTTGGCTGCCAAGGAAGAGGTACTAATTGATCTTCTTTACTAAGTAGCTCGTAGAGAATTCGACCGAAGTTAAATTTAGTAAATTGGTAGCTTGTTCTTATAGCTTAAAGAGGATCAAAGAGTTCTTGACTATCTTTGGAGGTAGGTAAGAATTAGGAAATTGTTCTTTGTCGAAGAAATGTACTTTAAGAAGAAAAAAACAATTCAAGAGTGTAATGACTTGTGCTCTTGTTGACCATCGGTGTGTTTTTATTTAAATTTTAAAGTATGCCATGTGATTGTCATATGGCATTTATGTTCTGGGAGAGAACCTTTTTTAATAGTAACTTAGTACAATTTGAAGTTTTGTTGGTATGCTTTGACATACATAGTATAGCCACTAATAAGTTGACAGGATAGATATTACGTCAAGAATTTTACATTTTTATCACTTTATATTTCATAACTCCTCTATGTGTAAAGTGTTTATGATGATGTGGCCTGTATTCAATCAGCATCCTTGAATGGTTGTTGATTAGTCCCTTGGTAACAAAAAGTGTGAAAATTAGACACATGCCATTTACAACGTTGCATGATTATGCCACTGCAGATTAGCACTCTTGAGAGGGAATTTTCTTCCTACAAAGTTCGTGCACATGCACTTCTTCAAAAGAAGGATGCTGAACTGGCTGCAGCTAAAGATTCTGAACAACTCAAAGCTCTAGAGGAAACTCTAAAAGTACATGTGTATCATAGTCTCATGAAGAAGACATTTGGTTAATGTGTATATCTGTTAATCACCAGTCGCTGTCATAATTTTCTTCAGGAGGTTGAAAATGAAGTATTAACAATAACAGAAGAAAGGGATAGAGTTCTCCAAGATCTTCAATCTGCCATCACTAATCATGAGAAAGAACTTGGAGAAAGGTGTTATTTTTATTACAAATCTGAATGGGCTTGTTTGCCTGATATGTCACTTTGAATACTATGTAGATTATGAAGTAGTTGGAAGCTAAAGATGAATCACAAGTAACTTATGTCTGTGAACTTGCTTAGCATTTTCTCATTGATTTGTGTTGTGGTTTGGGGAATATATTGGGTATACTACAGTAATTACCTTTTTTTTCTCTGGAGTGTGGATCAGTCATAACCTCTCATTTTATGAATTTCAGAGACACGGCCCTTGAAAATGCCAAGCAACAGATAAAGAGCTTCGAAATGAAACTTGATTCAGTTAATGCTCAGCACCTAAAAGAGAAAGAGGAATGGGGAGTAAGCCTTCAAAATGTAGAAGAAACATGGAGAAGTAATACAGTCTGCTACTTGGTTAAATAGTTGCTTATACCTTGTACTTTGATTCCCCTATCAATGAATTTGGCATTAGAAGGATAACTTGAATCAAACTTTGCAGCCAAATGCGAGGCAATGAAGGCTGAAAATGAAGCAACTGCTACAGAAGATATGCTAAAAGAATTGAAAGAGCTCAAACAGCAATATAAAAGAATGAAGGTAATCTGCAAATTAAAAGTGTGCTTGGACCTCCCCCTCCCCCCAGGCCCAATTAGTGTTCTTCCTGTCTCTTCTGGTGCTAACTGAATCTATAACCTGTAGGAAGAGCATGCTTCATTTCATGATCTTGCTGATAGAATGGTTGAGGACAAAGACAATGAAATATCCAGACTTTTGGATGAAAATAAGGGTCTTCGTCAGTCTCTTCAATCAAGACCACCAGTATGTTTTTTATCTGCCTTTGCAATATCATAAGAATTAAGAAATTTTTCCTATACTTACTGTTTCCATGGTCTGGCATATTCATTCTGCTGCTTTTTTCAATGCTGTCAAATGATCTCAGGTTGACCAAAGTGATAATTCTACAACAGGTAATTTATATATATAGTATACAACAGTAGCTGTTCAACTGGCTTAGCTGTTCAACTTTAGATTTTGGGTAAATTATGAACACCACCCTCCAAGTTTGCTTAAATTACAACCCACCCCATAAATTTTTAGAATGCTACGTTCCACCCCAAAACCTTAACCACTGTGAGAAAAGTAAATTTAGGGCCTACCATGGTTAGAGTCAAAGAAATATTGTATTATGAGTTGTGTCATTGAACAAACTCCGCAACTACCTCACGGATCATGTGCTAACCAGGAAGTAGCTTTACAGTTTCCCCATACTGCAATCTCTGAATCAAGAACCCAAATTTCTTCTCCAGACACTGTTTTGATGTCAGTTGGGCCTTTTGGAAGCTCTGTTGCAATCCCATTGATAAACACTGATGACTGATGAATCCTGATCCCATATCCTACCCCCAATAATTAATAAAACGAAAAATTAGAATGTATATCAACCATGATTAATTGGTCATGTAAAATAAGGATGTATTATGGTTTTATTTTGATATTTTAATTATTAAAAGGTAGAGCAAACGGTTTGAACCTATTTACATTCCTCTATTTTTTTTTTTTTATTCCAAACACTGAAAATCAGAGGAGAGAAAAAGCCTCAACAATGTGATAAAATCTAATGAACTACAGAAAATATATAAACATGAGGTACACTGTACATGATTATGGTTCTCACAACCAGTGAAACTACACGATCCTTCCCACAATGATTAATTGGAAAATCTACTAATTTGGTTTCCAACAAGTATCTGATGTGTGAAGACCTTCAACTCGCACAAAGCAATGCAGATTCCGACTGCCGTACCAACGCAGTTGTGAGGTTATGCTTCACCAATTTACTAAACATGAAGGACCACCCACCACTGAGGGAATTAGATTGTGAATGGAAAATTTTACTGTCAATTAAGGATTAATGAAAACAGGAAGCTTAAAAATCATATTGATGTAACTAAAGAGGGGTTATGCTTCTCCCTTCCTTGGAAGCAGCAACAACGCTCAATCAAGGTGAGGGAATGAATGCACTGCACTTTTCCCTTTTAGCTGTCACGAAAGAAGGATTTAATTTAAATATAAAAAACCATTTTCTTAACCAGGGTTAAGAAACAGAATATTCTGCTTCATTTTGACAGTAGTTAAGGGTTTGGGGAGGGATGTAATGTTTCTAAAACTTATGGGGCGGGTTGCAATTCAAGTAAACTTAGAGGGTGGTGTTCATAATTTTACCCTTAGGAGACGTTTAATACGTGGATCTTTTTTTGATTTCTGGGAATTGTAACTTATGAATATTCTATTTCTATGTTTGGTGTAAATGTTTTAAAAAAGATTCATGGGAAACTAGAATTCCTGAGAATTTATTTTTATTTATAATTTCCACTAAAACTTTCCCACCAAAGGGGATGAGAATCCCTAGTCTAAAAAATTTTTTACATGTAAAAATACTATTATGTCCCATATATAAACCTATTTAAACATCTCTTGCACATTGAATCTCCATCCAAAATTATAAAAAATACAAGAGTGGTCGGAAAGATCTATATAATTTTCCCAGGAACATTTTAATTACACCAAACATATTTATAACATTCCTGGGAAATATAATTTTCAATCAATATAGTTCCTGGGAAACATAATTCCCGAGATTTAAAAAAATATCCGTGTACCGAACACCCTTTAGACCTTAGGTTTTTATAACTAAAGTTGTTCAACTTGCATAATTTATATAACCAGTAGTTGCTAAACATTTTCACAAGTCAATCATTTAGGGGTGATAAGTGACAGACATTTCTTTCTTCAACTGTTATGTACAGCCATGCATAAATTGGATTCAACAAATTTAAGTCCCTCGGCTGCAGAACAGCAAATTCTGGTATAGCATTTTACATTCCCAATTTTAGTTTAATTCATTTATCTCTGAACATTGTTTTGGAGAATTCTCTACATTTCACCTTTGTTTTGATATTTGTCATAATTTCAGCTTTTGGCTAGACAACAAGCGCAAAGAGAGGAAGAGCTAGCACAGTCACAGCGCCATATTTTAGCTCTTCAAGTACGTCTTGATCTCTGTAGAATTTTTATCTCTTTCCCCTCATTGGTCCATCTCCTAATCTTCTATAATATAATGTTTACTAATTTAGGAAGAAATTGAAGAGCTTGAACTCTGTAGAATTTTTATCTCTTTCCCCTCATTGGCCCATCTCCTAATCTTCTATAATATAATGTTTACTAATTTAGGAAGAAATTGAAGAGCTTGAACGTGAGAATCGTCTCCACAACCAACAGGTATGTGTGCCAAAATTTTGTAATTATATTTCTATATGAAGGAATGTCATAAGTGGCTCTACAAGGTTGATGATTTTCTCTTTTCTAGTAGACTAATTTCTTAGATTTATTTAAAACTGAAAGTTCTTGCGTGATTTTATGGTTGTAGATAGATTCACTAAACAAAGGAAACAAGTGTGTTCAAGAGAAGGAAACCGAGAGACAATTGGATGAATATCCGTATGTTTGAATGCACAGCGGAATGGTATAATAAAGCAGTAATAAATACAAAATCATAATACAAATCATATACAATCAATCTAATCAATTCTAATATATTTACAATATTCTAACACTCCCCCTCAAGCTGGAGCATATAAATCATATGCACCAAGCTTGTCATATAAGTATTTAATACGAGGACCCCTAAGAGACTTCGTGAGAACATCTGCCAATTGATCATTGGAATTTACAAATTTTGTAACAATGCCCCCTGATACAATCTTCTCTCTGATGAAGTTGCAATCTACTTCAATGTGTTTGGCCCTTTCATGAAACACCGAATTAGAAGAAATGTGCAATGCAGCTTGATTGTCACAAATGAGTGTCCTAGATGTAGTTTCCCCAAATTTTAGTTCTTCAAGCAAATGTTTGAGCCATATGAGCTTACATGTAGCCAAAGCCTCGGCTCGGTACTCTGCTTCTGTACTTGACCAGGCCACAACATTTTGCTTCTTACTTTTCCATGAAACCAAGTTATCCCCAAGGAAGACACAATAGCCCGTTATAGACCTTCTGTCAATAGGAGATCTTGCCCAGTCAGCATCTGAGTATCCAGTTATTCAGTTATTCGAGTATGACCCTTGTCTTCATACAAGAGCCCTTTACCTGGTGCCCCTTTGATATATTTTAAGATGCGGATGACTGCATCCCAGTGACCTTCACAAAGGGAGTTGAGAAATTAACTTACTACACTGACTGCAAAGGAAATTCAGGACGTGTGATAGTAAGATAATTTAGCTTTCCAACTAGTCTTCTATATCTCTCTGGATCTCTGAGAGGCTTCCCCTGTTCTGGCATAAGCTTAGTGTTGGGATCCATGGGAGTATCTATCGGTTTGGTCCCCATCAAGCCGGTCTTCTCCAAAAGATCTATTGCATATTTTCTTTGAGAAATCACAACACCTAAACTAGATTGTGCCACCTCTATTCCTAAAAAGTAGCGAAGCCTTCCAAGATCCTTTGTCTGGAAGTGACGATGTAAGTGTTGTTTTAAAAGAATAATGTCAGTGTGATCACTACCTGTGATGACAATGTCATCAACATACACAACCAAGTAAATACACCCGGAGGTAGAATGGCGATAGAAAACAAAATGATCCGCCTCACTCCGAGGTACGCCAAATTTTTTTACAACAGAATCTACCAAACCATGCTCTTGGGGATTGTTTAAGACCATACAGGGAAGCCGACAAACCAATCCTGAACACTCTCCTTGAGCAACAAAACCAGGTGGTTGCTCCATATAGACTTCTTCCGTCAGATCACCATAGAAGAAGGCATTCTTGATGTCTAACTGGAAAAGAGGCCAATGACGAATGACAGCAATAGAGAGAAATACGCGTACAGAGGCCATCTTAGCCACCGGGGAAAAAGTATCACCATAACCAAGGCCAAAAATTTGAGTATAGTCTTTGGCCACCAAGCGAGCCTTCAATCAATCAACAGAACCATCTGGGCCAATTTTGATTGTGTAGACCCACCTACATCCGACCACTGTCTTACCAGAGGGAAGAGGAACAAGATCCTAAATTCTACTGCTTTGTAGTGCACTCATTTCCTCAATCATGGCTTGTCGCCAGCCAAGATGTGACAAAGCTCCACCTCCAGTTTTAGGAATGACAACAAAAAACAAAGAGACACCAATATAATGGGAAGGTGATAGACGATGATAAGACAAAGCAACATAATGAGGAGAGGGATTACGAGTGGAATGAATACTTTTACGGATAGCAATAGGAAAACTACTACCTGGGGACGGATCCGGAGGAGGTGGAAGAGTTGGCTCCAGAGGTAAGTCAGATGGGACTTCATTAGGTGGAACCTCCAAAGTAGGACGGGGCCGACATTGATATACTTGAAGAGGGCGAAACTTGCATGGGAAAAACAGAAACAGGGCCACAAGAAGTAGGACTAGACACAGAGTTCTCTACAGTGGGAACTGTAAAATATGGACTAGACTTAAAAGAAGTAACATCAGCGGAAACAAAGTATCATTTAAGGTTAGGACAGGAACATTTATAACCTTTTTAAGACCTTGTATGACCAACAAACATACATTTAGTTGCCCGGGCGGAGAGTTTATCGGTGCCCGTGCCAAGGTTGTGGACAAAACAAGTAGAACCAAAAACACGAGGTGGTAAAGAATATAAAGACCGGTGAGGAAACAAGATGGAGTGAGGTACCTGATTATCAAGAACGGAGGATGGCATGCGATTAATTAAATAACAAGTTGTAAGGACAGCATCCCTCCAAAATCGGTGAGGAATATTACCATGTAAAAGAAGTGTCCAAGTTGTTTCGACAAGATGTCGATTTTTTTTTCTGCAATTTCATTATGTTGAGGGGTATGTGCACTAGATGTTTGATGTAAAATCCCATTAGAAACCATAAATGATTAAAAGGAATTAGATAAATACTCATGGGCATTATCACTACGCAAGGTACGTATAGGAACACCAAACTGGGTTTTAATTTCTGCAAAAATTTTAAAAAATAAAAAACAACTCAGAACGATTCTTCATTAAAAATAACCAAGTACACCTAGAGTAATAATCAATGGTAACAAAATATTGATATCCTAAATTAGACACGGTACGACATGGACCCCAAATATCAGAATGGACTAAGCTAAAAGGAGACTTAGCACGACCTGAGACTCGATTATTAAAAGAAGTACGACTATGTTTTCCTAATTGACACGACTCAATGTAAACAACTTGGGAAGTGTGGGAACCATTATTTGCAATTTGTGAAGACTTGGATGACCCAACTGAGCATGGAGGAGACTGGAATCAACCGCCGACCCCACATGTGCATAAGGTTAAAGTTGATAAAGCCATGTGACTCACATCCGGTGGCAATCATCCGCCCTGAACTCCGATCCTGGATGAAAACAGAGTCTTTAGTAAATGAGACAATGCAATCAAGAGAGCGAGTCAAACGACTAATGGATAATAAATTAAAGGGAGACCCAGGCACATAAAGAACATTGTCAATAGACAAAGAAGGAAGAGGGTGAACAATACCGAGACCTTGAGATTGAGTTTGACATCCATTAGCCATAATAATGGAAGGTAAAGAAGTAGAGTTAAAAAGGGTAGAGAATAAGGATTTGTTACCGGTAATATGATCGGTGGCCCCAGAGTCAAGGACCTAAGAACCAAGAGGGTGAGAAATACCAACAAAAGAATTACCCGTTTGCACTACAGAAGCCATGGAACCTAAAATCTTGCACTCCTTACACCACTGAAGAAAATCGTCATAAGTAGGTGTGGTCATAGTCTGTGGTCCAGATGCAAAGGTGGAAATGGTTGGCTGCACAACATTTACCATTCTAGAGGAGAGAGAAAGACACAAGCAACGGAGAAAAATGAACCCTAACAACGTCAAACAGTGTCCGAAACAGACAACCAACACCAAAATCTGATTGTAGATGAGGAGGCGAGCACGAACTGTTCACTGGAAAAAAAATAGCGGAAGGGCAGTCGGAAGGAACACACGACCGAAGAGAAGGAGGGATCGAAAGACCTGGAGATGAAACAAAGGTTTCGAAAAAAAAAAATCACCGGTGAGCAGTGGGCCCACTAGGTAAAACACGGATTAGGGTTACCTCTCGTTAGGCTCTAGATACCATGCTCAAGAGAAGGAAATCGAGAGACAATTGGATGAATATCCGTGTGTTTGAATACACAGCGGAGTAGTATATTTATAATAAAGCAGTAATAAATACAAAATCATAATACAAATCATATACAATCAATCTAATCAATTCTAATATATTTACAATATTCTAACAAAGTGAAAATGCTTTTTGAGTGTTAAGGACTCACTGAAGGCCAAATGATGCTACTAATTGCAGAGTCAAGATGAATAGCATCAAATCAATAGGTTGAAGAGACTGTGAAGTTAATTTGTATTTAAGGACTTTAATAGTGTGTGGAGTGTGGACTGTTTATAGTTTTGAACATTAGATCCCCCTAATCCTAGTGCTTATGAATTGAAAATTTTATAGTATTTAGTTGTTCTGTTGAATTGAGAATCAGATATTTTAATTGGAAAGCTAAGCTGTGTTGTAATTCTTAGAATATATCAACAATTTTTATGATATTTTGATTATATTTCTGAATAATTTAGAATATCATAGATTATCTCATAGGATTAGTTTGCACATTTCATTATTATCACCCAGGCTGGTTTTCACACATCCTTGTTATTTCATGAGTTGTTTCCTTACTTAGTTAGGATAATGATATAATATTAGCACAGATAAGGTTATTACCTTTTGTTTTGTATCACATGGTAATCTTAGTAATATATCACACATCTTACCAAGTTAATGACAATTTCAGTTTCAGAGTATGTAGTCATATTCTCTTCTTTTCTTTTCATTATACTTAAAACACTCATAATTTCAATATGGTATTAGAATAGTACCATCTTCCATGACTTATCCTGTCATTACTCCACCTTCAAGTTCCCAAAAATTCAGAGATCTACTTTATTTCCAATATTCTTTCTTAAATTTGTTATCTCATATGTCCTCATTGTGACGAGTTTAGACCTCTCACTTTGTCATTGTCCCAGACATTTTGCCATGACCGCCAATGTCTGTGGCTCTTCTGTTTCTCTCTTGCTATGCCTTTTTCAGCTGTCTGTCACACTTTTTTGGTCATCGTCCACTTTTTTCTAGCCATGTCTCTGCCACTGGCTGTCACCAATTCAGGCCACCAACTGTCAGATTGAAATTTCCCTTCCAAGGCTGGCCTAACCCTGCTGATTGCATCTTGTCGAAGCTTCCATGTGCCAACCTGCACATATGCATTATCTCTATTGCGATTTTCACCTGCACCATCACAATTCGCCGCATGTGGCAGTGCATCCAGCACCATTATGGCTAATTTCTGCTGTGCCAACCTCATGCCACCATCCTTGTACCCGATCTACCCTCTGTTGGTTTCAGGTCTCATGCTTCCTCCTGCATTTTCAAAGCTGTTTGGTGCTGTTTTTTCTCTCCTCTAGTCAGACTCAAACACTGACCCTGATTTTCCCCAAACATGTCTGGCCCCCACCACTTTTTATCTCAAATGAAATTTCTCACTGATCTTAGTCAAAGGCAATCTGGTCCATTGGTTTGTCCCAAATATGATCTGACCTCTATTTTTTTCTATCAGACACAGTTGTCCCCGTCGTTCTCTAATCCTAAACACTCGCCCTACCTGTATTAAGTCCTGGATACTCTCATCTTGTCTCAATCCTAAACCATGTGATGTTTTTCTTGATGTTCTTTCCACAGACAATCATTCTGGTGACTTCTTTCACTAGTCAGTCATACCGTAATGAATTGGTTATGATTTGTACTAGCCTCCCTCTGCCGATCACCGCATTTTACCACTGGAAATTTCTCCTATCTCACCAGTGAGTCAGTAGGTGATGAATTTCTTCCTTGATCGTATGTTTCAACTGACTCTCCAAGTTGTTGATCATTCTAGCTATGTTTGGTGGGGATGATATTATGTTTCAAGGATTTGTTTGTGAGAACCTTAAAGCTTAGTAAGCTTTAAATCAAGGGGAGTGTTAGGTTTCATAAAAAATATCTTATAGTATCTATCTCATAGGTTAATTAGGACTATGATGATATTAATATGAATAAAGGTCAGTACTTTTTTGCTTCGCATCACATTATAATTTAGAATACATTAGATCTTATCAGGTTAATATCAATTTCAGAAATTTCAATCTCTATCTCTATATTCTTTCTTTTGCCTCACTCTGTAACTAAAACCCCACAATTTCAATAGTAATTAATTCCTATTGGAGGGTGGAGATAAAGATCTTCAGCTGGCAGGAAAATGTTCTGATGGTACATCGGTTAAAATCTGTGGCTATTAGTATTGATAAATAAATAAATAAATGGGCATTCTTTAGAAACTTTAAAAAATAAATAAATGGGCATTCTTTAGAAATTTTATTTTAATTACATGTTTCAGAATATGGAAACCAATGCTTATGAATTTCCAAATACTTTGACTGTAGGAGCAAATGTTAAAGTCTGAGCTCCGTGACATGGAAAGATCAAAGAAAAGGGAAGGTGTAGATATGACATATTTGAAAAATGTTATCTTAAAGCTGCTTGAGACCGGTATGAATTTTGAAAAAAAGTCTAGAGGTCTTTTTTTATTTATTTATCTCCTCTACATATTTTAACTAGTATTGCGAAGCTAGTTAATGTGGGTATTTTCTTTGACCAGGTGAAGTGGAGGTATTGCTACCAGTTATTGGAATGCTGCTTCAGTTTAGTCCCGAAGAGGTAATTTTATCATCTTCTACTTTACTTCTTTAACTCTTTTTCATCATCTACTTTTGCATCCTTGACTTCCAAAAATAATTTGGCTAAACGTGCTCCAGTAAGTTGGAGCTTCATCCCCAAGTACAACACTAAAACATTTTTTTTTGTGGAATTAGAAATTCAAACATATGTTCAAGCATTTTATTGGATGGTCACTAATTTCTCAGAACAGTATGTTTCATTCTTCAAAAAGGTTTTCCTTCCATATAATTCCTATCTTCCTATAATTTTCCTGACATAGTCTAGATCGTTCTCTCTTTGAATAGTCAGAAGTATCTTTGTTGTTATTAAATTTGAGTATTGGGTCTAATTCAATCATAAAAGCTAACTCATAGGATGAAGATTACTCTTACCTTATATTATATACTTTTAATTGGTCATATCTTTAGATAATATGAGACTTTCAACACCCTCCCTCACGTTTAGGAATGAAATATGGACAAATACAGATGACTCATTGAACTTATAAAGCACCCTCTCACGCTCAGGAATAAAGTGTGGACAAGTATAGGTGGCCCAATAATGGATCTGAGATAAGCGTTGATACCATGTTAAATTTAGTATTGAGCTTAACTCAATCCTAAAAGCTAGTTCATAGGATGAGGATTACTTTTACTTTATGTACTTTTAATTGGTTATATCTTTGGACAATATGAGACTTTCAACACACTCCTTCATGCTTAGGAATGAAGTGTGGACATACAGGTGACCTGTTGGATTTATAGAAAACCCCCTCACACTCAGGAATACAACATAGACAAATATAGGTGGCCCATTAATAGATTTGGGATTGGCTCTTATACTATGTTAAATTTAGATATTGAGCTTTAATTAATCCTAAAAGTTAGCTCGTAAGATGAGAATTACCCTCATTTAATATACTTTTAATTGGCCATATCTTTAGACAATATGGGACGATCAACAATTGTTTTACGTTACATCAATTTATTTTAGTGGTTAACTGCATGCTAGTAAATTATTTTTCACTGTGAATGCAGATGCAGAAGTGTCAACAGGCATATCACAACTCAACAGATGTTCCACCAAATCCTGCAAGTGAGACTTCAGGATCTGGCCTATCACTTTTCTCAAGATTCACATTTTCTTAATATAAATGGGAGTGCTGGAGAAATTGTTTTGTTGCTGTTAGAATGTCCGCTTGTCTCGTCCAGATCCAGGAGTATGTCGATTTACTCACTGTTAAATGAGACAGCAGGTTTGTATCTGTAAAATAGGGAAAAATGAAATTCTTAGCGACGCAAGTGTTTGGAAGTTTTGGAAGTTGACTAGCTAGCTGTAAAGAAAGATCAAAAGGTAATATACAGCATCGCAACAGGGAGTGAGAGCCCACTTTAAGTTCTGCCTGTTATTTGGCCAAAGGAGCACTGATATAATTCATTTTTTACCATTGAATATGTTGAGTCAAAAAAGTATTGTTAGAAAACTGTACCATATGTCTTATGTATGAATTTTTTATTTGGCAATGCCAAAGGAATGAGAATTCTCCTTTTTTTTTGGTGAAAGAGAAATCTCCTTTTGAGCTCATGGTTAAGGTTGTTAAAACTAGACTCTACATTGAGAAGGTGAGGATTCTTGAAACATAGATTTGTACTGTTGTAAGATGATACGGAAGAATCTACCGGAAATGCTAAATAATATATAAACATAAATATATTAAACTAAACACCTACATAAAGCATGATGTGTAATGTTAAAATTAAAGAAACTTTAATAAATAAATAATAATTAACCAAAACTAAAAAAAAAGATCTTTAAAACCCTTTGCCTAATAATGGAAAAAGGCTATAATAACCGAATGGGTTCTTGTAACCAAAAAAAAAACCTCCTCTTTAATAGACTAATGGTCTAAAAAATTCTAAACCTAAACTTAAAGTAGAAAAACACCATCCTTCCTTCATCACTTCATGTGTTGACCCTAGAGGAAACGGAGAGATGGAGACCGTTTGATCAAGAGAGAGAGATCGACACTAGAGAATGGGAGACAATGAAAGGATTGCGAAGCTGTTAAGATAGAAAAAGATAATGAGAGAGAGAGTAGCTTAGAAATGAGAGTGAGAAATTTAAAATTAGGAGGGAGGATTTGGGTTTTTAGGGTTTTAAAGAAGGCCAACAAAATTAGGAATTGGGTTGCATGCTCGCCGTGGAACTTTTTTCTGCTTCAGCCACAACGGAGATGACACCGTCTCTGGTTCCTCATAATTTAGCTCACGTCATGTTTCTGCTTGTAACGTAACTCAATAGGTGTTGGGTACCTCGTAGACTCGTCCGTCTCTACGAGTTGAGACGCCAGTCTAACAATCATGCTCATAATTACTTGCAAATAATGATAAGACATACTTAGTATTAATTTTCATTAAGATTCACTTTTTCAGTTAAAAACCACTAATTACTTGTTGAAATGTACAGTGTTTAGCTTGGAGTTCTGTTCATCCCATTGCATTTGGAAGACCTTAGATCGCTCCCTTTCATTTGTGCATTAAAAATTGTTTATGCATTATGATTGGCCGGAACATTTATTGTTATTGTAGGTCAGTTGGGAGTGTGCTTAGTTGCTCATTAACCTGTGAGTTCTGTATGAGATTGACGCTGCAGACACAACTGCTTCGTAGAAAATTTTCTGTTGCTTGATATCCTAAGATTGTTAAGCACTCCATCCTCTTGCTGAAAAGATTAAGCGTTAGTCAAATTTCTGATATCATGGAAACAAAACTAATAAAATATGAAGGGTCATGGGTAAAAACTGGTTTCGAGTGAGATTTAGATGTATATACTGCACGTAACTGCGTAGGTTCTTCCTACAAGAGCTGAATGCCAAAGAGGAACAAAATGCTCAAACAAATAAGGGTATTTGATTTGGACCAAATGAAAAATAAAGGTCTAAGGTAAAAGGAAAGACAAATCAAGCTCTACAACATAAAAGTATGATTCTCCCCTTCCAATTTAGTTTAAATAAGATCAAATAAATTTTTAAAATCATATTTAAAATTTGGTCCTATCTATTAAAAATATCAATTATTTTAGTTTTCAATTTATAATTTATTTAGTTTTCGTCTTGTCGATTCTATTTAGATAGTTTGCAGCTCTTACCCTTTGCGGTTTGCCTGTTATAATCCTGTAATAACCATGTTCTTTTCTTGGTCGATTCAAACAATCATGCACATGTTACTTGTTATCTTAATTCTAACTTCCAATTTTCAAAGATTCTAGCCAAATAGCAAATGAATTAAAAAAGTTTCACCTTACCTTCACGTCCACTCTTCCATTGAATTTCTCATTTTCCTTTTTGGTGTGAGGGGTTTTTTTTTATGAAAGTAATGTATTTTAAAAAAAATTATGTCTTAAGGGTTGTTTTCACACAATTTACATCTTTGGGACTCTTTTATATGTTTTAAGGGTTGTCTTTTCCCCCTGAGCGTTTCATAATGCACACAATTTTCCTCTTTATGTATTTATTTCTGTTAATTTTCTTGATTTGTTTAACTACAAATGTCTTAATTTATCAATCAAACAAATAAAAATAAATATAGAAAAATATTTGAATTTTTTTAACTTGAGTTGCAAAAACAAAAAAAAAAGTATGCTTTGAATTTTTTTAATCTTTTTAATATAAAATATTACTAGGTATAAAATGTTTAATGTTACGTTTGTCTTTTTTTTAAAAAAACGTTAGGTTATGAACATAAAATAAAAAGTTATATTAAATTATCACTTTTATTTTATTTTTAAGCTTTTTATTATTAATAATATTAGTATTGATTTGATTGATAATATTGTTGTTATTACATTATTATTATTATTATTATTATTATTATTATTATTATTATTATTATTATTATTATTATTATTATTATTATTATTTACATTACTCTTTTTTATTTTTTGTTAAATTATTGTTTCAAATTTTATATTTCAGTAAATGACAATTTTTTTAGTGAAATATTTAAAACAGTTTTCTCACTTTTTATACTTAATAATATTTTATATTAAAACATTTTTCTTGATTTTTTTGCTGTGATTAATAAATTGCAACATTTGTAGTTAAACAAATTAAGGAAATTACAAAAGCAAATACATAAAGAAGAAGAACATGTGCATTATGAAACGCTCTATGAAAAGATGACAGAGAAATAAGAGTTGTGAAAACGCTCTATGGTAGTGTCACATCAAACTGATACAAATTTCATAAGTCATATGATAGTTATGCGATACTAAAGTCATATTAAACTACGATGACATACAAAAGAACCTAAGATATGTAAATTGTATAGAAAAAGGCCTCAAAATATAAAAAATTTTAAAAAATGCATTATTCATTAACAAAAAATCGTGTTACGGAAAATCAAAAGAGAAACAAATTTACACTGTTATCAAATTCATGAAATAGCAATATGTGAAGTAGTTTCATTTTTAGTGATGTAGGTTGCCCAGCTTGTATCAGACAAGACAAATGTTTAAGGGTGTTTGTGGTTGGATCGGTTTTGTTGGAATGTATGATGACATTATGGTTTGGTTGAGTTTGACTCAGTTTTCATATGTAGATCCAAAACCGGATCCAGACCACAGACAATGCAGTTTTTTTATGGGTTGGGTTGATCACTTTTTTGTTATTTTAGATCGGTTAAACAATTTTGTTTTGTTCAGCTCGGATGATGAACATTCTTACCAATGCTCATAATGAATCATGACAAGGACAAATTATATTCTCGTCACACTAAATTTTTATTTTCACCTTTACTTATTTGTTTTAACTAAAAAATATAAAAGTATCATCTCATTAAACCATTTTTATTTCCTCTTTTCCTCCAACAAGATTTACCTCACCTTTTCCTTTTGTTTCTAGTTCGTTTGTTGGTTCACTCGATTGTCGATGTATGATATGATTTTTTTCTTCAGCTTTTGTTCATTTGTTTGAACATATTTGTTATTGAATGGGTATATTTAAAACTTATCAAATAAATAAATCCAGAATTTACCAGATAAACAAATTTAAAACTTGTTAAATAAACTAATCCGAAACTTATAAGATGAATAGGTCCAAAGCTCTACAACTGAACAAATATGTAAAATTTTCAAGTATGAACAACTTTACATTCACGAGAATGAATCACTAAATATGAGATCTAGAAGAATATAATATACTGATAATATGTAAATTACATTCACAAAAAGCTTTAAGGATGATGGAAACTCATAAAAGGTTTAAAGATTTTGTTTCGGGCTCGATATCGGCCCCTAATCCTCAAAGCAGCCGATGTGGACCTATGAGGAGACAACATATAAGCCCGGAGTCATAAGCCCCTTTGAGTAGCTAATGACCAGAGTCACGAGAAGATAAGACGAAACCAGCACCGGTCAAACCTACAAAGATCAGTCCCCATATGATGTACAGACCTGCTCCGGCACACAAAATGAGACGTGACATGACACTCTTTCACTATAAATACAGTAAACATCCTCATATGTGGTAAGCTCTAGTACCCATCATATTAATCCAATATAGCTCCGATGTTAGAATTCGAACTGACTTGAGCGTCGGAGTGTCTTTGCAGGTGCCACCCTTTTCGCTCCTCAACACGTTAGGAAGGAGTTCAGAGCTTGTCAAAGTCCACTAACACCGGTCCAGTCCATGAGACCGGTTCAGTCCACAAGATCGGATCGGGATAACCATCCTCTAATTTCACTTACACATCAAATCATGAGTCTAGACATCGGTTGTGAATAGTATTTTAACCCCTGCACCCCGGCCAGATCATTGGCACGCTCAGTGGGACCCGTTAAAGGAATTCCCACTCAGTTTTTGAAGTCTCACTGACATAAAAAGGAAGACCAAAGACTGGTGTAAAAGGTAATTTGAGATTTCCTCTTAATTTCAAAGAGACCACAACAACTTGAAATATGCGCAACAGTCACATAATGCCACATTCAGTGAAATGAATTGAAGATTAAAATAACCCTAAAGTGGCTGTAAAGTCATAACCCCAAAGCGTTAAAAAACTCTAGAATGGTTATGAATTTACGCCCCGAAAAGGTTAAACCCTAAAGTGGCTGTAAAGTCATAACCCTAGAATAGTAAAAAAACCCTAGATCGATTATGCATTTACACTCTGGAGTGGTTAAACCCTAGTGGCTATAAAATCATAACCCCGAAGCGATACAAAACCCCAGAGTGGTTGTGCATTTACACTCCGAAGTGGTTAACCCCCAGGGGCTGTAAGTTAGTAACCTCAGAGTGGTTAAGAAACCCCAGAGTGGTTATACATTTACACCCTGAAATGGTAAAAAAAATCCATGAGCGGTTACTTAACTACACCTTGGAGCGATTGCAAAACCCCCAGGAATAATTAAGTCCCCTATTTTACAAGAATATCGGTAGCAAAGTCCCAAAAGCAACACTCTTTGATACGGGAGCAAGAAAGAATATCTACAAGTCTGAACGGAGTATTAGCCAAAACTACTTGTTAACATGCGAATATGATTGGGGTAGACTTGATCAATGTCGAAACAAGTATCACCTACTCTGAGCAAAGTAACTACGTCATTGCATAGTTGACACCGGAAAATAATCAAGATTGGTTAACACCGGTAAGTATCCATTAAGATTGATTTTAATTACTCACCAATTGTGTGTAAAAGAAGGTATAACGTTTTAGAGTTATAAAAGCTAAACGTACGCATAGACAAATGTAAGAAAATCACTGAAGTTAAAAGCAAGGCACGATGGCCTTAAGAAAAATAATTGTCTGACAGCGGTGCTGAAAGCCATCTCATCCAGGTCCTCAAATTGGAGAAGCTCCTCCTGCCAATCTTTTTTCTCTTGGGCATGGGTCTCCTTTAGTGACCTCACCTTAACTTTAAGTTCTCCATTTTTCTTCTCAGCATTAGCTTTTCCAGCAGCAGCTTCATCATGCTTAGCTTGCAATGCCTTGAGAGCATCCTCAACAGCCTTAAGTTTTTTCTCAGCTTCATCCGTCCTTTTGGATGCCGAGGTGAAATCATCCTCCAATTCCTTGGCCCGTTGTTCTTGAGCGGCAAGAGCAGGTTGAGCTTCAACTCTTAAGGCTTCAGCCTCCTTCATCCGATCTAAGCACTGCTCAACCTCAACAGTGGAATAGTAAGACTGGCTCAGAGAATACAGGACCGCGAACGCTTCAACTAAATTAAAGATGGCCACTTTCATCACACTTCAGACTTCTTCAGAGCGCAGGTCCTTTTTCAGCTTGAACGGAATCTAAAACCAGGCCGGAATCTTTCCTATAGCCTGCAAAAAGTTAGAGATTCTGGAGTTACACAAAGAGCATCGGTTGCGGCAGGTTGAACCTCATCTAGCACATTCTTAGGAGGTTCGACGTCGTTCAGATTATGGCTGGCATCAGGTCCATCCAACCGTTGTTGGCCGTTGTTTCTTTTTGGCTCCCGGTGTGGAGCATCCTTACTGGTGCATTTCCCCCCTTATCGCTGGCTCCTGTGTCCGTCGGAGTTAAATTCAGGGAATTTACTTTCTCCACTGGAATGCTCACTAGCTTGGTAAAGGTGCGCTTAGGAGTAACACAGTTTTCAGCTTCAGCCACAATAGTATTTTGGGCTTCATCTTGCTCCCTTAGTTTTTTTAAGAGGTCAATGCATGCCATTTCCCCTGCAAAATGAAAAATAAAGACATGAGCATATCGGGTAATAGACGGTATGAGTTAAAAATAGTAGTGACATAATCAGATAAGCATCCAGCAAAACTTTGTAGGAGATTTTGAAAAAAGTTGTAAAAGCCTTCAAGGCTTTTAACACCATCCTCGACTCTGGAGAAAGAGTGGCTTTGCTGACGGAATAAGTGTTACTAGTCAAAAGGAAGTGCTTATATGACCAGCCGGTGTAAAACTTCCTAGAGAAGTTAGTATTCTCCCAGAACACTGGCTTTCCATCGTTCACTTTAACTTTGATGAAGGAATGCTTAAAGTTCACCCTGTCTGTTTTGGCCGACTCTGTGAAAGATTCAAAGTTGGAAATCTTTGAGTTACATCGGAGGTTGATGAAGCCAAGATCATCTCTGGGGTTACCACGACGTATGACTCCATAGTAGGAAAAGAGTAATGCAACGGTAGGGATAAAGTGAAAAAACTCTCCTAGGACGTTAAGGGCTTTTACCAAACCCCGATCATTGGGAAGAAGTTGGCTTGGGGCGCAATCAAGGAACCAGAGTACCCCAATTTCAAACTCAGTCATGGGGAACCAGACTCCAATCTTTAAGAATAGCATCTCGTACATGAAGATGTACCTCGACCCTGGTTGATGATAGATACGCTCCGATGGAAGGGGATAGAAAATGATGAAGTAATCTTCAAATTCTTCCCTGAAATAAACGATCACATTTTCAATGATCACATCGTCCAATTCCTCGACATACCGGGATGGAAGACATAATGACTCTTCATGCACCCAAAAGTAAGGATCTTTAACCTTCTCAACAAGCCAGTTGATCTGATATGCAACTATGTTAGTCTCTTGAGGGTTAGTTGCGATAATAGGAGAGTCAGTATCGGAGTTTCCGTCTGACGCCATGGGTTGAATGACATGGTGAAAGAACGGTATACAGTTGTAAAAAGCCACATCGTCAGCTAAATACAAGTTAGCACTACTACCAGGCTCACTAGCAGAACCCACGTCAAAACCAGACGATGTGGGGGACGGTGTAGAGGAGCAAGAAGATGTATCCAACTTCTGTAAATCCCATGATGGCATCCGTAGAGGATGCCAGGTCCCTGGATTCCCCCGTCGATGTCGAGCCAACCCAGCATTAGCTTCATCAGTACGGAAAGAAAGTTGATATAAGTTCTCCCTCCGCGGTTTACATCAAGATTGAACTGATGAAGGGCCTGACAGCCCATCAACGGAGTCATTGCTTGAGCTGTTGCCTCCCATACCCTTCTATGTTCAGAAACTAGTTAAGGAAAAGACGGTATTGAAGTACCTGTTGAGACGATATGGCTAGTCTTCCTTGTACGACCCAGATTCTTGAGTAACACCGAAGTAAGCTGATACCAGAGCAGCAACACTTCGATACGAAGAACAAGTGAGAACTACTGGCCACCACACCTGTACTTATAGATAAGGATGGAAATGGGCCAGACTGTTCGTCGGAGGCCTATGACCCGGCTCATTTAAAGCCTACATAGGTCAGGATTGTCGGGCTAGAAGGTCGGGCTTAGGCTTTTAAAAAAGCCTTTTTAATTAAGCAGGTCAGGCTATAGGCTTTCTAAAAAGCCTTTGAAGCCTAACAAGCCGGTATTAGATTAATTGTTAATTAGTTATATATATGATATATTTATAACATAAAATAATATATATATATATATATAATATAAATTAATATTACAAGTTTACAATTAAAAAAAATTAGGAGGGAATGAAACATAATTTTTTTTAGGTTGGTTTTGGCCTTTTAAAAGTCTCACTATAAACAGGCCTTTTAAATACGCTTACAGGACAGGCCTTGAAACAGGCCAGACCAGACCTTAAAAAAAGCTTATGACAGGCTAATAGGTCAGGCTCAAGCCTTAAAAATTTGATATAGGCCAGCCTCAGGCCTTTTAAAGCCCGGTCTGACCCGGCCTATTTCCATCCCTACTTATAGAGAAGGCTTAGGGAGCGAAGAGTCACAAGAGTTGTTGCTCTAATTTATGACACAACATTTCGCATTCTGTCTGGGCCCATAACAGTTGACCTATTAGAGACGACGCTTCACATTCCGGCAAAAGGGCGCAAAAAATGTCAAGCGACGCAGCAAATCAAAGCGCGACATGTGTCACAGACCTTAAGAAAAAGTGCGTGATTTCAACTAAAGAAAAAGCATTAACAACCACACCGTCAATAAGGCCACACCGTCTGGTGGAAGGTCACAACGTCTGATTCAAGCTTGTCACCACTTCAGTCTATAATAATGGAAAGCAAAGATTTGTTCTAATTACCTTTAATATCGACACTCTGGTAAAGACATCGGTTGGGTAAAATTTCAATTTTGTACTTAACAAATTTGTATTTCAGTCTTCATGATGCAGGAGTTAAATAGCCTATTAAAGCAACTCCTAAGTCATTTCAACAGACTAGGGGGCATGTTCTAGGCTCAATACTGGCCCCTGATCCTTAGAGCAGCTGATGTGGACCCATGAGGAGACAACATATAATTTCACTCAACACATCGACCTCGAACAACCATTTCACACTTCCAACGACCGGAGTCATAAGCCCTTTTGAGTGGCTAATGACCGGGGTCGTGAGAAGATAAGACCAAACCAACATCGGTCAAACTTGCTGAGATCAGTCCTTACGTGATGTACGGACCTGCTCTGGCACACAAAATAAGGTGTGACATGACACTCCTTCCTTCGCTATAAATACAGCAAACACCCTCATAAGTGGTAAGCTCTGGTACCCATCTTATTAATCCAATATAGTTCCGATGTTAGAATCTAAATTGACTTGAACGTCGGAGTGTCTTTGCAAGTACCACCAACCTTCGCTCCTCAACGAACTCATCAAAGTCCACTGACACCGGTCCAGTCCATGAGACCGGCCCAGTCCACGAGATTGGATCGGGATAACCATCCTCCAAATTCACTTACACATCAGATCATGAATCTGAACACTGATTGCGAACGGAGTACTTTACCCCACACCTGATTTCAGATAGTTAAGGTAGAGAGAATTTAAATTTGATGTGTTTTGAGACATAATGGGCTCGTTTGTTTAAACTTATTTTAAGAGATAAATGTTTTTTTAATTAAAATAAGTACTTATTTTAAATTTTAACGTGTTTATTTAAAGTTTCAAAAATAAGCAGAAGCTGAAAATAAGCTGATGTCAGCTTATTTTAAGAAGCAACTCTGATCTGCTTATTAAAAAAGTGATTATAAAAGAAACGTTTTTTTATAATCACTTTTTTAATAAGCTTAAACAGGCCCAATATATTTAACAAATGAAAACCATTAGATAAAAGAATATCTCTTTAAAAAAATTTACAAAATAAGCAAGGAGGTGAAAATAAAAATTCAAGTTTCATGGGAACTTTAAAAATAATATTGAAGTAAAAATTTTATTTTTAAATGATTTAGCATGCATTAACATCATTAGATCATGTTAAAGAATTCGACTATTTTGTGGGAAGAACAAGCAAACTTATCATACTCAACCCATTTTGATAATTTTAGTCAATTTTTCTTTTTTTAACAAGTCAATTTTTATTTAATTAAGAATAAATGAATAATACATATTTCGGTAGAGTACATAAAATATCATATTCTTACTTGGGCTCCAACTTTTCGTTGCTAGTATCACATTCTAGTTATATTCAAGGGCCAACCAAATTGAGACAAGGCAATAAAAAAAATTGTTGACTCAACAAAAAAAAATTAATCATCTTGAATATGAACTATAAGATTTTTTTTATCTTTATTCTTCCATTTTCATGACTTATTACCAAACTCCTAATCATTTAAAACAGTTCGGGCTGTCGTTCAGCTACTTCCCTTTGGTAGATGCTAGCTTGCATGCTCATAGCATAATTCAAATTTCAAATTCAGTGCACATATTATATCACACACACATGAAGAACTTTTCTTTACTTCAACCCTTCTAGTGTTAATCATGGGATTTGTTGCCTGTACAGAATAAACCATAATAGTTCAATACGCTTCATCCTCATTTACTTTATTATATCACATATGGGACTGAATCCATACAAACTAGTATTAGAGGATAGGGCATATCAATAAATCGAAACCTAAAAAACTACTTCATTTATAGTCGTTGACAACGGTAAAGTGTAATGAAGACACTACCTGCCGACCCAAATTTGAATACCAAAACATGGCACAAAAAGGTGAAAAAGAGACAGCTAAGTTACCTAAAAATAAAGAAAGCAAAAACAGACAAGAGACATTTTTGAATTGTAGTGACCCCTTTTTTGGATAGGAGAGAAAGAAACACTCACATAAATGCAAGAGGGTGCTCTAGTAATGTGATTAGACCCTCACATTCACATTCACACCCAAAACTTGGATGCAATATGCAAGTATTTCTTTCAGCTTATTCCTCTAAGCATGCCTGGTCTGAAAATCCTTCATGAAAGCCACCAATTTCTCAACACCAGCCAAAGGCATGGCATTGTAAATGGAAGCTCTCATACCTCCCACAGACCTATGACCCTTGAGCTGAATCATCTTCTCCTTAGCAGCCTCCTTGATGAACTCAGCCTCCAATTCAGACTTCTCCAGAGTAAAAGGCACATTCATCAAAGACCTCACATATTTCTCAACAGGGCTCTTGTAGAACCCATTGCTCCCATCAATGGCATTGTAGAGAATCTCAGCTTTCTTCTTGTTCTTCTTCTCAACCTCCACCAAACCCCCTTGTTCCAACAAGTCCTCAAACACCAAGCCACACATGTAAATGCCATAACAAGGAGGTGTATTGTAGAGTGAATTGTTCTCATCATGAATCTTGTAATCAAGCATCACAGGGGTCACATCCTGAGCCTTCCCAACCAAATCCTTCCTGATGATCACAATGGTCACACCAGAGGGCCCCACATTTTTCTGGGCCCCGGCATAGATAACCCCAAATTTGGACACATCCACGGGCTTGGAACAAAAATTTGAAGACATGTCAGCAACCAAGACTCCATTTTTATTCATGGGAACAGGGTAATCCTTAAACTCAACACCATGAATGGTCTCATTAGCACAAATATGCAAGTACCCAGATTCAGGGTTCTGCTCCAAATCATGAAAAGATGGAATCTTTGTATACTTTTCAGATTTCCCAGACCAGATCACCTTGGGTTTACAGTACTTCTGTGCCTCCTTGAAGGCCTTGTCACCCCATGAACCCGTGACAACGTAATCAACAGCGTCGTTCGGGGTGCAGAGGTTCAGCGGCACGGCCGCGAATTGGGTGGTGGCGCCGCCCTGGAGGAACAAAACGGAATATTCCGGCGGGATCTGGAGGAGGGAGCGTAGATCGGATTCGGCCTTCTGGATTATGGAGAGGAATTCTTTGCCTCTGTGGCTCATCTCCATAACGCTCATGCCGGATCCGCGCCAGTTGTAGAGCTCGGACTGCGCCCGGAGGAGAACGTTTTCCGGTAAGATGGCAGGGCCGGCGGCGAAGTTAAAGACGCGATCTTGGGATTGGGTGGTGAGAGGCGGTGGCTGCGATTGGACTTGGGTGGCGCATTTAATCGATGCGGGTTTAAAGGAAGCGCGTTGGGAAGTGAGGGGAAATGGGTTTCTGTGGGTGGTGCGGTTTTGGAGAAGAGTGTGTGGTGAAGTTGCCATTGACATGGTTGGTTGGTGGTGTTATGGGCGGGGGAGAGAGAGAGTGTGTGTGAAGCTTTTGTGCAGCGTTTGGGGTTTGTTTTTTAATGTTTATGGAAATGGAGATGTTTGTTTGTGGCAAAGATCTGAATCCCAAGTGGGGATGATTTATATTGAGTCACAGATGTGGATGTCTAGTGTTGTTCTGATTCACCAATGGTTTTTTTTCTTTTTTTTCAAGAGTTGTGAATATCGGTTATAATTTATAAATAATGTTTTTTTAAATAAGCTCTGTCTGTAAAATAATTTTACAATACGTGTATTTAGAATTTAAAAAATGGGAGTGTAAAGTATTAGTATTTGTTCAGAATTCAGTGCTTAAATAATAGAGGATTTTATTAATATCAATTCTACGAAATTCACGCATTAAAATTAATACTATTTCTTTTTACAAATAATTATTTTTACTTTATTTTTATGATGTAACATGTATTTCAATAAAAATTATTATTTTTAGATATCTAAAGTCACTTTTTAAAACGGGATGGTTTTATAAAACCCAATAATAAAACACCAGATTTTTTTAAACATACAATTACTGCATCCTCCGAAAAAAATAGAGATTTGGGTAGTGACTTTTTTGTATTACTACTGTTGTTTCCTTATTGAAAAAATTAATTGGTTTTGTTGGCATGTTTATTTGTTTTAACCCCGGAATTCATCAGAATTCAAGACAATACCTAAAATAAATAATTCTACATGTTACCTGTTATTTATATATTTAAGACTGTTGTGTTAGGGACTATGTTTAACAATTTAAAGTAGTTTTAGTTTATTTTATTAGTTTAAAAATTTGTTAGATAAAATAGTCATATTTGGTGAAGGAACTTATTTTAGTAGCTTCTGACATTTTTAAATAAATTACTAGAAGTAGCATTTAAACTTATAAATTCTGAATTTATTTTATTTTTATAATTTTATCCTTATTAATATATCTTTTTTTAAAAAAAGTCCTCATTTTTAAATATATATATATATATATATATTATGTAATTTAAAAGCTAGTTTTAACAAATACATTTTAATTTAATCGTGATCTGACCGGTGTCCGGGGTATAATGTACACCTTGTACAACCAGTGTCAAAAGTACTTCACTGTCTCTTTATTTTACACCGTCTCAGTTCGGTATCATAAACACAGGTTTAGTGGGAACACTGCATGCTTCACGTTAAGGTGTGCTTTAAGTTAATTTCAATTATGGTTGATGGAACACACCGGGGATGTACCTGCAAAATGGACTCATGTGCTTAAGTTAATACATGTGTTACGAGAAATAAAGAAATTATGGAGGTAGTTAGGGATAGTAAATGTTGTCTTGTGCAATTAATGAATGACTTATATTTATAGAACTTCCCTGAGTGCAAGTCGTGATTTGACCCTTGACATTGCACAGTGTTTGTAGTCTTTTGTACATGAGCAAGTTGCCTACTAGCGTTTGACTCTCAGGTGTCAGCTTTTTTAACTGGGGTCTAGTTCACAAATCTGTACTGAGATTTAATAATCACTTCGATTTTAAGGCACCTCTTCCAGCATTTATCTTGACTTAACACTTATTTATAATTCCGCAGTGTTATTAGCCTTTAGGGACCGGTATACACAGCAGATTAGTTAGCATATTAGTTTTAAGTTTTTAACTAACTTGTCGCCTTTCCACTAGCTTATTGGATTATTCATGATTAAATCAAATTATATTGTATATGGATTAAATCAAATTCTGATTAGTAAAAAAATTCAATTATTCAGGATTAAATTAAATTACATTAGGTATGGATTAGTACCATTTTACATATCCTTCTGTTTTCCATAATATTTTGGATTTATTAGCAAAAAGGTGAAGAAACAGATTCATTATTCCATTTGCATTCCAATCAATTCAAGAACGAAACAAAGAATTAATGTTCCTTTCCAGCATCTCAATTCCTATAAAAATTTTATACTTTGGATCCTTTAACCAATGTCATAAAACTAGTGCTTAACATTTTCCTTAAATTATACTTAGACTATTCAACAAAGACACTCATTAGTTATTTCTTAATTTTATTTTATGAACAATCGCTAATGCTTTTAGAACTAGACCGATCATTGAACTGGTAAAGATATCAGTTTAAGTGAACCAAGTGAATTGTAATCAAATTGGGGACCGTACCGTGGTTGAACTAGTAATAATAAAGAATTGACTTAGATCAGTTATATAACTGGTTCACTGTTTAAACGGATTGATTCAGTTCAGATAATAATGACAATTACTGCTCAAGGTACTTCTTACTATTTACATTTAGTTTGTTAATAAGAAAACAATCAGAAAAAATAATAGGAATAAAATTTTAGGTTATTTGTTTTATGATAAAAGAATGTGAAATTGAAAAAAAAATATTTTTTATTTTTTCTGTTTATAAGAAAAATATAAGAAAAATAAGAATAGTAATCATGAAATTATCCAAATGCCTTTCTTTCTCCCAACCCTATCTTTCTCTTTACCATCATTGAATCCTTTTTAACAAGGAATTATAATAGAGTTATTTTGCTAAAAACAACTACTTGGCATGTTTTCTCATGGTGGAGTGTGAGAAAAATGTGCATAATTCTCCCATACTTTTCATGAATGGTTCAACAAGTTTATAATCATTTATGGTTGTCGTATTTTGTTTGAAATCTCGTTTGTTTGGTTTGAAATTAAAGTATAGTGAGGTAGAGACTAATTTATAATTGAGAGACAATATGGAATTGTAGTATACTTTAATTACAAAATAAACAAATGAGATCTTAAAAAAGATACAATGATTTTAAATAAGATCCAAACACTAGGAAATAACAAGAAAACATATTTTTCTTTCTCAAGTTTTTTCCCCTCGAACTTTTCCCACTCATCAAACACACAATTAGTAATTTATAACTAAGGAAATTGTTATATCACTAAAAGAAGACATATTTCTAAGCAAACATATTGTTAGTAATTGATAACTAAGGTTTGTTTGAAATGGTTATGAGCTTTTTGGTCTTTGGTTTTGCAAAGTATATTTAAAAATAAAACTTGTTCGTAAAAAAAGTGCTAAGTTGAGTTTTAAATTATTTTTAAAAGTAATGATTTTTAGTCATATTTAAAAATAAAAAATGATTTCTTTAATTTTGCTTTCATTTTTATAAGCCTCTGACTTTACATCCAAAACCACTACCACCAACACTACACCATTGTCCCCATAACCGCCACTATCATAACATCTTCACCACCACTACCACCACAGTCGTACAACCTCACCATTATCATCACCACCGTCATTGTCATCACCACCATCATTACCACCACCACCACATCCACAACCATCGTTATCGCTATTACCATAACCACCATCGCCTCCGCCACCACCACCTTTGTGCGTCATCACCAATATTGTTGTCATTACCACCACAATCACCGCCACCATCACAACCACCACCACCTCACCACCTCTACATTGTTGCCACCATGGTTGTCATGGCCAATACCACCATTACAATCATCACTTTCTCATGATGTCATCACTACTATCACCATCAATACCACTGCCATTATCACTACCGCCATTGTCACCATAACCACCACCTTTCCATGACAATTATTGTCATCACCACTGCCACTTTTATCATGGCCACCACTACCACCTCCATGATTATATTATTGTTGTTGTTTACATGTAATATAATTAAACTTAAATAAAAACTTTGTAACAATTTTTTAAATTTTAAAACTATAAAAACTAAAATATAAAACTAATTAACATATAACAAATTTTAAATTTTAAACTAATAGAATATAAACCACCCGAGGCTCAAAGAAATTGGTATGCCACCAGAGGAAGGCATATTTTTGAGCACTTAGTGCAAGCAAATTTTAAATGTATAACTTCCATTCATGATCATATATTAAAATATTGACACCCTCGTAACTATTTTTTAAGTAATACTCCCTCTATTTTGTTAGTTAATGATATTTTTGGAGTTTTAGTTTATTTTTTATGTAAAATTAATGTAAAATTATTTATTATTTTACAATTTTACCTTTTATAAATGCATATTTGATTAAAGAATGTATTGAGTATTTCTATCATTGTTTTTTTGGTAATCAACGGGCTAACGTTTATATTTATATTATTTCTTATTCTTAACAATCTGAAATAAGAGAATCAAGTAATAAATTTTTATAGCATACAAAAGTATCAATGATTTTTCTTAATTCTTATGTGCTGAAGTGCCATAACAAATAGAGGGAGTAAATTGAAAGAATTAACTTATGTAAGGATTTCTATTCTTATTTACCAAAGTACGTCAATATAATTGCTAACTAGTTGTATTCATCGAGTTTTTGACCAATTTAGGGTCTTTAGGAAAAAAATAGTAAGTGTATGGTGTTTTCCAAAGTAATTAGTGGTCTAGGGTAGTTTCAGTCAAATCAGGGTTTTAAATTCCTACGATGAAAGGATAAAATTCTGAAATCGTATGGTCACCAAGTGAATTTATGCGTGCATGACACTTGTCAGGACCATAATAAATTTGTCTCTTGGAAGGATGAAATTGTGGTCAAATTCATACTTCCACTAGGCGAAATTGTCACTTGTCAAGGTCATGCTTTTCGTATCTTTGAAGGATGAAATCGGTGCTAAATTCGTCCCCTCCCTAAACGAAAATGCTTCTTTATATCCGAACCCCATGTTCATTGGTGCATTTGCTATTTGTGATAGTTCTATCTCTCTGATCAAGGGTGTTGCATTTTAGGTATGTTCTTTTTACAACATATTTATTGAATTTGTAGTAAGTTTCTTCAATTATATGTATGGCTACTAGTATTTGGAAAAGTTTAAAAGGGAAATTAATATGAAGAGTCTTTTTTCAAAGTTGTTGAATTTAAGGATTGCAGGAATGCCTTCTTCGATAATTGTGATTTTATACACTAATGGGCGAAAATATGAAGGCATTAGGTGGTATACATTTGAGGGTGAGACGGGGTTGATGCAGGTCAAGTGAGGTATTATTGTTAACCAACTGAAAGAAAAAATAGTTACTAAGTTGGAACTTAAAAAGACTGTAGGGGTTTAGGGCTTATACTGACAAGGTGGAGAGGGTATATGTCGTTGCATTCCGAACTACCTCATCACTTGATCTGAGTGATGCCACTCAACTATGTTGGTGCACAAAAGTGGTGCTCTCCACAAGTCTGAGCCTTGCATACAAATTTCAAGCAACGTCTATAATACTTCATCAGTATAAGGGGTCCACACAATCTTTACAACATACATAACAGAATACATTAGTTAATGAATTTGAATGGTTTATGCATACATTTTAAGATACGTTTTATTTGGTCAAATGCATGCCGGTAGAAGTTAATGTCCTGTCTCACAGCCTTGAAGGTTTGACTACCTAACCACTTATAATGAAGTTGGGCGTTAGAACAATTACCGTTTTACATACAAATGCACATGACAATATTTTGTTAAGAACTTAAATTAAAATTTAAATAATAAATAATTTTGTTACCTCGCAACATAAGAGGTTCCTAGAAGTCTATCACGAAGAGGGACATTTGGAGCAATACTGGGAAACTTGTCCCAAGCCCATACATGAAGTAGTAGATTAAGACCGTAAATTGATGACCGATCATAATCAATGGACTTACATAACTCACGGTACAAATAACTCAATGTTGTAGAACCCTAACTGTATTCACCACACGTATCAAGGTTTTCCAGTAACAACAGGTACTTCAAAGAAACCATGCTACTAGATTGATATGAGAATATAACACCACCAATCAAGCGTAGAATATAAGCTCTAGTGTATCTCAGCAACTGTACGTCATTCCCAATGTGATCCTCAATGTGGGTGAAGTTGTTTGAAAGCCACTTCATCATCAAATAACCAACATGAAATGCATCGTCAGGTAGATAAAAACCAAACAAGTTTTGTACCATTGCCTTCCAATCTCTTTCTGATGTATCAGTTATCAAGGGTTGACCATCCATTCGCAACCCAACTTGCATTGTCACATCTTGTAGGGTAACATTACACTCACCGGTGGCATATGAAATGTGTGTCTCAGGCCTCCACCTTTCCATAAGTACAGAAACCAAAGCAGGCTCCACCTGAAAAAAATGAAGTTGAGCGATCCTAAGAAAACCAACCCTCTGTAACAGTGACATAATTTGTTGCGGAATAGAACCTCTTCCGCCATAGAAAAGCAATGCACGTCTACATTTTAAAATCATGTCTGCTCTTCCATTCCATATTAATTGTGATACATGCACATTTTGAAATCTCAAGAGTGATGGATTTTTAAGGCCAAAATTAATCTTGGTTGATTGTCGCATTGATGGAGATGATGCATCTATCCTACAATACACACATCATTATTTTACGCGCCCTAAACATAGTAAAAAATATTGTCACACAAAAATACTTTAAATAATAAATAAAATATATTCTTATAAATAAAATGCTTTTACATACTATCAATTAGTGACATATATTTTTACTATTCCCAAAACAAAAAACATTACCAACTAAAAAATATTCTCATAAATAAAATACTTTCACATACTATCAACTAGTCAAATACATTTTTACTATTTCCTAAACAAAACCAAAAACACTATCAATTAAAAAAATATATTCTCATAAAATACAAAACAAAAACTTATTGTTAAAATTATTCATTTTATTGTTTTATCTTCACAACATTATTTTACAACTATTAATATATATTCAACATATCATCTTATATCTACACATCTAAACTCTACTATTACATAAACAAATCACATCATCAATAAAAAAATTAAACTTTTAAAAGATTAAGAGATACATTAATCTTTGATTTGACAGAAATCACCCTAGACAACCACTTTGGTTTCAGCCCCACATTTCCCATTTATTTTGTAAAGGACCTCAATTGGGTAAAAACTCGTATTCATCTAGTCCTTTATACTCTCTTGTTAATTCCAAGGAGTCGTCTATGAGTTTCTTAAAATATGAATGCTTAAATAAACTTATTTTATAAACAAAATATTATTATTATTATTATATTTTTCTTCTTTTTTTTTCTAAGCAGTACGGAACTTTACCTACTTTATCGTACACTCTTTATAAAAATCACGTGAAAAATCAAAACTCTTGAAAAGATTTGTCATAAAAAGATGTCACCATCATCTACCATACAATTTGCAAAGGTGTGGTTGGTGGCAGTAAGAAGTTGTTGTGTGCTCCTCTTGTTTTTATATTGGAGAGTAGGAAAAAGGGAGTGAGAAGAATTATATTAAATTTTTTGTTCATAACTTCAATTTTATACTTCCTACCGTTTTTTTATAGATGGTTTTAGGATTTAGATTTTTTAAATATATAATTTTTATAAGATTTAAGATCATATTGTTTTAAATTATAATATCTTTTAAGAATTCAATATTATATTAAATATTAAATATTCTCCAATAAAATGTATGCACATATAGAAATGATTAAAAGAATAAGTATTAATTACATTATTTAATATATGTATAAAATTTTTAAAACTGAGGTCGTGGGGAAGTAGTTTGGAGCTGAATGTGTATAAAATTCTTAAAACTGAGATGTTGTTTGGACTTTGGACTCCAATTCTGAATTCTCGCATTATTAAAAGCTGGCGGCGCTCCAAGTTTACAAAGGAAGATCAAACTTTTCATGTTATTTGTTATATCGCAATTATCATTTATATTAATCAAATCCGTATAATTTTACATAAAATAATATATGGAATAAAAAAAATATTTCAAATAAGTATTAATATAATATTTATAATTTTAAAATAAATTTAACACAATTTTATAAATTTTCTCATTTTAGGTTACAAAAAAACCTCTTATTATATACACATGCAATGCAAGACAAAAGAACTCGTTGGTAAATCACTGCTCATCGCTAGAGTTGGTAAAAATGGGCGGGTTTAAACACACAAAGTTGAAACTCTAATCAGTATAGATTTTTTGATTTGGTTTAGAAAGAGGATGCATCTAACGTGGGCTGAATGACCTTGATATTTTTCTTTGCCTCAAAAAAGTTACAAAGCCAACACGATCCACGTTGTCAAAATGGGCAGATTTGGGCATAACAAGCTATGACCCGAATTAATGCAATTTTTTTATTCAATCTAAGAAAGCCCATGACCCAAAAATTTCAGTCTGTTTAAGGTGATCTGTTTGTTTCACTAACTATAATCACTACTCATATGTCTCATTTAAAAGTCAAAACTTGCTTCCCATCCAAGAAAATATTTAAAAGTGTGAAATTATCTCACTTTGAATACAATAATTAGACTTTTAAATTACCAATAATTACACTTCTGGGGTTGCTTTGAAACTTTTAAAATACTATTTAAATGTCTGAGTTATTTAAAATTTAGTGTCTCGTCATTTTTGAATGATACACATTCCTAATTTTTAAAAGTCGTCAAATAAAGCACTATCATAGGAAATCCTTGTAACATCATTTCTAGAGGTACAATTAGAAAATCCATAAAATATCAATCATTTCTGACAATTTTAACCAACAAGAAAAATGTTAGAAATGCATTTATATTGATTTAATATATTATATTAAACTTATATTTCATTATAGCAATATATTTAAATACATTTAATAGAAATGAAATATATAATATTTAATACCAAAAGTATATTTAATATATTTTAAATACATATTAAATAAATTAAACATATTAACCAAATTAAACATATTATATTAAAATTATTATATTTATATATTTAACATAAATGAATATATACATAATATTTAATATTAAATATATTAAAAATATGCTTTTTAAATATAAAGAATTTATTATATAATATATAATATGTTTGTTAGAATCAAGAAGACTTAAAATTTATCTTAAGATTTGTTGATAACTAACATTGTGTATTCTAATCATATCATGTTATTATTTGATATGTGCGTTAAGTGTTTCAGGAAACATAAAGTCTTTGTTATAAAAGAAAGGGGGAGCTCGTATACTAAGAGTCTGATAGAAGTTCTCATAAGTCTGATCGTGACATGGACTCTACATTCTATATCAGAAGAAGAATCATAATACAACAAATAAAGAAGCACAAGGTGCTTGCTATAAACAAAAAAGGGAATCTTTGTAGTAAAAGTCTGGAAGGACCTTCATGCAAGTCTGGTCTCAACAAAAATCCTTCGGTCAAAAAACAAAAGAAGTCTTGAAGTCTAGGAACCCACCTCAAGGAAAAAGACCTTTTGTATCTGAATATTTTACCAGACTTTAATCAGAAAAGTCTTATATCTCATACCCTAAAGTCTGTGAAAATATCAAAACTCGTTCTCTCAAGTATCTCAACCTTCCAGACTCTGTAAAGGCATCTAAATTATTAAGAAAAAGTCTGGACAAAAAATATAAGTCTTAAGTATTATTGGACTAGACCTCAGACTTTATGATTTATTTATATCGATCATCAAGTATTTTCTGAACTGCTTATAACATTTTCTCTTAAGTACAAAAGCAATTTCAAGATATGAAGATCAGGTTGTAAAAATAAAGGGGGAGCGTATGTTTTAAAAGTCTGGTAGAATAACAAAAGTCTAATAGAAGCATCTTGAATAAAGAATTCCTCGTCAATGTTTGAAAAATATATTTTGGTGATGCTTTAGGAAAAATGATCATACCATATTTGTGTGCTTATCATCAAAGAACAAAAAGAACAAATCAACATGAGCAGCAGCTGCCAGCGTACCTACCTCTGTGAACTCTGATCACAAGTCAGAAAACTTTCTTAGACATCTCTGAAAGCAACTTCTCGTTTAATTAAGAATAAGTTCCAAAGGGTTTTGTACATGGAAAAGCATGAGAAACTATTTTCGTGAAAGTATCAAAATATGATTCAGACCTCTTTCAAGCTTGGATTTAACTTCGAGGTCTGATCTCCAGAAGCCTATGGCAAAATACCTTCAAAGGATTTCCAACATATACATCTCCTCTCAAGAAGAGTCAATAACTATTTACCTTCAAGCCTCTATAAATATCAAGAAAGTTTGAACATTCAAACAAAGAGAAATATTCAAGAAGAAAGCTTCTTAATTCTATCATTCAATCTTAGTTCACTTTCTTGTAAAAAGACAAAGACCCTTATTATCCTCTAGTTCTGTTTCTAGCAGACTCTGGTCTTGTGTCAAAAATACTTAGTGTTAAATCTCTAATTTGCTTATCATTTTGTATACTAAGTTCTTAGTACATTTCTCTTCTTACCGATTGTATAAGTCTGGTAAGTCACCAGGACTAGTTTGAGTGTTGGGAAGCACATTGGCCTGAAGAGGCTTTCGAAAGAATACTTGGGTTAAGCCATGAGTGACTTGTTGTAAAGAATACTTGGGTTGAGTCAAAAGTGGCTTGTTTAAAAGAATACTTGGTGTATGAGTTTGGTACAGTTATTGTAAAGGAGATTTTACAATAGTGGAAATCCTTCAAGTTGGAAGGAACTGGACGTAGCTTCAGAGTTGGAAGTGAACCAGTATAAATTATGTGTGTTGATTCTCTTTTTTGTTTTATTACGTGATTAACGTTATTTTGTTTGAAATTTACTTAAAAAGAGTTTAAGACTTATTCAACTCCCCCTTCTAAGTCTGACTCTGAACCATCATAAACATTTGTGTCTTAATTTATATAAACATTTTAGGGACTACCAGACCCAAAATCCTCAAAAAAACAGTTTCTATATAATTCTGGTTCAAAGATCTTCAACGGCTAGAAAACATATTCATTAGTTTCTTAAAGTAAAGATTCACAAGAAGAAGAATAACCGAATAAGGTGGATTATGCTCTATCCAAAATAACGTCAAGTCTTACACCTGTGTCTTATGGATTCAAAGATTCTATGAATAAAAGTTTCCTCCTTTATGAAATACTATGCTATTCCTACCTTGCCTATGTTCACACATATCTCAAATTTCACAATCCTACCATTACGTGCTCAGAACGTCTCTCTCTGAAAAAGGAAGCCTTTTGTCTGTTGTGCAACATCCTTCTCCTCAAGTATATCATCTCTCAATGGACTTACATCTGTTAACCCTTCCTCGAGCTCTTTAGAATAATCCTCTATATATTGAACCAATCTCTTTAGAAGAAGTGTACTAAAATAGATCGTAAGAGCAGACTCTAAACAAGAGAAAAATTACAGGGAGGGCATGAAATCAAAAAGAGAGAGATCCCGCTGAAGAAAAAGAAGATGGGAAAGACACACTAAGGAAAATTTGAACAAGGAAGAAGAAATATGAACGTGCACTAGACGTTCATACACAACATCCCAGGAAGAAGAATAAGATAGCAATCTGCTCGAAGAACAAAAGATCAGATCTAGAAAAACTGCCATGAAGTTAAAGAAAGCTCGCTATGTGCATTCCTTTTTCTCCCATAAGCTATATCAACCAGAGATATACCACCAGCTCATATCTCTTTGCTCTTTTAAGAGCATATCATCTCTGGTCATGCTTTTAGACTCAGTACCTCCTGTACCCATCTCTCATACTACATAGGTACTGAGTCTACTTAATGAATAAGTCTTTCCTTATGTAGTTGATCACTTAGCTCTGCTAAGTTAGAAAGACTTATTCATTTGAAATAATTCTTCCAACCCTCTTGTAGTGCAGGTCTGGCGTGTTGTCAGACTCTGTTAGTGTGGCAAACACTGTTGGCCTGGAGAGGCTTTTGAAAGAATACTCGGGGTTTGAGCCAAGAGTGGCTCGTGAAAGAATACTTGGGTATGCCCTAGGAGTGGGTGCTATAAAATAATACTCATAGGAATCCAGAGGGGTCTGGTGTGTTAAAGCATAGACTGTGCTTAAGCCAGGAGTGACTGGAGTCAAGAATACTCAGAGCATGAGTTATGCTCAGGCCAGGAGTGGCCGGAGTCAAGAATACTTAGGGCCAGGAGTGGCCGGTGTCAAGAATACTTGAAGTACGAGTTGTGCTTAAGCCAGGAGTGGCTGAAGTCAATAATACTCAACATCTAATGTAAAATGTTTTTACATAGTGGAAATCCTTTAAATTTGAAGGTACTGGATATAGTCTGAGTTGGAGGTGAACCAGTCTAAATTGCTTATGTATTATCTCTTTCTCTCTTACTCTTTATTATCAAAAGTCTGGAGCATTATCATTGTTATACTCGATAATAAAAGTCTGGCAAAAATACGCTCACTCAATCAGACAATCACGCTCTCTGTATAAGCAAAAGTCTGGTCCGCTATGCATAATGCATTAACGCTTAAATATCACTTTTTGGTTTAAAAAAGTGAATAGACTTATTCAACCCCACTTCTAAATCTGTTCTCCGAACCAACAATGCTTTTAATAATATATATCATATATTTAATATATAATATATAAATATTAAATATATATTTAATATAAAATATATTTTATTTACATTAAATATTTTTTGATAATGAATTTTATATTAAATACATTTATATATATATATATTGCATATGTTGATTAAATTAAATTTATATTTAATATAATTAAACTATCTAGTATGGGGGCAATACCTTCGGTATCCTTACTGGATATGGATTTCTTTTTTTTTTTTTTGCATCTTATACCAGTTCAGTGGGAATCTGACATTGTGCCTCTTAGTCCAATGTGGAGAAGAGAGTCTTATAGTAGTCTGTCCAACCAATACACTGATCTCTCTCATTATGGGGCAAAAGAGTGTCACCTATAAGGACACTTTAATGCTCGAGTCAGTTTTAGATTGGTTAATATTGAAACTTAAGCGAGGTTTGGTGAGTGTACCATAATGAGAAGTAAATGCATGGTATTTATAGATTTGGGTGGTAAAGACGTCCTATGTGGTATATGTTAGTACGGAATCTATAAAAAGTGGATAAAGTTGCTGAAGTCACAAGCATTCCTAACACCTTCTACAGGCCAACCGTCGATACCCCCTTGATGGATCCTTCATGCTTTACCTGACTTCGATCTTTAGGGACTTCGGTTGCGCAAGGTCTATCAGTGTATGGAACGCTCGCGGGAAGCATTTGTGTACCGTGGGACATAATCAGTCTCTATGTCATCTGGGCTAGTATGAAACCTAGATCATTTGCCCCCTAACCTGTTGAAGTGACTTGGGAGTTGCTTCAATGAACTATATGTTGTATTAGGTGGCATTGTTGACATTGTTCATAGTTATCTATCTCTTTCATTCATCCAACGTTATGTTGCCTGGGGCCAGTGTTACACACCTTTTGGTAAGCAAGGTTCCAACAAGATACATGTCACACTAGGATTTGTCATAATGTTCCAAATCCTACATGCATGTCAAACGATATGCAAAATGTCATATGTGCACATGTTATTATTACGTCGTATTCATTCTTGTGTCCCTTCGGCTCCTTAGCCTTGCTTATAAAATGAGAGGAGTACTTCACCTTATTTTCATTTGTTTTCCTACTAAACCCTTGTTGCTCTAGTGTTAGCAAAATTTCTCCAGTGTGAAATACTCACTGGCTTACACAAAGACAATTGTCTGTGTCGTCCTCACAGAAGGTGTCATGACCCCATTTATAGACCATGGCCAATGCACAAGCTAAGATTTCAAACTACCACTTAGCCTGACAAGCCTAATTTATACCTATCAATTACTAGCCTTTATCATTTAAATCATTATGTTATAACAAAATTTTGATAAAGTTTCCTATGTAATCTCAACAAAAAAATCACACATGTTATAATCTACATCATTATTTACATAATTCAATATAGTCATATTTGTAACCTCCAAATTTTAAATATTGGGTTTGATTAATTTTCCTTTAGGACTAGGTATATTAATTATTCTAAATCCACTAAATTCATTTAACTAAACTTATTTTATTTTATTTCTATTTCTTAATTCTTTTCTTTTAATCTTTTCCCCTCTTTCTCCTACACTCACTTTTCCTTTTCTTTCCCTCCCTATGCACATCTCTTTATCTCTCGACAACTCTCTATCTTGTGCTCTTCTTCTTCACCTTCCCTACTTGCCAATTTCAACCATAACTGTGCCTTATTTCTTATTCTCCTTTTCAGTTTTCACTTTCAACTTTATCAAGGTACGTACATATTGTTTAAACTCCCCCTCTCTCTCGTCGCGTGCATACATTTAATTTCAGGTTCCCTCTTTTCTTTTCTCCTTAGGGTCGTGGAAGTCATGGGAGGTGCTTAGTAAAGCTTGGAAGCCACTATTTCATGCTTTAAAGCTTGCAAGGTATGGCCCCAAAACCCAATCCTTCTTCCATACTCCATTCAGCCTTGAAAGTCTTGGACTTATTATGGTTAAATGCTAATTCATGCATGGGTATGTGTTGGGCAGCACCTATAAGTTTGTTTCGGCAGAAATTGAAAAGGAATTAGAGTTTCAAAATTGTTACGGAGGGTCGACTATAAGTGGGTCGCTTTTTAATAAGTCAAGAATTACCAAAACTATGTAAAAATGGTGTTTTTAACTTCAAATTGCATGATTACATAGCTTAAGGTTATTAAAATAATTGTTGTAAATTTTTAGAAATTATCGAAGTAAAGAAATTTATGATTGGAAGTAATTTAGTGTGGGTCGGCGGTTGTTTTATGTTTCAGTAAGTTTTAATTATTCAGAATCATGACAAAAATGGTATTTAGTTGTTGTTTCAGTAATTGGTAACTTGAATTATTGTTAAAATAAAGGTTTGGATGACTTTAGGAATTCTTAAAAGTGAAATCAATTGATCGAAAGGTTATTTTAGAAGCTGGGTCATCAAAAGGTACGTTTTACATACGATGAGGTTTATCGCTTGAGTAACGAATAGGAAAACTGACTTTAGGGTTAGATGTATATTCAATATTAATAGAAATGTTGGTGCCTTGTATGGTACAATGATGATATGTATTGATTTTAGTATTGATTGATGATTGAACTATGTTGAAAATTATTAATGAAAATTAGATAATGTTGATATTGGTATACTTGGTATAGTTTAAATGATGACATCGATTATGATTGTGATGGTATGTGATGCCTGATTTATTTATATGATATTAGATTATGTTGATTAACTCCAGGTGTTGATTTGAGAAATACCCAATGATGAATGATGATTGTTGAATTGAGAATATGAAATGGTTTAGTGGAGCTAGGCTATGATGCCAGAATTGAAATTGTTTATATGCACTAAGATGCCATTATATGCATTATTGCATCTCATGACATCATAAGCATTTATTAGCGCTACGATTTGCCCGACACTATGATTTGCCTATGAGATTGTTGCTTATAGTGTTACGATTTACTAAGCAGTTCTCGAGTACCACCGATTATAGTGCTATAACTCACTGTGTGGTTAGTCAAGGTGCCACCGCTTATAGTGCTATGATTCACTGTGTGGTTACCTAGATGCCCCTCGTTTATAATGCTACGATTCACTAAGTGGGTTATCCTTGACACTATGATTTGTCTATTGATTAAAAAGGATCCGCATAACATGTTTTTATGTGTTGAAATAAATGGTTTCCAAAGTCCATGATATTCATATATACATTTGGATACTCTTTGAGTTATACATAGTGATGGAGTGTTGGTGATGTACTTGGAGATGAATGATTTTAATCCATAGAAGCCTTATGCTTATTGTATTTAAGGATGAATGATTGAATTAGTTATGAAAAGCTTAGATGCTTAGTTAATGTATATATATATATATATATATGGATTTAATTGTATTATACATTTATTGAAAATCTTATGCTGAGTGGTTTATTATAGTGTGGTAGTTGGTTAAAAACCCATGTGGTATTTCTATTTACTGCTTTAAGTGGTACTCACCCCTTTACTTATGGTTGTAGTAAATTTTCAGGAGGGTGATAATGATGCCACTTGGTAATCCTTGAGTGTGGAGTTCCATGTAATGCCATGAGGAGAAATTACGTGGTTGATGATTTTGATATTGAACATGCTATTTTACTGAGCCTTGTGATGATTTAATGAGTAGATATGTATACATGTACTTGTGTGAATATGACTCATGATGATTTTGGATACTTGACATTTTGATGAAGATTATATATATGTGTATGTAAATGGTTGTGTGATTGATGCTTCTTAATGTAGTGATATAAAACTATGTTTTAATACTTAAATTCTTATCTAAAAATATGTATATGGGTGATCGACAGGTTCTCTTTCTGGGATTAGATCTAGAATGTTACCTAGAATGTGTTAAGGTCAATATGGATATATGATGGATTTATTCTAGTCTTGATATTGGCAGGTTTTGATGTTGTGTTATGGTTAATCTGCGTTAACTAAGTGGTTTTGAGCAACTAGGTAGGTGATAATTGAATCTGTGAGGTTTCAAAACCTACGAACCAATTGGATAACTTGCATGCTATATATGAAATGTGCTTAAGGTGTTTTGGTCTCAATTGATTGTGTATAGGTTGGTATTATGATGCATGGAAGCTTAGAAATGGTCCAATTGTATTCTGTCACATATCTTCTTCTATTATTAGGACTTTTGAGTATTGTCAGTCCTAATAGGTCTTACATAACGTGATTATGCTTGTGTTAAAGTTTGGTCTGATTTGGAGTTGAAATGAATAAGTTAAAGGGCTTAGAAGTTGGTTTGGGGTGAGTTTCTACATAATTCTGCAGAATAGGTCTGCTGTTAATCGATTACGTAATCAATTACCAGAGGATCCTACTTTTTCCCTACGCAACATGCATGCAAATAATTGATTATTAGGTTTATGTAGTCAATTACTTGAGCTCTTGTAATCAATTACCAGTGCTGAATTTTTGAATTTTAATGGTTTTTAATCAAGGTAACCCTTATGTTTCCATTTCTTATCGCTAAGGGCATTCTGAACGCAAAAAATTTATTTCAATTTTACCACACCTTGGGATAAACATGTGAAATCAATAAGGGAATGTCATAATATTCATCTATGTCATTCAACTAGATCTCTATATGTACATAAATTCACCAAAATCATAACATATACACACACACACACACCTGAAGTTGTAGCATAGTCCAACAGAATACAAAATACTTAACATAAACTAAGGGCATCGGAACAATAGAGACCTACCAAATTGAAACTCTACTTGGAAGGACCGCAACTTCTAGTAGCTGATATCTCAACAAATGATTGATCTGAAAAATATTAAATAATGAAAAGGTGAGTCACATAGACTCGGTGAGGACATAACAACTACAATAAACAGAAAGGGAAACAAGTAATCACACGAGTGCTTCATAATCAGTACCATATCCATCATAATAACTCATGAATAAAGTATCACTTTTCAAATCTCTTAAACTAGATATTCTCATAAATTAATTAAAGACCGATTTAAAATAACATTCTGTAAATCATTTACTTCCAATAATTTAATATTTATAAGGAGTCACTCGTGAAGGAATCTACACCAGAAGCAGCTCTATCTCGTTGATAGCCCTCTACTCCTAAGATGGTCGACCTTAGGGGTAGCTACATCTAACGGGTAGCCCTTTCCCCTATCACATCAAATCATATCGTCCCATTTGGGGCAACTCTATCTCATTAATAGCCCTCTTCATTGACTAACAACTTCATCTAACAAATAACCTTATCTTCTCGTAGAGTATACTAGGTGCATCTAGGCCGTTATTACTCTGTTAACATCATACAGGATCTTAACATGAATCTCCCAAAAATAATATATAGTCTACAAAACATGATTTTTAATTAAGTTAAACTCATTCTTTCCAATAATAATTTCCTTAATATTTATATGTCTTAACATAATAACAAATATTTTATAATGCAACAGAAAATATATCCAAACATTTTCTTAGATAAAAAACAAAATAGTGATAAACAAAACATTTAATTAATATATATTCATCAATTATATCAGGAACCATTTCATCAACAAAATAATTATAACACGTTATTCGATGAATTTACAAATATGAATTTTTTATGAAAGTATTGTTTCATTTAAGAATATAATTTTAAATAAAAATTATAATTATGAATTAAAATAAAAATTAAGCCATCATAATTATTATCCACTCATAAACACGGAGACAACCCACTATATGTTCTTGAACTGCTATGGAACCTTAAAAGTACTATAATTCTACAAATGAGCACCATAACATTCAAGAGGACTTTAGAAAACTACACTAACAAAAGAGTCCTTGGATGTATACTTAGAACCTAAAAATATATCCCCTAGTAATGAAAAATAATTTAGAAACCACTATCTTTAAGATTTTTAGTAATGAGTGTACTTTCAGAACTCCAATTTGCATTTTCCAAATACTAAAGCACTCATTTTTACTCTTTAGGGGAAAATCCATGAAGTCCCAAAATATATCTTTGGGCTATGGAAACATGTAATAGAATTAATAGAACTCAAACATTTTTTCTTAGATTGAAAATAAATGTTGTAAGATAAAGGTTTGATTCACTTGCTAGAAAAAATGAAACTGAATGGAGGAAGGAACAAAGAAGGAACATAGACTTGCAAATGAAGAATTAAGTGAAGAATTCAGAAAAGAGGTAGAAAAGTTTGGGTTTGTAATGTAACCCCTCCTCCTTTTCTTTTTAATTCCCAATTCCTTTTTTTTTCCTTTAATGAAATGATGTGTTTCAGATGTTATCCTCTTCATCCTCTTTTTCATATTTAACCTTTAAATTCCTACATTTATACTTAGGTGAAAGGGATATGAGGGACAATGTTTCAAGCAATGAGTCATTGAAGATTCTATTCGAGCCACTATCATGGCTATCGATGTAATCCTGACATAAGCCACAGGTGAGATAAGAAGAACTTTATCACATTTTACGAACTGCTGGTCAGGATGCCTTTCTTATAACATTACCCTGACCCGAGAACATGGGCATCCATTATCCGCTAATGGTGCCAAGTCGTGAGGAGATGGACTAGTACATGGAGGAAATATATATCCCGTTAACGTTTTCCTCAGAATTCTCTTCATTATACCTTAACCTTGTAGGCTTAGTAGTGAGCCCAACTTTAGTGTCGTATTTTACTTAACCAACGATTTGGATTTTTCTAGTTACATCCTATTTTTCCACCATTTGATGATTATAATGGTGTTTGAAGGTCACTCCGAGACCAACTCTCTAAGATTTGTTGCTATTAACCCAATAAAGACAAATGTCGTAGCTTACGAGATTAATATTTCTAGGTCTATGTTGAACCGCTGAGTTTGGCATCAAAGTATTCTATGGACCAAGATGACAGGAGATTCCGAAGTTTGACATGTACTCCTCTAAGGAATTTACAGATTATTTTTCAGTTGTTTCCCCTTTAATAATTGATCGCACCTGCCATTAACCAGGGTCAAGATATTTATTTATGTACGAAATAGTCTACTTAAAGATTGGAATAAAGTTCCCTTCAACAAAGTTTGAGAAGGGGGTACTTTGGTTCCTAGATTGTGCCTCTAGCCAACTTCGTCCCAACTATAGGTGTTACCCTTGTTAGCCCAGCGCATTACACTATAGTAGCAAAAAAATATAGCCATCGTGAGGAAGAAATAAAAGTATTCTCCTAAGACCTCCAAGGCCTTGATCAGACCCCAGACGTTGGGTATACGGGCCCGGGCCCATGGGCCATCCTGTTTAACCCACTCTTAAGCGGGTTATGGATTGAAAAAAAGGACCATTTAAAACGCAGGCTCGCTGGCTGAGTCCATTTAACCCATGAGCTAGTATATATTTAAATTTGTTATTTTATTATAAATAAACTTTACATTTTCTTCATACTATTTCACTTTCATACTATACTTTTAAAAAAAATGAAGAACTTATAACCTAAGATGATGTTATATCATTGTTCTTTATATTGAAATATAATAAAGTTAATATTTAAATTTCATATGTTTCTAATTTATTGAAAATTAGTTTTGAAGGTTCCTAATTTTAGACGATTAAATATTTTAAATTATATGTGACTTGAGTTTCATAAAAAAATGTGTTTTGGACCAAATCCTAATGATTTTAAACCAACAAAGCAAAAAATATATAAAAATATATACGGGCTAGCTCGCTGGCCAACCCATGGGCTCGCGGTCTTGAAAAGCTGGCCCATTTAAAATGCGGGCTTATATAGGTTGGCTTGTTGCGAGGCGGACTTATGCAGGCTGGGTCGTATACCCAACTATAGTGCTACCATTAGGTTTATTAACCATTGTTGTAATGTGAACATTGTTAACTTTAAATCGACAAATATAAACAACATTAGCTTCAAGCACGCTTTTGTTAAGGTGAAAGTCAAAGAAGGGAAATTGATGTTCTAGGAGAATTCAAATTTCTCCTAGAAATTCTACATCGGGTATGTTCATGCACATTTCATTCTCATTAGCAACACCTACTCCATCAGTGAGGATGAGCTCTTGCTAGAATAAATGGAAGTGATCCAAGCCCTTGGGGAATTTTCCAGATTCAACAAGATATCTTACAAAGCTCTCCTAGGGGATGCATGTCATTAGGATGCATATTTAAGTAATGTCTTCCTCTTTTTTTACTTAATTTATTTTTTCATTTTACCATTGTACTAACCAAGTTAATGTTTAAATTATAGAGGAGATCGCAAAGATGAATATGTTGGTGAAGCTCTGTTAATAACATGAAGCCCACAATGCTGGTGCGGCCAATGTTAAGAACAACACCTTGCCAAAGCAAGGTAGGTCAAAGTTCATGACAAAAGAAGTTAATATCCCAATTGATAAAGTTCGGACACTATAGTTCACTCCAGAGGTGGCTGCAACTTTAGAGAAGAAAAAAAAAAGGCATCTTAGGAAGAAGGTAGTATATTGAGAGCCTAAGAAGGCCAAGGGTCAGGTCACCTTAGCTGATGTCAGAGTAAGGCAAACGACCATTCCGGTTAATGAAGAACCAAACGCTACATCAGAGGAGGAGAAAAGTAGCATAATGAACTCCATTGCCTTTGAATTCTTAGAGTATATCAAAGAGAATCTAGTATGGTTGCATGTCCCATTCCAAATTTAGAAGGACTTGCCCAATGATCAAGTCTGAGATGCATTACATGCAACAATCTAGAATATTATGGAATCAGTTATTATGTTGTAGTCATCGTCCAAAAGTTACACCTTCACCTGGGAAATGACCCAGCATATCTTTTGTTAAGATTTAGGGTTGTGAAACTTATGTGAAGCCTTAGACTTCTGATAAAATTGGACCTAAGTCAGATAAATGTCTTTTGTGGGATACTTGATAGCCCTCGCTCACAAGCATATATGTTATATCGCATAATATAAATATCGATCCCACAAGGACTGCATCATTAAGCACCGATTTGGTCTTTGGGCTTTATTTTAAGCAAGCATATTACAGTTTTTAAAGATAAAATCCTAAACAAAAATCAATAGAGTACTTTAACGATTTGAATTAAATTAATTAAAATACTCCCAGAGGTTTCATTTAATCCCAATTATCAAACAATTAACCTATGAAACTAAGTGAGTCATGCTTAGTTAAATTGCTCTTAGATGCATATTCCCCCAAGGTCCACTTGCTTGGATTATTCCCATGAAATTAATTAATTCTTTTAGGGTTGTCATAATTTCTTATTAGAAGTTAATGAAATCTAGCACAAAAAATAAGCATAAACATGAAATCAAATAAAAGAATCATAGGTACATGGTTCTTTGATTGGGACTGCTCTTACATTCCTAAGAGTAAAGATGACTACTCACTCATGGTAATTGATCCGGCGTGGATACCAACCCCTTAGACTAGCGACCTCGAATACTCTAAAAATAATAATATAAAAATATAAATAGTAAGTATTTTGCAAGGTACTGACAGAACCGGTCTACCCTCAGGCATACCGGAAACAAAGGTCTTTTCAGTACGGAAAATATGGCTGTGACCCCGGCAAAAAAAGGCAAGTTGGCAACTTACACCTGCAAAAGCTGTAGACTCTGCCCCTGACACAGGTCAAATCACCCACTTGTGTTTAAGGGTAATGCTATATAAGGAGCTCATTCATTAACACATAACACACACTTAAGAAAATCTTACCCTTTCATTCTCTCCCTGTAATACAAATTTCTCTGTTTGAACCATACTGACTTAAGTATCAGAGTCTCTTTTACAGGTACACCTCCGGTGTGATTTCAAGGACAACGATTGGAATTGACTTTTTATTATCTTGACGCGAAGGGCTTGGAGTTCCCACTGAACCCAGGTTTATAATACTGTACTCCCACTGAGACGGTGTAAAAGGCGAGAGAGAGAGAGGTTAGACACCGGTACAGAAGTCAACAACCTTGACCTCGTACGCCGGTCAGATCAGTAATGAAGGTCAAAAAGAAACCTATACCACTCACCATCACGAATAAGTAGAACTGAAAAGGAAACCAAAATAGGGAATACTTAGAGGAAGGAGATGAGGTAAGGGTGTCTCTTCGTGATTACTTAAAGTATTTCGTAAGAACTCTAAAGTTAAGATAACTCTCTAACTATTTACAAAGTTATCTCCTAAAACTAACTTAAATAAACTAACATAACTAATTACGAATGGGCCAGGTCCAACATGAACAAGAAGAGAAAAAAACATAGTTTAATAAACTCCATAACTAGAACATATGACCGTGATGTTGGTGTATGTACTACGAGCTATTAATGTATCAATTTTAACTTATCAATAAAATAAGTATTTTCAGTTTTAAGATTGTTTTAAAGCTATTTATCCTGAAATAATAAGTCATATAAGAATTATTCCTAAAACGTCCCTAATCAAGTATTTACATAGGGACATGTAAATACATTAAGACTAGTGTGTGAATGTACTGATGATTTGATCTCACAAATCATAGATATAAATGATATCAAGTCTTCACAGGTACACATTAAGAGTAATGTTGTATTGGACAAACCCACCATGAGAATGTTGCATGGATCCTTACATGAGTGTCATAAATAGTTCTCAACATGATAATGGTATATAGTCCTTCGAACTGAAGTCACTACGATTCCTACATGAGGAGTTTGTTGTTTTAATACAATCAAACATCATCTGTAATAAGATGACCATAAAGATTGTTATTAGGCAATGAACAAATTATGTAGAGGGATGTGAATAATGTAGATGAGATTTGTTTCTCCTATGTGATAGGAGTGATATCTATGGGCCACTTGATGGAGTGAGACTAACGAAATGCATGACCATTCTAGGAAGAATAAATATTAAATATTTGTTTTGTAAAGTCTACTCTAGTATCAAGTAAAATGAATTAGGCCATACAAGGATGACGACGATCATGCCTTGGGCCTAATTAGATATTGTGACAAAAGGAATAAATATATAAAATAATTATCACTTATAGATCATGTTGATGATAAATAATATTCAGACATAATGATGTATTACTAAATGCCGCTTTTATTTTATATTAATAAATAATATTTTATATTATTTTATATTGATGATAAATAATATTCAGACATAATGATGTATTACTAAATGCCGCTTTTATTTTATATTAATAATAAAATAGTTTATTATTAATATAATCAAATATTTTACCTATAAGGTCACACACATAGAGTAAGCTCACCAGAGGATAATTTTATTTTAGTTGGACTAAAAATAAAACTATTGGGCCTAACTCATTTAGAATGAGTTAGGAGCCCAATGTTTAATGAGAGCTCATCAGGTTAAGACCTAAGCCTATATATAACTCTCTGTACTTCCATGCTAGCATTCAAAAATTCGGTTTCTGGTGGGAGTGCTCGTGTGGACTCCTAAGGACGGAGCTACAATTGCTTCGATTGAGGAACTCGTTTTATGTATACAAGAGGTAAACTCTAAAATGAAATTTTAATTTTGTATATAATGCCATGAGACATTTGTTTTTGCAATTCCTTTTTTTAGGGAATCCTTTGTGTTTTTGTTGCCTGGCCCTGAGAGATTCCCTAACACATGACTAGGTTGTGGACTCCTCTAGAGATCGTGGAGTGCTTCTAGTGTTACATTAGGCTTATGTTGGCCTACTTTGACTCTTTTTGTACTCTCTTTTGACTTTGGTCTATGTTTGTCATCATTTTGGGCCCAAAATAGGGTCTTTTCACCTATTTTCCTACAAAACACAAAAACAACCCATAAATGGGTCAAAATACAAAAAGAAAGAAAAACTAAATAGAAAACAACATAATTACTAAGATATTTACTAAAAATCCTAACAAAATATGATTCAAACATAGTGCATTTTAGGAATGCATCAATACCCAAAAGAAATAAAGGGTTATTATTTCTACAATCCTATTTAGAGCAAAGTGTTTGTTACTTGAAATGCTATATCTTATAAAGGGAATTCATCTTTAAAAGAATCAGTGAGAGGAAAGTAAAACTTGAAGAAGTTCATGACCCATAAGGCATTGAAGAGCCAATGATAGAGGATGAGCTAGAACCACAAAATGTTGTGACAACACCAACTTTAGTAGAACAAAAGTTACGTAGATTAGATAGAATATGTTAACAACTTGAAAGATATGGATTTCTTATAAGTTAGAAATGAGACATATTGCTAATGGATCAAAATGAACTAGCATCTTATGAGAGGCCATTGCAAGTTTAAAATTTGAGAAATGACTTGAAAGCCATAGGATTTGAAATGAACTCTATGTACACTAGTCAAGTTTGGACCTTAGTTGATGCACTTGAAGGGCTAAAACCTATAGGATGCAAATGAGTTTTCAAAAAGAAAACTGACATGGATGATAATATAAGTACCTTTAAGGCAAGATTGGTGATTATAGGTTTCATGCATTTTGTGTGATCTTCTACCTTTATGAGCTTGCTTCTAGGTTGAAGATAAACCTAGATATGTTAGAATTTCCCTATAGCTGAAATGTTCTTACTACAAAAATTGGTGAATTGAAGGAGTTGATAGGTGTTGAAGTAATTAAAGGACATTTTAGGTATTTGGGATTTCTTAATTCTACTTGGGAGATCTAAAACTGAAGTATTTGATTTTGTTTGGGAGAGAGTGTGGAAAAAGCTAAAGGGATAAAAGGAGAAGGAACTTTCAAGGGCAGGGAAGAAGGTTCTTATAAAGTCGGTGGTTCAAACTATTCCAAATTACATCATGTCACGCTATTAACTTCCATCTTTGATCTACTCTCAAATTGATCATACGGTCGGAAGATTTTTCTAGGGAGAGGATATAAAGATAAAGAAGACTCATTGACTCAAATGTGAGAGACTTGTGTTGCCAAAGAAAAATGGATTCAATTCAGCTCTCCTTGCTAAACAATGGTGGATAATTACTTCAAATTCAAATGCATTTAAGGTAAGGGTCTTTAAGGAGAGATACTTCTGAAGAGGAACATGAGGGAGGCCACAAAAGGGTTTTGGACTAGCTATTGTTAGTCAAGTATCATGAAGTCAAAGGATTTGATCTTGGAGGGTGTCCTTTGGAAAATAGGGGATGAAAGATCTTTGAATATTTGGGAGAATAAATGGTTACCAAGGGTGTTAGATAATCTTATTCATCATCTTATTCTTTTAAAGCTATAACTCTTCCACCAACTCTAAAATACCCTCTGTGTCTTTCTTCATCTCTAGGCAGTTTCTTTTCCAATGTCCTTCTCATTAACACTTATGACATCTATTAATCTTATTTTTGTTGTGTGATTTAGACCGTCTTCTTTGAAAAATTTTCTTTTCTTCCTCCATTCTTCCTTTTACCATAAGATCCTCACTTGAGCTAGTTTCTTCATATGAATCGATAATTCACCTTTTCAATTCCCACGACTGTAAATCTGTTTTCACCCCCTTCATGGACAGTGAATTTTTATTGAAAATTATTGTGTCTGCAAAGTTATCATAAGTTCTTGGCAAAGAACTAAGAAGTAGAACAACTTGGTCCTTAGCAAAATCAATGTTTTTTAATGTCCTCGTCATCCCTCACCTTCATGTATTTGCATGGTATATAATTGTTTCTTCAAACAGAGATGATTATGTAAAAACTTTGTCATGTATCGACTTTCAAGTTTTGTCCAAAGCTTGCTAGCAATCTCTTCTCTAGAGACTTCTCCTAAAATTTTATCACTTACCGATAACAATGTTACTTTATGCGTCTTATTCATTAGCGCTAACTTTGCTTTTACTTCTAACGCTAACTCACATTATTGTTGCATGAGGAGAGTTAGCATCTTCACCAGCCATAGGTTGAAGTTTTTCTTGTCAATAAATTTCTCGGCATCAAACTTTGCAGATGTCTTAGCTCTTATGTGTTTGTTATGGTAAAAGCATATTTGACATAGAAATATATCTATACAAAAAATAACTAAAACTAAAAAGAATCTATTTTAATGAGAAAATAAAAAATTACATAGAAGAATTCTATTATGAATTCTTGATCTCTCACAAAGAAGGATTGAATCCTCTTTTATTTTCACTTAATTTGTTTGAATGAATTATACATGTAAATGCCCCTATCTACATTACAACGCGTGTTAAACAACAAATGGTAAAATGCAAAGGTTCATGGAAGCTATACAAATTATTGGATTTACATCGACTGCTAAATATAGTAATAAAATTAAGGTCATGCATAACAATTACATCAATAATTTTTTTTCCGTAACATGGTGAAAATTAAAAATTGCAAACAACAATATAGGACACCTCTTGCATAACTAAAAACAAGAAAGACAACCATATAAAATAGTAAAAATCAACGGTGACCCGAATATTGGCCATTTTAGCATTACATGTGGCATCACTAGAATTATCATAAAATGTCTTAAAGCCAGCTAAATGTGTTGAGCAAAAGCTAACAAATTAATTTGGAAGGAAATCAAATAAATACAGTTTTATTTACACAACAGAAGCTCAATTCGAATGCGACTTGAAGAAAAATGGAAAGGCATTGGTAAAATAACATTTCAAGATTGAGGACTGTTTCAATAGGAGTTACATGGAGAGAGGGACAGTTATAAAATAAAAGGAAAAGAAAACAGAAATATGTAATAGATTTTATTAAGAAGGATGGATTGATGTATAATACCAAATAGTGTGATAGTAGATTAAAAAGTGGTATCATTTGTTGTAACTGAAAAAGACCAATATGCCACGTGAGAGATGAAGGAAGCCCACACCCTTACCATATTTGAATACGATATTTTTGTGGCTAGAAGCTTTTACTCGGCATGTTTCACAAGTTGAATAATCTTGCAGCAATTATGTTATTCTTAAGGCCAAAACTGTCAAAAATCCATCAAATACTTGATAAATGAATGAAATTGTTTGTATGCATCGTTTCCATTATTTTCTTCAATGGGAACAACAGAAAATACAGACTCATGGACAAGGTATGTTCAATTAGAACATGACAGAAGGTGAAATAACAGACCAACAAATACTTAAACAAGACATAAGAGGGATTTCATAATCCTAGTAACAATATCCCATTAATCTCTCTATCTCTCCAGTGCAACCTAAGTAGTTGCTGCTCTCACATGTGCATTATCGAAGTCAATGTTTCAGGTGTGTTAGTGGCTATACATGGCCTGCTATAATGGATTCTCCGCAAGAAAACGTGCTGGTTCACACTTTGCAGTGTAGCTAAACTTGGATGAGCAATACTTCCTATGCACTCCAGTAAGTTTTCCAGTTCCAGCCTTCTTGTGAAAATCAACCATTAAACCAGCGCACTCACTAAAAGTCACAACAATTAACAAACCACACATTATATTCATACACAGCATGCCAAAAAACCTATGGATGATTGGATTTTGGAACATAAAAAAGAACTTAATAGAATAGAAGAATGTACTTACAATAGCTGATCTTCTGAGTAGTTGGAGTGCCATTCACATGTCTTGCTCCACTGTTTGAAACCATAAACAGTGAATTGAGCAGTATACACAGCTGCTGCAGCTAGCAGAGATGGAGGATACTTCAGCATCTCATACTCCACCAGACATAGTTCTATGAAGAAGAAAGCTAGCAGCTCAAGCTGTTCCATGGTGAGGAAATAAAGTAAACAAAAAGTTAGTAATTAAAACTATAACATTGCTTATATTACAAGGGTTTCTCTAATTCATACAACTTTGTCCATAACAAAAAATCAGAAAAATGTAAAGATGTATTTGTCTTTCTTGTATTTCTTGTATTCATCTATTTAAAATTTCTTGTTCTCTACGAGGTTGCACAAATTAAAAAAATTATATTAAAAAGACATGCAATGTTTGGCTGAAAGATGACTACTGACTTTTCTATCTGCTTGAGCTGCCTTTAGGAACCTCCTCATGAAAACATATGCTGTAGGTACAGACATGTTAAACTGCAAGGTATTGACCATCAAATTCTCCTGCAAGGTTTTTGAACATTGGATCTCAGTGACCAGTGACTGATCATGTTGAGTAATGGTTTCACAAATACAAAAAGTTAGAAGGAAAATAAGGCAAAGAAATATTACCATCTCCAGAACTTCCTTCCTTGTGTATGCTTTGTCTGATATAAGAACTAGATCCATGACCACAGGTGCGGTAACTTCCTCATACTTGCATGCCAAAAGCATGGCAACTAGGCCAACCAACTGAAGCTTCTTTCTAACCACTGTCTGCTTTTCCAAAAATCTGTCTATGAGATTAACTGTAAGGAACAATGTCTCATGCATGAGGTCAAATTTGTCGTGCACCTGAAGGTTCAAAAACAAGCACATCAACATTAGAGCATATATATTGACTGAAACAAAAATCAATGAGGTCAACTATTGGCAAATTTTCGGGGATACCTCGATTAGCCAATCAATAAGTATAGCCCTCATCCTTTCATTAATGTCAAATTGTTGTGCCATATAACTCGGTGAGACACAGCTAGTATTCTGTGTGTAAAACATGGTTAGTTACCAAAATTTAACAGGAGGGTAATGCAAGATCAAAAATGAAACATGCTCTTATGAGTAAGAAGTTCAAAAATGTTTAGTGAATATCTGCAGGATATAATAGGGAAAGAAAGACGATGCTAGATCATTCATGGTTATGGCTAATTCGAACACTAATGCTGAGGAAAATAGATTCTTTCTTTAGCATAATACTAGAAGTAGGACATGGGAAAAACAGAAGTAAGCTTTGGGCTAAGATGAGGTGAGACTTCAGATGCAGTAGTGTTAAATTTTCAATTGGCAAATTAGAAATCAGAAGGTATAGCTTATTTCAAGTTTAAAAAAAAACGGCTTCAAATGATCAGAAAAGTGTTCCAAATTCAAGATTTCCAAGAAAATGTACCTCCATCTTTCTGTAGTAGGAATAAAGATCATCAATATAGTCAACGACCGCAAGAGGATTATTAGCATCACAGGTATCAATGTCCAGAACAGTCTCTTCATCAGTTATATCCTCCATCTCAACTTCCTCCTAACATAACAGCCCATTATTGCACAAAGTCACACCAACTAAATTCTTGAAATGGATTTGAGGGACAAAACTAAATAAAAAGAGAGAATAAAGTAAATACCATCTGATCTGATTCACTGTGCATTGGTTCGGTCTGCTCCAAGGACATTGGCACTGGTTGTTCTTCCGTTGGTTTGTGTTCATCATCAATAAATATACATTCTCCAAATCCATTTGAATTTGAATTTGACAAGTTTGACCTCTTCGTTTCCTGTTCAAATTGATCCCCCAACCACTTAAGAATCCCAACTTTCAAATAGTCAAAGATCTGCGCAATGCAGCAAATTTCACCACAGGAATTAAAGATTCTGGTATTCTACCTCAACACGAGATTGCTGGGTGCAGGCAATTTGTGCAGCAAACCTCCTAAACCACAATACATCAAGATGAATCCATCACATCGAAACTCAAAACAAAAAGACAAAAAGAATTCTTTATTCGATTTCTTGCATTTGGTGGCTTAAGAAACACAATGGGCAATATGAATTGAAATGCATCTCTTTCGAAATTCAAACACTTTTTACCCTTTTCTTTTTTCCATCTACCAAACTGAAAATTCAAATAACAAAAAACGGTTATATCCTCATACCTTGTAATGGGCCGATGCACCGGATCCGCTTGCTTCTTTTCACAAACATCATGTTTTCTACATGCCCCCACATAACAAAAACCAAAGAATCACCATTAAAAACCGGAAAAGACTAAAAATTTTCAAGAAAGAAGAGAAGGGCATGATCCAAGAAATTACTCTGAAAGGGCTCTCTTGTTTACAACACAAGGGTAAGGTCGACCTTCAACCACCAGATTCTGATTGATTACGCTTAACACCCTTCTGTTCTGCCCCACCTTTCGGTTACCCATGGAATCTAACACACAGAAGAGCACAAAGAAAAAGAAAATGGTCACTAACCCATGTTAAAAATCGTCAAACTTGGCATCAACGTTGAAGTGTAATTCATATATACCTTGAAACTTTGTGCGGTTGATTGGTTTAGATGTGTTCTCATCTGAAATCACCATTTTTCTTTTTGACACGGTTGATGAAACAATCAAAGCACACCCACCACAGAACGAGAAAAATCCAAATCCCTAGAGGAAGGGCATGTAATGAAATGAATGTATTATAGGAAGCAGAAAGAAGAGAGAGAGAGAGGAAAGGGTACACTCACACTCACTCACTCACTCTCTCTAACAGTGACGCTTCTACACACTACACACAAAGGACTGGAACCAATGGGGTATTTGTCTGGGGAGACCACTTTTCAAAACTCAACGGCTAGTCACTAGTGACCGTTGGATCGTTGGGCTGGCAAAACCATTAACTTTATTTTCTATTTTTTCTACGTGGTTGTCTGCCCCCTAATAACGGTAATAATATGGTTGCCATGTGGAGAGAGCCGTGTCGCCCTATTCATCCCTCTAATCAGCTTTTCAAATCACAATTACAATATGCCTTTTCTGAAATTTTGGTTTAAGGTAAAAAATATTCACCTTAATATATATCCTAATTAAGCATCTAATATTCCATTCTCACTCATCATGAAAAAAAACACATCTTAATTGTGATTAAATCTCCAATGAGATTATTTATAATTGTTTAATAATAGTTACTGTTAACCTAAAAAGAGTAACGATTTAGTAATCATTAAAATTTATACATAAAAGCCATTAAAAAGTTTTAAAAATAAGAATCATAATCTATGAAACTAGTACGGAACTAAATTAGCAATAAAATCGACACAAGACTTTAAGAAGATTGATGACTTAAATAGTTATATAATCGTTTGTTTAATTATTATTGTCTCTGACATTATTATTGTCTTTTGAGCGGTTATCCTTTGAAATAGCTACGCCGCTTCTATCGCTAACTCATTTTTATTATTCTCTATGAAATTTGAAAATAAATATGTGAAGTAAATCAAATATAATTAAATGAATGTTTTTAAAATAATTAATTATTTAAAATTATTCAACTTATTTTAGATAATACACATTAAAGATAGTATTGAATAATTTCTATTTTTGATTTTTTTAAATTACTGAATGTCTTAAAATTTTGACTGAAGAAAATTAATACATTTTAGTAAATATTTAAATTCCTTATAAAATGAATATTGAAAAATAACTTTGAATATAATCAATTAGAGACTTACTCTTTTTTATTAAAAAAAAGAGTAAGAAATTTTATTAAAAAACCAAAAAAGTATGTACTTATTGTTCACTCATTTGTTGTCCAAATTAACTGTCGATACAAACAAAAACCAAACCAAATCAAACTATTATGGTTAGATTGGTTGTTTAATAGTTTTAAACTTTCATTTTAAACATCAAATATGTTGACATCAATATGATTAGTACAAATTATATAATCATTTTAAAAAGTCAGGGGGAAATAAAAAAATGCAATCTACTTTTCGCTACTTCATCCGACAATTTATTATGTTAGAACTATCTTATTTTATACTTTATATATTATGTTTATATAAAATGATCGTAATAATAATTAAGTTAAGTTACTTATTTATTTAAGGTTTAACAAATTAATTATACAAAATCATTAACTAAATTATAGAATTACTTTTAAAAGATAGGAATTCTAAAATTTTCTCAATTGTAAAAAAGATTTTTAATTTATTGGTGGAAATTTTTATTGTATGGTGCGGATACTATGACTTGTATTTCATAAAAATATCCTTGTATTCAATAATAATAATAATAATAATAATAATAATAATAATAATAATAATAATAATAATAATAATAATAATAATAATAATAATAATAATAATAATAATAATAATAATAATAATAATATGTTTTATCATTGTTACGTATTTTTTTTATCCTTGAACTATGGGGAATTACATTAACATCACAACATACTTTATTCTCACCATGTGTTTAACTGTTTTTTGTTTTAAAAAACTAAAATAACCTCTCTCTTTTCCCTGTCACTACTGCCACCCTTGGTGAATTTAACGATTGAAGGTCCATGGGAGGGTGTTGTGTAAGCAACTTGACATTTTATAGATAACGTAACTTTCAAATATTATTAGAATAAATAATTTTGTGTAGGCAACATATAAATTAAGACTTTAAATTTGATTTTTAAAGTAATGATAATGAAAGTCAATGATTTTAATTATTCCATAATTTATAATTGGTTAATAATGTAAATTTTTTTGGCTTCATTTCTAATTAATTCCTGTTTTCAATTTTATTTTATTCTCAAAAAAAGTTTTGTTCTGAATATTTTAGTTCCTAAAAAAGTTTTGTTAATTTTTTTTAACATGCATGAACAAAATTGATCACATTGTTAATTTTTATCCGTGTAAGCGTGGAGTTGGATAGTTGAAAATCAACACATTAATTATATTTTTAAGAAATGTGTAACAAAATTAAAATTAAAAGGTAAATAAAAAAACGGAGAAAGTATTAACAAATATAACTCAGCATTTCATAAAAAAAAAAGGTTAATAAGAGAACATATTTTATTCATATTAGAAAAGAAAAAAAGTAGGAACTAAAAATTAATAAAAGATTTTTAAGGACTAAACTCAAAACTAACAACATTATAATGGCAAACTTACTGCATTAGGCGTTAATTTTATCCTATCAATATATTTCAATTAATTTTTTTTTATCACATTTTGTTGGCGTTGGTTCAGTTTCTTATTATATTTTAAAAAATAATTATCAAAATGTTATTTTGGATTAGTTTGTTGTTTTGTAAAAAGTATTTAGAAATTGTTTGGGGAGGCGGATTCTTAAATAAGGGTTAGTTTATGTATTAATTATTGTTTTAACTTTCGGATTATGGATTAATGTTAATTAGTTTAGGCCAGAATATGGAATTAGGAGAGAATGAATTTGATGTTTAGCATTTGTGGTTAATAGATCTCATTGGAGAAGATTATTTAAAAAGAAAGGGAAAACCTGAACCCAATCATTGGCGATTCTCTTTCCAGGTTTCTATTATTCTCAACGGTAACTAGTGTATCATGTGCGCTCCTATCTCCGCTCTACCGCACTTGCCATTTCAGCGTACAACCCTTCTTTTTGTTCATTTTTTTCTTCCGAAAAGATTCATAACTCAACATAAATTGCATTTATTAAAAAAAATATCCAACCCAGAATAAAAACTAGAAAAGTAATGCCTCATCAAAATGGTGGGGCTTCATTGTTTGAAATCCAGATTGCCAATTTAAGGGTATGAAACTAGACAATTTTATAATCCCCTTTCTCTTTAATTAAAAAGGAATTTTTTTTCTATTTAACATTTTAAAAATTAATAATAATTTTTTTTTCAGTAATACGAAAAAAGATAATAACATAATTTAATAAATGAAGAATAGTAAATGAATTTTTATATATAATTTAGATAACATAATTGTATTTTTTAATTAGAATTTTTTTTCTTTCGACAATATATATACGAATGAGAAAAATTTTCATTTTAAAAAAATTATTAATGGTCATTCACCCTATTTCTAAGTAATCTCCGTCTAATTTTTAATAAAAAATTTATTTTTAATTTATTATTTTGTGTAAGATTATATTGATTAAGGAAATAAAAATAGGAGTTTTTATTTAAAAATATCATTTGTTTCCCTGGATCGAGAGGGCCCATGATACCCCCTCTATCCCCATTTTAGGCTAGAATCTGGAAATGACCAAACCCTCACCGGATCCTAGCAAGATACAATTACCCCTTACGTCATCGTGGGCCTGGGCCTAAGGCCCCTCATACGCCACTTTCCTTTCTCGCGTATTGATTGTATAAATGGCCTTGAAACCTCCCTATTATAATTAAGTGACACATTATTGAGCCTAATACAATCCTAATTTCCTAGAGTACATCTCTAGGGTTTTGTGCGTTACTACTAGACTCATTGTAAACATTTCGGTGCCTACCGTGGAGCTCAGTAGAACGGTTCCCATACACAAAAACTAAACCTTAAGATACCAACAATGGTTACCACCCACAGCAACCACAGTCGTTGGGAAGATGACAACTTCCAACAGCAACCATAAGACAAAGATAATCAAATACAAAAACTAGCGACCATGGTCGAAACACTACAACATACAGTAAAAGAACTACGCCAGGAGAACGAGTTACGTACTCGTAGGATTGAGGAGCGAGAAGCCTCTAGCTACCACAACACCCAAACCACCCAGCAGGGGACTGGCTATCGTAATAGATAAACCTGACTCGACGAACCCCTACGTTGCTCATTTGTTCACGAAGGAGATCATGGCAGCTCCAACCCCCCAAACCAACCACCAACGATGGAGAAATATGACGGGATAGGGGATCTGGAGGAGTATCTCACCATGTTCACCACCACCATGTTGATTACGGGAGCATCCGATGCTCTACTCTACAGGACGTTCCCGATCACATTAACCAAGTCTACTTTACGGTGGTTCTCACACCTTCCGCTGATGAGCCTATAAAGTTTTGTAGAGTTGAGAGAGAAGTTCTTGAGTCAATTTGCATCTAGCCAGGCGGTACAACAAACCTCCCATATCCTGGTGAATCTGAGGCAGGAACAGGATGAGACCCCCAAGCAGTTCATGGCTTATTTTAACAAGCAAGCTATCCAAATCCGCAACCTTAGCTCAGAGGTTGCCCTGCATGCAATCTAGATAGGATTGTACCCTAGTAAGTTTTCCGATTCATTGGCTAAAAAACCCCTGTGGATATGGATGATTTTAGACAGAGGGTTGCGCGATACATCAACATAGAGGAGATAGTAGTCAATAGAGTAAGCCATGTTGCAAAGAGTATAACCAAGACAGAGTCATGGAGGAGAAGCCCAAAGCTGGGAAAGGAACAAAAAAGTAGAGCCTATCTAAACCCTGAGTATAATACTTTCACTCCCCTGAACAGTAGGAGAGACCAGATAATGCACAAGGTCTATAACACAAGACTGCTCAAGCTGCCTCCGCCTGGAGAGGGCCCTAAAGGTTTAGACATGATGAAGTTCTATGAGTTTCATCATGTATTTGGGCATGATACTGAAGATTACTGGTCCCTTAAGAACTAGATTGGACACTTAATATGCCGGGGGTATCTGAAAAAATTTGTTAACCAGATGGGAGAAACACCCTGTGAGGCTAATCGAAAATGAGGACGAGAATTCCTGAGCCAAGTAGAGTTGGAGCCTCAAGACTGACCCCTCCATGAGCGTGGACGTTCTCGATCTCGTAGGCCTAATGATGTGAGAGACAATGGGAAAAAAGTGATCCAAATAATATTAGAAGGTTTCCCCGGGTGCAGGACCAATTCTCAGTATGGAGTTGGCCAAATAAACTCAGTACAGAATTATCCCAGTACATAAATCATTGCCTTTGACAATTCAAAGCTCCCAATGGGAGTCCTAAATAGGGACGACTCGATGGTGGTCACCATGGAGATTACAGAGTGTATAGTCAGAAGGGTTCTAGTGAACCAAGGGAGCTCGGTAGATATCTTGCATTGAAAAAGCATACAAGCGACTCCAGCTACCCTCAAGCAGGCTCAAAAGGTATGATCGTAAATTACTTAGTTTTATGGGTGATTTTGTGTAGGTAATGAGGTATGTTGAGTTGAAAACCATATTTGGCTCGGGAGACGATAATCGGGTGGTAATGGTGAAGTACCTGGTCGTTGACTTCCCCAACTCATACAATGTCATTTTGAGATGCCCGTTCCTCAATGCACTTGGAGCAATTATCTCAACCCTGTACTTGACGATGAAATTTCCACTTAGAGATTGGCGCACCGGAGTTGTCTGGGCTGACCTGGAGATATCCCAAGAGTGCTATAATGAGAGCTTGCACCCAATGAGACATTTATAGTGGAAGAAGATGTTGAAATAGGGTTTGATCCCCATGATGACATATAGTACAAGCTGCCACAACTAGTCGAGTCTTTGAAGTTAGTCCAAGTCGGATCCAATCCGAGCTAATGTACTCGTATCAGTGCGATGCTAGATCGGAACCTAGAAGTATCCTTGGTTACCTTGCTGAGAGCCAACGTGGACTTTTTCGTATAAAGTCTTTTCGACATGCTTGGAATTAATCCGAGTGTCATATGTCACTCGTTAAATGTTGACCCAGAGGCCAGACCAGTTACACAGAAGCAGTGAAATCTGGGTCTGGACAAAAAATCATTTGTTAAGGAAGGGACACACAAGTTATTGGCGGCCAACTTTATACAGGAAATGAATGTCAAAATCTTTGAGCAAGTCGTACTTCAAGCCTTTAGTAGTGCTATCTGCTAACTCTAGTTATGGAATCGAGAATATGAATTGAACACCAATAGAATTGGGTTATTTTATAAATTTTGGAAAGATGGTATGGTGGTGGAAAAGGATAATGAACAGTGTGAACCTTTGGATGAGCCTTATCGGTTGTTATATCTTCTCGAAGATTAAACATTATACTTTAATGAGGAAGATAAAAATGATAAGGGATCTCTTAGCTAAATCGAGGTACGTAAAGAGAAAGACCTTCTTGGTGACAAGGATTAAATGTGATCAAAAGGTTTTTTATTTTATACCTCTTTTTTGAAGAAATGTTGCCTTGTATCATATTTGCTCTTGTCATCAATGCTCTTGCTAAGCTAAATGCTCTTCTCAGTTAGTAGCTTCAATTATAATATGGATAATAAGATCTAAAAGGGACAATTGTTTATGCTTATGCTTAAGTTGTTATTGATTGTCGTTCCAAGATACGGGTAGCTTTTTGATTAGGAAAGATGTTTTCTAATTTGAGATTTTCCAACAACTTATGGTATTAATTGATTTTTATCAGTCATTTACCGATGGTAGAAGTGGTGTAGCATCCCTCAGTTAACTAGAATAATCCTTCCCACCGGATCATCCTATTTAACTAAGGTGCCATGAGTTTGTAAGAAATTATGTAAGATTTTTTTTTGTATGATAAAACATGGTGGATTGAGAACATCATAATCATATCATTTATACATGATCTTAATAGTACTTTACATACTCTGAATAAAACAGAGACACACAAGCTCCCATAAACATATACAGACTAGACTGTCCATACAAAAAATCCTAATACAACCCTAAACCTATTCTTCACTAGAAGAGAAGGAAGGGTCCTTGGAACTTTCCTCACTGGTTGAGCCTGCTCTCCCATGTTGTATACTATAGTATGCCTTCGATATGGCCTTATGTAATCTCTTCCCTCCCGGACTTATGTATTAAATGTCCTTGACGAGATCTCCTTAAACATTCTTCCGACAATCACTTTCCCTTTTGAACTCATCTAGTCCTAGGGGTTTACATAACACAACAATAAAACCATGAAGCAAGATGGGTGAGTTTATCTCACTTCAGTCTTGTTGGGAATACAAGCGAGGGTGCATTGTCATACCTAACGGATTACACACACAACCAATCATCAAACAAGTTACATATCTAGAACAAATGCCCATCATTGCCACACTCAACAGATATCTTTATACAATCTATTGGTCATTTCTATTCTTGTGACAAAAGCGTGCTCACTACAAAGACTCTCACAATTATTAATTACTTAACTATTATTTCATTGTTCCTAACATAACATCATCACAAGATCATACAAACTACTATCTATCATGACACACAGCCTATTAATTCATTACTAACTAACAAATAAATACATTCACCAACTAATCATAATCATACCATGTCTATTCTAACATTCAACCATATCACCACCCAACATATAATCTACTAATTCAATTCCAATCAACACATTACATGTTTATTATTCAACCATAGTCAGATTACTCATACTTCGACATCCATCTATAATATAAGGTTAGTCACATAGTATGTTATGCATGAGTTAGGTGTTTTATGATTATCTTATTATTGAGTACCTCATGATGCAAATGAGGGCCCATAAAACATTCTTCTCGTCTAAGTAGCATGGCCTTAAAAATATTTTAAAACATTAAAACATGCACTTTAAAAATACATTTTATGAAATCTAACTTGAAGTAATTGATTACAAAATAAGGGTAATCAATTCCTCCCATGAACTTTACAATTGTTCAAGTTTTGAAAAACCAAGTAATCGATTATTGCATAAGTATAATCGATTACACATTTAAATGGTAATATTTTTTAAAATCTTGAAAACCATGTAATTGATTACTGTTATATGGTAATCGATTACACTGAAGTCAGAATTGTGAAAAAGATGTCCTTCATGGTTTCTTGCATGAAAAGACATATTTCTTCATTCAAATGTTTGAATTATTGCATCCTCTTGAAGAAGCATCTCTTTATTATTCATGACTATTCAAATGACATCTTTTCATGACATCCTTTTATGTCTTTTTCACATCTATAAATAGAATAGAAAGAAAACTTTTCAAAACACCAATTCTTTTTATCATTGAAAAATCTCTAAAAGCTTTAAGTTCATACTATCTCTATGGTTAAGTCATTAGTTTCTTAATTTGTTTATCTACTCTTTTGAGAGGTTTTTTATTGTAAAAGTCATGCTTAATCTTAAGTTCAAGATTGTGTTTGGATTTGGAATGCCAAAGTCTGTCAAATAAGAGTTAGGTCTCTCTTGGAAGTTTGCATACTCCAAATAAAGGGAAAGGTGTCCCTTGGTGTTAGAGTGCTCGGCTATTGTAATAACTTATAATCATAATGGAACTCTCAAATGGTTGCCTGAGAAACTAGACGTAGGCAAGTGGTTGGCCGAACTAGTATAAAAATTGAATTTGCACTTTCTTTCCCTATCTCTACGATCTTGAATTCAATTTCATTATTACTTCCATATTTCATTTTTAGTTTATCAAAAATTCTTAAGTCTTGAAAAGAAAATCTTTTAGAACTTAATTCACCCCATTTTCTTAAGTATAAAAGGCCACTTGAATAACACACACAAGTCCAATAATCCATAATTCATTATCATATTCAAAAACCAGAACTAGCTGTTCACAGCCTAAAAAATAGTCACTTGAGTCTAAGTACAACAGGCTTGCCACAGGCTGCCCAGCATCGGGTGCTATACTGGGCCATCATAAGGGACCAACTCATTCATATTTCCAAGATCCCTACTTACGGATTGCAACGAACATGTTCTCCAATGTACCTATCATTGTAGCTCTAGTCTCAAATCACAAAAATAGTCTCAATACATATAATGCACGTTTAGTCTCTCTTAATCTTTATTAATCCTTATTATCATCACCGGGTAAAGTCCTTCCTTGATAAACCCTTTGTCAGTAATGCCAAGGGAAACCCAAACAGAAGAGTTCTTATTACCATACGTATTCATACTCATGTATTCCTTACCATAATTACTTACACTTAGCTAGATTAATTATTAGTATATATCTTCAAGATTAACTTCATGTGCATATGTGTGTGTATGTGTATCTTAGGTTATATAGGAATTAAATTAAGGAAATCAATGTCCTTTTAAAATAATTAATTATATAGGGGAAATAACTCTTAATAGATTAGTACTTTCTCTGTAGCCAAATAATCAAACTACCTAAGTGATTATATATATATATATATACACACACACACACACATACACTTTCCCAAGCCCCTTATCTTCACTAAAATATATATTCTTGAACAATCTCGAAGTTTGGACTTGAGATTAAGAGATATAGGAAAATTCATCATTTTGGTCCTTAGACCATTTTAGCGGACGTTGTCCCATTGCATCTTTTTGCTATGGAACTTTACCCTTCAATCTTAAGGTTTAACATCTATAAAACAATTTAAGCGTGTAAATACTCCTTTAAATCAAGGGGCGGTGTTTGCCCAAAAACTCTTTTTCAAATAAGTTTGTCAGGTTTTGTCAAAATTTTTGAAATGGTCGTACGTTTACTAGAAAACTCTGATCAAGTGGGTTCTAAAGCCTAGTCGAATAATTTTCAAAGATCTAACACTTTAATATAAAATAATTGAATAATTTAAACTTAATAAAACAATTTACTCAAAAATTCCTTATCTTATCTGTTTTTAGCCCTTAATTCTGTTTTATTGACAATTAAGGACAAAGCCTTTATGATTTGTTCTGTTTCCTTTCATCTCTTTCCAAACCAACATTCTACCCATAATGTACATACAATTCAGTATAAACACAATTCATAAAATCCCCATAATAATTCCCAACATGTTTTACCCTTGTAACTCCTGTCGAAAACTCGTTTTTTGGTGATTTCTCCACCATGGACCCTACTAGGACTTCCATTCACTTTCTCATACTTATTCAACCATACAATTAAAGTCATACATAATCACAACACAAGATTCAGAAATACCCTTAGCCCTTAAATATGTTACAATTTATTCAATCATCATTATCATTCCATAATTATTTCTAATAATTCATTCATCCATCAAACCCATTTCTAACCAATTCTTCCATTACCATTTCAATTCAGCATGATCTTTAGTTAATTAATATCAATTCATGCCAAAAATTCAGAATTTGGATGTGTTCATCATCAGCAAGGAAGGCCACCCAAAAACTTGTCACACAAGGTAATGTATAACACCAAATTCCATAAAATTTTACATACATCCTCATGAGCACATGACACGCCAATTTCAATCATTCCTCACAAATAAACCATTCAATTTTAACAATTAAAACATGCATCAAAAGTTCAGAATTAAATACATATCTAGATCCTTACACTAAACCACCAACACATAGCTTTTCATACTATACATTACACCATTTTTCTTAAAATTTTATATGCAACTTTACCATCACCTAATATACCACTTTTAATCATTAAACTCACTAAATAACTTATCCCAATTCAGTAACCATTCTATATAAAAATTCTAGCAACTTTACGCACTTAAAAAAATTTACATATACAAGCTTTAAAATTATATTTTTCCTTGTTAATTCTTGCATGCATGTAAGGTTCATAACCTTTCATTTTTATCCAGCATTCAACATAAAATTCCAATATCTAAACTTATACAAGATCATCATGCAACATCTAAAATTTTCATACAAACAAATATCCACACATGCATAGCCAAAAGATCACCAAAGACATCATATTTATTTACATGTTATAAATCATCCAAAATAGGAAAGAAACACATGTCAACCAAAGCCAAGATCAAGGGTGAAAATATACAAACTTTTTCTTGAAAAATCTAGTAAAAACTTAGAAATATTTTTGCTTGTAAATATTTTCTTAGAACTAAACCAAATCAAACATTTTTCCTCTCATACAAAACCATTCTCACCCTTGATTTGGTGATGGAAACCCAAGGGTGGTTTCCACACTCTTGCATGCATAAAATCCAACCAAGGTTTAGAAGAACACCCCCTTACCTTAGGTTTCACATGTTGGCTCTTGGGCAAAAGGTTGATCCTTCTAGCTTCCTTCTTGCTCCAAACTACTCTTAAGGTGTGCCTTGAGTTGTTGGAGAATGGGCTGAAAAAGTGGTGGTTTTGGCGGAGGAAAAATGAAGGCTTTTGGATGATGGTGTCTCACGGCCAAGGTGGTGTTTGGTGGCAGTTTTATTGGAAAAATTTTACATGCATATGAAGATCAAACATATGCATGCATGTTTAATGAAGGATGAAGTGGAAGGAAGAAGGAAACAAAAAGGAAATGGAGGTGGAGGAGTTACAACTAGAAGAGAAAAATGGTAGAGGATTCCTTAGTTGTTGGGTTTTGCATGCATGGTAAATTTGGAGAAAAGGAGTGTGGCGTGTAACACCCTCGGTTAGATAAGACAAACCCTTTTATCTAGGATCATCCTATTTAACCGAGAGGTTATAAGTTTTCCGAAAAAGTGAATATATTTTATTTTATTTTTTAAGAAAAAATGGCAGATCAGTGGAAGCAAATAGTATGTAATTCACATAGTCATTCACAAACTGTAAGTAATTGTACTCATAACAGAATGGGGCACACAGGCACCCTTAATATTTATACAGTCATCCATGGTCTTATTATTCAACTACAAATATCCTACTTTTAATGAGTACTCTCAGTAAGTCCAACGTATTGCTGTTTCCTCGAACTCTGATTCTTGGTTTCCTAGTTTCTCTGTTAATATTCAACAGTAAGGGTGAGTATAACCCAAGACCCTGAAGGTTACCCGGTGCGGACGTAATCCAGTTAACAGATAATATCACATAACTCATGCAATTGACATATTTATAGCTTATAATAAACAAATATTGTCATGGAAATGCATGAGTAGGGTTTATTATGATTTATCTTAATTAAGTCTCATGATGCATGTGGGCCCAATAAATCAATCCACCATCATCATTCTTTTATTCTTTGGAATTCATCCTGCTCAAGTTGCCTCTTGGGCACAACGTTTCCATTCTAGAGCGATCGGAGCTCACCAAGTCCTCCATTCATTATCATAAGGTACGAATGAACTCATAGGTTCTCATCAATATATATTATTTCATCTTGGGACTTGGCTCCACACGATCATAGATACATCCCGTCATTTAGTCGAAGTACACCAGAATTGCATCGTCTCACCCGGCTTCAGGCGCGACTCTGATGCCATTGGGTTTCCGTTCCAGTCGTACTCCCAAGATTCCCCTCAGAGATCGAACGTGAATGTCCTCCAGCGTACCAGGTGTATGCTCTAGTTTTTCTCCTTCAAAATATTTTCATGATGCGAAATGCATTATTTTTATCATTTGATCCTTGGGTATCTATGTGTTTCCAGTCTCATAATATTTATTCACAAGCTCTTGGATCCATCAACTATTCAGACATTGCAAGTCATTTTTATTATTATTTATTCTTATTCTAGAAAATATATCGGTTATATCTTGGCTAAAATAATACTTCGTTTAAAGAGTAAATAATATGTTTTTTATTTCATTATTCGAGATTAAAACAATAATAATATCTATAACAATACTACTAGTTAATAATAATAAGAATAACAATAACAATAATAATGATAATAAGAATAGAAATAAGAACAATAATGATAATTGTAACGTCCCAATAATTTAAAAAGGATTAAAGAAGAGTTTCTGAATGAAAATCCGAGTCAAAAACCAGGTTTTCCGAGTAAAATAAGTTGTTTCCGAGTGAAAATGTTAAAAACCAAATTTTCCGAGTAAGAAGTGTTTGAATCTGAGTGAAAATGAGTTTCCGAGTGAAATAAATATAATTCCGAGTGGAATCAGACTGAGAAAAGTTTTCTGAGTGAAATAAGATGTTTTCTGAGTGAAATCAGACTGAGAAGCGTTTTCTGAGTGAAATAACTATAATTCTGAGTGGAATCAAACTGAGAAGAGTTTTCTGAGTGAAATAACTGATTTCTGAGTGGAGTCAAACTGAGAAGATGTTTTCCGAGTGAAATCCTTTCAAGTGGAATGATCCGGTCGGTTTATGTAAAACATCTGAGTGAAATTATGTATTTTTAGATGATCCGGTCAGTTTATACAAAACCGAGCTTGTTATTCATTAAATCCAACTTCTGTTTTATAATTTCTCACTGGAATTCACATAGACACCTGATCCGGTCTCAATACCGGTATCCGATCTGCAATACAAATTTCAACGTCTTTGACAAGACATCTACGTGTAACCGGTGTCATCGGTATACATCCGAACTGTAATTCCGTATCAGGCGTTCTCCCTATACCGGTTGTTCAGGATAACACCATGACATCGAACAATACACACGTCACTGTGCTAATGACAAGGATTGTTGCTACAGGGATCGATCAATAATTCCCTACACTACGAGCCAAATTCTGCTCACGGGAATGGTCAACTTGTTCCCTAATCCTAGTCTATATTCTCTACGCTCAATATAAAATAGCCACTTGACCCAATCATGCAGGTAAGTGCGCAATATAATAATGCTAATGGGAGTTGGTGGTTCTCCACCAACGAATCCTCGTTATTCGAGCCAATCAGGTATATGAACTCACTTCATGATTGAAGTGGGGGATCTTCTTCTTCTTCAGCTCTTTTACGACTGATTACTCTCTGAATACATTCCTTACTTGGAATATAATCACTGACTTGAGCGTCGGAGAATCTTTGCAGGTGACACCACCATTCGCCCACTTTAACACTTTAGGTCGGTGTGAAGGATCTCCAGGACGCCCAATCCGCTCTCCTCATCCAAGGACAACAGATATATACATCAGATACATATACATCCGGTCTATTATACGGTATTGACATACTATTCGTGACTGGCTTGAGATCGGATCTCTCGACCCTGGTCCAGGACAAATCATTGGCACGCCCGGTGGGACTCGATAAAGTTATTCCCATATCCTTTGACAGAGCAGGTAATCCACAATGGAAGACGAAGCACAAGACTTCATGGAGAATCAAGCTGAAGGCAGAACCAATCCTAACGCCTTCAGAAAACTCAACTTTGACTCTTATGGGGGCAGCTCAAAGAAGATAGTAACAGTGTCTGATCCTGATCCTCGCGATGAGTTGATCAAACAACTTCAGAGAGAACTCGCTGAATTGCGAAGAGAAAAAAGGCAAAGCGAGGATAAAGAGTCATCTCGCACGCGAAACACTCCCCACACAACTGATGGTGAAAAGTCCACCACTCTTCAGTACTCAAATATCCCTACGTTTGAGGGGGGAGAACAGACTCGCGACTCTGAGGATGCAGCTTCCCGAAGGAAGAGAGATTCAACAACAGCACCCCCATTGTCTTACAATCTGAAAGTTCCTTTTTCAAGGAGACTTATAGGCATCAGCATCCCCAAGCACCTTCAAACTACTCAACCACTTTCCATCGGAAAGTATAATGGTGAAACTGATCCAACTAAGCACCTTGATGCTTATGTGTTTGAAGCCATGTACTTGGGGGCTGATGAAGACGTGATGTGCTGAATGTTCCCTCGAACATTGTCTGAGGAGGCCCTCGGGTGGTTTAAAGGCCTGCCTTTTGGATCCATAGATTCTTGGACAGAAATGGCAGCTGCCTTTGAAACCCACTTTGTCATCTCCAGAGACGTGCCCAAGACGTCCCATACCTTAGCTCAGATTAAACAAGGTGAAACAGAGGGCTTAAAAGATTTCTTGAAGAGGTTTTATAAGGAAGCAGCCCTGGTTCCTAACCTCACAGAATCTATCAAGCTGCATATCGTTATTGAGGCATTGCAGCCAGGTTCAGCTTTCGCTCTTTCATTAGCAAAGAGCCCTCCAACAACTTTTGAGGAGTTCAGAAAGAAAGCCTCAAAATACGTGAGTATAAAGATGCATTTGGAGGCGATAGCTGCAAAGAAAAAGCCCCCAGCACCACTTCCTCAAATCCAGAAGGGTAAGGAGAAGACGAGGTCAGAACGCATGGAGAGGCCATTTACAAATCCTAAGGTTAATAACCACCCTCCTCGATCTCGAGAAAGGCACGTCAATTCCTTCAGCCATTATGCACAATTGTCTGCCAGGCCGTCTCAGATTTTAAGAGAGGTCAGATGGCCAATGCTCAGCACATATGGCATCAGAAGACCAACCCCTATGAAAAGACCAGGAAATTCACGTAAGTACTGTGATTTTCACGAACAAAATGGTCATTCAACTGATGAATGCCAAGCTCTAAAGAACGCGGTTGAGACGCTAATTAGAGAAGGCAAGTTGAAGCAATACCTGTTCAAAGAAAAATCCTTTGACAGGGCAGAACGGAATAAGAAAAGAGAAAGAGATCCAGACGATGGGGATGACAATAACCCCAGTCCGGTTCGAAAGTTCTCTGCTGCAGAGAAGCAAAAAGGTGTGATGACTGATAATGCAGCACAGAAAGACAGCATACCCCAGCAACAACGTCAGGGCCGACGTGAAGTTATCGACATGATTGCTGAAGGGTTCGCTGGAGGAGGAACTTCAATTACAGCCCGTAAGAATCATCACAGAATGGTTCTATCTGTGCAAGGGAAAGTCAAAGACAATCGCCCTTACAGAGGTGGGATTGAAGCTCCCACAATTTTTTTCTCTGACGAGGATTTTGGCCCAACCATTCCTGGTGGTGACGATGCTGTAGTCATCACTGCTGTGATCGCCAACAAGGACGTCCGAAGAATCCTTGTTGACCAGGGAAGTTCCTGTGATGTTATTTTCTATAATTGCTTTGAAAGAATGGGTTTTAAAGACTCAGACTTACAGCCTTACACGCAGGATCTAACAGCTTTCAATGGCGCAAAGCAACCAACTAAAGGGTATCTTGACACCCTTATCTCGTTTGAAGGCGAGCCAGGAGCCAGGACGGTTAAGTCTCGGGTGCTAGTGATTGATGTCAAATCACCATTTAATGGCATCATAGGCCGTCCCACTCTGAATGCAATGGAGGCAATTGTATCAACCCCTCATCTCCTTATCAAGTTCATTGACAAGGATAATGCTGTGTCATCTATCCGGGGTGATCAAGAGATGGCTAGGTACTGCTACAACCTTAGCCTCAACATGACAAAGCTGGACGCCTCCAATAAAAAGAGGAAACTTAATGATGCTGGAACATCGGCTGGATCTGTAAGCCTTGTCGACCTGGACCCTAGAGCGGATTTGAACATTGATCCGTTCAACCCATCAAAGCCCACACCGGATGGAAGTTCCAGGGACATCGTCTTGGGAGATTCTCCAGAAAAGATCACCCATATCAATGACAAGCTAGATACTGAAATAGAGCAGCGATTGCTGGCTCTATTGCAAGAGTTTAAAGACCTCTTTGCATGGACTGCAGCCGATATGCCAGGCATAGACCCTGAATTCTGCTGTCATAAACTATCCGTCTATCCAGAGACGAAACCTGTGGCCCAAAAGAAAAGACGATTGGGCCCAGAGAAACAGAAGGCAGCTTGCCAGCAAACTGAGGAGTTGCTGAAGGCCAGATTTATCAGGGAAATCCAATATTCCTCTTGGCTTTCGAATGTGGTGATGGTCCCTAAATCCAATGGTAAATGGAGAATGTGCATTGACTACGTGGACCTCAACCGCTGCTGTCCAAAAGATCCTTATCCTCTTCCTAATATAGATCGGATGGTGGATGATTCCTCTGGTTATCAATACCTGAGCTTCATGGACGCTTATTCTGGTTACAACCAAATTCCGATGTGTGAAGAGGATCAAGAGAAGACGGCCTTCATAAATGATCGTGGTGTCTTTTGCTATACAGTCATGCCCTTTGGCCTGAAAAACGCTGGGGCGACGTATCAGCGCATGATCAACAAGGTTTTTGAAGGTATGCACACCAAACTTGTTGAAGTATATATTGACGACATAATAGCAAAGACACCGGTTGGTGGCGATCATATTGAGGACCTACGCCAAGTATTCACCCGTTTGAGACAATTTAACATGAGGCTGAACCCAATGAAGTGCACATTTGCTGTCCCTGCTGGGAAGTTTTTGAATTCATGTTAACTCAACGTGGTATTGAAGCCAATCCAGGGAAGTGCCAAATGATTCTAGACATGCAGAGTCCTAAGAATCTCAAAGAAGTCCAATCCCTGAATGGCAAGGTAGCAGCCTTGGCACGATTCATACCGAAGATGGCTCACAGGTCGCTCCCCCTGTACAAAATACTGAAAAAGTCCAAGAAATTCGAGTGGGGACAGGAACAAGAAAAAGCTTTCCAAGAGCTTAAGGAGGTGTTGTCCAAACCTCCCATTCTCACAAAGCCTGACCCCGAAGACACACTCATTCTGTACTTGGCTATTTCAGATGAAGCTTTGGGCATTGCCTTGATAAAAGAAACTCCTGATGGACAAAGACCGGTCTATTTCACAAGCAAGACCCTGCAAGGTGCTGAGATCCGGTATCAGAAAATTGAAAAGGCCGCCCTCGCTGTTGTTTGGGCCTCACGACGGTTACGTCCGTACTTTCACGCCCATCCAATCATAGTGAGAACGGATTTGCCACTCCGTTCTGTCTTAATCAAGCCCGATCTCGCTGGGAGGATGATCAAATGGTCTATTGAACTCTCTGAGTTTGATATATCCTACGAACCCCGCAGCGCTATTAAAGCTCAAGTCCTGGCTGACTTTATTGTGGAAATGACAGGGACTGATCCAGATTACCCTCGAGTCCATTGGACCATTTACGTTGATGGTTCATCAAACCAAAGAGGCTCTGGAGCAGGTATAGTTCTAGAAAGTGACGACGGAGTACACCTGGAGATCTCCCTTCGTTTCAATTTCAAAACATCCAACAACCAAGCAGAATACGAAGCTTGCTTGGCCGAGCTAAGAGCTGCAATTGACATCGGAGCTTCTGAGGCGACACTCTGCAGCGATTCACAGCTGGTGATTTCGCAGATCTTAGGAGATTATCAAGCTCGCGAACCTCAACTCCAATTATACTTGAACTGTGTCAAGGAGTTGACTGAGAAATTCTCCAAGGTGGAATTCAAGCATGTTCCACGTGAAGAGAATACGAGAGCAGATATACTCTCCAGGTTAGCAAGCACTAAACGACCAGGTAGCACCACTACGCTGGTTCAAAGCACGTTAACGTCGCCCAGCATTCCTCTTTTCCCTTCTCTAAACGCCATAATGACTAACTCTCTTTATGGAGATACATGGATGGCCCCCTACATCCGTTATTTGGCCGATGGACAGCTGCCTACGGATGAGAAGGAAAAGACGAGGCTAAGGAGAGAATTACCGTATTTCACTATGATTGATGGTAATCTTTACAGAAGGGCACTCTCGGTGCCCTATTTGATTTGTCTCAAAGAGGATGAGGTGCAAGATGTAATGGAGGAAGTGCATGGAGGACAATGTGGACACCACGCCGGAGGAAGAAGCTTAATGCGAAAAATCCTCAGAGCTGGATACTGGTGGCCCACGATGAAGCAAGACTCCATTGACTTCGTCAAAAAATGTGATGCTTGCCAAAAATTCTCTAACCTTCACCACACACCGGCGGAAGAACTCTTCACATTCGCTGTTCCATGGCCCTTCTACCAATGGGGATTGGATATTCTGGGCCCCTTTCCAACTGCTCCTGGGGGTATCAAATATCTCATTGTAGGGGTCGATTATTTCACTAAGTGGATAGAAGCAGAGCCGGTGGTGCACATTACTTCAGCCCGAACTCGTCGTTTCATGTACGAAAACATCATAACACGGTTCGGGGTCCCAGCACGGATTGTCACAGATAATGGCACCCAGTTCACGGATAGAAAATTCACAGATTTGCTTGAAGGGTTAGGAATAACCCAAATATTCTCATCCGTCGAACATCCCCAAACTAATGGTCAAGCTGAAGTGGCCAACAGGGAGGTGCTGAAGGGACTAAAGAAACGCCTTGGTGAAGCCAAGGGCGGATGGACAGACCAGCTGTGTCATGTCCTATGGGCATATCGGACAACGCCTCATTCATCCACCAATGAATCCCCATATCGCCTAACATACGGGGTCGAGGCAATGATACCTGTGGAACTGCAAATTGCTTCCATAAGGGTAAAGTACTTCTCTGAAGAAACCAACAATGCTAACTTGGCATCCGAAATGGATGTCATACAAGAACTCAGAGAAGACGCTTTCATCAGAGATCAAGCCATCAAAGCCAAAGTTGCTCTCCGGTACAACAAACGAGTCCAATCAAGGACTTTCAACGTTGGAGATTTGGTTTTGAGGAAAGCAAGTATAGGGAACAAATTCGCTCATCAAGGCAAATTAGCCCCAAACTGGGAAGGCCCATATAGGGTATCCGAGGTCACTGGCAAAGGCTCTTACCGCCTTGAAAACCTTGATGGCACTCCAATCCGAAATAAGTGGAACACCCAAAACTTGCACATCTACTATAGTTAGCTGTTGAAACCATCCACACTCTCCTATCCTTATCTTGGATTGAATACTGGAGAATTTATTTTCACAGCTACGCTCTCATTGTAATTCTTATTTTTGATTTAATAAGAATCTCTCACAACAATTTAACTCTTTCGAGTTTTTCTCAGAACGGATGATCTCAGCTACTTGTTCTGCAGCTGACGATGTAACTTCTCGAATATGCGCAACACACAAGAGCATACTCAAGACGGATGATCTCAATTACCCATTCTGTAATTGACGTTGTAACTCCTCGAGTGTGTTTAATTGATTGAAGACCCGGATTGTAGGATTAAACCGAACTCTGGGTACGGTTAGTAAGTTTGGCTGAACACCGGTGAAGGCTCGGATTGTAGGATTAAACCGAACTCTGAGTACGACTAGTAGGATTAACCGAACGTCGGTGAAGACCTGAGTTGTAGGATTAAACCGAACCTCAGGACATGGGTTGTAGGGCTGGTCCTTTTTCAAGGCCACAAACCGAACCCCATTCGAAGACTACATGGGTTATAGGGCTGGTCCTTTTTCAAGGCCACAAACCGAACCCCATTCGAAGACTACATGGGTTGTAGGGCTGGTCCTTTTTCAAGGCCACAAACCGAACCCCATTCGAAGACTACATGGGTTGTAGGGCTGGTCCTTTTTCAAGGCCACAAACCGAACCCCATTCGAAGACTACATGGGTTGTAGGGCTGGTCCTCTTTCAAGGCCACAAACCGAACCCCATGCGAAGGCTTGGGCGCAGTAAGTTGGTTCTTCAAGACCACGCTGAACCCCAAGTAACGGGCGCAGTAGGTTCAGGATTAGCCCTGATCTGAACCCCGTATCGAAGGCTCGGATTGTAGGATTAAACCGAACTCTGAGTACGACTAGTAGGATAAACCGAACGTCGGTGAAGAATTGTCATTGGATAAAACCAAAGACCAATTAAAGAACGGCTAATAGGATTAAACCGAAGGCCAAATATGACATGGACTGTAGGATCAAACCGAACTCCAAACACAACAAGTAAGTTATACTAAACTCCAGATTAATACTCTCTTATGAAGTTCTTTATTTGGAAGTTTTATAGCTTATAATTCTGAGTTATCAATTCTTCAATTGAGACCTGACTCATAAACTCCGACACAAACAATTCACTCGGGTACGCCACAATCTAAGGCATATTCACCCGAAATCTCTCAGTCGGAAATATTTGAAGAGGAATTTCTATTTTAAATCCTCACTCTTTAAAGCTCTCATGAGAAAATCTCACTCAGGGTTTATTCAAAGTGATAATCACCCAATGAAACTGGGGGACAGCATCAACGATTTAACAAATATCTTGAGGAATGAATTCTCGTCTAAACGATCTCACAATCATTCCCCTTAAGCCGTTCTTGTGACGATGATGTGTTCCCTCACAAGCGGTGATCTTATTATGAAATTCATCTCGCATGTTTAAGTCCGGTGTGGAGATTTTGTTTTACAATCCGATCTTCATAACTTAAACCCAGAATGATACAATACACATGCAATCCCTCTATTAAAGTTGTTTTTCACTAAACAATAATGGGGGTAAAAAACTCTTTTATTGATTAAACAAGAATTACAATTCGTGTAATAATCCGGAGCTGATCCTGGAACACAGCGAATTTGAATCAATAAAATGAAAAAGGAAACAAGGAAGGCGCTACTTTCTCTGGCTTGAATCTCCTTCTTTCCCTTTGCCTTTGTCTCCGATCTTGCCTTCTTCAGTGCGAGAGCTTGTTCCTGTACTCACGGGCTTCAGGAGTGAAGGTCCCATTGATTGACCTTTAGGTAAAGGAGCGAACTTATAAGGAGTGTGAGGCGGACTTTCATGACGCTTATCAACTACGGCCACCAGTTTCCCTTGATGAAACTCATAGAACGGATCAATACCATTCAGATTAAGTTTCACCTTGGGATTCCGGTATTGAATTTGACGAACAGCCAACCCAAAGGATTCCTTGACTGCTTGATCGCATATATCTACAGCCTCGTCAAATTCTGCCTTTGTGTCCGCCAACTTTGAGAGCAGCTCCTTCTCCTTACGCGACCAATCTTCGGTTCCTCGAGAATAAACAACTTTAACTTCCTTGAGCTCCTCTTCCAGCTTTGAAGAGCGTTCCTTCTCCGTACAAAAACCGGAGTGGAGGTCGGAATTGATTTTCTTTTGGTCAGCTACTTGGGCCTCCAACTCCTTGGCAAGGTTCTTCAGCTTGGCAATTTCTTCATCCTTCTTCTGAATTTCTTCTCTGGAAACTTCTAATTTTCCTTCTAATTGGAGGATGATTGCCTTGTCCTTGCCAACCATTGAAGTGAGCCTCTCGTTCTCTTCTGTGAGCTCACGAACCGACTTGAGGAGCCCGGATAACTCAGCCAAGTGCTTCTGTCCGTCGTCACAAGCTCTGATCATTTCATCACTCTTCAACGAGGGCTTCACCTTGGGTGAAGGTTCAGGAACGCCCTCAGGAACAGAGCCCTCATACACCAGATTTTGAACAAGACCGGAACTACCTTCAAGAGGGCAAGGGGCTTTGGGTGCAAAATAAGTCGTTATTGGCTTCACCCCATAAGTGACTACACTGCTTGGGGCATCAGGAGTGGGCTCTTCCGCTCTCTTTTCCTTAGAAGGCCCTGGCTCAGCAACCCCTCTTGAAGTTTTTGGTTTTTTGGGCGAGGATTGACGGTCTGAGGTCTTCGAGGGGCTACGCTTTGTCCTCTTCTTTTTCTCCACAACCTTCTCAGATCCGTCCTCGATCAGAGGAATATCGTCACCAGCAGATGAAGTTAATATTATCGTCTCAGCAGTAGCCTTCTTCGAGTTCCGTTTTGCCTGAATATCATTTTCAGCCGCAACGGAAGTCTCTCTGGCCTTGAGTCCTTTTAGCCTGTTCATCTCTGGTGACTCTCTCTGAATTTCACCTGTAAAATCAAAAGGCATAATCAGAGACGAAAAATTTTCAAGGCAAATGACATAATAACGCATGAAGAATGGTAGGGAAATTACGTAAATATTCCTCGCAAGTAGACTTTGGTCCTAACAAACGCCTGCAGGAGAAAAATTGGTGCGAGGCAGTGTAGGATTGAAGAGCCGAAAGAACGGAGATAGAAGATGGGCTCAGTTCGTCCTCCTCAGTGTAGTACGCCTGGGAGGTTAGCAAGAAATGCTCATGCGTCCAAGCCACTGGGATCTTTGGAATCCCATCTTCAGTTAACCAAAAAACTGGTTCATTCGGATCGACGCTGATCTTCGTATAATAAGATTTGAATGAATGCCCGTCAACTTTGGCGGAGTCAGTGTACGCCTCGAAGTTGATGATCTTGGAGATAGTCTGGAGGGATATCAAGCTCACTCCTCCTTTCTCCTTATTCGCACGACGGACCACTTGAGTGAAATAGAAAAGCATGGCCACCGTCGGTTTAAAGTTGAAGTGCTCCCCAAGCACTTCAAGAGAGCGGACCAATCCCCATCCATTAGGGTGAAGTTGCGAGGGAGCGCAGTCCAGGAATCTCAGGACTCCCATCTGAAACTTCGTAAAGGGGAAACGTACGCCCAAGTTCAGAAATAAAAAATCATACATGAACAAGGACCTCTCGTCCGGTGTATGACATATCCGTTCTGATGGAAGGGGAGCGAACACCTTAAAACACCATCGGTATTTATTCTTCTTCCAGACTGTGAAGCGCGGTTCCAACTCTGCTCCGTCCTCACGAGCACGCACGGATACAGTTTCATGAAATTCCTCAGCGACCCAACTGAATGGGCGCTTCTGTTGGAATTTCACCCAGTCTATCCGGTGTGCAACCACATTGCATAGGCCGGATTGGGTCTTCAAAATATAATTCTCAGAGGGAGATTCCCCTTCAGACGATTTCCTCCCAGTAACTTTCTTTGTCACCATAGTGAAAGCTTTGATGCTGCGATAAAATTTCACATCATCAGAGAAATACAAATCCCCACTCTCGACACTCTCACTGGAGGAGGAAGACTCTGAAGAGGGTATAATCACCCTTCGCCTTTGATATTGCGACTCCTCCCTCTCTGTATACTGTGGCTTCGACTGGAAGATCACTGGGATCCTCCCACCACGAACACTAGGGTTTTTAGTCAAAGCCCTCCCTCCTCGTCCTCTAGGGCTAACGCCACTGAAGCTAACACCCTTCCTAGGCATTCTCAAATATTGAAAAGAGATACAGAAAACGAAGGGAAAGTGGTTACCTAAGGATAGTGAATTGAAATTCACAGAGGCGGACACGAAGAACTTCTTGAAACTTTTGCAGAGGTTCGACAAGGGAGCAAGAAGAAATGGTAACTGAGATTGCCAGATATGCCTTTTTCGGGGCACGAAAATTTTTCAAATACCCACTAAACACAACCTGTCGTTTAGTACCTCAAGGCGCGAAAATGCCTTCGTTTTGTCACAGAGCCATCGAAATGGGCCTATTAAAACCGAATACTAGGCCCAACAAGACTATGCGTGACAGTTACTAAGACATGCGTACTTAACGCAATAATGGCTCGCCCACGTGAATTAAGGCATTAAATGTCCAATCATTAGAAACGTGGCCGCCATTACCCGAATACCAAGGGTTGCGAAATTCGATAAACTCCTAATATTCTCATTGTCGAATCCGCCCTTAAGAGATTCATCACTACGGAACCTTGTTCCCAGAGCGGACATATACACTTCGATGTAGTTCCGAAATCCCAAACGTACTATGATCAATATAGCTCATATGAGCAAGTCAACTGCTTCCTCACATCAGCTAGGGGGCTAGTAGAGGTATTACTCGGATTTCGGATGGATACGAGAATTGCCTAATCCACACTCCCATGATTGGAAAAAATTCACCAGGACGGATGATCTCAATCACCTATTTTGTGATTCGATGATGTAACTCCTGGCACGAAGAGCCCCACTAATCATTCCAGGACGGATGATCTCAATCACCTATAAAGTGATTCGACGATGTAACTCCTGGTATGAACAATTCTCATCATCATTCTAAGAAGTATTCACTCAATCCGTACTCCTACGATTGAAAAATGTCTCCAGGATGGATTATCTAAATCACTTAATCTGTGATCTGACGATGTAACTCTTGGTGTTGTGTACTCTTCCAGAATGGATAATCTCAATCACCCATTACGTGATATGACGATGTAACTCATTGACATGGTGTACCTACCCAGGACGGATGATCTCAATCACCTATTCTGTGATATGACGATGTAACTCCTGGCGCCATAACACACCTCAAGGACGGATGATCTCAATCACCTATTATGTGATCCGACGATATAACTTCTGGTGCTGTACACATCCCCAAGACGGATGATCTCAATCACTTATGAAGTGATTTAATGACAAAACACCTGGCATGATCAATTCATACAATCATTCCTATGACGGAAAATTCTGAAAGTCAGTCCGCACTTTCACTTTCAAGTGGTATTCTCCCAGGTCGGATACTCTTTTTTACCTATTCTGTGATACAATGACGTAACCCCTGGCGTAGAAAAACTCCCATCATCATCCTTATGATGGAGGACTCAAGCACCACTTCCTTACACCTTTGCAGTTCCCCAAACTTGGAACAATACTCTTGCAATGAACGACATAAGTTTCTCCAGTGAGAATAACATGAATAAAATACAGTCATCCGTCCTGTTACATTACTCTACTGAACAGCGGATCGACCCATCTTTCCCCAAGAGAATTAAGAGAATTAAGGATCATGCCCCAAAGACAGGCACCTTTTTCCTAATACGCACTTGAGGACATGTATATATTTATCCGTTCTAAATTTTATTTATTGTTTAATCTTCTGAGGCAGTTATTTCAATCTGGCCTTAAGATTAATTATACAGAACGGATTAGCAACGATTTATATATACATGAAACGACGAAGACAAATTTCTTCAATCAAAACTCATTCATTGAAGTGAAATTACATACAATAGTTCAAAATCCGGAGTTGATCCCGGTACACAACTATACATGTAAATGAAAAGAAAACTACGGAGGAGGAATCTGTTCTTCAGCTTTCTGTGCCTCCTCAGCACCGGGCTCTTGTGCTCCTTCCTTTGGAACCTCCACAGGAGTCTCACCTCCAGGAGCCTCAGCCCTTTCTTCAGAAGAGGGAACCTCGGACACAGGAAAGACGTAATCAGGTCCCATGGTTTGACCCTCAGGAAGAGGAGGCAAACCGTACAAGGACGTCGGAGGATCTTCGTGACGACCATCCACCACTACGACTAACTTTCCCCCATGGAATTCATAGTACGGATCCATTCCATAAAGGTTAAGTTTCGCAGTGGGGTTGCGGTAGAAGACTTGGCGTATGGCTAGGCCGAAGGACTCTTCAACAGCCCGGCTGCATATGTCAACAGCTTCTTCTCTCTCAGCTTTCGCTGTAGCCAATTCTCCCCGCAACTTGGACAGCTCCTCACTGGATACTTCGGACTCCGCTTTCCTAGCCTTCAGTCCCTCTATCTCAAGAAGGAGCTTCTTCTCCCTTTGAGACCACTCCTCAGCGTCAGCTTTATTCTTATCTTGGCTGCTACGGAGTTCTTCCTCCTTCTCTGCCACTTTGCCTTACAAGTTTTTAAGATCGCCTTTGAGCTTGAGATTCTCTTTAGTCATAATATCTCCAAACTCCTTAGACTTGCTAAGACGATCTTCCATTAACTTCATGGCGGCTTTGTCTTTTTCCGAGGAAAGCTTGAGTTCTTTCAACTCGTCACTCAATTCTTCAACCTTGTCAACGTTGTTAGCCAACTCGCTGACTGAAGAAAGCATTCCAGCAAGTTCGGCTAACTGCCACCTTCCGGCCTCACACGCTTCCTTAATTTCTTTAGGACTGAGTGTAGGCCGGAGTTTGTACATCGGTGGAGGAAGAGTGGCTGGAGTAGAACCCTCGTAGGAGAGGAAGGGGTGAGAAACGAGGTAGTTGGGAAGGAGGTCGGCTCTGATCCAGAAACCCCAGCAGCAGGATCCTCCGAAGTCCTTTGCTTCTTGGACTGACGCCTTGCAGGATCATTCTGGATCTTTCTTCTCCTCTCAGTAACTGAAGGCTGACCCGAGGCTGCACCAACATCGGATGAACCGCCCTCAACCAGTGGGATGTCCCCTTCAGCATCCGAGGTCAGGATGATTAACTCAGGACGATCCTTAGTTGAGGGCCTGGGCTTCACTTCATTTTCATGGGCAACGGACTTACCCGCCGCCTTGAATTTCTTTAACTTGTCCATCTCTGGAGTTTCTTGTTCTATTTCACCTACATGAACAAACACAAGATGTTAGCAACTACAAATATTCTATATATATTGGGTAAAGGAGAAAAGGTGAAACAAAACGAGAAGTACGCAAATATTCCTCCCGGACTCCGCTTGAGCTACTTAGCAAACGCCTACACGAAAAGACGTGACGACGTGTAGTGTGTGATTCAAGTGCGAACAACACTCTCGACGTCTCACGAGACAGATCGGATTGATCAGTGTAGTACGCGTGTGAGCTCAAGAGAAAATGTTTGTGTGTCCAACTCAGGGGAAATTTGTCTACGCCCTCTTCATCCTTCCAAAATATTGGTTTGCCCTTCTTGATGGATATGCGAGTGAAATAAGTCTTGAAGGACTTCCCGTCAACCTTGGCAGAATCCGTATAAGACTCAAAGCTCACAAAGGAACAGAGAGTCCGGAGAGTCACCAGACCAACTCCACCCTGCTTGTTTGCCCGTCGAACTACCTGAGTGTAGTAGAATAGCATCGCTACAGTGGGCGTGAAATTAAAATGTTCACCCAAGACCTCCAAAGATCGGACGAGGCCCCAACCGTTGGGATGAAGTTGGGAGGGTGCACAGTTCAGAAACTTCAAGACACCCATCTGGAGTTCGGTTAGAGGGAAACGAACTCCCAGATAATGAAAAATAAAGTCATACATACATACAGAGCGGTCATTAGGGACGATATAGCATATCCACTCTGTCGGAAGTGGTGCGTAAACCCTATACCACTTTTTCGTCTCTTCATCCGTACTCAGCGTGAACCTCGGTTGAATCCGAGATCCCTCCTCATCCGCATGACGAGAGGCCAGGTCCTTAAACTCACTGGACACCCAACAGAAAGGCCATTTAGCCTGAACCTCCTCCCAATTCAGCCTCGAAGCAACAACGCTATAGAGACCTTCAGTTGTCCTCGAAATAGCACTATTTCCAGAGGTTCCTTCTCCAGTGGCCATTTGGATTTTCTGAATCGAACTCCTTAATCTACGATAAGAAATAAAATGTCGTCAGAAAGTTGCAATCATTACTCACTGCATTTTAAAAGCAATTACAATCAGAGGGCAACTCTGAGAAGGGAAAGGTCACTTCCCACAGTGAGTAAGATCCCCCTTTCTGAGCGACGTGATTCGGTCTTAGGAAGAATTATAAGAATTCTTCCCCACGACTATTAGGGTTGCGGGAAACTGATTCCCCCCCTAGATGAAGCCTACTTTCTATAACTAAGAGTAGCAAACCAAAGCGAAACTAGAGCGACAAGGAAGAGATAGTTACCTTAGATGACAGTGATGAATTTGAGGAACGAAAAAACCCTCGCAATATAGGCAGCAAACTTCCTTGCAAAATTTCTGCAGAGTTTCGTTGAGAAAACAAAAGCAAGTGGAACCCAGAATCCACTAAGTATTCCTTTTATAGGAAACGAAGAGGTTCGGTTACCCCCTCTTGAAGTTGTGTCGTTCTCGATAAAACGCATTCGTTCACAAGCGAAACGACCCAACCGTTCCAAATTCTTGGGCGCCAAAACGATAGCGACTCAGCAAAGGGCTATCTACTAGGCCCAAAAGTTCCGAAAACTTCAGGCCCATTAAGCCCAAAACGACAGTTAATGAGATTTTCATCTCAGACGCAATAATTGCTTGCCCACGTGATTAAAAGCATTAATGTCTAATCATGCAACGCAATTCACGCTTTACAGCCGTTACACGAACTTCAAGAGTTTTCAATTCCAATAAACTCTTGAAGTTCTCACACACAACGAATCTTTGTCTGAATCCGTTGTGACCGCACCGACAGGTCGGATCTATTAATTTTAGAACGGTTCTTTACGAATGACAACAGATGCTAAGGAACTGTTACACACATAAGCTTACCGATATTAAGACCTCTCGCAGGTTGAGTAGCTTATGTGAACAACCATTCGGTCCCTCATACAAGCTAGGGGACATATGATCCGGTCTCAATACCGGTATCCGATCTGCAATACAAATTTCAACGTCTTTGACAAGACATCTACGTGTAACCGGTGTCATCGGTATACATCCGAACTGTAATTCTGTATCAGGCGTTCTCCCTATACCGGTTGTTCAGGATAACACCATGACATCGGACAATACACACGTCACTGTGCTAATGACAAGGATTGTTGCTACAGGGATCGATCAATAATTCCCTACACTACGAGCCAAATTCTGCTCACGGGAATGGTCAACTTGTTCCCTAATCCTAGTCTATATTCTCTACGCTCAATATAAAATAGCCACTTGACCCAATCAAGCAGGTAAGTGCGCAATATAATAATGCTAATGGGAGTTGGTGGTTCCCCACCAACGAATCCTCGTTATTCGAGCCAATCAGGTATATGAACTCACTTCATGATTGAAGTGGGGGATCTTCTTCTTCTTCTTTAGCTCTTTTACGACTGATTACTCTCTGAATACATTCCTTACTTGGAATATAATCACTGACTTGAGCGTCGGAGAATCTTTGCAGGTGACACCACCATTCGCCCACTTCAACGCGTTAGGTCGGTGTGAAGGATCTCCAGGACGCCCAATCCGCTCTCCTCATCCAAGGACAACGGATACATACATCGGATACACATACATCCGGTCTATTATACGGTATTGACATACTATTCGTGACTGGCTTGAGATCGGATCTCTCGACCCCGGTCCAGGATAGATCAACACCCATGATTCTTAGTATTTTCACAGTCCAATATAGATCTTATCTTTTCACAATTCAACACTGAGTATATCCACTTAACAACAAATATATATATATATATATATACGAATAGTAACAATTAAAGCATTTAATTCACAACAACACCGAATCTATCCTGGAAAGGTGAGGACCAAAGGTACCTTAACCCTTTCCTTTCACTCGGATTTCCCCAGAATACCCGAGAATATACCCCCCTTACCTTAATGGAGTTAAGGAAGTTTCCCTCAACTGTCCTTACTTCAGCTCACAGTGAGGAGGATAGGAAATTGAGAGAGGAAGAAGCTTGTTCGTAGAAGAAGGAAGAGAGAGCTTTGTTAATCTATGTTGGTTCTGAAAGTTCGTAGAAGAAGAAAGAGAGAGCTATGTTGTGGTATTGGTTTAATAAGGAAGAGGCAAGTGGGAGACAAGTTTTCCCCGTGACTGAAGGTTAGGTGGAATAATGGAGACTTTTGAGCTGTGTCCACCGTCAGCTTTGACCATTTCAGCCACTTATGTACAAGAGTTGGTAAGATTGAAGGGAATATATATATTAAAATATCTAAAGGTGAGTGAAAAGGTGTAACTTTTCCCTGCAATTGGCTCGTTGTGACAGTCCTTTTTGGATTTATGTGGACAAGTGGACCGGTCAGCAGCAGAAACGAAAGGAAATAGAGCTACAGGGTCATCTCGCTCAAGCGAACTCCGACTCGCTTGAGCGAGGCACAAGGCTCGCTTGGGCGAAGTGAAGAATATGCATCAGGGGTCTTTCTCGCTCAAGCGAAATCCGACTCGCTTGAGCGAGTCATCAAATTCTCGCTCGGAATTCCTCTGATACTGACTCAAGTACTCCTCTTCTCACTCAGCAGAACCTATCCAGACTGAGTTCTTTCTCTCACTCAGACTTCCTGCTTGGTAAATTTATTCCGAATCCGAGTCTTTACTCACTCAGAGTTCCACTTGGTTATGCCTTTCAGAAACCGACTTTCCACCTATTGGTTACTCACTTGGAACTAATTCTTCCTGAAACACTCGGTCAGATTTCTCTTCCTTAGAGGTGACTCAGTCGGAGTTGCCTCGGACTCTCATAAATTATCTCACTCGGTAGAATCTCCCTGAAACCGGCTCAAGGCACACAGGTTTTCCACTCAGCAAGATAATCCTGACCGACCCATCATTCACTTGGTAATTCACCCTCACACTGACTCATCTTGCTTGGTTTTCTACTAGGCAAAATCAATCAGAGTTGACTCGTCTCTTAATTGGCCTTTCACTCGGCAATATATTCCAAATCCGAGTCATTTCTCAATCAGTCTTTCACTTGGCAACTTCACTCAAGTCTGAGTCATTTCTGATAGTTCTCACTCGGTTAAATCATTCCAAACCTAGTCTTTTCTCACTCGGTAATTTACTTCAAAAACCGACTCTTCAGGACAACACATCATAAATCCCCATAGGTGCCAATCCCCCACTCGGAGTTACACCCTCAGATTCCACCATCAAGTTCTATTCGGCATTACTCTGACCTCTCATCGCTCGAAGGAATTCACTAAACTGTCTCACTCAGACCTAATGAAATCTTGTCCACTCGTATTTATTCAAACTCCACATCACTCGGAGGGATTCACTAAGTGAAGTCTTACTCAGGCTTATTTCATACTTAGCCACTCAGAATACATGTTACCCTTAATTAATCAGAATATACATATAACATTGTTCACTCGGAATATGACTCCTAGAGTATACCTCAATTGAAACCATCATAACCCTTCTTCCCTCAGAAGAGGTTCACTCGGATTTTACCACTCAGGAGCATTTAAGTCCTTCCCCACTCGGGGTTCACTCAGCTATTTATCTCTTAGCAACACATAGACTAACCTTTCTCAAAATACGTTTCACTCAGAATCCTTTAAGGCCTTCACCACTCGGAAAAGGAGTCATAAACATAAGCCTCACTCAAAACTTGGTTCTAAGCCTTATATATATATTCTACTCGAAATGGGTTCCCATCACTATATCCCACTCGGCATTTCATATTCGGGGCATGCCACTCAGGACAGGTTACATTGGGCTCAGATATGCCCCTACTCGGAACTCCACTACCCAAAATACCACACTTGGAGATCTTTCTACCTGGAATGCTATCCCCTTCCTCACTAGGGAGGTCCTGACTTGAACAAACTCACTTGGATTGCACTAGGAAATTCACCTCATCTTAGATTTCTTCCAAAACTCCCCACTCGGACGGAATTCGTCCAGGATCTCACCTGATCCTCATCATACTCAATTTTGGAAATGCCACTCGGATATATCCCTGACTGAGTCCCTTTACTCGGAATACTGCAATCAGAGAAGTTTCATTCGGAAAAGGAAGCACTTGGCAAGGTTTGACTCGGAAACAAGTCATTCAAGGGTGTTTTGACTCGGAATTTTCACCCGGAAGTGGTTCTCTTGAACACACTTCACTCCAAATGTCTCTAAAGCCAGGATTTCACTCGGTAGTAACCCTCTCGGTCATATGTTACTCAGACAACATAAACTTACACTCGGAATTTCATCCTTCAGTCGGCATTTCTCTCTGTCACTTGGAACAGAACCCTTTTTCACTCAGAATTTGAATAATTGCATTATTGGTCTATATAAATTCCATAATTACACACAAAAAATGAAATTCTTGTGATATTACAGACCATCTACAAAGTATTTATTTACCAATTCTCACTTACAGACCTTTCATACTTCAAAATTTACCAAATAAGACTGTTACTAAAAACAGGGATGTTACATGGCGCCCTAAATCCAATGATTAATACTAGTGACATGGATATCTAGTTAATAAAAGTAGGGTAAGTTTTTCATGTTTAGATCAATTCCTGGATAAGGCACACCACATGATAAAAGTCATTAATTTCACCCTAGATCTAATTGATAATCCCTCCCATATATGGAGATATGAAAAGGTAAATAACTTAGAGAATTGCCTAGCTATTTCCATCATTACTTAGGGATACCAATTAGACTCTTGAGAAATAGTCAAAGATGACCTAAACCATATCATTATGCACTAAGTCCTACTCTAATCATATTATGCTTTAGTCATTCAATCCCAAGGGCACATTCTTATTGATCTATCATCAAGTCTAATAATCCATAAGCGTATGTAACTTTAGTAAAAATCATCCAAATGTCGATTAGTGAGACATGATCATCCATAAATGCTAGGCATTCATCATATCTACATTTCACTATCTAGTCCTCTTTATACACTCTTAACTAGAAATAAAACATCATATTATCTCATCCTACACACCATACACCAATTATAAAATAAAAATTCAGCATTGTACTCACCTAATCAAAACCTCATAAATCCATTTCCTTGGCACAAATAACATCACAAGTTTCTAAAATCAATATCTTTCATCATGCTAAAGAGTCACATGTCAAGTTCAATATCTCAAGGACATCCATAAAATTAAACAACTCCAATTCATCAATTCTAAACTTAGGCATTTACACCAATAGTCAAGATATACAAAATAATGCCATATACATCAAAATTCACATAAAGAATTACAAGCATCATTGTCCCAAAATTTACCGGCCAAGGCAATCTCCATACCCTCTTCACACTTGCCACCCCTTGAATGTAATCATACCCCAAGAGTGAGAACCTACATCACAAGGCTAAAATTGACAACATGGAGAGTGAGTACATTTTCTCAATGATGAGCAATTATAATGATAATTCATGCATAGTGGAGCAAACTTACATATTTTCCATCAATAGACCCAATCTCATTGATAAAACATATAAACCATAAATTAACAATCAAGCTCACCCACTATTCACTCCAAAGACCAACTCATGATAAAAGCTTCAATTATCAATCTAATTTCACCAACAATGGTGTCGTGACTGGGATCGCGGCGACAACGGAAGAGGTCGAAATGGAGCAGGGAGTCGCCACCAATGTTTTTATCCATAGAAAAAACGTTGGGAATAAAAAAACTTTCATAAAGCACTGGCAAAAAAAATGAGATTCGAGTTTGGGAGTCGGTTACGAGTGGGAAAGGTCTTAGCACCCCACATCGCCTGTTAAAAACAGTACCAAAGTTGAAAATGCGCATCATGGATAGCCTTAAAATTGTATTTATTTCTTCTTTCTAAAAAAATCGAAGGAGACGGACGTAATAAGTGAAAAAGCTCAGAGTAAGATCAACCAGACATCTCGTCTAAATTAATCCTGGCTTTGATGGGTGGAAAATATGGAAAAGAGGAAAGGAAGCTAACAAGATATCTTGTCTAAATTAGTCATTCTTTCGTCAAGATACCAAATCGGGAAAAAGAGGGATTAACAGGACGTCGCGTCCAAATTAATCCCGGCTTTTAACGGTGGAATGTATGAAAGAGGGAGAATGCTAACAGGACGTCACGTCCAAATTAGTCATTTTCCATCAAGGTATAAAGTTGACTGGTGAAAGGAGTTAACAGGAGTCAAGTCCAAATTAACTCGATTTTTGTGAAGAGTGATGACGACCAGGGAAAAGGGAGAAAATCAACAAGACGTCATGTCTAAATTAATTTCTTTTTTGAAATATTATTATTTAATAAATAATAACCGATTGAAAATTTTAAAAGGGTAATAAGACGTCTCGTCTCATTGGTCTAGCAAGTACAGAATCAGTGGTCTCCCAGGAATCGGTGGCACCAGAATGGACGATTCTAGCAAGTACCGTTTTATCTTTTCGAATGCTATTTGACAATCCTCGTTCCATTGCCTGGGTTGATTTTTACGAAGCAACTTGAAAATCGGCTCACAGGTCGCTGTCATTTGTGAAATGAATCGGGCGATATAGTTCATCCTTCCCAGGAACCCTCAGACTTCCTTCTCCGTATGAGGGGGAGGCATTTCAAGGATTTCCTTAACTTTGTCAGGATCAACCTCTATCCCTTTTTCACTTACAATAAACCCTAACAGTTTGCCGAATTTTGTGCCAAAGGTGCACTTGGTCGGGTTCAATCTAAGCTTGAATTTCCTTAGTCGTCCGAAGAGCTTTCTCAGATCAATAATGTGTCCTTCCTCTGACTTGGACTTAGCGATGATATCATCCATGTAGACTTCTATCTGTTTATGCACCATATCATGGAAGAGAGTCACCATTGCCCTTTGATAGGTGGCTCCAGCGTTTTTCAACTCGAAGGACATTACTTTGTAGCAAAAGGTGCCCCACAGAGTGATGAACGTGGTCTTCTCCATATCTTTAGGTGCCATCTTAATCTGATTATACCCTGAAAATCCATCCATGAATGAGAAGATAGAGTGTTGAGCCATATTGTTGACTAATACATCAATTTATGGTAGGGGAAAGTCATCTTTAGGGCTGGCCCGATTCAAGTCTTGATAGTCCATGCACATCCTTACTTTTCCCATCTTTCTTTGGAACGGGAACTATGTTTGCCACCATTTGAGGATATTTAGCCACTGCTAGGAAACCAGCATCAAATTGCTTCTTAACTTGATCTTTAATCTTAAGGAGCATATCCAGTTTTATTCTTCGCAGCTTCTGTTTGATCGGTGGACATTCTGGCTTTAAAGGAAACTTGTGTTCCATAATGCTGTTATCCAACCCTGGCATATCTTGGTATCACCATGCAAAAATATCTCAAAACTCCCTGAGCAGCTTAATCAGTTCTTTTCGCAGCTTTTTGCTTAGGAAAGTACCAATCTTGACCTCCTTAACCTCTCCTTCATCCCCCAGGTTAATGGTTTCAACCTTTTCCTGATGGGGTTGAATTTCTTTATCCTCCTGCTCCAGTAACCTTGTCAACTCGGGTGAAGGTTCAAAGTCTTCCTTACTTTCTTCGTCGGCGTAATCATTCGGATAATCAGAATCGTGAAAAAAAATCGAGTTCTCATTACTCTTAGAGGAATCGCTTTCAGATATGCATTTTATTGTATTATAGCGAATGAAAAAGAAAACAAGCAAGTGAAAGGCTTAAGTCAAAGGATATCAAGCAAAATAAGATATTGGAATCCAATAGTGTTCATTAACCAAACAAACAAACAAGTTTTTGCCTTTATTACAAAAAGAGGTCCCAAAGCCTTAGGCATAGCAAAAGGACCAACAAGAAATATTATTACTCTCGCAAAACATTTAGAGTCATGGGGAACTCCATGATCTCCCAGTTACTCAGCTCTTGATTCGGCGGGCAAGCATACACAAACCCAGCATTACTGTTGAGATCATCTTCGATCATGGCCACTTGATCGGGAGGCATTATCCCTGCGCTACGGAAGCTCTGGTAAAGGTCACAGATGGGGATTACCTCGGTGTTGAGTTCTTGACCAGTAAGGTGAGCAATCCTTCTTCTTGTTCCTTCTTCTTGTTCTTTCTTTCTATACCCTCTTTTTGTCAGCAGTCGTGGGCTGATATCCTACGCCATATCTGTCCTTGTTTTTTGGGAGGCACACAGGTTAGACTCTTCCTTCCAATTCTCGCCCTAGTCCTTTTCCTAGCTTGTATCCTTCCCGTAAAATTGTTCTTGCCATCGCTAGAGGCATATTTATAAAAGATGTCTTGGCGATGCTTTTCCTTATATGTGTTGCATTGGCTATCTCCAAAGCCTGGAACAAGGTCTCGAGAGCTTCCTTGGTTGCTTCAATGTATGGGGTAGCGATAGGCTTGCTGACTAAAAGGTCTTCTTCCCCGGAAACAATTACCAATTTGTTATCAATGATAAATTTCAGTTTTTGATGCAGTGTGGAAGGGATAACCCCAGCCGAATAGATCCACGGCCGTCCTAGCAAACAACTGTAGACGGGTGTGATATCCATGACTTGAAAGAGAAGTTGGAAGGTGTATGGTCCAAATTGTATTGGCAGTTCAATCCCCCCCATGACCTCCCGGCGAGTTCCGTCAAAAGCCCGAACCACCATGGAACTTGGCCTCATATACGTCCCATCAAAATGCAATTTTACCAATGTAGATTTCGGCATCACGTTTAGGGATGACCCATTGTCGACAAGCACCTTTTCCAGGATATGATCTTGGCATTTCACGGAGATATGAAGGGCTTTGTTGTGCCTTCTTCCTTCCACAGGTACCTCATCATCCGTAAAGGTCAAATAATTATTAGCTAGTATGTGTCCCACTATGCCCTCGAATTTATCAACAGGCAGGTTATGCTTCACGTGTGCCTCACTTAATACTTTCATTAATGTGTTTCGGTGCGGTTCGGAACTCATCAATAAGGACAACAAAGAAATTTTGGCCGGGGTATGGTTTAATTGATCCAATACCTGGTAATCACTGTAGCGGATGAATTTCAAAAACTCTTAGGCTTCTTCCTCAGTTACAGCCCTTTTTGTCTTGCCAGTGGCTTCTCCCTTTCCGGATTTGACTTCTCTAGTAGCCTTGTCAAGTTTCGATTCCGGGGGAGCATATACCCTTCCGCTCCGAGTGATGCCTCCAATCCAGGTAATATTTGTGACAGAGGACGATGACGTAGAACCAACCGCCTCAGAGCTGGTAACGATTACGTCAGTACCATACTTCCATGGCACAGCTCGAGAATCCTTTAAAGGAAACGGGGTTGGTGCTTGCACTGTAATGACAGCTTTGGCAGGAGCTGGAGCTGTCGGCGCATTCTTGTTATAGAATATGACCAGGGGCTTTGGGGCTCGTACCCTGGTCTGTTCTTGTATCATGTTTATTCTGCCCCCACGACGCTTGTAAACCTCTACAGTATGACTGTCCATAAGTTCTTGAAGGGTTTTTTAGAAGCCTCATCGCTTCGCAGACTGGTCATCATTGTACTCTTCATCCCATGAGCCTTCTATCAACCCCCTCTCAAGCATGTGGGAGTGAATTATTTCAAAAGGCATTTTTATGTCATCAACCTCTAAAATACATTCCTCATCTTCCTCAACAGCATTAACCCCTGGCCTCCGGTGGTTGGGCAAAGGGTTGGTTGTCACATTTGGGCTTCCCTCGTGAAAACTTATCCAGCCAGCTCTGATCAGATCCCTTACCTTAAACTTCAAAGCCAGGCAATTCTCTGTGGAATGCCCCGATGCACCAGCATGGTAATCACACCGCACATTCGGATCGTATCCTCTAGGGTAAGGTGGCTGAAGTGGTCTCAGAGGATAGGGTACTACCAAAGTGTTTTTGATGAGATGGGGTAAGAGCTCAGTATATGTCATGGGGATGGGATCAAACTGTATCTGAGTGCGGTCATTGTTTGGTCTTCTTGAATTTGGATTTGGTGGCTGGTTTACTTGTGGCGATTGGTATGGTGCTTATGGTAGTGTGGGTGGTCATACAACAGGTGGTCAGAAATGAGGTGGATTTGGATTCTGAACGGTAGCCACATATGGGTGTGGTGCGTTAGGATAGACTAGTGGAAAGGTGATGGGGGTAGGCGGCCTTGACTGGTTTCTTTTTTGGTTATAAGAGATCGAGTTGGTCTCTCCATCTCTTCTTCTGCTCTCTCCAAGTGCTAGTTTCCTCACCGTCCCTGCCCCATATGGGCCTCGGGTAATCTTCCTGGTTCGCAGTCCATTCTCTATTCTTTCTCCACTAGTTACAATATCGGAGAAATAAGACGAAATGCTCCCAATCATCCTATCATAGAAAGGCGACTGGAGCGTATCGATAAACATGGAAACCACTTCTTTTTCAGACAAGGGAGGGTCAACTTGTGCCGCTACCTCACGCCAACGCTGGGCATACTCTTTGAACATCTCGTTGTCTTTCTTTGTCATATTTTGCAATTGTACTCTATCTGGTGCCATGTCTAGATTGTACTTGTACTGTTACATGAAAGCATCTGCCAGATCTTTCCAGCAGCGTATACGAGACCGCTCAAGATGGCTATACCAAGTGAGGTCCGCTCCAGATAGGCTGTCCTGGAAGCAATGAATCAACAGAGGGTCGTTGGAAGCATGTGATGCCATCTTCCAACAATACATGGTAAGATGATTCTTTGGGCAGGTTAACCCCACGTATTTATCAAATTTCGGCACTTTGAACTTGGGAGGGATAACGACATCAGGAATTAAGCAGAGTTCTACAGTACTTCCCATCCCGAATCCTTCCACTCCCTCCATTGCTCTTAATCTTCTTTCCAAGATTTCTATCCTTCCTTCTTGGGTAGCAGCAGTAGCACTCGGACCAGTGGTAACGTGATGACTTGTATACCCGAATGGCTGATGGACGTGTGTCGGGTCGATGTTTAATAAGGAAGTATGAGGTCTGGTAATAACTTGGGTTATGCAGGCAGGTTGGGCAGACTGTGGCTGGGTAGCTTGCGTTTGGACTTGAGCCGTTTAAAATTCCCGGATGGGTGGAATGTTTGGTTGAGCGGTGTGAGGAATCAGCTCTTGGTAGTTATGCTCTTCTTGGAGCGGAGAAAAATACCCTGGTGGCAAGCCATATAATGGAAAGGGTATAGCATTACCCTCCGTATCCATAAAGGTATGCTGCTGGATGTCAGCAGGGTTTGGTCTCCTTATGCGAACAGTAAGGGGAGGCGCTGTCGGGTTAGGATTCAGTTCTCCAGACGGACCCTGAAGGTATCGTGGGGTAGGCGGCTATTGCCTGGCATCTTCAACTCTCACAGAAGAACCCCCTTCCGTGACCCTCTTCTCTAAAATCTTGGACATCCCGGCCATTTGTTCCTTCAACTGACTGAGTTTGGCTCTCAAACTCTCATTCTCTTATTCTATTTCAGCTATGAGTTTCTTTCTGAGCCTAGTCCGTAGGGGTGCTTGCCTGTAATGTCTAAAGGAACATAAAGATTTGTTAGAAAAATAAATAAAAAGCAGTTAAGGGAAATGATAAAACAAAGATAGAAAGATATGCACAGGATGTAATTCTGAATTTAGCACGTATCCTCTGACTGTTCCTCAGAACGTCGCGTTCAAAAGTACTAAGTAAAGCAGTAAAACAGAAATTAACATGAGACAATTGCGGAGACAAAATAATTCATCATTCCATACTTCTGTGAAGATACAATGTCGCTAGAAAGGTTTGAATTACAACATTTCAGCCATTCCTGGCATGGGCGATCATAGCCCTCATTTTACAAATTCTTTCTTGACAATAATTCAAAAATGATGAAATCTCTTTTGGGGTGGATAGGGGATTAATCATCCCTTCGGCCTGCTTTAGCATTGAGTGGAAGATCTTCCAGGACTCCGTTGGCTAAGTATGCCAGGTTGGCGAAGCGATCCATCCATGAATGAATGACTTTGTCCTGCCGAGCCAGTTCAGCTTTTAAAAGACGTGTGGCCTCTTGGCAGTGTTGCTCAACATTAATGGCATTTTGCCGTTCGTTATTTATCTCCTGCTCATAGGCTCTCATTACTTCATCAAGCTGTTGCTCTAATTTGTGGACCTGGGATTGTAGCAGCACTTTTTGTACCAAAGTCTCTTTTTCCCTTTCTTTGGATTGTACCAGCAAGTCTTTTAAAAACTGTTTTTCAGCCAGAATGGCGTCACTTTGCTAGCCCTTTATTTTTAGTTGAGAATTGGCTGCACGAAGGCACTGGTCTTGTTTTGCCCTGTAGTCTTCTTCAATCTTCCGTTTTTTTTGCATCTCATCCATGGCCTGTCTTCCTTCTGAATTTTCTTTCTTCTGAAGAGCATATTCTTGTTGACACCTCAAAAGGTCTTCTTCTAGCTTTTGATTCTTAGCCATCAACTCCTCTATCTGAGCCTTCAAAGCCTGGGTGGCTTTGTCCTCTATGATGAGTGGTGCAGCGAGAATGCTTGTAGACTGGTATGAGGGACTTCTGAAAGGTAATTTTACAATGGAAACCCTGTTTAAGACCCATTCATGGTATTCTTCCCCCACAGCGTGACTTCGCGCTCCTAATTCCTTTCCCATCTTGTGGACTTTCTTCCACGCATAGGCTATGTCCCGAATGGTAGACGTATAGTTTCCTTTTGTATAATACAAAACAAAATGAGTGAGCAGCTTTTCATTTGGTGGCCCAAGCAAAGGATAGGCCAACTGTCGCTTGGCTATGGTAGGATTATAGTTGACGCACCCTATCGTGCCAATAGAGGAATATTAGGATAGCTTCCACAATGATGAATAATTGAATTGACCTCTAGCCATTGAGGATACCATCTGACCTTCTCAGCTGTAAGACCTACAAGATGATTAGCCCATTCATGCCCATTCTTTATTGCCAACTGACACAATTTCAGATTAGAAACCGGACACTCGGCCTTGCATATTTGATGGAAGGCGTGAGATATAAGCCATACATACAAAACGGGTAAGCAGCAAATGATCCTCTTCCCCCCTTGCGTGTGACAGAAATCCATGGTGCAATATACATTGGCCAGCATTGCTGTAACTGGACTCTCAAGCCTTTGTTTGCGAGCGACGAAGACATTGATAGCATCATAATCTACATAGTTATCCAAGTTAGGGAACAAGACAACCCCATAGATAGTAAGTGCTAAGGTGTCCATGAAGGCTTCCCATTCTTCCTTATCCGCCAAAACCTGCATGTGTTTCTCAAGAAATTCTCAAGTAAACCCGGGAACTTTATTTCTATTCATTTGTGCGCTTTTTAATGTCTCAAGATGGATTTTCGAAATACAGGAGACACAAGCGACAGTTACATGATGGTCGAGATGGCGATAAGGGATTTGTCCTTCCAATGGCATCCCCATAATCTGTTCATATTCTTTTATAGAAGGTGCCAGTTGAAAGTCTCTAAATGTGAAACAACGGAGGGGTGGGTCATAGAATTGTGCCAAGGCTGTGATTGCTTCGGTTTGCACTTCCACCTCCAAGAGTTTTAGAACCCTTCCATACTTTCGGGTAAAAGCCATCTTTTGAGTCAAGTTTAATCTTTTCCCCATTGCTTGTAGACTACCAGTATCAATTTTCTTGGCCTTAAGATGCAATATCTTCCTTAATTCTGTCACATCTATACCACAATTGTCATATCCCATGTTAATTTCCATACTTGCTCAGAGATACTGCTAAATTTTGAATAGTTTCCTGCGAATACCAAGACAAAGAAGAGGAATCAGTCATTGTCATGTTTTGAAACCGGTATTTCCCCATTGATTTAATGCAAAGCAATTTTTACTTGGGGAAGCAATGATTACCAAAACTCGTGAGAGTCCAAGTCTAAAGGGTCATAGGTGTTCTAATCGTCATTGATGCCTCAGTTGAAAGGAAACAAAATTATTTTTTTCATTTTCTTTTCGACGACCAGGAAAATCTATGACTCAGGACATAGAAGTACACGATGAAAAGGGAATTACCCACCTGCCTGAAGATTACTGAGCCTTTCAAAAAATGAGCCATTATTTCAAAATAAAGCAATCCTTCGACGGGTAGGCAATTCATTCATTTGGATTAAAAGGGAAAGCAAGAATGACATAAGGTAAAGTAGAGTCTGCCCTTTTGTGACCTAAGTCGGGTTTTTCTGAAAGTCTTTTCTAGGCCTTACGGCTTGTCTAAGAGTATCTCCTCACATTGGGTGGCTTGCACTAGGCTTCTAAAAGGTTACTAGAGCCAAGATCCTACTCATGATGTGATCACAACAGTAGGGAATCCACTAGGTGTGTACATCATGAAAGGTTGAACTTCAGTTAGGGTTCTTACGATCGCCGGATAGGAAGTACATCCCAAACAACACCACTACCAACCCCTCCTAACTTAAGTTTTATTTGGGGCCCGGGTATAGGGCGCCACTCATAGGTGTGTGCAAAAATATGAGTGTAGTGTGTGAAAGGGCATTCAATACCTGTACCTTACCCCATCCTGCACAGTGAACAAACACAAGAAAACAACAACAAAGTCGTCTACCCTAGGGTTCAACAATTATACAAAAAAATAACACAGAGTCACCTACCCTAGGGTTCAATAATCATGCAAAAATATCAACAGTACATAAACGACAAAACAAAGATTGAAATCCAGAGCAAGCATATACAGCATTAACAAAACAAAATAAAATAAAATAAGAAATTAAAACAAGCTAAAGGCTACATAAGAAAAACATGCGCTTTCAACCTAAATGGCCTGACTCTCAAGTGTTTCCCCAATGAAGTCACCATCTGTCACGACTGGGATCGCGGCGATGGCGGAAGAGGTCGAAACGGAGCAGGGAGTTGCCACCAATGTTTTTTTCCATAGAAAAAATGTTGGGAAAAAAAATTTCATAAAGCACTGGCAAAAAAAATGAGATTCGAGTTCGGGAGTCGGTTACGAGTTGGGAAGGTATTAGCACCCTACATCGCCTGTTAAAAACAGTACCAAAGTTGAAAATACGCATCATGGATAGCCTTAAAATTGTATTTATTTCTTCTTTCTAAAAAAATCGAAAGAGACGGACGTAATGAGTGAAAAAGCTCAGAGTAAGATCAACAGGACGTCTCGTCCAAATTAATCCTGGCTTTGATGGGTAGAAAATGTGGAAAAGAGGAAAGGAAGCTAACAAGACATCTTGTCTAAATTAGTCATTCTTTCGTCAAATTACCAAATCGGGAAAAGAAGGAATTAACAGGACGTCGCGTCCAAATTAATCCCGGCTTTCAATGGTGCAATGTATGAAAGAGAGAAAATGCTAACAGGACGTCACGTCCAAATTAGTCATTTTCCATCAAGGTATAAAGTTGACCGGTGAAAGGAGTTAACAGGACGTCACGTCCAAATTAACTCGATTTTTGTGAAGAGTGATGACGACCAGGGAAAAGGGAGAAAATCAACAAGACGTCGCGTCTAAATTGATTTATTTTTTGAAATATTATTATTTAATAAATAACAACCGATTGAAAATTTAAAAAGGGTAACAAGACGTCTCATCTAAATTAACCTCTTTTTGATAAAACATTTTTTTTAAAATCAAATAGTAAAAATTTATCAAACACTAGACGAAGAACACACAGACTTACTAAAGTGAAAAATGGGTAATGTTTTTTGGTTAAAGATAATGTTGAGTTTTTAAAATTTTAATTAGACACAGTTTTGAAATAATGAAAAAAGACTAAATAAAAAAGGCATGAACAATCACATTTTGTTAAGCTTTGTACAACCCGATTCTTTCAAAGATGAGCGAGTGCCTTAAAAGAAAATTACACCCTAGCTATACGGTGAATGAACTATCCAGAAAAAGAAACAGTATACAGACGGCTGATTCCTTGTAATAGGATTAATATTCTGGGCAATAAAATTAAGATCGCAACTACCCTTGAAAAATTAAATTTGTACAAAACTAAAATATATACCAACAATTTGAGCAATAATATTGAGTAATAAATAAATGGGAACAGTAACATGAACAGATTCAGTAGCAAAGATTGAGTAGAGATTCAAGCATACATCATAATATCCTACTGTAAAACCAAATCGTAATAACAACAAGAGACAGCAGAGAAAAAAGAGTCCAATACAACAATACTAATCTGATCCTTATACAAAAATTCAATCTTTTGGAAAATAAACACTGTTTTCACAAAATATATAAAAAATGTTCTTGCTCACTGATTGAGTTCTTGCTCACTGTTGCTGCTGTTGCTATTGCTGTTATTGCTGTTGCTGTTGTTGTTGCTGCTGCTGCTGCTGTTGTTGCTGTTGCTGTCACTGTTGCTACGAATTTCTACTGTAAAAAATCCAGAAGTGCCTTCCAAAACTCAAGAATATTGAGATAATCTTCTCCCTAGGAAATCTTTTCCAAACCTCTCTATAGAAAAATTTTCAAACCCCTCTTCTTCTGTACAGAGAGGTATTTATAGAGCATGTTTCATACCCCCTTCTGTATAAAAAATGCAAAAGTGGAAGCTCCAATTACTGCTTTAATGGAGGATGAAGAGGATGGCACCACTATTTGAGTGGTTCTTCTAGCTGGACCTCCACTCTTGCTAGTGGCCTTGAAGCTCCTGAAAACCCTCCCAAAATCCATTGCACTCTCTCTGCTTTTGTTCTTTTTCTTCAAAACTTTTATACTCATTTCTTCTCCTCTTCTCTGTTTTCCTTCACTCCCTCCTTCACGTTTTTTTTCTGTTCTTCCTTCTTCTGATCTTGAACCCCTCTTCTATTTGTAACCCCCTTCTCTTTCTCTTTTTTTTCTTTTAAAATCGTGGCCTCTATGCTTCATCATTTCTCTTTTTGTAATTTTAAATGCCCAACAATTTCCATATAGCTGTGAGCTTGTTGAGACAATGGACAATGGGTTTGATTAAAAAATTATGAGTGGAGTTGTAAGCTTGTCCGTGGGAATTATTGAAGAGTGGATGGAAGCTTTGTTGCAAATAAACAATTAAGCACATGGGAGCTTGAATAAATAATGCATTGGTCTTGTCTATTTTGCTAGTGTTGGGCCGTGTGAATATATCAAACGATGGTGAATGGGTTAATTAAAATATTAAGTGGGTGGAGTTCTTGTTGACCATGCCAAAAAAACAAATGATGGTGACTTTTCTTACACATTGTCGTGAGACTCCAAGAAGCAATGGACAAGCTTTTTGAAATGGTTGCATTAAAAATTAAAGCATGGGACCTTGCTTTTGATGGCCTTTTTACGTGAAATGGCTTAGAGAAAGGAGAGATGATTTTGATTAAAATATTAGTGAGTGGGATGCTTATTGTAATTTTGAAAATTATTGGAAAAATGGTTCATGGATGACATGAACTTGGCTTTTAACGTGAAATCTGCACATTGATTTTTTGTTTGCTTGGAACCCTTATCAATTGGTCAAATTGTCATAGAGATTAATTGGTCATGACAATTTATGACTCATTAGCCTTCTTTTTTCACATTGAGAATAGGGGGGCTGATTTTGCTCTTAAAAATAAAAGGCCTAGAAGCTTTGACTTAGTCCAAATTTGTGTGCTTTGTTGTGGGGTCTTGTCTTTGAAATTTTGGCAACATCATTTATGCTTCTAATTGCAAAAAGTGATCAATTTCCCTTGCATTTCAGCATTATTTCACGTGAAGACAAAAGGGGGGTTGTGTATTTTATCAAAATCATGAGCACTTCTTGTAGTGGGTTCCATTCTTTTCATCACGAAACTTGCTTGCACATTTGAGGACTGATGCGTGCAAAATTTGAAAAAAAGACCAACATGAGAATTGTAGGTCTTTCTCTTAGCTTTAATTTGATATATAGCATAAAAATTTTCATCAATAAACGAGGGAGATATGGCCCATCTACAAAAACTGCTCCAGAGTATGATGAAAATACATTTGCAAGCAAATGGGTAGAGAATTAGCTTTTGTACCCTTCATGAAGTTTGTAGATCTCTTTGATGTGGAGCCACAGACAAAAAGAACGGAGTCATTTCAGCATCATATGAGGGAGATATAAATTTTTTCTAAAGATGTGTAGAGCAGTCATGAAACTGGAACAAGTCTAGGAAGATTATTAAAACTGTACCAATTGGTGAGACGCCCCAAAAATTGGGAGTAAATTTTTCGTGATTTAAAAAGGAAATAATTTAGGGAAAGAAGGCATCGTGGAATAAGTTTTCAATAAGTAGCCCCAGACCATTTTGAATAACCTTTCTCATATATGAAGATATGGGAAGGTGCGTAACTTAAACAAATGTCTACATAGGATAGTCGGTTAAGTGGACATCAGACACGTGTTTTGTGAGACATGCTAGTTAATCCAAGGTCAAGAGTGGGTGTGAGAGATACCCAAGGAAATACAAGGTGATTGCTAAGACATAATCAAAACATGTACAATCAATCATACACACACTCTATGGAGTAAGGAAGTGTGAAACATAGTCCAAGAAGGCATAAAACTATGTAAAATCCAATATTGGAAAAATCCACTGGCAATGGGAAAATCCACTGGCAGTGGGAAAATCCACTGGCCGTGGAATCCCCTGCCAAACGCCCAGAATCTCAAAATTTTTCAAAACAGGGAAACCCACTGGCCATGGAGTTCTCTGGTCCATGACCCAAAATGTGTATTTTCATAAACAGAGTGATCCACTGGCAGTGGGAATTCCCACTGGCCGTGGATCTCCCTGCTGTCAGCTTCATTCTGTAGTTTTTTGACCCTTATAATTTTGACCCTTATGTTCATTCATCAATATAGCACAAAAATCATTGTATCTCAAATATCATTCACAATTCTCATTATTTATTCATCAAAGTGAGCAAAATTCAAGCACTCATACATTAGTATCTTACATCACCAAGGTCATAACTGAAAATTGGTCTTATATGTAGGTTCCAATTTTCACACATGACCTACAAAATCATTATACATCATCCATACCAATTCATGGCTATACAAGATATTAATTATATCTATTTACATTACAAAAGCCCAAATCAAAGCTATAAAGTCAAAACATTCACTGGCCAAGGCATTCTTTACCCAAAATAGGCTTCCTTCACACCACTTCTCCACATAAGAACTCCATAGGTAACCCTACACCACAGGAGCTAAAAAAGATATACCACATGGAGAGTGAGTATAATTTCTCAATGATGAAAATCCAACAATTATGACAATATATGCATAAATGCAATATAAACATTTCCTCCTTAAGAGGAATTCAATCAACACCAAATCAGTCACATAACAATTTCGTTGAAAACACATATAATCATCAAATTCTCAAAGTCACATCAACCAATATCATAAACAGTCAATAATTAAAGAGGAACTTCCATCTACTCTTCATACAATCTTCTCAACGGATGTCACTCTATGTCATGCCCTTATGGCTAATGCACATGCTAGTGTTTAAGATGCATATGCACGGATCCGATTTTATACCAACGGGTGATTGCAACCACCATAATCATTCATTCATATTCATGGGTTTCCCGCCTCACAAGGGGTACTCCCTCTAGCAGCCTCGCAAGGTGCTTTCTCATGATCGCAACCACGTTTAACAATTCATAATGGTTTCCCACCTCGCAAGGGGTACTCCCGCCTCATGATCACAACCATGGGCATAAAATCTCGATAGTCCCGTAGGGCCTTTCATTTCAAACACCAGGTGATAGCAACCACCGGTTAATCATAGGAACTTGCAAGCCCTTTTATATTTCTAATATCAAGTGATCGCAACCACTTATCAACATTATCATGATATGCATGTCATGCTATGTATGTAATGCTCATGTATGCCTCAATCTCATATGGGCTATCTCACCCTCTGATCTAGGGTACACACATACTCAATTACAACATTAATTTCCCATAGTCAACATGTCTATATATATATTCCAATCATAAAATTTCAAGAATCCACATAGTCACAGATTTCAAGCATTCGTCAAGCCCCATATGGAATCAATAATGCATCTTCACATAATATACTACTCATAGCTCCATTAAGACTTCATCCACAACCAATCATTATGAGCATCATGCTCAATTTCACATCACATACACATGATACCACATTCATCCAAGAGAACATGCCATATTACATCAATACACACATTATCATTCTATAAGTTCTCATACATTTAGAAAATATACCCCCTCTCCTACCTCAAGAGAAGTAGATTTTCGGGTTCGATGTTCCCGCTTCACCTGTGTTATCAAGTCCTACACCAATCATTATAGGACCACATCAATTATTCATTCAAAAGCCATTTCAATATACATATACATATCTATGTACACATGATTTTCATCATATGGAAGCTATTCATGGATTTTCTTTATTTACCCATTTAGGCTTCAGGAATTCCTTCCCTTAACTCACCATTCATTATTATCAAAGTAACAACCTAATTAATTAGGTCACCTTATATATATTAAATTTCCCACCAACACCTTAGTGAGTTTCCCATTTATTGTGACTTCTAATCAACATTATAAATCATCATTAAATGCCTCTATCTCATCATTTATAACACTTCCCTCATCAATAAGTATTAACCCCATCTACATTACACATCCCCCCCAAATCCAAAGTTAGGGTTTCCACCAAACCCACCAACCCTCATAAATACTCATTAACCTACATCTTTTCCCCACCATAATTGAAACTACCTCATTAATTATTCATAAAGCTTACACTTATGTCAACCTATCTTAGGGTTCCCACTTTTGGAGCTTCTCTCAACAACCCACATGCATTTAATGTTTTCTTAACACCAAAGCTACAACTATATGTTCATATACATGGAAAAATGGTAATGATCTTACCTCAAGAGAAGAGAAGAGTGGGTTTGCAAGAGAGGAGAGGGCCACACGAAAATAAGAGAAGGAAGGGAGAAGAAACTTCAAGCTCCAAGCTTTCCTTGAGCCTCTTGAAGAATGACAATGGAGGAGGAAAATGTATCTTCTTTTAGCTTAGGGTTTTAGAGGAAGATAAATAGAAATAATGAGGAGGAAGAAGGAATGTATTTGCATAAGAGAAGAAGAGAGTGTCACAAGAATTGAGAGTGAGAAGTGAGGTTTTGTTTTTAAATTTTCATCTTTCACTTAAACTCTTCCGTTTTTAAATAAACAAGCTCTCTGTTCGGGCTCAATACTTATTCTAAAAATTATTCCGAATACATATTCGGAATCCCAATAACATTATCTACAGCCCTGACCAACGACATCTCAATCGGAGATACTTGGTCCGACACTCATATTTTATCCGGGTCAGTTTTCAGCTTATCCTGTCACAATAACTCACTAACAGTCTTCGAAAATCTTAATTAAATTATTTCTAGCATTTTGGGATATTAATTAGTCCACATTTAATTATTTAATATTTATTTTCTTAATTTAACTTTCTATTTTAAAAATTCGGGGTGTTACAATTGGTAAGGATATAGCTTTCGAGGTCTTCACAAAAGTCGTAGACAATTTTGTTACAGAAATTTTGAGACCGGGTTTGCACAAATCGAAGGTCGTATGAAGGAGTTATGAATTTTTAAGTGGACCATGTGCAGAATAAAGTGCCCAAATGATGGAATTGTACCAATTGGCCGGACAAAAAGAGGTGTTCACAAATGGTCATCACTACATTTGTACACTAGCCAAAACAACACCAACAATATTTCTCAATTCAAGGTACTCACAAGACATATTCATTTTGGATCCTCTAATTCAAATGCCATGTCCTTATAACTAATGCATATGTTATCCAATAAGTAATGCATATGCAATGAGACCAACTTTGAATAATTCCATTTTTCTCTTCATGTGTATATTTTACTCATGTGACTACAACCACATATAGTTGTTCAATATTTAAAACCAACGTAAGGTTTCATTCTCAAGATCAATGCAAGATCATTAAATATGTCACATGGTATCCACTACGACCACGCATAGTCTTTTATACAATCAACCAATGCAAGGTTGTTGTCCACAAGATCAACGCAAGATCATTAAATATCACATATGAGATATGCTATGCATGCCATGAGATACAAAAAGTGCACATGGTAGTCTCAATTTTCATATGAATACCACTTTATTATCATACACAAGCCAAGAAGACACATCAAGAGTACATCACCATCACATTTGTCATTTCACCAATAATGTCATTCAAAGAGTCATACTTCACATAATCATTATACATGAGCAACAATAAAAACAACTAAGGCCAACATGCAAGTATACACCCACACATGCATACAATATCAACACCATAGACCCTATATTTAGAAAATGAACTCCTCTTCTACCTCAAGAGAAGTATTCCATGGGGTTGGATGAGTTGGATGGTCCTGCCTCATAAGAACGGTCAAAGCTTACATTTTTAATAAGCACAAGGCCACATCAACCATCATTCTATAATTAAGTCAATGTCAACAACTAAGTCTCTTTTAGAGGTACATAAATACATTCATGCATGTAAAACTTAGTTATGTTTATGTCATTACCTCCTTGGAGGTTTAGAATTTAAGTTATCCTTATTACATTTTTCCAATTTCTTTAGGATTTAAAATTTACTATTTGTAATTAGACAAAATTCAAGGAGTTATTCATTAGGCTCCCCAAAGCCCTAATTAAATTTTTCACCTCATTATGTTTCATTTTTAATAGTTTCTCCATAGAAGGCATCAAGCCCTTCATCACTAAGTATTTCAAGTAAATTTTATCCTTTATTCCCCTAAGACAACTAATTGTCACCAATGGTCTTCACACATTCAAGTGTCTTATTATTAGTTTTTAAAACTACTAATCATTCATAATAATCTTCTATTATTACCAATTACAAGTAACACTTCACCACTAAGGTCATTCCTAATCCTACTTCGTAACTTAAGTCTTTTAATTCACTTTCAAGACAAAGTCACCTATCCCTCACAACAAACTTCTCATGGTGTACCTAGTAGCCTTTATACCTAATGTGATCCAACAATATTTTCTTGACCATCAATCTTCTCTTCCAACTCCAATGGTCCATGTTCATCATCTTGTTCAATTTCTACACTACACACTTTCCCCCAACCTCTCTTACTTAATAACTATCCAAATTCTTAAAATACATTTAGTAACACTTACTCAATTTCATAATTATTCTTTTAAGTCCTACCGTATTCTAACAAATTTATTCATCTTAGTAATATACATATTCCTTACCAATTCATATAGCCCTTCACCTAACTCATGATACATTACACTTTTTATAAATCAATAATTAGCCAACATTAACTCTAATTATTAACCTACATCTCATAAGAGGTTTCAAGTCCATTAATAAGGCCAACATATTTTTCAGTCTATTCTTGCCACTTACCATTTTTCCTACATCAAGAGGGATTTTTTAAGCTTACCACTTAGCATACACTCTCTACCAACACCAATAAATTCTAGAATGTTACCTAAGGTCCCATAATCACATCAAAACCATCCATAAGCCACTTTAAGTCCAAAACACAATTTTTCCTTCAAATTAAAGTAAGCTACCAATTTCAAATTTTTCACCTAATGCCATCCAAAACTAATTCATTTATTTCAAAAACAATTAATCCTATTTCAATAACTAATTCATATCATCTTCAAGTCACAAAAACACTTATTCAACAACAATAACAACAAATTCCCAATGGTCTCCTAACCTAGGTTTTAGGTTCCACATGCAATTTCTACATTTTTCCAACACCAACAACATAATCTACATCACTTTAAGCTACTAATTCAAAGCCCATCAAGAATTCTTAAACTTACCCCACTTAGGTTTCCACCCAAAATTAAGAGAGCTACTTGAAGGTGGAGCAAGAGGGTTCACTCTCCAAATGCGATGCCAAACCCCACAAGAGTGCAAAGGAAGCTTCTTTGGACCCTAAATTTCGTTAACCATGGAGAAGGGCCAAAAATGGTGAATTTAGGTTTTAAGGTGGGAGCCATATGAAAAATGAAGAGAAAGAGAATAAGGATAGGGTCAAAACCTTAAAAACTTGTCAAAATGGCACATTTCTTCAATTTCCATCAAGTTTTAGCCATGGTTTATGGTGGAAGGATTTTGAAAATGGAGAGGAGAGGAAGAAAAGGCAAGCATGGTTTTGTGGAGAAGAAGAAAAGGGGCTGACGCAGATTGGAAGAGAGGGAAGAAGGAAATTGGTTTTTGGCTTTTAATGCAATTTTACCACGATGCCCCTCGCTTAAAATTTTTGGCTGCAAGGCGCAACTTTTTGGCAAATTCACATGTTTGGGCTTTAAATGCTGGTGGAAACAGCCCTTCCAAGTGCACATGGCCAGCCCATTAATTGGAGGAGATTTCGTTACGTTTTGGCTCGAAAACGAAGCGTTTTGGTCGCCCGGGGCCCCTTTTTTGTCTAATTAATTATTGATAAAATTTTCCAGGTTTATTTTTGTGTTTAACATAATTATTTTAGCGTTTATTAATACTCAATATTCATTTTTAAGTTAGTGAGTTTTAAGGCCCAATTAAGGCCCGTTTCCTGAATCAGTCGTTTTTTGACGTTAAACGACGTCGATAAATTTCGAATAATTTACGATAAATTTAACAAGTGCTCAAATTAATTTAACTTCATTGTTGGGGCATAATTATTCATTTCTAATAATTATCTAATGTTTCCCGACACGTTTGGCTTATCCCTGTACTCTGCTCGTACGTCTTTCGTCAATTAAACGGCGACAGTAATTACCGTATTCGTCGTATTAACTCAAAAGGGTTTCCAATTAATTTTTCTACATGACCGGGACATTAATTACTTATTTTCTATAATTATTCTATTTATTCGCTCTAATTAATTAATTCTACGTAAAACTTAGGATGTTACAAGGAGGACGTGAGAATGAAGAGGGGAGTGTAGAGGAAGTCATGGCCAAATGAGGAGGAGGAGGATGGTGGAGGTGGCTATGACCAAGAGAAAGGAAATGAGAGAAAAAATATGGTGATGAGGTAACTTGGCAGTTTTGAGAGAAAGTGAAGTAGAAGATGATCTTCAGAAACTTACACACTTATATAGCTGGGGAAATAAGGGAAATACCGAGTGAAAATATTGTGGAAGGTAGTGGTAATTGGTTCAATGATCATAGAAAGAAAGAGAAAATTGTGATGGCTTTTGTATAGCTTAGTGACCAAGAGAATAAAATAAGAGGGAGACTGAATTTTCAGCAAGGTTTCATGCCTATAAAGAGTGGAGAAGTGAATGGTAGGGTGTTCGCTGGTTGGGTTTGGATGGGTTCGGTTGATGAATACTTCAACCAATGTTAACCAAATGTAACTTATTACTAACCAAAACTGACCAAATGACCCTATGGTTTGATCAGGTTTCGGGTGAGCGGTTTTGGTTAAGTTAGAACGGTTAATTTTAGTTTAATCTTATAATGAATTGATTTTTTTGTGGTCAAAATTTATTTTGTAAACCTTTTTTATGCATTTTCCTTATCAATTCAATAGAAAAATGATTTAATGCCTATTACATTATCACAATATGTACTATATTATATATATCATATAATCATAAGATAAAAGACTTAAAGTATAATTAAAATAAAGTAAACATATAGATTTACCCAAAACTAACCAGTTGAGTACGGTTAATTCGGTTGGTAGAAATTAAAAATCATACCTGTCCAAACCTAACCGAACTCGTTTTTTATTTTCGATTTTTGCGGTTTCCAGTCGGGTGGATGGGTCCTGCTCACCCCTAGTGAATGGGAGTGAGGTGGAAAGGTGGTGGCTGAAGTGGTGGAAGGTGGTAATAGGAAATGACGTGACGCGGGACAAAACGACTTGATGTATTTGAATAACACAAATCCAATTAGCTCGTATGCAAACTTAATAGGATTTTGTGTAAAATGATGGCGATTTGATGTATAAGTGAATGTGAGTCTCTTTAAGGAAAGGAGAAGGTGGTTCCAGTTCGATTTAACTAAAAAAAGGCATTGAGGGTTCGAACATCAAAACTTAAAGCGTTTTCAATGATAAATTATTAGAAAATGAAGATAAATTTGGATAATTAATTAACAAACTTAATTTATGTATTTAATTTTATAAAAATATTTAGCCTTAAAAATGGCTCAGGGTCTCAAATACTCAGCTCTAGACTCAAGACACAAAGCATCGGCTCAAAACAGGAGCGATCGGGTATTCAATTCGTATTTTGATGAAAACTTTTTTATCTAGTGAAATTTTTACAAATAACTCCCTATTTTAGTCCATATGACTTCTCCACAAGGTTACCATAGTGTTAGTCCTCATATTTATTGTTATTTTCATAATAAAAAGTGTGTTAAAAATAATAAAATTTAGTTTAAATAGGAATAAATTTAGGTTTTATTTGAAATAAATGGAAGCTATTAAATTTGACTTGGCGTGACCCATTTCTTCCATTTTTGTTGTGAAAAGCTAAGGATTTAAGGTGAAAATTCATTTCAAGCAGAAGGGTTGACGTGTAGCATCAACCCCACGCTCAGCATCAGGAATTTTGGTGCTGACGCTACGCGTCAAGCCTAAGCGTAGCATCAGAGGCTACGTGGACTCTACTCATAGTTGGCATTACACTCAAAAAATGGGCTAATTAAATATTCAAATTGGCCAATCCACTACAAGCTAATGTCCAATTTGAAGTGGGAAACATGTAGCTGATCATTGGAAATTAATAGAAGCAAATCATGCCCTAAAATCATGGAGTTTAATGGAGGCTGAGTCAGAGGCCTAACACGTAGTGCCAGCCTCACGCGTAGCGTCAGGACCTCTGATCAGCACCATAAATAGGCCTATTTCCCATCTAATCTGGATCATTTTCTTCATTCTCTCTGCTTATCCCACGAATTCAAAATCCTTTTGAGTTTGCACTTAGAATAGTTTCCATATATTTGAGAGTGTTGTGTATCTTGTTCTTGTCGTATCGTGAAGTGTGATCAAGTGTTCGTAATGTCATCAATTATAAGTTGTGTTTTTACTTTCACCATGTGTAACTAATCTGTTTATGTTGGAATTGGTGAACCAATCTATGAATATGATGTTGTGATTATGACCTCTGCATGTTTATGATTCAAGTTCCATGTTAGTATTTCAATCTTTTATTAGTATGAATTTCAAACGGGAGAATGATTTTCATGCGTGTTAAAATCACTTTGACGAAAATAAAAGTTGAAATACCCATAATATACCAATTACTAGGGATAGAGTTGGTAATTATTATTGTGTTAAGGTCAGGACTTAAAGCAAGTTTTACTGAGAAAGCATCTGAGGGATCAGACTTTACAGTAACTATTTAGAATTTATTCACCGAGGGATCGTGTTTAATGATTTTAAGTTACAATAACATGAAATTGATGATTAAACATGCATATGTCTTTAATTATTCCATTATGCTCTAGTGAGGGATCCAAATTCCAACATAGTTTGTTAATCTGAGTTTTAATCTCAAGTATTGGATTTATTCTGAAGTGCTACTCTAAGTTACTTTCTAGTAATTTTAGAATTTATCAATTTTCTACCAATGTATAAATCAGTCTTTAAATCTGTGAATATTGTACAAACTGTATATGAAACATTCTTTTTTTAATAAGTTTTAATATATTTGCCATAGTAAATAAAAATTACTATCTTATACTAAAAACATTCAATCCTTGAGGGAACGATATCTATTTTGAAAACTATAATGATAAATTGGTGCGCTTGCCAATAAAAGGATCCAACAATCTCACTAACACATAGTCCCTAATAGGAGTCTTAAAATGAGGCTGAGGCGTATGATAACATTGCCTTAAGGGTTTATTCGCCTAAGACATGATCCCAGGCTATAAGAACCCAAGGTATTAGGTTAGTTAGCTTTGGAATGTGATTAGAAGGTTTTTTTATTTTGTACCTCTTTTTTGAAGAAATATTACTTTGTATCATATTTATTTTTGTTGCTAGTGCTCTTACTGTCCATGCTCTTGCTCGAGCCAGTTGGTCTTCCTTTTGGTAAGTACCTTTAATTATGATATAGGTAATCAGATCTAAAAGGGATAGTTGCTTATGCTTGAGTTGTTGTTTATAGTCTTTCCAAGATATGGGTAGATTTTTGACCATGAAATTGACCACTAGTTCATCTAACATAGAGATGCTTTTTGTGAGATCTTTTAACAGCTTGTGTTATTCATTGATTTGCATCTTGATATCTTTATTGTTAGTCATTTGTCAATGGTGGTAGAAGTTGCCTACTATGAACTTTAGCTTTCCAACAAAAGCTTGGAATATGATGGTTTAGGATCCGAGAATGAAAATGTGAAGCCATGCATATCAAGCATCGAAAATACTTGCTCCTACCAATGTCGATAGTATTGACCGTCGAAAACCTTAATTTGGGAGACGTCAAGAAGTGGTTTGGCCTATGTAGCTAAAAGATACAGGTAGCTTATTATTTACACTAATTAACTCACAGTTACTCAACCATGCTCCATACTAAGGAAGTATTGGGAGGTGATGGTGGGGGTTATCTTTGGAGAACGGTGAGAGATGCATTCTTAATAGGGACCATGGATTTAGGGGTGATGAAAACCCTAGTGTTTTTTATCGCTACAGTGGATAACCCCTTATTTTTTAAATAATTTCATCTGATAATTTTATGCAATATGATGTATATGTAATATGATTAGGAGGATGTTTGTGACTCAATTGAGACCCATTTGTGAACGATATTATTTATTCTCTTCAAGGGTCCAAGAGGGGACTTCAAACAGTGTAATTATTGCTCAAAAGGTTATGCAGTATATGCATAAGACGTGGAAGAATAAATGGGTTATAATGTTCAAGATGGATTTGAAGAAAGCATATGATAAAATTAATTGTAACTTTCTTTATCATGTGCTTTCAATTTTTGGCTTCTTGAAAATGATCATTAAGTTGGTAATCTGGTAGATCCTCGAATCTTTCTCTTCTTTAGAATGGTTCGCAGATGGAGTCATTTGTGTTAAGGCTGGGACCCCTAATTTATTAATTCTGTTTTGTTGTTTGTTAGAATTTGTTATTAGTTAGTTGGTTGTTACTATTTTTTGTATAAATAGAGATCATTAAATCAATGATAACTAGCAACAGAAAAGTGTTATTCAAAATAGAGAGTTATTATTCTTCCTCCTTCATCTTTTGTTTCTTCCACATACAACAGACTTGGTGTCCAAAAGACTTAGAGTCATCTTTGTGTGTGAGACTGTTGAGTTGCAGGTCTTAAGAGACTTGTAACACAAAACAAAGAGATTAGGAAGTGTTAAGGATGAGAGTGAGTTGGCCCAATAGTGGTATCAATAGCTCGGTGTGAGGGACCTGTGCAATGATTAAACCATGGCGAACAATGGATATTTTCCTGCAAATTTCCTCATTCTTACACGGAAGAATTTTGATAGGTTGTATGTGCAAATGAAAACATTATTTGGCTTCCAAGATTTGTGGGACATTGTGGAAAACAGAGTTGAAAAGGTGACGGAGAAAACAAGTGAGGATTAGAAACAAATGATTAAAGATTTGAAAAAGAAAGACTGCAAAGCCATGTTCATAATCCAACAGTGTATGGATGACTTGAATTTTGAGAAGATTGTAAGAGCAGAGTCTACGAAAAAAGCATGGGACACTCTTCAAAAAGCCTATGTAGGTGCAGAAAAGGTCAAGAAAGTGAGGCTACAGACTCTAAGAAGGCAGTTTGAGATGCTATGCATAGAGACTAATGAGAGCATTGATACTTTTTTTAATTGGATGGAAACCCTTGCAAACTCAATGAAGTCATGTGGGGAATCTTTAACCAATCAATATTTGGTCGAGAAGATCTTAAGGAGTTTGACTGCAAGATTTTTTCACATAGCGGTGGCAATCAAGGAGTCCAAGAATCTAGAAAGAATGACTATGGACGAGCTTCAAGGATCTTTGGAAGCATATAAGCAAAGACTGGTTGAGAGAGACAGTGAAAAGACCTCTGAGCAAGCATTGCAAGCTCAACAACAATCAAGAAAAGAGACTAGAGAAAGCAATCAACGAAACAGAGGTAGAGGCAAGTGTAAGAATTTTAAAAGAAAAGAGAATTCTGTTAAAGAAGAAAAATCTGAGAAGAACCATAGAGGTTATTAGAAGAAAAGAGGAGGTGCAAGTGGCCCAAGAGGTAGAAAATGTAAGAAAAGATTTGATTAAAGAAATATTGAGTTCTTCAATTGTGGCAAGAAAGGACATTTTGGAGATAAGTGCTGGAGCAAGGAGAAAGACCAGAGTGATGAGGCAAAGATGGCACAAGAAAGTGGAACAGACTCAAGATATGTTGTTAATGGTGATAACTGTTGCAGTGAGAGATAATAGTGATCAGTGGTACCTAGACACAGGATGCTCAATACATATGACAGGAAAGAGAGACTGGTTTGTGAGTCTTGATGAATCTGTGAAGAGCAAAATGAAATTCACAGATGATAGCACACTTACTGTTGAAGGAGTTAGCAAAATAATGATCCTCAGAAAAGATGGAGGGAAATCTTTTGTTGAAGGAGTGCTATATGTGCCAGGGATAAAATGTAACCTGTTAAGTCTAGGCCAGCTGCTGGAAAAGGGGTGTAATTAAAATGGAGAATAAGGTGATGAAAGTGAATGACAGCAAGAGAAGGTTGATTATAAAATCCCCTTTATCCAGAAACAAAACTTTCAAGGTGGAGATTAATGTGTTGAAACACAGGTGCTTGGCTGCAACATATTTGGAGGAGGAGTGGCTATGGCATTATAGACTGGGTCATTTTAATTTTAAGGACTTGAGTCAGATGCATAAGTCTGTGAATGGAGTGCCACATATGAAGCTACCAGCAAAAAGGTGTAGAGACCGTTTGGAGTGCAAACATACCAGAAGTGGGTTTAAGAAACAGACCCAGGTGAAAACTAAGCAAAAATTGTAGGTGATTTACTCGGACGTATGTGGACCATTTCAGACTGAGTCAATTGGAGGAAATAGGTATTTTGTGTCTTTTATTGATGATTTTTCTAGAAAGTTATGGGTATATATAATAAAGAAGAAAAGTGAAGTGTTTGAGGTGTTTAAAAAATTCAAAGCTAGAGTTGAGAGAGCTAGTGGAAGGTTGATACTGACCCTCAGAACAGATGGTGGAGGTGAATACACCTCAAGTCTGTTTCATGAATATTGTGAGGAAACAAGCATAGTGCATGAGATCTGTTCGCCATATACACCCCAGCACAATAGAGCAGCTGAGAGGAAGAACAAGAGTATTCTAAATATGGTAAGGTGCATGCTGAAGAGTAAGTCTCTCCCTCATTACCTATGAAGTGAAGTTGTATCAACAGTAGCTTATTTGATTAATAGATGCCCCACTGAGAGACTAAAAGGTCTAATGCCAGAGGAAGTGTGGAGTGGGTAGAAGCCAGACCTCGGTCATTTGAGGATTTTTGGTTCAGTCTGTTATAGACATATACCGGACCAGATGAGGAAAAAGCTAGATGATAAAGGAGAGCAGTTGATACTGCTTGGGTACCACTCAACTAGAGGCTATAAAATGTTCAATGTGAAAATAAAATAGGTGGTGATTAGTAAAGATGTTGTGATAGATGAGAGAGCAGACCCAGACCTATATAGACTAGATTCAGACAGAGAAGATCCAGGCTCTGTTAGAGCTATTATTGATTTTAATAGTTTTTAATCTACAGGGAAAAAATATATCACCAAGAGCAGACCAAGGACTCAAGATCTGAGAGTGAGGAGTGAACCTAGAAGTCTGGAAGACTATCAAGTATTTTTAGATGCTGATATAAGTACAAAAGGAGACTTGGTACATTTTGCCTTATTTGTTGATGCAGAGCCTATAAATTTTGATGAGGCTACAGGTTATAAAAACTGGATGAATGCAATGAAAGAGGAGCTGACTTCTATTGAGAAGAACATAACATGGATTCTTGTTGATTTGCCACCCAATAAGAAAGCAATTTCAATAAAGTGGGTCTTCAAAGTAAAGAAGAATCCAAAGGGAGAGATAGTCAAGCATAAGGCCAGACTAGTGGCCAGAGGATTTATGTAGAAACATTGAGTTGATTATGAGGAAGTGTTTGCACCAGTGGCAAGAATTGAAACAGTGAGAGTTGTAGTAGCAATTACAAGTCTGAGAGGATGAATCTGTACTAGTTAGATGTAAAGTCTGCATTCCTTAATGGCTCACTTGAGGAGGAGGTGTATGTGGAGCAGCCCCCTAGATTCTGTGTTCTAGGAAAGGAGAAGAAAGTCTATAGACTTAAGAAAGCTTTGTATGGGCTGAAGCAAGCACCAAGAGCATGGAACAAGAAGATTAACAATGTTCTCCTCGAAATTGGATTTACAAAGTGCAATTCTGAACATGGTGTATATGTAAAGGGAAAATCAGATCCAGACCTGATTATCATCTACCTTTATGTAGATGATCTCCTAGTGACAGGAAGTGGTGATAAAGGAATCAACAAATTCAAACATGTGATGCAGAAGCACTTTCAGATGACAGATTTGGGGTTACTATCCTATTTTTTGGGGATAGAGTTCAGCAGAATTGAAAAGGGAATTGTGATGCATTAGAACAAATATGCACCAGACATATTAAAGAAGTTCAGGATGTTTGACTGCAAGGCTGCGGATACTCCAGCTGAGACTGGTTTAAGTCTGAGAATTAAAAGAGAAGGGAAACCTATAGATGCAACTTTATACAGACAAATAGTGGGATCTCTGAGGTATTTGTGCAATACCATACCATATCTAGCCTACAGCTGAGTTCACACATGATTGCTGCAAAACGTATACTCAGATATGTGAAGGGGACTACAAACCTTTGAGTATTACTTCCAAATTGTAGTAGTGGAGAAACAAAACTGTGTGGTTTTACAGACTCCGATTAGAAAGGTGATAAAGATGATGGAAAGAGTACAGTAAGGTATGTTTTCTATTATGGGGGAGCACCAATCTCATGGTGTTCAAAGAAAGAAGATAGAGTTGCAATGTCAACTTGTGAGGCAGAGTACATAGCCGCTGCTCTTGGAGCCTGTCAAGGTATCTGGTTGAAGAAGTTACTGAAAGAGCTAAAATATGAAGGTGTAAAAGTTGTGTTGCTTATGGACAATAAGCCTGCAATTAGAAAACACCCGGTTGACCATGGAAGAACCAAGCACATAGAGACCAGATATCATTTCATTTGCGATATGGTGAACAAGGAAGAGTTAGTGTTGGAGTACTACAAGTCTGAAGTAAATCTTGAAGATATGTTTACAAAACCTTTGAAGAAGAGCATATTCAAGGAGCTAATGATAAGATGATATGCAGAGTTGATAAGTGAAAGTCTGCAACCAGAAGTGGAATGCACGCAAAAGTCTGGAAAGTGAAAAACAGAATTATGGGAGAGTGTTAAGGCTAGGACCCCTGATTTGTTAATTTTGTTTTGTTGTTTGTTAGAGTTTGTTGTTTGTTAGAATTTGTTATTAGTTGGTTACTTAATTGTTACTATTTTTGTATAAATAGAGATCATTATATCAATGATAACTAGCAGCAGAAAAGTGTTATTCAAAATAGAGTTATTATTCTTCCTCCTCCATCTTTTGTTTCTTCCACACACAACAGACTTAGAGTCCAAAAGACTTAGAGTCATCTTTGTGTGTGAGATTGTTGAGTTGCAGGTTTTAAGAGACTTGTAACACAAAACAGAGAGGATTAGGAAGTGTTAAGGCTGAGAGTGAGTTGGCCCAACAATTTGCACCTTTGAAAGGGCTGCATCAAGGTGATCCAATGTATGCTCATTTTAAAAATAAACTTTTACACCAGTCATTTTAAAAATTTGTGTAAAATTTTTTTAACAAATGTTAAAAGTTCTCAAAATGAATTGTAACTACATCATACAATTTAATGTAGAGAATCCAAATATAGTCAAACACCAATCCAAACCAGCTCCAAATGCTTGTTTGGAAGACGTTCAGAACTCTGTTCTAGCTCCGTAACAAAATTGATACATTTTACCTTTGTATCAATGGAGTTGAAGCCACACGCAAGAGTTAAAATCCAATGCCAAATCCACTATAAGTAAATGAACCAATCCTATATTTAGAACGCCCATAAAAACAGTTCCTATGAATTAAGTATTCATGGTCAACGTGTATAACTTGCAAGAATTACGTACTTCATGACAAGATGTGAAAAAATCATATTAAACTCTTCAAAAGGTTGGAGGTATTTTTGGAGGTATTTTTACATCCATTGAAATATGTTTGGACCAAAAGTCTTGATATGAAGCGGGTTAAATTACTTGATAAAAAATATAATGCCAACTGCAAGTATTCCTTGTCGTTCAAGTTATCAAACTATTGACAAATAAAAACCCACCAAACTAGATACAATGTGAATGTGATTTTAAGTCATCATTTTAAGGAATTATGAAAGATTTAACACAAATCTTTCAAGAAGCATGATAGATCGATTTCCATCTCTTTATAAGTTCATATCCTTTTCAATTATTATACACAATTAAACATTTTGTAAGGTCAATATACTTAACATGAACATTAAGTATTAGGAGCACAATTTGAATCTTGATTTCTACATTTCCAACTCTTATTTTCCTCCCTTAGTGTCTGTTTGGTATATAATTAGGAAAACAGAGTTATAAAAATGAAAAAATCTAAAGATTAATATTAATCCTTCATGTTATTCAAGACAATCAAAACTTCATTTAAACGTAGAATTTTTTTTAGGGTTGGAACCAAACAAGAGTTGGGAATTTATACGATTAAATCCTTTAACCAACCATATAGATGGAGACCTTGTTTGAATAACAAGCAAAATTGATTTGCTTCACAACAAAAATTCACACAAATGATTTATTTAAGATATCATGGGATATTGCGACCATTGAATGATCGCTCGTCCAAACGAGCTTGTAGTATTGTTATCCTTTCTTTGTTAGAAATTCATCGTATTGCATTGTAGTGTAGTGCAGTTCATACATACACCCAAAACACATGCGTCCGTCGTTTTTTGTCACAATAAAAGTTGGAGGGAAGGGGTATCTCCCAATGGTGACAAACTATAAACCCGTAAGAGTCTAGAAAACTATAAGCACAAAAACAATCTAGACCAGAGGAACTGAATGCCTAGTTTTAAACCACTAAGCTTTACAGGGAAAATGGATGTAAAAGCCTAAATTATCTTTCAATGCAAAAGCATAGCAAGAATATCTTTTACTTCCTGTTTTGTCTCTGAACTATTCTGGAGAAAATAAAATATCTTCTGCTACCAAAATTTGTTATTCATCACTTGATGGGACTAGGAGTGGAGGCATGTTTTACTTTTTTCTGTGTGGTTTCTGTCTTTCTTTCCCTTTGAAGACTTCAATAAGTGATACATGCACTTTTTTCTTCTTTAACTCTGACTCATTCGTTGTTTTTGTGTCCATGTCTTTGTTGTCGTTTTTGTTGGCTATTGTGATGATTCTCTTGTAATGGCGTACATTGTTGTGTTCATCCATCTCCACATGCCTAGTTTGGTCTAAGGAACTTTTATTAGTATTGGTGATTTCCTTCCCATCATTTTTAAGCTGTTTTCTCTGATAACTTTTCTTTTTTGGTGGAGAGTCCTTCGTCTTTGATAGATCAAACACCTGGTTTAACTTAACTGGCTTGTGGTGCTCTTCAATAGGTTCCTTGCGCTCATCTTTCTCAAACAATTCATGGTTCCCTGGTCCTATTTTCTCCTCTGCAATACATCTATTCTCAACGAATTTCTGTCTCTTATTTTTTTCTTGCCTAGATTCTGGATTTGGTGTTGAATAAGCTTGTATTTCATCATTCCTTGCCACCAGTTGATGGTTTACTACATCTGTATGTTGCAATTGACCAGTTTCTTTGGTATCCTCAGTCTTAAGGTGACATTTTTCAGCTTCAGAATCCTCCCTTCCGCAAACAATTCCACTACTCATAGTTTCAAGAACAATTTTGCCCAAAACAAATCTAGTCTCTGAAAGGTCACCCCTCCTAAGCCTGTCATAATTTATCTTGGAATTTTTTCTTCTTTCACTCTTATAAAGTTCAGCATCATTGGCCAGCATTTTGAAAATTGCAGAAACAAGTTTACCTGTTTTCCTTGGTACAAATACCTGAAATCCTCAAGGTCAGTTGGATTAGAGCCTTGTTAATGACCATAACATAACATCTTCAAATGCACATAAATGGTTGATTTACAGGGGTAAAAGATGGGTTAACCAAACCTACATGGCAAGTTTATGATCAGGTCACGCCTTACAGGTGTTCTATGAGTTTGGTAATAAGACAGAAAGGATGTCTGTGGACTGTTGGTGGCTTTAATTCAAATCTTGATTTAATCATTGAAATAAAACTGTATACGTTTCTACTTTCCCAAGCTACATTGTACGTGAGCAACTTACTTGAAGAAATCATGCTAACGTGGGAAGAGGAATGCATCGCTAGTACAAATATGGTAAGCGCCACACACAGCAAAACCAAGATCTTACATTAATACCATTTAAAAAATAACAGTGCAAAATAAGCTAAAAAGTGAGTTCTCAACAAAACAACATAAACATTTTTTTCAGGAGCTGAAATTCAGAGATCATCAAAACAGTGTTCACAGATCACAGTCAGGACAACACTATTGTATGAAACCAACTTCACTCCAAAGTTTCCATTCTTGGACGTTGGTATCATCAAACATTGTTTAGCCCATTCCCTTTCCTTGACCTTGTTATGAGGGAAAGGGAACCAAAGGATGACTTCCGTCTAGAATTGGTTACTTCAGACTGAACACAAACTAACTCTATCATCCTATACCCAGAATCAAAATCACTCACTAAAACACATGAAAGTGATGCATGGGATGACAATTCAAGTACAAATTTGACCCAAAATGAGTTGCAACTTGCAGCCTCTCAACCACTAATTGTGCACTATGATAGAATTATAATTCATATGATACCATATGCATTTCCCAGACCATCTGTGATTAAAAGCAAGGGAGTTGCCTAAAAGTAAGACCAGTATTAGTGTGCTTTGGGGCCCATAAGCTGGCATGCTTATGAATTATTTATATCTGGTTACTTATACCTCTCCATGTTATTTAGTGTCACCATATATAGTTTTATTTTATGATTAGCCCATTGGAGTTCATTTTTCTTTTATTGTTTCTTCTTCACTGGTATAAGAGCAACTTTCTTCAGAATCCAAACTACTAATAGTTATCAAGGTCTAATTAGAAACAAGTATCATAACTATGGCATGTTTGAATAACCCCGGTCAATTAGAGAAGAACTTTGCAACTATTATCAATCAATCAACCATGTAATTTTTAAACCTTGGCTAAATAGATGATATCAAAATAGGTTTACTTACCAAGCCAGATCTTTCAAAAGATGGGTATCTAGACATAGATTGAAGACTATTATTCTCAGACAGAGCAGGTATAGAGCGCATCACCAAAGATGCCAATTTAGTGACTGCTTTTGCAATTTTTTTATCGGATTCGTATGAATTGGGCGTCCTTATTTCAGGTGCAAAACTAACACACATTTCTGCACGATCTTTGGCAAATTTAACACCCTCTTCCCACTCCCCATGATATAGAACAGAAGCAAATGCCCATACTACAAGAGCATCTTGAGGATTGTTTACTAATGCCAAGTGAAATGATAGTAATCCAATCCTGTAAAATATACAAATACAGAATGGTGTTACAAACAACCATCACAGAGAGGATGCAAATTCACAATTTCACAAACATTAACATCCATCCAAACCAAGCCAATCCCAGCTACAACAGAATATTAGTTTCAATAAACCAGTTGTTTCTCTCTCCACCTCCACGCACAAAACCTGATAATAATAATAAATAAATAAATAACAAAAAAATGGATACTAGATCAACTGCGAATCATTGTCCTGGTAACCCAAAATGATTAAGGAATTAGGACATTTTTTACAAAGAATAATGAATTTGATTGTTATGACCATCCTTATAGACAATGATATCTTCAATGAAGTAACATTTGAGAAAATTACACCAAAAGCAGATTTTGCATGTGCAAAATACATCCACAGACTGGGTATGGAAAAACACAAATCAGGTATTATTTCCCATTTAGGAGTTATGACAGGGATATACTTTAGGTGTGGCCCAATACGTAAATGTTACAGCTTGGGCACACAGGTGGAAAAGTTCTAAATTGTTTTTTCAGAAGAGGTCAACACCTGACAACTGAAAAATGAAGCACATCTCTGAGTATTAAAAACTTATATTCCAGCTGAAGTGAACCAAAATGAATTTATTCGAAAGTGACTTGCTGCTTCCATTCCACACAACCAAGGGTAGATTAAAACATGCCTAATGATGATAGCATGATGCAAGGGTTAATCCATTCTTGTTCTTTCTTCTAAAGAATCAAATCCATGTAACATGGGCACAAATTTCAGAGAAAGAAAAAGAGGAATAGGAATAGGAATGTATATGATTGTAGTTATAATGTTTTTTATATTTATGTTAAAAGAGGAAAAACAAGAAGACATGAATTCCGTGTGCTATTGTGATCACCCGGAACTATTGTATTTATAGGGATTTGTACATAAATACAGAATATACAATTAAATATATGATTGATATATTTAATCCTAAAATATATCTTACTATACTTACATCATTCTAACAATTTAATATGAAATATCTTGCCAGAGAATGTTTTATATTTAATATCCCTTCCCTATATCAAGGATATAAGCATATCCGTGGGCTAGCCCACACTGAAGTTTTACTTACTTCAGTTTGTTAGTTTACTTGTAACTAACTACAGCTGTCACTAGCCTGTTCAGCTAGTTTCCCTTGCACTATTTCTCTTCTATAAATAGATAATTCAATGTATCTTAAAGTCAGTTATTGAAGAATTACATTTTCAGTTTTCTAAATTCTCTCTAGAATCTTTTAAGTCTTCTCTGTTTATCTTATGGTATTACGAACTTTGTGATCCATGGAATCTCAACCTTATCCGCCTCCTCCACCACCACTACCTGCCGATGGTGGTCCTCGGCCTGTAAACATGTATTCATCGAGCACTCCGATGCCGTAGGTTTCTTCGGTCACTGGACCTGTTACCTTTTCACATGCAATCACCAAAAAATTAATCGATGGCAACTGTTTACTTTGGAAGCAACAAATCGAGCCTGTCATTAAAAGTCATCACACGTTCTTGCTCAATCCGAAAATTCCGTTCAGATTTCTATTGGAAGATCACTTGATGAACCAATTCAGCAACGAGTATCAACATTGGGAGCAACAGGATCAACTCCTCTTATCGTGGCTCCTATCCTTGGTTTCGAGTGAGATCTTGTCTCAAATGATTGGATATATGCATTCCTATGAATTTTGGGACCGAATTCACTCTCATTTTCATTCTCTCACTTGCGCAAAGACTAAGCAATTGCGCACTTAGCTCCTCACATTGTTTCTTGATGGTAAATCTGTATCTGAATTTCTTCTTTGCATCATGTTGATTGTTGTTTCTCTCTATGCTGATGGAGACTTGATCTCCCATTCTGAGCACCTTGATGCAATTCTTCAAGGACTTCCTTGTGAATTTGAGTCTATCATGACTTTGATTAGCAGTAGATTTGACGCTATGCCTATCTTAGAGGTTGAGGCACTTCTGCTTGTGCACGAAGCTCAATTGGAAAAATACAAAAAGGACCCCACTAATTTCTCAGCCAATGTTGTTCATCAATCTGTCATGCCTCATACACAAGGTCCTCAAGCGAATATTGCCTCCACTTCTGATATTGTTCTCTTAGATTTAGAAGGAATAATATTCTCCTTTTTTATATATTTAAATTATGAGGTCATTAAACCCATATATACATGAATCTACTGGCTATTTTAGGAAATATGGACAGCTAATTCTAGGGAGACAATTCCTTGAGATTATGGGATTGTTTCTAAATACATAAACCTAGTATTGATAGCAAGATATAGCTGTGATAAAGAATAGGATTACAGCAGGAATAAAATATAAAACTTCCTAAAATACAAAATGAGCAACACGGTTTTGATACTCCCCCTCAAGCTGGTGAGTAAGCGTTCTCCATTCCCAACTTGGATATAATTCTTTCAAAGTTAATGCAGTTCAGCCCTTTCGTGAGTATGTCTGCAAGTTGACTCTGAGTGGACACATATGGGGTGCAAATCAAGCCAGTATCTAGCTTTTCCTTGATAAAATGTCTATCCACCTCGATATGTTTAGTTCTATCATGCTGCACTGGGTTGTGGGCTATACTAATTGCAGATTTATTATTGTCACAATATAACCTCATAGGTTCATCCCACCTTATCTTTTAGTCTTCCAACATAATCTTCAGCCATAGAAGTTCACATATTCCTTGGGTCATTGCTTGAAATTCTGCTTCAGCACTCGAATCTAGCTAATACACTATGTTGTTTACTCTTCCAAGTCATTAGGTTTCCACCAAGGAGGGTGTAGTATCCAGTAGTTGATCTCCTGTCCACAACTGACCCAGCATAATCTGCATCTCTATATGCTTCAAGACATACACTCTTGTTTCGTTTGAACAAAATCCCTCTTCCTAGTGTCCCCTTTAAATACTGAACAATTCTAAGGGAAGCTTGTAAATGTGCTTCCTTTGGTTGGTGCATAAACTGGATGATGAGACTCATAGCAAAAGCAATGTCTAGCCTAGTGTGGGATAAGTAAATAAGCCTACCCACGAGTCTTTGATACATTTCCTGGTCCACGGCAATATCCTCCGCCAGACTTCCCGGCTTTATATTTGGATCAACTAGAGTATTTGCTAGTCTGCATGCAATCTCACCTGTTTCATTAAGCAAGTCAGTAATATACTTCTTTTGAGATATGAATATTCCTTTCTTGGAATGGGCCACTTCAGTAATATACTGAATCTTCTGAACACTTTGCTTTTATAATTTGATAGTGATGCAATTCCATCCATAAGGACTTGAGTTGATTGGCATATTTTGTAACTGATTTGTTTCCCTGTTTGGCAGCCACGATTTTCACCTTTACCTCATAGATTTGAGCAGCATCCTTGGCCTTAGAATAGGTTTGTTCTACTGCCCCCAACTTTCCTTTGCTAATTTAAGGAACCTGCAAGTATCACTGATTTCTGGGACCATTGAATTCCACAGCCATGCCATGATCATGGAGTCTTCTTCATTCCATGACTTGAACTCGGCATCCTTTACATCAGGGGCATTATCAATCAAGTGACTAACCTTTCCTTTTCCTTTCAAGATGGTCCTAATGAGTTGAGACCATTTGAGATAATTCTTTCCATTTAATCGATAAGCAGAATGAACATTCTGCAATTCCCCAGCAGTCTGGGATCTATCCCCAGTTTCCAGAACAGGATTCACAATCTCAGCAATCACAGGCAATGAAGGCTGCGATAAGGCTCAAGGTCGCGCAGCAATGAAGGCTGCAGCTTAGGGTTCATAGGCACGGTCAGAGGCTCCCAAAGATCAAGAGCTCCGGTACATCTCAGATTTAGAAGGAATAATATTCTCCTTTTTTATTGTGAAGGTCTGTGACTCTAAAGTCTAGATCCTGGTCTGTTGCTTCCGCAAGGTCTGTTTTGGTGTAACTGCCTTAGCTCATAGGCATTGTTTCCTATATAAATATGGTCCTTGGGTGCTTGTGTAAGGGCTAGAAAATCTCTAAGTCTTGAGTATACCGTGTGTATTCTCTTCATCCTATTTTAATTTTGATGCTCTTCCCGTGGATGTACGCTCATTTTGGCTGAACCACGTAAACTGTTTGTGTTCCTCTTCTTCCCTTTTATCTCTTATGTTTAATTGCTATCTCTGCATTGGTATTTTAGAGTACTTTGTTTTACATTTCAGAATTTCTTTCTCTGGTATTTCTTTGTTCTTGTGGTTTTCTTTGTGTTTCTTATGATCAGATTATCCTATTAGAACCAACATTTATATATTTAGATTATGAGGTCATTATACATGAATCTGTTGGCTGTTTTAGGAAATATGGACAGCTAATTCTAGGGAGACAAATCCCTGAGATTATGGGATTGTTTCTAAATATATAAACCTGGTATTAATAGCAAGAAGATACAGTTGTGATAAAGAATAGGATTACACCAGGAATAAAATATAGAACTTTCTAAAATACACAATGAGCAACACAGTTTTGACATGTTCATTTTCAATCTAATTCTCAGTCTCAATTCATTTCCTAAAGGTTCTGGCTATAGAGGATGTGGCTTTCGTGGAAGTGGCTTCAGAGGATGTGGTCATGGTTCTCTTCAAAGCATTGTCTGAAATGCATAAATTCATAATCAAAATATTCTATAAACCAGAATTCAAGTCTCATAAATCCCTAGGCTAGCAACAAAACATAAAAAACATAAGTCATATCAACTAAGAATTCTAGAAATCATATTCTTCATCTACAAGTTCCAATGAAGAAACAGAACGTATAGTCATTGCAGTGGCTATTGGAGGTCACCGGAGTGTGCAACGGCTATCAGAGGTCACTGGAATCACAAACACGGGAGCAAACCTCACAGGAGACACAGGGGCTGTCACTGGAGATGCTGGGCCTCTTGCCGGTAACGGAGTAGTTGTCGCCGATGATGAAGGGGCTGTCACCGGTGGGGGTTCTTGATAGAGAAGAAGAGTGAATGGCATGAGAGAGAAGGAAGAGCAAGTGTCGAATTAGGGAAAAATGAGAAAGGCCAAATTTGAAAACCCTAAACAAAAGGAGAAGGAAGAGCAAAATTACCTAGGTGCCCTTCATTAAGCCAAAAACGACGCAGTTTTGAGGCCCATTTCAAATAACGACAACTACAGCGGCGATTGGCCGAGATACTACTACTACTACTGCTGCTACGAGCACCACCACCACCACCTGTCACCGATGGGGGGGTCTTGATAGAGAAGAAGAGTGAATGGCATGAGAGAGAAGGAAGAGCAAGTGTCGAATTAGGGAAAAGTGAGAAAGGCCAAATTCAAAAACCCTAAACAAAAGGAGAAGGAAGAGCAAAATTACCTAGGTGCCCTTCATTAAGCCAAAAACGACGTAGTTTTGAGGCCCATTTCAAATAGCGACCACTACAGCCACGATTGGCCGAGACGACACCACCACCACCACCACCACCACCACTACTACCACTACTACTACCACCCCACTACCACTACCACTACCACTACCACTACTACTACTACAACAACAACAACAACAACCACAACAACAACAAACAATAACAACAACAATAATAATAATAATATATAAATGTTCCTTATCCTATCCTGTCCATTCCTAACTCAACTTTTCCTCATAATAGAAGTTATGAAGGGCCAACAAGATAGGATAGGCAGCAAGATAATTTATATCTTGTTGGTGCAACAAACACAATATGATAGCTTATTCTATCCTACCAATATGGTATTAAACACCTAAAACTCAGCTTCAAAGCTGGAGCATTTAATGCTTCAAAATAAGAGTCTGTACTAATTCCTCAATTCCTTAAAGATTGGCTGGAAAAGAAAAGGGAAAAAAAGTTGCAAGCTAAATTTCAGAAGTTAGCTATTCTTTATACAAGCTTTGTTCTTGCTTAGACCTACATCCTAAAGTTGTCCCAACAACAACCCTGATTAGATTTCTTTTTACTTTCTGTTGGAGAGGGAATTCCTGTAACAAACAGAACTAACAATCACTCACCATAGAGTACAATCACAAGGTCGATCACATGCAACCAAATTATCCAGATGGAAGAATAATTTCTGCAAAAGTCACAGAACCATAAGAAGTTAAATCAGAAAAGTTTGATATCAATTGTACACTTGTTATGATTGTGACCAAGGCCATGCTTGCTTGAGTAGATGTAAATGAGGAGATAATAACATTTTCGTCTAGACTTTGCTGTGTCCACACATATACTCACACAAGCATGCCTGAGTAATTAAGTAACATCATGAAACCTACCATCCAATTTAATAGTAATAATATTCTACTGTCCTTGGGTTCAAAGTTCTTAATTGGAATTTCAATTAGCTATATGTGAACAAATAACTACAAGTGTACTCAATCAAGTTCACTGATCAAATAATTGTAATTTGAATGACAACTTTTTCATTAGTTATAGCAGTATCTGTCTATAAACTTCAAAGAATTCAAATAGTAATCTAGTTAACAGTGAACTATCAACTTAATGTAGCATATTCCTTCAGATGTGATGACTTCAGCATTTGCATTCATTGAATCAAAATAATATCATAAAGAACTTGTTCAACAATTATTCAGCAAATCTAACTTACCATCAACATATTGGAAGGATGAGCATCTTCTTTACTCACATGTTCATCAAGATATGCTGCCTATAACCAACTAATTAGTAACAATTGTATTTGGCTAGCAGAAATATTATTAAAAGACTAAAAGCCGGCAACTCAAATCCACTTACATGCAAAGGAAATAAAAATTCAAGCAATTTGAATTTCCAAAGTAGTTGTAGAGATGGCTCAGCAGCTCCATAAGACAGCATATAGTTCAATTCAATCATTATTTTATTCTGAAATATATGAAGAAAAGCAGCAAGATAAGTGAGTATACTAACTATAAATAATTGATATCCATAAACAACAAATTACATGTATGTTGTGTAATAGACAGATTTACTCTTTCCAGTTGTCAATCACAAAAAAGTCTGTAAAAGGGAAGCATTTCTACACACCCCGTAGCAAAGATTAGATAGAAAACTTCTCATGCCAAAATGAGACAGCATACCATCATCATAAATTTCCAAATTAGGTACCTTGTCCAGGCTCTTGACAAGTGAAGAATATGTCCGGATTGCAGTCTCAGTATCACTCGATAACGACAAACCAAGACGAGCTGCAATTCTGAAGCCACGCAAAATTCTCCCTGCACACAGATTTTACACACAACTTTTACATAGTGGATGTTGATAATTATGGTTCAGATTTCATAATTCCTAATTTCAAGATCTAATAAAAACTAAAACTAACATTTGCCTATTAAAAAAAGAAGTAGATGCTACCTACCAGGATCCTCCTCGAAGGACAGATGAGCAGGGATAACAGTTTCTAGCTGAATCCATATCACCAAGCATAATAATTTATTAGCATACTTACAAAGTTACACACATGCTTCAGGGTGTAAAAATTCATTGACAAAGCAAATAAAGTTACCTTTAAGGACCTCAGATCAGCGATTCCATTGGTATAATCATAAATTTTATTGGCAAAGGGGTCATAAAATAAACTGCTTTCACAATCAGAAATGAATTAATAAGACAGCTAAAAATTAAAATATCAAAGATAAAAACTGATACTTGTTACTGCAACTTCCAACCTTTTCAACATAATCCAAAACCACATTTTAAGGAAAGAGTATTTTAAACTGAAACTATGTAGAAAAACAAATAATCACCTAAAAGCTATAGTGCCATAAAAATTAAATAAAAAGCATAAAAATAAAAGTGCAAAAATACCTATTAATTGTGAAGTCCCTACGTAAGGAGTTTTTGCAGCGAAGTAAGTCTTCTTTGTTACCCCATTTGGGCAGCATAGGGAATAAAAAATGTTCCTTCCCATTGGAAGTTTGTGCGACTGTCTCAAAACTGGTTACCTGATGCAATATAAATAAAAGGTTAATTAATTTAGTGAAATTGCATTAATCAAAGAATCTCCAAATGAAGAGCACATTACATCATACATGTAATTTGTAGCTAAAGAACACGACAAAGCTAATCCTTTATATTAGCACTCAGTCAACAGACCTCAACCAGAGAACCTTTTATATGAACCAAGCATATTGGAAAACGTCGTCCAACAACTTCAGCACGAGCTGAATGACGAAGTTGCTTTCTCACCTGTTAGATGTCATTGGAGAAGAAAAAATTTTCTCACACCTCACTATAAAAAAGTATACTGTGCTTCTAATATGGTTGATAAATTAAGTCATTGCCATAAAACCTCCATGAGCTTTGCTGTGGTAATAACATCAAAATCTTTTGGAGTTCTATTCAGTAGCAGATCTCTCACACACCCACCAACTAAGTAAGACTCAAATCCTGCAATTCACAAATATTAGAAGAATCTAGTTATTAAAATGAAAATAGGGGCATGGCAAAACACAAAAATTTAATGCTAATGATATTTTGAAACAGAAGCTTTTAATTTAAACAAAAGGTATAGTACAAATGCATTGAGATTAAAATTTCCAAGATCAGTCTAATTATGTTTTCTTCCCTAGTCAACTAAATCAACCAAGTGTCATTTATAATAGAAGGTGGGGTGAGGAAGAAAAGAAATTGCTGAGAATATCTAAGAATGTAGTGGGAGTATTTTAGAATATCTTAGCATATCTTCATAATATTATACTTGTGTTATCTTAGACTTAGAATGCCTTAGAATATATCAATGCAATCAATTAGTCATCTAATTGAGGAAGAAATCATGAAAGCTTCTTCCTATTAATTATGTTTTATGATGTTTTCTTATTTAAATATGGTTAGTCTTCCTGTTGCACTGATGACTTGGGCATTTACTAGCAGTACTACTATAGTACCTAATTACTGATATAAATAGGACCATTGAGTAAATCTGTATTATATTATTACATACATATTAACATAATATTATAATATTGATAATTCCTTTTCTCTCTCTTCCCTTTTCTATACCAAAGCCCTATGTTTCAATAGAATTATCCTTTAACCTCGTTCTCAAGCAATTCCATCTGCTCAGAGCTGCTGAAGCAATGGTTCAAGAGTTGTGACGACATGATGTCTACATCATTAGAGTAACTAGTAAGGGTACCCAGTTACTAAGGTCAGGCATTCAAAATTGAGGTATGAGTAAAAAAAACTGGCAATGAAGGCGTAGTTCATGCTCTTCGTTTACTATTATTTGAGAATAAGGTGTGATGGGGTAACAAGTAAATTCTTAGTTTCTCACCTTTGCTCCGAAGAAGTTTCAGAACAATCAAAGATGGGTCTGAAATCATAGAACTAGTTACACCAAGCTTCCTTGCATCCAAAATCTTCCACTTTGAGACGTCAATTCGACCTGAATAACAACTCAAAACTGTAACCAGGTCTCAAATTTAATGACCAAAGCCTTAATACAGGTTTCAACTCCACATACACAGCCATGCCTGACTCTGAACACACTTCCCCCTCGTATCATATATAAATGTTACATCACATATGTGTTTATGTGTATTGTGCTTGATAATAATCACAGTGGATGAATGAGAGAAATACATTCAGACAAACTGAAACCGCAACCGCAAGTCCACAAGCAAATAAGCTAAGCCTGAGCTGAACAAGATATAATGCAGAAGCAATAATTTTACCTCGGAAAGTAGAGTAATCGATGTGTTTATCCGGAGATGATTGACCCTTCACTGGTCCTTTAGGCGCAGGGGAGTGGAAGCTCTGCACCGGAGAGAAGAGTGGGTTTTAGAAAGGGATGTCAGTGGTCACAAGGTGTTTGAGAAATTGTGTGAACCAAAGTAAAATGCACCTGCGAGTTGACGAGGGTCTTCAAACGAGCAAGCAAGCCGCGCTTGTTGTTGCTGTTGTTCATTCTGAGATGAACCGCCATTTGAGCATGAAACAATCAGTTTTGGTGCTAACTAAGCCCCATGTTGATACATTCCGAGCATCACAGGTTAAAAAGAACTGTTATACTTTGCTGGGTTTTTCACCGGTTTAGAAAAGAATTGTTATTCTATGGGCATTTCAATGAAAAACTTAAAAAAGAAAAAAAAATCGAGAGCTTAAAAAGTATACTCTTAGGTAAGGCAGAGTTTGATTTTTATTTTATTTTTGTAATAATGAAAAAGTTGATAGATAAATCATCCTTCTGCGACTTTACATAGGCATATATGAGATTTTTAAATAAAAAATTTAAAATATATTTTTGTCCGAATAAAGTTGAGGTATTTTTATTTTGGTCTTTCTACAACTTATATTACATTGAATATTTAATTGTTAATCCTCACAGTGAGTAGATTTCCTTTTTTACTATAATCTAAAGTTACAAAAGGGGCAATATCCCTTCTAAATCACTAATGCATTTCTCCTAAGTAATCATTTCTTCATTATAAAGTCACCCACAATATTCTAAGCACTAGAAATTTGATGGATCTCCATACGTCAAGTTCGACTCATCAAGGTTCTAACATGAAGGAGAGAATCCTGAAGTTAATATGAAGAAACATCATTATTAGGAGCGCACAATTCTAAACCTTGCAAATAATCAGTTTCACAAACATGTTTCCAACCATGATATCACGCCTGAACAATACCCTCCCCTAAAGCATTAAGCTTAGGAATAAGTAGATTACCATGTAAATCACCATTACAAAGCCCATTTACCCATCTTCCTTGAGTATCCTTAAAAACTCCACCCCGGTCCATAACATTTTTTATAATTCAGAATCAGACTTAGAAAGGGTTGAATAAGTCTCGGACTCCTTTGCGGAGTTTAAAAACTTTATAAGCGCAAGCAATCAAACTTTTGTATTAGATTGTTAAAAGCGGGGAAAAAGAGAAAGAACACAAAAAATTTATACTGGTTCATTTCCAACTCAAAAGCTACGTCCAATCCCTTCAAACTTAAAGGATTTTCACTATTGTAGAAACTCCTTTTACAATCTCACCACCATAACGTACCACAAGTATTCTTGACTCTAGCCACTTCTGACTTAAACTCAAGTATTGTTTCAACAAGTCATTCATGGCTCAATCCCAAATATTCTTTCAAAAGTCCTTTCGGGCCACAAACTATTTCCCAACAGAAACTAAAGGTTGGCAACACACCAGACTTTTGCACAACAATGGGTTTAAAAGATAGTTTGTGTTTGGTGAATCTGAGAACTTAGTGTATGAAAAGATCCAAGATATGAATAGATACACTAAGTAAGAAAGACAAAGACCAAGGTCTGTTAGAGGCAGAGCAACAAAGAATGTCTTTACTTTAGAGACAAAAACTAAGAATGAAAAAGAATGCTTTGTGAACTGATTGTAAGGATTTCTTTAAAGGTCTCTTAAGTTCTTCTTCAAATATTTGAATCTCTTTATATTTATAGTTCACTCAAAGTGACTATTTGATAATCTGATGAAGAGACATAGCTATTGTGAATCCGTTGAAAGAGTTTTAGTCATTGAGAGTATCAGACCTTGAGGAGTGAAGGGAGAACAAAAGGTCTGGTGTGAAGGAACATTAGAGCTTTGCATTGAAATGGTGTTCCTTGAGAATCTCAAAGAAAAAGTCCTTATGTAGGCTTTCTTCTTTCAACATAAAACGTGCAGGGCAAAAAGGATTGACCTTCTGAAAGCATTCTGACGCGTGTACTGAATATCTGAAATGCGTAAAACAGCTTCATTGGTTTTTTCCCATAATAGCTTTGGCTTTTGGACTATTTGTCCCCTTTCTTCTTTTGATGATAAGTGTAATTTTCCTTGACACACACACAGTTCAGAGCATCATCAAAATAAACTTTGATCTTTTTGTTGTATGCTTTAGTTCTTAAGCAAATACTTGTCTTCTTATCTCCTTTGGTGATACAAGCAGTCTTCAAAGAAAGGTATCAATTTTGAACTATCTTCAAGGAGGATTTTTTAAGCTTTGATATCAAGACAAAAATAACATCTCTATATATTTGGAAGTCTTGAGTCTGAAAACTTAGGAGAACGAAACGTGTTCCATCTGAGACAAGACTTAGTAGATCAGACCCTGATGGTACAACTAGGACCAAACTTCTCTTGAAATTTTCTTTAGTCCCATACAGACTTGTGCACTAACATCAGACTTTTTATGATAAGCTCCTTCTTTCATTTATAGCTTATGCCTTAGAGACTTTTAACCTAAAACACTTAATTAAATAGGTCAGATAACACGTAGGCAGACTTTATTTAATCAAATACATTGATGTGTGTTATTAACAAATCTTGGGATAAGAACCATCAATCATCAGAGTCTTTATAAAATATACTTGGTTCTAACAATCTCCCCATATTTGTTGATAGCAAACATTAAGTCTTTTATTAAATAGAGTATGTGATAAGCAAGATATTATAGAGAAGAACCAAAAAATCATCAAGTTTATCAGGATATAGCACTAAGACGAGGCATTATCATAATATAAGATCAGAGCATATTGTATAAACATACTGAGAGAGAATCAAAGCATAAAGTTCATTAATCATATATGATCAGAGCATCATCGTATAGCTTTGTGATACAGAAATCAGAGCATGATAAGTTTTTATCAATTAGATCATACCTTTTATAACATATCAAGAATCAAAGCACAACATGTTTGATAACTCAGATTAGAGCAAATAGCAATTGTTATTAAACAAAGTATATTTTAGAGTATCAGAGCGAAAAAATTATAAAACTCAGAACAGATATAAGAAATATACTCTTTTCTTTTATAACCAAAGAAAGTTCTTACAAGATAACTCAAAATGAGTTTAAACAACTCAAAAGCATTGATCACAGACTTCAACTCAAAAGAACTTAGACTATTCTCCCCTTTTAATATCAACAAGAGAAAGGGGCGTCATAGAGGAATCTGGATGATGAGGAAATAAGGGTAGAAGCATAAAAAGAAATAATGATTAAATGTCCAAGTTGTTTATACAGAAAGCCAGGAACATACACAACTATGATAGAGGAAAAATTGAGATGGCTCGGGATTAAAGGAAGATACATTCCTTCAGAAACAACATGATCCTTGAAAACTCTGCCATGACGATCCTAAAAGCCATAAAGGAAGTAAAGACTATCATTATAAGTGCTTGAAAACTGCCCTTTAGAATTGATGATCCAAAGCTGGTGATTCCAAAAGGCACTAGCATGGTCTTCTGTGAGTTTAGGGTCTGTGAAGATACTTCACAGAGAAAGTATGGAGAGTTTCTTGGGATAAGGCTCATACTAGGGGTGGCAATTTGGGCTTGGCCCGTGGACTAGCTTGTTTGGCCTGTTAAAAATAGACAGCTCGGGCTAAGGATTTGAGTCTGTTTTCCCAAATAAGTATGGCCTGTTTTAGTTCGTAAAAAAATAGGCCCTGGCCCGGCCCATTGGGCCAACATTAAAATACTAAAAAATAATTTTATATTAATATATAATTTATATATGTTAAAAAGGCTATGTTTTCCTATTTTCCTAATTTATAGATGTTATTCTAAATTCAATAGTATAATATTATAAAATATAAATAATAAAGTTTATTTCCATTTAAAGAAAATATAATTTATTTGAATTTTTAATGAAATAAATTAGGTTAATTATAAAAAACTACTTTTAAAAAAGGTAAAATCTAGTTTTTATATCTAATTTTTTAAAAAAATCTTAAAAATAGTACAAATTTAAAATTAAAAAAATAGCATAAATAATTTGGAAAAAACAAACGGGCCGGCCCGTTGGCCCACAGGCCACATAGAAAATAAATCGGGCCAATGTTTTTGGCCAGTTTTCCTTGTTTGGCCTGGCCCAGCCCGTATTTTGACAGGCTTATGCGGGCTATGGCCTGTTTTGCCACCCCTAACTCATACCAAGCGGGTTTGTAGAAGTGAATCTTGGGTTGCATTTCTTACTTATTCTTCCCTTTGTCAAGAATCCTTTGAGAATGACAGAGCCTGTCTGGTGCTAGGAGGATTTTCTTGCTAGGATGATTGAGGCATGGGTGACGAGAAAGCTTGAGAGGCCCTTGCTCCAAATCATTCAGAATCTCCTGTCTTTCTTGCATTAGAGTATGCACCATGGCAAGGTCTGATTGTGAGGTGAAGGTGGTGTTTAGTAAAATATCTTCAATGGGCATAGGAGGTAGGAAACGAGGGGTGGAGAAAACTTTGACTTTGGTAGGGTCAAAACCAGAGGCGTTTATGATAGCTTGGTTGGAGGGGTGATGGTAACCTGATTCATCTTTGTTATGGACGGCTCTAATGATGATGAGGTTATCATGGACAGGATTAGTGAGGGTAAGAGGAAGGGTGTTATTTGTTTTTATTAAAATTTTGGGCTGGGTGTAAAGCGAGCACAAAACGAGATAAAAGAGAAGTCAGGTGGTTGGATAGTTGGGATGGTTGAATAGGAGATAGAAGGGAAAGAGGTACAGACCTTGAGCAAGATTCAGATATCTTTTTCAGCTCTTCCTGCTTCTTCTCTTGAAGAACATCCTTATCCTTCTGAGCTTTTGCTTTCAGCTCTTGTTGGCGTTTCCTTGCCCATTCACACCGTTGAGTGTGCAACTCATAATCTCTGAAACCATCTTTCACCTGACCAATTCGAGGTATCTATATATGGATAGAGCTCTTTATGGTTTTTCATGAACTTATGAATCTTGTCATGAGCAGGGGTCTGAGCAGACTTCTTCTTCTTCTACTACTGTTGAGATGAAAGAGGAACAAACTTTTGCTTCTTAGGTGAAGAAGGAGGTGGATGTGATAAAGCTTGCAATATCTTCAACCCTATTGGCTTCTGATCATTAGAGTCATCAAACTCTTCTAGAACAGGGACAGTCCTCTTGGTAGCTTGGACCTTAGGGTCTGGAGCTACCTTCTTGAAAGGTGAGAGGGGAGGAGCAACATTTTGTGGCTGAGCTTTGATGGGTAAAGAAGACTCTTCATGTTTAGCATGAGCAGCCCTGACAGTCCTAACCTTCTTGACAGTAGACACCTTAAGTCTTGGTCCTTCACTAGACTTCCTCTTTGACTTGGAAGCCATTTATGGAGCAGATTACTTCTTAGCAGGAGAAGCATCAAACCTTTCTATGGTCTCTTCCATCAGGGGTAAGAAGATTGGAAGCTTACTCACCAAGGGAGTGCTTTAAGTCATGTCTCCAATAGTCTGGATAGGAACATTCTCAAGAGTAAAAATCTTGGTTAACACAGTAGGATATGGTATCTTTTTTTTCTTATTCTCCACTGAAGAAATCAGATAAGTCAGAATAATGTTGGCAAGATTAACTTTCTCCTTCATAAACATGTGATACATGCAAAAATGGTCCAGCTTCAAAATTATGTCTTTTAAACTCTTGCGTGGGCAAAAGATTTGCTTCATTAGAAGATGAAGCATTACCTTTGGTAGAAAACTTCCAGACACTAGCTTTAGAGGGTGCATCCTTCCATACAGTAACTGGTTTATGTCCAGAGAAGAAACTTCCACACTTTTGAAGTCTTCTGTGACATCCTGGCGCTGTTGAGGGCGGGGAGTGATCACCGGTGCATGGGCACGGACAAGGAGCGGCTCCTGGCAGGCTTCTAGCGGGGAATGTGGCATCCCGGGCACTGTTGAGGGCGGGGAGTGATCGCCGGTGCATAGGCACGGACAAGGAGCGGCTCCTGGCAGGCTTCCAGTGGGAGGGACACATGAACGAACCGAATACATACCAGAATGAGAGGGATCCAAAGACTGTATAGGTATAAGACTATACAGTCGAGGATAGCTTAAAGAAATGAATTTGTACTACCTATACCAACAAATGCATTAGCCTTTTCGGTGGCCTATCACATAAGGACTCCAAAGTTAAGCGTGCTTAACTTGGAGTAATTCTGGGATGGGTGACCTCCTGGGAAGTTCTCAGGAAATGTGTGAGTGAGGACAAAAGCACATTGGAAAGGTCTAGTGTTGGTCTGTAGGGTGAGTCGTTCATTCCTGAAAAGCGGTCGGGGCGTTACAGTGGTATCAGAGCCTAGCCTCTCCTAGTACGGTATGGTTCGGGGACGAACCAGGAGGAAGCTGGTGGGCATGTGACATCCTGGCGCTGTTGAGGGCGGGGAGTGATCGCCGGTGCATGGGCACAGACAAGGAGCGGCTCCTGGCAGGCTTCTAGCGGGGAATGTGGCATCCCGGGCACTGTTGAGGGCGGGGAGTGATCGCCGGTGCATAGGCACGGACAAGGAGCGGCTCCTGGCAGGCTTCCAGTGGGAGGGACACATGAACGAACCGAATACATACCAGAATGAGAGGGATCCAAAGACTGTATAGGTATAAGACTATACAGTCGAGGATAGCTTAAAGAAATGAATTTGTACCACCTATACCAACAAATGCATTAGCCTTTTCGGTGGCCTATCACATAAGGACTCCAAAGTTAAGCGTGCTTAACTTGGAGTAATTCTGGGATGGGTGACCTCCTGGGAAGTTCTCAGGAAATGTGTGAGTGAGGACAAAAGCACATTGGAAAGGTCTCGTGTTGGTCTGTAGGGTGAGTCGTTCATTCCTGAAAAGCGGTCGGGGCGTTACATCTTCCATAAAAAAATGTTCCACCAAGAACACAACTACAAGCAGTAGATATCATATCTTCATAAATTTTAATCTTTCTGCCTTTGAGACTTCCATAGATAATGAACCTTTTCTTATCACATGTACGGTCTTCCAGAACTCTAAGACTAGGTGAACTGATCTAGTCTGGGGTCAAGGATCCGGACTGGGAACCAGCCACAAAAGTTTGAGATTTAAGTGTTTGTACACCGGTACAATGGGTATCCGGTATTATAATCTGACCTCTCAGTGGGAGAGTCTGGTCTTGTTGTCCTGGAGATCCTTCACACCAAGTTTTCACGTTGATGGGGGCGAAAGGTGGTGTCACTTACGAAGATTCTCCGACGCTTAAGTCAGTGAAGCGAATGATAACTCAGAGAAAACTTGAGCAATGCAATAGTGTATAGAGAGTTAGAACAACGTAACATTGTGTGTGCATGAAAATTGACTATTTATAACTAAAGGTGGAAAATGAATCGTTAGGCACAAGTAGGGCTAGGAAACTCTGATGCAGTATTCAGCGTACCATCAAGAGTAGTTCAATGCTCAGTGTATGATCAAGAATAGTTTAATGCTCAGTGTACGATTCTGACACATGAATGGGGAAGATCCACCTTTTCCGTGTACCACTCCTGTAGCTGTACTTTGTACCTTTTGACAGGTAACGTAGATACTTTCCGCTATACAGGGTATCAATCATGGGAAGCGGAAAAGCCACTTATCCTCTCAAAGTATAGGTGAACGGTTATGTATAACAGAATAGTGAAACTGGATCAGGTTATCCGATGTCCTAAGTGTTATCGCGGATAAACTGGTGGAGGAAGAACGCCTAGCACGATATTTTTACAGTCCAGATGTTGACCTATGATATCGGTTTACCTTCCTAAATGGACAAGATGACATCTTAGTCTGGAGACCGATATCTAGACCGGATCATTAGGGAAGGAGAAAAGGGTTCCCTGTCCAAACAAAAACAAGTCCAGCCAATACCTTTTAGTTCTGCAATCACATCACATCCTTCAAGCTTATGTTGCTCAGGATCAAAGAAAGAGGACTCAACAATATCCTTGACAGAGAAGGATTTAGCCATTGCAAAGGAAAGAGTTTAAGAAAGATAAAAGGATTTTCAGGGTTTAAGAAGAGAAAAGGTTTTGCGCAAGAACAAAGAGAAAGCAAAGAGATAGAAAGCTGAAGAGTTAGCACAGGGGAGGGAAAATATGAAAAGATGAAAAGACTTGTATTTAAAAAGGGGGAAACTATTCAACTAAAAGGAGAGAGAAAAATAATTCAGGTGATAGTAACATAAAAATCATTAACTTTGCCACATGTGCATATTTTAAAGTTAATGCTAAAAAAATGAAACGGTTAAGACAAAAACAAAAAAGAAATTCCAGATTAATTAACCTATCAGCATATTAGAAGAGCTATCATAGCTTTTGTGGATTAAGCATGATTAGACTTGTGCATACAAAACATTGAAATAGATATATCATGCATTTATACAAACTTCTTATTTAAAGAACATAAACAGACTTCTTAATTAAGCAACATTTCTTAAATTCAAATCGTGCTTAATAAATGCAAACCTGGCCTCAGCCAAATTGTTTTGTAAGAATGTCTACCCACTGATGGTCTGTGTCCATAAACTTCATGTCTAGAATTCCCTTTTGTACATAATCTCTGATGAAGTGATACTTCACCTCTATGTGTTTGGATTTGGAGTGCTGAATAGGATTTTTAGATAAATTTATAGCACTTATATTGTCACTGAACACAACTATTTCTTTTTCTTTGATTAAGTAATCCTTAAGTTGATATTTCATCCAAAGAACTTGAGAACAACAACTTGTTGTAGACAAAGAGAATGAGTCTATTCTTTTATAGAACAGCCCAAGGTTAGTGGTACCTACAAGATACCTCAAAATCCTCTTCACTACAAACAAATATGATTTTGTGGGGTCTGATTGATATCTTACACACATACAGACACTAAACATTATATCTGGTTTGTTGGATGTTAAATACAGAAGGGAACCAATCATTCCTCTGTATATAGTCTGATCCACTGATGTACAAAATTCATCTTTACTAATTATGCAGTTAGGATGCATAGGAGTGCTCATTGGCTTAGCATCAGCTATTTTAAACTTTTTGAGCAGATCCTTAGTGTACTTGCTGATGGATAAAAATATCATCCTCGATTTGTTTGATTTATGAACCTAGGAAGAATTTGAGTTCACCCATCATACTCATCTCTAATTCAGCCTGTATCATTTTTAAAAATTCTTTGCACGGACTTATATCGGTAACATTAAAAACAATATCATCCACATATATTTACATAATTATAAAGTTTTTATGAGAGCTTTTTCTGAATAACGTAATAACTAATTTTCCTTTAGTAAAGCCTTTTGACATAAAAAGGAACTGAGTTTGTCGTACCAAGCTTTAGGTTCTTGTTTCAGACCATACAGTGTTTTACTAAGTTTAAAAACATGGTTCGGAAATGAAATATCTTCAAAACCAGGGGGTTGTTTCACAAAAACTTCTTCTTCAATAAACTCATTCAGAAAAGCACTCTTAACATGCATCTAATATAATTTAATTCCTTTATAAGCAACAAATACAAGCAGTACCTAATAGCCTCAAGTCTGGCCACTAGAGCAAAAGTTTCATGAAATCAATACCTTCTTGTTGGTTTTAGCTTGTGCTACAAGTCTGGCTTTGTTTCTGACAACTTTGTCTTCTTCATCAAGTTTATTTTTGAAAACTCACTTTGTTCTAATTATGCTTTTGTTCTTGGGTCTGGGAACAAGGGTCCAAACTTTGTTTTATGATCATTATAATATGAGGTTCATTTTGTAGGGTGGAAAAGATGATGGAAGCTATAATTTCTTCCATTTGGTGTCTAATGATGTTGAAACTAAGAAAAATATGTTGATTATGAGGCAAAGGAGTTGAATAATGGCTTTACAAAAAACTCTGAAGAAGTAACAAAGATGTCTTAAGTGGCTTGGTTTTGTTTATGCTCTCGTAGGTTTAATGATTATCGTAGGGGTTTTAATATGGTTCTGTTAAGGGTTTAAGGTAGGGACTAGTGGTTATTTTGTCTTATGGTTAAGAATTATCCCTAAGTAAAGGAATTGTTATGGGATATATTTTATACATGTTATGTTTGAGTAATGAAATTGTAGTATTTTAGTAGAAAGATTGTTGTGGTCCCCTGAATGTGATTGGTATATATAACTTCAGATAGCATTGCAATTGGAAAATATAACTTTAGATTCATTCATATTGGAAAATATAACTTCAGTGTTGTCCAATATATAACTTGAGAATGGAAAACATAAGTTTAGATTCATTCAAAATGTGATTAGTATATGTAAGTTCAAATAGCATTGCAAAAGGCACACATCTAACATAACAAAGTGTTAACCATGCTCCAAAAGGAAACATCCTCCAAAACAAATTTACAAATTCAAAATATTACTAATGTAAATCTAAACATAACAAGAAACAACTAAACATAAAAGCTAACAATCAGTCTTTCTTCCTCTTTAGTATTAATTTTTTGCCTCCTCATGCAGTAATGTTTTTGCCTTTGGGTGAACCTTGTTGGGATTGAGTCTGAGAGGGGTTTGGGATGAGGTTACTATTTAAGATATTTAGGTTGGTGGTGGAGTCAAATTTAAGGATTGGGTTTGTGATGCATTTTCTGTTTGGTTTAATGGTGGAACCTCAGTTTGAGTGTTTTGTGGTATTGGTTTAGAAAGGCATGTGGTCTTGTTTTGGCCTGGTTTCTTACATATGTTACATTTGGAAGTTAGGCCTTTTCCTGACATACAAATATCATCAATCTCAGCTTTATCCTTTTTCTTTGACTTCTTTGATCTACCTGGTTGTCTTCTGTAAGGTGGGGGAGTATGTTGTTGTAACCAGTTGGTTCTAGAGCTGCCAAAATGGGCCAACCCGGCCCACACGGGTTAGCTCACCATGAGCTGAAATATTTTGCAACCCAACCCAACCCGGCTCACTTTGTTAAGTGAGCCAGTTTTCTTAACCCAACCCAACCCAACCCACCAACCCACCGGATAGCTCACGGGTTGGCCCACCATTTTAACAAATATTTAGCTTTGTTCAATCAAGAAATTAATTTTAAAAAAACCTATAGCAGTAACAAGCAAGGGAAGAACTATAACATCGCGTTCAGTAGCAAAAGCCTTCATGGTCTCGCGTGCAGTAGCAAAAGCCTCCATGGTCTTGTATGGTATCATGGCCTTGCATCTACGCTCGCGTGGAGAAATAAAAACGAAACAACTACTTCAAGCTATGAAGGAGACGAGATGAGAGTAGAGAAAGGAAAGAGACATGGTGAAGGAGAACAAAGAAGAGAACAGCGTGTGAGAGAGGAGAACAACAGTAACATGGTGAGATGAGAATGTGAAAAAAGTTAGGGCCGGCTGTGTGTGCACCCCAAATTATGAAAAAAAATTAGCCCCTTCAGAACAGAAGTGCCCCCCCACACGTACCTTTTTTTAACCATTAACCCGTAGGCCAACGTGGCTCACCACGGGATTTAGCCCACCATGAGCCGGGTTCAAGGGGCCGAGCCAAAAAATGCATTGCCTCGAAAATGAGCCTCTTTTTTACGACCCAGCTCACTAAAAACCCACCTCGAGCTGGGTTGGTTCATGGGTTGCAACCCATTTTGACACCTCTAGTTGGTTCCCACATGTTCTGTCCAGGTGTAGGATAGATAATTAGTTTGTAGCATGTTGCGTATTTAGCCTTTGAGTATATTGGGGGATGTAAGTGGCGGGCTCATCATTCACTTCTCTTATACATGTTAGTGCATGGGTGAATGGTATCCCAGTGAGCATCCATCCCCTGCATGAACATTCTCACCCAGCCAAATCAACAATGAATTTATCCCCTACTCTTTCCAGATGCTCAACCTCATAAATTTAGTCACCATACCACCTGTACAACAACAACACACCATATTTAGCAACCACATCAGTAAATGTATGCTAAAATTACAAAAAAAAAAATACTTCACAAGCCACATGTTAGTGAACTGCTTTGCCTTGTCAACCTTCTTTGTTATCCGTGGACACACTCTGGCACCTAATATCACAGAGTTAAAGGTTTCTGACATGTTGACCAATATGTCACATTTTGCATTATCATCGAATCTAGGCTTGCTCCAATGTCTGGGTGGCAGCTGGATTAGTTCTTTATAGGCATCCTTATTCACAGTCCTTATTTCCAGCACTTGTCTCTCCCGAGCCTAAGTGTATGTACATTTGGTTACCTTCCACATGATGTCCTTCAGTTGTTTGCTTGGGTGCCTTTTCTTGAAATTATTGTAAAGGTGCCTTACACAATCTTTGCTCAACACTAGGTCTAAGTTCCTCTAATGCATGTTTTAGACCCTGGTCATTACAAGTAAAACAAGCCATAGTCTATCAGGGGACCAAACCGAAACAACTAAAAATACATAGGGGACTAAACTAAAACACTTAAACGTTTATAGGGGACCTAACTGAAATAACTAAATATAAATAAGGGATTAAAATGAAACATTTCATGGAATTACCTTCTGCTAGTCTGATATGAAAGTGAAGTCCTTGCATGCCTCTGTTTCACCCAGATCCCCCACTAGTAACTCTAAGAATCTCCTCCATGAATCAACGTTCTCACATTTAACCACACTAATGGCTATAGGAAGCATTTGATCATTTGAGTCTCTCCTAACTGCAGAAAGTAGATATCTTCTAAATGATCCTTTTAAGAAGCAACCATCTAAACCTATCATGGTTCTGCATTGTTTGAAGCTCTATTTGCATGCATACAGGGAAACATAGAACCTGTGGAATGAAGCATCCTCCCCTTGTAACTGCACATCCAACTTCACTGTGGACCCTGGATTAGAAGTCAATAGAGCTTGAGTGTAGTCTCATAGCTTTAGATGTTGGTCATTGAAATCTTCATCAACAAGTTCAGTTATTACCCTTCTAGCATTGTATGCCTTGGTTCTAGATATTTTTGTACTCAACTCTCTTGTGCCCTCTCATAAATATCCTCTAACCTGATCTTGGGATTCTCTCTCACACCATTAAACATCTCCTTGGATAGCTACTTTGAACTTAACAATTTGATCCTATATTGTCTACCACAACTATGCTCATCAATAATAGTCCTCAGTTACCAAGTTTCCTCATATGACAACTTACCACAGTAAGCATACCACTCACAACCTTCAACATACCTAACTCCTACCCTCTTTTTATCATTTTTTTCGAACCATAAATCTTTACCATTATGGATAGCATAAGCCACCATAACCTCCTTGAAATGTTATTTGCGTGTAAATATAGTACCCTTTTCCCATTTAAAATTTGTCATTGTTTAAGACATCTTAAATAAAGGATACTTATCACCATCACTCTCACTATCACCACTATATAATTCATCTGAGTCACTATTTGACTCTGAGTTCACCTTCGATTAGGTTTCCTAGTCCCAGATCCTTCTCCTTTTTTGTATGTCCTCGGATTCATTGTCCTTGAAATTTTCTTCCTCTTTTTACCATTTATTGGTACCTCATCCTCATCAATATTTGTCATAGACTCAACCATATCACCTTCAACCATAGAGTCAGCTACATCACCCTCAAATACATCCTCCTTCTCAACACCCTTATCATCTGAATCCTCAAATTGTATGTCCAATGCATTATCCTTTTTTTCTCCTTTAGAGGTGTCTTCCTCTTGCATAACCTTCCCCTTCACATCTTGCTCTTTAACACTATCACCCTCATCATGTACAACCTTCCCCTATACATCATCACCATGTATAGCTTCCACCTGCACACTATCACCTTCAGCATCTTCCACCCAAACACCCAATCTTCAGTATCTTCCACTTGAATACCACTACCTTCAACATCTTCCTCCTGACCTCCATCACCCTCAATCGGCTCTCTCTAATCACAAACTGATGATTCTGGGCCAGTTAACTTAAACAACTTTAGGAACCTCTATGGGATGTACAATGTATAATTGTACTTCCCTTGAGAATGTGTTACCCTTGCCATCCCCATACAACCCTTATCATCTTCTAACAACTTTAATCCAACATACAACTCTTTTCCCTATTTTGTACCATGACTCCTTGATATTTACGTAACTCATTTCCTTCAATATTCTACTAACCTCAAAATAACTTCACCTATCCTTGTCTATGTCTTATTTAAATACTTCTCCATCATATCTCACTTTCTTCCCATTTTTCATGACAAGGGTTCCCCCATGGAAAATCTCTAGCTTAAACCGAGAATCTATAACTAACCTAACTCGTGAACAACAACATAAGAACCAACCCTAAAACATAATAATAATTTTAATTAAAAAAATTATTTGAACCTAAACTTGGAAAACATGTCAACACCATAGATACATTCACTTACCCCTATTTTCCACGCAAACCCAACCCCAACAACAAAATAAAACATTGTTTGAACGGGAAAACCTACCTCAAATTATACCACTTGTGATTACAACTACAACAACCACCTTCGTAAATGTCAATCTCTCTCTGGTGAGTTACTTGGACATAAAGTGGTTATTCTTTACATGAGTTACACAAAGAAGGAAGTTGAACATCATCCTTTTCTATTTTCCCTCTCAATTACCAAAACAACATCGTTTTAGTGTTGGAACCATTAGCAAATCAGACATTGACACACAGATAATGATGTCTAAATTTGACACTATGTTAGACAATAGTTGCAAACGGTGTTACATCCACTTGACGAAAAAACTTACGTGGAACATTTTAAACCACATAGGGACTAAAGTGAAAAAAACATTAGTGGACCAACTTAACATTTTCATGAAACATAGGGGACCAATGGATATATTTAGCCTTTAATAAATAAATAATACATTTCCATACTAAAGTAACATAAAAATCATAAAGATAAAATGACATAATGACTTTGAAGCACTTTAGGCATACTGTATTGCATTCAAGACTCCAATTGGTCTTTCACCATTCTAGTTGGTTTATGGAAAAGCTTGTCATCTTCTAGTAAAACAAGTGAACTACCCAACTAATAAGGGACATTAAAGCAAGTGCTTACTGGGAGGCAACCTAGCTTTCTGACCTATTTCCTTAATTGCATTAGTTGTAGAATGTGTAGTGAGGTAGATAGGATTTTGTTTGCATACAATATGATTGTTGTGTTTTGTTGAGTTGTGGTGTTTGATAATGTTTTGAAAATTAAAAATAAGTTTAGTATTGCATAAAGTAGCGTTAGAAAACTTGAGATTGTGACTAGCTTAGTTATTGTGAAAATCATAGGTGTGTATGCAAGTGTGATTTGTGGTTAAGTGTATAATATTGCTTGTGTGCTTTTGTATATGTGAAGTGTGAATTTTGAAATTATGCAAATTATGACGTGTGACAAAATTATGTTAAGATCATGTGTGTAGCATTTGAATTTAGTAAATGTGATTGTCAGGTTATAGTAGAAAAAAGACTTAAAGTTTATAAGTAAGGAAAAGTTGTGAACATTTGAAGTTTGTGTGTGAATTGTAATATGTTTTGAGATTGTAAGTAATGTAAAATACAAGAGTATGCTTAAAGGGTAAATGTATGAGTTGCAAGAGTATATAAAAGTATGCTTATAAATATGTTTGAGATGTCAGTATGAGTATTAGTAAGTGTGTTTGTACATATATGAGTGTTTAGAGGGTAAGAATACGTTCATTATGCAAATGTGTTTACATTATGTGTTTTTGTGAGTAAATAACCTTAAATTTAATGTGCAAATGTAGTCTTTATGTGCATGATTAGAACATTGCCAAATATCCATTTATGTTGGGTAGAATTTAGAAAATAACTTTTAATGTTTGAAGTGGTTTAGGCACCTTAAAAACCAAAAAAAAAACATGAAAAATACCAAAAAAAACTCAGCTATGTGAATTTATTAGTAAGGGGAATAAGTGATAGATTCACCTAGGTGATTGCACCTGATACAAAAAAGGGAAATTTTCTAGACCTAATTTGCCATGGTGAGCCTTGCAAAGGCCCCCCATTTAAACTTTCCCTCTTTCTCTTACCCCACTTACACCACTCTCTCTTTTAACCTATTCCGACCCATATAAATCCTTGTTTCCTCCCTATGTCAATTTACTATCAATTTCTATCAATTTTCAAAATCTCACTCAATTTTTCTTTCTCAAGTCTCACATTTTCTCCCTTAAGTAAAGGTAAGTTATCGTTTCTTCTCTTTCCAAGTTTCTTACTATGAAAAATACTAAAGACCTAGGTTTTGCACATTCATGATTGTTAGACACACGAGGTTCAACTATGATTATGGATTTGTTGGTATATTGTATGAACCCTGGGGAAAATTAGGATTGTGTGAACCGCAAATTGTGTAATCTTCTCTAAACCTAAACTTTGAATCATGATAAGGACCATTGATCTATAATGTAATTGTTGTATTAGGTATTAGTTGATAAGGAAATGTTAAAATGTTGTTGAGATGAATTAATGAATTAATTGGAGGTAAAGAGAGTGTTATTGATGAAACCTATTTTTGCAAAAATTTATCTAGGAGAGAGAATGCTTTTCTCGAAGAAACTCGCCCAGGCGTGCCATACACGCTTAGGCGAAATAAGAGGAATTCATCTCTAGACTTTGTGCACTTAGACGAGGCAGACTCACCTAGGCGAAGCATCCCTATTTTGCACCTATTTTGTTTTTACTTTTTTATTTTCCATGATGACTTCTTGTTTTCATTTCCTTTCTTGTCCTCACATTTCTGATAAATAATTAAGGTTGTTTATGTTAATATTAAGGTCACTCTTTCCTATTTTGTAAATAAATCCATGTTTTCCTCCTTGCTGAATTCTCTACTAAAATGTTTTGGTTCTTGTCTAAATATCCATGTATATGGTATAGACTAAGATGAGGGGTATTATGTTAAGTTTAGTTTGTGTTAGAATTCTATTTTCCATGTTTTGGTGAGGGGCATTCCAAGAATACATTGAAAATCTTGTTTATACTCGTGGTCAAATTCTGAATGAAAATTGGTTTTGAATTGTGTAACTAATTTGGCTAGGGTACAATTTGTTTATGTGGTTTACCTTATTTATAGATGGCTCTAAAGAAATTTATCCCCGTCCTAAAGAAAAGAAGGACAAATGAGGGATCTTCTTTAGATGTGCCTACTCTTTTGCCTCTAAGAAACCCTTGTTTATACTCATGGTTGAATTTTGAATGAAAATTGGTTTTGAATTATATAACGAATTTGGCTAGGGTGTAATTTGTTTATGTGGTTTACCTTATTTGTAGATGGCTCTAAAGAAATCCATTCCCACCATAAAGAAAAGAAGGACAGATAAGGGATCTTCTGCATATGTGCCTACTCTTTTACCTCTAAGAAACCTAGAAAGCTTCAAGAACAATGAAAAATGACACAAATTCTATAAACTTCTAGGTCAATCGATAGTGTGGGAAAGAACTCTAAAGCTAAAACTGGGAGACTCCCTAGAACTCTAAGTAGAAATAATGAAAAGGATCGGGAACCACTTTTCTCTCTTCCCAACCATAGTGGATCTTACTTTGTTAATGGAGTTCCTAGAAAACACCAAACTTAGAAGGCTAATTTCTAGGTTGTTATGGGTACATCCATGAAGGATAAAGAGCTTGAGTGTTATTGGAGGAGCTCTTGTAACATCTTGGGTGCTTTCAATAACAATGATGTAGCTTCCATCATGTGTCATTCAGGCTATAGCTAGGCATACTCTAAAATCATTCACATCCTTTTAGGAAAAAGAAACTAAAGATGACCTTTGTTGCTTAAGCATGGCAATTCCTATGATCACCTACAACATCACACCCATAGTGCACCATCTAGACCTTCCAGTTGAAGGATATAGGCTGTTTTAGACCATTCTATCTAGGAAGCCTATTGATGTAGTTACATTAATCTTATAAGAGTTACACAAATTCATCATTTATGAGAAGAAATACAAGCCCACCATCTTCATGCTCCTTATTATACAACTTCTACAAGCTAACAAGGTGAAAATCTCTTAAAATGAATTCAACCTTGACACTGTGAAAAAGCAGATCCCAAAGCTTATGGACGTGCCACTATATAGAAAAATTCCATGGTCTACTAAAAGAAGGGGAAGCAAAACCACCACCACCACCAAAACAACAAGAAGACATGGCTAACCATGAGTTTCTACAAAGCACACACCACACTCAACAACATCAGCTCCTTTAGAATGTTGCAAACCACAAAGCTTTCACTTAACTCCATGAGGTTGTCCATAAAATGTCTCTTAATGTGGGCTATGACCACCTGAACCCACCCCTAAAGCCTTCACACAATATGTAGCATGGTCTGGGGACAACCTAGTTTATTCCGAAATAAAGGAGGCACGTGAGGGAGATGAGCAGGATGCATATGATGATGAAGGTAATGATGACAATGGATATGATAACATGGATTAGTTGGGAAAGAAAAACGATAGTTGATCCTTATTTTAGAAGGCTTCACACAACTTTTCTCTTTACTACTTTTAAATACATTTTGGTGGTTGCTTTCAAATTACTTTTAATTACTTCTAGTTTACTTTTGTTTGTTTTCAGTTAGTCTAAACTATAGTTAATACATAGTTTTTGTGATTAGAACCTTTGGATTTTTTTATTTACACATGGTTTTGTGTAGTTGTATCGTGTGTTTTTAGTGAATACTTGAGAAAGGTAATTAATTTTGTATAGTATAATAATATATAGGATATATAACAACTTAAAAAAACAAAATATTTTGACCCCTTTGAAAATTTTTGACTTATTTTGAAAAATTCAAAATAGATTAAGGTGAGTTGATTTCAACGATCAACAAAAATCTTTAAGATTTTGATATCTATACATGAATTGAATATAAGCTTAGTGTAATTAGAAATTCTTTGTCAATAGTCAAGTTAGTCTCTCTAAAACCCAGTGAGATATGAAATCAAACATTGTGAGTGTCAGGTATGTTTTCATGTAGTTGGATTTGCTTGAACCTTAATTTCTTTGCATCACACATGACACAAGGAAATAAACAAGGCAGTTTATTAATTTAATTTTGAAACTCAAGGCCAAATATCTTAACCTCTATTCATTTATCATTTGTTAGCCTATTTGAGCCACAAAAGAATAAAATTTTTCTTGATTAGTAACCCTAATCCATGTATATATAGAAAAACTAATTCTCTCCACTTGATAGATGAAAAGACATTTTTTCTCAGAGACTTTGGTTTTGAGTGTTTATTGACGGGAGAGTACAATTGTAATTATAGTTCTTCCCTCTTAAATGAAAATATGTTGTGTAAAGAATTCAAAAAAAAGACTTTTTGTTTTTGTAAATTGTAAGAGATTGAGATACTTATAAATATAATACAAGGCAAATAGAAAAATAAAAAAAAAGAATAAAGGGAAAAGAACTAAGTTGGGGTTAATTTTCATAGGGATGTGAGTTTGGTGCAAGGAGGTATCTAGGAGTGAAACAATTATGAGATTCATGAGACTAAGTCTTAAGAATACCTTTCATCCTATTAGGTGCTTTGTTATATAGAAGAACAATGATTCCTTGCTAACCAAGCCTTATTATAACCTTTTAAAAACCTTATACTTGTTGAATGTGTGATAGTAATAAATGATTAGGTAAAAATCAAATGTGAACTATCATGATGCATAATTTGAATTGAGTGAAATTTCACCTATGTCAAACACTTTTTGAGAGATACACTTGTGAGTTTGACCATTGAAGCTTTTGACTATGTGGCATTGAATTTTGGTCACCCTTGGTTCATAAGCCCCTCATGCAATTATATTACTGTTTCCTTGATTGGACTTGTAAATGAATTATTATCCTTTAAAAATTTTGATTTTTTGTAGATAATCCTTATATGAGTTTGATCCAAATCTTGGTAATTAGAATAGGTTGGTTGTTGATCCTTGTTTGTTAATATGGTAAATGCTTGCTTGGGGACAAGCAAGTTGCTAAGTTGGAGGTGTTTGTTAGATGTATATTTTAGATTAATTTTCCTAATTTTTTAACTTTGTTTTGAGTGGTAAAACACCTTGTATCTAGCAAATTTATCATCCATTTTATAAATATAAAGATATATATATATATAAATTAACCACATTTTGTTTTTCCACTGCGGTTTGTAGGTAAACAAGAGGAAAAAGGCCAAGTAAAGCATGGAAAGAGAAGAAGTAAGCTTTTGGCAACTTACCTAGACGCACATAAAAGAATGACTAGCTCACTTAGGTGGGCCATCATCACCTATGCGAGCCATGTGAACAAGCATATTGTCTATTTAGTATTTATGCCATATAAGAAAAGACCCAAATACAATATTTGAAGAGGTGGAACAAGGAAAAAATATTGTCACCATTTTCATCATCAAGCTTCAATATCTTTAAGAGATTCTTGTATTTTCATGCTTTGAATCACTTGTAAGTTATTGTACATGATCATGTATGGCTAATTTTACTCTTTTGTTGAGATTGATCAACTTTAATAGGTTTATGAACTTGTAAGTATTTTGGTTCTGTTTATGTAAATGATTGAAGTTAATAATTCAATCTCTTCTTCTAATTCATGTTTCAAATGGGAGAGTGATTCATATATGTGTTTCGATTATTTCGAGTAGATTTAGGATTGAATTACCTATTATCCTTGATTTTTTGGAATATGATCAAGAATAATAGCCGTCAGTACTTATTCTTAATGTAGACCTTATCATTAATTGTTAGAGAGATCTTCAATTAAAGATATGTTTAGGATCCATGCTTTGAGGGATTAGGTTCGATGAAAATTAAGCTTCGATAACCTAATTACTTAGGTAATTGGACCAAATAATTACAATAGCATAAATTGAGTAAGTATAGTTTGATCCCAACAATTTTCCTTCTTATATTTCCTTTTTAAAATAATTTTCTACTTTTAACACCAAAGAAAAATATCAAAATCCTGATTCATCTTTGTTTATGAATAACAAAAGTGATAACTTTGTGCTTATATTTTTAGTGGTACATTAACAACAACTATCAACGTGTTGTGATATCTAACAATTCCTTGTGGACCGACTGTGACACGCTTGTTAATTAGGACAATCTCTCTTACTAGATCCATCCTACTTAACTAAGGTGTTACAAGTTTGTAAATTTTTAGAAGATTTTTTTATACGAAAATAGAATAATGGTTTACAGTAACAGTCTAGTCACATGAGATATACAGTAAGTTTCATACATACTCTTAAAGTCATGAGCACGTAAGCTCTCAAAATAATTGTACATTACTTTAGAAGTACACCACCAGGTATGCTTCCATATTGGTCCTTTGACTTAGTCAAATGCACTTTCGCTTCATGATTCTATTACTTTCTTGGCACAACTCTTCCCTCTATTGTCCAAATTCTTGTTCTCATTCCTCTTGTCGACCTTCTAAAATTTTAATGAGACACACACAACACTAGAGCTATGAGTACAATACTTCCAACCCTATGGGTATCATGTAGTGGGTAGCTAAGTATAACACACTCAGATATTTACCATTTAATAATCTATTAAACACTTAGCTTAGGTAATTACTATCCACACAATGGGTTAGTTGTCGTTATGCAATATGTAAGCGTTAATGGTAGGCAATGCACGAGTTAGAAGTTTTATGCTTTATCTTTAATTAGTGTTTTATGATGCAATGGGGCCCATAACTCATCATCTCCACATCATCATCACGCCACAGTACATCTATTGGGCAACACAATCACAATCGTTTACTAAAGCAGCCAGAGTACACCAATTCTTTACAACAACAAGGTAAAAGATACATAGTCCAAACACAATATGGATCCATCACCACACATTATGATCACGTAACAATCAGAAGTAGCTCTCCATAGTCCTTAGTGATATTCATCCAAGTCAAACTAAACCAGGCTTGCCACGGGCTTCTCAGCTCTGAGCGTAACTCCTGAACCATTGGATACTCAACCCAGTTCTACTCTTAAGATCCAGTGTTACAGACAGATGCCCTCCAATGTACCCATCATTGTGGCTCTAGCATTCAACCTTCATTCCTTCCAACGATGACGCATGCAAAATGCAGTATTTTACCTTTCACTTGTTTATTCGAGTGTTAGGTAGGGTTCTTGACTCAACATCCCTTTGTCTTTGGTATGTAGTATCAAATATTATTCTTAACTTAGAAAATCATATCAAAACTTTATATTTATAATTTATAAAAATATCTTTTTTTAGCAATCTTATTAAATATGGTAGAAAATAATCTTATCTGATATAGGAATTTACAAAATAAAAATATATAATTTAGTTAAAATAATTTTACCACTAAATCTTAAGATTTAAACTTTTTAGTCAAGTTTAATTTACAAAATAATATTAAATAGATCCAAAAATTATTATATAAGTTTTAAATCAACTTATCATATTAATTTATAATTCTAAATTTATTTATGAAATTTGAATATGAAAACTTTTGAAATATATGCTATTTTAATATACTACTTTTGCTATTTATCAGAAACATCGTCTTGTCGTATTTTTCATGGAAAATTGGATTTCACTCGGTGTTAAGTAAGAAATTTTCTAAAATAACCTTGTGCTTTTTCCAAACTAATTATAAAATATCATTTAATATTTTCTAACATTTTTTAATAAAAATAGTTAAACATTTATTTAACTTATATTTATCAAAGACTTGTCGTTATTCATATTTCCTCGTAAAAACTTGATTTTTATAATTAACAGACCGATTTTATATATTTTTGAAATCTATACTTTATTTTTAATATAAGTTTAAAAAATAATCAAAAATTTAAAATTTATTTTTTCCCTATTTTTTTCTTAAAATTATATCAACAACACATTTTTCTATGCATTTGTAAGAACAAAGTCGCCTAACTCATGTTTTTATTAAAACTTCCGTTAGTTCTTCACAGAATCCACTTTTCCACTCGTCATCACAAGCCAATAAATATTATTACAACTATACTGCCATTTCTTTCATTTTTCCACTAAACAATAAAATATCTGTATTTTGTCGAGAACATGTACTGATTCTTCGTATTTTTCTTACATTTTCAGTATTCATAAAATGAATCAGTTAATATGCTACCAAACTTAGTGGCACATTACCTAACACATATAATTTTCTAAATATTTACTACGACAACATTTTCATACTAAACATTCTTTAAATCATAGATCCAGATCAGCCATTATATCAAACATAACATATAAGACAAAATCAAGTTGGCAGAATAAACATGCATTCACAGATCCAATATGTAATTTAACAAAATGAACATGCTAGTGATTTTTAATAGTTATCTAAATTAAAACAACATTTTTAATGCATGCAGACTAGCCAAAGGGTTATGCGATTGAACTTGTCTCTCGATGCCAAAAACTAAGATCACAAGTGGATTCGATTTTCATAAAATTTTAGTTTTTATCACTAAGACCGGTAAAGATCTTAGGGTGATCTTTACCACCCCACGTGTAACACCCCTCATTTTCTATAAATAGTCTAAGGACTAAAAAGTGATGTTATTTTGCATGCTGCTAATAAATAAAGTTTAGGCTTTAGTCATTTGATTCCCATGCTTGATGTGTTTGCCTGATTGGGAAAATAAATTAGTAAAATAATATTTTACTAGAATAATTTGTTAGAACAAATAAAAATAAATATATAAAATGCATTCTTGTATTTTAGTCAGTACGGTAAAATGTATTATCGCTAGGGACTATTTTTAGAGGGTAGACTTAGAACCCAAGGGTCAATGTTAAACCTTTGATGAGTGGTGGAAAGTGGAGGATGATGGGGCCCATCCAGATTAAACAAGATTTGTACCCTTTTGATGATGTAAGGGAAAACTCAGTCCCGCCTAGTAACCATATGTGTATGCTTCACCATTTTTGGTCGAATAATTGCTACCAATATCTGATTCGAGCCACTTTGGTCCCAAAGTCTTCGTATCCAGATGTACTACAATTCTTATGAAGATACCCAAGCCCGTCTCTGGACTAATTAATCTCAGTTTGTGAAAAATAGCCCTCTGACCTATAATTGTGTTGATTCATCCAGACATCTTTCCATATGTTAGGTATAACTTTCTCCACAGTGCTCATAATCAAATGATTCTTCTTTTTTCTTGAATTTTTTGTATCAAAATTTTCTAATTTCATATAAAGACCACAAAAGCTAATTCCAAACACATAAGTCCCACTTTTTGTTTTAAGTTGCTGGACTTGGAAAATTCACGCGACAACTACACCTTTTTCGTATTTTGCCCATAACCTTTTCTACCGTTATCAAAATTGAGTGATTCTTATCCTCAAATTTTATATCAAAATCTTCTACAACTTTTATGAAGATACCAAGAACTAATTCCCAACTCAAATTGCCCAATTTTTTTTTTAATCCACTAAATCATAACCTGGTGTACCACCCGGGCAATACTTAGTGTTTTGAGCATAACTCCCACTTCGTTTATTGGAATTTGACATTCTTTATCTTGTTGAAAAAAGGAAAGAAATATCTACAACTTTTATGTTTACCATTTTTTCTAATTCTCAACAAAACCAAATGATATTTCAGGACCAAGAATCACCTCTCTTTTTTGTACACCTCTCTATTCCACTCACTTTACCATTTTTATCTTGTTGGAATGAAACTCAAAGGATTTTAGTTCTAAGGCCGGGGTAATAAAGTTCCATGACAATTAAATATAATGAAATGATGTTCACCAAACGGTTCAATAAATTACATGACATACCCAAGTTTTGTCTAAAAGTACTTAGTTGCAAAGGGAATCCTAGATTTTAATAAGTTATACTCATAACTTCAATTTCCAAAACCGAAGGAAACGAAACCCAAAATTGAATCTTATGACAAGACGACGTTTCCACTAAATCGGTGAAATAAGCATATTTTACTACCTTTTTGATATCCATTAAGTTTGAGTATATTTAAATTGACTAACAACTAAAACCTTAATAGTGGATAAATTCTTATAAGATTTCTCAAGAGTTTAAATTCCAATTTTTAAGCCTCGATCTTAATACTCCTAAAAATAAAGAATTAGACAGTAGCTGAGATTCAAGCACATAGATTGAAGTCTTGTGATTCTTTTATGTTATGGTTACAATATTCATTACCTGACACATTAAGGACAAGGACACTAGGTGTGAGGATTCTGTCTGACACTCGGATAATAAAGAATAAAAGATTAAATAGGGAAAATGCAAACCTAGTGTGCTTCGACTAGGATGAGTGTCACTAGGGTCGTGTAGTGCCAGTTTCATTCAATTGTGATCACAATGGGTATGAGATGGATCCATAAGATTTTGGACATGCGCGTTCTTTACCCTTGTTGGTTATGGAAACTCGGCGAACTCCGGTTGCTCTAGTGTGAATATGTGTTCCTCCTAATAGATGTACTGTGGAGAGATGATGATGGTGATGAGACCTTGGCCCTATTGCATCCTAAAACTTAATCAAAGATAATTCACAAGACACCTGACACATGCATGATATACCATATAAATGAGTAACCCCTATGAACTATATCTGTATTTATGACTGTTATGTCTTCCTGATATTGTCTTGTATAAGTATGTGTGGTTATGATGGCTTGCCCCTACATAAGAATTTATAGGTTAAGAGTATTCACCCACCTCTCTAGTATTGTTTGTATGTTTTCCTTGTATGTTCCATTAGTCGAAGGTCAAGGAAAGCGTGGATGAGATCCTGAGTATCTTTAGTAGTGGATGTCTCGGTGTGAGTGTAAATGACTTGTATTTACATTTCTGACCACAAGGACAATGTAGGTGACGATGTTTAGACCATGTTTCTTTCGAATGACTATCTATGTGTATATGTGTTGTGAGCTTGCTGCCTCGTTTTTTTGAGTATGTAACCCACCTGAGGAATCAGATTATGGTATTACTTTGTTTATTTAATTTATGCTCATGATTATCACGATACAAAAAAATCCTAAGATTTAAAAAATTAGTAACACCTTAGTGAATCAGGATACTTTGGTGCGGAAATTCATCCTAGTTAACCGAGGGCGTTACACCATGCAACATATAACCTAGAGTATAATGGAAAAAACTCCCCCTACCTCGTGGTTTTGAGACTTTAGAGTGGTGACTGTCGGTTCCTTTTCTTAATTTTCCTCCGTAGCTCCTTTCTTTGCACAACAACCTCCGAGACGCTCGGTGAAAAAATCCTCTAAGGATCATTTGAGAGTGACTCACGTGAATTTTGGAGATAAGTTAATGAGAAATTTGGCTAAGTTTTCCTATGGCACTATGATACGAAAATAATAAATTTGGCTTTGGATTTTGCTAAGGGTTGTCACGACTCTTGGCTAAGGAAATTTCAGAACTTGTGACAAGATTTTTGCTAAGTGTTTCATGTGTATTAGGCAAGGAAAAGTATAAAAATTTGGTTGGAAAATGGTAAGGCTTCTTACGACAATGGCTCAAGGATTTTGCATGTTAATTTTGCTTAGGGAATGTTAATGGTGCATGGAAAATTTGATTGAAATAACAAAGGTTTCCAATAGTCTATGGTAATGCATGGTAACTTGGTTGAATTTGGCAAGAGATTCATAACAATGTAATTGGAAATGGGCAAGGATCCATCACGGCAATGCATGGCCATTTATACAAGTTTTAATTCTTTTAAAATCAAGCCAAGTAATTAGTGTTGCATGAGCTAGTTGGCAACATGTATGGTGCTGAGAAATTAATGGGCTAGGATGGTTTATGTGGCAATTTAGAAGCAAATGGCAAGCATAATCACAACATTTCACATGATTTCTAAGCCTGGTGGAATGATCATGATTTTGGCTCAGAATGTTGGAGAAAATAAGAGACAAGAATGGTCTATTATCATGAAAAATAATAATTCAAATTTTATATGACTGTTTCTGGGCAGAAATCATGAGATATTTTGGGCTAAAAATAACTTTGTGTTACAATGCAAATTTAAGAAAGTCATGAACATGAAAATTGTTCCTTGTCCTCTCCTTTTCTAATGAGTCAGAGATCACCTAATTCCAATAACTATAGGAAAAATTATGGCCAAAATACTAAAAGTTGTTCAGGTGGGACACAAAGTCCTAAAACAGTAAAGAAAATAAATACTGAGAATTATGGCTCAGAATTAGTCTTCAGAGTTTTCGTAAGAATTATAGGTAATTTTGTTATGAGAATTTCAAGACTAGAATCACTTGATTCCGATAAGTATAGAGAAAGTTATGTTTGAAATACTAGAAGGTGTTTAGTCTGACACGTGAATTCTTAGACTTACTTCTTGAAATAAAAATTGGGACTTATACATTCAGAATTGGTTTTTGAGATCTTCATGAGAATTATAGGGAATTTTGTTCCGAAGATTGTAACACAAGAATCATTCGATTCCGATGTCAGTAAGTAAAGTTATGGTGATTTTAGTAAGACAGGTACGAAATTGTCAAACTCAGAACAACAGGTTCGAATTGAAACTTGGCGAAATTAGTCGTTACCACTTTCCTAACATACTCTAAGTCTAAATATTATGTCTAGAGTTTATTAAGTATTTAATAATCACTAAGCTAGTTCATAAATTCATGTATGCACACGTTAATAAGTTCTAAGATATCTAAAATTTTAGGGTAGGATTTGTTACTGAATTTGCGGGATGTTACACCAACAACCCTTATTTTAAAACTACAACTGATTTAGTATGCTTGCCAAAGGGTTTCGACTTCAACAGTCATTGAAGTTTGTTTCTTTACAAATGAAGATACTCATAATCTATAACCCCATTTGTAGCAAACCACTCAAGCAAACTATCATCATCTACAAATGATAAACTTCTACTTTTAGATAACTGACCCTTCATACTAATTTCACCCTTACACTTAACTCCCAATAGTGCATGGATTGCACTCACCTATTTCATGTAATAGAATTAACAAGTGTCAAATCTTTTAATCATTTCAAACTCATATTGTTAGTGAACCATAACATAAAATCTTAGTTACATTTATCCCCTACGGTAAGAACCTAACAAAACAAAAACTACCAAAATATAAAATCTTAGTTACATTCATCCTCGCGGTAAGAACCTAACGAAATGAAAAAAATAAAACCACAATTTCATGGAGATGTTTATAACCGAGACATGCTCTCAAACAACAACTTAATCACATTAAAACTAAGCAGTAAAATAATCATTAAACACCCAAATAAATTTCAATCAATACTCATCTTTCAACAAAATTGATTATGTTTCCTTAAATAAAAAGTAACCGAGGAGTTTTCATGGAGATGTTCATAACCGAGGCATGCTTTCAAACAACAACCTAATGCACATTAAAATTGAGTAATAAAATAATCATTAAACATCTAAATAAATTTTAATTAATGTTCATCTTTCAACTATGACACTAGAATTGATTATGTTTCCTTAAATAAGAAGTAACGGGTCTTAAACCAATACTAACATGATGTGTTTACACGCCTTAATGGATTGTAGGAAGACAATCATGAAATATTAAGGCTGCGTTTAGTTACAAAAAATTATTCTAATTTTCTATGAAAAGTTTTCTGGTTGTTTTTCAAAATTTTCATTTCCTAGAATAGCTAGAAAAATTCTTTAATTTTTTTTTTCACTTTTCAGTTTTTTTAGAAAGCTTCTTTAAAAACTTTTCTGTTTTTCTAAAAAAATAAAAAACCTGATTTTTGGTTTTTTATAAGTTTTTTTTAAATATTTTATAAACAAACATATTTTCTATTTTTTTAACTTTTTAAAAATGATTTTCTATTTTTCTTAAAAAACTTATAAACTAAACACGGCATAATAGTCTTAGGAGTATACTTTTTTTAAGTTTTGGTTAAATGTAATATTTTTTTTCTGTTAACCACACTCCAAAGTATCTTCCTTTGAAAATAATCCACTCATGTTATCAATTCAATGTAATATAGATCCAAATTTGGAGAATGGTTTGTATAATTTAATTAAGAAAAACACTTATTTTTCCATAAAAAATAGACAATTATTTTCCACCAATGTCCTTTACTTATTTATTTTAATACTTTAGATTTAAAAATGAAGAAAAGCCCATCACTAGAAAACTTAACGCGCTCGCCAAAGAGCGTGCATGTAAGTATCTCCTGCTCCCCTCGTTCGTTGCGTGAGGATAAGAGATAAAGAGGCGTTTGCCATCTTTAGTCACGCGCATGTTAAGCACGTGGATCTAAGTTTCCTGAAAAAGACCAACATCAATTCTTTCCCGGCTTAGTTGGGTTAAGAAGGGTAGGGTCCTTCTTCTCTCCTCTCTCTTCTCACCCTTTTTTATTTTCTTTAATTTTTATTTTGCATTTTGTATTTTCCGATCATAGCACAAACCCAACACAACACTCCCCAATTTCCATTTTTTTCTTTAATATTTTTCGTCACCGTTTCTCTGTTATCTCGCAGCTCTCGCTTTCTCCTAAATTTGGATTGCGGATTGGCTTCAATCGTTCTAGGGTTAGGGTTTCGATCCCCTTTTCTTCTTCTATTCAATTAAGCAGTGCGGGACTTGATTCCCCTCCCGTGTTTTGGACGGACGACGCCATGGGAGGTGACGCTGCTGCCGAGGGTGCCACGACGGAGTCGAACACCGCCGCCGCCGATGGAGTCAGCATCAACATTCGCTGCTCCAATGGTTCCAAGTTTTCCGTTCGGATTAGCCTCGATTCCACCGTCATATCCTTCAAGGATGCCGTCGCTCGCAACTGCGACATCCCCGCTGATCAACAGCGTCTGATTTACAAAGGTCGGATCCTAAAGGACGATCAAACCCTGCAAAGCTACGGTATCCACCCGATCTTGCATTTTATACCTCTTATCGCCTTTGATTTGTTCTTCGCAGCGATTTAAGGTTCTCTGATTCTACTTTTGTTATGGCTCTTGGTTTTTCTATATATACGGGGAATTAATTGAGAAATGAGAAATTGATATTTGTGGTTTTCTTATTGGTTTACTGATATTATTATTATTTTTAATTTGCTATGATTTTATCACTTTTATATGAATTATTTGTCTCCCTAAGAGTTCTTTGAGAGGGTGGAATAAATTAACAAACTCCCTGTTTTGCATTTGTATGGCTTAATGTTGGCGATAATGTAGGCATAATTTGTCAACACATTTGTGGAATGGTCTAAAAGCACTGCATGTATTAGGCAGCATAGGAAGATTATATGTTGTATTGCTCTTGTTTTAAAACTTAACATGGAAATTTGTTTTTGATGTGGCGAAGATTTCTTCTCTAGCCAACTCTGCTTTTTTGGAGAGAGTTTTCTGAATGAGTTTATATAGTTAACTTTTCAACTTGTGTTTATAGGTTTGGAGGCGGATCACACTGTCCATTTGGTTCGTGGCTTTGCACCTTCCAATTCAACTGGTGGGACTAACAGTGGTGGTGCCAATACCACTGCGCCTAACACTAGAGGTGCTGGTGCAAATGATGGTGGGGGTTTAGGGGGGCAAGGGTTGGGAGCTTCACTGTTCCCAGGACTTGGTGTCAATGGAATGGGGGGTGGTGGCCTCAATGGCTTATTTGGAGCGGGCCTTCCAGACCTTGAACAAATGCAGCAACCATTTTTGTCAAATCCCAATTTAGTGAGAGAAATAATGAACACACCTGCTATGCAGAATTTAATAAATAACCCCGAGATAGTGCGGAATCTTATAATGAATAACCCACAGATGCAAGAGCTAATGGATAGAAACCCTGAGCTAGCTCACATACTCAATGATCCCAGTACTCTTCGTCAGACCCTTGAAGCTACAAGGAACCCGGAGATCATGCGTGAAATGATGAGGAATACAGACAGGGCTATGAGCAACATTGAATCTTCTCCTGAGGGATTCAACATGCTGAGGCGCATGTATGAAAATGTTCAAGAACCATTTTTAAATGCCACTACAATGGCTGGTAACACAGGAAATGATAGCACAGCAACCAGGAACCAATCAACTAATCCCTCCACTACTAATTCTGAAGCGACTTCCCCTGTACCCAATACCAACCCGCTTCCCAATCCTTGGTCTGCTACTGGAAGTAAGTTTTTATTCCACAGTTTTCTCCTCAAATCTAGTGACTGGATCCCTCTTATATGTGTTTTTTATTTTATTTTTTCTGTTTTTAAGCTGGTAGCTGCATTTTTGACTAGCTTTTGATGTTTAATATTGCAGCTGGAGGTGCCCAAAATAACACAAGAAGGTCAACTACTGGTGGAGATGCTCGACAGCAGACACCCACTGGCTTAGGGGGACTTGGTCTGCCAGATCTTGAAGGCATGTTGGGTGGTATGCCAGATGCTGCTTTATTGACCCAGTTAATGCAAAATCCAGCTATTTCACAAATGATGCAAAGTATCCTTTCAAATCCACAAACTATGAATCAGGTATATAGTTACTGTCAGTGCCTATGCGTCGCTCATAGTTTGAGCTGATTTCTCTAACATTTTATTTACTTTTAGATTCTTGGTATCAATAGTGAGCAGCGTGGCATGCCTGATTTAAATTCTCTAAGGGATGTGATGCAAAACCCAGAGTTCCTCCGCCTGTTTTCCTCACCAGAGACACTTCAGGTAGACAGATTTAGAGTTCTATATGTGTTGATACATTTGACTCAATCATAGGGTTACCCACATGTCTTTGCTTGGCATTGATAAGTATGTGGTCCAATATTGAAACTTGTAGTCATATGCATATTCTTATATACATTATGAAGGATGGTGATTTTGAATGTTTCAATTGCTGTGTTCTTTTTGTTTATAGAATGAAAAATTCTAATGTTGAGTATCATATCCACCTGGATTGAGTGTTGCATAGCTTAAATGGTTGGATAATGGCCTCTGCACTAACTATTCGGGAAAAATTGACTTACATTTGGTGATTAACTGACTATAGTGTGTTTTCAGTTTTTAATTTATTGCTTGGAAAAATAGATTCTCTAAAATGTGATCTAATATGAGAAAAAGGTTACATTGTTCTGTTTGCCTATATATTTTACACTTTTTTTAACATGTTTCTCACAATCTAGTGTTCTATTTGCAATGGCAGCAACTCTTATCCTTCCAGCAAGCTCTTTTGTCTCAGCTGGGTCAGCAACAATCAACACAGTAAGAAATGGAGCAATCATTGCATTCCTATTTTCATATACCCTTTGTTTTTTACTCCATCAAAAGAAATAAGAATTTCCCTTCATTATTGCCAACTAAATTTTTTCTGTAATTTGCCGATGTTTAAATCCCGTATCTTAAATGTTTAAATCCTATATTTAGCAATATAGTTTTCAGTTTGTCCTCAGAATTTGGAACACCTGTTGCTACTGGGGTCTTAGGGCTCAAAATGTGACTTCCCATATTTAGTTGGATTAGCTTTTCTAAATTGTCTTTGTAGTTGCTTTTACTTTTGTTGATCATTTTATTACTTTTTACTTTTTGCATTTTCCTGAAATGCAAGTTTTTGGATTTCTCTCCAATAACGATCCTTGCAAGAAGAGTTTTTGTTATTTGTCTAAGGGATAGAATTTTTTATTTGTTGGCTCTTACTATTGCTGATCAATGATGTCAGATCAGATGGACAGATGCTATGCTTGAATTATAAGATTTTTCAATGTGACCAATTCAAATCTTTGGAATGAGGTCACCTTCCCTCAACAATTGCAAAAGAAATTGCTATGCTGCACGGGGGCTTTATTTTAGGAACACAGGATTGAGTTGGAAGAAAAACACTGAACATAGAATGGAAAGGGAAATGAATACTTTAGTAATGCTAATTGAACTACAAAGAAATTATGGAGAGAATTCTTTTTCTAAGTGTTTTCTTGTCATGAAGTGTTTTCCCCTTTCATACAGCAGAGCTACTGCTCAGTTTTCAGATTATCACTAGTTCACTACACAGAACAAATCATCATTTGCTATTTATGCTAACCACCCATCTAATACTGTAATTACTTTATTATGACTTTATCTACTTCATTTATTATTTTTTTGTTTCATCCCATTCTTCTCACTAAACCATTGTGAGATTTTGCACAATAAGCAATATGGATTTGAGTTACCTGGCTGGTCTTTTTGTTCATGATAATTGCATGACCTGGGTTTGTTCCTCCATGTGAAAATTTGATTCTCATGGAAAATCCTCAGAGGTTAGTGGGTTGAGCTGGGGAGAGCCTTCCCTTGCTCTAAACTATACTGAAAAAAAAAATTCATACAACACAGGCACTTGAATGGGAATTTTTCCTGGTGATAGAAAGTAATGGCTTGAATTTTGATGTTGTAGAGTTATATTTTCTTCAATGTTTGTTGCTGGCATTTTCTTCTATTAATCCGATATGCTTTTGCAGGGAGCCAGGTCTAACAGGTGGAGGCACAGGTATGCAAGACATTTCTGCATTTTTTTTTTTGGTTTCTGTTCAATATAGTCTAATACCTGTCTAATGCGTTGTTAATATTTGGGATTTTGTGGCTGCGGTTTTGCATTGGCAATTCAAATTACTGACATTATATGATCACGAACCGGTACTTGATTACAGAATTATAATTTTTGGGGCCAGTTCGAACATTTAAGTATGCTGTTCTTTGCACCTGTATGATGAAATCTGGATTAGTAAAAATACTTTTTAGAGGCTAAATTCAAATTTGTTTATTATGTGGATCATAACTCAGTTGTCTGGGTGTTTAAAAAATGTGGCCCTTGAGGAAAGACATTGGCTTAACTCCTTACTAAACAAATTTGAGTCCCTCCAAACCAAATCAAATCCACAACCTATTTATACATGTGCTACCTCTTGCAGCGTCTCATGCATTGTTTAAGAATGAAAGGGAAGTTTTAAGTTTAAAGGTTGCTGCTGCGTGATGCAATTGCCATTTCATTTATACAAAAATTATGCTCATTTTTGGTAATTGCTTTTATTTTTTTTATTCATAGGACCAATGAACAACTTGGGGTTGGAGATGTTATCAAGCATGTTTGGTGGACTTGGAGCTGGTAGCCTGGCTGTTCCGAACAGATCAAATGGTTAGCGTGGTTGTTTTGTGATTTTCTATATAGTTTTTATACTGCATTCAGTGGCCGACCTTCACTAAAATTTGAGGGAGCATTGGATATTAATTTTAAAATGTTAAAGTTAAAATTTAATTGCATAAATTATATATAATTTTATATGTTTTAAGATTATAATATTAATGAATACACACACACACATATCATATAAAGAAACATTAGGTAAAAAGTTATAATCAACTTTTCTTTTCAAAAAAAATTTCCATTTTAATTCAAAGCAAATAAAGAATAGTGCAGAGACCCTCGTAAGTTATTTTTTCAAAAGACATGTAAGATCATGCTTTTTATGTCTAGGATTACATACAATTTTATACTAAATGTTTTTTCTTAATCAAGGGTGCTATTCTCTCTAGCTGACAACCAAAGACTAATCCCTTTGAGGTGCCAAGATCACCAAAGTGGGTTTTATTTCTTCAAACAAAGTCTTTTCTACAAAAACGACATGATTTTAAACCTTGTTAAAGATTATATTTTCTTAAGGAAAACAAGTTTTCATGTATACTCAAATAGTAAAGTATATTTTAATGTTATATCTGTATTATTTAGTTATTGTTAATTTTACAAATTTGTAATAAACTAAAATTTCAGAACTAATAAAAAAACAATGCAGATAAATTATTAGCTTATGCAATACCAAATTTGCTAAATAATTTTATGAGTTTATTGGATATGAAGTCTAGAAGTTGCGTTAAATATACAATTGAAATTAAGAAATATAATAAATTGTGTGTATATTATTGAGAGGGAGGTTGAGTTATTAGAATTTAGAGAAATCTTTATAAATATATTTTAGTAACTAAAAATAATGATATGTGAAAATTATAAAACTCCAGAAAAATATGTATGATGTTGATAATTTTGGGGGTACCACTAGTTTTTCCCCCATTTGGTACACAAGTGACAAGAATTTTGAGGGATCCATGGCTCCTTTCAAAGACAACGATGGTCCAACGCCGGCTGTCTTCTTTCCTAAATAGATTTTGTGCTGTTCGCCCACCCCTTGACTTGAGTAACTTTGTTCTTCAGAGCCACCGGAGCAATTGTATGCTACACAACTTTCTCAGCTTCAAGAAATGGGGTTCTTTGACACCCAAGAGAACATAAGGGCTCTTATTGCTACATCAGGGAATGTTCATGCAGCAGTTGAGCGGCTTTTGGGGAACTCCGGACAGTAGCAGGTAATGTTGATTGATTTCCTTGCGTGAAATTCTTTCTGTGTGATGTTCTGAGTTTTCTGTGCGCATAAAATCAGAAATCTGTCCAAATTATAATGGTCCGAATGTGGAACTGACTTGACTGTGATCATCCCTTCTCTCCTTTCAACTTCTGACGGCATATTTATTTTCTTGTACATATGAAAAGTAGTGTTACTATGTTAAGACACGTGAGCATTGTCAACTGAATTATTTTCATTTCCAATATTAGCAGTTTTACTTCAGTTATACATGTATACTTCAATAACTCCATAATTACTGATTTGGCAGGTGGTAAGGGGCACGTGACTAGCAATTAAATCCCAAACACTAGAATCTGGTGTGAGATATTTATCCATTTAGCTTCGATTTTCTTCATGGGAATTATGTTTAAACAAATCTATTGAATTTTTTTTTACATGATATCCGGAATTTAGCTATTACATCCAATACTCCAATGTCCAATGGTTAATTATACATTCAGCTACATGAAAGTACAAGGGCCTTTTGTACCATAAACGTGTAATTCTAACTTGCCTGTTTGCAATGTTTGTCATCATAGATATATTCAAAAGACGGGGTTTACATCAGAACATAGATTGAAGTATATAATTCTTAAGACATTTTGTTTGTCATTTTGGTTGATCATGTTGTAAATTGGTGATCGATATCAATGGCGTAACTGGGGACTAGTCTACAAAATTAAAATTATTTGAAACTGGCTCTCACCAAACAAAATAATCAATGTCGGGACCATCACATTTTGAAAATTTTGTTAGTACATTATTTTATTATTTATACAAGCACGATGAAGATAGAAGTATCATATGTTCTATGGAGTATTGAGTTATGGTTGTAATTTTTCTCACTAAAACAGGGCGTGTTGGAGTTGCACTTTTGGCTCATCGATTATAAAAATAATGTGAGTAATGCAGAGGGAAATATTGTGAAATATTAATATGTTAGAAATAATTTGTACTTCGTTGAGGTGGAGGATATTGCAGGAAACCTATTACTTATGGGGGAATTAACACTCTGTTCTATTGAGTTAACAGGAGGTAACGCTAATTAAGATTTATCGTGAATTAAGATATAACAAGACCTTAATTGTGGTTACATGAGGATGGCTTGAATGATACTGATATAATGATTGCCACTACACCGGTGTTGTTTCATTCAAAGTCTACCTCTGTTGTATGATTGAATCAGTCCATACATTCAAGTTTGATGGACTAGCATGCTTTTCCTTGGTGTTACCAACGCTAAGTCTTCTATATGATGAAGAATTCACCAAATAGCTTAAGCCTTTGTATGGATGAAATTAACCTTGAAATAATAATTTGTACTTCCTTCCCATGAGGTTGAGGATATAGTAGAAAACCCAATACTTAAGGGAATTTAGCACTTCACTCCATTGAGTTAACAAAAAGGTAAAACATGAATTAAGATCTATTAAGACCCTAATCGTGGTTACCTAAGGAAGACCTGATTCTTACTGATATAATGACTACGATTGCACCGGTGTTGTTCCATTCAAATTCTATCTCCGTTAGATGATTGAATCAATCCCTACATTCAAGTTTGGTGAACCAGCATGCTTTTCCTTGGTGTTGCCAACGACAAGTCTTCTATATGATGAAGAATTCACCAAGTAGATTAAGGTTTTGTTGGGATGAAGGGAAGGAATTAACCTTTAGAAATAATAATTTATACTTACTTCCCTTGATGTTAAGGATATTGCAGAAAACCCAATACTTGTGGGAAATTAAGTCTCCGCTCCATGGAGTTAACAGAAGGTAACGTGAATTAAGACCTTCACCGTGGTTATTTGAGTATAACATGAATGCTACTTTTATAACGACTACCATTGCACTAGTGTTGCTCCATTCAAAGTTTCTGCTGGATGATAGAATCAGTTCCAACATTCAATTTCGGTGGACTAGCATGTTTTTCCTTGGTGTTGCCAACTACGAGTCTTTTATATGATGAAGGGTCTACCAAATAGCTTAAGGCTTTGTTTGCTTGAAAGGATGAAAAGAAATAGAAAGGAATTAACTATGATGAAAATAAAATTGGAAAAATATGTTTATTCAGATGATAGATATAAAAGAGAAAGAAATAAAAAAAATCTTTTTTTAATTTTAATGATAAAAATATGAATAAAACTAAATCAATTATATAAAAAATAAATTAGATTATATATAAAATATAATTATTGAATATATTATTAAATTGTTATTATATTAAATATCAATTTCATTATATTTTCTTATGTCTTAGAGGAGACATTCCCTCTTCTCTTCCTTTTTATTGTCCTTTTAACAAAAAAAACTTTATTTTTCCATCCTAGTTTCTCCCCTCATAATTTTCTATTTAATTTTCATTCTCCTTTTTCCTTCAAAACAATGGATAAGGATCATCTTGACAACTTTCGCCACAAGAAGGCCCATAGCAGAGAGCACAAGAACAAGAATGGGGGCAGAATGTAAGTTAGGAATAAGATTGACGAATATAGTGAAGAAATCTTCAAGATCCGGATAACGGGGCCCATGTTTGTTTTATGTGGTATATACAAAAGGGATGATGGGAAACACTGAAGAAGGTTGCTGAGCAAAGAGGAGAAATTTGGGTAGAGAAGCTTTCACAACTTAAGAAGAATAAACAATTGCATGTTGAAGTCTATTGACCATTCCCTAGGGCAAATTATTGAGTACTTGTCTCTTTTAACTAGAAAGGAAAGGGAAAAAAGATGCTAACATTGTGGTGCTCTAGTAATGGTTTTATACTTTTAGTTAATAATGATATTCATCAAGTAGCTTGAGTAGTTTTGTCTATTATGTATTAGAAAATTATAATGATATAAGACTCTTGATGGATACAAAATTGAAAAACCAAGTAATTGGCGGTGGTATAGATAGAAGTCATGTTGGGCAACAATATGTTGTGGATTGCAAAACTTTTGAAATGTCATATTGTGGATTGCCAATAATTACTCATTAAAGAAGAAAATAAAATATATTTAAGAAATAAAATGAATCCATTTTGTTTTTAGTTAATAGTAATATATGCATTGCAATTTATGGAAAAGTTAGGAGTTATTAAAGTTGAACTTTAGTGCAAAAGAAAATTTTGTAGTTAGTTTAACATGTTGAATCGGAAAATCCAACCATATTGATGAATTTAAGAGGAATTTAAGGATATCCAATATGTGCGTTTATGTATCAAGTCTGAGGTAACCTATAATAAAGTCCAAAGCACTAAGTAAATGTTGGAGCAAATGTGATATAATGTAGTTGAGTGCAATAATTAAATGTAACTATGACATTTATAATTGCGACAGTTGAGATGCCACTATTAAGTTCTCAATCTTAACTTTTGGGTCAAGTAGCTGGATCCCTCAATACAACCAACGTATATAGGACAAATTTTAACCTTTTCTACATTCACCAAAAAAAAAAAAAACCTTTTCTACCAGTGTTTATTTCAGTTAAGTCACTTCCAGAACTAATATAGGACAAAGTTGAACTCTTAATAAAGATAAAGGTCCAACTTGAACAAAGTAAGTGCAAACATACGGAACATAAATAATAATATTCCCTTCTATGATTAGTTAACTAAGTATTAGTGTTGGACATTAATTTTTAATAGGAATGCTATACGTTACGAAGAAAATTCTACACGACTTTTATCGATTTAGCATGACAAATTTATATTCGTTGCTCATTAATTAATAAAAATATAATATTTAAATTTTGATGAAATTCATTGTAACCCTATCTCATATTTTGATATTAAATTAAGATTGATACATGATTATTCCATCAAATTTTATCTAATAATAGTTAATTATCGAGTCTCTTGAGATTATCCATTGAATTAAGTAATTTAAGTAAATTAGGGATAATTTATGAATTTTAATTCTTAATTGTTTAATAAGTTAATTACTTGAATTTTGCTTAGTTGCATATGCAGCAACGACTAATCGCCCACCAAAGAACAAGGAACCTTAAGCAGACGTGCGTTCAGTCGTGCCATGGCGTGTTATGTCTCCTAATACCTAAAAGTTTGAGGAATTCCCTTGTAGGGTGCACGCCTTATCACTTACCCGAGTGTGATTACTTTTGGGAAATGTAACTATTTAAGCATGAGGATCCCAGTGTCCAGTGCCTGTAAGGTTATTGTAAGTAGAGATGTAATTTTTACAGAAAATAAATTATAAGGTGAGCAGAAAAATGATAACACTTCTAAAAAAGTTACTAAGATACAGATAGATGAAAATGCTGAAGAAAATGATTTTTTTAAAATTGAACTAGAGCACAAAGAACAAGAACTATATATGGTCAATGATGAAAAAGTTTGACGATCAACATGTCGGATAAGAAAATCGTCTTGACACTCAAATTATGTGACGACAAGCCATGGTGCGTATTGTCTTCTAGCACAAAAGGGGAACCATTAACCTTTCAAAAGGTTGTGAGTAGTTTAGATGTTGGCAGCAATGAGGAAAGAAATGAAAGCCTTTCGTAAAAACAAGATGTGGGAGCTTGTAGTACTTTGAGAAGGTCAAGAAGCCAATGGAAACAAATGAGTTTACAAGATCAAATGAGATGACAATGATTAGGTGGAACAATATTGTGCTAGATTGGTGGTCAAAGGATATGCCTAGAAAGAAGGAATCAACTTCAATGAGATATTTTCTCTGGTGGTTTGGCTTACTACTATCAAAGTAGTGTCGCCCATTTGTGCTGTGTTTGATTTACATCTTGAACAACTAGATGTGAAGACTGGTTTTCTTCATGGAGAGCTGAAAGAGGAAATATATATGCTTTAACCAAAAGGCTTTGAAAAATAATGAAAAGAAAACTTAGTTTGCAAGCTAACCAAATCTTTGTATGGTCTAAAGAATGCGTCAAGATATTGGTACAAGAGATTTAATTCCTTCATTATTAGCTTCAGATACAACAAACTGAGTTCAAACAATTGTGCATACTATAAAAGGTTTGATGACAATCACTTTATCATTTTGCTGTTTTATATGAATGACATGTTGGTGGTAGGTCCCAACAAAGATTGAGTTTAGGAATTGAAGGCACAACTGGCTAGGGAATTTGATATGAAGGACTTGGGACCAACAAACAAGATTTTAGGAATGTAAATTCACTAAAACAAAAAAGATATGAAGGTTTTTTCTTAGAAGAATTACTTACTAATAGTTTTCTGCTATTTTAACATGCAAGACTGTAAGCCAATTTCTACTTCACTTCTTGTCAATTACAAATTATCCTCAAGTATGAATCTTAATAGTGAAACAAAGAGGATGGAAATGTCTTTAGTATGCATATAGCAGTGGGAAATCTTATATATGCAAAGATTTGTACGAGACCAAATATTGCTTAAGTAGTTGGTATGGCCAATTAGTTCATGATGGAGCATGGTAAAAAGCAATGGAATGATGTGAATAGGGTCCTAAGATACATTAAATGAAACTCAGGTGTTGTATTACACATTGGAGGATCAGAGTTTCTTGTTAAAGGATATGTTGATTCAGATTTTACAGGTATCTTGATAAAAAGAAATTTATTACAGGCTATATGTTCATCCTTGTAGAAGGAGCGGTAAGTTGGTTATCTAAATTACAATACATTGTAACTTTATCTACTACAGAAGCAGATTACATAACAGCAATACCTAGGTGTGCAAGGAAGCAATTCAGATTCAACGGTTATTGGAAGAACTCATGTCACAACCCAATTTTTAATTAAATTTGAATCGGTAATTAAACAGTGAAAAATTAAAGTTTCTCAGAAAAATAAGAAATGAATTTTAGAAAATAGAAAATTTGTTTCGGTTACAGAGATATTTTTATTTCATAAATCAGATTTAAAATGAGACTAAATGGAAATAAAATATGACAATAAAATGTAGCATTATTAAGGAACCCGATATTAAAAAAAAGAAGAAAAGTCTTCGTGAGATTTTTCTTACGAAGTTTCTCCCTTCTTCCTCACTGTCTTTCTCCACCACCTCAAAACCAATATAAATAAGGCCTCCACTTCCCAAATTTCTTCAAAATCAAATACCTCACTAATCCTATAACTGTAACACCCTCTGTTACACCTTAATAAATACTAGAAAAATTCGTAATTTTTTATACTAAAGAAATGAATGTTAAAAAGAAACTATCGGAATAAATTACATACATTATTTCTGAAATACCTCATAAATATTATTAAAACTTTATAAAGTAATTTTACATTTATCCGAAGAAAATAAATATTAAACATTATAAGAAAGAGAGGAAACTCCATGGCCCAGAAGCAGTTACTTAATAACTTTATTTATTCATTGGACCACGATATTCATACTGAGCTCCCTTTCTAGAACGCACTATATTTACTGCCGAGATTCTTCGATCCTTCCCTCTGAACCATCAATTTAAAACATATGAAACAAAAACATGGAGAAATGAGTGAGAAACAGAATATAATATTCTCGAACAAGACATAAGCAACAAAAGGTTTTCACAAACTAATACATAATAATATCAGTCATAATCACATACACAATCAATTATGAATGCATGAATGTTATGCAATATCTTCATCATAACTTACCTATATATGTGGTCCCTTAAATTTTAGTTTGCACTGGGCCAACCAGGAGTTTACACTGTTCCATAAGTCCGGATAATAATAATATGAACAGCTCAACTGGCATGGAAACACTTAGAGACTAGTCAGATTGAGAAAGTTTTTATTGTGAAAGTACCCGACACTAGAGAGCTACCCCAGGTCCCCTGAAGCACCCTTTCACACCCTTTTATCCCAAGGCTCGTAATTAAGCTTCCTCTAATGTATCCTCGGTTTCTATAATCTGTCCCCAGGCAACATCATTTTGTTTCGCTTTAATGATTTATGATGCATGAACTACTCGCGTATTTAATTGGTTAAGGCTTTTAGAAACTCAATTATTAAATACCTTAAAGGTTTACAACATCATTTCAATAAACTGTACATTTCCTCAATTCTCTGAATTTCTATCCCACAGAAATAAATTTGGTATAGTTTTCAATTCTCACTAAAATTGAGTTTCCAAGCCTTAAATATCTCAAAACTTCTCATAAAACACTTTACATATTTTCTTTTTAAATTGAATCTTAACAATCTCGAATTTAGAAATCTCAATTATTTCCAAATATCTTTAGTTATTAGGTTGGAACAAAATAATTTACTTTTGAAAATTTTATTTTACTTAAAGATAATAATCTTTTAAAAAAATACTTAAATTTATAAAAGTTTTCTTTAATTCAAGAATTAATTAATTTAAGATTTTTATAAATTAATTTTCATAAAATGACTTCTTTTGAAATAAATACTAGATTTTTAAAGATTAAAAGTAAAATCAATGAAAATAATTTCTAAGAAGAAATAAAAGACTAAAAAAATAAAATAATACTTTTTCTCAGAATAAAAATTTAAAGAATAAGGTAAGAAAATTCTTACTGAGTTTTAGTTTTCCGTCATGCTTGCTATATGCTCAAACTCCACATCATAAGATCATCCATCACAATTAACAATCATAAATAATTAACAATCACAAAAATAATTAATCAAAATCAAGTCAATAAAACATCATTTATAAATATTATAATTCAAAGTCTAATGGTTATTAATATAGTCAATTTGCGTCCTTTTGGTCAATTCAACGCATAGGTCTATGTAAGTCCATATAATCCAATGCTTGCATAGGTATAGTTCAGTCCATATGGGTCATAGTGGTCCAAGTCCTTGCATAGGTATAATCCAGTTCATATAGGTTATAAAAGTACAGGTCCTTGCATAGGTATGTTAGAGTTAGTTACATCAGATATTTAATTTAAATTTTATTAAAAATTATAAGTTAAAATGTTAATATTTTAAAATGATAATATTATCAAATTTAAAAGGAGTAGGGGACTCCTCCTATTATTCTTATGTCTTTTCATATTATACTCTTATCTCACTCCCCCTTACCTCTTGTATACTGATTTGTTATTGAAAATCCGTGCGTGCCTCGTCTCCGAGCTCTAAAACATACCAATTTCATTTTAACATAGTTACAAGATAAAAATTAAGATTACTAGCAGAAATGGTGAATTTTGAATAGTGAATAGTAAATAGTAAATCGTGAATAGTAATAGTAAATAGTAAAACGTGAATAGTAACAATAAATCGTAAATCGTGAATAGTAACAGTAAATAGTAAATTGTGAATAGTAACGGTAAATAGTAAAACATGAATAGTAAACGTAAATAGTAACAGTAAATAGTAATTTACTATTTGAATAGTAAATTACTGTTGAAATAGTAATTTACTATTGAAATAGTATTTTACTATTCAGAATAGTAACTTAAAATAATATTATTTCCAGTATCATAATAGATTTCTAAAAACGTTATAAAAATAACCCTAAAAAATATAAAAGAGATGTATTCTGATGCATAAATCCCGAGCTATTAACTTGGTTGGAAAATCCTGAATTAATATTGACTAATAGTGTGACTCTTAGAGGATTTATTTCTTTTGGCAAGCGCACCAATCGTTAAATTTGTAATATATTTGATCGTTCCCACAGGGATTGTGGTAATTACCGCAATCTTGGACTAATACAATCTGAATCAACGCAAGCAGATGCAATTCATTCTGTTTTTGTTGTTTTATATTTTCTATGTTTTTGTGTTTTCAGAAGCAGTACAAAATGTGAAATGTGATTAATGGAAGATAGGTTAGGATTACTTCAGCTTATAATTTCATCAAGAAATATGCAATTAAGGTTCAATCAAGCTTCAGATGCAAGAGGACAATTCACAGATGGTTAATCCCTAATTCCTTAGGTAATTAACACTAATTCCTAAGCATTAAACCCTAATCCCTTAGGTGCTCAATAACAGAGAAATCTAATGCGAAATTGGGGGTTGAACCCTAACTATTCACCTAATTAATAGGCCTAAATTAGTTAGGAATCCAGAAGTTACCCAAGTCTCAACTATGATTCCTCACTAGTGAGATTCTTCATTTGGATCTGGATTTGTCAATCCAGCAAAGTAGATCCACTTCTCAACTTGTTCTCCTTTTACTTCAGAAGATAATTTCCTCAATGTAGCTTCAAGATTCCATCGGAAGCTTCAGCAATCCCAACCCTAGGGGTTTAGAAACCCATGGAAATGGATTCTGACGAAGGAATGTGAAGAGACATGGATGAGAGAATTTAGAGAGAGAAAGGAATTAGAGAGAGATTGGAAATAAGAAAATGAACCGTGTTATTATTCTGTACTCTGCCTCCTTCTACCACTGTTTTCAGAGTATGCAAAAGTATATATAGACAAATAACTAACTAACTAACTTAATTAATTACAAAGGAACTTAATTAATAGTTAGCTAACTAAACTAAATACATAATTACAAATAAATAAATAATTACAACTCAATACTTAAGTTACTAATATACAGCAGCAAAACAGGAACAGCAACAGCAACGGTGCAACGCTTCAATTAGAGGGAAACAACAGGTTAAATAACCACCTTCACGCTTGAGCGTGAAGGACTCGCGCTTGAGCGCGATCATTAATCTATGCCTCTATGTCTTCACGCTTGAGAGTGGTTAGGAGGCGCTTGAGCGTGGTCGCGTTACTTGATGCATGCATGAAGATTGCGAGGCTCACGCTTAAGCGTGACTTTCATGCGCTTGAGCATGAATCCTTTTTTTGACTTCACGCTTGAGCGAGGAACCTTCAAACTTTAACGTGAAGAACATTTTTCTGTACCTGCACCTGCAAACAAATAATTGCCTAGCGTTTGTACGCTGACTGTCCAACGTATGTACGCTGGGTTAGTGAATTTATAAATAAGCAAATTTCCTTAATTAATTATTATTTTTAATTATTTTCTTGCATAATTTAAACACTTTTGAAATAAATAAGTAAAACCAGAATTAATGACAATTTATTAAATAATAGTGTCAAACTAAACAATATTTAATGAATTAAGTTAAATTAAAGGTGAAATTATTAAGTCTTTTCAAGACTTATCACATCCCCAAACTTAAAACTTGCTTATCCTCAAGCAAATACTCAGATTAATTAATCAACAGCACTTACTCAAGACTATCAATCCTTTCCTTAACTTAAATCATACCATAATTATTGAATACCATTCATGCTTTCTTTTTACAAATTCTGAAAATATAATTACTCATACCTCCTTTGGGAAGCAAGTTGGTGATACTTTCCTCACTGGATTGGTGTTTTACTTTTCTCTCAGTGTATAAGGTTAATTAAATGCACTCATCACCTGCATAATTGTTAGATCAACATAGGCTTGCAACAGTTTTAAACATCATGATATATGCTAGCATAATTGGATCAGTAAGGGCTTTTTAAGCTTGTAATGGGGTTAGGCTACAGGCTCTATTTTTGTTTTTCTAGTTAATGTTGGGTTAAAAGATGTGCCCATTGATGCTTTGCCTCAATCTTACTTAAATGCCTTTACTAACCAGCTCTCTTGCTTTCATTATTTTTAGATAAAGGGTACTCAATTACTTGTGGTGCTTTGCACCTCCTCTTTCAGTCCTTTAGACTCTTTCTTTCTTTCTTTTCTTCTATTTCATCATTTTTTTTTCAATACCATTTTTTTATGGTGCTTTGCACCTTAGCTTTTCTGATTTTTCACTATTCTTTTGCTTTTGCTGTTCTCCCTTTCATTTCTCAAAATCTTCATCTATAATTAAGGTTAGAGTGTGTCCTTTAATTGCTGTTAGGCACACTCTTCATCCCCAAACTTAGAACTTGCTAGTCCCTAGCAATAAGATAAGACTCAACAGTTCATCAGTGGAACATCTAGGGATAATTCACTTGGTTTTTCTCAGATAAATAGGCTTGTAAAGTTAGGTACATAATTAGAATGAAAGGGCCTTAGACTTAAAATATAATTGTTAGGTCAAAGGATAATTGATAATAATAAGGATGGCTAAATTTTGCCCTGACTAAATTAACAAAGAAGGCCTTCATCATTTCCAATTGGCAAACATATAATCTTTTAGCAAGCACTGAAGCAAATTCTATCTCACTAAGCAAGAATACAGACACATTCAGAAAAGAATTAATAAAGGCTCAAAAGCTAATATATAACAGGTAATCAGCCAATCATGTCCCCAAACTTAATGCGAGATTATAAATTCAGATTGCTAACTAGCACAATGAATAAACAAATAATACAGGATTAAAAATAGTTATGGATAGGGATCATGAATCAAGTAATGCGAATCAATTAATTTATCCAATTAAATCCTGAGAATCAGCAAACTTTAAATTATTAAGATGGATTCTAAATTAAACAAAATTAACATAGTTTATCAATCAATGAGTCGAAAGGATAGATTACTTCCCTTTTTACCTGGATGGCAGTGAATGGTGAGGAATGGTGTGCATGAATTGAACAATACAATTTAGAAAAGAAATAACAACAAACAACTTAACATAGAAATCAACTTCCATAAAAGAAAAGAAAATACATTGTTCAAGAGAATATTTAAACAAAGTCATTACAGCTTGAAAATATCAAAATAACACATAAACAAAGTAAAAGATCAGTCATCCTTGTTCTTCATTTTCTTTATTCATGGACTCATCATTATCTTGCTCAGGGTAGGGTGGAAATTCAGCTACTAAGGGTGTGTCATCAGGGGGAATAGTGAATCCAATGGAAGCCAACCATAAATCTCTGTCAGGTGGAACTCCCATTTCTTCAGTGTGATCCACATTCATTGCAGTGGCAATCTTCCTCAGCATGAGATCATGGTTCAAGACCAGATCATAGGTTCCTAACTGTATTTTCTTCATAACCTAAAGTTCCTGCATTACCATGGAAATATCAAAAGAAGTACCTGCTCCTGTTGGAGGTGGTGGTGCAAAAGATGTTGGATTAGGTTGTCTGGGACGCTTTGACTCTTGAGGCATAAAATTGTCAATGTGGTCTATCACCCAACGCTTGTCTATAATCCTCTCAGGCTTTACCTTTGTCAATTCTTCATAATTCAACCCAACCTGATTAGTTTTGGCCAACAAAGTGATAACAGAGCAATATGGCAATTGGAGATTTTTTTCAAGATTTTTAATCATCTCCTCCAGTATTAACTCACCCAGATTAACATACAGGCCTCTCATTAAACAGTAAATCAACACCAACCTCTTAATGGTAATCTCAGTAGAATGAGCCACAGGTTGTAGGGATGAAAGGACATAGTGGCACCATAAAAGGGAAAGATGATTCAAACAATTCTTCCTAACACTTTTTTGGTGCACCATTAACCTTTGTTATATATGCAGCTCCTTGTTCACAGCATTCCTCTAAAATTTATTTCCTAAGATTTTCATTTTTAGCCCTATGAAAGATATCCACTTTCCATGTGTAGTGACATCCTTCCTCATCCAATATAGGTACTTTCAACAGCTTATTCAATATATGACCAGTTAGAGGAATGGTGACTCCTCTCAAGAAGGAAGAAAAAGGAAACTTATCTTCCATAGAATGAGTCCTCAGATTGGCATAGAATTCTCTAGTGAGTTCCTGGTAACCATTGCCTAAATTCTCATTAAAGAACTGTCATCCCCTTTCAATCATAGCAACTTTTACATTAAAATCAGAACAATTTTCTTCATCAAGGACCAGAGCCCTTTCCCTTATTACTCCTCTGCTTTTAAACTTTTTCTCATATAATTGGGCTGCCTTGAGATCTCTAAACCTATACCCATCAAAACCCTCAATTGTCTAAGACTTCCTTCCTTCTTCAAGACTTTTACTCCTTTCAGTTGATGGAGAATCAGGGATACTGATAGTGGCCACCCCTTTTCCTTTCTCTTTTAGGGTTTCTTTCACATTTTCTATTTCAACACTTTTTTCAGGTTTTCTACAAAGTCTTTGTGATCTTCTGATCACGGTGAGTGTATTTGTAATGCCTAAATGGATACATATATACAAATAGCAAAACCACAACAAAATGAAAATGTAAGATGAACAGATATGATGGATGAAAGAAATTTGAAATTGAAATAGTGAACTACAAGAATTCTAACTATAAAGTGAAAAGAAGAACTAAAAAGATGGTACCTTTTAAAGGAATCAGAGACTGTGCTTTTTCCTCTTCAAAAACCCAAGGTTCCAACGTAAAGAGTTAGGGTTTTTACATTGAGGGGGTTTTATACTGTTGAACCCAATGCCTGAAGTACGCGTAAGTATACTGAAATATTGGCGTATAAATGCCCAAATTAAAAACACACAGGTAGCATCAGGTATGAATCACGCTCAAGCAACCCATTATTCGCTCAAGCGAATGATATGCAAGGGAATATCATGCTCAAGCGTGAAGAACTACGCTCAAGCACCAAACAAACAGGTATCAGATTTCTTCAATGTGGCACTCACGCTTAAGCTTACAGCATCACGCTTAAGCAAAACATTTGGAACAAGAAGCTTCTAATTTCATCAGCCCTGATCACGCTCAAGTGTGGGGTTGGGGTGCTCAAGCGTGAGGCACATATACAAGCCACGCTTAAAGCGTGAATAGCTAAGCTCAAGCATGGGGTTCAATGAACAAGCACCAGTGACTATCACGCTCAAGCGTGGATTTAAGCGCTCAGACGAGGGACACGTTCAGGCAAGTAATGAAACTCACGCTCAGGCGACAAGAAGTCGCGCTCAAGCGCAAAGGGAAACTTCACACTCACACTCAGGATCACAACCACGCTCAAGCTTGACGAGTTCTTGCTTGAGCGTGTAGGAGAAACAAGGCCTTCTTATCACGATCACACTCAGGCGTGATGAGCCAAGCTCAAGCGAGAAAGTTTACTACCAATCACACTTCAAGTGTGAATGAATTACGCTCAAGCGTAAGGCATGACACAGTGAGAGGTTTGGTACAGATACGCTCACGCTTAAGCGTGGATTTACTCGCTCAAGCTCAAGGCCAAATCAGAGCATATATTTCTTGATCACGCTCAAGCGTGAATAATGCTCACTTAAACGTGAATATGTCATGCTCGAGCGCAAAAGGGGAATACAGTAGTCACGCTCAAGCTCACATGGTTACGCTTGAACGAGGAGAAAAGACTTTGCTAATTTTTATTCTGTATGAAATTCGCTTAAGCGAAAGGTGCTTTGCTCGAGCAAAATAAAAGAAATGGATGCACTCGCTTAAGCGCCAATATACTCACTTAAGCGGACAGAAGGTATTAAAACCAGGCACCAATCACGCTTAAGCGTGAAAGAATCACGCTCAAGCGTTAGAGTCAGCCTAAAGGGTCACGCTTAGAGCGTGAAGAGATACGCTCAAGCGCCATAGTATTTTGCTCAAGCGAATAAGGGTACCTGATTCTAATTCTAACTACTGGATCTACATGAAGGTACACTGGAAATTGAGCGTATGAACACTCAAACCTTATTCAAAAATTTACAAGTTTATTCACACTTTATTCAAAATTTTTAGTTTTCTTTTACTTATTTCCAACACAAAAGACAAAGTGCAATGAATCAAAATGTTGGGTTGCCTCCCTCAAGCGCTTCTTTAAGGTCACTAGCTTGACCTTCTGACATCTAAGAAGATTCCTGCAACAGCATGGGGGTTTTCTGCCTATCAAACTCTCCTCCAAAGTAGAGTTTGAGTCTCTGGCCATTCACTTTAAATGTTCTATCAGTGGCTGGTTCTTTCAACTCAATTGCACCATGAGGGAAGACCTCATTCACAATAAAAGATCCAAACCACTTAGGTCTAAGTTTTCCTGGAAAGAGTCTCAGTTTAGAATTAAACAACAAAACTTTATCATCTTTTCGAAACTCTTTTCTATTTATCCACTTATCATGCCACCTCTTAGTTTTCTCTTTATAAATTAAGGCACTCTGATAAGCATTGAGCCTAAACTCCTCAAGTTCATGGAGTTTTAGAACTCTTTCCTCTTGAGATTGGTTAAAATCTATGTTTAACAGCTTTGTGGCCCACCATGCCTTATGTTCTAACTCTACAGGGAGATGGCAAGCCTTACCATATACCAACTGATAAGGAGACATGCCAATTGGAGTTTTAAATGCCGTCCTATAGGCCCATAATGCATCATTCAATCTCACAGACCAATCCTTCCTAGACTTCCCTACCATTTACTCTAAAATCCTCTTAATTTCTCTATTAGACAGCTCAACTTGTCCACAAGTTTGTGGATGATATGGAGTAGATACCTTATGCAATACCTCATAGTGTCTTAGGGCTTTTTCCATGATTCTATTGCAGAAATATGACCCTCCATCACTAATGAGGACTCTAGGGACTCCAAATCTAGAAAAAATGTTCTTCTTTATAAACCTAAGCACCACATGTGCATCATTGGTTCTGGTAGGGATTGCCTCCACCCACTTGGAGACATAATCCACAACAACAAGGATATACTCATTGGAGAATGACTTTGGGAATGGTCCCATGAAGTCGATGCCCCATACATCAAATAACTCCACAACTAAAATATTTGTCAAAGGCATGCCAGCTTTAGTAGAGAGATTTCCACTTCTTTGACACTTATCACACCTTTGAACATATACTTTAGCATCTTGAAAAATTGTTGGCCAATAAAAGCCACATTGCAAAACTTTTGCTGCTGTTCTGGAGGTACCATGGTGTCCTCCATAATAGGAGTTATGGCAGTGCCATAAGAGTCTTTCTTGCTCAGATTCAGGCACACATCTCCTGATAATTCCATCTACTCCTATCTTATAAAGAAATGGGTTATCCCATAACAAAGTTTTACTGTCATGAAAGAATTTTTTCTTCATTTGGGATGTCCATCCTTCAGGTACCACAAAGGCACTTTTAAAGTTGGCCATATCAGCATACCATGGCCCAGTGATAATTGCCATCAGTCTCTCATCTGGGAATTCCTCTTTAATCAAGATAGAATCATATTCACCCTCCAAACGAGAAAGTTGATCAGCCACTGAGTTCTCTACTCCCTTTTTATCTCTTATTTCCAAATCAAACTCTTGGAGTAATAGAACCCATCTGATCAATCTTAGCTTTGATTCTTTTTTAGCTAGCAAGTACTTGATTGCTGAATGATCTGTATACACAATGACCTTAGCACCAATCAGGTAAACTCTGAATTTATCAAATGTATACACCACAGCAAGCATTTCTTTTTCAGTGGTGGTGTAATTTATTTGATTCTCATTCAGCACTTTACTAGCATAATAGATCACATGTGTTAATTTTTCTTTCTTTTGTCCTAGCACAGCTCCTACAGCAAAGTCTCTTGCATCACACATTAGTTCAAATGGTAAAGTCCAATCAGGTGCTGCAAGAATTGAAGCTGTTATTAATCTTTGTTTTAGATTTTCAAAAGCCTTGACACAGTTTTCATAAAAAACAAAAGCATGATCTTTCACAAGTAAATCAGTCAAAGGCTTAGCTATTTTTGAAAAATCCTTAATAAATCTCCTATGGAAGCCAGCACATCCTAAGAATCTCCTCACTCCTTTCATATTGATTGGAGGATGAAGTTTTTCAATGATATCTATCTTGGCTTTATCTACTTGAATACCCTCAACAGAGATTTTATGGCCAAGGACTATCCCTCTTTTAACCATAAAATGACATTTTTCCCAGTTAAGGACAAGATTAGTCTCCTGACATCTCACCAGTACCTTAGAAAGGTTGCTGAGGCATATATCAAAGCTACTTCCAAATACAGAGAAGTCATCCATAAACATCTCAATGAACTTCTCTACCATGTCCCCAAAAATTGCCAGCATACACCTTTGAAAGGTTACACAAACCAAAAGGCATGCGCCTATATACAAAAATTCCATAAGGACAGGTAAAGGCTGTCTTCTCTTGATCTTTTGGATCAACCACAATTTGGTTGTAACCAGAATAACCATTAAGGAAGCAGTAATACTCATGACCTGATAGCCTCTCCAGCATTTAGTCTACAAATGGCAAAGGAAAGTGGTCTTTTCTAGTGGAGTCATTAAGCCTTCTATAATCTATGCACATTCTCCAACCTGTAGTTGGTCTAGTGGCAATGACTTCACCTTCCTTATTCTTAACAGTGGTCATCCCTCCTTTCTTAGGCATCACTTGGACTGGACTAATCCAAGCGCTGTTCGAGATAGGATAGATAATCCCAACATTAAGAAGTTTAACCACCTCTTTCCTTACAGCTTCTTTTATTATGGGGTTTAATCTTCTTTATGGCTGAACAACAAGGGAATAGTCATTTTCCATTAAAATTTTATGCATATAAAATGATGGACTAATTCCCTTTAAATCAGAAATGTTCCAGCCAATAGCAGATTCATGTTTCCTTAACACCCCTATCAATTTTTCTACATCCTCATCTTTTAAATCAGCATTAATGATTACAGGATGTGATTCATTATCTCCTAAGAAAACATATTTCAAATGATAAAGCAAAGGTTTTAAATCATGTTTTTCTTCAAACACTTCCTTAACTTTCTCAAGTTCAATATTATTTAACTTTTCGTTATTTTCATTTTCAAAATCACCTACTTCACACACTTCAAGTAGGTTCAGCAATTCATTATGTGAGTCATTTAACTCCTCAGTCTCAGAGTCAAAATCATCCTCCAAAAAGGCTTGTAAAACCTCTTCTTTAGTTTTTAACAGCATAAGAGTCTTATAACTTTTAATTTCTTCAATCATAAAACAATCCATCTTCTCAATTGGATGTTTCATAGCATTGAAAACATTAAAAGTTACTTGCTCCTCTTGAACTCTCAGCATGAGTTCTCCCTTCTCTACATCAATTAAAGCTCTGCCTGTAGCTAAGAAGGGTCTTCCTAAAATCAAAGGAATTTCTCTATCAGCTTCTATGTCTAAAACTACAAAATCTGCTGGAAAGATAAACTTGTCTACCTTAACTAATAGATCTTCCAGCATCCCATGAGGATATTTGATAGACCTATCTGCCAACTGTAAAGACATGCGAGTTGGTTGCAGGTCATTACTTCCTAACTTCCTTATTAAAGACAAAGGCATGAGGTTTATGCTAACTCCTAGATCACATAAAGCACTTCCTATATGAACATCCCCTATTGCATAAGGTATTGTAAAAGATCCAGGATCTTCTAGTTTTTGAGGGAGTTTCTTTTGAATAATTGCATTACACTCTTGAGTGAGAGCAACCATCTCATCTCCCTTAAGCTTTCTCTTCTTAGACAGAAGTTCTTTCAAAAATTTAGCATATAAAGGCATCTCTTACAATGCCTCAGTAAAGGGAATATTTATGTGAAGCTTTTTAAACACATCCAAGAACTTAGCAAACTTTTGCTCCTCTATTTGTTTCTTAAATCTATGTGGAAACGGAGCATTCTTTAATTTCTCAAGAGTTAGCTTAGAAGCTTCCTCCAAAATCAAATCAATCTTTTTCTTTTTCTTTTGATGGACTTGATTTTCTTTTTCTATTTCTGTTTCTACTTCATTTTGAATTCTATTATTATCTTGCTCACTTTCCTGCTCTTTTTCTTTTTCAGCATCTTTTTCTAAACTCACTTCATGACTTGGAGGTGGGAGAAGAATTTTCCCACTCCTTGTAGTTATCGCTTTACAATGTTCCCTTGGATTTACCTCAGTATCTCTAGGAAAATTACGTGATTGTCTCTCAGCTAATTGTTTTAACAACTGACTAACCTGATTTTCTAAATTTCGAATGGACGCTTCTTGATTTTTAAAGCTGGCCTGAGTGGCCTGAATAAACTGAGATAACACATTCTCAAGTTTAGACTTTTCCTTAGAGGGAAGGGGAAGAGATTGTTGTCTATTTGTGGTTTGATTTTGTGGCATATTTTGATTCAAATATGGACCTTTCTGCCATGAAAAATTAGGGTGATTCCTATAGTTAGGATTAAAGGAATTAGAGGGATAATTCATTTGAAATTGTTGCTGCCCCATGTAATTCACTTGCTCAGCAGGCATATTTGGATCACACATGCCATTTTCATGGTCTCCACCACAAAAATCACAACTCATCATACAAACTTGACTATGCTTTTGAAGTTCTGAAATTTGTACACTTAATTTTTCCAAAGCCTGAGTCATCAACTTACTTTGAGCCAAATAAGCATCCCGTGCTTCTAATTCTAATATCCCTCTCTTAGGGATTTGGCTCCTTTCACTAACTAAACATTCATTTGAAGCCATAACATCTATCAGCTCTATAGCTTCTTCTACAGTTTTTGTGGTCAATGAACCTCCAGCTGAGGCATCAATCAAGACCCTAGTTGCTGGTCTCACACCATTATAAAATATGGTAACTTGCTACACATCAGGAATCCTATGGTGAGGAAATTTCCTTAAACTCTCTCTATACCTATCTCATGCTTCCATTAGAGATTCACCTTCTCTCTGCTGGAAACAAGTGATTTCAGTGCGCAATTTGGCATACTTGGAAGGAGGAAAATATTTAATCAGAAATTTTCTTTGTAAATCCTCCCAAGTAGAGATACTACCTCTTGGTTGGCTTTACAACCAAGCTTTAGCCCTGTCCCTTAAAGAAAAAGGAAATAATCTTAGTCTTATTGCTTCTTCAGGGACTCCATTCATTTTCACAGTATCACAGATTTGGAGGAAGGTTGCTAGATGCAAATTTGGATCCTCAACCTCACTTCCTCCGAATTGATCATTTCTAACTAACTGCAGCAAAGCCGGTTTAAGTTCAAAGTTATTAGCTGTAATTGGAGGCCTAAGGATGCTAGATTGCGATCCTTCTTCAGTAGGCCTAGAGTAGTCACCTAGTGTAACTCTCCTTTGTTCCATTTCTTGCTGTTCTTTTTGCTTTTTCTCCTTTCTAAGCTTACGCTCTAACAAATCAATATCCGGATCAAATAAGAAAGGCTCTCCTCTGTTCCTTGACTGCATACATCAAATGTTAGACACAAACAATATTAAAGCTACTGCTACTGCTAGACACAAACTACTGTTATACTAAAAATGAGAATTGAACTACTTACTAAATGCAAAACAAAATTAAACGGTTCAGTCTAGTTTCAGTCTAAGGATTATTGATATTACTCAACAATCTCCGGCAATGGCGCCATTAACTTGATGCATAAATCCTGAGCCATTAACTTGGTTGGAAAATCCTGAATTAATATTGACTAATAGTGTGACTCTTAGAGGATTTATTTCTTTTGGCAAGCGCACCAATCGTTAAATTTGTAATATATTTGATCGTTCCCACAGGGATTGTGGTATTTACCGCAATCTTGGACTAATACAAGCTGAACCAACGCAAGCAGATGCAATTCATTCTGTTTTTGTTGTTTTATATTTTCTATGTTTTTGTGTTTTCAGAAGCAGTATAAAATGTAAAATATGATTAATAGAAGATAGGTTAGGATTACTTCAGCTTACAATTTCATCAAGAAACATACAATTAAGGTACAATCAAGCTTCAGATGCAAGAGGACAATTCATAGATGGTTAATCCCTCATTAAACCCTAATCCCTTAGGTGCTCAATAACAGAGAAATCTAATGCGAAATTGGGGGTTGAACCCTAACTATTCACTAAATTAATAGGTCTGAATTAGTTAGGAAGTCAGAAGTTACCTAAGTCTCAACTATGATTCCTCACTAGTGAGATTCTTCATTTGGATCTGGATTTGTCAATCCAGCAAAGTAGATCCACTTCTCAGCTTGTTCTTCTCTTACTTCAGAAGATAATTTCCTCAATACAGCTTCAAGATTCCATCAGAAGCTTCAGCAATCCTAACCCTAGGGGTTTAAAAACCCATGGAAATGGATTCTGACGAAGGAATGTGAAGAGACATGGATGAGAGAATTTAGAGAGAGATTGGAAATAAGAAAATGAATCGTGTTATTATTCTGTACTCTGCCTCCTTCTACCACTGTTTTCAGAGTATGTAAAAGTATATATAGACAAATAATTAACTAACTAACTTAATTAATTACAAAGGAACTAAATTAATAGTTAGCTAACTAAACTAAATACATAATTACAAATAAATAAATAATTATAACTTAATACTTAAGTTATTAATGTACAGCAGCAAAACAGGAACAGCAACGGTGCAGCGCTTCAATTGGAGGGAAAACAGCAGGTTAAATAACCACCTTCACGCTTGAGCATGAAGGACTCGCGCTTGAGTGTGATCGTTAATCTATGCCTCTGTGTCTTCACAATTGAGCGTGGTTAGGAGGCGCTTGAGCGTGGTCGCGTTACTTGATGCATGCATAAAGATTGCGAGGCTCACGCTTAAGCATGGCTTTCATGACTTGAGCGTGGATCTCTTTTTTTTTTGACTTCACGCTTGAGTTAGGAACCTTCAAACTTGAGCGTGAAGAACATTTTTCTTCACCTGCACATGCAAACAAATAATTGCCTAGCGTTTGTAGGTTGGCTGTCCAACGTATGTACGCTGGGTTAGTGAATTTATAAATAAGCAAATTTCCTTAACTAATTATTATTTTTAATCATTTTCTTGCATAATTTAAACACTTTTGAAATAAATAAATAAAACCAAAATTAATGACAATTTATTAAATAATAGTGTCAAACTAAACAATGTTTAATGAATTAAGTTAAATTAAAGGTGAAATTATTAAGTCTTTTCAAGACTTATCATATTCTTACCTTAGGATTTTAGCAGAATCTTCTTACAAAAAATTTATTTCTCTCTCCTACTTCCACTACTATCTCACTAGTACTATTATATTAAGAAAACTTAATCTGGAATTGTGAATTCTAAAGAAGAATTCCTTCGGTATTTATAGGAAGGAAAATTACTATGCATTCCACTATTTTAATATAAAATTATTGTGCATTTTTTGAAAATTCACTCCTGGTTACTGTGCACCTTTTGAAAATTTTGTACATGCACAGTATTTTGCATAGTAAATGTCGGCTGAATTATTAAGCCAAATAGTAACCTTTCACTCGATATATTTTAAATATTCAAAATCAGTCCTTTTTGAAATTTAACGATATTATATCAGTCCTTACGAATTTTATAATAAGTAATATAAAGTTTAAATTTTAAAAGTCCAAAATTTTCTGTTAATAAAAGTTTATTGAAACGTTCCTGATTTTTTTACGATTGGTAAAAATCAAGATTTTTCTCAAACCGATCATTTTTAGATAAGTCTACTTGAAATATATTTTAGAAAATTTTCTTATGATTTAACTTCACTTTCTTATAAATATTTTTAATTTTAAGTCACTTTATATGAATTTAAAATTATTTAAAAAATATTATTTTATTAAAATAATTCAAAAATTCCAAAAAAATTCCAAAAAATCATAAATAATACATAGATTAAAAAGTTCTAAAGAACCATAATTTAATTTCTTCAAAATTTTAATATAAAAATAAAAATAGGGGTGTTACAATAACCCTTCATCAGCTTCTTCAAGCTTCTAAATATCCATTTCCATATCTTAAAGCCCTTCAATTTTGCATAATAAGGAATTACTCAAACTTGAAGATTTGAGGAGATACAAGGGAGTTTAGCATAAGGAAAGCTTAGGAATCTTCAATTGAGGTAAGAAAGAGGAGATATGATATTAAATATATAGAAATTAAGTTAGAATTACTTGTTTAATTGTTAATGATTTAAAAAACTCATATAGTTAAATTTTAATCTAATTTGAATTAAGTTGTGAAATTGATATGTTTCTGATATATAATATGTTTCTGATGTTGTATGATGATTTGGAATCAATTGACATGTTTAATTTATAATTAAAATCAATTAAAACAACAAAACAGAGAAACATAGGTGCTGGTTTCGTGTTTTGCAAGACCAGATCTTTTAACAGGGGATATTTTCAACCAGTGTTAAAAACTGGAAGCGGTGGCATTTTCGTAAATAAAAACAAGCGGTGACATTTTTGTTCAATAAATCAAAACGGTGGCATTTTTGTAAATAAATTAGAATGGTGACATTTTCATAAATAAGACCAGTGACATTTTCATAAATATGATTAAAAAACTTAAAATAATGATTTTTTTTATAAAAATCAGAATTATTATTATTATTGGATTTTTATTATCCTAGAGACTTTATCTTGAAATAAATAAATATAATTAATTAAATTAAATTTAGAAGTTTATTTAAACATATTTAAAGGAAGAAAACTCTTGTTTTTAAATTATTTTAGTAGTATAATTTTATATTATGAAAAATGTGTTTTCCATATTCTTTTGAGTATGATACTAAATAAATACTATAATATAGAAATGTGTTTCCATATTCTTTGAATTATATATAAAGTATGCTTATTTGATTGTTATGATAATTTTATTGTTAAGGTTAATTATATAAAGGAATTTGATAATTTAATTTAGATCTATTGCATTCATGCATCATATGCATTGACCGTTCAAAGAATCCGTAGGGGGTTCTTTGAGGGGGTTCCCGGTGGGGAAACGTGCTCTGTTGAGCAATAGACCTTTGCGATGGTTTTATACCACGTCCGTCTTAAGGGCTGAGCAGTGTGTCCTTAAGGGGGGTCCCGCAACACTTGTTATAGATATTATTGTATTGTTATCTGATGTTGGTGTTGCATTATGGGGCACGGTATCGGTTGGATATCCATAAAAATATTATTTTTGAAATCACTGCCTATGTTCCCACCAAAATGGATCCATCATGCATTTTCATTCATATAAAGAATGGAAATATTAATATAAGAATAATATAAAATGCTTGTTTGGCATCTGCATCGCATAACATCCTACTTGTGTTTGTATATGTTCTAATTTAAATTCTATTTATTTGATATTTTATCTCACTTTTTCTGTTACTTGTGGCAACCCTTTAGTATTTAATCAGGAAGATATGTGACAAACTGGATGATGCTTGATATGGATGAACGATGAAGACTTTTGATGCTGATGCTTGCTTGCGTAGCTACTTTGGCTGTATTATGTGTATGCTATGTTTTGGTGTTTTATATCTTTATATTTTATAAGATCTGGGTACTTGTTGTAAAATATAATATGTATGGAACTCTGATAAAATGTATAATAATAAGAAGTTAATTATGTAAAAGATTACGTACTCTAATATTTTATTAGTAACCTCTGGAATCAGGGTGTGAATCACTTGATAATTACCAGGCGAAAAATAAGTTATCCAAGTAATGTTACTTAGTGACGATAATTCTCTTGAGATTTGCAAGTTGGCTCCAAGGTGTTACAACTGAAGTGGTGTTAGAGCAATGATTTATAAAATATAAAGAAAATCTTAGGAAGTGACTAGAGATTAACATAGGATGACTTGAAGTATGTGAAGCTTGATTGATAGTTGTTTGAAATTTGTGTGCTTGTGTGTTATGTGTGCTTTTTGTATGTTTCTGTTTAGTATAATTGTTAGTTAGACAGCGTAAAATTGTTAGAACTCTGAGCATATTAGATGCTCAGTAACTGAATGCAGTGGTACCTGTAGGATAAGATATGGCTAGACGTCAGAACGATGATGCCATGGCTGCTACATTCAATCGATTTGCTAAGATCCTTGAAAGACAGGAACAACAAAGGTTAGCCGAAGGAACACATGGACTTGACCGTTTCCTGAAAAGGAAAGCTACCCAGTTTAAAGGAGACTATAATCTAGAGGTGGCTTACCTATAGATTAAAGAAATGGAACATATTTTTCGATCCTTACCTTGCACTGAAGCCCAAAAGGTAGAATATGCTACTTATATGATGGTAGAGGAAGCAGAGAATTGGTAGATCTTCGCTCGTGATAGGTTACTGGAATCCGGTAAGCTACTTAACTGGGAGAATTTTAAGGAAAGCTTTCTCGAAAAATATTTCCCTGCTAGTGTCAGAAGTAAAAAGGAATTAGAATTTTTAGAATTAAAGCAAGGGAATAGGTTTGTCGGAGAATACACTACCAAATTCGAGGAACTATCTTTGTTTTATCCTTCTTTCCAACAACCAGGCACTAAAGCTTCTAAATGTGTCAAATTTGAAAATGGTCTAAGTCCAGAAATTAAAGAAGCCATAGGACATCAGAAGATTAGGAGTTTTCCCACTCTAATCAACAAATGTAGAATCTTCGAAGAGAACCACCAGGCTAGGATCGAGCAGGAGAAAAGCAGTAAGCAGTTGAGACCTCAATTAATGAATTTCAAAAGGCGAGGAACATTTAATCAAAATCGATTGAGAGGAGGATCATCTTCATCCTCTGGAGGACATGTGAACCAACCAATCACCTAGAATTGTTATAAATGCGGAGGGAATCACAAAACTCGTGATTGTACACAGATAGATGTTACTTGTTTCCAATGCAACCAGAAAGGACATATTCGTCCCAATTGCCCACAACTTCGCCAAGGCCCTAACATTGTGAATGTTAAAACTGAGAACAACAATAATGGAGCCAACAGAGGAGGAGCCAACATTCGAGATGGACGTAATAAAAATGGTCGCGGAGGGCATAATGTCAGGGGCACAACTAGTCGAGGAAGAGAAAATGGTCAACTAATGAATAATCAGAACAAATCACTTATAGCTGGTAGAGTACTTACAATTAGTGGATTAGAGGCATCACAGACAGACGACTTAGTACAAAGTGAGTGCATTCTTAACAATACCACTTTATCAATTTTATTTGATTCTGGTGCGACACATTCTTTTATAACTGAAGAATGTGTTAGGCATCTGAATTTACTTGTGAAATCTATGCAATATGATTTGCTTGTCTCTACTCCTACCAGTAACCATCTTAGGACAACTAACGTGTGCGAAAGCTGTTCTATACACATATAAGGTAGAAATTTTAATGTGAACTTAGTATGTTTACCATTAAAGGATTTAGAGATCATCTTGGGGATAGATTGGCTATTTGTTAATCATGTTCTCGTGGACTGCCATAATAAGATAGTGATCTTTCCACCTGACAACATGGAGTGTTAGTAGTATAATGCCTTACAGAACCCTATAGGATATTCCTTGAACAATGAAGCCCAATTATTCATGGTATTTGCACTTACAGAAGGGAAAGTTATTCCTAATGTAAGTAAGATACCAGTAGTCTGTGAATTCCTAGAAGTATTCCCTGAGGATGTTCCAGGATTACCTCCTAAACGAGAGATAGAATTCTCTATTGACTTAATTCCTGGAGCAGAACCCATTGCTAGAGGACCCTATAGAATGTCTCCAATAGAACTAATTGAACTAAAGAAGCAAGTTGAGGAGTTATTAGAAAAGCAATTCATACGACCCAACGTATCTCCTTGGGGAGCACCTGTACTACTAGTCAAGAAGAAGGACGATAGTATGAGGCTTTGTGTCGATTATCGTCAATTGAACAAAGTCACGGTTAAGAATAAATATCCGTTACCGAGGATCGATAACCTTATTGATCAACTACGAGGAGCTATTGTGTTTTCCAAGATAGACCTGAGATTAGGGTAGCATCAGATTCGCGTGAAGGCTCAAGATATTCTAAAGACAGCTTTTAGGACACGCTATGGCCATTATGAATATTTAGTTATGCCTTTTGGGGTAACTAATGCTCCAGCCGTGTTCATGGACTACATGAACCAGATCTTCCATCCATACCTTGATCAATTCGTTATTGTCTTTATAGATGATATTCTCATCTATTCCAAAACCAACGAGGAGCATGAGGAGCACTTGTACTTAGTGCTACAAATATTGAAGGAGAAGCAGCTATATACGAAACTATCCAAATGTGAGTTTTGGCTTAATGAAGTAAAATTCTTAGTCCATGTGATATATAAGAAAGGAGTGTCAGTCAACCCTACAAAGATTGAAGCCGTAATAGCTTGGGAGAGGCCAAAGACTGTCATAGAAATCAGGAGTATCTTAGGACTCATAGGATACTATCGAATATTTATTGAAGGATTCTCCTGAATTACCCTACCCGACTAACCTGTAAGAATAAACTTTTTGTTTGGACTCCTGAATGTGAAGCAAGTTTTCAAGAATTAAAGAAAAGATTAACAACTACACCAGTTCTAGCTTTACCAAACCCCTAAGAAAACTTTAAAGTTTATTGTGATACTTCAAAGTTGGGACTAGGTTGTGTTTTAATGCAACGAAGGAAAGTAATTGCTTTTGCTTCAAGGCAAATATGACCACACAAAGTTGTTAACCAAGTGGCCTCAATTACTCAAGAGGGGGGGTGAATTGAGTATTAAAAAATTTTCTTTGGAATGCTCTTGAAATTGATTCTTTTGGTTGCTATGTTTATTTAGGATAATAAACTAGATTGTAAACAAATAAAACACAGGACAAACTAATAACAACTTAAAGAGTTTAAGAGAGTGAATCAAATAAGTTACAAAGCAATTTATGGAACCTTAGAAAGATTGATTCAAGATTGTTGCTTAAGTCCAAGTTCAACAATGCTATTAAAAAAATTTTCAACTTAATATATCATGCACTTAGTCCAATTAATGAAGCAACAAATTAAGCAAACAAGTAAAGTGCACAATTTAAAAGAGTTTAGGGAAGAGAGATTTGCAAACCGATGTATACGAGTTCCACCACGCCGGTGTACGTCTCGCCTCTAAGCAACCCACTTAGAGGATTTCCACTATTGTAGATTAGAGATACACTTTGAGCAATTGCAACTTCCTAGTGTCCCACACTCAAGAATCCAATCCTCACAAGTACAAGGGCACCCCACCCAATCTCTCAATCTCACAATTACAAGGTTGAAACCCAACCCAAAATTTGTATGAAGTTTGATGTTTAAGTGTACAAGAAAACTCTCTCACTAGAGTGGATTTACAATTCAAAGCTTTCACAAGATATTAACTCTCAAAGAGAGGATATGCAAGTTAAGTACACAAATATAATTTCCCCACAAATTAACTCTCAAAAAATAATCTCAAGAAATATGCCAATCAAGAATTAAAGAGAGTAAGTAGAAGAGCAAGAGAATGGAGGAGGAAGAAAGCAAATGGAAATGCTTCAAATGCTTGGTGTGTTTTGCTTCTCCAATTTCCTCTCTATTTATAGCCTCCAGCAACATGGAATTTTCACTTAAAATATTCCAATGGATCCATGAATCATGTAATGGAACTTGTCTTTGTCTGCTTAGTGGACCATTATTCATGAAGTGCGATCTGAGGCTTCCAACTTTGCAATTCCAGCTTGTAACGCATGTTTAACAAACATTTGAACTAAATGAATCAATTCATTTCATAAAAGAATCGATTCTTTTAGTGTTAATTGTGCAATTTTAGACACTGCCAGGCGTATGAATCGATTCAAGAAGGGAGGGAATCGATTCATGTACTTTGAATTGCATATTTTGGACCTCTGCAGCCGTGTGAATCGATTCACACATGGGTTGAATCGATTCAACCCTGAAGCAATCACATTTTGGGCACTGGAAACCGTATGAATCGATTCATACTTACCTTGAATCGATTCATGCACCTGATACTTGAATTTTAGTGCATTTTTCACCCCTTTTTGGAACCCTTTTGCATATACTTTGGTTCCTTTGATTCTTAGGCATTTTTGTTGATCATTTGCACTTGTGTTAAGCTTCTTTAAATGCCTTTAACATAAGTCCTTGATTGTTCATCAAAATTAAACATCAACCACTTTAAAACTCACATCAAACATAATTAAATGATTGATAACATCCTTGATACTTCTCCATTTGTTGTGTCATTATCAAAACCTACATCAACATAAAACTACATTCTCCCCCTTTTTGATGATGACAACAAATGTTTGTCTCTTGGGATGTTAGTATCATAATAATTCAAATATGAAATAACTCCCCCTATCACATGTAATTAGATACCATATATATATGACATTAAAGGCACAAATTTTCAAGAGAGTGTTTAAAAAGTTCTCTCCCCCTTAATATATGTTCTCTCCTTCTTAATCAACTCTCATCTTTATACAAGATATTCTATTTAGAGTGTAAATCTACTCCCCCTTTCTTATAAATTTCTCTCCCCCTAGAAGTGTATGTATTTCTCTCCCCCTTTGGCATCATCAAAAAGACTACCTTATTTGATAAGCATACATCATCAAAAACATTACCACTTAAAGGTACATGCATACAATTCAAAGTAAGATGACAATGCAACATACATCATGAAATCATTCATAGCATATAGGCACATAATGTCTCATGGGAATCGATTCATCTAGCTATTTTTGCACGAGTAGGAGGAATCATGTTACTAAAGGATTTATACACGGATTTAAATTTTGCAAGTTGCCAATGATTTTGTTGCACAAGAAAGTCAAGAAAATCAAAGGTTATTTGCCATTTATTTTTGAGATCCATGATGTATATAGGAGATTATTTTTGTGTCAAAATATGTTTTAAAAAATAAATGGGGACTCCACAAGGTCTTAAAATAAGACAAGAGATTTGTAGAGCATTAAGTTGATTATTGAAAAATGAGAGTATAAATTTTCTTCAAAAATATGTATGTATATCACAAAGTAAGGTATTATGTTCAAGGAAATGAAAATTTTATGAAAAATATTATTTTGAAATCTTTAAGTTAAAGATTTGCAAAATTTTGTTCAAGTAGTAAGAAAGTGTGATAAAATAAACCAATTAGGAAATTTCCAAAATTCCTAACTCCCTTCTAATATTTATAAATTGTTCCTTTGGAAGGGGTTTTATAAAGATGTCCGCCAATTGTTTTGAAGTTTCAACATATTCAAGTACACAATCTCCTTTCAAAACATGGTCTCTAATGAAGTGATGTCTTATTTCAATGTGTTTGGTCCTAGAATGCATGACCGGATTCTTAGAAATATTTATTGCACTAGTGTTATCACATTTAATGGGGACTTTATCCAAGGTAATACCAAAATCAAGAAGTTGTTGTCTCATCCAAAGAATTTGAGCACAACAACTACCGGCTGCCACATATTCTGCCTCAGCCGTTGACAATGCAACACTTGCTTATTTCTTGCTATGCCAAGAAACAAGGGAACTACCAAGTAGATGACATGTACCACTAGTACTTTTTCTATCAAGCTTACAACCCGCAAAGTCAGAATCAGAATATCCTAAAAGATTACATTCAACGCCTTTGGGATACCACAAACCAACATTTTGAGTACCCACAAGATATTTCAAGATTCTTTTTACGGCAGTTAAGTGTGATTCTTTAGGACATGCTTGATATCTAGCACACATACATACCGCAAACATAATATCGGGTCTACTAGCAGTTAAATAGAGTAACGAACCAATCATACCTCGGTATTTAGTTATTTCAACGTTCTTACCCTTTTCATCTTTGTCTAAATAGCAAGATGTACTCATGGGTGTTGCTATTTCGTTTGCCTTGTCCATTTCAAACCTTTTGAGTAGTTCTTTACAATACTTTGTTTGACTAATGAACGTTCCTTCACTTGTTTGTGTTATTTGTAATCCAAGGAAGAAGGTGAGTTCTCCCATCATGGACATTTCAAACTCATCTTGCATAATCTTAGCAAACTCTTGACAAAGACTTTCATTAGTAGAACCAAAAATTATGTCATCAACATAAACTTGTACCAAAAGAATGTCATGATTTTTACGCTTTATAAATAGTGTAGTGTCAACCTTTCCTCTTTCGAAATTATTTTCTAAAAGAAATTTGCTAAGTCTTTCATACCAAGCTCTTGGAGCTTGTTTTAAACCATATAAGGCTTTTCTCAATTTAAAAACATGATTTGGAAATTTATGATTTTCAAAACCAGGAGGTTGATCTACATAAACTTCTTCTTGAATATAGCCATTTAAAAAAGCGCTTTTGACATCCATTTGATAAAGTTTAAAATCCATACAACAAGCAAAAGCTAATAATAATCTAATGGCTTCTAACCTAGCTACGGGAGCATACGTTTCTTCATAGTCTATTCCTTCTTCTTGATTATATCCTTTAGCAACTAGCCTAGCTTTGTTTCTAGTTATTATTCCATTTTCATCTAGTTTATTTCTAAAAACCCATTTGGTGCCTATTATTAGATGGTCATTGGGTCTTGGCACAAGCTCCCAAACTTTATTTCTTTCAAATTGGTTTAACTCTTCTTGCATGGCCAACATCCAATGTTCATCAATAATGGCTTCATCAATGTTTTTGGGTTCAATTTGAGATACAAAAGCTAAGTGATTGCATGCATTTCTAATGGCATTTCGAGTACTTACCCCTTTGGTTATATCTCCAATGATCTTGTCTAAGGGATGGTCCTTTAAGGTTACCCAATCTTGTTGTTTATCAAGTTGAGTTGTACTTCCTTCATTGTTGGCTTCTTCTTTGTCTTCCAAGTTCATTTCTTGGAAGGTACCTACAAGATCATCAACTTCCTTTCTCGGAGGATTTTGGTTAAGTTCATCAAATTTAACATGTATGGACTCTTCAATTGTATAGGTTCGTTTGTTAAAGAGTCTATATGCTTTACTAGTAGATGAATAAACTAGAAAAATTGCTTCATCAGATTTTGCATCAAATTTGCCAAGATTTTCCTTTCCATTGTTTAAGACAAAGCATTTGCATCCAAAAATGTGAAAGTAAGAAATATTTGGTTTTCGTCCTTTATAAAGTTCATAGGGGGTTTTCTTTAATATAGGCCTTATCAAACAACGATTCATAACATGACAAGCGGTGTTCACCGCATCGGCCCAAAAATGTTTTAAAATATTAGCTTCATTCAACATAGTTCTTGCAAGCTCCGCTAAAGATCGATTTTTCCTTTCAACTACTCCATTTTGTTGTGGAGTTCTAGGAGCCGAAAAATTATGTTCAATGCCAAACTTTTCGCAAAATTTCTCAAAAGATTGGTTTTCAAATTCTCCCCCATGATCCGTTTGAATGGATGCTATTTTTAAATTTTGTTCATTTTGGATGACCTTGGCAAGTTTCTTAAATGCTTGATATGCTTCATGTTTATGAGTAAGAAACAATGTCCATGTATATCTAGAGTAATCATCCACAATCACAAGACCATAATAGTTTCCACCAAAACTTTTGATTTTTGAAGGCCCAAATAAATCCATATGTAAAAGTTGTAAAGGTCTTGTTGTTGAAACAATATTTTTTGCTTGAAAAGAAACCTTTACTTGTTTTCCTTTTTGACAAGCGTCACAAAATTTATTTTCAAATTTCAATTTTGGTAAACCAATAACTAAATCTTTTGAAACAAGTTTATTTAAATGGTCTACATGAATATGAGCGATTCTTCTATGCCAAAGCCATGATTCATCCTCTTTAGTTATAAAGCATTGTACATCATTTGAAGCAAGACAATCTAGATTAATCATGTAAATGTTATCTACTCTTTGACCAACAAACTTTATCTCCTTGTTTAGTTTATTTTCAATTATGCAACCGTTTGTTTCAAAAACAATTTTATAGCCCTTGTCACATAATTGACTAATACTAAGCAAGTTATGTTTTAGTCCTTCAACATATAATACATCATTTATGGAGGTGGAAGAATTTTTACCAACATTTCCGATTCCAAGTATTCTTCCCTTTGTGTTATCTCCATAAGTAACAAATCCTTTGCTTCGTGGAGTAAGTGATATAAACTTACTTTTGTCTCCCGTCATATGTTTAGAACACCCACTATCCAAGTACCAATGGGTGTTACTTGCCTTAAAACATACCTACAAAACAATTCAAGTTAGAGAGCTTGGTACCCATTTTATGTTGGGTCCTTGTAGGTTAGTTTGTGAAAATGTTCCTTTGGGAACCCACACCTTTCTTAACACCTTTGGTCCTAGTTTTCTAACTCTACACTTATAAGCACTATGTCCTTTGGAACCACAATGATTGCATTTCATAAAAGGTGAGGAGGATTTGCTTGAAGGTACAAAGAAATTTTTATAGTGTTTTTCCATTTTGTGATTGCTATGTTCTTGGTCATATCCCAAACCGGTTTTACTAAACATGCATTTTTGTTGCCCAAGTAGGATATTCAAATTGTCTCTTCCATTAGTAAACTTTTCTAATGTCCTATTTAGGTCTACAACCTTGGTTTCTAGCATATCACATTTCTTTACAAACTCACAAGGTTTGGTCCTAGAGCATGCTTGAATATTAGCTAATTCTTCTTTTAAACCTTCATTTTCTTTACAAACTTCCATAAGATGCATCTCTAGAGTATTATTAGTTTTTCTAGACAACTTAAGTCTATTAGAAACTTTTATGAATTTTTCATACAAATGTTCAAGAGCATCAAGTAATTCTTCCTTATCTAAGTTATGAAAGTTTACCTCATCTTCTTTATCTAGGTGATTGGCCATGAGACAAAAATTTGCTTCTTCATTCTCGGATTCGTCCGAACTACTCACCTCATTTTCATCCCATGCTATGTATGCTCTCCTTTTTCCTTTTTGATCCTTGTGTTTCTTTTTGAGATTTGGACAATCCACTTTGAAATGTCCTTCCTTTCCACATTCAAAACAAGTTGGTGTTGGTGAAGTAGAATTTTCTTTAGGTATAGATTTCTTACCTTGTGATTTGAAGTGCTTTTGAAAATGTTTGTTCTTCATGAGCTTTCCAAACCTTCTTACAAATAGGCTTAACTCTTCATCTTCGTCAAGATCACTCTCGATTTCATCTTCAACTATTGAAGTAGCTTTGAGAGCTAGTCCTTTCTTTTTGGAGACTTTCTCTTCTTCTTCCGCCATCTTCAATTCTTTTAGCTCTTGTTCTTGTTCTTGCAACTTACCAAATAGTGTAGCAAGAGACATTTCATTGATAGTAGGCGATTGTTTGATGGCCGTGACTAATGGTTGCCATTCCCTATTAAGACTTTTCAAGACTTTGTGAATAAGCTCTTTATTAGTATAAGTCTTTCCAAGTGTAATGAGTTGATTTATAATGAGTGTAAAACGTTTTTGCATATCAACAATTGATTCATTGGAGTTTAGCCTAAAGCACTCATATTGACTAGTTAATGTACTAATCTTAGAGTCTTTAACATCATTGGTACCTTCATGGGTTACTTGTAAAGTATCCCACATCTCTTTAGCCGTTTCACATGTTATTACTCTAAAGAATTCATCGGGACCTAAGGCCGAAGTAATAAGATTTTTTGCCTTATAACCATATTGCACTTTCTTTTCTTCTTCACTAGACCAAATGTCCATAGGCTTTTCAACTTGTTTATTATCCACAATATGCATAGGTATAAAGGGACCATTTTCAATAGCATTCCACACTCTTAAATCTATTGATTGTACAAAAATTTTCATTCTTGCTTTCCAAAAAGCATAACCCTCACCATTAAAAGCGGGAGGTCGGTTTGTAGCACCACCCTCGGGAAACATGTTATATGAGGTTGAGGCCATTTGTTCTCTTGAAGCCGTTAAGCTTGATTTACCAAGAGTCAAGCTCTGATACCACTTATTAACCAAGTGGCCTCAATTACTCAAGAGGGGGGGTGAATTGAGTATTAAAAAATTTTCTTTGGAATGCTCTTGAAATTGATTCTTTTGGTTGCTATGTTTATTTAGGATAATAAACTAGATTGTAAACAAATAAAACACAGGACAAACTAATAACAACTTAAAGAGTTTAAGAGAGTGAATCAAATAAGTTACAAAGCAATTTATGGAACCTTAGAAAGATTGATTCAAGATTGTTGCTTAAGTCCAAGTTCAACAATGCTATTAAAAAAATTTTCAACTTAATATATCATGCACTTAGTCCAATTAATGAAGCAACAAATTAAGCAAACAAGTAAAGTGCACAATTTAAAAGAGTTTAGGGAAGAGAGATTTGCAAACCGATGTATACGAGTTCCACCACGCCGGTGTACGTCTCGCCTCTAAGCAACCCACTTAGAGGATTTCCACTATTGTAGATTAGAGATACACTTTGAGCAATTGCAACTTCCTAGTGTCCCACACTCAAGAATCCAATCCTCACAAGTACAAGGGCACCCCACCCAATCTCTCAATCTCACAATTACAAGGTTGAAACCCAACCCAAAATTTGTATGAAGTTTGATGTTTAAGTGTACAAGGAAACTCTCTCACTAGAGTGGATTTACAATTCAAAGCTTTCACAAGATATTAACTCTCAAAGAGAGGATATGCAAGTTAAGTACACAAATATAATTTCCCCACAAATTAACTCTCAAAAAATAATCTCAAGAAATATGCCAATCAAGAATTAAAGAGAGTAAGTAGACGAGCAAGAGAATGGAGGAGGAAGAAAGCAAATGGAAATGCTTCAAATGCTTGGTGTGTTTTGCTTCTCCAATTTCCTCTCTATTTATAGCCTCCAGCAACATGGAATTTTCACTTAAAATATTCCAATGGATCCATGAATCATGTAATGGAACTTGTCTTTGTCTGCTCAGTGGACCATTATTCATGAAGTGCGATCTGAGGCTTCCAACTTTGCAATTCCAGCTTGTAACGCATGTTTAACAAACATTTGAACTAAATGAATCAATTCATTTCATAAAAGAATCGATTCTTTTAGTGTTAATTGTGCAATTTTAGACACTGCCAGGCGTATGAATCGATTCAAGAAGGGAGGGAATCGATTCATGTACTTTGAATTGCATATTTTGGACCTCTGCAGCCGTGTGAATCGATTCACACATGGGTTGAATCGATTCAACCCTGAAGCAATCACATTTTGGGCACTGGAAACCGTATGAATCGATTCATACTTACCTTGAATCGATTCATGCACCTGATACTTGAATTTTAGTGCATTTTTCACCCCTTTTTGGAACCCTTTTGCATATACTTTGGTTCCTTTGATTCTTAGGCATTTTTGTTGATCATTTGCACTTGTGTTAAGCTTCTTTAAATGCCTTTAACATAAGTCCTTGATTGTTCATCAAAATTAAACATCAACCACTTTAAAACTCACATCAAACATAATTAAATGATTGATAACATCCTTGATACTTCTCCATTTGTTGTGTCATTATCAAAACCTACATCAACATAAAACTACAAAAGTTAATTACCCTACTCATGACCTAGAATTAACGGCTATTGTCTTTGCTTTGAAAATTTGGAGGCACTACTTATACGGTGCAAAGTTTGAAGTTTATAGTGATCATAAAAGTCTCAAATACCTGTTTGACTAAAAAGAATTAAATATGAGACAACGTCGATGGATGGAATTCCTAAAGGACTATGACTTTGAGTTGAAGTACCATCTAGGAAAAGCCAACATAATAGCTGACACGCTTAGTAGAAAAGCTATTTATATGGCAGCTTTAATGATAAAAGAATTAGAAATGATTGAATAATTTAGAGACTTAAACATAGCAGTTGAGGAGAAATCTTCAGTAAATGTGGTTGTCGGAGTTTTGAAAATTACTAATGATTTTCTAAAGATAGTGTGTGAAAAATAAATATTAGATGCATATCTCCAAAGGATGATCGAGACATAACGCAATGGGAAAGATCTGGGATTACAAGAAGGCTTAGATGGAGTTTGGAGGATGAAAGGAAGAATATGTGTCCCAGAGAATACAGAATTAAAGAAGATGATTCTAGATGAAGCTCACAAAAGTATGCTCAGTATTCATCCTGGATCTATGAAGATGTATCAAGACTTAAGAAAGGATTTCTGGTGGAAGAGGATGAAAAAGGAGATAGCTGAATATGTTTCATCTTGCTTAATATGTCAAAAAAGTAAAGTTGAACATGAAAAACTATCTGGTGGATTACAACCACTAGAAATACCTGTATGGAAATGGGATGACATTTCCATGGACTTTATGTCAAGCTTCCCTAGAACACAAAGAGGCAATGATGCTATTTGGATGATAGTCGATAGACTAACGAAGTCAGCCCATTTTCTTCCAGTCAACATGAAGCATTCATTTGAGAAATTGGCTCAAGTGTATATAAAGGAGATAGTAAGATTACATGGAGTACCATCAAGTATAGTGTTTGATAAAGATCCTAGATTTATTTCCCAATTATGGGGAAGTTTACATAAAGAGCTTGGTACTAAGCTGAAGTTAAGCTCTGTCTATCATCCATAGACTGATGGACAGTCAGAGAGGACTATCCAGAGTCTGGAGGATTTATTGAGAGCATGTGTGTTAGAACATGGTGGAAGTTGGGAACATTACCTTCCACTAATCAAATTCACATATAATAATAGTTATCACTCAAGCATTGGGATGGAACCATATGAAGCATTGTACGGTAAAAAGTGCAGGACATCAATCTGTTGGTTAGAGACAGGTGAGAATTTGACTCTTAGACCAAAAATTGTCTAGCAAACGACAAAGCAGATTCAGATGATTAGAGAAATAATGAAATTTACACAGGACAGGAAAAAGTCATATTATGATCAAGGGAGAAAGCCATTAGAGTTCCAAGTTGGGGATTATGTATTCTTGAAACTATCGCCTACCAAAGGAGTAAGAAGAGCGTTGAAAAGCAAGAAGCTTACTCCAAGGTATATAGGACCTTATGAGATCCTGAAAAGAATTGGTAAAGTGACATATTAGATCGCATTACCACCTCACCTTTCTAATCTTCATAATGTGTTCCATGTCTCACAATTATAGAAGTATGTACCTGATCCAAACCATGTGATCGAGAATGATGACGTAGAAGTTAAGGAAAACCTTACGATTCCAGTAACACCAGTAAAGATAATAGACATAGATGTCAAGCAACTAAGAGGAAAGGAGATCTCATTAGTGAAAGTAGCTTGGCAACAAGGAGATGAAATAAGCATGACTTGAGAACGAGAAGACGAGATACAGAGTTAATACCCTAAATTATTTTAGAAAGGTACGTTTAAATTTCGAGGACGAAATTTTTATAACAGGAGGAGAGTGTCACAACCCAATTTTTAATTAAATTTGAATCGATAATTAAACAATGAAAAATTAAAGTTTCTCAGAAAAATAAGAAATGAATTTTAGAAAATAAGAAAGTTTATTTCGGTTACAGGGATATTTTTATTTCATAAATCGGATTTAAAATAAGACTAAACGGAAATAAAATGCGACAATAAAATGTAGAATTATTAAGGAACCCGATATAAAAAAAAAGAAGAAAAATCTTCGTGAGATTTTTCTTATGAAGTTTCTCCTTTCTTCCTCGCCGCCTTTCTCCACCACCTCAAAACCACTATAAATAAGGCCTCCACTTCCCAAATTTCTTCAAAATCAAATAGCTCACTAATCCTATAACCCTTCATCACCTTCTTCAAGCTTCTAAATATCCATTTCCATATCTTAAAGCCCTTCAATTTTGCATAATAAGGAATTACTCAAACTTGAATATTTGAGTAGATACAAGGGAGTTTAGCACAAGAAAAGCTTAGGAATCTTCAATTGAGGTAAGAAAGAGAAGATAGGATATTAAATACATAGAAATTAAGTTAGAATTGCTTGTTTAATTGTTAATGGTTTAGAAACTCATATAGTTAGATTTTAATCTAATTTGAATTAAGTTATGAAATTGATGCGAATTGGTTTGGAATTTGATATATAATATGTTTTTGATGTTGTATGATGATTTAGAATCAATTAACATGTTTAATTTACAATTAAAATAAATTAAAATAGCAAAAACAGAGAAACAAAGGTGTTGGTTTCGTTTTCTGCAAAATAAGATCTTTTAACATGGGATATTTTCAACCAGTGTTAAAAACTGGAAGCGGTGGCATTTTCATAAATAAAAACAAGCGGTGACATTTTTGTAAATAAATCAGAACGGTGACATTTTTGAAAATAAATTAGAATGGTGACATTTTCATAAATAAGACCAGTGACATTTTCGTAAATATGATTCAAATAAATATGATTAAAAAATTTAAAATAATGATTTTTTCATAAAAATCAGAATTATTATTATTATTATTGGATTTTTATTATCGTAGAGACTTTATCTTGAAATAAATACATATAATTAATTAAATTAAATTCAGAAGTTTATTTAAACATATTTAAAAGAAGAAAACTCTTGTTTTTAAATTATTTTAGTAGTATAATTTTATATTATGGAAAATGTGTTTTCCATATTCTTTATAGTATGATACTAAATAAATACTATAATATGGAAAATGTGTTTCCATATTCTTTGGATTATGATATAAATATTATGGAAAATGTGTTTCCATATTCTTTGAATTATATATAAAGTATGCTTATTTGATTGTTATGATAATTTTATTGTAAGATTAATTATATAAAGGAATTTGATAATTTAATTTAGATCTATTACATTCATGCATCATATACATTGGCCGTTCAAAGAATCCATAGGGGGTTCTTTGAGGGGGTTCCCGGTGGGGAAACACGCTCTGTTGAGCAACAGACCTCTGCGGTGGTTTTATACCACGTCCGTCTTAAGGGCTGAGCAGTGTGTCCTTAAGGAGGGTCTCGTAACATTTGTTATAAATATTATTGTATTGTTATCTGATGTTGGTGTTGCATTATGGGGCGCAATATCGGTTGGATATCCATAAAAATATTTGGAAATCACTGCCTATGTTCTCACCAAAATGGATCCATCATGCATTTTCATTCATATAAAGAATGGAAATATTAATATAAGAATAATATAAAACGCTTGTTTGGCATATCTACATCGAATAGCATCCTACTTGTGTTTGTGTATGTTCTAATTTAAATTCTATTTATTTGATATTTTATCTCACTTTTTCTGTTACTTGTGGCAACCCTTTAGTGTTTAATCAGAAAGATATATGACAAACTAGATGATGCTTGATATGGATGAACGACGAAGACTTTTGATATTGATGCTTGCTTGCGTAACTACTTTGGCTGTATTATATGTATGCTATGTTTTGGTGTTTTATATCTTTATATTTTATATGATCTGAGTACCTGTTGTAAAATATAATATGTATGAAACTCTAATAATATGTATAATAATAAGAAGTTAATATGTAAAAGATTGTGCACTCTGATATTTTATCAATAACCTCTAGAATCAGGGTGTGAATCACTTGATAATTACCAGGCAAAAAATAAGTTATCCAAGTAATTTTACCTAGTGACGGTAATTATCTTGAGATTTGCAAGTTGGCTCCAGGGTGTTACAACTCAGGCATAAGCAACCAAAGATTTATGGTATATTGTGACAGTTAGAGTGCCTTGCACATTGTAAGAATCTAACCTTTCGGTCCAAGACAAAACACATAGGAGTATAATACCACTTTTTCATAAAAGTAGTAGGGGAAGAGAATGTAGATCTACAAAAGATTCATAACAAAGATAACCTAGTGGGTGTTATGACAAAACTGACTAATGCTAATAAGTTCATATGGTACAGATTCTCTTATAGCCTATTGAAAACGTAAGCAACAATAAGTTGGCAAGAAGAGAAAGGTTTGAGAAGCTCATAAAAACAACTTTATTTAAGAGATTTGTGCTAAAATTCAAATAAGCTATGCATATAGTTTCCAAATTTGTCTTGCATAGCGTAAGGTGCCATAAATTCGATTAGTCGGAAAAAATAAGAAAATTCCCTTGTGTTCTCCTATTTTGAGGATGGAGTGTGTTATTCTCTTTTTGCTCATGATTTTCTCTTATTTATTGAGAGTAATCTAAGTGAAATTGTTGTGTCCAGTTTCTATTCTCTCATCTTTATTTTAGTTACGTGATAATATTTTGTTATTTCAGTAGGTGTTATTGTTTTGTTTCACAATTAAATTAAATTGGACCCTATTTGGGTGTGTGTGTTTGGATTGTGTGATATAGAGTATATGGATACGATTTGGTGATAGACATAGCACATGAATTCTTCACAATTGATTGCTTCTTTATGGGTTATTTTGTTTGGAATTCTCTTCGGTTGGGGTTGTGTAGCTAATTTTTAATACAGTTTTACTTGATTTCTTAAAAAACAAATCTCTGAATTATGTGAATTTTTAAATCAGCACATGCATGTGGCCTCTTCTAAAAGTTGGAGGTGGCTTTGGGACGAGAAGAAGTAATGCAGTTGTGGCTAGTTTGAGCATGAGTATTATATTGTATGAAGAATAATCAAGAAATGTCATTTTAAAACTTTTTTATGCCTAATGAAGAATCTCATCGTGAGTGAAAGAGAAAAGTATATTCTTTTATGTAAAGGTACAAACTTAATTAGCATGCTAATTAATTCTTTGTAATCCATTGAAAGATTATTAAAAATGATTATCATTTCTAGAACATGCAGGTCTTCTTGGGAGGGATCCAAGTTTTATATGACGAAGATAATAAATAAGGTATTTATTTGGTTTTATTACTTGCTGGTGGAAGTTACTTGATCATTAAGTTTATATTAGGATTTGGATATATATTCCATTTTTATTTTTACAGGGGTATTTTATTAGGAACTGTACAAGTGGACATGATTAGTTTCTTTGTAAATTTTGAGATAATTATGATTTTATGTACATCTATTAGATGGATATATTTCAAGACTTGATATGCTTGTATTACTTCATATTATTTTTTTAATTCTATTGAAGTTTTTTATATAACACAATTCTTAAATTAAATTTATTTATTTATTGTATATTAAATGTGCAAAATAATAAACATTTTAAGGGGAAAATATTAAATTTGTATGTATTGACCTTCACCTATAGACAAAATAATATGCATGATTTCCGTCTGAAATCTGACAAAAACAATAGGAAAAAAAATTATTTTTTAAAAACCCGTTAGAAAAAATTGAAACAAACTTGGACATTGTTTTCGTATGAAATCACTTTGTCCCAAATCCGTCAGAAAAGTTTTCAGACGAAATTTTGATGAAATTTTAATTTTGTAGAGCTTCTTCAATGGGAAAATATTCCGTGAAAAATCTGTCTAAAACTTTTATCCTATAAAATTTATGTGAAATATGTTGCGGTTCCATTTGCAATTCTGCTTGAAAATGACTTTTTTTAGTAGTGTTCTTTGTTTGTAGATATTACATGCATGCCAGGTTGTTGATATTTTCTATTGTCGTTCAATCTTCTGTGCTTATTGGGCTCATTTGTTTAAACTTATTTTAAGAGATAAGTGTTTTTTAATTAAAAAAGCACTTATTTTAAATTTTGATGTGTTTGTTTAAAGTTTCAAAAATAAGCAGAAACTGAAAATAAGCTGATTTCAGCTTATTTTAATGAGCACTCTGATCTGCTTATTAAAAAAGTGATTATAAAGAAAGCGCTTTTTTAAAAAACACTTAAAAATAAGCTTAAACAAACGGGCCCATTGTCAAATGGTAATCAAAATTATGTCAATTGATGTAAACTGAGGTACATATATATATATATATATATATATATATATATATATATATATATATATATATATATTACAGGCAGAGGAAGTTTTAGGCACTAAATAAGGGATATATAATATTGACAGTAAATATTATGTAAATAATATTAGATGGGTTCCTATAATTACATATCTCTATAAAAATAGAAAAAATATCAAAGAATCTGTAATTTTATTTACTCACGCCAACACTCCTTCTCAAGTTGGTGCAAAGATATCACTAACACCTAACTTGCCAAGTGAGTCATGAAAATTTTTACTTGAGATAGCCTTTATGAGTATATCGGCTAGTTGGTCTTCAGACTTGACAAAAGGAAATCAGATGATCTTCTCCTCTAGATTCTGTTTAATGAAGTGCCTATCAACTTCAACATGTTTTGTATGGTCATGCTGGACAAGATTATGGGACAAGTCAATTGCAACTTTATTATCACAGAACAGATTCATTTCTGAATTAGGCTTAAAACCAACCTCTGTCATCAACCTTCGCAGCCATAGAAGCTCACAAAGCCCTTTAGCTATACCTCTAAATTCAGCCTCAGTACTGGATAATGCCACCACCTTTTGCTTCTTGCTCCTCCATGTAACTAAGTTCCCTCCTACAAAGGTGAAGTAGCCAGATGTGGATTTTCTATCTACCACATTCCCTGCCCAATCTGCATCTGTATAGCCTTCAATATTCAGGTGACCATTCTTATAGACATCAACCCTTTCCCTGGTGAAGATTTTAGGTAGCGGAGAATTCGAATAACTGCATCCATATATTCCTCACTAGGCCTATGCATAAATTGGCTAACCACACTTACAGCATAAGCAATATCTGGACGAGTGTGAGATAGATAAATAAGCTTACCCACTAGTCGTTGATACCTCCCTTTATCAGTGAGCACTTGGTCTAAGCGTTCCCCAAGCTTATGGTTCTGAACAATAGTATCTACAGGTTTGCAATCCAATAAACCCACCTCTGTCAATAAATCCAGCACATATTTCCTTTGGGAAAAAGAATATGCCTCTCTTAGATCTTGCCACCTCTATTCCCAAAAAATACTTAAGGCCACCTAGGTTCTTCATTTCAAATTCATTTAAAAGTTTCCTTTATAACCTTGAAATTTCCTCTGCATCATCCCTTGTAATTATCATGTCATCCACATAGATAATCAAGGCTGTCACCTTTCCATGTCGGTGCCTTAAGAAAAGGGTGTGATCTGCATTGCTTTGATGACAACCGTATTTTCTCATGGCCAAACTGAACTAACCAAACCATGCCTGTGGTGACTATTTCAATCCATATAGAGCTCGTTTTACTTTACATATAACTTTAGTTCTGGATGAAGTTATGTAACCTGGAGGAATATCCATGTAGATTTCATCTTCGAGATTGCCATGGAGGAAGGCATTTTTCACATCAAGTTGGAGTAGGGGCCAATCTAAATTTACTGCTAGAGACAATAAAACTCTGACAGTATTTAGTTTTGCTATAGGTGAAAAAGTTTCTAGAAAGTCCACGCCTTGTGTTTGCGTAAATCCCTTCGCCACAAGCCTTGCCTTGTATCTCTCAATCGATCCATCGACCTTGTATTTTATTAAGAACACCCATTTGCACCCTACCGTCTTTTTTCCCTTCGGAAGCGGAGTCAACTTCCAAGTATTATTTTTATTTAAGGCCTCCAACTCCTCCTGTATTGACCTTGCCCACCTTGGATCAGCTAAAGCTTCTTTAATATTATTTAGGATATAGCAAGATGACAGGATCTGTGTGAATGACTTTAGAGGCTTAGATAAGTTTTGAGTGGACACATAATTAGCAATTGGGTATCTAGACCTCCTCTCTTCTTCTTCGGAGAATACTTATTGGGTGGTTTCCTACGGTTATGCCTGAAAGGTAGAGTATATCTAACATGGGCATCCAAGGGGTTAGCATATGGGGAAACATTAGAAGAGCTTACCTCAGGGAAGTTCTCAATAGGAGAGGATTGTTCAAGTACTGAAGTGAGAAGGGGGTCTGTATTTGTGCCTTTCTCATTTGTATACTCCTCAATGGTTAGCTCTTTATTACCAAGGTGGTTACTATCAAGACAATCCTCAATCTCTGTGTTGGAACGAACGTGGTTTCGTTCAATATCTCCATGGGTAATTGTACTTCTTGTTCCATCCCCTACCATTAACATCATATTCTTATTATCACAAATGGAAATATCATGTTGTGGTGCCAACATTATCTCCCTTTGTGATGACATTAACCAATTTGGCTCTTCATTCTTAGCCTCATCCTGACGAGTTGAATAGGTCACCATGGATTGATAGAATGGTTCAGACTCCAAAAAGGTTACATCCATGGTAATATAGGTTCGGTTTGTAGTAGGGTCAAAGCATTTGTAGCCCTTTCTATGTAGTCCATATCCCAAAAAAATGCAACGTACTACATAAGGATCGAGTTTAGTGTGTTGGTTCTTATAAAGGTGAACAAACGCAACACATCCAAAGATCCGAGGAGGAACCAAAAGGACGGTAGGCAAAGCAACAAAAGAAGATAAAGCCTGCAAGGGAGTTTTGAAATTTAAGACTTTAGAAGGAAATTGATTAAGCAACTACATTGCCGTAGCAACTGCACTATCCTAATGTCGATTAGGAACATGTGTACCAAGGAGCAAAACTCGACCAATCTCCAAAATATATCGATTTTTCTACTCGGCAACACCATTTTGTTACGGAGTTTGGGAGCATGAGGTTTCATGTAGGAGTCCATGATGTTGAAAATAAACTTGAAAACGATTGTTGATAAACTCCCCACCATTATCAGACCAAAGAATTTGTATTTTGGCTAAGAATTGAGTCTGTACCATCATATGAAATACTTGAAAAATAGGGAACACTTCATCCTTAGTTTTCATCTGATACAACCATGTCATACGGGAACAGTCATCAACAAAAGTTACAAACCAAAGATACCCAGAGGAAGCGGTAACTGGGGAAGGACCCCATACATCAGAGTGTATTAATGAAAAAGGGGTAGTGCTTTTATTCATACTTGCTGGATAAGAGACTCTATGGCTTTTGGCCATAATACATGTATCACATTTAAAGTCTACATTTTTAACATAAGAGAATAAATCTGGAAATAGGTGTTGTAGGTAGCCAAAGGATGGGTGTCCTAAGCGACGATGCAATAACTAGATCTGACTTTTTTTGCTGCTGATTGAGCGTTGTATATGATTTGCTTGTCATGAACTAAAGTCATCCAAATAGTATAACTATGACGACCCGCATCAATTTAATCATTTTTCAAAATAAGTTTTCACATTTAATAAATATTAACTCGGTCATAATATAAAATAATATTTACTTTTCTTAATTATATTTGAAACAATGGAAATATAGTCAAAATAATGACCGATCGGAAGTATTTCCATAATAAAATAGAATTTAGAATCAGCGGAAGAAAGAAAATAGAGTCAGGGGTCATTCGCCTGAGCGAGACCCTGATTCGCTTAAGCGAGTGCCGACTCGCTTGAGCGAGTGCTACTCTTAAACTTGAGCGCACAAGACATACAAGGAAAGTCAACAATTTGGGTTTCACTCGGAAATACATGTTTCCCGATCAACTTTCACTCGGAAGAAGCTAAACCTTACATCACTCACAAAAGGTCCACTCGATCTTACTTCACTCGGAAAACACCTGAGCCTTACTTCACTCGGAAGAGGCTCACAAACATAACTCACTCAGAAACTTTCTTACCTTTACTCGGGAGCAATCCAATCTTCACTCGGAGACACTCTACTCTTTTTTCACTCGGAACATTTCACTCTTTTCTCCCTCGGAACATTCGAAGGATAGATTCGCTCGGGAATTACTCACCCGACAATAAACTTTGCTACAACAAGCATGTGAAAATAATTACCAATCATAATTCAACATAAATTCACATCCGATTCAATTTAATTCAGTACACAACTTACAATATCACACACTCGGAAAATTCATTATACATATACATATACATGTTACATAATTCATTCAAAGTCACTCGAGCCTTGGCATCGATTCTCCGCTTGACGCACCTTCATGGCTCTGACCTCTTTCCCTGTCACTGGTTACTAAATTGAAAGCCACAGCAAGGGTGAGTGTTCGGCATCATAATTAATCTAGAACGGAACCTAATAAATTACATGTATATAACCCTATCCGATTGCCTTATCCATAATTGCAGATCATGCTTGGCAACTATAGTAAATCATACTCAGCCAACATAGCAAATCATACTTGGCAATTATAACAAATCACATTCGGCAAGTAATTCTCACTCGGCAAGTATAACGGTTCACACACGGCGAATATAACAATTTGCACTTAGTAACTATATCAAATCATACTCAGTAAATATAGCAAATTCTCACTCAGCAACTATAGCAAATTCCACTCAGTAAATATGGTCAATTTTTCACTCGGCAACTATAGCAAATTTTACTCAACAATATAGTTAATCCTACTCGATAATTATATCATGTTTCACTCAGCAAAATAGCAGTCTTTCACTCGGCAACTATAGCAATTTTTACTCAACAACTTAGTCAATTTTACTCGATAATTATATCATGTTTCACTCAGCAATATAGCAATTTTCCACTCGGCCACTATAGCAAGTTTTACTCAGCAACATAGTTAATCTTACTCGATAATTATATCATGTTTCACTCAGCAAAATAGCAGTTTTTCACTCGTCAACTATAGCAATTTTTACTCAACAGCTTAGTTAATCTTACTCGATAATTATATCATGTTTCACTCAACAAAATAGCAGTCTTTCACTCGTCAACTATAGCAATTTTTACTCAGCAACTTAGTTAATCTTACTCGATAATTATATCATGTTTCACTCAGCAAAATAGCATTTTTTCACTCGTCAATTATAGCAATTTTTACACAGCAACTTAGTTAATCTTACTCGATAATTATATCATGTTTCGCTCACCAAAATAGTAGTTTTTCACTTGGCCACTATAGCAAGTTTTACTCAGCAACATAGTTAATCTTACTCGATAATTATATTATGTTTCACTCAGCAATATAGAAATTTTCCACTCGGCCACTATAGCAAGTTTTACTCAGCAACATAGTTAATCTTACTCGATAATTATATCATGTTTCACTCAGTAAAATAGCAGTTTTTCACTCGGCCACTATAGCAAGTTTTACTCAGTGAATATATTAAATTTCACTCGGTAATTTATCCAATCACACTCGAAAAATGTAGCACATTGCACATGGTAAGCATATCAACTCAAACTTAGCAATTATATTAAATTCATCAGTAGTCACCACTGACTCTCATACAAAATTGACGCCTAGTATCCAGATACTAAAAGGATCGACCTTCAGCTGGGGGTCCGACTTGACACCCCGTGAACCCGACTTGGTTCACCGAGCCCGACTTGGCTCCCCCTCAACCACTAGGTCAAAGACCTCTGGGTAGCTTAACTGGGTCCGACTTGACCACCGAAGCCAAGAACAGGGTAATACATATGGTTGGTCGTCCTCCACCACACAATCACATTCCAATATATATATAAATAGGCACATCATTTGCAACTGTCAGAAACTGACTTGTGCTTGCAACGTAGGGCGACCGACTTGTCAAGCCCATCCATATAATGTTCTCACACGGCAAACACTTATCATACTTATTAAATTCACATTGCCTCTATACACCGATCATCACAGTATCAATATTTAAATTTCAATCGGCTTAAACCACAAACACACACACACGCGATCCTTAATCGATCGGTGTAAACATGCATACATGCATACACATACACAACTTTCACCCAGCATCATCTTTATTATCACAGCACACACACGATCAGAAACCAATCGGTGTCCACATGTATACTCATACATTCACACTTTCATTCAGCATCTCTATTATTTCTTAAGTCATATACACATACATATTCATATAATTTTCAGTTAGTATCATCCCTTACCCGGTTCACAGTCATTCCGATGACATGGGCAGTGTCCTATTCTAATCAATTATAACCCGAACTGTAACATCCCTGATGTTTTAATGAGAATTATAAGAAATGGGAAATGTTAGTAAATGTTTTAGAAGTTTTATTTAATATTTGTTCTGTCTGAGCCAGAGACGGGAAAGCCGGTGTCGAGATCGGTCTCAGAAGAGCGGGCAGGCGGAGTTGAAGATCAGGAGTGTAAGAGAAGAGCGGACAGGGCCAGGTGGTTTGGTCCAAACCGATGTGAGGAGAGCGCCTCACTCGGGGTCATAGCCCGGATCAACCTCATAATGACTGAAACAACGGGTGTAGGTAACCAAGAGGCGAGCACGGATGAGATATCCAACCTCTCAGGTTGTAGCTCGGATTTCCAAGGTATGAACACTAAGCTAGGACGCCGGGGGGCCGGTATTCATACTGGGCCTATACTCTTGTGAAGTATTAGAGAATTGTGAATAATTAAACGTTGAGGGAATAAATAAGTGTAATTAATTTGATAACTATGAAATAGTTTAATATGGTGAAATTGATTAAAATTTAGTGAGAATACAAATAAAATAAAGGAAAAGACGATCTTTCCCATGAGCTTTATATATATATAAGAAGATTCTCTTCCTTCCCTCTTCATTATTTACGAGTTACCTCTGTTGCTGGTCTGTCCCTTCTCTTTCATTTTCTCCTCTCTTAACACTGAGTTGCATGCGCTGGAGAGGGACTCCATTTGTGTCTGAACTTCAATTGAACCCCATTCCTGTGATCGAGGCGTCAAGGTAGTAGGTTAAGCAACGGAAGACTGAGTGACGGAGTTGAGACTGTGAAACCAGTGCTCAGAGGAAGGAATCGACACAGAGAGCAGATTATCAAAGCGTGGAACCAAAGTAAGGGGGTGTTCGGGTTATAATTAATTAGAATAGGACTCGCTTCTTATTCAGGTCATTGAGGTAGTGTAAGCAGGTTAAGGAAAATGTTGCTAAACGTAGTTGTGTGTTTATGCTTGTGCATGTGTGACTGTGTACATTAATTAGTTGAGGATCGGGTGTGTGGTTAAGCTTATCATGTTATAATCTTGTGATATCTAATGTTGAAATGATCAGTGTTATGTGACGCCGGGTTAGCAAGCAGGCTACTCGAGTGATGAGGAATTGATATTATTATGTGAAAGGTAAATTGTTGGATGACTATGTGGTGTGGGATGGCCGACGGTATATGATAGCCCCTCATTTCCGGCTCCCGTGGTTTTTGTGCCTAGTTGAGCTACCCAGTGGTCAAGTAGGACCCAATGGTCGAGGTGGAGAGTCAAGCAGGACTCGGTGAACCAAGCAGGGTTCACAGGGTGTCAAGTAGGACCCCCAGCTGAAGGCCAATCCTTTAGTATCCGGATACTAGGAGTCAGATTGTATGAGAGTCAGTGGTGATTGTGATGAATGTGACGGAATTGCTTGGTTGGGTTAGTATAGTTTTTGTATGTAATACACTATGTTTCTATGTGCAATTTGATAGATTTCCGAGTGAAAAGTTGATATCTTGTTAAGTATGGGCTAACCCCTTGATGGTTGCAAATGATACACTTATTGAGTAAACTGTGCTTACTTTCGAATGATGCTTGATGTATATATATAATTATGTATGTATATTTGTTAAGTTCCATTCTATATTAATTACAATGCCAAACACTCACCCTTGCCTTTTTTTTAGTAACCAGTGACAGGGAGGGGGAAGGAGCCATGGAGTCGCGCCAAGGGGGAGATCGGTGCCAGGGTCCGAGTGACTTTGAGTGACTCTATAGAGTTATATGTATGTATAAGAACTTCCGAACATTATTATTAGCTGTGCTTTAACTAAGACCGGATCGGATACAAACCTATATTTTAAAATACATCACTGTCTATTTATATGCTTTCATGGTTGCTATGACAACTCGTTGGTTAACAGAATCATTTTCAGGGTGAGATCTTTCGGGAGTCCGTTAGTGTGTTTTGTCCACTCATATTTGTGAAAGGTATTCGCTCAAGCGAATAGAAACTTTACTCAAGCGAGAGTTCGGAATCTCGCTCAGGCGAGTTGGGGCCTCGCTCAAGCGGGAGGCCCTGATTCCCTTTTCCCCTTCTGTTGTGCTTAGTTAAATTGTTCCTCTTTTCTAAATTTCATTTATTTGATTTAACTGCCACTGTTTGTCATTTGAATAAGTCAGTGAAAATAAATACTATTTCACTAAATCTCGATTAATTATCAAGAAAGAAAAAAAAATTTTTTTTGTAAAATTTAATTAATTGAATAAAAATAAATGTAAAATAACCTAGGACGTTACACTTGGTATCAGAGTGGTTCTTTCTAGAGCCGGTGTATGGGTCGGTCTAGTGATTGTGTTAGTCTTATGAAGGTTGATTGTATTTCATTGTACCATGATTGTGTGTGTGGTCTGGCATCGTTCCCTTGGCACTCCACTGGCGTAGTATTCTATGTATATAAGGTAAATTTCCGGTTCCGTGACTGACCTTGGTTATTAATGGTGATGTGTTTGCTCATTGTAGAATTACTAAATGGCCGAAGAAACTAGTTCTGGGGGAGAAGATGATTTCTTCTCTAGATTTACTCAGCTGATGAGTAGGACCGAGTCCGGTCCCACTCTGGATAAATTCCTGAAAAGGAATCCTCCGATCTACAAAGGGGGACACGATTATGATGGGGCATACATTTGGATCAAGGATATCGAGCAGGTTTTTGAATATTTTGAGTGCTCAGAAGAGCAAAAGGTTTTATTTGCTACTTACCAACAAAAAGAAGAGGCTAGAGTATGGTGGTCCCAAGTGAAGGTGCAGATGAATGCAACAAATGAGCCGTTGGTATGGGTGAATTTCTGAAGGAGGTTCCTTGTTAAATACTTCCCAGATAACTACAAAATCTGGAAGGAAATGGAATTCCTGAAGTTGGAGCAAGACCGGCTGTCTGTGGCCGAGTACACCAGCAAGTTTGACGAGCTGTGTGATTTTTACCACCCTTTCTCGTTAGAAGGGACTGAGGGTAGCAAGTGTGCCAAATACGAAGCTGGACTACGGATTGAACTCCGTAGTGTAATCGTACCGATGGAGATTAGGGACTACCCAACCCTGGTGAACAAAGCAAGACTGACTGAAGAGGTGCAGTTACAAAGGACGTCCCAGCCGAGAGATAAAAAGCCACTGAAGGCGAAAGGATTCAACTTCAAGAGGATGAGTCAATTCTTCCAGGGCGGCAAGTCTTCTGCTACCTCCTCATCCTCTTTTGGTCGGGGTTCCACTGGTCGATTGGGTAATCCTTCTGGTAGCCGGGCATGCTACAATTGTGGTAAGGAAGGTCACATTGCCAAACATTGCCAAGCCAACCAAATTGTGTGCTTCCAGTGTGGACAACCAGGGCACCTCAGGCCCAATTGCCCTCAGAGGCAGCCGCAGGGCAGGCGGGACAACCGAACTAATTCTTATAGGACCCGGGGTTCCAACTTTCCGAGGGGAGGCCGGAATAGAGCTGGTAGAGGGAACCAACAATCGGGAAGATATGATGCCCAATCTAGCGGTGCCCAGAACGCCATGACCGGGCGAGTGTTTGCATTTGATGCTTTGGAAGCTACGAGGAATGACAATTTGGTACAGGGTAAGTGCCTCATCTGTGGCTATCTGGTTGATGTAATTTATGATTCGGGTGCCACCCATTCCTTTATTTCGGAAAGTTGTGTGCGACGGCTTGGTCTGCCGATCGGTTTAATGGAGAACGCTCTTATTGTTTCCACTCCAACTGGTTCCACTTTCTGTGCGACTACAGTGTGTAGAGAACTGCCAATGCAAATCGAAGCCCGTACTTTTCGAGTGAATTTTATCTGTATGCCATTGAAGGACTTAGATGTTATTCTAGGTCTCGATTGGCTTGCTGCTAATCATGTGTTGGTCGATTGTTATCGGAAGAATATTGTTTTCTCTCAGGAACTTGACATGAAGGACGGGGTGAGCGATGTCCTAACCACGTATGTTGTTTTATTCGCTTCGGAGGGTAGGCATAACCTCCTGCCGAGCGATATTCCAATTGTTTGCGAATTTCCTGACGTTTTTTCGGAAGAAATTCCGGAGCTACCTCCCAGTCGGGAGATTGATTTCTCTATTGACTTGATTCCCGGGGCAGAACCTATGTCCCGAGCGCCATATAGAATGTCTTCGGTGGAATTGACCGAAGTGAAGTAACAAGTAAACGAATTACTAGAAAAGGGCTTTATCCGACCCAGTGTCTCACCCTGGGGCGCTCCGGTGTTACTGGTAAAGAAGAAGGACGATAGTATGCGAATGTGCATTGATTACCGACAGCTGAACAAACTGACGATCAAAAATAAATATCCACTACCTCGGATTGATGATTTACTGGACCAGTTGCGAGGCGCCGTTGTGTTCTCTAAGATCGACTTGAGGTCGGGGTACCACCAAATCCGAGTGAGGTCGGAGGATACCCCAAAAATAGCATTTCGGACTCGGTATGGGCACTTCGAGTACGTAGTAATGCCCTTTGGAGTAACGAACGCTCCTGCCATTTTTATGGACTATATGAACCGGACCTTCAACCGTACTTGGACCAGTTTGTGGTGGTATTCATTGATGATATTTTGGTATATTTGAGGTCGGACGAGGAGCATGCTCAACATCTTCGACTTGTTTTACAAGTACTCCGAGAGAATAAGTTGTACACTAAACTATCTAAGTGTGATTTCTGGGGGAGTAGTGTACCATTCTTGGGGCATGTAATTTCCTGAGAGGGAATCTCAGTTGATCCGACAAAAATTGAGGCGGTTATGGCTTGGGAGAGGCCGAAGTCAGTAACTGAAATCAGGAGTTTCCTCGGATTAGCTGGATACTATCGACGCTTCATTGAGGGGTTCTCTCGGATAGCACTCCCTCTGACTCGGTTAACGAGGAAAGGAAACCCCTTCGTGTGGTCAAAAAAGTGTGAATTAAGCTTCCAAACTCTCAAGCGATGTTTAACGACTGCCCCTATGCTTGCACTGCCCGATGTAATGTAGGAATTTGAAGTATATTGTGATGCATCCAAATTTGGATTGGGGTGTGTGTTGATGCAAGATGATCGGGTAATTGCCTATGCTTCAAGGCAATTGAGGCCATATGAGGAGAATTACCCGACTCATGATCTGGAACTTGCAGCAGTGGTGTACACACTGAAGATTTGGCGCCATTATCTGTATGGAGATCGCTTTGTAGTATTCAGTGATCACAAGAGTTTAAAGTACTTATTTGATCAAAAGGAGCTAAATATGAGACAGAGGCGATGGGTGGAGTATTTGAAGGATTACAACTTCGATTTAAAGTATCACCCGGGCAAAGCGAATGTTGTGGCAGATGCACTAAGCAGGAAGGTATTACACGTGGCTTACCTGATGAGTAGAGAATAGGAATTGATGGAAAGCTTTAGGGATATGAATGTTGGAATTGTTATGGACGCGCCAAACCGAATGACAATCGGAATGTTAAAAATCTCCAACGAATTTCTGGAGTCTGTGGTAGCTGCACAGAAAGACGATAAAGAGTTACTGAGGCTGATTGATACTCAGACCCAAGGCAAAAATGTGGAGATAACTCGGGGTAACGATGGTATATGGAGATTCAGGAACCGAGTGGTGGTGCCTGCACATGGAGGCTTCAGGCAGGCGGTGCTAGCAGAAGCACACAAGAGCTCTCTGAGTATACATCCGGGAGTGACAAAAATGTATCATGACTTAAAAAAGGAATTCTGGTGGCCAAGCATGAAGAAGGAAATAATCGAGTATGTGAAATCCTGTGTGATATGCCAGAAGTGCAAAGTTGAGCACCAACGACCTCCAGGTTTGCTTCGACCTCCAGAAATTCCGATCTGGAAGTGGGAAGGTATCACCATGGACTTCGTATCCGGACTGCCTCGCACTCGAACCGGATACAACACGATTTGGGTGATTGTTGATCGATTAACCAAAAGTGCTCATTTCCTGGCAATAAATATGAAGTGGTCGCTAGATCGATTAGCTAAGTTGTACGTTGCGAAAGTTGTACGACTGCATGGTGTGCCCTCAAGCATTATCTCCGATCGAGATCCCCGATTCACTTCAAGGTTTTGGAGGAGTTTGCAACAACAACTGGGTACTGAGCTCAAACTGATCTTAGCCTACCATCCCTAGACCGATGGCCAATCAGAACGGACTATACAAACTCTTGAAGATATGTTAAGGGCATGTGTTCTGGAACAGGGCGGATCATGGGAAAAATACTTGCCCTTGGTAGAGTTTGCATATAATAACAGTTACCATAGCAGCATTGGGATGGCTCCATACGAAGCTCTTTATGGTCGAAAATGTCGTACTCCATTATGTTGGAATGAGAACGGCGATGTGATAAGTGTTGATTAAGCATTGATTTCATGACTCATTCGAATTAATTTTGTAAAGAACTTGAGCTAAATTGATGAATTATTGAAGGAAGTGAGCATGAATCTTTTAAGTAGTGATGGATAGGTGTATAAAAGAAATATTGTGTTAAAACTCTTGGAAAGTTGCAGGAAATTCAACAGGAAAGCAGGGCAAGCTTAAGCTTGAGCAAGCAAGCTTAAGCGTGAAAAATCAAGCTTAAGCTTGGAGCAAGCAAGCTTAAGCGTGAAAAATCAAGCTTAAGCTTGAAGCAGGCAAGCTCAAGCGTGAAAGCATCAAGCTCAAGCGAGAAAAATCAAGCTTAAGCTTGAAGCAGGCAAGCTTAAGCGTGAAAGTAGCAAGCTCAAGCGTGAAAGCATCAAGCTCAAGCGTGAAAGCATCAAGCTCAAGCGTGAAAGATCAAGCTCAAGCTTGAAGCAGGCAAGCTTAAGCGTGAAAGTGGCAAGCTCAAGCGTGAAAGCATCAAGCTCAAGCGAGAAAAATCAAGCTTAAGCTTGAAGCAGGCAAGCTTAAGCGTGAAAGTAGCAAGCTCAAGCGTGAAAGCATCAAGCTCAAGCGTGAAAGAGCAAGCTCAAGCGTGATCGGGGGCATTTGAAGACAGCAAGCTCAAGCTTGAACAACCAAGCTTAAGCTTGAGCAAGCAAGCTTAAGCTTGAATAAGTTGGAAAGCATCAGGACCTCTCACGCTTGAGCGTGAACACTAGGAGCTTAAGCGTGGAATGATAAAAATGGAAGCCTAAGCATGGATTAAGCATGGCCAGCATGAATTAAAGGAAACAGAGGCATCAGGACCCCTCTCACGCTCAAGCGTGGGAATAATCCGCTTGAGCGTGAGGAATGGATATTAAGGCCTCGCCTGAGCGTAACTGAGCGAGGCTAAGCGAGGAGCAAGCGTGAGAAGGCAAGGAAGCCACGCTTGAGCGTGAATTACTTCAGCTTGAGCGTGAGATCATCAATAAGCATCAGAACTCTTCACGCTTGAGCGTGACCATCAAGCTCAAGCGTGACTCAGACAGTATGGGATTTCTTAATTCTTTATTCACCAACAATGCGATGCAAACTCATCCACTTTCTTCTGTTTCCACCAGTCTCTGAAAGATGTTGCATGGGTTCTACGCAAGTGGGCAAGAGAAGCTGAACCTAAACTCCTATAAATCAAGCTGCAATCATCAATCCCCTATCATCATACATCAGATTCATCCTCTGTATTTTCATACTTTCCATTTTCTGTATTCATTCCTTTGATGGTGAAAATGCAAGGCATGAGTAACTAATCTCCCTTATGGGATTGGCTGTAATCCATTCAACACTGAAGTAATGCTGTTGTAAGTTTTTATTGAGTAATGAGATTTGATAAGTTTCTGTATTTCCTTCTGCGTTTAATGCCTGAAAGTACTTGATCACTATTTTCTTGTTCTAAGTTTTCTTGAGTATGCTGGGAAGTGACTTTTGAAAGCAGACCCTGAAAGAAGTACTTGTTGTGAGTAGGTAGCCAGGGATGGCGTCTAACGCAATAAACGTCAAAACAATCGATCGATAATGCTGGAATGGTTTCCAAAGTGACTGAGGGATCAGCGGTTTGGAAATCATTCTTATGAACTTTGTAGTCGAGGGATCGATGCAAATGACTTTGATTGTGACGTAGAACTTATCTTTTCGATTTACTTATATGGAAACTTATGCAGCTTACAGAGGTGAAGATGTGATGAAGCCAATCCCTGTTTTACAAAACTGATTTTTCCAACATCATTTACTGTTATATTTTGCAAAGTGCTATCCTCTGTTATTTTGTTACTTACTATTTTTCATTCAGCAACATTCACAACAAATCAAAACTGAAACTTTCTGCCTAATCAATTCAAACTAAGATCTTCATTCTAGCACCTCCTCAGTGGAACGACAACTATACTATATTACAACTTCTGTGTTTAAACTTGGCACATCCATTTCATTGAGTTCATATTATACAAACTTGATTCTCTTTCAGCAAACTCAATATAAGCAAAACATTTATCACGATGCCCTTCATCTGGGGCCTGAGATGATTCAAGAGATGAACGAACAAATCGTTTTAATCTGAGAGAAGATAAAAATTGCCCAAGACCGGCAAAAGAGCTATTATGACAATCGGCATAGACCCCTTGAATTCCAAGTGGGTGATTGGGTGTTCCTAAGGATTTCACCGACTAAGGGTGTAGGTCGAATTTTGAAGAGCCAAAAGCTTAATCCGAAGTATATTGGACCATACCAAATACTAGAACAGATTAGTGAAGTCGCTTATCGACTGGATCTTCCCCAATCGTTGACTAACATTCACAACGTGTTCCACGTATCACAACTTCGAGCCTACATCCCGTGTGATACCATGATTGTACCGAGTGACTCCATTGAAGTGAAGGAGAACCTGACGATGGAGGCTACACCGATCAGCATTGAAGAGCATCAAACCAAAAGGTTAAGGAATAAGGAGGTACCGCTGGTGAAGGTGAAGTGGCAGAATTTACATTGGATGAACTACACTTGGGAGTTAGAATCTGATATGAGGCGAATGTACCCTTATCTTTTCCAACCGGAACACTGATTTCGGGGACGAAATCTCCTTTTAGGGGGGGTGGATGTAACATCCCTGATGTTTTAATGAGAATTATAAGAAATGGGAAATGTTAGTAAATGTTTTAGAAGTTTTATTTAATATTTGTTCTGTCTGAGCCAGAGACGGGAAAGCCGGTGTCGAGATCGGTCTCAGAAGAGCGGGCAGGCGGAGTTGAAGATCGGGAGTGTAAGAGAAGAGCGGACAGGGCCAGGTGGTTTGGTCCTAACCGATGTGAGGAGAGCGCCTCACTCGGGGTCATAGCCCGGATCAACCTCATAATGACTGAAACAACGGGTGTAGGTAACCAAGAGGCGAGCACGGATGAGATATTCGACCTCTCAGGTTGTAGCTCGGATTTCCAAGGTATGGACACTAAGCTAGGACGCCGGGGGGCCGGTATTCATACTGGGCCTATACTCTTGCGAAGTATTAGAGAATTGTGAATAATTAAACGTTGAGGGAATAAATAAGTGTAATTGATTTGATAACTATGAAATAGTTTAATATGGTAAAATTGATTAAAATTTAGTGAGAATACAAATAAAATAAAGGAAAAGACGATCTTGCCCATGAGCTTTATATATATATAAGAAGATTCTCTTCCTTCCCTCTTCATTATTTGCGAGTTACCTCTGCTGCTGGTCTGTCCCTTCTCTTTCATTTTCTCCTCTCTTAACACTGAGTTGCATGCGCTGGAGAGGGACTCCATTTCTGTCTGAACTTCAATTGAACCCCATTCCTGTGATCGAGGTGTCAAGGTAGTAGGTTAAGCAACGAAAGACTGAGTGACGGATCTGAGACTGTGAAACCAGTGCTCAGAGGAAGGAATCGACACAGAGAGCAGATTATCAAAGCGTGGAACCAAAGTAAGGGGGTGTTCGGGTTATAATTAATTAGAATAGGACTCGCTTCTTATTCAGGTCATTGAGGTAGTGTAAGTAGGTTAAGGAAAATGTTGCTAAACGTAGTTGTGTGTTTATGCTTGTGCATGTCTGACTGTGTACATTAATTAGTTGAGGATCGGGTGTGTGGTTAAGCTTATCATGTTATAATCTTGTGATATCTAATGTTGAAATGATCAGTGTTATGTGACGCCGGGTTAGCAAGCAGGCTACTCGAGTGATGAGGAATTGATATTATTATGTGAAAGGTAAATTGTTGGATGACTATGTGGTGTGGGATGGCCGACGGTATATGATAGCCCCTCATTTCCGGCTCCCGTGGTTTTTGTGCCTAGTTGAGCAACCCAGTGGTCAAGTAGGACCCAATGGTCGAGGTGGAGATTCAAGCAGGACTCGGTGAACCAAGCAGGGTTCACAGGGTGTCAAGTAGGACCCCCAGCTGAAGGCCAATCCTTTAGTATCCGGATACTAGGAGTCAGATTGTATGAGAGTCAGTGGTGATTGTGATGAATGTGACGGAATTGCTTGGTTGGGTTAGTATAGTTTTTGTATGTAATACACTATGTTTCTATGTGCAATTTGATAGATTTCCGAGTGAAAAGTTGATATCTTGTTAAGTATGGGCTAACCCCTTGATGGTTGCAAATGATACACTTGTTGAGTAAACTGTGCTTACTTTCGAATGATGCTTGATGTATATATATAATTATGTATGTATATTTGTTAAGTTCCATTCTATATTAATTACAATGCCAAACACTCACCCTTGCCTTTTTTTTTTAGTAACCAGTGACAGGGAGGGGGAAGGAGCCATGGAGTCGCGCCAAGGGGGAGATCGGTGCCAGGGTCCGAGTGACTTTGAGTGACTCTATAGAGTTATATGTATGTATAAGAACTTCCGAACATTATTATTAGCTGTGCTTTAACCAAGACCGGATCGGATACAAACCTATATTTTAAAATACATCACTGTCTATTTATATGCTTTCATGGTTGCTATGACAACTCGTTGGTTAACAGAATCATTTTCAGGGTGAGATCTTTCGGGAGTCCGTTAGTGTGTTTTGTCCACTCATATTTGTGAAAGGTATTCGCTCAAGCGAATAGAAACTTCACTCAAGCGAGAGTTCGGAATCTCGCTCAGGCGAGTTGGGGCCTCGCTCAAGCGGGAGGCCCTGATTCCCTTTTCCCCTTCTGTTGTGCTTAGTTAAATTGTTCCTCTTTTCTAAATTTCATTTATTTGATTTAACTGCCACTGTTTGTCATTTGAATAAGTCAGTGAAAATAAATACTATTTCACTAAATCTCGATTAATTATCAAGAAAGAAAGAAAAAAATTTTTTTTCGTAAAATTTAATTAATTGAATAAAAATAAATGTAAAATAACCTAGGACGTTACACGAACACCCCCCTTACCTCCTTTCCAGGCTCCGCCCATAAGCTCCTAATGCCGATTACATCCCCTAAAATGCTGGGTTCCCTGCTTCACTTTCGAGTCCAGCACCAGTTTCGTCAATCGGTCCACTGATGTTCGTCCTGCTACCAGAGGAGTGGAGGACAGATCCGTACCCCACCATGCATGGCCATTCGGTCAGGGAGTGAAAATAAAAGGGAAGAGATAACTCGATCCAATCGGTCCAATGAGCTCATCTTGAAACCTTGGTCATGGAAATGGTGTCCCCACGAAGTTTTGACATGGGACAGACCTCCCCTCAAAGCATGCAGCTCAGCAACATGAGGAAGGAGGAGAAGAAGAAGAAACAAAAGCAGTAGGAAAAAGAAACAGAGAAAGGCTCGCGTGTAGAACGAATGAGGAATAAGATGAGTTTTATTATTTAAAGTCCCAGGGCGAGACAGTCTTTTCTCCATCTCCTTTATATTTTCTTTGAAAATTTTAATTAAATCTCTACCTCCTTCTAATTACTCCTCATTTAACCCTTACTCAATCAAATAAATTTTATTTATTTCCACAATAGTTAATCATTCATAATTGCCTTTATTTTAGTAATAATTCATAAAAGTACTCAATGAATCTCTAAAACATTTATTAATATTTTCACTCATCATAATTTTCACTAAAATATCTAGGATGTTACAATAACCCCCCTCTCCTAGTACCATGCCCAATGATCTCCTTGCTGAGAATATCCTGGATAAGATAAAAAATAGGGTATAATATGACAACATAATTTAGATTTTCAGTGACTTGACTTACTGACAAAAATTTATTAGATAGTGATAGAACAAGAAGAGTATGGGATAAAGAAAGAGAAGGTGTAAAGGGCACAGTTCCCGCTCCGGTAACAGGATAAGCTACTCCATTGGGGTTTGTAATGCAAGTTCTCCGAGGTTGTGTTATGTGTGAGAAATCACTGGGGTTAAAAGTCATGTGGTCAGTTGCCCCTGAGTCAATAATCCAAGCACCATCATTTGTGGCTAAAGAGTTATAGAGATCTCGTCCATAGTTACCTTGATCAGAGTTTGCAGCAGTAGAATATTCCATTTAGACAAGTGACATATGATGTTCAGTGACAGCCATAGCAGCACGGCCTATGCTTACGGTGGAAGTGGTAGTGTCCCATTTTTTCCGAGCTTGTAATTCATGCCACCAATTTGGATAACCATGTAACTTGAAGTAGGTATGTCGTGTATGCTTTGTGTTTCTATAGTAAGTGCACTTTCCTCCATCCACTTAGCCTTTTGCTCCTATCCTTGTAGATTGTGGTTGGCCTAATTTGATTCCTTTAGTGATCATAACAGCACCAGTAGGGAGATTCTCTGTCGCAGATGCCATCACAGCTTGGCGTGTATCCTCCTTTCGAACATGTGTGTAAGCTTGTTCAATAGTGGGGATGGCTTCATTTGAAGTACATCACTTCGAATATTATCCAATCGGTCATCTAACCCATCCAAAAAAATGTAAACCCTTTCCTCTTGCAAGAGAGAGTTGTATTTCTGTACATCTATTCCACAAATCATTGGGCTGGGCCGACGAAAATCAATCTCGCGCCAGAACCCCTGTAAGTCATTATAGTATTTCTTAATTGATCCTCCTCCTTGTCACATTCAAGATACACACCCTCGGAGATCATACACTTGTGAAGTGTCTAATCCGTCAAAGTATGTCGTCACAATAGAATCCCACACCTCCTTCGCTGTTGTAAAACAGATGAAATTCCCCACCAAGGAGGATTCCATAGAGTTAATCAACCATCCTTTCACAATGGCATTCTTAGTTGCCATTTTCGAAAACACGGGTCTGTGTCTTGTGGTTTGGGGAGGTCTCCATTGATGTATCCTAGTTTGTCTTTGCTTGAAATATACATCTCAGCAACCTGTGACCATAAGGCATAGTTAAAGCCATCTAACTTGATGCTTATTGGCACTGTTGAGGAATCGATAGTGGATGGTTATTGTAACGAGGTTTGAACTCGTGTCAACATCTCCGCCATCTTGGTCGTCAAACTGTCTAGTATGGAATTTGTTGAGGTTTGCGATGTCTCTTCCATAACTCTGATACCATGTCAAATGGTAATCAAAATTATGTCAATTGATGTAAATTGAGGTATATATATATATATATATATATATATTACAGGCAGAGGAAGTTTTAGGCACTAAATAAGGGATATACAATATTAACAGTAAATATTATGTAAATAATATCCCTTAGTTAGAGGGGTTCCTATAATTACATATCTTTGTAAAAATAGAAAAAATATCAAAGAATCTGTGATTGTAATTACTCACGCCAATAGTTATGGTATAAATATTATTTTACACCAATTCTTGGGTGAAATGCTTCTTTTTAGTTTGCTTCCAACCAAGGAATCGATGGCTGTAGTTTTTTGTTTCAATTTAGTTTAGTCTAATAACTTATGCCTAAAAGGTGTTTGATGAAACTCTGTGGTGTTGCCTCAAAACATGAATCTCGGTGTTTCTCTTGCACACCAAGTTTTTGGTGTTTTGAATATTTGACACTGCTCAGTTCAACTTCATTTGGGTTGGTTTGTGGCTTCTACCTATTGTTTAAGCAGTTAAGCATATTATTTAGTTGCTTCTGTTTAGAGTGGTAAAACACTGTTTTTGTTTTAGGCGGTTAAGCTTGATGATAATAATGATTTTCGCTTATATTAAGTGATTAAGTAATTCTTGTTTTTGGTTGTTGAAGATGTTACAACTTTTAGTTTTTATAATGGTTAAACATGTTTTATTTCTCTTGTTAGCATATAAGATTTTTTTGTTTTTCGTGGTGTACTTTCAACATATTATATTATACTTTTTGATTATATTGTATTGTTAATTTCAAGTTGTAAGTTTTGACACTTTCAACTTTAAGAGAAATTATTAAAAATGTAAATAATAGTTAGAGATTTAGTTATTTATGTTCCCAACTTCTCTCAATCCTATTCTCTCTTGGACTTGTACACTAATGTTTGAAAATCATTCTTTTGAGGAGGGAACATTCCTTTAGTCTTGAATCACATAAATGAGTGAGGATAACGATTTTTTTAAAAAAAAAATTGTGTGATTACTAGTATAATATACATTACGATAGATATTTAATTTTTCCTAAAGTTTAAAATAATTTAGTTTCTTATTGAGGAAAAGTAGAAGAAAATTATATCAACAGACATATGGTATTTTTTAAATGGTGCTATTGAAAAGTTACAAATTCATAATAATCAAACTGATGCTTTGAATTGAATATACATAGATGCAGTTGGGGATAAAATTAATATCAATCTTTTATGTTATTCAATATGGTTAAAATTTTATTTGATTGTAACAGTGCAATAATTATTATACATACTAAGCCGATCCAATATAGTGTAATACGGTTGATTCCATTACCATCGTTTATGGATTAATTAATATATGTGTTTTTGGTGAATAATCAATAGAGATTTATGGAAAATTAGAGGCTAATTTCATTTACCTCATCTAAACCATTTAAGCCCCCTAAAAGCAAAACTTTTTAAACATTTTCAGATAATAAATACAAAAAGATAAAATTCACATATTTATGTAACGATTAATTGCTTATTAATAAAACAAAAAATTAACAAACATATGTCAAATTGCAATATCAAAACCCCAAACATAAAATTTATAGAAGAAATTTTTCATTGTCATGCCTAACAAGTACAGAATGGGTATAACAAATAGTAATGAATTTATTGGTTGATCTCATTCCCAATTCTTTAATTTACAGTTAGTATACATATATAAATGAGTTGCAACCAAATCAAGCATGCAACATATAGGATAGATCTTTACCAGATATTTGCTAAGATGGAACCTAATGATCTAAAGAATTCATAAGTTGGTGTTGTGTTTTATCTATAAAATCCAATATTTCCATATGAATAATGCCTAATGCATGTAATGGTTTTTTTCCACGTATGGATAAGCCTCAATTTATAGAGGCACATGAACATTTGGGTAGTCAACATTTTTTGAATTCAATTCTACACTGGATTCTATTATGGCAAAATATAGAACTACATTTAATTAAAGTTATATTTGTGTTCAATTCATGAGCTAGATTCAAAGTTTATAACTTTCACACCATTTATATTTTTATAGTATATATATATATATATATATATATATATATATATATATATATATATATATATATATATATATATCTTTATTCTGCATTTTCTTAATTACAAACTATAATTAATTCTTTTCACCTTCTTCTTTTTGGTACATTATTCTCATTTTCTAGCAATTTAATCGAAGGAATATTTCTTTTTCACTTTGTAAGTTAAAAAATTTCTATGCATTTTGCTCAACCAAAATCATATTAATGTAATTCCAAGACTAACAAAATGTTGCTGTCTCAAAAACCAATCATTTTATAATTTTTTACTCTAATAGATATATACAAAATTAAAAATGATGTTGCGTTAATTGCTTTCAAATTCTTTTGCATACTGTCATAATTAATCTCCCTTATCACTAACATTTTTCCCATTAATTTTTTGAAATACATATTCAATATTTTCATAAATCTCATGATTTACATTTAAATATTAAACTAAAATAATTCATTAAATTACTTCAAAAATTTTGAAATTCTTATATATATATATATATATATATTAAAAATTTCACAATTAGTAGTAGTATAAAATAAATCCAAACTTAATGAAATTTCCTTTTCAAGATTGTCGCGACCGGGTCGCGGCGACGGCGAAAGAGGTCGAAACGGAGCAGGGAGTCACCACCAATGTTTTTATCCATGTCGCGACCGGGATCGCGACGACGGCGAAAGAGGTCGAAACGGAGCAGGGAGTCGCCACCAACGTTTTTATCCATAGGAAAAAACGTTGGAAAAAAACTTTATTGAAGCACTGGTAGAAAAAAATGAGATTCAAGTTCGGGAGTCGATTACGAGTAGGGAACGTATTAGCAGCCCACATCGCCTGTTAAGAACAATATCAAAGTTGAAAATGCGCATCATGAATAGCCTTAAAATTATTTTTATTTCTTTTTTTTCTTAAAAATAAAGGAGACAGTCGGAATAAAAAAAAGCTCAGAGTAAGATTAATAGGATGTCTTGTCTAAATTAATCCTGACTTTAATGGGGGAAAATGGGAAAAAGAGGAAAGGAAGCTAACAAGACATTTCGTCTAAATTAGTCATCCTTTCGTCAAGCTAACAAGTCGGGAAAGAAAAGAGGGTTAGCAGGACGTCACGTCCAAGTTAATCCGGGCTTTTAATGGAGGTACATATGGAAAAGGAAGGAATGCTAACAGGACGTTTCGTCCAAATTAGTCATTCTTCATCTAGATGCAGGGTTGAACTGTGGAAGGAGTTAACAGGACGTCACGTCCAAATTAACTCGGTTTTCATGAAGAGTGATAACGGCCAGGGAAAAGGGAGAAAATCAACAAGACGTCGCGTCTAAATTGATTTTCGTGAAGATGAGATTAATTTTAAAAGGAGAATAGAAATGGAAGAGAAATGGGCCCGATAGGAGTTAAGTCCTACTCCTACGTATTCTCGAGCTTTCGAGAAATTAGGGTTACGTAGTTCTTAATGAGGGGTGTCTTAGATGAAGCTAAGGACTTAGGGACGAGTGAAATTCATGGGAAAGGTGCATACAAGGCGAAGTTCTCTGCACGTGTATGATCTTTAGGAATAGTGTAGGTAGAAGTTTTTCCGCATTACACAGGCTAAAACGACTTTTACATTGATCAAAATAAACATGAAAAGATACTTGTTTTTATTATTATTATTATTATCATAAGACAGGATAAAAGAGGATTTTAACAACAGAACAAATTTAACCAAGAGAATAGATTTAACAAAAATGACAGACTTGGCAAAAGAACAAACCGTGTAATACTAACTAATAAAATGAACTAAAAGAGGGATAAAAGTTGAGAGGATTGTAACCGGTGTGGTAATGTTGAAAAGATCCGATCCTCGGGTACGAGCCAGTGTTGGGCTAGAACAACAGCCGCCGAAATGATAAGAGGATTGAATAGCTGCGAGAGCCGGTGCGGAGCTTAGTGGAGAGACGGTATAGGGTTCAGTGGAGAACCAGGGTAAAGCAATGGGGAACCGGTGTGGGATTGAAATAAGGAGCTTTTATGGGGTTCTGGACGAAGTCTGAGCAGCAGGGGAGAACTTACTTCAAGCAGGGTAAGGGCCGGTATCCTAATGATTGGATTCAGAACCTTGGGGCTAGTTCTTTTCCTCGAGAGAAAGAACCTAGAGTTGGAGTAATTCTCTGAAGGACTTAGGGTTTCGAACACTGGAGCAATTTCCTAGGATTCAGGGGTTCAAAGTGCGGACCCTTGGACCTCTTCAATGGAGGTATTTATAGAGGCTCCCTGGAGTCTTTCCTTTGTGCTGAGTGTTTAGACAGCTCAGGCTTCCACTCAGCCCATGCGCGTAGTGGAGGGACAGCCTGGCCACTAGCAGTTGTGGGGAACAGTGGCGGGTGAAGGAATTTTGTATGGTTTTTATCTCTTATTCCCTATTTGCCATTTCCTGGATTTCAGGATCGAATCTGGTAGTGTGTTTCTAGGTCATGGCGTGGGCAACCGGGCTCTGTGGACGGTGTAACAAAGACGGTCTAAATGTCTGATGTTGGGCTTATTAAATGTTCAACACCATACAGTACAGGACACCGGTCATATTATTGTATTTCTTGGACACCGGCCTTTCTGAGTGGCTGTCCCCTTCAGTAGCATGTCACCTGCCCAACTGATCTTACTACAATGACATCGGATTTTCTGGAATGGGACGGTGTCAGGGACAATGTCCCCCCTTTTATGGTCTGTACCAGCTGTTGAGTTTGTTTAATCACTATCGGTGTTCACAGAAACTGGCCGGACCGAAGTAGGTGTTCACAGATGCCCCTCTTTACTTTCTTTTCATGAGAAAAACATGAAGTTCCTTCGTGTTTTTGAAGTGAAAAAGAAGTAAAGACGTGAACACCGATGTCGGGGTTAAGTGAGAGTCCATTTATAGGGAATCAACTGATATGACAAACTCCGATGTGTATATATGTTTTTAGCCGGTGTAATCTTGTGAATGGACAAGGTCATCTTGAAATGACGCAAGAACCCCTACACGTGTCACCACCTGATTCGTCATGTCAATTTTCCCTTTTCACGCTTTATGGCCGGAATGTGGACCGTCGCTGCTAATGGGCCTCCTTTCATGGGCCTGGGCCAGAATGTGGAACGTTCTAGATCCCCGTCCCTTCGCCCTCTATAAAAGCAGGCATGGGGGTCAGTCACACACTTGTTTTCTTGCTCTGAAGCTCTGCCGCTTCGATGTTTAAAACCTCTGGTGTCCACAAAGCATTCTGGCTCGTACTCGTAAAACAACCCGCATCGTCTCAGTAGGTACCTCCATACCTTTCCTCTCCTTTCTTCATTTTAGATAGGGTATGGGGGACCACGGTTCAAGTAGTGACTCCATCGAGGTTCTATCCAAACCTCCTTCAGTCCAATCCGGGTGTCAGTCGGGAGGAGTCATGAGCCAGGGTCAGCGTTGCCAAGGTTAAGCCATCTCTGGGGTTTTACATCGGCCAAGACTTTCGGGACATTGTTTCTCCACGTTTCCCTTGTGGGAAACGAGGGAGCTAGACACATCGTCTGGCACCCACACATCGTCCTCATCTTTAAACTTAGGCTCTGCTAGTGAGCGCGGCAGCAGTGCCAATCTCTATTTATCCGACGATGTGGCATTTTACAGTTGTATTCCTTTTCTCCGTCACACAGTCTGCATGGCTTCCGATGGAGACTCTGCCACCGACATCCCCGTTGTTGAAACAAATACCATTGAAACCAATGTCCTTACACACCGGATTGACTGGCTCGCTAAAAAGGCCAAGGATCCTTATTTTTGGGTTCATGAAGACCCCAGAAACATTATCTCTCGGTATGCTGAGGATGCTACCGATGTCACAATTAAGGATGTCATCATTTACTCCGGCGAGGAGCATGAAGATGACTTCACCATTTTTTACCCATTGACTTCAGAACGGATCTGCCACCTGCCGGGGTCAAGATATATTTTTAGGTACGAGATGCTGTTTTCTAAGATCGGCATCCGTTTACCCCTTACGGAGTTTGAAATGGGAGTACTCCGGTTCTTGGATTGCTCCCCCAGCCAGCTTTATCCCAACGGCTGAGGCTTGGTGAAATCTTTAGAGGTACTAGGGGAGTACTTCCACTTCGTCCCCGCCGTCGCTCTTCTTTACCTACTACAGGGTAATGCGCCGGGGTAACGCAAGCGGTGGCCTTAACTTTATCAACCTCCAGTGTGACGCCAAAGTGGTGAACTTTGAGACCTACACCGAGTCGGCCAAGACAGACAAAGTCATCTTTAAACACTCCTACGTCAAGGTCGAGGTTAATGCAGGAAGACCAGTATCTGGGAGAACTCAAATTTTTCCAGGAAGTTCTACACCAGCTGGACTCATGAGCACTTTTTCCTTACCAGTAATGCTTACTCCGTCAGTGAAAGTGTCTTGTCAACCGAGTCCAAGAAGGTGTTCTAAAGGCCTACTCCGTCTTTGTCAAAATTTACTACAAAAACCTTCTCGGGGAGAAGTCCGGTCGGGATGCTTACTTAGGTAGATATATATATATATATATTATTTTTTATTTTAATATTATTATTTTTTTATGCATATCGGTGTTGACGATGTTTTTTTTCTTTTTAGGAAAAATGGCTCGGATCGACATTTTGAAGAAACTCCGGGAACAAGTCAAAGCCAGAAACGTTGCTGCTGCCGATGTGGAGAACAGGGTGACTCCGAGGCGTACAGTGGCTAAAGTGGTCAGCATCTCGGCTGACAAGGTTGGGAATTTGGCTCTAGGCCCAGGTGATAGGGCCCAAAATAAAAGGCGCGCCCACACCGGCCAAAGTTCCAAGGCCAAAAAACACAAGGCCCAAAGGGCTGAGGCCGAGGTGGAGGCTCAGCGTGAGGAGACGGAGGTTGCCGGTGATGACAACGCTTTGGACCGGACTCTGCCTGCCGATCCCAACGCCCCTTACTATAACTCCAGTGTTTCAGAGTTTTTATAATACGTCGGGGAGGCACCAGCGCGATTTTACGTCCCCTTTAAGCTGAAGGATGATCTTCCCGCTTCCGAGACTCAGTGTGCTGTCAAGGGAGCTATCTTCAACTTGATCGAAGTGGCCGGGGTTCCCCATTCTTTGGGAAAGTCTTATTATTCTGGTATAGAGGTAAAACAATGCCTAGACCGGATAAAAGAGGCTGAAGCCCTTAGGGTGGAGGCCCAAACTACTTTGGCCAAGAGGGAGAAGGATTTGACCAAACTCACGGTGGCGTACAATTCAGCCACCAAGAGGGCGAGTGAGGCTGAGGCCAAGTACAAGGCTTTGGAGGACGCTCTTAAAGCTCTTCAGGCTAAATTAGATGAAGCCCTTGCTGGACGGGCCAAGGTTGAAAAGAAAAATGAGGAGTTGGCAGCCGAGGTCGCCGTCGTGAAGGAGGCCCAAGTCCGAGAATGGCAAGAAAGGGAGGAGGAGATGGCTGAATTCTCAGAATTAGCCGACGTCGCTTTCAGCTCCGCCATTCGTCAAGTTGTACACTGAAACTCCGCTGTGCAACTTAACTTGAACGGTATAGGTGTTTACTATAAGTTTCATGGTGGGCACCTGTATGCTATGGACCGGGGTCAAGCCGAGGAACCTGAGGATGTTCCTTATGAACCTCTGCCTTTGCCCGAAGGCCAAAGTATGGATTTGAGGACGGTGTTAGAAGATTCTGAGAGAACAGCCACTGTCGTTGGACCGGACTCCCCTACCACGGGTGTATAGATTAGTTCTTTTTGTTCGCCTTGTTCTGGGATAGGCTCCAGATTTAAAAATTTTGTAAGGCCATAGTGCCCCCCCTTTTTTTTGGAATGAAATGACTCTTTGGCATACACCTCTACCTTTCTCTAAGAATGCAAGTTAAATTGAACTCTGAATCGATGCATAATTAATGAAGCAACTTGAAATAACATCATTCATTGTAAAAGCTGGCAATTGAACTTCGAACTGATGTATAATTAATGAAGCAACTTGAAACAACATCGTCCATTGTAACCTTGATCAAATGAATTAAGTTCTTGACCGATGTAGTAAGGGTAACACTGTTCTTTGTTCTTTTCACACCGTCTAATGAAGCCTGTTGAATTTGTTAGCCGATATGAAATAAGTATCGACATCGACTTGCATCTTTGAACCTTGGCTCATTCTAACTTTTCAAAATGAAGTTTGATTCTGGTTTGATTCGGAAGGTGTTTGAGAGGCCTTATTTTCCTGCTTCTTCTGTGACCCTGGCATTACTTCCACTGAATTCACTCCAATAGAAAATACTCACATCGGTCAAAATGATCATTTGGACCGGTCTCAACATCGAATCCAATTAGCCTTTTTTTTAAACTTAGAAATAGAATCAGGGTAATGCCCCAGTTTGAACAGGGAACGATTAGTTGGGTATTGCCCTTTGGCTAGACAGAAGATGAAAGGTTGAGGGTGTTGCCTCTCGGTCGACAGGAAAGTAAAGGTTGAGGGTGTTGTCTCTCGGTTGACAAGTAAAAGAATTGGGGTTGACCCTCGGTTGACTGGAAATAAAGAATTGGGGTTTGACCCTCTATTGACAGGAAATAAAAGAATTGGGGTTGAACCTTGGTTGACAGGAAATAAAAGATTGGGGTCGACCCTCGGTTGACTGGAAATAAAAGATTGGGGTTGGCCCTCGATTGACTGGAAATAAAAGAATTGGGTTGACCCTCAGTTGACTAAAATAAAAGAATTGGGGTTGACCCTCGGTTAATTAGAAATAAAAGAATTGGGGTTGACCCTTGGTTGATAGGAAATAAAAGATTAGGGATGACCCCCGGTTGACTGGAAATAAAAGAATTGGGGTTGACCCTCGGTTGACTGAAATAAAAGAATTGAGGTTGACCCTCGGTTGACTGGAAATAAAAGATTGGGGTAATGCCACAGGTTTGGAGATTTGGGGTGATGCCCCAGATTTGAGAGACTTAGGGTAATGCCCCAGGTTTGGAGATTTGGGGTGATGCCCCAGTTTTGAAGATTTGGGGTGATGCCCCAGTTTTGAGAGACTTGGGGTAATGCCCCAAGTTTGGAAAGGAATGAGGGCTTAGGGTGCTGCCCCAAGTTTGGGGCATCCGCTGGCAGGAAGGATTCAGTGAAGGAAGGTAAATGCCAGTAGAGGATTTTGTGATTGGCACCATTTTTATGGCAATTATAATCTCCCTGGGGAAGAAGCTAACTGGAGTCTATTTTTGGAGTGTTGTTCCACTGGGGAAGGAAGATTTGGTTGGCGTCTATCTAGTGGTAACCATGGTTTTACTGGGAAAGTGACCTACTGGTTCCACTTGGGAAGAAATCTGGTTCAGATTCACCTGGGAGGAGATCTTGATCTTGACTTGTGCTCTTTTTGTAGAGGGTTATGACCTTGCTGGGGGGACTGTTCGGTAAACTTTCACTTCTAGGCCAGGAATTTCAGTCAACCTTCAAAAAAAAAGGATGAGTAGCACAAAAGTAAACAAATTGACATTTTCAGGTGACCTTCCTTAGAGACGGGCCCTGAGATAAGTCATGGATGAAATAGAAGTAACTTTTAACTTTGGTAAGCGCCTAGCAGAGTTAGTTATGCTTGCCTGAGGTATGGTCCAGTATTGGGAGCTTTTTCTTCCTCACGACTCAACTTTTATCATTTCCATTTTTTAAATATTTAGGAAAACTTGTTTTGTTATAACATTCAGTCATGAACACGTACAGAATGAAGGGCGGAATTTTATTTATGGATATCAAGTACGTACAGTGGTAATAAGGCAATGCAAAATAGATGGAAAGAATAGAATAGAATGAATGGGATTGAAGACAAGTGGAAAAAGGGAGGCTCCTGGATCCTCCAGTGACTTCCTGAGAGCGATGAGAATCTCGATTCCCTATCATGATTTCAAGTTCACCTTTTGACTCTGCCTCTGAGAATGTAATTCAACAATGATCCATATGCCCCAGTTGGGTTTCACATTTTATATTTGGGAGGTCTAAGTCCTGATGCAAGGATTTTAGACTATGATTTTGCCTGAGCCGCCATTTCAGGTTTTCGACTAGCCGAGTTGCTCTATTTTTTGCCTAGGCTGCCCTTTCGGAATTTCGGCCTAGCGAGCACTTTTTTTATGCATAGTACTTTTTTACCGCATCTGCGTTTATAGGCATTGGCAGATCCTCTCTATCCATGTTGGTGAGGGTTAAAGCCCCTCTAGAGTAGGCCCTTTTCACAACATAGGGACCCTCATAATTAGGTGCCCACTTGCCGCGCTCATCTCTTTGAATCGAAAAAATCTTCTTGAGGACCAATTCTCCTTCCTGGAAATATCGAGGTCGCACTTTCTTCTCGTACGCCCGCTTCATGTGCTTTTGATACAACTGTCTATGGCAGAGAGCGGTTAACCTTTTTCATCAATCAGGTTCAATTGGTCGTACTTGGCCTGGATCCACTCAGCTTCCTCCAGTTTGGCCTCCATGATCACCCTGAGGGATGGGATCTCTACTTTAAAAGGCAGTACTGCTTCCATTCCGTAGACCAAGGAGAATGGGGTTGCCCCAGTTGAGGTTCGCACCGAGGTCTGGTATCCATGCAGAGCGAAGGGAAGCATTTCATTCCAATCTTTGTAGGTCACTACAATCTTTTGCACTATCTTCTTGATGTTTTTGTTAGCCTCCTCGACTACCCCATTCATTTTAGGCCGATAAGGGGAGGAATTGTGGTGAGAGATTCTGAAGCTTTCACAGAGTTCCCTCATCATCTTATTGTTCAAATTCGTACCATTGTCAGTAATAATCTGGCTTGGTAGGCCGTATTGGCATATTAATTCACGCTTGATGAATTTGATCACAACATTCTTTGTTACATTGGCGTACGAAGCTGCCTCCACCCACTTGGTAAAATAATGAATGGCGACTAAAATGAAACAATGACCATTTGAGGCTTTTGGCTCAATGGGCCCGATAACATCCATACCCCACATTGAAAAGGGCCATGGTACCGATAAGACGTTTAGGGATAAAAGGGGTGAATGAATGTGATCAGCATAAACCTGACATTTATGACACCTCTGCACATAAGCAAACCAGTCTATTTCCATGGTCATCCAATAATACCCAGCCCTCAAGATCTTTCTTAACATGGCGTGTCCGTTTGTGTGAGTCCCAAAAGATCCTTCGCGGATATCTCTCATGATTCGATTTGCCTCGGCGGTGTCAACACAATAAAGGAGGATGGAATCATAATTTCTCTTGTATAGTATGTTGCCACTCAAAAGATAACCCATAGCGAGCCTTCTCAAGGTTCGTTTGTTATTATCTGTGATGCCTTCAAGGTATTCTTGGCATTGGAGGTACCTTTTGATGTCATGATACCAAGGCTTGCCATCTAGCTCTCCTTCTATGACTTGGCAATGTGTAGGTTCTTATCATTTTTTCACCTCAATGAGAGGCACCTCGTATTAATTGCTGACTTCAAACATCGCAGCTAGGGTGGCCAAGGCGTCCGCCATCTGGTTGTCGTCCCGTGGAACATGATGGAAGGTAATTTCATCGAACTCTTTGATCATCTCTTTGATGTGAGCGTGATAGGGAACTAGTTTACTATCTCTAGTTTCCCACTCATCTCTCAATTGATGAATAACCAAAGCAGAGTCTCCATAAACTTCTAGGGATTTTATTCCTTCATCCAAAGCCGCTTGTATTCCCAAAGAGCATGCCTCATACTCAGCAACATTGTTGGTACAATCAAAACATAGCCGGGCGTAAATGGTAATAAACTCCTTGTCTGGTGAGATTAAGATGACCCTAATTCCATGCCCCAGTGCGTTAGAAGCTCCATCAAATCTCATAGTCCACTTGTTTTCATGACCCTTTTCTTCTTTGAAAAGGGCTAAAATATGCTCATCCGGGAAGTCATGCTGCATTGGTTGGTAACTGCTAACGGGTTGATGTGCCAAGTAGTTTGCTAGCACACTCCCTTTTATAGCTTTTTGGGTGATATATGTTATGTCATATTCTGTTAGTAGCACTTGCCAATGGACGATTCTTCCGGTCAAAGCAGGCTTTTCAAAGATATATTTGATGGGGTCCATTTTGGACACTAACCATGTAGTGTGACAGAGCATATATTGCCGTAAGCGTCGGGCAGCCCAAGCTAATGCACAGCATGTTCTTTCAAGAGAAGAGTATCTCATCTCACATTCGGTGAATTTCTTACTCAAGTAATAAATGGCACACTCCTTCTTCCTAGTCTCATCATGTTGACCTAATACGCATCCAATGGATTCGTTCAGTACGGTCCAATACAGGATCAGTGGTCTCCCAAGAATTGGTGGCACCAAAATTGGCGGCTCTAACAAGTACTGCTTTATTTTTTCGAATGCTGTTTGGCAATCCTCATTCCATTGCCCGGGTTGGTTTTTGCGAAGCAACTTGAAAATTGGCTTACTGGTTGCTATCATTTGGGGAATAAATCAGGCAATATAGTTCAACCTTCCTAGAAACCCCGACTTCCTTTTTTGTACGAGGAGGAGGCATTTCCAGAATCGTCTTGACCTTGTCAAGATTAACCTCTATCCCTTTTTCGCTTACAATGAATCCTAACAGTTTACTGGATTTCGCACCAAAGGTGTACTTGGCCGGATTCAGTCTAAGCTTAAACTTCCTTTACCATTCGAAGAGTTTCCTCAGATCAGTAATGTGTCCTCCTTCTGACCTGGACTTAGTGATGATATCATCCACGTAAACTTTTATCTCTTTATGCATCTTGTCGTGGAAGAGAGTTACCATTGCCCTTTGATAGGTTGCCCCCATATTTTTCAATTCAAAGGACATCACTTTATAGCAAAAAGTGCCCCAAAGAGTGACAAACATGGTTTTCTCCATATCTTCAGGTGCCATCTTGATCTGGTTATAACCTAAAAATCCATCCATGAATGAGAAGATAGAGTGTTGAGCCGTATTATCAACTAGTATGCCAATCTGTGGAAAAGGGAAGTCATCTTTAGGGATGGCCCGATTCAAGTCTCGGTAGTCCAGACACATCCTCACTTTTCTGTCTTTCTTCGGAATGGGAACTATGTTTGCTACCCATTGAGGATATTTAGCTACGGCTAGGAAGCTAGCATCAAATTGCTTCTTAACTTCTTCTTTAATCTTAAGGAGCATTTTTGGTTTCATTCGTCGCAGCTTCTGTTTAATCGGTGGATATTCTGGCTTTAAAGGCAACCTGTGTTCCACAACACTGTTATCCAAACTTGACATATCTTGGTATGACCATGCAAAAATATCCCGAAACTCCCTGAGTAGCTTAATCAGTTCTTCTTGCCGCTCTTTGCTTAAAAAGGTGCCAATTTTGACTTCCTTAACCTCCCCCTCATCCCCTAGGTTAATGGTTCCAACCTTTTCCTGATGGGGTTGAATTTCCTTATCCTCCTGCGCCAATAACCTTGATAACTCGGGTGAAGGTTCAAGGTCTTCCTTACTTTCCTCGTCGACATAATCGTTTGGATAATCAGAATCGTGAAACAAAATCGAGTTCTCGTTACTCTCTAAGGAATCGCTCTCGGATCTACATTTTATTGTATTATAGCGAACGAAAAAGAAAACAAGCAATTGAAAGGACCAAGTAAAGGGCTATCAAGAAGGATAAGATATTAGAATCTGACAGTGTTCATTAACCAAACAAACAAATAAGTTTTTGCCTTTATTACAAAAGAGGTCCCAGAGCCTTAGGCATAGCAGAGGGACCAACAAGTCATAAAAATATTATTACTTTGACAAAATGTTTAGAGTCATGGGGAACTCCATGATCTCCCAGTTACTCAGCTCCTGATTCGGTGGGTAAGCATACACAAACCCAGCATTACTGTTGAGATCATCTTCGATTACAGCCACTTGATCGAGAGGTATCATCCCTGTGCTCTGAAAACTCTGGTAAAGGTCACAAATGGGGATTCCCACGGTGTTGAATTCTTGACCAGTAAGATGAGCAATCCTTCTTTCTCTTCTCGCTTCCCCTACCCTTTTTCTGTCGGAGGCCGTGGGTCGGTATCCCAGGCCATATCTGTCCATGTTTTCTGGGAGGCACACAGGCTGGACTCTCCCCTTCAATTCTTGCCCCAGCCCTTTCCCTGACTCGTATCCTTCCCGTAGCATTGCTTTTACCATCGCTAGAGGCACACTCGGGAAGGATGTCCTTGCGAAGCTTTTCTTTACGTGAGTTGCATTTGCTATCTCCAAAGCTTAGAATAAGGTCTCGAGAGTTTCCTTAGCTGCTTTGATGTACAGGGTAGTGACAGGCTTGCTGACCAAGAGGTCTTCTTCCCCGGAAATGATCATTAATTTGTTATCGATGACAAATTTTAGTTTCTGATGCAGCGTGGAAGGGATCACCCCGGCCGAATAGATCCACGGCCGTCCTAGCAAACAACTGTAGGCGGGTATGATATCCATGACTTGAAAGAGGACTTGAAAGGTGCATGGTCCAACTTGTATCGGTAGTTCAATCTCCCCCATGACTTCCCGGCGAGTTCTATCAAAACCACGCACCACCATGGAACTTGGTCTCATGTGTGTCCCATCAAAAGGAAACTTCGCCAATGTAGACTTTAGCATCATGTTGAGGGACGAGCCATTATCGATAAGCACCTTTGCCAAGATATGGTCGTGACACGTTACGGAAATATGAAGGGCTTTATTGTGCCCTCTTCCTTCCGTAGGTACCTCTTCATCCGTAAAGGTCAAATAATTACTAGCGACTATGTGCCCCACTATGCCTTCAAATTTATCAACGGGCAAGTCATGCTTGACATGTACCTCACTTAACACTTTCATTAATGTGTTTCAGTGTGATTCGGAACTCATCAATAAGGACAACAAAGAGATTTTGGCTGGGGTATGATTTAATTGATCCAACACCTGATACTCACTGTGGCGACTGAATTTCAAAAACTCTTGGGCTTCTTCCTCAGTTACAGCCCTTTTTGCCTCACCGGTGGTCCCTTTCTTTCCTGCCTTGATCTCCTCAGCAGTTTTGTCAAGTTTCGCCTCCGAAGGAGCATATAACCTTCTGTTTCGAGTCATGCCCTGACCCCGGCAATATTTATAACAGGGAATGACGACACAGAATCAACCGCCTCGGAGCGGGTAACGATTGCCTCTGTATCGTACTTCCATGGTATGACTCGAGAATCCTTGAAAGTGAACGGGGTTGGTGCTTGCACTTTAATGACAGTTTTGGCAGGAGCTGGAGCTGCCGGCATGTTTTTGTTGTAGAATATGACCAGGGGTTTTGGAGCTTGTACCCCAGTCTGCTCTTGTATCATATTTATCCTGCCACCACGGCGCTTGCAAACCTCTACAGTATGACTGTCCATAAGTTCTTGAAGGGTTTTTCAGAAGCCTTGTAGCTTCATTGATTGGTCATCACTACACTCTTCATCCCATGAGCCTTCTATCAACCCTCTCTCAAGCAGGCGGGAGTGGATTATTTCCAAAGGCATTTTTATGTCATCAACCTCCAAAATACATTCTTCATCTTCCTTGACAGCATTGACTCCTGGCCCTCCGTGATCGGGCAAAGGGTTGGTTGATATATTTGGGCTCCCCTCACAGAAGCTTATCCAATCGACCCGGATTAGATCTCTCACTTTAAACTTTAAAGCCAGGCAATTTTTTGTGGAATGCCCCTGTGCGCCAGCATGGTAATCACACCACGTATTCGGCTCGTATCCTCTATGGTAAGGCGGTTGAATTGGTCTTAGAGGACAGGGCACTACTAAAGTATGTTTGATGAGGTGAGGTAGGAGCTCGGTGTAGGTCATAGGGATGGGATCGAACTGTATTTGGGTACGGGTGTTGTTCAGCCTTCATGAGTTTGGATTTGGTGGTTGGTTTACTTGTGGCAGTTGGTAAGGTGCTTGTAGTGATGTTGGTGGTCGTATAACAGGTGGACAAAAGTGAGGTGGATTTGGATTTTGAGCTGCAGGTACACATGGGTATGACATGTGTGGATGGGCCGGTGGAAATATGATAGGGGTAAACGAACTCATTTGGTTTCTCTTTTGGTCGTAAGAGACGACGTTAGTTTCTCCATCTCTTCTTTTGCCCTCCCCCGTCATTGGTCTCTTTACCGTGCCTGCCCCAGATGGGCCTCGGATGATCTTTCCAGTTCTTATTCCATTCTCTATTCTTTCTTCGATAGTAACAATATCAGAAAAATGAGATGAAACGCTTCCAATCATCCTATCATAGAAGAGAGATTGGAGCGTATCGATGAATATGGAAATTACTTCTTTTTCTGATAAGGGAGGGTCGACCTGTGCGGCCACTTCACGCCAACATTGTGCGTATTCTTTGAATGTCTTGGCCTTCTTTTTTGTCATGTTTTGCAATTGTACCCTATCCGGTGCCATGTCCAAGTTGTATTTGTATTGCTTCATGAAAGCATCAACCAAGTCTTTCCAACAGCGTATACGTGACCGCTCAAGGTGAGTATACCATGTAAGGGAGGCCCCAGCCAAGCTGTCTTGGAAGCAATGAATAAGCGATGGGTCATTGGATGCGTGTGATGCCATTTTTCGATAGTACATGGTAAGATGATTCTTTGGGCAGGTTAACCCTCGGTATTTGTTGAATTATGGCACCTTGAATTTAGGAGGGATGATAACGTCCAGGATTAAGCAAAGTTCCGCGGCACTTCCCAACCCAAAACCTTCTGATCCTTCCATTGCCCTTAATCTCCTTTCAAGGACCTCTATCCTTCCTTCTTGGATGGCTGTAGTGCCACCGGGACCAGCAGCGACACGAGGACCTGTGTGCCCATAAGGTTGTTGTACATGCGTAGCTATATAAGAGGGGTTTACTGGGTCTATAAAGACCTGTGGTCGGGTGGTGGTTTGGGTTACGTAGGCAGGCTGTGTAACGTGGGCTTGGATGAGTTGTGCTTGACCTTGGGTTGTACAGAATTCATGACAAGGGGTATGTTTGGTTGAACAGAGTGAGGGTCTTGGTGGTTCGGGTCTGTTTGTGGGTTGGTATGGAGAGGAGGAAAATAGCCCAGAGGCAAGCCATATAATGGGAAGGGGATAGCATTGCCATCCGCATCTATGAAGGTATGCTGCTGGGTATCAGCAGGATTTGGCCTTCTGATATGAATGGTGAGGGGAGGTGCCGTAGGGTTAGGGCCTTGTTCCCCAGCTAGACCAGGAAAGTGCCGTGGAGTAGGTGGTTGCTATCTGGTGTCTTCAACACCAGCAGAGGAACCCCCTTCCGTGACTCTCTTTTCCAAAAGCTTAGCCATCTCGGCCATTTGTTCCTTCAATTGACTGAGCTCAGCTCTCAAACTTTCATTTTCTTGTTCTATTTCTGCCATGAGTTTCTTTCTGAGCTTGGTCTCATAAGGATGTTTACTCATAATGTCTAAAGGAATATGGAGATTTGTTAGCAAAAAGAAGATAAACGGTTAATAGAAATGATAAAAGAAAGAAAGTTGTTACGCGGGACACAATTTGAGCTTCAACGCATGCCCTCCGACCGTTCCTCAGAACGTCACGTTCAAATGTAGTAGGTAAAGCAGTAAAATGGAAATTAACATAAAACAACTGTAGAGGCAAAATACTTCATCATTTCATACTTCCATAAAGATACAATGTCATCATAGAGGTTTGAGTTACAACATTTTAGCCGTTCCTGGCTTGAGCGATCATAGCCCTCATTTTACAAATTCTTTCATGACAATAATTCAAAAATGTTGAAATCTCCTTCGGAGTAGTGAGAGGGTTAGCCATTCCTTCGGCTTGTTTCAGCAGTAGTGGAAGATCCTCCAGAACTCCATTGGCCAAGTAGGCTAGGTTTGCGAAGCGATCCATCCATGAACGAATGATCTCATTTTGTCGAGCTGACTCGGCTTCTAAAAGACGCGTAGCCTCTTGACACTGTTGCTTTATATCTATGGCATTTCTTTGTTAATCATTTATCTCCTGCTCGTAGGCTCTCATTACCTCGTCAAGCTATTGCTCCAATCTATGGACTTGGGATTGCAGCAAGTCCTTCTGCACCAAAGCCTCCCTTTCATTTTCCATTGATTACATCAGCAGATCTTTTAGGAGATACTTCTTAGCTAGAACGGTGTCACTTTGCCTGCTTTTCATTTCCAGTTAGGAATTGGCCGCCTGGAGACACTGATCTTGCTTCACCCTATAGTCTTCTTCAATCTTTCATTTTTTCTGAATCTCATCCATGGCCTGCTTATTCTCTAAATTTTCCCTCTTTTGGAGTATGCATTCTTGTTGGTATTTCAGTAGGTCTTCTTTTAGCCTTTGATTCTTAGCTGTCAACTCTTCTATCTTGGCCTTCAAAGCCTGGGTTGCTTTGTCTTCCATGATAAATGGTGGAGCGGGAGTGCTTGTATATTGATACGAGGGACTCCTGAAGGGTAATTTAACAATAGAGACCCTATTCAAGACCCATTCATGATACTTTTCTCCTACAGCATAGCTTCGTGCCCCCAATTCTTTACCCATCTTGGAAACTCTTTTCCATGTGTTTGCTATATCCTGAACAATAGACGTATAGTTCCCCTTGGCATAGTACAAAATGAGAGGAGTGAGCAACCCTTCATTCGGTAGCTCAAGCAAAGGATAAGCCAACTAACGTTTAGCTATAACAGGATTGTAGTTGATACACCCTTATGTGCCAATAAGAGGAACATTTGGATAACTTCCACAACAATAGATGATCGACTCAACTTCTAACCATTGGGGATACCATCTGACTCTCTCGGCTGTGATCCCTATAAGATGATTGGCCTATTCGTGTCCATTCTTTATTGCCAATTGACACAGTTTTAAATCAGAAACAGAACATTCGGCCTTACAAATTTGACGGAAAGCATGAGACGTGAACCATACATATAGGACAGGTAGACAGCAGACAATTCTTTTCCCACCTTGCGTATGGTAGAAATCCATAGTGTAGTACACATTGGCCACTACGGATGTGACGAGATTCTCCAGCCTATGTTTGCGAGCCAGGAAGACGGTGATGGCATCATAATCAACGTAGTTGTCTAGATTAGGGAACAAGACAACCCCGTAGATAGTAAGGGCTAAAGTGTCCATGAAGGCCTCCCATTCTTCTTTATCCGCCAAGATTTGTATGTGTTTCTCAAGAAATTCTCGAGTGAACCCAGGAATTTGGTTTCTATTCATCTGCACATTCCTCAATGTTTCAGGATGGATTCTCAAAACACGGGCGACTGAGGTGATGGTTGCATGATGATCGAGATGGCGGTAGGGAATTTGTCCCTCCAAAGGCATCCCCAATATTTGTTCAAACTCCTCTATGGACGGGGCCAACTAAAAGTCTCTGAATGTAAAACATCTGAGAGGTGGGTCATAGAACTACGCCAAGGCTATGATCGCCTCTGTTTGTACTTCAACCTCCAAGAGCTTTAAAATCTTTCCATATTTTCTTGTGAAGGCCATCTTTTGAGTCAGGTTTAATTTCTTCCCCATTGCTTTAGGCTACTAGTATCAATCTTCTTGGCCTTAACATGTAGTATTTTCCTTAATTCTGTCACATCTGTACCATAACTTTCATGTCCCATGTTAATTTCTATACTTGCTCAGAGGTGTGCGCTAAATCCCGAATAGCTTCTTCGAAAACAAAGAAAAAGAAATTAGTTACAGCCATGTTTTGGAAAACTGCTACTTCCTTACCGATTTACTGAAAAACATTTTCACTTCGGGAAGTAGCGGTCGGTAAAACTTATGCCAAACTAAAGTCGTAAGGGTCATAGATTTTTCCAATCGTCGTTAATGCCCCATTTGAAGGGAAACAGAATCATATTTCACTTTTTTATTTTTGCCTTGACGATCTGGAAAATCTAAGACTCAGAGTTGCACGATGACGAAGGAACTACCTATCCGTTAAAAGATTACGAGTTCTTTCCAAAAAGTGAGTTATTTTGAAATAGAGTAATCCTTTGATGGGTAGGTCATTCATCACTTTGAATTCAAAGAAGAAAAGAAGGAAAACAGGAATGGCGTAAGGCAAAGTAAAGTCTGCCCTTTCATGAACTAAACCAGGTTTTTCTGAGAGTCTTTTCTGGGCCCTAGGGCTTGTCTAAAAATGACTCCTCACATTGGATGGCTTGCACTAGACTTCTAAAAGGTTACTAGAGCCAAGATCCTAACCATGATGTGATCACAACAGTAGGGAATCTACTAAGTGCGTACATCAAGAAAGGTCAAACTCTAGTTAGGGTTCTTACGATCGCCAGATGGGAAGTACATCCCAAACGACACCGCTACCAACCCCTCCTAACTTAAGTTTCATTTAGGGCCTGGGTATAGGGCGCCACTCATAAGTGTGTGTGACAGGGAATTCAATACCTGTACCTTACCTCATCTTGCGTAGTGAACAAACACAAGAGAACAATAATAAAGTCGTCTACCCTAAGGTTCAATAATTATACAGAAAAAAATAACATAGAGTCATCTACCCTAGGGTTCAATAATCACACACAAATATTAATAGTACATAAACGACAAAACACAACTGGAATTAAAGTAAGCATATACAGCATCAACATAAAACAAAATGAAAGAAGAAGTTAAAACAAACTAAAGGCTACATAAGAAAAACATGCGCTTTTAACCTAAATGGCCTGACTCTCAAGTATCTTCCCCAGCGGAGTCGCCATCTGTCGTGACCGGGAGCGCGACGACGGCGAAAGAGGTCGAAACGGAGCAGGGAGTCACCACCAACGTTTTTATCCATAGGAAAAAACGTTGGAAAAAAACTTTATTGAAGCACTGGTAAAAAAAAATGAGATTCAAGTTCAGGAATCGATTACGAGTAGGGAAGGTATTAGCACCCCACATCGCCTGTTAAGAACAATACCAAAGTTGAAAATGCGCATCATGAATAGCCTTAAAATTATTTTTATTTCTTTTTTTTCTTAAAAATGAAGGAGACAGTCGAAATAAAAAAAGCTCAGAGTAAGATTAATAGGATGTCTTGTCTAAATTAATCCTGGCTTTAATGGGCGAAAATGGGAAAAAGAGGAAAGGAAGCTAACAAGATGTTTCGTCTAAATTAGTCATCCTTTCGTCAAGCTAACAGGCCGGGAAAGAAAAGAGGAGGGGTTAGATGGACGTCACGTCCAAGTTAATTCGGGATTTTAATTGAGGTACATATGGAAAGGGAGAGAATGCTAATAGGACGTCTCATCCAAATTAGTCATTCTTCATCTAGATGCAGGGTCGAACAGTGGAAGGAGTTAACAGGATGTCGCGTCCAAATTAACTCGATTTTCATGAAGAGTGATAACAGCCAGGGAAAAGGGAGAAAATTAACAAGACGTCGTGTCTAAATTGATTTTCGAGAAGATGAGATTAATTTTAAAAGGAGAATGGAAATGGAAGAGAAATGGGCCCGACAGGAGTTAAGTCCTGATCCTACATATTCTCAAGCTTTCGAGAAATCAGGGTTACATATTTCTTGATGAGTGGTGTCTTAGATGAAGCTAGGGACTTAGGGACGGGTGAAATTCATGGGAAAGGTGCATACAAGGTGAAGTTCTCTACACGTGTATGATCTTTAGGAATAGTGTAGGCAGAAGCACTTCCGCACGACACAGGCTAAAACGACTTTTACATTGATCAAAATAAACACGAAAAAATACTTGTTATTATTATTGTTATTATCATGAGACAGAATAAAAGAGGATTTTAATAATAGAACAAATTTAACCAAGAGAATAGATTTAACAAAAATGACAGACTTGGCAAAAGAACAAACCGTGTAAGACTAACTAATAAAATGAACTAAAAGAGGGATAAAAATGGAGAGGATTGTAACTGGTGTGGTGATGCTGAAAAGAGCCGATCCTCGGGTACGAGCTAGTGTTGGGCTAGAACAACAGCAACCGAAATGATAAGAGGACTGAACAGCTGCGAGAGCCGGTATGGAGCTTAGTGGAGAGACGGTATAGGGTTCAGTAGAGAATCGAGGTAAAGCAATGGGGAACCGGTGTGGGATTGAAATAAGGAGCTTTTATGGGGTTCTGGATAGAGTTTGAGCAGCAGGGGAGAAATTACTTCAAGCAGGCTAAGGGCCAGTATCCTAGTGATTGGATTCAGAACCTTGGGGCCAGTTCTTTTCCTCGAGAGAAAGAACCTAGAGTTGGAGTAATTCTCTGAAGGACTTATGGTTTCGAACACCAGAGCAATTTACTAGGATTCAGGGGTTTAAAGTGCGGACCTTGGACCTCTTCAATGGAGGTATTTATATAGGCTCCCTGGAGTCTTTCCTTTATGTTGAGTGTTTAGACAACTCAGGCTTCCACCCAGCCCATGCGCGTAGTGGAGGGACAGCCTGGCCACTAGCAGTTGTGAGGAACAGTGGCGGGTGGAGGAATTTTTTATGGTTATTATCTCTTATTCCCTGTCTGTCATTTCCTGGATTTCAAGATCGAATCTGGTAGTGTGTTTCCAGGTCATGGCATGGGCAACCAAACTCTGTGGACGGTGTAATAAAGACGGTCTAAGTGTTAGATGTTGGGCTTATTAAACGTTCAACACCGTACAGTACGGGGCACCGGTCATATTATTGTATGGCTTGGACACCGGCCTTTCTGAGTGGCTGTCCCCTTCAGTAGTATGTCACCTGCCCAACTGATCTTACTACAGCGACATCGGATTTTCTGGAGTGGGACGGTGTCAGGGACGATGTCCCCCCTTTTATGGTCTGTACCAGCTGTTGCGTTCGTTTAATCACTGCCCGTGTTTACAGAAACTGGCCAGACCGAAGTAGGTGTTCACAAAGATATATTAAATATATCATTGTTCTTTGGTTCAAATTAACTTATTACTCAAGAAAGTATGTTTTCCTTTGGAGAATACTTTTTATATATTTAGCCTTTTTTTATGAATGAATAAGTTATGAATATAATGGTTTTGAGTGAAATTTATTTAATATTTGATTCACAAGTTTAGGGATGGAACCAGAGTCCTCTAAATTTGAATTCTTAAATTGATAGATTTATATTAAGGATTTTCAAGTAAAAAATAAAATAATAGAAATGAAGTAGGTAAGAAGATATAAATGATGAACAAATTAAAATAAAACGATATAGAAACTATGGTGGCAATACAACTAGAAAAATATCATAGATTACGCCTGAAACAGTCTATAATTTCAAGGAACAAATATCAAGTGTGAGGAAACAATTTAAACAATGATGAAAGACACATATGAATTCAACATATAAATGAAAATACAAATAACATATGCAACAACACTATAGGAATGGGTGTCCAAATAGAACCAAGATGTAATAAAAGATGCACAAATTAAAATTGAGAGATGAGCTATTGCTTCTAAATCCTTCTAATTACAACATGAGTGTGTTAGGCATTTGTTTTACTTGTCAGAGTTTCTAAATTTGTTCTCCCTTATGTTTGAGTCCTATTTTATTTTTATGCATTCTTACACAACTACCAATTGAAATGAGTTACCTTTCTCTTTCATACTACATGGGAAGTTACTCATGTGTTGTTACAAACAATGCCACATGTCCCAGGACTTTCGAGCCTTCAAAATTGACCAATTTAATTATTTGAACATGTGCTAAGTTATCCTTTTCATATAAATAGTTTGGCCACAACTCGAAATTTGCTAACTTTAAAGCCCGCTAGCCGACTTGATGACATGTAAATATTGAGACTCTTTATTTATTTCTTTATCTTCTCTCAACTAAGACTCTTAATTGATAATAAAAACATATCAATATTGACTCTTACTTGAGAACATCTCCTATTAATCAATTGATACCAAAAGTGCATCTAAAAGGCCTTTATATTTGAAATTAAATGCATCCATAAAATCTCTTTATTTTTATCCTGGAATTTTAGTTTCACCAAAACAAATGCCTTATAAAATATTATTTCTTGAAGTGATGAAAAAATTAATATTTTAATATTTAAATATAAACAAACCATCAACCTTTGTTCAAGTTGCATACTTAATGGATATTCTTCTATCAACGATAGTGCTATTGCTATTGCATGATATCTTACAGCTATCTAAATATCATCTATCCCAAGTAATCTTTAGTCTTTTGAGCTAAATCATAAACAACAATTTCTTTGCCATGAGATGAATCTCTTAAGCCATTTTTTTCCTTATCAACCACAGAAATCATTGCATAACTATGACACAACTACTGTATAATTTGCTATACAATCTCTTTCCTAAAAACTATGGCGTCAACAAAAGCTTCACCATATACAAAAATGTATTGGCCAAGTTCAACAGGAATGATATAAAGTGATATCTTTCATCAACAATGTGATCTGTAGGTGGAAATAGTAGTTTCTTTTGCATGATAAAAGCATGTCTTCTTAAAAACTAAGGATAATTTGTTAATTTGATAAACTTCTTAAAGATTTTTCTCAAACCTTACATTCATCTCCATAAAATTATGAGGCCTTAGAAGACCTCATCCAATAGCATAATGGTAAATTTGCATGCAATAGCATATATACATATCCAAAATAGTATAATTTTTAAAGCTTTGCCCTAAAGTTTTACAAGACCTTTGATATATTATACAAAAAGGACATTATTGAAGGGAACTCCATGAAAACCATTACATAAAAAGACATTGACTTCTACATTATTTATAACAATAACTCAACAAAACCCAAAAATAGAAAACTAATTGGAACCATATACTCAAGTTCACTTGACCTTAGAATACCGGTCAAGTCCTTTCTCCTTTTCAATTTTGGCCTTAGCCAACAAGAAGAATGATCTTTTCCCATTCTTCTTCTTGTTCATTATGTAGGTCTTCATGCACAATTACTTAGTCGTCCTTCTAGTCTTGGTTGTCTCCTTGCCTCACTTTTTCAATAACCTGAAAACTAGTTTTAGATACCTCTAGTTTTATTGAGTTTCCATTGTTATGCATGTTAGACTCGTGTAATTTTATAAAGCCTAAATTCTTCTAAAAATGATAGGAATATTGTTTACTTTAGGCTTGAAATAAGCATTATCCGCCATCACCGTCTCTACATTACCATCTTAGTGAAGTGTAGAAGGCAGTATCCCTACACCATGAATCCATTCTTGGCCTAACAATAAGTTATACTTGGCCTTGGATGACACAACGATAATCAAAGTTATCCTTAAAATAATCCCTACTTGCATAATCAAATTGACTTAACCATGTGAAGATGACAATTTATCATTTAAATATGTGATCACCATATTATAGGGGGCTAACTTATCCTTATTCTTAGCTAACTCGAATAACAAATGCTCTAGGATTAAGTTGATTGCTGACCTTCCATATGCCATAACTTTATTCATTGTTTTCCCTTCAACCTTGCCTTTGATGAATAATGGTTTCAAATGTTGTCTTATATCAAATAATAGCTTCTCAAACATACCCTAAGCAAGGCTAAAGCCCACCAATGCACTATCAACAAAACATCCTCATCAAATTCAACAAAATCATCATCAAAAGGAAAACTTTTAGTCTGTTTTCCTCTATATTCAAGTAGCAACATAGACATCATACCCCATATAGTCTTCTAAGACATATTCAAAACTAGTTTTGAAGTTTTGAGTATAGATCATGATTACTTTCATACATCCATAGGGATTACTTCTGCTTTGCCATTTGGACTCCTACTCTTTCTTGCACTAATTGAGTATAGGGAACATTAGAGACATTCTTCCTTTTAAAGTTCTTGAAGCTTTTTTCAATTTTCTTGTTTTTCTTACATTGTGGTATTTGTGAAGTTTCTACCCAAACTAATTTACCATCTTTAATGAGCCTCTACTAGCTTTCAATTTTTGCCACTTGAAGGTGGTAGCTTTACCAATAGGTGTTGTAGATGTAACTCTTACCTATATGTTTGGGACTAGGGGTTGGGCATAATGTTTATTTCCCCCATACATTAACAATTAACTTTGGGTGTGCCTTGAGTTTATTTCTTCAACACTCAACTTATACATTTGGCTCTTTATTTGATTTCCTCTCGCCATTTTTGCAGTAACTTTATCAAATACCAAACAACACCTAGGACATAATGAAACATCACCGTTCTCCTTTTTTTCTTAACAAGGAAGTCCAGTAGAGTCTCCTTGGCTTTAGGATAAACCTTTTGATCACGCTTGTCAAAATTTTTCACTGTAGTTTGAATCTGCTTCTGTGCATTACTTGATTCTGTAGTATCAACCATAAGCACTTAAGCAACCTATATTCCAGGTCAACCATAAGAATTTCAATAGGATCCATATAATTTGCATTAGTCTGAAATGGACATGTGTCCACTTTCATAGGTATTTAGCTTTTGTCTTCAAACTTCAGCCTACCATCTTTAATGATTTTTTGAATCAAGTCCCTAAAATGAACAAAATAGTTAGTCAAATACCAAAAGCATGATGATACTTACAATACTTAAGTATAACATCTTGCTTTCATATGAAGTAACTTGTTCAAGCAATCATCTATAGATTCACTGTGTAGTCTTTTAACATTAACTAAGTCCATCAAACTCACATTATTCTCACCCTTAAAGAATTATTCATGAAAGTTCCTTTTTAATTGATTCTAATTATGAATAGAATTGGGGGGAAGAGATGTAAACCAAGTAAATACATTTTTGGTAAAAAATCTAGAAAAATACTTTGTCTTTAGACATTCATCATTAGCAAAGTTCCCATATATAGTTTGATACCCAGGTATATGCTCCACTATAGATTCTCCTACTTCACTAGCAAACTTGGTGAATTTAGGGACTTTTCAACCTCTGAGAAGTTTAATTTGCAATATTTGGTCTGACAAAGGCGACACAAAGTATGACTGATTGACTTGGCCCACACTAAAGCCATCCCTGACTAGGGCCTGTTAAACTAGATTATTGACCATGTGATGTTGTCCGCCTATGTTAAGTTGTATAACTCTGTCAAGTAGGTGATCAACATTTTGGTTTCTATTAAGCAACACCATATTATCCTAATTTAAATTATGTTGATATTAATGAATTTGGATACTGCACACAATTATGCATATGTTAAGGTGCCCCAAAGGCCGTGACCATTCTTTCTGTTTATCTTTCTAAATTATAATAACTAGCTCTCAAAATAGGCGTCAATGCATGGACCATGTCATGATTACTTTCATCCATTTGTTTCCTTAAAGAATTTATAGCAACACTTGTTAAGGAGTTAGACATAGCATATCCATGATATTTCAATATAGGCATCATATAGTTTGAAGGGATTGTAGCCATTTCACTGTATGAGAGAATAGTGGGCATACCACCAATAGTCACCATATGCTGCCTTGTAACATGAGGAGCACTTTGAGGAAAAAAACATAGGGTAAACCATATGGCCACACTGTAGAATTGTTACCCCTTTGTTCATTTCCACTCAAAGGAACATATGGTATCACTTGGTTGACCAAAGGATTGACGAGTAACATGACACTTGGAATCATGTCACTGTGGCTTCTATTTTCACTATAGCCATTTGAATTATTGCATTCTTCATTATTATTCATATTTCTCCTTGATGTAACGTCTTTACCATTTCCTTTATCAATGGTGACAGGAAAATGACTTGAACCTTTTTTCCTTATTGTTATCCATTTCAGTACTTTTTCCACTTCGTAACAGTATACATAATTCAAGTTCTATTCAAGTTCTATTCAAGTTTTCTATTTCTTAACACACTTTCTTGTTTGAAGTAAAATTTATCTAACCTTTGATTCACAAGTTCAATTTGGGACGTGAATCAAAGTCCTCTTTGAACTCTTAAATTGACAAGTTTATGTTGTTAAGAACTTTCAAGTAAAAAATAAAGTTTAAAGTAGAAAATAGAAGTGAAGTAGGAAAAAAGATACAAACAATGGATGAATTAAAATAAAAGGATATGGAAACTATGATAGCAACACAACATTTGTAATTTCAAGTAACAGAGATCAAGTGCGAGGAAACAATTTAAACATTGATGAAAGGCATACGTGGATTTAACATATAAATAAAAACACACATAACATATGTAATAAAACTAGAGGAATGGGAATTTAAACAAAACCAAGATGCAATAAAGTAAAAGATGCAAAAATTAAAGTTGAGAAATGAACTGTTGCTTTTATATCCTTTCGATTGGCAATAGTTATAACGGTGGACATGCTAAGCATTTCTTTGGGATACTAGGGCCTTTTGGATTTGTTATCCCTTGCTTTTGAGTCCAATTTTGGTTTTATGCATTCTTACATAACTGCCAACTTGAAATGAGTTACCTACCTTTTTCCCACTACATGGGAAGTTACTCATGTGTTCTAACAATGCAACGTTGTGTCCTACAGTTTTCCAAAATATGAAAAAAAAGAAATAAAATGAAAAACTAGTTGTATTTAAATATATTTTTTAGTTTTTTAAATTGAAAAATCAATATAAATATCTAAACATATTTTTATAAATTTTCATACTTTTAAAAATTAGAAATTTTAAAAAACTTCTTAAACATTAAAAAATAAAACCAAAAAAATAATGTCCCAATTAAATGCACCACCCTAAACATCTTATGAAATTTCCCTCATCATTTGATCTTTTGTCAAAATATAATTTAAATCAAATAGGTTTGACAAATGCCTTAAAGATAGGAGTTGAGGTAAATACTATATATTAAAATTAGTTGTAATAAGACATTAGATAACGCATTTTTCATGACTAAAAATATGAGTTTTTAATTCTTTAAATATTATAGTATTCTCCTTCGATTTAAAAATAGACTAGAAATACGTATCGATCGTGTTTAAAATATATAATGTTTCATTATCTAAGATCATACTCATTATAATTCATTGTTACAAGCTAAATAAAATACAATTACAATTGCTATAATTATCACATCTCCCTCTATTACCCTTTTGACTGAAACACCACAATTAATAATTTTTCATTACTACTTTAACTTTGGGTGTGAAAGTTGTATCCATTGACAAAATAAGTAAGGTGGAGAACACATTACCTACCCAGAATATAATGATATGAGTTGTTCATTGATCACACCGGTGGAGGAATTCCCAACCTACACAATACATACAAATTCAACACATCAAAATGCTCTCCTTCACCATCACAAGGATAACATAAAACATCATCATCTCTTTTGTTCTCATAATGTCATATCATATGCTTAACAATCTCTTTAGGCATATACAACCTTCGTAACCTTGAAGTGATAAGAAAATAGAACATTTTTTTACGAGCAACACTTTTGTACTTCCCATTATCACCTATTTGTTTAAGTAAATATATTGGCTCTTCATAGAACTTTCTGTAACAACCATCATTTTTGGTGTTAGGTCCTTGAGACCAAATGTTTGTATTTTGTGATAATTTTATATGCACTGATGAATGGGCTACGGTCGACTTGATTATATGTATGTTTTTTTAAAAAAAGATTTTGTCGGTTAGAGCCAAAGATTCTAATTTCGATTTTGTGAGAAATTGAGATAATTAGAATAACAATAATAATATGTCTAAGGAGGTTTGTAGTAATGAAAATTTATAAAATAAAACATTAAGTAATTTAATATAAATATTTAAGTAACTGTTTTAAATTAATAAAACTGTGTAACTTCCTGGTTTGAGCCTAAAAATTATCCGAGGGACTTGAGTAAATTATTTTTATCGCAAAATGTCCCTCATGTTATTCCTAACAACTTTCATGAAGAGCCCAACACCCAATTTTAAACAACCAAGCTAAAAAAAACGTTGATTTTAAGTTACCCGGGTAACCAAAATGCGCGTCTGTACGTATGTTGGGTGTAATTTTCTCTACCCAAATTGGATTCGAGTCATTCTTATCCTAAAATCTCCGTATCAAATTTATATACAACTTTTATGCTAACCACTAAGACTAGTTCTCATCCCACAAATCCCAGAAATTAAAACACTACACCAATTCAAGTTTTTCCAACATCAGTTTGCACTAGGTGTAGTATTTTCCACTTAACTCTCTCATATGGCCATAAAATTAAATGATACCTTCACAAAAAGTTTTCTAACACAATTATCCACAACTTTGATGAAGAAACCAAAGCCCAATTCATAACCCATTTGGCCCAGAAAAATTATTTATGCAAGGGACAAAAATCCCATCACAGCCCTGCACCCTTTTTGTATTTGGGCCATATCTCACTCAATTCGTAATGGATTTTTTTGTGCTTTATATGGATTTAAAGAAAACAAAAAGTTATACAACTTTTATGTTCAGCCCATTTGCTAATTTAGATCATAAGCCCACTCAAAACCACAAGCAAGGGACTGCCTTGCACTTGACACCTACCTTGACATGCACCATGGACCAATAACATAGCTCCATCACTTGGCCACTTGTCCCAACCATGCATAGCCCTTCACCACATCACTTTCAACTGTTGTTGACACCTTTCTCTTGCATGAATCAAGCTTTACACTTGCCTCACTTACTTGCTCCAGCCATGAGACTCCTTGGAGACCAAGGGAACTCATGCAAAATTTGTCACTTTGCTTTGCTCTCCTTGTTGTTTCTTTCTCTTAGCTTAGAAGAAAAAAAAATCCAGCCAACTTCTTCTCCTTTCCTTCATGTTTTCTTCATTCAAAACACCATCACACAACCATCACCATTCATCCTAAATTATCCTACTACCTTACATAATCCAAAATACTACCTTTGATCATCAAAATTTCTTCTTCACCTCCACCAAACAACAACATCTTTCTTCTCTTTTAACCATCAAAATCACATTAATCTCTACCATCCATACATCCATTTTTCTCTTCTCTTGATGAAGCAAATCATGGTGGTCTAGAAGCAAAATTTTGGAGCCTCGCCATTCTCTCTTGAACACGAAAATCTTGTTGGTAAGGGGGGGGGGAGTACTTTGCTTGTTTTAGATCCATAAAATTATGCATGCATGGTGAAGTATAAGTTTGTATGGTTTGAATCTTGAGAAACCTTTATGAAAAATATGGATCTTTAAGAGAAATTGTGGTTGCACCATGATTAATCTTATGAAGATTACCAATTCTTGAATTTTTATTGCTGTAGATTTTTGATTGTAACTCTACAATGCATGTGATAAATGGTTAATTATGTGTTGATTGGTTTGATTAGTGGTTTGTTGTGTTAGTAACATTTTAGAAAATATAAAATCTTTAAAAAAGGATTTTTATAATGAAAAGTGAATTAATGTTGCTGCTGGAAAATTTTAATAATTAGTGAAAAACTTAGAAATTTTAGATTATAAACGTATAACTTGAAAGAAATAATTTTTGTAGTTAAAATTTGGAAACTTACCTTGATCTTGGAATTTTATGAGAAAAAAATTAATTTTAATGTAAAATTTTAATTATGGAATTTTTATTAAAAATAAAAGCAAGTAACTTTTAGTTGTAAACTATAAGTTTATGACATTGAGGAAGTGATTTACGTGAGTTTTAGAAATATTTCTTGATAAATATTTTGAATTTTTGTTGCTGCTGTATATTCATATATTTGAGAAATATTTGTGATTATAAAAATATATAATGGATGCGGTAAATAATAAAGGAATTAAAAAGGGACCTGAGTTAGGCGCGAACGAAACGGTATAAAGCGTATTTTTGTGGGCAAATGAAAGAAATTAGTAAAACTATTTTGGAAGATTATTTTGTGATATGAGAGATGAATTTTGAGCATGAGAAAAATACCCAAAGAATAAAAATTGGTTGGATGAATTTTTGACGCGCGATTTGTCCTTAAAACGTATTTTTACGAACATTGGAACGACAAACTCTGGCATTTGGTGAAATTTCGTGTAGGGGCTATTTTCTGGACAGATTTTATTTTTATTTTTATTTTATTTAGTTAGTATTTTCAAAGTTAAACACTTTTGGCTTTAGAATTACTCAAATTGGAATTTTCTAGATAAAATACGACAAAGACAAAGTTTTGGACAAAGAAATAGAAAATTTACTACTTTGTATCTCACCTTAGAATAAGAGGAGTCTTTTATTATCAATATAGAATTAGGAGGATTATCTTATAAATAAGGAATCATTTCATCTATAATTTTATGAAAAAAATTTTAGAAAGATAAAATCAAATTAATTAATTAATTATAAGAAAATGCAACGAAACGACTTTAGTAATCGAAAAATGAGAGAAACTTTTATACTTTACACTTAAGGCAACGTTAGATTTTCTTAAGTTATAAGAAACATAATTGAAATTTATGCTGCTCCTTTTACTTAGATACATATCCTATTACCAATCACTAGTGGAAAATAGGGCTTTTACACCGGTTGTAGTTGAAACCGGGGTAAAAAATAACGGTGACAAATTTGTAAATATTTCATTGATTTACACCTGTTATTTTATATATCCGGTGTAAAAAATAATATTTACACTAATTTTTATATTTAACCGGTAAGGATTTACATAATTTACACCTACTTTATTTTATAACCAGTAGAAACTAAAAAGTAGGATGCTATATTGAATTAGAAACCCCCGAAAAAGTTTTTTCCCTCTTTTTCCTACTGTACCATTTTCCGTCTTCTCCTCAAAGCTTTCTCTTAACCCTCACTGTACGGTGTGCTCCCTTCAAGGTTTCTCTTTTGGAAGCTCAGCCGAAGCTCCGTCGAAGCCCTTGTTCGAAGCTCTGTCGAAGCCCTTGTTCGAAGCTCTCTCGAAGCCTTTGTTTGAAGCTCCCTCGAAGTTCGAAGCTCCCTCGAAGCACTGTGAGTAAATGTATATTCCATCCTCTTTTAATCTATCATCTTTTAATCTTTATGTCTTAGGGATTTTTGAAGTGTTGGTTGTCCATGAGCTAATATAAAGATCCTGGATGACCAGTGGGGTATTGAAGGAAAATCCCTTAGAAACCTTCTCCTTAGAAATCCAAAAATTTTGGGCTATAATGTTGATTGTATAGGAGATTTTATGGCACAATGCATTAGATACTGGGTTCGTTTCTAGGCATTTGGATGAAATGTATCTATGTAAAATTAGTTGAGAGAAGCAAAATTTCTTTTTCTTTTATCCTCTCTCTCCTACTTGGATAAAAGAAAGAGTTGGATGTGAAGAAAGTTTCTCCATCTCTTGGATGCCATGTAACAAGAACTTTGAACTGATAGGTGTTGTTGTTATTTCTGCTAACTGTATATGGTTTTATACTTTTGGCATTGGCATATTATTGTTTTGGAATTAGGTGATATTGCTGGCTGAAGTGTACATTCACGTTTGGCCTTTCCATGAGCATAACTTGTACTCGAGAGTGCTAAGTAATCTTTGTTTTTGTTGTTACAAAAATAAAATAAAATAATGAAATGGTAGTAGGTTATTAGAATGTTAAAAACAATTAAGATACTATGATATAAAGCTTGATCGAATTTCATGCCACTGTGTTTCTTCCTCTGCATTGGGGTATAAGAATATATATATTAAATGAATATATCTATATTAGCCTAATACCATTTGTAATGTTGGTTGTCCAATATATACGTATCATAATGAAGCATGAACTACAATACATTATATATATACAAGCTTTGAACTCTGTACAAGCTTTGAACTCTGTTATTGCAAATAGGTATCTATGCATTTACTTATACGAATATAGGAGAAAGGTTCCTCTAAAATGTATACCAAAAAGACTTCAGATGATAAAATAACACGTTATTTATTGATTTATATTGAATGATGTTATCATAGAATCTGATATTTATTTCTAAATATTGCTTAATATATTGTTTTTCTATATCTTCTATAGTATATTCTTGAATCAAAGAAGAGTCAAATCCTATGACATAATCATTTATTTTGTCATTAAGTTGTTTTTATTATTCCTTTGGTTTTTTTATTCAAATTTTCACACTGGCCTTATTTCTCTAGATGGAGTTTTACATTGGCTTTTTCCTTGTGTGAACAGAAGATGAATACACCTATGCTGAAGGAACTAGTAACAGGCCAGAGAATTAGAGGAATCTTAACCTAAAATGGACAACCAACACTGCAATTTTTAAATATCATCCTACAAAGCAGGTTTAATCTCCAAAAACCTAATCCTTAGTATATATGATCTGTGAAAGAATTTAGAATTGCTTCTGCATATTGACATAACTTCATTGTTCTTTAGTAATCATGATTTATGTTTTTTCTGCCACTAATTACTTGGTTTAATAGAGTATTCATGTGTCGTTTACATCGTTCATGCACCAGAACTTACTCGTAACTAAGAGTTTTTATCTTAAATTTAATAGAGATTGACAATTAGATTGGGTAGAATATGAAATATTCATCATTTTGTAACAAAAACAAAAGGATATAAAACATCATAAATTTAGCAGATAGTCTTTTAATTCTAGAAAATAAGTTTTACAATGGTCATAAAAGAATCATATAAAACTAGAACATGTATCCGGGCATGTAACAAAGTTTCTAATTTCCAATACTAAATTTTGAATAATGCTTTGGGGTAAAAAAAGCAAACAGAGAGATTGGCAGCCTAAATAACAGAATAATGAAAACCATGGAACCAAGTAGAAGAAACAAATGGAGACGAGAAATGGTTCTCCCTTGAATCAGAATATTTTATGCAATTTAGGCAAATCATAAAAGAATTTATTGTAATTTTCACAAATAATTAACTAAGAATAAATCAAAATCTATTATGCAATTGTTAAATTTTCTTTGTTGAACTTTTCCGATTCAATTACGGATAATAGTAACATTTCATATCTTTTCATTTATTTTTCAATTGACTTTTTTTAAGTAATTATCATTATATTTTATTAAATGCAAGAGAACCAGAACATCCTAAATTTTATAACAAATCTTACAACTGCATTGAAACATACAAGTGCGTTAACTATCTGATCTCTTTCTTAACATTGAATACAACTGTCTATAGGAGAAACTTGTAACAATTAGATGTTACCACAAATTGTAAACTCTTAATCATATTCTAATTATCCCACTAAATATCTTCAATATATTTGGTTCTACGCTTTCATTTGAGATCGTGAGGAGCCTTTCGCCCTTCTACTTTGTTTAGCCCTGCAATCATGTTGTAAAAATTAAATATATAAAAAATATCTTACATTATATAAAGTTGAATAAAAGAAGTCACCTTAAAGAAATACATTAAAAATAATCTCTTTCCAATGGGTCCTTTATCAATGGTTTATTTTCTTAATTAACTTTCTTGTCTCTTTAGACCTCCTAATTTTCTTTTCTTAAAGAGGGACAATCAAACCTCAGCCATATGAGAAAATCATGGGGATTAGTCTACCTCTTTGATATCAGCTAACGTGCTGCACATGAACTCTTCAAATTCTGAAGCTGAACCCAAATTCATTTATTTCTTTTTTTTAAATTTTAACTTTTTGATTTTCTTTCTGATACAAGTGCATTAACTATCTGATTTTCTTTCTCATTAAAATTTTATTTAGGCGGATGAACATGAAAAATCTATAAAAAATACAATTAGGACACTAAAAAAATAAATATTTCATTTTGCAAAGCCTTAAAAAAGGAAATATTTAATATATTTTTCTAGTTTATGTAATGTGTACCCACCTAAGTTTATAAAGAAGTGTTTATAAGAAGTGTCAGAAGGAATATTATAGAGAGTTATAAGATTTTATAAAAGTAAAATATTGTCTATATTTAAAGGGTTCCCTAATACTTAATGGGTAGATATAGAGGGTGTGGGTCACAGGGATGGCGTGAGGGGTCTTAATCTTCACATGGGAAAGACAAATTTAATGCTCTTCCTGTTAACATTGTAACATTTTTCATTATTTTATTTTAATTTGGAGCAGAGCAGGTATAGTGTAGTGGACCTTAAAAAGCAAACAATATATCAACCTTGGCCCCTCCCCTATTGTCTTATTGTGAAGATTGTAACATCTAAATTATTGCAACTAGCACATGAAAATGATGCAATCTAATCCAATAGCATCAAAATGGGAGTTTAGCATTACCATGGCAGCCAAAACGATATTATTAATATGATTTATTTAGATTATAAATTTGATTCTTTATATAAAAAAATCAAGATTAATTATTAATATATTAAAGATTATAAATTTGATTCTTCATATAAAAAAATTTAGGTCAACCCCAACAAATTAACTACGTCTAGTTTAATCAATTATTAATATATCAAAGATATAATTAATTATTTTTAAATCATGAAATAAGTTTTTTGCTTTATAAACAAGTATGATATGGGGTTTTAAGATAATCTATTTGTTATTACTCTTCTTTTTAACTAAGATCCAAATTCAAGGAGGGTCTATGCAACTAATTATCTTTGCAATAAAAAGGACATATATAAAGTATTGAGCAATTGATTTTGATATGTACATATAAAAATGATAAGGACAACATTTGCAACATTTGATTATTAACATTATTTTATTTGGATAATTAGCTTCACTTTGTGTATTAACTATGGTTGTATTTTTTTTTTTGGTGTTAAAGTCTTCATTGTGGCTAATAGACTAGACCGTTTCATGGATCGTAGTTGGATGAGTGCATTACGCACAACCTATGAGTATGAGAATGGGGTTGAAGAGTTTCTTGATTATGCTAAAAGAAACGCTAATGGCATCAACGAAAGATTCTACTGCCCTTGTGTAAAATGTTTAAATCAGTGTCGATTGAAAGTTGATGAAATCTGACAGCATCTCTTATGCGATGGAATTATGCTAACTTATAGAAGATGGATATGGCATGGTGAGGCATTATCTACAATTCCAAGTACTGTCCAAACTAATCACGTAGATGAAGACATGGACGATCGGCTAGAGGACATGATCCGTGATATTGGAGTAGAGTCTTTCCAGCAAGTCCAGATGTATGATAATATACACACTGACACAAAGGTTCTTTTATATCCGGGGTGTACTAAATTCACACGATTGTTAGCTGTGCTAAAGTTGGTGAACCTTAAGGCAAAAAATGGATGGACTGACAAAAGCTTCACTGAAGTGTTACTGTTGTTAAAGGAAATGCTACCGGAAGGTAACACACTTTCGAATCGCAACTATGATGCGAAAAGGGTTTTGTGTCCGATGGGTTTGGAGTATAAAAAGATACACGTCTGCCCAAATGATTGCATATTGTATAGGAAAGAATATGAAGACTTTGATGAATATCCTGTTTGCCATTTATCATGCTACAAACTGAAGGATGGAGATGTTAATTGGGATGATAGCATAAACAAGCCTTTGACAAAAGTCTTATGGTATCTTCCGATAATTCCAAGGTTCAAGCAGTTATTTGTTAGTCCAATAGATGCAAAGAACATTAGATGGCATGCAGATGTAAGGCAACGTGATGGCAAGATTTGCCATGTAGCTGATTGTTTGTAATGGAAGAAAATAGATGAATTATTTCCAGACTTTGGTGATGAGCCAAGAAACCTTAGGCTTGGACTAGCTACAGATGGGATGAACCCTTATGGTAACTTAAGTAGCAGGCATAGTTCATGGCCTGTTTTGTTGGTTATCTATAACCTCTCCCTGAACTTATGCATGAAACGCAAATATGTAATGTTTTCTATGATGATTTCAGGACCAAATCAGCCTGGAAATGACATAGATGTATATCTCAACCCCTTAATTGATGACTTGAAGATGCTTTGGGAAAAAGGTGTTGAGGTTTTTGATGGGTTTCGATAGGAAAAATTCAATTTGCGTGCCATGATATTCGGTACCATTAATGATTTTCCAGCATATGGGAATCTTAGTGGATACAGTGTTAAGGGTCATCATGGATTCCCTATATGTGAAGAAGGCACATACTATTGTCAACTTACTCATGGGAAAAAGACTGTTTACCTTGGTCATCGTAGATTTGTCAAACCTAACCATTCTTACAGAAGATTGAGGAAAGCTTTTAATGGATCTCAAGAGAATGACATTGCCCCTAAAGCATTGACTGGGAAGCAAGTTTATGAACGGGTGAAGTACATTAATGTTATCTTTGGGAAGACCCAAAAGAAAGACACTAATAAAAAATTATGGAAAAAAAGGTCTATCTTTTTTTATCTTCCATATTGGTCCAACCTTGATGTAAGGCACTTTCTTGATGTGATGCACGTGGAGAAGAATGTGTGTGATAGTATCATTGGAACACTTCTTAACATACCAGGAAAGACAAAAGATTCTATGAATTCTCGCATGGATATGGTTGAAATGGGTATACGACAGGAATTAGCTGCACAAATATTTGGCAAGCGAAAATATTTACCCCCGGCATGCCACACATTGTCTAAAAATGAAAAAAGAAGTTTTTGTGAGTGTCTTCGGGGTATAAAAGTGCCATATGGTTATTCTTCAAATGTCAAGAGGCTTGTTTCGATGAAAGACTTGAAGTTAGTTGGGTTAAAGTCACATGATTGTCATGTCTTGATGCAATAACTCTTACTAATTGCTATTCGTGACATTTTGCCTCAAAAAGTGAAAGAGGCTCTAACACGATTGTGTTTCTTCTTTAATATTGTTTGCAGCAAAACCATTGATCCTAAAATATTAGATGACTTGGAACATGATGCTGCTATCATCTTGTGTTTCTTCTTTAATATTGTTTGCTAATTGTTTAAATTTTTAGTAAAATCATTACATGTTTTGTATCAATTTATGTAGGGCTCATTGGTAGTTGATAATAATTTGTCCAAAACAAAATGTTTGTGTGTTGTTGTGCTCAATAAAGGGTAAACCGGGTAAAGAACTCAAAGAGCTTCTACAGCTGTAAGTGTTTGCTCTCAATTCTAAATGTGTTTATAAATTATCACCTCATATGCATGCATGTTATTGTAAGCTAGCAAACTTAATTATAACTAGTTTTGTATTAAAATTAATTTTATCACAGACTTATACAAGCATCTCAGTTGTTGCAAGGGTGGCACACAAAAAGTTTAAAACCTCCTAAATGGATCACTCCAATTGTAAGTTATATATCTAAGTTGTTATTTGTTTGGTTATTATACTTTTTTCCTATTCATGTAAATATTAATTTGGTGTTATTTTTATAGTGTGCAAGACAACCCTTAGGTAGCGTGCAATGTGGGTTTTATGTAATGAAACATATGTTGGATATTATTTTGGCAAACATTCTCGATTCATAGGATAAGGTAATTTTTCAATTGTACCTTAATAATAAACTTTCAACTAGGGAAGCTTGTTGCTTTGTTCTTATTAAATGTTCTTATTGATAATGTCTTATATGTGTTGTAAATTTTGCAGAGATTTGATCCAGAACCATTATCTGATGACGAGATTAAAGATGTTCAAAAGCGATGGGCAAAATATTTGTTTGAGATTGTAAAAGTGTAGTTTAAATTTATGGATCGCTTATAATTGTAGATGTTTTCTTCTAGATTATTAACATTTCACTTATATGCATGAATATATTTTGGTGTGTCTATTGACCTATTTATTTTAATTTTTATGACATTGGTGCTTGGATTAAAACATGGTGATTATGAGATTGTGATAAAAAATCTAGATTCTTGAGGTTGGTGATTAGCATACTTGATATTGTTAAAGCATGGTGATGGATGATTATAATTGATCCAAATTTACATTGGTCATGTAACTTGAAATAGGTGATTGAATTATAAACAGGTTTGAAACTGAATAAATAAAAAAATAAGGTAAATAGGAAAAAAAACCCCCCATTTTTTACACCGGTTAGAAAAAAGGATAGGTACAAAAACGTGATATTTTACACCGGTTAGAAAAAAAGGATAGGTACAAATATACTTTTTACACCGGTTACTTATAGAAGAAAGGTGTAAAAAACATTTTTTACACCGGGTCTTATAAAAGTAAGGTGTAGAAACACTCTTTTACACTACGTTTATATAGAAAGGTGTAATAACAATATTTTACACCAGTTATTCAAAAAAGAAAGGTGTAAAAAATAGTATTTTACACTAGTTTTTAGAAAAGATAGGTGTAAAAATAGTATTTTACACCGGTTATTCAAAAAAATAGGTGTAAAAAAAGTATGTTACACCGATTATTTATAAAAAAACAGGTGTAAAAAAATATTTTACACCGGTTTTGTTTTAAATAACCGGTGTAAAAAGTATTTTTTACACCGGATATAAAATCACATATTTTTTACACCTGCTGGATCTATACCGGCTAATAACCGGTGTAAAAGGTCAAAAATAGTCGGTGTAAAAAGCCTTTTTTGCACTAGTGAATAAATTAAATGTTTTACACTAGAGAATTTTCTCATAAGATTCGTTTAGAAAATAACTTCATATTTCTATTGAAAAGAATTTTTAGTAGTATTGAATCTTGAAACTTAGCCCCCGCAACATGAAAAGTTTTATGATTAGATACTTATGAGTTTTAAGGACAAATACGCTATATGAGTTAGGTTTCATCTAGACTCTGGGTACCCTAAGTAATTGAGATAAGTACATGGCATTTTGCATCTGGAGTTGAGGAGGGATGTTGGAAAAATCCCTTAGAGCATACAGTGAGGGGTACACTAAAGAATCTGCGACGCCTTGATACCCAAGGGCAGTCTAGGGAGTATCATCAGAGGCGGGAATTCTAAGTGGCATCAGATTCGTGCCCGTCCTCAGAAACCCCATAGCAAACTCTGGTATACTTCAACAAGATGCAGGATTTTCTATGACCGTGGAGTGCCCGCTCTGTGGTGATGTGTGATATGTGATTGGCCATTTGATAATTGGGACTGAGTCCCTACCCATTTGTGAAAACTAGAACGTGAAGAGCTCCGGTCGCTCTAGTTGGGCAGGGGAGATAAGGGTGGCGGATAGTGCACATGGTTATTGATATATGAGATTGAGGAATGGAAGTTGGGCCCATAGCATATTGGTAAGAATTATGACTTACAGTAATTGAATCTAACACATGCATAGCATGCCATCATTGTATGACTAACCCTCTAGTTGTTGTTGACATTTGTGTATGTGAAGTTTTGTATTTCTGTTCTAAGGTATCTTGTATGTAATCTTCTCTGTTATTTAAATTATTAAGCCACCCTTGTATTTATATGTTATGGGTTGAGAGCTTTGTACTCACCCCTTTTGTTATTGTGTGTTATTTATCCTTTTCTGTGATCATCAGTTGAAGGACAGAGTGTGGGCAGGATTTGGAGTACCTGCAGTAGAGGATGCAAGTTGTAAGCGTCATTTGTGTCTATATTTTCTGTTTACATCAAGATCGTTATATACTTGATGTTTTATTTCTGTTATGTTGTTATTTTCCAATAGATGTCAGGAGTCGGTGAGCTCTGTACTCTTTTAAATACTCTCGTATTAAAAGAATCAAACCATCTATGTAATATATTTATTTTAAAATCGTGTACTGATCATCACCATTCAAAAGAAAAATACTCCTATTTTTAGTGACTCCTTAATTAAGTAGGACCTTCCAGTGTGGGAATTTATCCTAGTTAATTGAGGGTGTCACATTAGTGGTATCAGAGCATGGTTGATTCTTTAAGCTTGGAGTATGGACCGCTAAGGTTCCCTCGTACTCAAAAGAGTTATTCGTGAGGTGTTGATTCTCACTCAGTAAGAATTGATTGCTTGTCTGTCTGTATGGAGCCTTCCGATAAAGGGAGACTCGTTGAATTTCTATTGAGCTCTATTTTTCTTTCAGTCGTCATGGCATATTGAAACAATGCAATATTGAACGCTCTCCTGGATAGGATGGTAGCAGCTCTGGAATGTCAGGGGGGCGAATACTCCCTAAGCTCCGTCAAGCACGACCAAAGATAAGTCGACTTCCAAAAGAACCATCCTACGCAATTCAAGGGAGGTTTTGACCCTAAGGGAGCTCAACTGTGGATTGAGAAAATGGAGAAGATCTTCACAGCTATGCGATGTGGGGATAATGACAGAGTGGTCTATGCTACTTTTATGCTAGTTGGAGAAGCTGAGCACTGGTGGACTCACGCGAGGGTGAGGATGACTGCTGATAGGGCTAGGATCACTTGGGAACGGTTCAAGACCGAGTTTCCAGCAAAGTATTTTCCTGAAGACATCAGGAGGCAGAAGGAGCAAGAATTCTTCAATCTGAGGCAAAGATTCATGACAGTAGGGAAGTACGTAGCGAAGTTCAACAAGTTAGATAGGTGTTGTCCTTACTACACCCACGTGACTGAGGCTTCTCGATGTGCCAAGTTTGAAGGAGGGCTATGTCAGGACATCCGTCAGGTGATCTGCTGTCAGCAAATCACTCAGTTCACTACTCTGGTGGACAAGTGTCGTATCTATGAGTATACATCAGCACAGAGATCGAAAGGAACTTCTAGTTATGGGCTGGAGCGACGTGCCGTTGACAAACGACCTCAGAAAGACTTCAGATCTGGCCAACCCTATCCCCAACCAAATTTCAACAGACCTAGTGGATTCACCAGGACCCAGGGTGATAGACCACCTGTGAGGTGCTATGAGTGTGGAGGACCCCATCTCTTGAAGGACTGCCATAAGTGGAACTTGACTTGCTACAGCTGTGGGAAGACTAGGCATAAGAGTAACATCTGTCCTGAGAAAAACCTGAATTTCCTAAAAAGGGAGGTTAGGGGTTAGAGTGGACGTCTTGCAGGCCGTGGGAATGGAGGACCAGCTGCTAGTGCATCCGTCAATAATCCCATAATGGCAAATCTTAACCGTCAGGGAAGTGGTAATGCTCAACAAGGACCGAGGAATGTTGCAGCAGGCAGGGGTGGAGGTAATGCTAGAGTCTTCACCATAAATGGAGCAGAGGTTGTACAAGAGAATGACCTGGTGCAAGGTACATGCTTTATAGGTGACGTGCTTTTGAATGTGTTATATGATTCTGGAGCCACTCACTCATTTATCTCTAAGGATTGTGTGAAGCATTTGAATTTACCATTGACCCCCTTATCTGGTAAAATGATTGTTGTCACTACTGCTAATGAACCTACAAGTTCTTCTGTTGTGTGTATGAATTGTCCCATCACTATTGATGGAAGGTCCTACCAGGTAGACCTGATCTGTTTACCCTTGATTGATCTGGATATTGTTCTGGGAATGGATTGGCTTGCTGCCAATCACGTTCTAATTGTCTGCCACAGTAAGTCTATATCCTATGGAGTCGTGACACCTGAGCCCTCTCAACTCGGGAAGTCTGAGTCTATTGTTGTTACTAAAAAGGTAACTCCGTCCCAATCAGGAACGTGAGTGTTTATGGTCTTTGCTAGCACCAAATGTGAGAAAAAAGTTAGAGCCTGATTAGCTTCTAGTTGTTCGAGAATTCCCTGAAGTATTTTTAGAGGATATACCTGGGATACCGCCACAGAGAGAAATTGAATTCAGCATCGATATTCTACCCAGTACTGGACCAATCTCTATTGCTCCATACCATATGTCGCCAAAGGAGTTAGAGGAACTTAAGAAGAAAATTGAGGAACTTCTGGAAAAAGGAATGATTTAACCCAGTGTTTCACCATGGGGAGCTCTAGTGTTATTGGCAAAGAAGAAGGACGACAATATGCGTTTATGTGTGGACTACCGTCAGCTGAATAATCGGTATCCTCTTCCACACATTGATGATTTGATGGATCAGTTATGAGGAGCAGTCATTTTCTCTAAGATTGACTTGAGGTCAGGCTACCATCAGATTCAAGTGAAGAAGAAAGACGTTCCTAAAATAGCCTTTCGGACTCGCTACAGTCACTACGAGTATCTTGTAATGCCATTTGGAGTCATGAATGCACCCGTTGTTTTCATGGATTATATGAACCGCATCTTCCACCTGTATCTCGATAAATTTATGGTCGTATTTATCGATGATATTTTGGTGTACTCCAAGAGTGATGAAAAACATGAAGAGCACCTTAGGACTATTCTGAATATGTTACGTGCAAGGAAATTGTACGGAAAGATGTCTAAGTGGGAGTTTTGGCTGAGAAAGGTGCAGTTCTTAGGTCACGTTATTATCTCAATAGAAGGTATAGCTGTAGATCCTGCTAAGATTGAGGCAGTGCTACAGTGGGAAAGACCAAAGAACGTAACAGAAATCCGTAGTTTCTTGGGTCTCGCTGATTATTATTAAAGGTTTATTGAGAACTTCTCTCGAATAGCTTCTCCTTTGACCAAGTTGACTCGTAAGGATCAACCCTTTATGTGGAGCGACAAGTGTGAAAGTAGTTTCATGGAGCTTAGGAAGAAGATGACTACCGTGCTAGTTCTAATTTTGCTCGATTCTACTAAATTGTATGAAGTGTACTGTGATGCATCAGGGCAAGGATTGGGATGTGTGTTGATGCAAGAAAGAAAAGTAGTGGCTTATGTATCTCGTCAGTTGAGACCTCATGAAGTAAATTATCCGACACACAACTTGGAGTTAGCCGCGGTTGTTTTCACCTTGAAGATCTGGAGGCATTATCTGTACGGGACTAAGTTTGAGGTTTTCAGCGATCACAAGAGCTTGAAATACCTCTTCAATCAGAAGGAGCTGAACATGAGGCAGCGACGATGGATGGAGTTTATTAAAGATTGTGACTTTGAGCTTCACTATCATCCGGTAAAGGCAAACGTAGTAGCCGATGCGCTCAGCAGGAAAGCATTGCATTTATCCTACATGATGGCTAAGGAGCTTGAGCTTGTTGAACAGTTTCACGATTTGAATCTCGCTGTGTCACCTAGGACAAGAAGTCTGATGGTTGGGATGCTGAAAGTCTCTAATGAGTTTTTGAATCAAGTTAAGGAAGCCCAGTTGACTGATGAGACTCTACTAAAGTAACTCGAGAAAGCAAAGCCTAGAGAATTTTTACGAGATAAACATGGAGTAATCAGGTATCATGAAAGGTTATGCGTACCAGAAGATGCTGATTTGAGAAGTTCCATCCTTGAGGAAGCTCATAAAAGCAAGTATATATGTACCAAGACTTGAAGAAGGTGTTCTGGTGGCAAGGAATGAAGAAGGACATCGCTGAGTATATCAATAAGTGCTTGACTTGTCAGAAGATAAAGGTCGAGCAGCAACGACCGTATGGAACTCTTCAACCTTTGGAGATTCCTGAATGGAAGTGGGACGAGATTGCCATGGATTTTGTATCTGGATTTCCAAGGACTCTAGCCGGATGTGATGCAATCTGGGTAGTCATGCATCGACTTACGAAGACCACGCACTTCATTCCGATTAATATGAAGTATTCTTTAGAGAAGCTCACACAGATCTACATCAGAGAGATAGTTAGATTGCATGGAGTGCTATCTGCTATTGTATCTGATCGAGATCCCCGTTTTACTTCATATTTCTGGTAAAGCTTGCAGCAAGCATTGGGAAACTGATTAAAGCTAAGTTCAGCATATCACCCTCTAAATTGAAGATCCTTTACTCATTGTCTTAGTGAGAAGTATTACCAAATGGTGAAGTTACTTTGTAAATGGCTATAAAGTTTAACATCGTCGGTTGGAGTGAAGGAATATGAATGACTAACTATAGAATTTGTGTGAGAGGCATAAATAAACAAGTGGAGGATGACTTTTATAATGTTAACAGACATAATTAAAGTTTGAGTGTACTGTTAACTTAGTAAAAAAATTATTTTATTTGAGTGTGATTGGTTTGACAATACAATTGATAACGAACAAAGGTTGATAACCAATATGGTTTAGTTGAAGTCAAGTAATCTTATCGATACAAAGTATATGATCTATTCATTGTTGCCCAACAAGTAAAATAAGTGTGATGGACACATCAGTTGCCTTTGTTTCTCAGTTGAAGATGCTTGTTGCTATTAGCGGTCAGATTTGTTTAGCCACCATTGAGTCAGTGACAGAGCAACCTATTTCTTAGCCAGATGCATAGCTTGAGGGCACCCTTATCACCCAACATTCAAACTTACAGACCGTCTATTCACAACACCTCTAGAGAACATACTTGAATAAGTTTAAAACTACTATAACTCTAACTTCATTGAAAATTTAAATTGCTAGAATTCTTTTAGCTGTAGCAATTTATCCACCGAAACACTGTTATCGTTAATAGCGACACAGATAGTGACACAGTATGGTCAGTGATCAAAAACTGTTATCGACGAGTTATTACTATTGTTACGTTTGGCTGTCTGTGACTACTTGTCATGGAATTTAAATAGATGTCACTAAATAATTTTATGATGCCCACTTTAGTGATAGACTTTTTTCAATAACTAATTCTATCCCTGATCTAATTAGAGATTATTATATATATTTTATTGTGGATGTCCCCTTTTGAGTTCTATAAATAGAACTCATAGCAATGCATAATGATACACTTCTTCTCTCTAACTCTCAATTACTTTCTCTTCAATTTCACTACTCTCTTCATTCTCCTTTCTTCATTTTAAGTCCATTTTCTTCTCTATTTTTCTCTCTAATTTCATAACACGTTATCAGCACGAGGTTCTGACCAACTAAAATCTAAGGTAACATAGAATTTTAATTTCTTTTCATAATTTCATTTCAATTTATATTATATGCATATATATATATATATATATATATTATAATAAGTTCCCGAAGAACTTATATTCCACACATCCTAGCAGGATGTATAAAATATTAATAAGTTCCTGAAGAACTTATATTTTGAACATCCCTATGGGATTTAAAAGAATTCCTGAAGAATTCTTGAAAAATATTTATTGATAGTTCCAGAAGAACTATAACAATCTATATTACTATCTGCATTGCTAATTTATATTACTACTTTGCTTTAAGATTTTATGCTTCTATTTTATTTTTCCTTTAAAAAAAATTAAATGATTGATAGCAAATTTATTTTATTATCCTTAGTTGCTATAGCACTGCATTACCACTGCCTTGCTTTATATATATAGCATCAATTTAATGTTTTGCTTTAGCACAGCTCCTGCGTTTCTATGATTGCAACATTTTATATTATTTTGCTTTCATGTTCTTTAATTTTGTGGGTTGCTATATATTGATGACCATATTGCTATTATAAATATTGCGTGCTTTAATTTCACGGTTGCTATATAATGATAACCATATTGCTATTATATTATTAAATATTGCTTATGTATGATCCATTTATTCCACTCACTGTGCATATATACCTGATTTTATATATTATTTGCTAGTTTATGTTGTGCCTTCTTATTTTTTTTATTTGCTAGCTATTCCACTTACTGTGCTGCGTGATTATTGTGCTTATTCTATTATCCATTCAACTGCTACATATCTATTACCACTATAATGACCACACTTTCCACTATATTATATGATTATACTTGACTTTATATCATTAAATATCTTATTTATTTATTTTTAGAATCAGAATTAGTATTTAATGCAATATATTTTATTATATATAAAAATGTTAATAAATAAGATAATATTTATAAGAATTGAACCCGGGTTAATACCTATGATAAGTTATCTTTCTACCACTAGACCACTAGTATTTAAATGATATTTTATGAAAATTTTTACCGGATCATTTATGTAAAATTTTATTTAAGTTGGTTTATAAGTTACTTTATCAATTTTTTATTTTTTTTAAAAATAAATATTACTTTTATAACACAAAAAAAATAAATATTACTCTTATAAGAAAATAAGATATAATAATCATTATTGACTTGTTATGATTATTGTTATTACCATCATAATAATAATTATAGTTAATATATTTATTGAAGTATTATCTAATTTATTATTTGTAATTGCTTGTATAGAAATAACTATGTCAAATATTATCAACGTTGAGTTCATGGCTCTTGACATATCTGGAAAAAACTATCTATCATGGACATTGGATGCTGAAATCCATTTAGATGCAAAAGGTCTTGGAGACACCATTAAAAATGGAAATTAGGCATCTAGTCAAAATAAAGCTAAAGCCATGATTTTCTTACGTCACCATATTCATGAAGGGTTAAAAAATGAATATTTAACAGTTAAAGACCCTCTCGTTTTGTGGAATAATCTAAAAGAGAGATACGAACATCAAAAGGATATAATTCTTCCAAAAGCCCGATATGAATGGATGTATTTGCGCTTTCAAGATTTTAAATCTGTAAATGAATATAATTCTGCAATGTTTAGAATTACTTCAAGATTGAAGTTGTGTGGAGAAAAGGTCACTGGAAATGATATGTTAAAAAAGACATTCTCCACTTTTCATGCATCTAATATGCTCCTGCAGCAGCAATATCGTCAAAAGGGCTTTACCAAATACTCAGAATTGATTACTTGTCTCCTTGTGGCTGAGCAAAATAATGAATTGCTTATACAAAATCATGAATCTCGTCCAACTGGAACTGCTCCATTCCCAGAAGTGAATGTAGCAACACACGATCATAATACTCATGGTCGTGGTCATGGCCGTAGCCGCGGTCGTGGACGAGGTAATGCTCGGGGACATGGTATTGGTCGTGGATATGGTTATGGCCGTGGTCATGGTCGAAATGATAAGAGATCATCATTTACATGGAAAAATAAAGAACATATGAAAAAAGGGACAGATGCTCAAAATAGCGAACAAACTAAAAATATCTGCTATCGTTGTGGTAGCAAGGGATACTGGTCTCGAGTTTGTCGCACACCAAAGCATCTCGTAGATCTATACCAAAAATCCCTTAAAAATAAAGGGAAAATAATAGAGACAAATTTTACCGGTATAGATGATGATTTCTCTGATTTTAGTGTTGATGATTTTCTTACTCTTCCTGAAGAAGAAATTGACCACTTGGTTGGAGAAGGGAGTGCCCCTAAATAAATTATTTTAATGTTTTATTTTGCTATAAATTTTGTCTTTATCAATAAAATTTTGTTAAATATTATTGTTAATTATATTTTTACTCATAATTTATTTTTATTTATTTAATGAAGAATGAATGCTCATGTGAATGATGAAGATATATGTCTTGCAGACAGTGCAACAACTCATACCATTCTAAAAAATGAGAAATATTTTTACCATATAGTAAAACAAGAAGCCAATGTTAATACTATATCTGGTAGTATAAATATATTTGAAGGCTCCGGTAGAGCCAGTATTTTGTTACCTGGAGGAACAAAATTACACATTGAAAGTGCATTATATTTTAAGAAGTCTCAAAGAAATTTGTTGAGTTTTAAGGATATCCGCAGAAATGGATATCATATTGAGACCACAAATGAAGGAAAAGATGAATATCTTTATATCACAAAGTTAATTTCTGATAAGAAATGTATATTGGAAAAATTACCTTCATTTTCCTCTGGTTTGTACTATACTTATATTAGTACAGTTGAAACAAATGTTATTGTAAACCAGAAGTTTACAAATAAGAATGACTTTGTTATCTGGCATGAACGATTAGGCCATCCTGGATCAATTATGATGCGAAAAATAGTTGAGAATTCAAATGGTCATTGTTTGTCCAGCAGACAAATTATGCAAACTAAGAATTTCTCATGTGCTGCTTGTTCTCAAGGAAAATTGATCATTCAGCCATCACCAATGAGAATTGGGAATGAATCACTCACATTTTTAGAGCGTATACAAGGTGATATTTATGGACCAATACACCCTTCATGTGGACCATTTAGATATTTTATGGTTTTAATTGATGCATCAATTAGATGGTCATATGTTTGCTTATTATCAACTCGCAACCAGACGTTTACGAGATTACTAGCTTAATTAATTCGTTTAAGAGCTCATTTTCCTGACTATCCAATTAAGAAAATACGCCTTGATAACGCTGGTGAATTCACATCTCAATCATTTAATGATTATTGTATGTCCATTGGAATTGATGTTGAACATCCTGTAGCACATGTTCATACACAAAATGGACTTGCTGAATCATTGATTAAACGTTTGAAATTGATAGCAAGACCATTGTTAATGAGATCAAAACTCCCAATTTCAACTTGGGGACATGCAATCTTGCATGCGACAACACTTATTCGCATCAGGCCTACAAGTAATCATGAATATTCCCCTTTACAATTGGTTCATGGTAAAGAACCAAATATTTCCCATCTAAGAATCTTTGGAAGTGCGGTATATGTTCCTATTTCTCCTCCACAACGCACTAAGATGGGACCTCAAAGAAGGTTGGGAATATATTTTTGATATGAAAGTCCATCTATAATAAAATATCTTGAACCTTTAACAGATGATTTATTTACAACTCGTTTTGCTGATTGTCATTTTAATGAATCTGTTTTCCCACCATTAGGGGGAGAAAATAAACAGTTGGATAAAAGGATTAGCTGGAATGAGATATCTCTATCACATCTTGATCCTCGAACAAAGCAATCTGAACTAGAAGTTCAGAAAATAATTAGTTTGCAAAATTTAGCAAACCAATTGCCTAATGCATTTGCTGATCCAAAAAGAGTTACTAAGTCACATATACCAGCTGTTAATACTCCAATAAAGATTGATATCCCTGAAGGACAATCTAAAATTGCAAATGAGTCTGAAGCCAAAGTAAAACATGGTAGACCTGTTGGTTCTAAAGATAAAAATCCTCAGAAAAGAAAAGTAAATAAAGAGGATGGTCGAATCGAGGATATAAAGACTCCAATAGAGTCTCTTAACATAATCAAGGTTTCAAATCTAGAAGAAACCAAGGTACCTGAAATTGACAAGAATAAAGAGATCTCTATAAATTATGTCATGGATGGAATACAATGGAATCGACAAAAGGTCGATGTTGATGAAATTTTTGCATTCAAAGTAGCTCTTGATATTATAAATGATGATAAGAATCATGAGCCAAAATCTGTTAAGGAATGTGCACAAAGAAATGATTGGCTAAAGTGGAAAGATGCAATGCAAGAAGAGTTAAACTCACTTGCAAAACGAAAAGTTTTTGGGCCTGTAGTCCAAACACCTGCAGGTGTAAAACCCGTTGGATATAAATGGGTTTTTACGAGGAAAAGAAATGAAAATGGTGAAATTGTACGATATAAAGCAAGACTTGTTGCACAAGGTTTCTCACAAAGACCTGGTATTGATTTCGAAGAAACATATTCACCAGTGATGGATGCAACTACTTTTCGATACTTAATAAGTCTGGCAATCCGTGAAAGGCTTGACTTACGCCTTATGGATGTTGTTGCAGCATATTTATATGGCTCACTTGAAAATGACATCTATATGAAACTCCGTGAAGGATTTAATTTGCCTGAAGCATACAAGACAAATCATCGAGAAAATTATTCAATTAAATTAAATAAATCTCTTTACGGACTAAAACAATCTGGACGTATGTGGTATAATTGCCTCAGTGAATATCTGTTGAAAGAAGGGTATAAAAATGACCCGATTTGTCCATGTGTTTTTATGAAAAGATTGGGAAAAGAGTTTGTTATAATTACAATTTATGTAGATGATTTAAACATCATCGGAACTCCAGAAGAGCTCTTAAAGGCTGTAAATTGCTTAAAAAAGGAATTCGAGATGAAAGACTTGGGAAAAATAAAATTTTGTCTCGGATTCACTAGTGCAAAAAAGACTTATAACATCGGTTTTTTTGGACTTTTCACATCGGTTTTCAAACCGATGTGGATATGGCCGATGTGAAATATAAGGACTTTTCACATCGGTTTTTAAACCGATGTGGAAAATATATGTAACATCGGTTTTTTGAGAAAACCGATGTGAAAAATGGACTTACCACATCGGTTTTTGGGAGAAACCGATGTTAAATTGGATCTTACCACATCGGTTTTTTATAAAAACCGTTGTGAAATTTGAACTTACCACATCGGTTTTGATAAAATCAGTTGTGGATTTGGAACTTACCACATCGGTTTTTTATAAAAACAGTTGTGAAATTTGGACTTATAACATCGGTTTTGAGAAAAACCGATGTGAAAAATTATTTTTTTTTAAATTTTTTTAATTGTTTCATTATAAACGAATTTTAAAGAAACCTGGACATATGATTTCAGCATTCATCCCAACTATATTAATTTTTCTTGTCAATTCCTGGGCATACATTTATACAACACAGAAAACAAATATATCAACACCAATTAACATCATATGTCAATCAATATATATATAACACCAAACATTGTTTTATACATAGTTTAGGTCAGAATTTCATACATAATATATACAAAATTTAAACACTTGTGTTGATCATAATCTAGCTACTTGAAGAAGATATGTTGCCCAACGCTTACGAACCACATCAATTTCATCAGAAGTGAATGGTTCCTTGTTGCTAAAAACCTACAAGTATGTGATGTCAGAATATGCATTTAACTACTAGAAAATGCTTCCTTCTTTAAATCATTTCAATACCTGTATCCAATTATCCTTAATGTTCCCTATTATGACATTGAGCATGTGTCCCATGACATAATAACCACAATGGTTGCTGCCCGATGATTGTTTATTAGCCTAAAATTAGGAACAAGTAAACTTTGCATCAAATTCTTAAACCTCATCAAGTCATGTCTAGGCATAAAGGCAACATAGAGTTAATGTAACATAAAGTGACTTACTCTTAGGATTATCCATTCAAGCTTCTTCCTAGTCATAGGTCGTGACCCTCCCAAAACATTACAAGCATCCAAGGCTCTGTAGTATAAAAACAACCAACAAGTTAAAATTAAGAATTCTCAAGAACACCTACAAGTTAACAAAACACTTACAAGTTAATAGCACCCTTAATGTTTTTCCCTGGTTGTTTCCATAATGAGCAAAAGAAGACAACAACATTTTGTTTGGGACAAATAATGATCAATTGCCAATGGTTCCTGTCAGATCACAAAAGAAATGAGGAAGTTTACACAAAAACACATGTATAATAATACTTGAAATTTAAGGTTGTACTAACAATTCATAATATGGAGCTAAAAAAAAGTCATGAGAACTTGTGGATATCCTATGTTGAATATATGCCCGGATTTGATCTATACTATTTCCTGTGTCTTGGATGTGCTCAGGCTCAAGGAAGCTATAATCATGACATCCATTAATATTGCAAAGGTTGTGTAAATACCTAAAATATAAACAAACATAATTGGATCACATATATGTATTTGTAATAGACATTTAAAAAATTAACTAGTAATAAACTCACATCAACCATAATTGGAGCACAGATATGTTTAGCATCTCTTTTCCCATTAGAAATTCCAAAATATCTTGCTGGGTAATAAAGAAAGAGATTGGAGAGTCCTTGCCTATGGCACTAGCATCTAGAAGGATCAGTTATGTAAAACACTTGTTTGGCTTGGGATGCCATGATGAAAGGTTCATCCTCATAGGCTACTTTGCTAAGTTCCACCAAGGTAAACCCTATTTCATCTTTCTTTACACCAATGTTACCATCAACCCACTTACATTTGAAAACAGGAACTCTAAATTTAATATAGTCAACTTCCCAAATCTCCTCAATGACTCCATAATAGGGGATGGATGCCACAGTTGGATTCCTATCCTTTGCACTGGAAAAGTGAATAGATTCAGCAATTAGCATCACACCACTATTTTGCACCCGACTATTGTCATCTTGAGACTTGGTGTAGAAGGTATAATCATTAAGATAATAACCACTCCAACACACAACATCAAAGTTAGGACCGCTTGCTAGCCATTTCAATGTCTCTGAGGCAGATGCATCATTCACCACTTGTCCTTTGAACCAATTAAGAAAAGTTTTATTATGCTCATTCACCAACCATTTTTCAGTCATGCGAGGATTTTTTGCCTTCATAATATTCTTGTGCCTAGATATGTATGGTAGAACCTCATCAGTGTTGTTCAAGATGTATAAATGTGCTTGTAGGACCTCCTCACGTGGCTTACTCTTGATAGAGAAACCCCGAATGCCATTTCCTTCTCTGAAGCGAGGCTTTGGTACTCCAATTGAGTCCACACCTGACAAATAATCAGTACAAAATTCAATAGCTTCTTCTGCAATATATCTTTCAACAATAGAAGCTTCCGGACGATACTGATTCTTGACATACCCCTTTAAAATTTTCATGTATCGCTCAATTGGGTACATCCATCTCAAATAAACTGGGCCACAAATACTAATCTCCCTGACTAAATGAACAATTAAGTGCACCATGATGTCAAAAAAAGAAGGTGGAAAATACATCTCCAATTGGCACAATATAACCACTGCATCATTTTGTAATTCAACCAATTTCCCAGGGTCAATCACTTTACTACATATAGCATTGAAGAAAAAACATAACTTGGTTATGGTCAATCTGACATTTTTGGGCAAAATGTCACGAATAGCTACTGGTAATAATTGTTGCATTAACACATGGCAATCATGAGACTTTAGACCAATTAATTTGAGGTCTTTCATTGAAACAAGTCTTCTGATATTTGACGAATAACCTTGTGGAACTTTCACGCCATGTAAACATTGACATAAACTTTTTCTCTCATTTTTTGATAGTGTATGACAAGCTGGTGGCAAGTATGTCCGCTGACCTATAGTTACTGGAGCCAAGGAATCCCGTATGCCCATGTCAACCATATCTCGACGAGAAGTCACCCCATCCTTTGTCTTTCCTGGGATATTGAGAAGTGTTCCAATAACACTATCACATACATTTTTCTCCACATGCATCACATCAATACAATGCCTTACATCAAGAGAACGCCAATAAGGGAGGTCAAAAAAGATAGATCTTTTCTTCCATATATTTTTTTCTTTAACCTGACGATTCTGCTTCTTTCCCAAGACAACATTGAAGTCTTTTACCTTTTCATAAACCTGATCTCCTGTCAACGCCACAGGAGCAATTTCATTCTCTTGAGATCCATGAAAAGCTTTTTTTAATTTACGATACGGGTGATCATGTCTGAGAAATCTCCTATGCCCAAGGTAAACTGTTTTCTTTCCATGATACATTTGACGGTAACATGTTCCTTCTTCACATATAGGACATGCCTTATGTCCTTTAACACTATATCCGGATAAGTTACCATATGCTGGGAAGTCATTTATGGTACAAAAGATCATGGCACGTAACTTGAAGTATTCACAAGAGTACGCATCAAATACATCTATGCCTTCCTCCCACAACATTGTTAAGTCTTCAATTAAGGGTCTTAAATATACATCTATGTCATTCCCTGGTTGTTTAGGGCCCGAAATCATCATAGACAACATGATGTACTTTCGTTTCATGCATAGCTGAGGGGATAGATTGTAGACAACCAACAAAACAGGCCATGAACTGTGTATACTACTTAGGCTACTATAAGGATTCATTCCATCTGTAGCAAGTCCAAGCCGAAGATTTCTGGGTTCCTTGCCAAAAATAGGAAATAACTGATCAATCTTCTTCCATTGTAAAGAATCTGCTGGATGACGAAGCTTTCCATCTTGATTCCTGTCTTCAGAATGCCACCTAAGACTTTTTGCATCATTCTTGTTCGCAAACAATCGTTTGAACCGTGGAATTATTGGTAAATACCATAAAACTTTTGCAGGAGGATTTTTGGTACTCACATCATCACCAGATTCACCATTTTTCACCTTATATCGTGATTCACCACATACAGGACACTCATGCAGCATTTCATACTCTTTTCTATACAAGATGCAGTCATTTGGGCATGCATGTATTTTTTTATAGTCCATACCCATGGGACATATAACCTTCTTTGCTTCATAGGTACGATTAGGTAGTGTATTCCCTTCTGGGAGTATTTCCTGATGCAACAACCTAAGTAATTCAGTGAAACTTTTATCAGTCCATCCATTCTTCGCCTTCAGATTAACTAGCCTTAACACTGCTTCCAGTCGTTTCAGTTTACACCCTACATACAAAGGCAAATCCGCACCCCGATTTAAATTATCATACACATGTGCTCTTTCAAATGATTCGCGTCCAATGTCTCGTATCATGTCTTCCAACCCATCATTCATTTCTTCATTCACTTCTTCTGTTTCAGACACAGTTGGTATCAACATCAATTCCCCATGCCATGTCCATGTCGTATAATTCTTGCAAAACCCATGACATATGACATGATCTCTAATTTCCTCAACACTTAATCGTTTTACATTCAAACATTTCACACATGGACAATAAAATCTCCCATTATTGTTAGGAACATTTCTCTGAGCAAATTCCAAAAAAGCTTCCACCCCGACTGCATATTCATTAGTTGTTCGTCTAGCATTAATCCAACTCCGATCCATTGGTACTAATGTTCTAAAATCAACATCAAAACATCAATGGACATTAATGACCCGCTAAAATATGGTATGAATTAAGCAACATAATGTTCTTGCTTAAACAACCTAAGTTACTAGGCTAATGTGCAAACTAAGTTACTAGTAAATATGCAAACTAAGTAAATAAGTAATTTAACAAAAATGTTATACACACCACCTATGTTAACCACAAAAAAGAACCATATCCAATACAACTCAATATCCAACACACCTTCATACACACTATTTTTAACACAAACATACCAAATTTTATATTTAAGTTCTCCTAGGCATTTTAAGAAACATGTTCAAGGCACTCAACCTCAACTATACATATACACATGGTCAAAGCAAATAACCATTTTCAACTAGACATTTTAACAAACATGTTAAGAGCAAAGTTATTATTCCATCACCATACACACCTACACATGTTCAAGGCAAAAACCCATTTTAAACACAAAAAATAAACCATTTCAAACACAGTTAAAGCTCACAATAATGGAGTTAAAGATGCGGAGTTTAAGAAGCTCACAATAATGGAGTTGAAGAAGATGGAGAGAAGAAGGTTGAGAGAGGCACACGGTGGGAGAAGGTTGAGCCACGTTACTTGAAGAACTCGTTGTTGTTGCAAAATGGAGAAGGTTGAAGTTGAACAATGTTGCTGTCGTGAAATGGAGAAGGTTGGAGTTGAATATGTTGCTGTCGAAATAGAGAAGGTGAATGTTGCTGTCTCGTGAAATGGAGAAAGGTAAGTGCAGCCCGCGTGTATTATTTTTGGTTCATCTTCCACAACGGTTTTATTAAAAACCGATGTGGAGCCCGTCTCAATTAAGTTTGGAGCCCGCGTGCAGTTTCAATTTTGGTCCTCTTCCACAACGGTTTTCTTACAAACCGATATGGACTGCAACGAAAATGTTTTAACATCGGTTTTCTGTAAACAACCGATGTGAAATCATGCACTTTACACATCGTTTTTTAAAACCGATGTGAAATGATTTGCTAATATTTTCAAAAATGCCACCGCGCTAATATTTAACAACGGTTTTGTGTAAAACCGATATGAACGTTTGTATATATTTTCAAAAATGCCACCGAATTGATTTTTCACATTGGTTTTTGTAAAACCGTGGTGAATCCAACGTTGTGAAAGGGTACTTTTGCACTAGTGATTACAATTAGAATATTTAAAGGAAGGAATCTTAATGCACCAGAAGACTTATACTGAAAAGGTGCTAAAGCGATTCTATATGGACAAATCACACCCATTGAGCAGTCCAATGGTTATAAGGTCACTCGAAGTAAGCAAAGATCCTTTTCGACCTCAAGAGAAAAATGAAGAACTACTTGGTCCTGAAGTACCATATCTCAGTGCAATTGGTGCACTGATGTATCTTGCTAGTCATACACGACCTGATATATCATTTGCTATCAATTTGTTAGCAAGACATAGTTCTTTACCCACAAAAAGGCATTGGAATGGGATTAAACACATATTTTGATACCTTAGAGGAGCAATGGACATGAGTTTATTTTTCCCATATGTATCTAAGGCAAACCTAATTGGTTATGCAGATGCGGGGTATTTGTCTGATCCTCATAATGGTCGATCACAAACAGGATATTTGTTCACATGTGATGGTACAACAATTTCATGGAGATCCATAAAACAAACGATTACAACAACATCATCTAATCATGCTGAAATTCTAGCATTACATGAAGCAAGTCGAGAATGTGTTTGGTTGAGATCTATGATTCAACATATTCAAGAAACTTGTGGCTTGCATGCTGGAAAATTACCACCAACAATCTTATGTGAAGATAATGCAGCTTGTATCTCCCAGTTAAAGTAGGGTTATATTAAAGGAGATAGGACAAAGCATATTTCACCAAAATTTTTCTTTACTCATGATCTTATAAAAAATGGTGAAATAAATGTCCAGCAAGTCCGATCATGTGAGAATCTAGCAGATATCTTTACAAAATCATTACCAACCAAAGTCTTTGAGCAACTAGTACAGAAGATTGGTCTTCGACGCTTACATAAGTGTTCTGATGAGGGGGAGAATTAAATATTTGTAATTTAATTATTTTTCATGAATATACTTTGTAAAGAATGTTGTACTCTTTTTCCTTCACTAGGTTTTTATCCCACTTTCCTAGTAAGGTTTTAACGAGACACATTCTAAAATATGGACATTCAAAGGGGAGTATTATATATATTTTATTGTGGATGTCCCCTTTTGAGTTCTATAAATAGAACTCATAGCAATGCATAATGATACACTTCTTCTCTCCAACTCTCAATTACTTTCTCTTCAATTTCACTACTCTCTTCATTCTCCTTTCTTCATTTTAAGTCCATTTTCTTCTCTATTTTTCTCTCTAATTTCATAACAGAGATATCAATTTTAACCACTAATTTTTTCTGTCACTAACTTTTTTTTAGTGAAATAGATATGTATTAAAAAATGACATACATCTACATAGTTGTGGACCTATATAAAGTAAGCGCAAGTGGTCGTGGTTAAAGGCTAAAATTAAATGATTCCTTTTCATCTGTTGAGTGGGATAAAACTCCAAAATCTGTTTGAGATCTTTGCAATTCAATTTGTTTGTATGATGGTTTGGGTTTTCTCCTTACACCCTCTATATATTAATAAATATTATTTTGCGGACAAAAAAAGATGGCTTATCATGGTCATTCATTGATAATTCTTTTATGACGGAGAAAACCATTACAATGACCACATGTGGAACTTGCTGAATGTGGAACTCGGCATTCAGCAAGAAAGGCACAAAATACCTGTGATATGCTAAGCAAAAAGGGACCTAAAGAAGCTTAAAAGCCACAGATGAACGCGAAAATAGTTTAATTAGTTGAGGAGAATATATGAATTATTGTGAATCTTATACTATTATTTTTTATTTTTTATTTTTTTAGGAAAAAAAAGTCTGGAGAGAGTATGTTAAAAACTCTGGTGATTAACTAAATTTAATAATTTACAATGATGGTATCCATATATCAATTAACCATATCCAAACACCATTTGAAATCATTTTATATTCTCTATTCTCTTTTTTTTTCTATATTTCTATATATCATTTTAGATGAATAGGGAATGATGACAATAAAATGGAAGATAAATTTTTCCCCTGTTCAGCTGAATAGAAAATGAAATGAGATGAAAAAATGGTGGGGTTCACTGCCATGTTATTTCCTTCCAAAAATAAATGGAAAGAAAAGAGAGGTGGATTTTTTTGGTTTTTTTTAATATTTAATAATTTAATATAAATTATTAAAATGTAAAAGAGTAAAAATAGTTTTATATATTAAAAACTATTATAATAAAAATTTATTTAAAAAGTTAAATTGATCAATCTTCTTTATTATTGAATTTTTTCACTTCTTCCCCATTTTTATCAATTTAACCAACATATTTTTTTATTTCATTTCTGCATTATGTCTCTCTTGCTATTTCTTTTATTCTTATGGTGTTTGGTTTCTGTTTTTAGTTTTAATTATAAAATTATTATTATATATCGTGTATTAAAAAATTTATATAAAAAATGAAAACAAGAAATAAAAAATCAGTATTTTCTTTACAAAATTTTAAAAAACAAAAAATATAATGATAATTTTATAATAAAAACTGAAAACAATAAATAAAAATAAAAACCAAACTTCATGTTTCATCTTTTTGAATCCAAGCTTATTGTAAAAACCAAGGCTACACTTATATTTTTCCAATATTTTAGTTTCATTAGTAAATATTTACAATTTACAATACATTCTCATAGTACTCTCGCCACCTTCTGCATCCTCAAAACTCAAAGGGCATCAATTTGCAAGGTCGCATCGTTTCATAAAATGGGTTATGTACATGTACATTACACAACAACACGCTTATTAGCCGAATAATTAACACCCCTTCAACCCAAAAATGTAAATGTTTACTCACTCCAAACATGGCATATGAATTAACCATCATAAATTCTCACCATCTTCATCACAAACTCTTTCGATCCAAAGCCACGCACACATTCACTCTCATTTTGCTATTTTCCATCATTGCTATGTTTTTCAAGCACAGACGAAGAGAGAAAAAGGTGGAGAACAATCATGAGAACACTTCAGAGGACACAACGGTTCCAAACAAGTCCCCATCATCTTCCCCTGAACGCTATGATAATTCTTATGAGGGGGATGAAGGAGGAACCATGTTGAAAACCGCTATACAAGTGCGGGATGAACTTGGAGGTTCTGAAGAAGAAGAAAATGGTGTTGCAGGTGATGTGGTGACCATGGCCCCTGCGGGATTGGTAGTGGTTGGTGACGGTGATGTCGTGCAAAGTGGTGTAATTGTGAGTGAGGGTTTGATGGGAAGAAAGAGAAAGGGTTGTGAAGTGAGAGACCCTCCCATTCGAAGACCTAGTTGCCCTCTCTGCAACAGAGAGTTCTCGACTTGGAAAGGTGCTTTTGGTCACATGCGCAAACACCCTGATCGTGCGTATCGTGGTTTCTTCAAGCCTCCTGTTTTTGGCTCCACATCCTCCAATGATGTTAACAAGGGTAACATCTAATCTAACTAATACATTTTGTTTATCTTATTCCACTTAAAATATATATAGGATGTATCATATAAAAAATGTTACGTAAGAGTAAAAGAAAAAAACTTGTATAGTACAACTATACAATGAATAGTTGAGATTAATCATAAGTTTTTTTAAAAGTTATATAACTTTTTAATATAAATTTTAAAAACTTCTAATTTCTTATATGACTTATATTTATTTCTCTCACTTTAACCTAAAAAATCTTTTATATACGTTAATGTTTATGTGTGTTGTGGTTACTATATTTGTCTATATATAAGTTCAGTTCAGGGCAGTAGTTACTGTTTCTTCGGTGTTGAATATAAGAAAATATTAACGAACAATACTTTATCAGATTTTTTTATCTGAAAAAATAATTGGACTAATAAAATAATTAATTGGTAATGGTTTAGGGTTTCAAAAACTAATATAACATTTTCTAAATTTACCTTTACCAACTTAATTAATATTTAATTATGGTTTATAACTTCTTGTAATTAATAATGATAAATAATAAAATATCAAATATTTCATAAAAATTGCAACGCCTTATTTAATTTTTTAATTTAATAAAAAAGTAAAAATTTGATTTTTAAAATAATTTTTTATTATATTTAATGAAGATAAAGGAAAGAAAAAATCATATTAAATACTATTACAAGGAGAATAGCAATTAATATGATAAGGTTTGTTCATAGATGTGAGTAATATTATATATATATATATATATATATATATATATATATATATTCCACATGAAAGGGAGTAGTTTTTAGTATAAATATTTAGGTTAAGCTTTAATTTTCAAGATTTTATAAAAAGAAAAAATTCGATTCTCAAAATTATATATACTATATTAAATTTAATGAAGAAGAGATAATAAGGAAATGGAAAAAGTCATATATTAAATAAAGATTATTTAATAGGATAAAATTAGTTAAGATTTATAGTTTGAATAAAAGAACTAAGTTTTTTTTCGCTTATATACTAAGTTTTTAGTATATATATTTAGGTTCGCTTTAATTATTTGTTGAGTAGAGGTCGCCTTTCATATATACTGAGTTAAACTTTTTTGTTTTTTTTCAAAATGTTATATTGAAAATAAAATTTATTTAAATAAAAAGTTTAATTTTTTTAAAATATATTTTCAAAACTATGTAAAAAAACTATATTTTAAAGTAAAAATATTTTTAAAATTTTAAATAAAACAGTTTATACTTTTCAACTTTGAATTGTAAAGTTACTCTTTTTATTTTTACCAAAAACTAAGAACTTTTAAAATTAAGAATTACACTTAGCTTTAAGCATGATAAAAATATACATTAGAATCATCATATTATTTATAATATCATCTAATAAATACTAAATAAACACGAATAAATAAAGATTCAAATAGGAATTCTTATATGAACAAAAAACTACCATTAAAATTTGGGTATAAGGAGTATGGCAGCTCGTATATATAAAAGATGTGGTTACGATAAATGGCAGGTGATAGTGCAGAGAATAACGCTACTCATGAGGGAGGGTATGGGAAAAAAGGCTCAACATCTTCACCTGCAGAGACGAATACTGCTACTGGTGAGGGGTTAATGGATAGAGCAAAAGGTTCAACATCTTCAACTGCTGAGGGAATGGATAGAGAAAAAGGCTCAACATCTGCTCCTATTGGAAGGATTGAGTTTGATTTGAACCAACTATACGGTGAAGCGGCGTTGTCTGATCGTGCTGCTGCTGAGCCTGCTCAACAATTTATCGCTGAGGAGGGAAATGTGTTAGGATTTGACTTGAATGAGATGGCTCCTGCTGAAGATGATGTCAATGAATGAAGAAGACAATTTTGTACATATAGACTTAAGGTTGGAATAAATATGCCATAATATTTAGTTTGCTTGGTAAAGGATGAGACCATGGTGGACTAGTCAATTCTGCTTCATTAATTTTCTGAATTCACTGTGTAAAATGGCTTGGATCAAGTACAAGCCCTAAGATTATATATATGCATATACTTGATGTTCGAATTCAGTTTCTCATATACATTAATATTGCTTGCGGTCAAGTAATGAAAACAGGTTTTTGCCGCTGTGGGTTTGGTTCATATGATTGATCTTCTGTTCCCCAGGACTTAACACGCAATATGTAAAATTCCACCCTAAATTATTGTACAGGTTGTAGTGGTATTTTTTATTTTACATGGGGTGATTCTTTTCCTAATCTAAACTTTAAAAAAAATGAAACATGTTTCTGTTTCATTTTTTGCTTCTCTTTATACTTGCTGGCATACAGACATACATATGCGGTTAAGCAATGAATTATATGACTTTTTCTGCTTGTGTTTCTTGGATCAGTATACGAGAATCCCTTGGGATTAGGTCATATATTTATTTTGCATTAGACGAAAATCTTTTCTTATTACTTAGGGACTAATTTTTTTGAACTTCATTCTTGTTTTTATATAAGTTTTTTTATTACAAAATATTTATTTTCTTTCTCCATAATTTTTGTGCACTCTTTATTTTGACAGATTATAAGTCATAGTTACCAACCTGGCTATAATTGGTTTGTAGGGTTTAACTAGTATATAACTAGACACATATGACGTATGTGTTTTCTTTCTCCCGTACTTCCTAAAATGAAGATTTTATATACTCCATCATTTATTAGTTTATACAAATTAAGTGATATATTATATTTGTTGCTAAATTTTGCATAGACAAGGGGAAAAGAGAATTTTTAGTTAAATCTCTCCAACATTACTCTGAAAACCAACCATCTATCTGATTATTAATATTAGTCATATATATTATTTGAGAAACTTCAAATAACAACTAAACAAGGACTTGTGGAAAAATTTGGTGGTATATATCATGTTAAAAATTTGGATCGATTCAATTAAATGTCCTGGAAAAAGTGGAGATCGTTTTAAAAGATCAGAATGTTGTGTGGTATATATTATGAACTTTTAGTATATATGACGTAATGAATGTTGTAAAGGTATGATGTTAAAAAAGCATTAATAAATTTTGGTAATGTATTATGGTTGATGTAATTCCGTTAAAGATCTATTATTTTTTTCTTGCATAGCGTACCCTGGTTCTAGGGTTTGTATGCGGCGGTGAATGTCCGTTTTGTCGTGGCTGTGGCTGATGAATTCTTCAAATTCCATCAAGGTCAATCATTCTCGGATAGGATTAAGTGTTTGTTTAACTAGTTAAAAATTTAAATTAATAATTGAAATATTATTTTAATTAAATTAGAGATATTTAGATGAGTAGTATTTTTTTGATTTTCAATCAGTTGAAACACCATCATCACCACTAAAAACTTTATAATATATATGTAATTCTTCTAACATTTATGAAAAATACTATGCATTAATATTTTAAATATGTTTATTTTATATTTATATATTTCATATTTTTTGTTATAAAAAAACAAATATTATTTTATTAAATTTGAGATTAATTAAATTAAAATATCTCAAAAAATTACAAGTTGTATATATAAAAATTTTACAAGTTTTACCTAAATAATTAAACATGTTCTTTTATGTTATTTTACATTTGTGACAACTAGTTTTACCGAATATTTCTAATACAATTAGTTAGTTTATCAATGTTTAATTTTCAACTTTCAACTTTTAATTAGTTTTTCAGCTATAATTTTACTGAACAAACACTTGAAGGGGAAATTACTCAATGGTGAGTAGGGTTGTTACTCAAAATTCTTTCAACTCTCGTGCCTTCAAAAGCACGATGATTAATATTTGGAGAGCCAGGGGGTATATGGAGGTTAACGGCATAGAAAATAATATGTTCACCTTCGTATATATATTTTTTCAGTGAAGGATCCGGGAGAGTGTTTTAAAGGGATGTCCATGCATCTTTGATAAATATGTTGTTGCATTAGAGAAGCTAGATGATGAAACAAACCATACTGAGGTGTCTTTAAATCATGTATAATTTTGGGTAAGAGTATATGAATTACCTTTGAATATGAAAATGAAAAGGAATGGCAAAGGTGGTCAGGGAGTTTTTTTGGTGGTTATCTTGGTTAAGATTCACATCATGATAAGAGGTTAGGGCGTAGCCTTCATGTTCTAGCAAAAGTATATGTGACGAAGTCACTCAAACATGGAACTAAATTGCAGGGAAATAATAAGAATCTAATTTGAATTTCCATTAAATATGAAAGACTACCCAATTTTTACTACTCTTGTAATGGTATATTAGATCACACCTTAAAAGATTGTGAACAAAGGAAGGGTGAAGATATGGGGAGGAGGACAGTGCTAATTTGCCTTTTGGCTACTAGCCTCCATTGAAAGACACCATGATCCATATGCCAAAAAATTAGTAGTAAAGAGGTGTTGGAAGATAATGCGGTGGATATGGCTGAATTACTCATTTTCTTTCTTTCTTCTGAGCTTCATTTATAATTGATCCTCTTTCACTTGTTAAAATATTAGAGGATTCAACACATACTTGCTTTCGTCATGGACAAAGAAATAAGTGTTAGTAGCACCATCATAAATAATTCTCTTATCATATTATCATAGTCTATTGAGCAAGAGGGGTGAAGGTTTCCATAGGAATAACATCACAAACAACCTTATCCTTATAATTTCCAATGGAAAAGTGGAGTTTAACTTGCTCACTCCTAATTCACCTTCATCATTTAGCCATTGAAGCTTATATGATTTAGGGTGTGGGGTAATCTTAATGTGGAGTGGTGGCTAGCACAATTGACTCATCTAGATGTGGGATATGAATACCTAAAAGTCTCCTAATCATCAAAAGGTCTCCCTTTTTCCCCCAACAAGTTCACTATCATAACTTTCACTACTTGAGTCATCACTAGAAGATGGGGAAGATTCCTTTTGACTTGAGTAAAGCTCTTTTCCCCAAAGACCAAGGTCTTTTTGGTGGGGCATTAAGAGGCAATATGACCACTTCCTAAATATCTGAAGCATTTAATGAAGCTAGACTAGATGTAGAGGGTTGGGAGGTTGGGTTGGTCTTTTTGGATGGTCTAGAGTATAAGGGTTTTTTCTTTCTCCCCTTTAGTGCATCTCAGATTTCACCCTAGGAGAGAAAGTGCTCACTCATTTTTTCTTTTTGCCCTTCCACTTGGGCTTATAGTCCCCTCTTCTATAGGATCCCTATAATTCAATTGACTCCACTTTGGTACATTCACGGAGAAGCTTCTCAAGATCAACATGAAGCAAAAGCTCCACATTTCTCTTAATCTCTATATTTAGACCATGGAGAAACCTATGTGTTAGGTTCTCTTTATCCTTTTTTACATTGGCCCTAATCATGGTAATTTCAAGGGCCTTGTAGTATTCTTCTACATTCTTTATTCCTCGTGTGAGTCTATTGAACTTGACCAATAACTCACCTCTATAGTAAGAGGGTACATATATATCTCTTTCTTAACAAACCCTTAAGGTCATCCCACTAATCTAAAGGAGACAATTATGCCTTCTTCCTATCTTTACAAAGTTGGGTCCACCAAATAAGAACATAGTTTTGGATGACTAAGGTAACAACTCTCACCTTTTTCTTATCACTTAGGTTATGAGAGTTGAACAGTTACCCTACTTTTATTTCTTATTTCGAGTATGCCTCAACATCACTTCTTCCATAAAGGGAGACACCTTAAGTCTTATTTCCCTAAGCCTCTATATCATTGGCCTACCTTCATCATGTTTCTCTTCTTTACCACTCCTATCTCTATGGTTCCTATGCCTTGTATGAGGCCTTCTTACCTCAAGATCTTCTAACTAAATATTTATTAAATTATACTATATAAAAAAATAATGGATAAATAACTTTCCATCAATTCGGGAAAGCCAGCATATGGCTAACTACTTATGGTATACGTAATATGACACCTTTATTGCTACTCCAATTGTGTTTATTGCAATTCTAGACTACCTTATATTTGAGCTTGTTCCACTCAACGAGTAGGCCATCCTATGCAACCTCCTCAATCCATAGGGGTTGTTGGGGGTCTGACCATCAAGACCTTCTCTATGGGCCTTAGTATGTTATTGACGTATACCCTCTCGACCTTCAGAAACACGGCCTTTATTACATCCTCATGCTCAAGTGTGATAGTCAAATCCTTTTGCAATTGACAAACAATATATAGACTATTATAAACATTAATAAATGACAAGTAAAAGTAACGTACCAATCACTTCCTTTACCATAATTCAATATCAACCTTAAGAACGAACGTCCAGTCCTCTCATGGTCCATTGAAGTATGATTGAATGACCTTTCGTAGCTCGATAATACCATCATTATTTAGTTTGAAGGAACCATTTCAAAACAAATAATTGTCAATCTTAAAAGTAAAACTAAATATTAAATTTAAAATACAAAAATTATAAAGTATTCCCTTATATAAGGGTAAGAATAATCTTCCCAAAAGCATGCTATGAAGGAGACCTACTCTAAAGTTGGACCCTCAAAACATCTAAGAGTGTGAAGTACCAATATTCAGATCCCTAGTAACCTTATCCTATTGCTAGAGGTAATCTTACCACTGCTACTGGAACCTATCATTAAATAAAGCTTAAGCTAGTGATCTTAGTTAGGACGTAAGCGACATCTTGAACGTCCTCAAACCCCTCATCCCTCTAAGAGTCTGGATCATTTGGATGATAGGCTTTTACCTGTCTCTAATTGTAATAGGGGCATTTACACATTCATACAATCGACCTGGTCTGACCATCTTTTTGAACAGATTTTTGAGGCCACCAAGTATCAATAGCTTTTCCTTCCGATGGTCACCCCCTCCATAGTTGTCTAAAAATATGTTAAGTATTAAAAAGCAATATAAATTATTATCATTTAGTTTTGAGACTAACTAGGTCTTGTTTTGCTTATGATGTGGTTTCATAACATTAGCAGGTTGCTTTCTAATATTGGCATTAAACTGGTCAAAGTTATCTATGTTGTTCAAGTAGTCTCAATACTCAAGAGGGGGGTGAATTGAGTGTTAAAAACTTTTCTTTAGAATGCCTTTGAAATTGATTCCTTTTTCACAAAATATGCTTGTATGTAAGAGATAGCAAGTGTAGTACAAGAATCAATATAAAACAATATGCAAATGTCACTTAGGCAATATATCAAACACTTGGTGTGCAATACTTTAACTTAGCCTAGTTACTCAAGTTCAATCAATGGAGTCATAATCAAATCAATATGCCAAGCAAGTATAACAAGTAAATGCAAGAGAGTAGGGGAAGAGAAGCTTGCAAACCAATTTAACGAGTTCCACCAACCCGGTGTACGTGTCGCCTTCAAGTAACCCACTTGAAGGATTTCCACTATTGAAGTTTAGATATACAAGCTATGAGCAATTGAAGCTTCCTAGTTTTCCATACTCAAGAACTCAATCCTCACTAGCACAAGGGTAACCCACCCAATCTCTTAAACTCTCAATACCCAAAGGTTGAACCCCAACCTTTGTGACCACTCAACCTAGAGTGAAAAACCTTAGTGTTTTGGTGTTTGGATTTACAATCAATTGACTCTCTTAATAGAGTAGATAAGCAAATGAAAAGCTCTAAAATTGATAACTCTCAATAAGAGAGGATTTACAAATTTAAGCTCTAAGTTTCAAAAATTGAAACTATACAAAGAAATAGAATTAACAAGACTCAAGATTTGATTTCTCTTTAATGATGTTGGATGCCTTGAGTAGCTTAAATGAGTCTTCCATTTATAGGCGTTGGAGAGGTGCCCTAGAGTCTTCATAGCCGTTGCACAGCATGGGCATCTTAAAGAAAATGGAGAAGTGAGCTAGTTTCCCACTTAAAAATGTTTTTCCCCAAAATCTGGCACTATCGTAATCGATTACGCCTCGAGCTGTAATCGATTACACTTCGAATTCTTCAGTGAAATTTGTCTTGTAATCGATTGTGATATCCCATGTAATCGATTAGTTAAGAGACAGAACCTTGCTAATCGATTGTTCATACATTGTAATCAATTGTGAGTTGTACCTGATGCATTTAATTCTGTTACGCAGCAAGGTAATCGATTGTGACTTGGTTGCAATCGATTATGAGACAAACAGAAACTCTGTAATCAATTAGTTTCTATCTTGTAATCGATTAGTAACACCACAGAACATTAGTAATCGATTGTGACTACCTTGTAGTCGATTAAAAGATGCACCTGAAGCTTTTTATTCATTTTCTCAGCTTGGTAATCAATCAGCTTGTTTGATGCAATCGATTAGGTGACAAAACAGAACCTCAATAATCAATTATCTTTGATGAGGTAATCGATTAGTTGTTGGACAGAAGCTTTGTAATCGATTATATATGACCCTGTAATCGATTAGGCTACGTGTTTTTACAGATCTGATGCTTTCTTCTCTGTTTTCATACTTGCAGTTATACTTTTATGAACACTTGAACTCTTTGCCATGATTCTTCAATTGCTTTTGTCATTATCAAAATTATACAACCTGAAATACATATTCAAACACATTCTCCCCCTTTTTGATGATGACAAACAATGTTTATCTCATGAGGGTGTTAGTCCAAATAAACTTTTCTCCCCCTTTCTTGAGGAGTTTGTGCATAATTTTAAGAATCATAAAAGTGAATAATTAACTACTTAGCATTGGTCATGATCATTTGATTTTAGAACCACTTAGAGCCACTTGTTAATCACACATGATCATTTAATTTTAGAGCCAAGCTACTTGTTAACATATTTCACTTGTTATGAATCACATGTTGTTTTTAGAAGAACACTAACACTAAAACTTATATATCTTCTCCCCCTTTGTAATCATCAAAAATAAATGAGGCATTATAAAACAGAGAAATAAGTAAAAGGGAAAATTCATTCATTCATTAATAAGGGAAAGATACATAATCAAAGTGCAGGAATTAAAATTGCAGAATGGGAAACAACCAAAACAAGGGGAATCTAATTATTTGGATTAAAAAAGTGCATTTCAGAAATCTTGTTTGAAAGCTCCTCATAGCGCTGCTCCATGAGCTCAAAATGTTGTTGCTTGGTCATTTGAAATTCTTGAAGGGTATTATCAATCCTTTCAAAATATCGATCCAAATAAGCATAGATGGAGGTGAAAAGGTCAGCAAGAGCAGATGGTTCGCCTTGTGGTGCTTGTGTTGCAGGAGGAGAGGCAGGATCATTGGCTGGAGCTTCAAAAGGAATATTAGCATGAATACCTTCCATCTTGGAGAGCCAAGCTCCATTGATAAAGATTATGCCCATCTTGGTGAGATGATGGGTGCCAATGCATGCCTTTGGAGGTATCTTCTCAGAAAGCTCCCCAGCAAGGTCCACATTATAAGCTTTGAAGATCTTAGTGAGGAGGACAACATATGGAAGCTTTTGTTGCTCCTTGGGCTTGAACATATGCAATTTTAGAAGCTGAATCCAGTTAATCTCCTTTTCAGTTTGCATTGCCCACATCAAGAGCATATCCTCTTCAACCAAGGCATAATTTCCACCACGGGGAACAAGAAGTTTGACCAAGAAGAAGTGAAGAAGACGGTTATTGATAGTTAAATGGCCTACCAGTTTGTGGTTGTTGCGAGGACGGTTAACTTTCCAAAGAGATTGGTGAGCTGAGATGGCATTAAAGTCTCATTCATCTTCCGGATCACCACCAGCAAATTCAGCATCAGAGGGGGGAAGTTGGGTAATCTCAGCAAGTTGTGCATTGGTGATCCTTAGAGTCATATTTTTTACTCTAGCTTCAAGTAACCCATCAACAAGCCTTAAATTGAAGAAGAAGACTTGCATGAGTTTCGGGTAGTAGACTTCTTCTTTGAGAGTGAGAAAGGGAAAGAGATTGTAGTGGTGAAGAGAGTTAGTGAAGGTGAAACTGGGATGGTCAAAAATCTCAGCATTGATGTAGTGAGGGGAGATAATATCCTTTTCAAAAAAATTTGAATGAAGTTTTGGAGGTCTCTAGGATTGGTGAAGAACCTTGAAAAATCAAGGGGGTTATTGGTTTGGGCAAGAGAGGACCTAACTCTTTTGACATTCCTAGAGGAAGACATTGTGAGTGGAGAGGAAGAGATGAAGAAAGTTGAGAGGCCCTTGGGAATTTTGAGAGGAGGAAGGAGGAATATTAGAGGTGTGAGGTAGAACAGGTGAAGGAAGGGGTATTTATAGGGTTTAGGAGTAGAAAAATAGGGTTTAGAGGGGTGATTTGTATTGGGCAAAAAGAGGCACACACGGATTCTGCATTAAATGACCCTTCTGTTACGCTCGTAATCGATTATGGGGTTACTCGTAATCAATTATACCCCTTTAGAATTTGAATCACCAGGTATTCTAATCGATTATGCTAGGTGTGTAATCGATTGCGTTAAGAACAGAAACTTGGCAATCAATTAGGAGGAGTGTGTAATTGATTATCTGGAAGGCAGAACGTCTCTAATTGATTTGGCATAGACCCTAATCGATTAGTGATAACCCAGAAGCTTACTAATCGATTATGATCTGCTGTGTAATCGATTATGGTCAAGACAGAACGCTTCTAATCGACTAGCTTTGGCCATCTAATCGATCATGACATCCCAAAAATGCTTAAAACACATGTTCTTCAATCAAGAAGCATTAAGGACTTAATTGTCATGAAATAGAACATACTCATTTCATCAATCAACTAATTTTCACTCATCAAACACATTGTAAGTCAAAGAATCATCAATATCAATTAATATTTAAACACAATTGGAAATGTCTAGAATTCCTAATTCTCTTCTTATGTGTATGAATTTCTCATTTGCAAGTGGTTTTGTGAAGATATCAGCTAATTGCTTAGAGGTTTCAACATGTTCAAGCACACAATCACCTTTTAACACATGATCTCTAATGAAATGGTGTCTAATCTCAATATGTTTGGTTCTAGAATGCATCACAGGATTCTTTGAAATATTAATGGCACTAGTATTATCACATTTAAGAGGCATATGGTCTAATATAACACCAAAGTCAAGAAGTTGTTGCCTCATCTAAAGGATTTGAGCACAACAACTACCAGCTGCAACATATTCTGCCTCAGCTGTGGATAATGCAACACTTACTTATTTCTTGCTATGCTAAGATACAAGAGAACTGTCAAGCAAGTGACAAGTACCACTAGTAATTTTTCTATCAAGTTTACATCCTACAAAATCAGAGTCAGAATAACCAACAAGAGTGCATTCAACCCCTTTAGGGTACCGTAAACCAACATCTTGAGTTCCAACCAAGTATTTCATTATTCTTTTTACAGTATTAAGGTGTGATTCTTTTGGACATGCTTGATATCTTGCACACATATAAACAGTAAACATGATATCCGGTCTACTCACGGTTAAGTAAAGTAAGGATCCAATCATACATCTATACTTTGTGAGTTCTACATCCTTACATTTCTCATCCTTATCCAAATAACATGAAGTCCTCATAGGTGTGGGAATTTCATTTACCTTGTCCATGTTGAATTTCTTAAGTAACGCCTTGCAATATTTGGATTGGCTAATGAATGTGCCTTCTTTAGTTTGCTTAATTTGCAGTCTAAGGAAGAATGTAAGTTCTCCCATCATAGACATTTCAAACTCATCCTGCATTAACTTAGCAAATTCCTTACAGAGTGATTCATTAGTGGCACCAAAAATGATATCATCCACATAGATTTGTATCAATAGTATGTCATTCTTTTTGTGCTTAATGAATAATGTTGTGTCAACCTTTCCTCTTTCAAAGTTGTTTTCTAAAAGGAATTTGCTTAACCTTTCATACCAAGCTCTTGGAGCTAATTTTAAACCATACAAGGATTTTCCTAGTTTGAAAACATGATTTGGAAATTGATAGTGTTCAAAACCAGGAGGTTGATCAACATATACTTCTTCTTGAATATATCCATTCAAGAAAGCACTCTTGACATCCATTTGGTACAATTTAAAGTCTTTACAACATGCAAAGGCTAATAATAATCTAATGGCTTCTAACCTAGCTACGGGTGCATAAATTTCTTCATAATCTATGTCTTCTTCTTGATTGTATCCCTTAGCTACTAGCCTAGCCTTGTTTCTAGTGATTATACCATTTTCATCAAGTTTATTTCTAAAAATCCATTTAGTACCTATTATTTAGTAATCATTGGGTCTTGGCAATAATTCCCAAACTTCATTTCTTTCAAATTGATTTAGCTCATCTTGCATGGCCAATATCCAATGTTCATCAATAATAGGTTCATCAATGGTTTTAGGTTCAATTTGAGAGACAAACGCTAAATGATTGCAAGTATTGAAAGAGCGTTGGGTACTTACACCTTTAGTGATATCACCTATAATGTTGTCCAATGGATGGTCTTTTAAGGTAATCCATTCCTTTTGTTGAATTTTCACACCTTGTGTTGTGTCTCCTTCTTTGTTGTCTTTTTCTTTGTCATCCAAGTTCAATTCTTGGAGGGTACCTAAAAGATCATCAAAATCTTCCTTTCTCGGGGAGTTATGGCTATTTTCATCAAATTTCACATGAATTGACTCCTCAATAGTATTTGTTTGTTTGTTAAATACTCGATAAGATTTACTTGATGATGAATATCCAAGAAAGATTGCCTCATCAGATTTTGCATCAAACTTTCCTAGATTATCCTTTCAATTGTTAAGTACAAAGCATTTACATCCAAATATATGAAAATAAGAAATATTTGGTTTTCTACCTTTGTAAAGTTCATAGGGGGTTTTCTTTAGAATAGGCCTAATCAAACATCTATTCATAACATGACAAGCGGTGTTTACCGCATCAGCCCAAAAATATTTCACAATGTTATTTTCATTTAACATGGTTCTTGCAAGCTCTACCAAAGATCTATTTTTCCTTTCAACCACTCCATTTTGTTGTGGAGTTCTAGGAGCTAAGAAATTGTGTTCAATACCATGTTTTTCACAAAACTTTTTAAATGATTGGTTTTTAAATTCTCCCTCATGATCGGTTCTTATGGATGCAATCTTTGAATTTTGTTCATTTTGGATAACCTTGGCTAGTTTCTTAAATGCATGGTATGCTTCATTTTTGTGAGCAAGAAACAAGTTCTATGTATATCTTGAATAGTCATCTACAATTACTAGACCATAGTAATTACCACCAAAGCTTTTGATTTTAGATGGTCCAAATAGATCCATATGCAAAAGTTGTAAAGGACTTTGAGTAGAAACAACATTTTTAGCTTGAAAAGATGTCTTTACTTGTCTTCCCTTTTGACATGCATCACAAAATTTATTTTCAAATTTGAGCTTTGGCAAACCAATTATTTATTCTTTAGAAACAATTTTGTTTAGATGGTCTATATGTATATGTGCTATTCTTCTATACCATAACCATGATTCATCTTCTCTAGTCATGAAGCATTGCACATCATTTGAAGACAAACTATCAACATCAATCATGTAAATATTATCAACTCTTTTACCAACAAACTTAACTTCCTTGTTTAGCTTATTTTCAATTATGCAACAATTAGATTCAAATAATACTCTGTATCATTTATCACATAATTGACTTATGCTAAGCAAGTTATGTTTGAGTCCTTCAACATATAATACATCACTAATTGAAGTAGAAGAATTTTTACCAATGTTTCCAATACCAAGTATTCTTCCTTTGGTATTATCCCTATAAGTGACGCTTCCTTTTCTTTTGGGAGTGAATGTCGTGAATTTGCTCATATCTCCCATCATATGCTTTGAACACCCACTATCCAAGTACCAATGGGTGTTGCTTGCCTTGAAGCATACCTACAAAACAAAATTAGTTTAGAGAACTTGGTACCCATTTTATGTTGGGTCCTTTTTGGTTAGCTTGTGGTAATGTCCCTTTGGGAACCCACACCTTTCTTACCACTTTTAGTCTAAATTTTCTAATATGACAATTTGAAGCATTATGACCCTTAGTGCCACAATGATTGCATTTAGTAAATGGTGATGAAGATTTTTTAGATGGCACAAAGAAATTCTTGTAATGCTTTTCCTTTTTGGTAGAATTATATCCTAATCTGGTTTTGTCAAACATGCATCATTGATTTCCAAGTAAAACATTTAAATTATCTCTACCATATGTGTATTTCTCAAGAGTTGTATTCAAGTCTAGGACTTTATTTTCTAGATGATCACATTTTACAGCAAATTCACATGGTTTGGTCTTGGAACAGGGTTGAGTCTTAGCTACTTTCTCTTTCAAGCATTCATTTTCTTTACTAAGCTCCATGAGATGCATTTCTAGAGTATCATTGGTTTTCCTAGACAATTTATACTTGTTTGAAATTTTAACAAATTTGCCATATAATTCCTCAAATGCATCAAGCAATTCACCTTTATCTAAGTCAAGAAAACTTACCTCATCATCTTCATCTTGATGATTTGCCATGAGGCACAAATTTGCTTCCTCATTGTCTGATTCTTCCAAGCTACTCACTTCATTTTCATCCCAAGCAATGTAAGCTTTTCTTCATCCTCTTTTCTCTTTATTCTTCCTTTTGAGGTTTGGACAATCCACCTTGAAGTGCCCCTCCTTGCCACACTCAAAGCAATTTGGTGAGGAAGAATTTTCATTAGAGATCGGTTTCTTACCTTGAGATTTGAAGCGCTTTTGGAGGCGTTTGTTTCTCATAAATTTTCTGAAACGCTTCACAAATAATCCAAATTCCTCATCCTCATCAAGTTCATTGTCGAATTCATCTTCCTTGATTGAAGTGGCCTTGAAAGCTAGACCTTTCTTCTTGGAGGATTTTTCTTCTTCCTCCGTCATCTTCAAGTCCATCAGCTCTTGTTCCTGCTTTTGTAACTTACCAAATAATGTAGCAAGAGACATCTCATTGATGCTTGGAGATTGTTTGATGGCAGTGACAAGAGGTTGCCATTCCCTAGTAAGACTTTTTAACACTTTATGAATAAGTTCTTTGTTAGTGTAAGTCTTGCCAAGAGTAATGAGATGATTTATAATAAGGGTGAACCTCTTTTTCATATCAACAATTGTTTCTTTGGAATTCATTCTAAAACTTTCATATTGACTAGTGAATGTGCTAATCTTAGAATCCTTTACATCACTAGTTCCCTCATGGGTGACTTGGAGAGTGTCCCACATTTCCTTAGCAGTTTTACAAGTTACAACTCTAAAGAACTCATTCGGACCTAAGGCAAGGGTGATGAGATTTTTAGCTTTATAGTTGTATTGGACTTTCTTTTCCTCCTCACTACTCCAGTCATCCATGAGTTTCTCAACTTGTTTACCATCTACAACATGCATTGGAATGATTTTCAATTGCATTCCAAACTTTAAGGTCAATAGATTGTACAAAAATTTTCATCCTTTCTTTCCAAAATGCATAGCCTGCCCCATTGAAAGCGGGAGGTCTATTTGTGGCACCACCCTCAGGAAAGAGATTTAGAGAATTAGAGGTCATTGTTCTCTTGAAGCTGTTAAGCTTGATCTACCAGGAGTCAAGCTCTGATACCACATGTTGTTCAAGTGGCCTCAATACTCAAGAGGGAGTGAATTGAGTGTTAAAAACTTTTCTTTAGAATGCCTTTGAAATTGATTCCTTTTTCACAAAATATGCTTGTATGTAAGAGATAGCAAGTGTAGTGCAAGAATCAATGTAAAACAATGTGCAAATGTCATTTAGGTAATATATCAAACACTTGGTGTGCAATACTTTAACTTAGCCTAGTTACTCAAGTTCAATCAATGGAGTCACAATCAAATCAATATACCAAGCAAGTATAACAAGCAAATGCAAGAGAGTAGGGAAGAGAAGCTTGCAAACCAATTTAACGAGTTTTACCAACCCAGTGTACGTCTCACCTTCAAGCAACCCACTTGAAGGATTTCCACTATTAAAGTTTAGAGATACAAGCTATGAGCAATTGTAGCTTCCTAGTGTCCCACACTCAAGAACTCAATCCTCAATAGCACAAGGGAAACCCACCCAATCTCTCAAACTCTCAATACCCAAAGGTTGAACCCCAACCTTTGTGACCACTCAACCTAGAGTGAAAAACCTTGGTGTTTTGGTGTTTGGATTTACAATCAATTGACTCTCTTAATAGAGTAGATAAGCAAATGAAAAGCTCTAACAATGATAACTCTCAACATTAGAGGATTTACAAATTTAAGCTCTAAGTTTCAGAAATTGAAAATATACAAAGAAATAGAACTAACAAGACTCAAGATTTGATTTCTCTTTAACGATGTTGGATGCCTTGAGTAGCTTGAATGAGTCTTCCATTTATAGGTCTTGGAGAGGTGCCCTAGAGTCTTCATAGCCGTTGCACAGCATGGGCATCTTAAAGAAAATGAAGAAGTGAGCTGGTTTCCCACTTAAAAACGCTTTTCCCCAAAATCTGGCACTATCGTAATCGATTACGCCTCGAGCTGTAATCGATTACACTTCGAATTCTTCAGTGAAATTTTTCTTGTAATCGATTGTGATATCCCATGTAATCGATTAGTTAAGAGACAAAACCTTGCTAATCGATTGTTCATACATTGTAATCAATTGTGAGTTGTACCTGATGCATTTAATTCTGTTACGCAGCAAGGTAATCGATTGTGACTTGGTTGCAATCGATTATGAGACAAACAGAAACTCTGTAATCAATTAGTTTCTATCTTGCAATCGATTAGTAACACCACAGAACATTAGTAATCGATTGTGACTACCTTGTAGTCGATTAAAAGATGCACCTGAAGCTTTTTATTCATTTTCTCAGCTTGGTAATCAATCAGCTTGTTTGATGCAATCGATTAGGTGACAAAACAGAACCTCAATAATCAATTATCTTTGATGAGGTAATCGATTAGTTGTTGGACAGAAGCTTTGTAATCGATTATATATGACCCTGTAATCGATTAGGCTACGTGTTTTTGCAGATCGGATGCTTTCTTATCTGTTTTCATCCTTGCAGTTATACTTTTATGAACACTTGAACTCTTTGTCATGATTCTTCAATTTCTTTTGTCATTATCAAAATTATACAACCTGAAACATATATTCAAACACAATCTACGACTTGAGATATGACGGTTCTCTTGAAATTCACCCCACCATGGTGAGTCCAAATCTAGTAGTTGGGTTTTGAACCAAACTTATACAAGTGGAATATTATATCCTTTTTGCTCAAAATCTTACAACACCTACATTTCACACAAAGACATCTTATGCCGCAACCAGAAATATGTTAAGCATTAAAAAAGAAATATAAATGATTATCATTCAGTTTTGAGACTAACTCTGCCTTGTTTTACTTGTGATGTGGTTCCACAACATTAACAGGTTGTTTTCTAACATTGACATTAAACAGGTCAAAGTTATTTATGACTTAAGATATGACAGTTCTTTTAAAATTCATCCCACCATGGTTAGTCCAAACCTAGTAGTTGTGGTTGAAACCAAACCTGTACAAGTGGAATATTACATCACTTTTGCTCAAAATCTTATAACACCTACATTTCACACAGAGACACCTTATCCTGCTATCTAAATAGTAACTACGTTACCCTAAAGCCTTATAATAAACTCCTTAACCCCTCTAATAAACTTATTTTTTAAACATCTCGTATGGGGACACACTCTATCATACATATCCATATATGGTCCATATCAAAAGTTGCATTGCCAACATACCACTAAGTTAGCACACATGTATTATCAAAAACTGTACACCTCTAAACTCTAATTAGGAATTTATAATTTGTTTATTTTGTAATTTTTAAATAGAAATTAAAAATTTTATAGCTAACAAACCTAAATTAAGATATGCAATACTTGAATACATATTTAATTTGTAATTTTCTAATTTTTATTTTATAATTTATAATTAGCATTTTTAAATTTTTTTATTAAACCTGAAACTCTAATTCAGAATTTATTTATTTTGTAATTTTTAAATAGAAATTAAAATTTTTTGATTAACAAACCTAAATTAATTATGTAATACTTGAGTACTATTTAATTTGTGAGTTTTTAATTTTTTTATTTTGTAATTTATACTTAGAATTTTTTAATTTCTTTATTAAACCCTAAACTCTAATTTGGATTTCATAATTTATTTATTTTGTAAGTTTTATAAATATTTATGATTAATTAACAAACCTAAATTAATTATGTAATACTCAAGTACATATTTAATTTGTAGGTTTCTAATTTTTTATTTTGTAATTTATAATTATCAAATTTTATAATTTTATAATTTTTTAATAACACCAACGGAGAATGGAATGGTCTCCTCTAACTAAAGAATTAGACAAAAGAATTTTTGGGATCTTTTGATGATTTAAGAAAATGTTTTGAGTTTGTAAAGAAATTGGGGGGCTGATGTGTGTAAGTAAGCTCCAAAATCGAGCCCAATATATTCAATGTCCCTTCTCAGGCCAAGATTGTCCACTCATGTGTCTAAATGAGCAAATCGTATAGAGTATTCAAAATGGCGCGAGTTGAAAAGGGCATTAAAGGCTTGTCCCGTGTCTAAAACTATTGATACATATACTTTTTGAATCTTAATAGCAGTGTGGAACATGTCTCACACCATTGACATTAAAGTACCATGCTTTCTTGGGTGCGGGACTCCCAAGCTATAGAATTAGATTCTTGTAGTGTAAACTTACATATTTTATAAGGACAAAAATCAAAACTCACAAATTTTATATATTCATTGTTTTGTAGATTACTTTTAACTTTCATGTGACAAATATAGTTTATATAGAAAGAATTTCTACCTTTGCTTAAATTTTAGATAAATGAAAAAATTATTATAAAACATTTTCAATTATTAGGGGGTGAAAGAAAGGTAGCATGCGTTAGTTGGAAAACATGTTGTAAACCAAAGTTAGTTGGAAATTGGGAATTAGAAATATACAAAATTTTAATTTGGCTTTGTTAGTGAAATAGAGATGGAAGTTAGTGACACACAAAGAATCTTTATTCACAAGAGTTATTATAGGGCAGTATGGAGTGGTGAAGGTGAACGGTCAAGGGATCTCAATGGTGGAAGGACATCTGGAGAATTATTGGAAATGATAGGTAGTCCATGGTATATGATTTGGAATGGAAACTTGGCCAAGGTAATAAGATTTCTTTCTGGAATGATTATTAGGTTAATAATACTCCACTAAAATATTGGGTTCTAAGGTTGTACTTAATATCAGTTGTAAAGGAGGGAATAGTGAAGGATGTTCACAGTGTGTAAAGGCTAAACCCTAGACACTCTAGGAGAATTAGGGTTCTATTACTAAAAAATGTCACTTACATTATAGAGGGGCGTTGGGGCCATATTTAGACAATGGTAAAATAAGGGGCTTGGACTTAGGCCCAACAATAAATAACAACTATCATCTTCTAAAATCATGGGGAATTAAGATATCCAAGATATTTTTCAATAATAAAATGGGAGGGGATCCCTAGGGCCCCCTATAGATTCAGGAGGGGGGACAAGAGCCCCCTCTCTAGTATCATGTTGAGGTGTTTTTAGGCCTCTTGACATTGAGTGGCCTTCTTCTGAGTGAGGAATTCCGAGTAAGGTGATATTTCGAATAAGACGATACTTCGAGTGAAATGGTATTTCAAGTGAGATGATACTCTAAGTGAAATAGTATTATAAGTGAGGAATTCATAATGTTCTCTGAGAGGGTTTCAGGGAGAGCCACGTGGCTGGTAGTGGATAATCATCGTTTTATTTTTCCATGTGATGTCTACACACATCCATTTTCATAATGATGAGGTATTTTGTATCCCTAGGCTTTTAAATGCGTCTATTGGGTTTATGCATGTCATTTCAAATATGAGTGGGTTGTTCACCATGTGTCAAAGCCAATTGTCTTTTGAGAGGTCATTGTGGCATCATGGTGGTATAGTTGGTGATATTGTTCCCAACCATTAGATCTCCTGTCTGGGAGTTACCTTTTCTTCCTGTATATATAGCCCCAACTCCTTTATTTTTTACCATTACGTTGTTGTCTGTTTCAGTTCTCTCTTACACTTCCGCTCTAGTTCTCTTTTGATCTTATAGTGTCTACGTCTTTGGGTTATAGTTTTTCTAGAGGTTAGTGCTTCCTCCACCCTTTGCTTTGTGTTGCTACCATTGGTTTTCTCTTGTTTTCTTTTTAGGCCTTCTTTTATTGTCCCTTCTGTTGCTTTCTTCCTTTTAAGAAAATAGATTCTTCTTCAAACACCTTTTCATGGGTCAAGAAGGAAGTTCTATCTTTCCTCTCCTCCATTAGTAATGAGGACACCATTGCCAGATTATGGAAAGAGGGGACCTTCAATAGCTTTGTGCTAGCCTCTAATGTGGAATGCTTAGGCTATATGCCATAGGAGAGGGTTTGTCATGCTCAGACAACCCTGGAGAGTTGAATTAGATTTACGTGTATGAAACTTTCTTCTCTCGCATCCATTTGTCTCTTCCATTTTTAAATTTTGAGAAGGGGTTCTAAATGCTCTAAATATTTCCCTAACTCAGCTCCATTCAAACGGGTGGGCATTTGTGAAAGTTTTTGAAGTCCTTTGTGACTATTTTGGGTGGGTTCCTCTAGTTCTTCTATTTTCAAAAGGGGTTCTTGTCGTGTGGGTTTCCCTAAGTGATGTTCCTGGTCGCCGTCTGATATAAGCGTTTGACCAGTCTTATAAAAATTTTAAGGGGTAAGTTTTCAAAATCCGGGTGTGTCCAGATATGCTGGGAGAAAATTTTCTTCACTATCTGGATGGACATTCCATTTTTTCCGTTGTATTAGACTCGAATACTTATTCAATACCAGATAAATTAGGAGGATTTGTCTTGCACCAAGCGTGATGACGTAAAATCTTTTGCCAAGGAAGTGGGACATTATTTTAGCTCTTAGGCATTAATCTCCTCTTCCACTGACCCACGCTCTCTAGACTCCTGGTTATGTAAGTATAGTTTTTCATAGGCTTTTGTCTCAACTGTGTGGTGTTGGTGTATGCACTACGAGCTATTAATGTATCAATTTTAACTTATCAATAAAATTAGTATTTTCAGTTTTAGACTAATTTTAATACTATTTATCCTGGAATAATAGGTCACATGAGAATTATTCCTAAAACGTCCCTAATCAAGTATTTACATGGGGACATGTAAATACATTAAGATTAGTGTGTGAATGTACTGATGATTTGATCTCACAAATCATGGATATATGATCTCAAGTCTTTACACGGGTAAGTGTAATGTTGTACTAGATAGACCCACCATGAGAACGTTGCATGGATCGTTACATGAGTGTCATAAACGGTTCTCAATGTGATAATGGTATATAGTCCTTCAACCTGAAGTCACTACGATTCCTACATAAGGAGTTTATTGTTTTAATACAATCAAATGTTATCTATAATAAGATGACCATAAAGATTGTGATTAGGCAATAGACAAATTATGCAGAGGGATGTGAGTGATGTAGATGGAATTTGTCTCTCCTATGTGACAGGAGTGATATCTATGGGCCACTTGATGGAGTGAGACTAACGAAATGCATGGCCATGCTAGGATGAATAAATATTAGATATTTATTGTAACGCCCCGTATAATTTTCCGAATAAATTTTTCACGTTTTTAAAAGATCATTTTAAAATTCATAAATTAAGTTCAGAGTTCACGTAACAGTTGATAATTGCGGAATATTATCATGCATACTAGTCGTGAATAATTAAATTCAAGAAAACATTTAAGTAGTGGAAACGATTTAGAAAATAACGGTACATGATACGTTATACTTATTACAGCCCATAAAATCAAAGTCCAAGTAATAATTCATATAGACATCAATCATGGCATCACTCTTCATTCTGCGTGGCATTCACTGTAAAAATTAATGTAAGAGTGAGACAGAATATAGAATAAATATAAAATAAATAAAATTGTACAAACACAATCAACAAACCATAATGATATGATGAATATGCCAAACAAGTTCATTTAATAAGTCTTTAATTAGTCAAATGATGTCATGCTGGATCCATTTGGTTTGGTGGGAATACTATAGTAAAAGGTCTCATAGAGACACCGGTAGGAATTAATACAGTCATGGATCCCTACAGCCCCATGACCAACACATCGGTAGGAATTTATATAGTCATGGATCCCTACAGCCCCATGACCAACACACCGCAAAAATAGGGCTTTAACTCATCATAGAGTAACCCCCACCAGGGTAGGCAATCATGAAACCCCCTAAAATTCCATGGTGCGTCCAAATGCTTATGATGCATGAATGCCTTTAATTCTCTTTATCATTTAACATACCATGATATTAATATTTCCAAAACCACTTGGAAAACCACAAGTCCTCAAAGGACACATCACATATAATAATTTTCAGAATCATGGATTTACTGTTTCAACCACATGTAACAATAACCACAAGGCATTCATGTACATATATATTAATTATGTCATTCATAATTATTCACCACCAAAATATACAACTGTATGATACTCATTAAAATGTAACAACATCAATAATAAATCATAATCACTCAAGAGTTTAATAATAAATTGTTACTCATAGAGAAAATATCATTTTCATTCATAATAATCATTATAATTAACTTTCAGCATTTCCAATCAGCAACATACTCTAGTAAAACAATCATAACATGAGCAAATCATAACCTTTTCATGTGATTCCACTTTCTATAGCTTAATAATACAATTAACTACAACTTTCATGAAGAACACAATTTCAAATTCCAAACAGAATTACCACTTATTCACGAAATACCACACTGCCTCAAGGTGAGTTTTCCAAAACGTACATATATTAGTAATTTGAACGTTTCTGGAGCTACCAAAATGATTTTGGCATGAAACCAGTTTTAAATTATACTTAACATAAATATCTACAACTTTCATGAAGGCACCAACCACTAATTCTCACTACACAATTCCCAGTTTTAAAAATAAGATTCGGATTTCAAATTAACAGAATTACAGCTTGTACATACTTTAGTATTTTAGGCATAACTCAAGCTACAAAAATCATTTTGACTTGAAACCACTTTCTATAGATCCATAACATAAATACCTACAACTTTCATGAAGATATCAAAGGCTGATTATGTACGTACAAGTCCCAGCATATTAAAATATACACAAAACATGGGATAAATATTCCACTCGGACATGCTGTAGTATTTTGGCTATAACGTTTGATACACATACTCAAATCAGTCGTTTCAGGTCTCAAAATTCACATAATAAAAAGATCTACAACTTTTATGAAGACACTGATCACTAATTCTTACCACAAAATTCCCAGTTTTAAAAATAAAGTTCATATCTCAAGTTAACAGATTTACAGCTTGGATATACTTCAGTATTTTAGGCATATCTCGAGCTACAAAAATCATTTTGACTTGAAACCACTTTCTATAGATCCATAACATGAATATCTACAACTTTCATGAATACATCAAAGGCTGATTACGCACATACAAGTCCCAGAATATTAATATATACACAAAACATAGGATAAATCTTCCACACGAACATGCTGTAGTATTTTGGCTATAACTTTTGGTATACATATTCAAATTAATTGATTCAGGTCTCAAAATTTATATAAAAAAAAGATCTACAACTTTCATGAAGAAGTCAGAGTCAAATTCACACGTTTTCAATTTCAAAAATGAGCAGCACGTTACGAAGTTAATTCTGGAATCCTAGAACAGCATACAATTCTACCCATTTCATAGTTATTCACAACCCTGTCCCCTCTTACTTGGTTTGCCGACTGGAAATGGTCTCCTTGCTGTCCTTGCTCCTGTTCGAAGGTGTATTGAGGAAGAAGAGTAAAAGAGATGAAGAAGGTATACTGGCCTTGTTCTCTGAAGGTAGGTCTGAGCAGAAGCAATGTTAATAATGTAAGGACAAGTGGGGAACAACTTTCCCTTGAGTGGATGTTTAGTGCTGTTAGTGCGTTGATAATGGGAATTAAATAAGAAAGTGGGCTTATAATGGTCCACTTCTGGCCGTCCTACACACTAGAAGTGAATAATGGGTTTAGATGCATTAAAATATGCATAAGAGACAATAAAGGAGTCAAAAAGTTACTCCTGCGCTGAATACCGACTGGAATCCACTCGGTTAGCCTCTAAGCCGACTGGAATTGCCAGTCGTTGTGAAGAAGAAAGGAATCCGAGTCCCTCTCGCTCAAGCGAAATCCTCTCTCGCTTGAGCGAGTGCCATATATAACACTGGCAGAAGGGAGTTTCGCTCAAGCGTTTCTGACTCGCTTAAGTGAGTCATACTGTCCTCGCTCGAAATTCCTCTGAAACCGACTCAAGTACTCGGTTTCTCACTCGGTAGAATCTGTCCAGAACCGACTCCCACCTAATTGGACACTCACTCGGAATTGTGTCTTCTTGAAAACTCGGTCAGATTTCTCTTCCTTGGAGATAACTCAGTCAGAGTTGTCTCGGACACTCAAAGTATCTCACTCGGCAGAACCTCTTGACACCGAGTCAGCTCTCAATCAGTCTCTCACTCGGCAGTTTCAAATCAAATCATTCTTAGCCGACTCACACTTACATAGTCTATCACTCGGCTATTTCTTCTAATTCCGAGTCATCACAAGCAGTCTTTCACTCAATTAAATCTTCCAGACCGATCCACACTCTTTGGTTTGTCACTCGGCAGATTACTACAAACCGACTTATTCTACTCGATTGTGCACTCGGTAAAATTAATTAAAACCAATTTCCAACACCCAGATTTCTACTCGGTAGAATAATCCTTATTGATCATCATTCACTCAGCATTTCACTTCCAGAACTGATCAACATTAGATCGGCCATTACTCGGCAATTCCTTTCCTTACCGACTCATCTCTAAATTGATTACTCACTCGGTATGTCATCCCAAAACCGACTCCTCATCAAGTTGATCCTCACTCGGTTAATTCATTCCAAAACCAACTATTCTTAATTTTTACCGTATATCCTCAGCAGGTGCCATCCTACTCGGAATTACACACTCGGAGGCACTTCACTCTCGAGTTCCACTCGGAATTACTCTGCCCTTTCATCATTAGGAGGAATTCACTAAGCCATCTCACTCGGACTTATTCGAATCTTATCCACTCGGAATATGTATAATATTTTTCACTCGGATATCAACACTTAGGAATGTATAAGTATTTCCCACTCGGGTTTCACTCGGTTAATCATTACTTAGTCAAGATCAAACTAACTTCTTCAACTACGTTTCACTCAGAGTCCATCAGGTCCATTACTACTCGGAAAAGGCCCATACATACGAGTCTCACTCGGAATTTGGCTTATATACATGAGACTCATTCGGTTATTCATCTCTTGGCATCACAGACTAACCTTCCTTGAATTGTTCTTCACTTGGAAACCTTTTAAGGCTTTCACCAGAAAAGAAGCCATATGCATAAGTTCCATTCGGAAGCGAATTTTCCTTTGCTCTCCTCTCGAAAATAAAGCACTCAGGAAACTTTCACTCAGAAATGAAAATACTTAACAATATGACTCAGAATTGAGTCGTTGGAGAAATACTTGACTCAGAAATGAGTCCTTCTGAGATGTTTGACTCAGAAATGAGTCATTTAGATATAATTGACTCGGAATTGAGTCTTTGGAGAGTACTTGACTCGGAAATGAGTTTTTCTAAGGTGTTTGACTCTGCAGTGAGTCATTCCAGGGTGAGTCACTCGGATTCTTTCACCCAGAAGTGGTTCTATCAGTCCACTTCACACAAAAGTGTCTCTGGGGCAAGGATTCCACTCGGAATAAACCCTCTCGGCCATGTTCCACTCGGAAAACACAACCTTCACTCGGTATTTCCATTTTTCACTCGGAATTTTTCTCTTTCACTCGGAATAGGGTGCCTTTTTCACTCGGACAGTCCTTTCTAAGGCATGTTTCACTCGGAAAATGAATCTTATCATTAAAGGTCTATGTAAATCCTATAATTATACCCAAAAATAAAATTTTTGAAGTATTATATATCATCCATACAGTGTTTTATTCATTGATTAACACTTATAGACCTTCTATACCTCATAATTTACAAAATGGGACTATTATTAAAAAAATACGATGTTACATTTATTCTATAAAGTCTACTCTGATGTCAAGTAAAATGAATTGGGCCATACAAGGATGACGACGACTATGCCTTGGGCCCAATTAGATATCGTGACAAAAGGAATAAATATATAAAATAATTATCACTTATAGGTCATGTTGATGATAAATAATATTCGGACATAATGATGTATTGCTAGATACCGCTCTTATTTTATATTAATAATAAAATAGTTTATTATTAATATAACTGAATATTTTACCTATAGGGTCACACACATAGAGTAAACCCACCAGAGGATAGTTTTATTTTAGTTGGACTGAAAATAAAACTATTTGGGCCTAACTCATTTAGAATGAGTCAGGAGCCCAATGTTTAATGAGAGCTCAGGTCAAGACCTAAGCCTATATATAGAGCATGAGATGCTCATAGGCTGCTGCTCAGAAATTAGACCATAAACAAATTTCCGTACTAGCATTCGAAGCTCTATTTTTCTGGTGGGAGAGCTCGTGTGGACTCCTAAGGGCGAAGCTATAATTGCTTCGATCGAGGAACTCGTTCTGCGTCTACAAGAGGTAAACCCTAATTAAAAAAGTTAATTTAGCATAATGCCTTGAGACATTTGTGTTTGCAATTCTTTTGGGAATCCTTTGTGTTTCCGCTTCCTGACCCTAATAGGATTCCCTAACATGTGGTTTGGCTCTATGCAAAATGTCCGCTCAGGATTTGAAAAAGACTTATCAATAGGATGGGCCCATCAAGGGGGAGCTTCCACAACTCCCACCCCGATTCCGACTACCATTCCTACCACCTCTGTGTCCGCAACTACTATCCCTCATCCCTCATCGGCTTTTGACTCCGAGGCCCTTGCTTGTAATGCTAAGAGACAACAACTTCAACGGGAGTCCTCCCAGGGTTGTTCAAGATCTTCTCAGGGAGTGCCCCCAGAGACTCTCATAATCCAGGTAACAGAGAGCTCTGGATCTCTTAAGGTTCCTTTGGTCCCCCAAGATCGTATTATTGTTCAGCATGTAGCAGCTCCCATCTAATTTGACTACGACAACGTTTCCTAGGACTAGGAGTGTTTTATAAATCAAAGCACGTGCCAACTCTCTTCCTAATGTTTGAGGAAGATAAGTTGAGGTATATGGCTTCCAACCCCATGGCCATCTATCGGGCCATGGAGATGTTTTCTCTCTGAGCAACATCAATGGAACGTTACTTGGATCGATGGAACGTTACTTGGATGGGTATATCTCTGCCCAAGATAAAATTGTGGCCACTCTGACCAATGAAAAGAAGGCTTCTGCTGAAAAAATTCAGGAGGCTGAGGAAGCTGTGAATAAAAAAGTCAAGTTGGATTAGCGGTTAAAGGAGAGGGAGACAATGTTGGAAAAAGTTAAGGTGTCATTGAAAGATACTGAAGCAAAATTGGTGAGTTTTGAGGAGAAACTAGTGAGCTTCGAGGAGGCCCGTAGGGAACTTACTATGAAGAACATGGAAGTTAATGCATTTCTAAAGGAGGTGCAAAGCATCTTGGATTCTACATGGTAAAATTTCCTAGAGGCCAAGTCAAGGGGCCGTCAGGAGTGCTCGGAGCTGGATGAGTAGATTGAATTGTTGAGGGGGAAGGTGGTGTAAAGGTTTGTATTAGAATTTAACATCTGCCATGCATAAGTGTCGACCTTGAACCCTTCTTTGGCCATTTCCTAGGAGGGAACGGATCCTTTCAAGATAGTCATTGATGGGAAGGTTGTGGATTCTTCTAAGTCTAATGGGGAAGATACCGTCATCGACGCTCCAGCCACTCTTTCTGATGATGAGGTTGAAGTTCCCCAGGCCGACTCCACGATTCCTCCTAGCTAGCCTTATAGCTATTCTTTGGCTTGTATTTTTCTTTTTCATTGTTGTAATCCTTATTCATGGCAATGAAATGAAAGATGATTTTTGTTATTGACTCACTATTAGTTGTAACTTTATGATTTTTCCGCCCAACTTTTCCGCTTAGTATTTTGATGATATTTTATTGCTAAGACTTAAGCATAAGAGTAATTTGTCCTTAGCTGCCCGATTAGAGTTTTAGCATAATAATTAATTGTCGTTACCCCTGAGACTTCACTCGCTCGAGGTTTTAGGACTTAGTGTAATCGTAAAGAGAGTTGTCGTTATCCTTATCCCCGAGACTTCACTCGGGGTTTTAGAACTTAACATAATTATAAAGAGAATTGTCTCTACCCCTAGGACTTCACTCAGGGTTTTAGGACTTAATGTAATCGTAAAGAGAATTTTCATTATCCACGACACCTCACTCACTCGGGGTTTTAGGACTTAACGTAATCGTAGAGAGAATTGTTGTTACTCCTGAGACTTCATTGGCTCGGGGTTTTAGGACTCAAAATAATTGTAATTTGAAGAAAATTATTGAATCATAATTTAAAGAAAACTGTTGAGTTGAATCGTTCTTATGTTATTGATGTTTGGGTGAGCCTCGTTAAAACCTCCTGGGAGAAAAATCCAGTGGAAAAAACCTTCCAGGTAGGAAAAAAGAGTACCCTTGTTACATTAGCTGTGATACATCTTAAAATGTGTGGCGTTCCATGTCCGAGGAATACTTTTTCCTTCCAATTCTTCTAGTCAATATGCTTCTTTGCCTACTACTTCTGTTACCTGATATGGGTCTTCCCAATTAGCTGCAAGCTTCTCGTTTTCTCTTTGTGAACACCTATTTCAGTCCGATTGATATCCACAAGTGAAAAGAATTTAAAAGAAAAAAAAAGAAAAAAGAGTCCTAAAAAAAACTCTGACTCGGAAATGATCATTTCCGAGTGAAAGGACTCAGAATGATCATTTCCGAGTAAAGAGTCTCCGAGTGAGACGTAGCAGGGTGCTATTCCAATAGGCTTCAAGAAATTTCCAAAAAGGAAGAAAAGGCTTCAAGAAAAGACACAGGGAAGGGTATTCCGAGAGAAGTTTCCAAATTCTGAGTGGAAAGAAGGCCAATTCCGAGTGAAATTCCAAGTTCTGAGTGGAAAGAAGGCCAATTCCGAGTCAGATTGCCAAATTCCAACTTCTGAGTGGAAAGAAGGCCGGATCCGAGTGAAAATTGCCAAGTTTCCAAAGTTCTGAGTGAGAAGCCAGTCGGAGCTGAATGCCAAATTCTGAGTGAAGAATTTCCAGCCGGTACCGAGTGGAGAATCTTCAGTCAGCACCGAGTGAAGACTCTCCAGTCAGCACCGAGTGAAGACTCTTCAGTCAGCACCGAGTGAAGAATCTCCAGTCAGCACCGAATGAAGAATCTTCAGTCATAACCGAGTGATGCCTCTTCAGTCAGCACCGAGTGAACCCTCTTTAGTCAGTTCCGAGTCATTTTCTTTTCAGTCAGTACTGATTGAACCACTCTTCAGTCAGCACCGAGTGAATCCTTTCACTCAATTTTCGAGTCACCTTTATTTCACTTCCGAGCTATCCTTTTTGGCCAATCATCACCGAGCCCATTTCCACCAGTTCCGAGCCATTTTCACCAATTCCGAGTCCCCTCATTTTCAACTGTCACCGAGCCATTTTTTTCACCAATCTTGAGCCCCGTTTTTCAACCATCACCAAGCCCTTCTTATCTATTTCCGAGTGAGTCCTCTCACTCAATTTCTGAGCCCCTTTCCACCCATTCCTGAGCCATTCTTTTAGCCATTTCCGAACCATTTTCACCTAATTTCGAGTCCTCCTTTTAAACCACTTCCGAGCCATCCTTCTCACCCAATTCCGAGTCGTATTCTAATCATTTCCGAGTCATTCTTCACTCGGTTGCGATTGAATATTTCGACCAGAATTGTTTTGCTCACCCAGTTCCTCACAGCAGCCTCACACCGATCAGATTTCACTCGGTCTAGTATACAAAATCACCTTTGCCACTCGGTCTTGTGCATAAAACAGACCTTTTCCACTCGGATTCAGGAGGCAAAGTGAAGACCGGCACCTTTTCCACTCAGATTGTGGAGAGAAGGTAAAATCCGACCCATATTCCCACCGAGTGCCCTTGCTGACTTGGATTTCCACTATCCAAGTGGATCTTTGACTTGTGGGGGGCGGCTGACAAAGTGACAAAGGAGAGACCCACTAGCTGCCAACCCCTATGGCTGTCTAGGTGCAAGCTGTGTCCACCAACTCCATCCAGGCTGTATCCAACGCTGATCAAGTAGGGCGGCTGACTGCAGGACAAAAGGGGAAGCCTTACTTGCCACTGATGGTGGGCGTCTAGGACCTCTATAAATAGAGAGGATCTTGAAGCCTTAAAAGAAAAAAAGGATCCTTGATTGAGAGAACCCCAACATCGTGCAGTCCCCTCTCTTTTCCACCTAACATCGTCCCCACTCTTCCTCCCTTCACTGTCCCTCACAACCGTCCTCACTCACTCCTCCCAAACGTTGTCCCTCTCTTCCCTCACAACCGTCCTCACTCACTCCTCCCAAACATTGTCCCTCTCTCTTCTCACTGTCCGTCCTTCTTCCATCTCCTTGCAACCGTTCTTCTCTTTTTTCCCACCTGACAGCCCCCCTCAAAAGACCAACACCTTCCTCTTCCTCTCACTTTCTGACCTCCTTTCCCCACACCGTCTTCACTCACCCCTCTCACAACACCGTCCTCCTCCTACCATACAACACAACCCTTTCTCTCCCTCTAAACACCTTCAAACTCTTGTCAACCCCCCACTATTTTCTCCCTCGGTCAGCCCACTTTTTCACTCGGTATTCATCTTTCACTCGGTATTCCACTTTCTCACTCGGCATTCCACTTTTTCACTCGATTTTTCCATTTTTCACTCGGTTTTTCACCTTTTCACTCGGAATTCCATTTTTTTCACTCGGTATTCCATTTTCCAACTTAAATAAATTGCTGTTATTTTCTTTTCTTTTCTTTTTTACCCCTTCCTAGGTTTGTAATAAATATATAACAAAAAAAATGAGTGCTTCTTACATTTTATTTGGACTAGCATAAAAGTTGTAATGATTATTATTATTCTCATTATTATTGCAATTTTTATTTTTCTATTTAAAAAAAAGGAAGAGGAGCGAGTTTAACTTAGACGAGACGTCCCGTTAATCTCATGTAAATATCCCGTGTTTATTTTTGTTTATTTTTGTACGTTTTGTCATCTCGTATACTTTCTTTTCATGAAGAAGTTAAAATAATTATTGGGTTAATTATAATGCGCGCTATCATATTATGGTAACCGTTTTTATAACGGACAGTTGTGAGGTGCTAATACCTTCCTCACCTGTAATTAGACTCCCGAACATGGAATTTCATTTTTATAACCAGTGCTTTAACGAAAGGTTTTCCTGATATTTTATCCTAAAAAATATTGGTGGTGACTCCCTATTTTTTTTTCTTTTCGAACCAAACAAAAAATCGTTTTGAGGGTCGGCCGTGCTGCCGCGATCCCAGTCGCGACAGATGGCGACTCCACTGGGGACGGATAGAGAGTCAAGCCAGTCAATTTGATAGCGCATGTTTTAATTAGCATATTAATTATTTAACTTCTTCCTTTATTTTCTGTCAATGTTTGTATATGGTTTCTATTTTATTTTCTATTTTATCATTTATGTTCTGTCAATGTCTGTGTGATTATTGAACCCTAGGTTAGATGACTTTGTATATTTGTTTTGTGTTTGTTCTTTGTGTAGAATGGGGTAAGGTAAAAGGTATTGAATGCCCTTCCACATACTACACTCACAATTACTTGCATACACCTATGAGTGGCGCCCTATACCCGGGCCCCAAATAAAGCTTAAGTTAGGAGGGGTTGGTAACGGAATCATATGGGATGTACTTCCTATCCGGTGTTTGTGAGAACCCCAACCAGAGTTCGACCTCTCATGATATAAGCACTTAGTGGATTCCCCACTGTTTGCGTCCTTGTCTTGGGTAGGATCTTGGCTCTGGTGACCTACTAGATGTCTAGTGGAAGCCACCCGGTGTGGAGAGTCACTTTTAGACAAGCCATAGGGCCTAGAAAAAACTTTCAACAAAACCCAACCTAGGCCACAAAAGGGCAGACTTTACTTTACCTTATGTCATTTTTACTCTCCCTTTTAAATCCAAATGAATGAATTATCTATCCATTGAGGGTACTCTATTTCGAAAACGATGATTCATTTCCAAAACACCCAGTACACTTCGAGTGGATAGATAATTCTCTTTTGATCATGTACCTCCAAGTCCTGAGTTGTAGATTTTCCTGGTCGTCAAAACAAGAAAATCAAAAGAAACAATTTTGGGTCCCTTTAACTGGGGCATCAATGACGATTAAGAAAATCTATGGCTTCTACAACTTAGACTCGCATGAGTTTTGGAAATCAATGTTTCCCAAAAAAAAACAAAAACAAACAAAAACAAAAATAAATTTTTTTACATCACATCTTTGGGGAAAACATGAATTTCAAAACATAACAATTACTGATTCCTTTTCTTTGTTTCGATATTCACAGGAAACGATTCAGAAATTGGCAGTATCTCTGAGCAAGTATGGAAATTAACATGAAACATGACAATTATGGTACAAATGTGACAGAGTTGAAGAAAATATTACATCTCAAAGCTAAGAAAGTTGATACAGTTAGTCTGCAAGCACTGGGGAAAAGATTAAGTCTGACTCAGAAGATGGCCCTTACCAGGAAATATGGGAAGATCTTAAAACTATTAGAGGTGGAAGTCCAAACCAAAGCAATTACAGCCTTGGCACAATTTTATGACCCACCCCTCCGCTGTTTCACATTTAGAGATTTTCAATTGGCTCCGTCAATAGAAGAATTTGAACAGATATTGGGGATACAAGTGGAAGGGCAAATTCCCTATCGCCATCTTGACCATCACGCAACAATCGCTTCAATCGCCCGTGTTTTGAGAATCTCTCCCGAGGCATTGAGGAATGTGCAAATGAACAGAAATCAAGTTCCCGGGTTCACCCGAGAATTTCTTGAGAAGCACATGCAGATCCTGGCTGATAAAGAGGAATGGGAGGCTTTCATGGATACTTTAGCCCTCACTATTTACGGGGTTGTCTTGTTCCCTAATTTAGACAACTACGTAGATTATGATGTCATTGCTGTCTTCCTGGCTCGTAAGCACCGGCTCGAGAATCCCGTCACAGCCATTTTGGCTAATGTGTATTGCACCATGGATTTCTGCCACACGCAAGGGGGAAAGAGGATCATTTGCTGTTTACCCATTTTATACGTATGGCTCACATCTCATATCTTCCATCAAATATGTAAAGCCGAGTGTCCGATTTCTGATTTGAAATTGTGTCAATTGGCCGTGAAGAGTAGGCGTGAATGGGCTAATCACCTCGTAAGCCTTACAGCTGAAAAAGTCAGGTGGTATCCTCAATGGCTAATGGTTGAGTCAATCATCTATAGTTGCGGAGGTTATCCGAATGTTCCTCGCATGGGCACGCAGGGATGCATCAACTACAACCCTGTTATTGCAAAGCGTCAGTTGGCTTATCCTCTACTCGGGCCACCGAACGAAAAACTGCTCACTCCTTTCGTTTTGTACTATGCAAAAGGGAATTACACATTCGCTGTTCGGGATGTAGCCAATGCATGGAAGAAGATCCATAGAATGGGAAAAGAATTAGGGGCACGAAGCCATGCTGTAGGGGCCGAATATTTTGAATGGGTCCTAAATAGGGCCTCCATTGTGAAACTGCCCTTCAAAAGCCCTTCATGCCAATCCACGAATAATTTCCCTCCACCAGTCATCATGGAAGACAAGGTCACCATGGCTCTGAAGGCACAAATAGAAGAGTTGACAACAACGAATCAAAAGCTAGAAGAAGATCTTTTGAAATGTCAATAAGAGTGCTCCCTTCAGAGGAAGGAGAATTCCGAAGGGAAACATGCTATGGATGAAATGCGAAAGAAGAGGAAGAATAACGAAGACTACAGGGTGAAACAGGACCATTGCCTTCGTGCGGCTAATTCCCAGCTTAAAACAAAAGGCCAACAGAGTGACGCCATATTGGCTGAAAAACAAGTCCTGAAAAACATGCTGACACTATCGAAAGAAAAAGAAAAAGAGACCTCGGTGCAAAAGGAAATGCTGCAAACCCAGGTCCACAAATTGGAGCAACAGCTTGATGAAACAATGAGGGCTTATGAGCAAGAAATACATGATGAACAGAAAAAAGCCTGTGATGCTAAGCAACGCTGCCAAAAGGCCACACGAGCTTTGGGGACTGAGTTAACTCAACGGGACGAGGTCGTTCATTTATGGATGAACCGTTTCGCCAAGTTGGCATACATAGCTAATGGAATCTTGGAGGATTTTCCCTCAATGTTGAAGCAGGCCGAAGGCATGGTCAATCCTTTATCCACCCTAAAAGAGATATCATCATTTTTGAATTATTGCCAGGAAAGACTTTGTAAAATGAGGGCCATGATTGCTCGGGCCAGGGATGGTTAAAATGTTGTAATCAAAACTTTCAAGTAATATTGTACCTCTACAGAAGAATGGAATGATGAATTAATCCATTTTCACAATTGTTTCATGTTAATTTCCACTTTACTGCTTTACCTAGTACTTTTGAACGGGACGTTCTGAGGAACAGTCGGAGAATACGCACTAAATTCAGAATCGCATCCTTGCGTAACATCATTTGTTTTTCTTTTCCTTTTTTCGTTATCTGTTTACTTTTATTTTCCTAACAAAATGTAGTGGTTTCCAGACATAACGGGTAGACATCCTTACGCGACTAGGCTCAATACAAAACTCATGGCTGAAATGGAACAAGAAAATGAGAGCTTGAGAGCAGAAGTCAATCAGTTGAAAGAACAAATGGCTGAAATGGCTACCTTTCAAATGGCTTCTTGAAAGGAGAGTCACAGAAGAGGATTCTTCAGCAAGTGTTGAAAACGCCAGACAACGACCATCCACTCCCCAACACACTCAGGGTCCTGCTGGAGGGCCAAGCTCAAACCCTGCTACGCCTCCCCTAACTATTCACGTTAGGAAATCAAACCCTGCTGACACCCAGCAACCTATCTATATAGATGAAGAAGGTAATGCCATACCCTTTCCCCCATATGGATTGCCACCTGGCTATTTCCCGCCACTTCAAGAAGAGCCTGATTATCAGGAAACAATCCTTCATACGGCTCAACCAAACGCTCCACCCGTCCGGGATCCTCAAACGATTCTGATCCATACACAAGCCGCGCAACCACAAGCTACCCAAGCAACAGCCAGACCCCACATCTCAATGCCTAATATAAACCCGACACATGTCGACCAACCAATTAGGGGTACTAGTCATCATGTTGCTGTAGGACCAAGTGCTGTTGCTGCTACCCAGGAGGGAAGGTTAGAATTCCTAGAAAGACGTTTAAGAGAAATGGAAAGAACGAACCGGTTTGGAATGGGCAGTGTTGCACAACTCTGTCTGATTCCCGATGTTGTTATTCCTCCCAAGTTTAAAATGCCTGAATTTGATAAGTATCGAGGGCTAACCTGTCCGAAGAACCATCTTACCATGTACTGCCAGAAGATGGCCTCTCATGCTTCCAATGACCCTCTGCTCATTCATTGTTTCCAGGATAGTTTGGCGGGAGCACCTCTGACCTGGTACAATCACCTTGAACGATCTCATATACTCTGTTGGGAAGATCTGGCAGATGCTTTCATGCAACAGTACAAGTATAATCTGGATATGGCGCCAGATAGAGTACAGTTGCAAAACATGACCAAGAAAGATAACGAGACGTTTAAAGAATACGCCCAACGGTGGCGAGAAGTAGCAGCGCAGGTTGACCCACCTCTATCAGAGAAGGAGGTAATTTCCATATTTATTGATACACTCTAGTCACCTTTCTACGATAAGATAATTGGAAGCATTTCCTCCCATTTCTCCGACATCGTCACTATCAGAGAAAGAATAGAGAATGGCCTGAGGACTGGGAAGATTACTCGAGGCTCACCTGGGGTTAATGCAGCAAGAAAACCTTCACTTGGAGAAGGTAAGAAAAGAGAGAGAGAGACTAACCTGGTCTCTCACAACCAAAGAAGGAACCAACTCAGACCACCTACTCCCATCACCTTTCCGTCAACTTATCATAACGCGCCACACCCATATGTGGCTGCAATTCCAAATTCGAACCCACCACATTTCTGACCACCTGTCATGTGACCACCTGTACCACCACAAGCACCATACCAACCACCGCAAATGAACCCACCGAATCCAAACCTGAGGAGACAGAATAATGACCGCACTCAAGTGCAATTTGATCCAATTCCCATGACCTACACCGAGCTTCTCCCCCATCTTATTGAAAACACACTGGTGGCACCTTGCCCTCTAAAACCGCTTCAACCACCTTATCCCAGAGGGTATGACCCAAATACGCGGTGTGATTACCACGCCGGTGCACCAGGACATTCCACCGAGAACTGCCTGGCACTGAAATTTAAGGTAAGGGATTTAATCAGAGCTGATTGGATAAGCTTCAAAGAGGGAAGCCCGAATGTGACCACCAATCCTCTGCCTAACCACGGGAGACTAGGTGTTAACGCTGTGGAAAGAGATGAGGAATGTATTTCCAAGGTTGAGGACATCCAAATGCCATTGGAAATAATTCACTCCCATATGCTTAAGATGGGATTGATAGAAGGATCATGGGATGAAGAGTGCAATGACCTCCAGTCCGCAAAGCGAAGAGACTTCCAAAAAACCCTTCAGGGACTTATGGACAGTCATGTCATAGAAGTTTGCCGGCATCGTGAAGGCAGAATAAATATGATACAAGAGCAAAGCCGAGTTCGAGCCCCAAAGCCTCTAGTCATATTTTACAACAAAAATGCACCTGTGGCTTCGACTCCTGCTAAGACTGTCATCACGATGAACGCACCAACCCCGTTCCCTTACAAGGATTCACGAGCTGTGCCGTGGAAGTATGGCACTGATGTGGTTGTTACTAGTTCTGAGGTAGTTGAGCCTACACCATCATCCCCTGTCATGAATATTGCTGGAATTGGGGGTGTCACCCGAAGTGGAAGAGTATATGCTCCCCCAGAACCAAAACTTTACAAAGCTACAGGGGATGTTAGACCTGGGAAGGGAGAATCCTCTGGTGAGGCAAAGAAGGCCGTAACTGAAGAGGAAGCCCAAGAGTTTCTAAGATTCATTCGTCATAGTGACTACCAGGTGTTAGACCAATTGAACCACACCCCGGCAAACATTTCTCTGTTGTCCTTGCTAATGAGTTCCGAACCACACCGGAACACACTGATGAAGGTTTTGAGTGAGGCACATGTGAAACATGATTTGCCGGTAGATAAGTTTGAAGGCATAGTGGGACACATTGTGGCTAACAACTATCTAACTTTTACTAATGATGAGAAACCAGTAGAAGGAAGAGGGCACAATAAAGCCCTTCATATCTCCGTAAAATGCCAAGATCATATCATGGCGAAGGTGCTTGTTGACAATGGGTCGTCCTTGAATGTAATGCCAAAATCTATGTTGGCAAAGTTGCCTTTTGATGGGACCCATATGAGACCCAGTTCCATGGTAGTCCGGGCTTTTGACGGAACTCGCCGAGAAGTTATGGGGGAAATTGAACTGCCTATACAGGTTGGGCCATGTACCTTTCAAATCCTTTTTCAAGTCATGGATATTACGCCCGCTTACAATTATTTGCTGGGACGGTCGTGGATCTATTCGGCTGGGGTAGTTCCTTCCACTCTGCACCAGAAGTTGAAATTCATCATCAACAACAAGTTGGTGATTGTCTCTGGAGAAGAGGACTTGTTGGTCAGCAAACCTGCCAACACCCCATACATTGAAGCGACCGAGGAAGCCCTCGAAACCTTATTTTAGGCTTTAGAGGTGGCCAATGCAACAAGCATTACAAAGACATCCTTCCCAAACGTGCCTCTGATGGTTGCAAAGACAATGTTAAGAGAAGGATACAAGTTGGGAAGAGGGCTAGGACGAGAATTGGAAGGAAGGACCCAACCTATATGCCTTCCAGAGAACAAGGATAGATACGGTCTAGGGTACAAGCCTACAGCAGCTGACAGAAAAAGGATAGGAGAAGAAAGAAGGGAGAGAAGGATTACTCGCCTTACCGGTCAAGAGTTCGACACTGCTAGAATCCCTATCTGTGACCTCTATCAAAGCTTCAGGAGCGCCGGGATTATATATCCGGGTCAGGTGGCTATGGTTGGAGACGGACCCAGCTATGATGTGGAATTGATGCATGCTTGCTTACCCAGTCAAGAACTAGACAATTGGGAAATCATGGAGTTCCCCACAACTATCAACCCTCAGTCAAAGTAATTGTTGTTGTTTTCAAAACTTGTCCATCCCTTTGCTATGCCTAAGGCTTTGGGATCCATTTTGTAATAAAGGCAAAAACTTGTTTGTTTGTTAAATTAAATGAACACAGTCTAATTTCATACCTCATCTTTGTTCAATCTCTTTCTTTTAAACCTTCCATTTGCTTGTCTTTCTTTGTTTTCATTCATTATTATATAACACCAAATGCAGATCTGAAAGCGATTCTTCTGAGAGTAATGAGAACTCGGTTCTATTTCATGACTCTGATAATCCGAATGATTACGCCTATGAGAAGAATGAGGAAGACTTTGAACCTTCACCCGAATTGACGAGATTAATGGAACAGGAAGATAAGGAAATCCAGCCTCATCAGGAAAAGATTGAGACCATTAACCTGGGAGATGAAGGGGAAAATAAAGAAGTCAAGATAGGCACCCTCTTGAGCGAACAACGACAGAGTGAATTGATTGAACTGCTCAGGGAATTTCGAGACATTTTTGCATGGTCATATCAAGATATGCCGGGTCTGGATAATAACATTGTGGAACACAAGTTGCCTTTAAAGCCGAAATGTCCGCCGATCAAGCAAAAGTTGCGACGAATGAAACCAGAAATGCTTCTTAAGATCAAAGAAGAAGTCAAGAAACAATTCGATGCTGGTTTCTTAGCCGTAGCTAAGTATCCGCAATGGGTAGCCAATATAGTTCCCGTTCCAAAGAAAGATGGGAAAGTAAGGATGTGTGTGGACTACCGAGACTTGAATCGGGCGAGTCCTAAGGATGATTTTCCTTTACCTCAGATTGATGTACTGGTTGATAACACAGCTCAGCATTCCATCTTCTCATTCATGGATGGATTTTCGGGATATAACCAGATCAAGATGGCACCAGAAGATATGGAAAAGACCACGTTCATTACTCTGTGGGGCACCTTTTGTTATAAAGTAATGTCCTTTGGATTGAAGAATGCAGGAGCCACCTATCAAAGGGCAATGGTGACTTTCTTCCACGACATGATGCACAAGGAAATAGAAGTCTATGTGGATGACATAATTGCCAAGTCCAGATCTGAAGAAGAACACATTGCTGACCTGAGAAAACTTTTCAAAAGGTTAAGGAAATTCAAGCTTAAATTGAATCCCGCCAAGTGCACTTTTGGCGTAAGATCCGGAAAATTGTTAGGATTCATCGTAAATGAGAGAGGGATAGAAGTTGATCCTGACAAGGTCAAGGCAATTCTGGAAATGCCTCTTCCTCATACTGAAAAAGAAGTCTGAGGATTCTTGGGAAGATTGAATTACATCGCCCGATTCATTTCCCAAATGACAGCAACCTGTGAGCTAATTTTCAAATTGCTTCGCAAGAACCAGCCTGGACAGTGGAATGATGATTGCCAGATTGCATTTGAAAAGATAAAGCAGTACTTATTGAAGCCACCAGTCTTGGTGCCGCCCGTTCATGGAAGACCGCTAATTCTATACCTGACCGTGCTGAATGAATCCATGGGGTGCGTATTAGGTCAACATGATGAGACTGGGAGGAAGGAATGCGCCATCTACTATTTGAGCAAGAGATTTACCGAATGTGAGATGAGGTATTCATCTCTTAAAAGAACATGTTGTGCATTGGCCTGGGCTGCCCGGCGCTTACGGCAATACATGCTTAATCATACTACTTGGCTGGTGTCTAAGATGGATCCCATCAAGTTTATCTTTGAAAAACCTGCTTTGACTAGGAGGATTGCCTGTTGGCAAGTGTTACTGACAGAATATGACATAACATATGTCACCCAAAAGGCAATCAAAGGGAGTGCGCTAGCAGATTACTTAGCACACCAACCCATTGAGGCTTACTAACCAATGCGGCATGATTTCCTGGATGAGGATATTTTGGCCCTTTTCAAAGAAGAAGATGGTCTGGAAGCCAGATGGATCATGAGATTCGATGGGGCGTCCAATGCACTAGGACATGGAATTAGGGTTATCCTGATCTCGCCTGATAAGGAATTCATCCCTATTTGCGCTCGGTTGTGTTTTGACTGCACCAATAATGTTGCAAAATATGAAGCATGTTCTCTGGGAATGCAAGCGGCTCTAAACGTGGGAATAAAGATCCTGGAAGTTTATAGAGATTCTGCTTTGGTTATCCATCAACTAAAGGATGAGTGGGAAACTAGAGACAGTAAATTAGTTCCCTATCATGCTCACATCAAAGAAATGATCAAAGAGTTCGATGAAATCACTTTCCATCATATTCCACGAGAGGACAACCAAATGGCAGATGCTTTAGCCACCCTAGCCGCTATGTTCGAAGTCAGCAATGATTACAAGGTACCTCTCATTCAGGTAAAGAAATGAAAAGAACCTGCCCATTGCCAGGTCATAGAAGAAGAGCCAGATGGAAAACCTTGGTATCATGACATCAAAAGATATCTCCAGTGCCAAGAATACCCTGAAGGCATTACGAGTAATAACAAACGAACTTTGAGAAGGCTAGCTATGGGATACCTATTGAGTGGTAACGTGCTATACAAGAGGAACTACGATTCCGTTCTCCTCCGGTGTGTTGATACCGTTGAGGCAAATCAAATCATGAAAGATATCCACGAAGGATCTTTCGGAACTCATACGAATGGGCATGCTATGTCAAGAAAAATCCTGAGAGTCGGGTATTATTGGATGACTATGGAAGTAGATTGTTTTGCTTACGTACGGAAGTGTCATAAATGTCAGATTTATGCTGATCACATTCATGCACCGCCTTCATCCTTAAATGTCTTGTCAGCTCCATGGCCCTTTTCAATGTGGGGTATGGATGTAATTGGGCCCATTGAGCCAAAAGCCTCAAACGGTCATCGTTTTATTCTGGTTGCCATCGATTATTTCACCAAATGGGTGGAGGAAGCTTCATACACCAATGTGACGAAAAATGTTATGGTCAAATTCGTCAAGCGTGAACTGATATGCCGGTATGGCCTACCAAACCAAATCATTACAGACAATGGTACAAATTTAAACAACAAAATGATGAAGGAGCTTTGCAAGAACTTTAAAATCTCCCACCATAACTCCTCTCCGTACCATCCAAAAATGAATGGAGCAGTCGAGGCAGCTAATAAAAATATCAAGAAAATAGTGCAAAAGATGGTAGTAACCTACAAAGACTGGCATGAAATGCTCCCTTTCGCGCTGCACGGATACCGAACCTCAGTGCGAACTTCAACTGGGGCAACACCATTTTCTTTGGTCTACGGAATGGAAGCTGTACTGCCATTTGAAGTGGAAATTCCTTCCCTTAGGGTGATCATGGAAGCCAAACTGGAAGAAGCTAAATGGGTCCAGGCCAAATATGACCAATTGAATCTGATTGACGGGAAAAGGTTAACCGCCCTTTGCCAGGGATGATTGTATCAAAGACGCATGAAAAGGGCATACAAAAAGAAAGTGCACCCTTGACAGTTCCAAGAAGGTGATTTGGTCCTCAAGAAGATTTTGCCAATTCAAAAAGACGTCCGAGGGAAATGGACACCTAATTATGAAGGACCATATGTTATAAAGAAGGCTTTTTCCGGAGGAGCTCTCATACTCACCAATATGGATGGAGACGACCTGCCAATGCCTGTCAATGCCGATGCAGTGAAGAAATACTTTGCATAATATAAAAAAAAGAAGAAGAAAAGCTCGCTAGGTTGAAAACCTGAAAAGGCGGCCTAGGCAAAAGTTAGAGCAGCAAGATGAGCCAAAAACCTTAAAAGGCGGTTCCACAAACTCGACTCTGCAACATAAACCCTTCAAGCCAAAGACAAAGGAGGTCAAAACGGGTATTAGGGTCATTGTCAAATTACGCCCTCAGAAGCAAAATCAGAGGACGAACACAAAGTCGTGATAAAGGGTCAAGTTTCTCATTGCTCTCAGAAGATCACTAGAGGATATATGAGCCTTCCCCTTTCCACTTGCCTTCCATTCTCTATATCTTATCACATCTCTGTGCTTAATATTATTTTCATCTCTACTGTACATACCTGATGTTTATAAATAAAAGTCTCCCTTCTTCCTACATGTGTTCATGACTAAATTTTATGAATAAACAAGTTTTTGCCTAAAAGAAATTTTGAAATTGGAAACGACAGAGCGTAAAGTTATGGGGAACAAAATGCATCCTAGCGCCAGAATTCGCTTGGTATAAGCATAACTATCTCTGCTAAATACGCTCGCCAAAAGTTGGAGGATGTTTCTATTTCACCCATGAGTTATCTTAAAAAGTCAGTCGCCAGGGAAGATTTACCTATAAGTCTTTTTATACTAACTCACTCTTTTATCAAAGGGACACCAAATCCATCATCCAAAAGCAGTTATTCGCCAAAGTTTTCTCTCAGCAAGACCTATTGTTCGTACTTCAGTAGAACATGGACTGAAGATCTCTCCTGGGGAAAACCGCAAAATGGACTCAGCTCCCTCAACCAGGATATTTCTATGATCAGGCTTAAGAGGACTTATCCTTCCCCAGTGAGTTCACCATTACCAAACTAGCACCCATCATGCTCCTCTCACTAAAAAGCTCAAACTGGGGCATCTCCCCAGATCTCTCTTCCAAACTGGGGCATCTCCCCAGATCTCTCTTCCAAACTAGGGGCATCTCCCCAGATCTCTCTTCCAAAATTAGGGCATCACCCCAAAGCTCTAGATCCTGGTTAATTTGGACGGGACGTCTTGTTAACCCCCAGATCACTTTTCCAAAATTGGGGCATCACCCCAAAGCTCTAGATCCTGGTTAATTTAGACGGGATGTCCTGTTAATCCCCAGATCTCTCTTCCAAACTGGGGCATCTCCCCAGATCTCTCTTCCAAACTAGGGGCATCTCCCCAGATCACTTTTTCAAAAATGGGGCATCACCCCAAAGCTCTAGATCCCGGTTAATTTGGACGGGACGTCCTGTTAACCCCAGATCAATTTTCCAAAAATGGGGCATCACCCCAAAGCTCTAGATCCTGGTTAATTTGGACGGGAAGTCCTGTTAACCCCCAGATCACTTTTCCAAAATTAGGGCATCACCCCAAAGCTCTAGATCCTGGTTAATTTGGACGAGACGTCCTGTTGACCCCCAGATCACTTTTTCCAAAACTGGGGCATCACCCCAGGCCTCCTTCTTTCAAACAAAGGGTAATACCCTAAGATTCTTTCAAACCATCTCAAACTGGGGCATCACCCCAGATTTATTTTCTTTCAGTCAAAGGCTTCAGTCATGGCAAGCCGGGGCATTACCCTGAGCTTTTAGGTACAGAGAGTTAATTCGGACGAGACGTCCTGTTAGCTCCCCCAATTTTTACCCCTTACTTTCCAGTCAACCGAGAGGCAACACCCTCACCCTTTACTTTCCAGTCAACCGAGAAGCAACACCCTCACCCTTTACCTTCCTATCACCAATCAAATGGCACCCCTTTATCTTCCTGTCGCCGATCAAATGGCACCCCTTTACTTTCCAGTCGCCGATCAAATGGCACCCCTTTACTTTCAAGTCGCCGATCAAATGGCACCCCTTTACCTTCCTGTCGTCGATCAAATGGCACCCCTTTACCTTCCTGTCGCCGATCAAATGGCACCCCTTTATCTTCCTGTCGCCGATCAAATGGCACCCTTTACCCTCCTGTCGCCGATCAAATGGCACCTATTTACCTTCCTGTTGCCGATCAAATGGCACCCTTTACTTTTCCTGTAAACCGAGAGGCAACACCCTCACCTTTTTCTTTTCCTGTCAACCGAGAGGCAACACCCTCACCTTTACTTTTGTTGTTCACTGAGAGGCGATACCCACGCCATTTACTTTCCAGTCATAAATTTAGAAATCCCCTGCCTAGACAATTTCCAAGCACACCCCAGTTCATTCATTTTTCTCCAAAGCTTCGGATTCCAGGCTGCTCGAGATATTAGGGTAATCCTTAATATCCTAAAAAAAAGAGAAAGAAAAGAAGGAAAACGGATTCAAGTGTCAATTCCTGGGTTTTCCCCTCATCTGGTACTCTTGGTTATTTCGACAATGGTGTTCACGTCTTTACTCCCTTTCCATTTCAAAAGCAAGAAGAAACTTCATGCTTTCTCATGAAAAAGAAGTAAAGAGGGGCATCTGTGAACACCTATTTCAGTCCGATTGATATCCACAAGTGAAAAGAATTCAAAAGAAAAAAAAAAGAAAAGAAAAAAAAGAGTCCCAAAAAAAAAACTCTGACTCGGAAATGATCATTTCCGAGTGAAAGGACTCGGAATGATCATTTTCGAGTAAAGAGTCTCCGAGTGAGACGTAGCAGGGTGCTATTCCAATAGGCTTCAAGAAATTTCCAAAAAGGAAGAAAAGGCTTCAAGAAAAGACACAGGGAAGGGCATTCCGAGAGAAGTTTCCAAATTCTGAGTGGAAAGAAGGCCAATTCCGAGTGAAATTCCAAGTTCTGAGTGGAAAGAAGGCCAATTCCGAGTCAGATTGCCAAATTCTAATTTTTGAGTGGAAAGAAGGCCGGATCCGAGTGAAAATTGCCAAGTTTCCAAAGTTCTGAGTGAGAAGCCAGTCGGAGCTGAATACCAAATTCTGAGTGAAGAATTTCCAGCCGATACCGAGTGGAGAATCTCCAGTCAGCACCGAGTGAAGACTCTCCAGTCAGCACTGACTGGAGAATCTCCAGTTAGCACCGAGTGAAGACTCTTCAGTCAGCACCGAGTGAAGAATCTCCAGTCAGCACCGAATGAAGAATCTTCAGTCATAACCGAGTGATGCCTCTTCAGTCAGCACTGAGTGAACCCTCTTCAGTCAGTTCCGAGTCATTTTCTTTTCAGTCAGTACCAATTGAACCACTCTTCAGTCAGCACCGAGTGAATCCTTTCACTCAATTTCCAAGTCACCTTTGTTTCACTTCCGAGCTATCCTTTTTGGCCAATCATCACCGAGCCCATTTCCACCAGTTCCAAGCCATTTTCACCAATTCCGAGTCCCCTCATTTTCAACCGTCACCGAGCCATTTTTTTTCACTAATCCTGAGCCCCCTTTTTCAACCATCACCGAGCCCTTCTCATTTATTTCCGAGTGAGTCCTCTCACTCAATTTCTGAGCCCCTTTCCACCCATTCCCGAGCCATTCTTTTAGCCATTTCCGAACCATTTTCACCCAATTCCGAGTCGTCCTTTTAAACCACTTCTGAGCCATCCTTCTCACCCAATTCCGAGTCGTATTCTAATCATTTCCGAGTCATTCTTCACTCGGTTGCGATTGAATATTTCGACCAGAATTGTTTTGCTCGCCCAGTTCCTCACAGCAACCTCACACCGATCGGATTTCACTCGGTCTAGTATACAAAATCACCTTTGCCACTCGGTCTTGTGCACAAAACAGACCTTTTCCACTCGGATTCAGGAGGCAAAGTGAAGACCGGCACCTTTTCCACTTGGATTGTGGAGAGAAGGTAAAATCCGACCCATATTCCCACCGAGTGCCCTTGCTGACTTGGATTTCCACTATCCAAGTGGATCTTTGACTTGTGGGGGGTGGCTGACAAAGTGACAAAGGAGAGACCCACTAGCTGTCGACCCCTATGCCTGTCTAGGTGCAAGCTGTGTCCACCAACTCCATCCAGGCTATATCTAACGCTGATCAAGTAGGGCGGCTGACTGCAGGACAAAAGGGAAAGCCCCACTTGTCACTGATGGTGGGCGTCCAGGACCTCTATAAATAGAGAGGATCTTAAAGCCTTAAAAGAAAAAAAGGAGCCTTGATTGAGAGAACCCCGACATTATGCAGTCCCCTCTCTTTTTCACCTAACATCGTCCCCACTCTTCCTCCCTTCACTATCCCTCACAACCGTCCTCACTCACTCCTCCCAAACGCTGTCCCTCTCTCTTCTCACTGTCCGTCCTTCTTCCCTCTCCTTGCAACCGTCCCTCTCTTTTTTCCCACCTGACAGCCCCCCTCAAAAGACCAATACCTTCCTCTTCCTGTCACTGTCTGACCTCCTCTCCCCACACCGTCTTCACTCACCCCTCTCCCAACACCGTCCTCCTCCTACCATACAACACAGCCCTTTCTCTCCCTCTAAACACCTTCAAACTCTTGTCAACCCCCCACTGTTTTTCTCCCTCGGTCAGCCCACTTTTTCACTCGGTATTCATCTTTCACTCGGTATTCCACTTTCTCACTCGGCATTCCACTTTTTCACTCGGTTTTTCCATTTTTCACTCGGTTTTTCACCTTTTCACTCGGAATTCCATTTTTTTCACTCGATATTCCATTTTCCCACTTCAATAAATTGCTGTTATTTTCTTTTCTTTTCTTTTTTACCCCTTCCTAGGTTTGTAATAAATATATAACAAAAAAATGAGTGCTTCTTACATTTTATTTGGACTAGCATAAAAGTTGTAATGATTATTATTATTCTTATTATTATTGCAATTTTTATTTTTCTATTTAAAAAAAAGGAAGAGGAGCAAGTTTAACTTAGACGAGATGTCCCATTAATCTCATGTAAATATCCCGTGTTTATTTTTGTTTATTTTTGTACGTTTTGTCATCTCGTATACTTTCTTTTCATGAAGAAGTTAACATAATTATTGGGTTAATTATAATGCGCGCTATCATATTGAGGTAACCGTTTTTATAACGGACAGTTGTGAGGTGCTAATACCTTCCTCACCTGTAATTAGACTCCCGAACATGGAATTTCATTTTTATAACCAGTGCTTTAACGAAAGGTTTTCCCGATATTTTATCCTAAAAAATATTGGTGGCGACTCCCTTTTTTTTTCTTTTCGAACCAAACAAAAAATCGTTTTGAGGGTCGGCCGTGCCGCCGCGATCCCGGTCGCGACACTCTTGTTCTTCTATTGTTGTCTATCATCTGTAAAACTAAGTCTCTTTTTTGAAAGGGGCATGCTTTGATCATGGTGTTCCATTTCTAGGTGGGTTTTTGTTTAGAGGCTTCTATCTTTATGTAAGCTATGTCTTATTCCCCCAGGCTAAGATCGAGGTCTTCTTCATCATAGGAGAGTCTTCTGAGGGAGGGTTCCCTAAGCTCTACAGGGATCATGGCATCCACTCTGTAAGTGAGTCAGAACGGTGTTTCTTGGGTTGCCTAGTAAGGAATTGTATGGTAGGCCCATAAGGCTCTAGGTAGCTCTTCCTTCCATCTTCTCTTTGCTTGTCCCAAGCTTTATTTCAGCTCTTGTAGGATTACCTTGTTGGCAGCTTTAGTTTGACTGTTTGTTTATAGGTGTCCTACTGATGAAAACTTCTATCTTTTACCCAAGTTTTCACAGAATTCTATAAAGTGTTTATCTATGAATTGCCATCCATTATCTGAAATGGTGGTGTGGGGGAGTCTGTGTCTACATATAATGTTTCTCCAAGTAAAGTTTTGTACCTTTCATGTTGAAATGATAACGAGGGGCTTGGCTTCTATCCAGTTCATGAAAAGATCTATTTTTACCAACAGGTATTTTACTTATCCTTTCCTTAGGGGAAGGTCCCAGGATGTCCATGCCCCATGCGTTGAAGGGCCAAGAAGAGAGGATTCCATGTAGCGACTCAGGGTGACTGTTATTCTGTTAGCGTTCTTTTGACAAGATTCATATTTCTTGATGAAGTCTGAACAATCTGATCGTTGTGTGGTCCAGAAATATCCTTCTCATAATTCTAGCGGCTAAGGGTCAAATTCCCCCATGGTGCCCTTAGATTCCCGAGTGGAGCTCTTGCATTATATATTCCTCTTGTTCTTTACGGAGGCATTGGAAGAGTGGCAGGGTAAACCCCTTTTTGTAAAGTTTTCCCCCTATCAGGATGTAATTAGTCGATTGTGTCTCTACTTTTTGGCCTCTAAAGAATTTGAGGTTGAGTATTCTTAGGTCAGAAAGTTTATTATTAGGGTCATTCATGTCTTTTCTCTGAGTGTAATAGTGATTTTATTCACCTATTCCACGTCTTTGATTGTGGGTTCTTCCAAAGTAACTTATACGAGAGTCTTCAAGTTTCCCATCTTCTTGGTGCTAGCCAGCTTGAAGAGCAGATTTGCTTCTTCATTTTTTTCCCTGGTAACATGTACTATTTTAAATAACTTAAACTCTGTTATCAACGTCTTAACTTAGGAGAGAGGTATTTGGTGAAGGTGAGGTCTTTTGCTTGGTAGGCTCTTTCCACTTGTTGAGTGACCAGCTGTGAATCGGTTTTCACCTATATGTATTTGGATCTTTAGTCCAGCGTCATCCGTAATCCTGCTATGAGTGCCTCATCCTCTGCTTGATTATTGCTTGCCTTAAACAGGAGCCTCAACAACTCTTCTATGGATAATTTGGTTGGTGACTCCATTAAGATTCCTAATCTGCTTCCTTTTCTGTTTGAGAACCCATCTACTAACAGGGTCTATAAGGCATGTTCAACATCATACTCCTCATTATCATCCCCCAGCTTTGCTATAAAATCTACCAAAAATTATGCCTTGATGGCTCATTGGGGTTTGTACCGGATTCCATACTTAAAAAGCTCTACAACCCACGTAACCATTCTCCCTACTAGCTCAGGCTTCTAAAGGATTTTACCAATAGGTTGATCAGTCATGACAGTGATTTGATGACTATGAAAATAGAGTCTCAACTTCTATGCGGCCACCACCAAGTTGTATGCAAAATTTTCTACCCCCTGTCTGTACCTTGCAAATTTTTACTCATGAAGTACACTGGTTGCTGGATAGATCCTTCCTTCTACACCATGGCAACACTAACAGCATTTTCACTGGCTAAAAGGTATAAAATAAGCTCCGCTCCTAAGGTCGACTTGGTCAGTATTGAGGGTGAAGCCAGATAGGCTTTTAGCTCTTCAAAAGATTTTTCACATTCCTGGGTCCACTGCAATATGTCTGTTTTCTTCAGAACCTAGTAAAAAGGCATAGACTTTTCTTTGAATTTGGCAAGGAAGCAGGAGAGGGTTGCAATCCTCCCGATGAGACGGTATACCTCTTTTATGTCTTAAGGGTTTCACATCTCCAAGATAGTTCAGCATTTGTCAGGGTTGGCCTTTATGCCTCTATAAGTCAGCATATATCCCAAGAATTTACCGCCTTGGACTCTAAATAAGCATTTTTCAGGGTTAAGGTGCATATTGTGCCTCCTCAACTCAGAGAATGTTTCTTCCAGGTCTTTGGTGTGATTTCTTGCCTTTTTTATCTTCACAACCATGTCATCCACGCATACTTCCATGTTTTTAGTAATCTGTTTGGCGAAGATCTCGTCTAGTAATTATAGGTATGTGGCGCTAGCATTCTTCAACCCGAAGGACATTACCTGATAGAAGTAGTTTCCTCTCTCAGTGATGAAGGCAGTTTTCTCTTCACCTTTTGGGTTCATTCATATTTGGTTATATCCAGAGTATCTGTCCATGAAACTCAATACCTGATACCCTGAAGTATCACCCACCAAACAGTCAATGTTAGGTAAAGGATAAGGGTCTTTAGGATATACCTTATTGAGGTTGGTGAAATCCACGCACATCCTTCACTTGTCGTTCACTTTTTTCACCATGACTACATTGGAGAGCCAGGTTTGGTATTTGACTTCTCTAATGAAATTGGCTACCAGAAGCTTATCCATTTCTTCCTTCACCGTTGCTTTTCTATCGGGTCCGAGTTTACGCTGCTTCTGCATTACTAGTCTAGTTTTTGGGTCTATATTCAATGAATGGCATATGATGTCTGGGACAATCTCTAGCATATCTAAGGGTTTCCATGTGAAGAGGTCAGCATTTTCCCTCAGAAGCTTGACCAAAGATTCTTCCAAGCCTTGATCCAACATTGCATTGACACAAGTGCACTGACTTAAATTAGACCCTACTTGTACCAACATCAATGATTGTACTGTTTGGTACATTCATGTTCTCTCTCGTCTCAAAGGTCAAATCTTATTTCAATGTCTTCTTCAATTATGAAAGTTTTCTTGGGTCAAAGACTTTCATTGTAACACTCCCGAGCAACCTCTGAGTCGGTGCAAACAACTTTAATGTGTCCATTTCTAAGTAGGAATTTCATGGTGAGATAGAGGGTGGAAACAATCACATTGAGTGCATTGAGCACTAGGCACCCTAGAATGGCATTGTATGAGTTGGGGATGTCAACAACTAGGTACTTGACCATGACTTCCTTGTTGTCTTCCCCGGTCCGAAAATCGTCTTCAACTTTATAAAACCCATAACCTGGACTAAGTCTCCTATGAAACTGAGCAGTGTCCTGTCATACCTTCTGAGCCAAGTGAAAGGCAATAAGAGTTATTTGTAGGCCTTCCAATGGCAAAATATCTACAGAACTCCCCTGGTCTACTAGCACTCTACCAACAATACATTCTGTTATCTCTATTATGACCACCATCGGCTCGTCCTTGTTTGGGACTCCCCTGGGGAGGGTTGAGCTATCAAAAGTGATGACTTCAGTACCCAGAAGGCAGTGTATGGAGTTAACTTGTCCTGCCCCGTGTGAGGTGTCATTCTACTTCTGGGAAAGCCTCAGAAAATAATGTGAATAATTCTTTTTCCATCATCTCTCATACCCTCCGATTTGCGCGATCAAGAACGCTCACACTCCTTTCTGGGACACTCGTGTGGCTGCAATTCCACTTGCCTTAAGGATTCTCTTTCTTTCTTTCGCTCAGATTCCTACGGTGCTTCTCCTCTCTAGTCAACAAATTTCTCCTGATATCCTTGTTAGATAAGGTGCTCAATTTGATTTTTGAACGACCAATAATCTTTTATGCCATGGCCAAAGGTTCTGTGAAATTCATAGAATTTGGTCCTATCTGAGCCCTTCGTTTGTCCTTTAGGTGAGGGGGCTTTGAGTAGCCCAGTGTTGTAGACTTCATGTATAATTCTGTCTCGCCTGTTGTTCAGAGGGGTGAATGTGTCGTACTTTGGGTTGGAATAAGTTGTATGCTTATGTTCTTTATTTGGTATAGGGCTCTTTTTTTGTGACTCCACTCTCGTGATCCCCTCATTAAAATTTCCCACTCGATTGGCTTTTCGCTCTTCCATGTTTATATACCAGGTTGCGTGCTTCCTGAAATCATCCATATTAAGAGGGAGTTTCTTGGCTAAGGAGTTTAAAAATTTACCTAAGCATAACCTTGTATGGACTGCATGGAGAGCCACTTTTGAGCTTAGATCTTGGATTTGAATGGCTTGTTCGTTAAAACGAGCCATGAACTACTTGAGTATTTTTTCTCTGCCTTGCTTCAGATTGACCAAACTGTGTGAGGTTTGTTGCACCGATCGGCTAAAGGCAAATTGGCTCAGGAACTTTTCTGTCAGCTCTACAAAACAGGATATACTCCTTGGAAAAATGTGTGAAAACCAACAGGGAGTGGATTTGGTGAGGGTTGTAGCAAATGTTCTACAGAGCAAGGCGTCAGATGCTCCCGAAATAAGCAGGTTGGTGGTAAGCATAGTGAAATATTCTTCTGGGTCACCTCTTCCGTCATATTTTTCCATCGTCAGAGGTTTATAGTGTGCTGGTATTGGGACCGCCATTATCTCTTCCGTGAATCGGTGTATAGTATGGGTGACCAGCATTTCGGGTCTGTCTACCTTCTGTCTAGTGGTCTAGGTGTTTTGATAACTGGAGGCCTCCCTCTCCTCCGATCGATAATTTCTCAGATCCTCATTCTCTTTCTTTAATTTTTCCACCGTGCATTGCAATGTTTGGATGAGAGTCAAAACCTTTTTTGGTTGATTATCCTTGTCTTGTTGTCCTCTTTAATTCTCCTAGCAATTTCCATCATCTCTACTGCTGGGATTGCTGCGTGTGGTTACCACCGTCCTCTTCTTTGGAGTTTGTCTTTCTCTATGTTATATGGAAACCATTTTACTGGGCCCTATGGTGGGTGCCAAAATGTTCACTCTTGAGTGTGTAAAGGCTAAACCCTAGAGAATTACTCTAGGAGAGTTAGGGTCCCATTACTAAAAAAATGTCACTTGAATTACAAAAGGGCCTTAAGGCCATATTTATACAATAATAAAATACGAGAGGGGACCCAACAAGAAATAACACGGGGAATCAAGATATCCAAGATATTTTCTAAAGATAGAGGGGGATCCCGCGGGTCCCCCTCATGATCCGGGGGGAACAAAGGATATATATAAGTTATTGGGTAGATAAAGTATAAGAGTGGAAGGAATAATGTAGAAGAATTTATTTTAAAGGGAACAATCTATTAATTGCTAACATTCTTTTACAGGTGTTAATTCTACACACTTAGATTGCTCTAAGGATGATGTCTTGACAAGGAAACATAATCCATCTAGATCCTATTTTGTCTATACCGCTTACAGAGTTATTGAAGATCATAATGGTGCAATTAATAAGGACATCTACAATAAGATCTGGTCAAGGATAGTTTCATTAAAGGTTTTAACTTTTGTTCAGAGGCTTAACATAGGATTCAAACTTTTCAAAATCTCTCACATGGGAATTCAAGTTTAGAATTGTGTTTTGTATACCATGTGGAGAAGGGATAGAGGATACAGATCATCTTCTCTTTTCATGTAACTTTGCTCAATAGGTTTGGAAACTATATCATGATTGGGTTGATCTTCTTGGTGCATTAGCATCAAATGGTGAAGCTCATATCCTCCAACATAAATTGCTGGTTGGAGGCACCAAGACAAACACAACATAGGTTGCTATTTGGCAAAAAACGATATATGGGGCATACATTTGGCTAGAACGCAATGCAAAACTCTTCAAGGGGGAAACATCTTCTCCACAACTTGTTTTTAATTTAATTAGATCTTGGGTGTGGAGCTTGTCAAGGATTAAAATGAAGATATTCTTATGTTAGATGTATAAGTGGTATAATGTACCTTTGTCATGCTTAACTGGACTTTAAGTGATGTGCTTCTAGGATTTTTTACATATGGGTTAAGATACCCTTATATACCTAAATATATATATATATATATATATATATATATATATATATATATATTTGGATAAAAAATCTTTTCAATTGTAACCAATATTTTATTGTGCTTATTTTCGACAACTTAAGAATAAGAAATCTCCATTTATTATGAAATGGTGGAATTTGTTTTTTTTAAAGTTATTAAGTTTTTCGAACAAAAGATAGACAAATAAAACCAAGAGTTAAATTTTATAAATTAAATGATTAATTTTGTCTACCTTGTATCTCATATTAATCAGACAAAGATTTAATGGTTTTCTCAAAGGTTCTAGTCATGCTTTGAATCCATTCTTTAACTATTGATCAACACCATTTTCAAGAGCTTTCAGATAGAGAGGAAGTAGAGGACCGATAATGAGATGATAAACATGACTTTCTATATTTTGGAAGATGATTTCTATATTTTGGAAGATGATTATGAGGATATAAGGAGAGAGAAGACTGGCCAAAAAGAATAGTGAAAATAACTGTGAAAATAACTTTTTTTTCAAATTAAAAGTTTGATTAAATGTGTTTTTGGTCCTTTTAAAATATGAGTTTTGTTTTTAGTCCTTTAAAATGTGTAAATTTTTTTCTAGTCCTTATATATAATGGTGTCATGCCACATGGACATGTTGATGTGAATCTTTGTTAACCACTTAACACTTAATAGTCTCAAGTCAACCACAGTGACCAAAAATATAATATTCAGTATAAGTTAGATTTGAAGAAAAAAATTATTTTAAGGAGACTAAAATCTAAAGATCCCTAATTTATCCAGATAAAACATTTTTAAACCTTTATTTTCATTATTATATGATTTTTCTGATAAAAATATTATACCTTTTATCAATACAAAAGAAAGTGTAACATTTTTATATAAATGCTTTTTTTTTATTTCATTCTATTTTTGTTATTATAATTTAAATTTTAAAATGACCAATAAAGTAACTTTTAAATATGCTTTATTTTAAAAGGAATTAAATATTGCTGAATTAATTATGTCCTTAAATATACAAGTTCTATTTTGTTCATTTTTTTTTTTTGAAAGAGAAATAGGCCCATATAGTTAATTTTATTCGCTTAATCATATATGCAATGAACAAAGATGGGTAATTATTTTAACTAATGCTAAAAAATGATTTAGTCTCTGGTTGAGGAAGTGCAGATAAAAATTGTATTTAGAAATATATGGTAATTTTCAAATTACATTAAAAAGTTATAAATTAATAACCTGTAAATCTTGAAATAAATATATATATACAAATGTAATTAACAATAGTTCCATATTTTCCAACCAGAAAAAGAAAAATATCCAAAAAAATCATGACTTTATAAAGTTGGTTTGGCTCTATAAATTGAGGCATATCTTATGTGAAAAAGAAAACCACCCTCTCACCAACTACCTTCACTCACAATATTCATCTGTTCTTGATTTTCAGTTTAAGTAGTGCAATGGAGTCCGTGCTGATGACTATCGACACGATGACTAGCAAGAGTGTTAGTGCTTCTCCTATTCAAGGGGAAGAAGTTTCCCATAGTAAAGCAGAAGAAACTCCCATGGTGTTGGAAGAAGTTAGTCAGAATGAAGTCTTAACCATTCATGAAGGTGATGAGGAAGTGAAAATGCCTTTAGTTGAGGTTTCTCACAAGCGCAAGGCTTCCACAGACCTGGAGACTTTGCATGATCTTAAACACAATAAGCCAAGCCCTCATGGTAAATTACACATATGATTTCATGATCTTAAAATTAAACCACCTTGCTTTTATATAGAGAGAGAGAGATTAATAGATCATTTATTCATTATTTGTTTTTAACAGAAGGTGAAGAAACGAATGAGAAAGAGGAACTAGGCAAGGGCACGCCTCTTCGAGAAGAAGAAGATGATGATTTCGAGTTAGACCTGAACGAGTTTCCACCTGGATGGGTTGATTACTGCAACTGGACAGCAGATTAATTTTCTTTGTACGTCTTTGCTTCTTCCTTTTGATGGGATTTGTCGCAGACCTTGTTTTTATGGGTTCCTATGATTATTAGTTTTGTTTTTCAATCATGTTTCTTTGTTGGACCCTATTCAAGTAAACATTAAGGAGAATGTAAACATTTTTTTAACATTAATTCATGCATGAAAGATCTTTTAATTTTTTCCCAGTAAATTTTTTTAACATCCTGTGTGTTGGGTTGGACGGCAAAAATGTTTTCTAATTAATTAATGCCATATTAATTACAATGAATTTTAATAATAAAAAAAGTTGATTTATTAGTAGCTTGACTCTATCCAAATCTTCCTCTACTCATAAATGATGAGATGTAGTTTCCACTCTTAACAAACAAAACCAAATTAAAAATCCAGATCCAAACTGAAAAATCACTAACATTAAAATATAATTGTGACAAACAAAATTTAAATAAAGGGAATCATTGTAAACTTAATATATAAATCTAGATTCTTTCTTAATATATTATTAGTTGTTATTATTATTTATTCCAGTAATTCTTTTATAAAAGAATGTTAAAAATTTAAAAGCATTGTGAAATTAAAATATAGTTATTAATTACTTTATTTTATGTGAATTATACTATAAAGAAACATTCTCATGATTCTATAAAATAGATGTTAATTTTATTAAATGTTAGTTTCTTACTCTATTGATTATCTTTTGCGAAAAAATAGAATAAAATAAAATATCTTAAATTATTAGAATAAAATTAACATAAAAATTATATATTAAAAAGTAAAAACCAAAGCAGTTACCTCTTTGCTTAGAGAATAAAAAAACCACAATGTGATATGTGAGAATAAATCTTCAATTGATTTCTTCTTTTTCTTTTTAACTTTACTTATTTAACTTTAATCCATAGGTGAGTTACTTATCGTAACTAGGGATGGAAATGGGTCGGGTCAGACCGAGTTTTAAAAGGCCTGAGTTTGGCCTATTAGCCTGTCATAGGCTTTTCTTTAAGGCTTAGTCTAGTTTGTTTGAAGGTCTAACCCGTTTAAAAGCCTGTTTAAAAGGCCTAACCAAAACCAACCTAAAAAAATTGTGTTTCATTCCCTCCTAATTTTTTTAATTGTAAACTTGTAATATTAATTTATATTATATAAATGTAAATATGTAATATGTATATATATTATATTATGTTATAAATATATTATATATATAACTAATTAACAATTAATCTAATAAAATAGGTCGGCATGTTGGGCTTCAAAGGCTTTTTAGAAAGCCTATGACCTGACCTTTTTAGTTTAAAAGGCCTTTTTAAAAACCTAAGTTTAGCCTTCTAAGAATACCAATAGAAAAAAAATAGCAATAGATATTAAAAGTTTCTAGCCCATTGTCACTCAGTTATGAATTGTTAGATGGAAATACAATTTGGCAATATGGAAAACTATTTGGCAATCTAAAGTTCTTAAAAAGTTACAGGTTTTTGTTTGGAAATTGTGCCACAATCTCCTCCCGGTAAAAGGATTCTCAAGGAACCTTTGTGCCCTATTTGTCAGGATCAGGAGGAATCTATTGAGCATGTTTTCCTGTTTTGTCACTGGACTTGTCCAGTGTGGTTCGGTACTGGGTTACAGTGTAACCCAAGGGAATAGCAAATTTCCAGTATTGTCAATTGGATTGAAACAAAGTTTCAATTGTTCCTAGATGCTGCAATGGATTCTCAGTTTCTAATTACGAAATTCTTCTTTACATTATGGACAATATGGATCACAAGGAATAAATTTATTTTCCAAAATACTACTCCTGACCCAATGCAAACAGTTATACAAATCCAGTATAGAGTTTATGAATATTACAGTACTACCACAGAATCCCATCCAAATTCTTCTAAAATACCTGTCCAGAAAAATCCCGTCAAGTGGCGTCCTCCTCCCCTTGGAAAATTAAAGCTCAATTCTGACATTGCCTGGTTCGATCCCTCTAAGTTAGCCTCCTCTGGAATTATTGTCAGAGACCACCGGGGGGACTCTGTTTATGGCCAATCTTCTCAATTTTGGGCTCCTACTGTCCTGCAGGCGGAAGCTCTGGCATTAAGAGAGGCCATCTCCCTCGCGCGGAACCTCGATTGGAAGGATATTATCCTGGAATCAGACAACCTTAACTTAATTAGAGCATGCAGGGGAGAAGTTAATTTTGGGGAAATTGACGCTATTATTAAAGATATTACCTTCTTCAAGCAAGCGTTTTCCTCATGCGGTTTCACCTGGGTAAGAAGGGAAGCGAACATGGCAGCTCATACGGTGGCCCAACTCTCCCTTAAAAATTCTCTTGGTCGCTGCTAGTGGCTATCCCCACCCTGGGTCTTGAAGCAAATTATGGTGGAAGACAAACGTTTCATCCCCCCGAGTATAGTCTAGCCTCGTCGCTCGTAGAAGGTTCTTGATGGTTCGTCGTTGGTCCTCCTCTTCCATCCTCAACTCGCCCAGGTTTCCCTATCTCTTGTTTGGGTACCCTTGCCGAGTTGGGCTTCTGAGAGGTTGGCCCTTTCCTGTGTAGAAGCAAGCAGGCCTGCGTGTCTTTATTGTTTTTTTTTCTTGTGCCTTGTGTATTGCTTTTTTGTACCTTGGGCCTTTGGGTCCCTCTTTTCTCAATGAATCTGATATATTTCTCCAAAAAAAAAGATGGAAATACAATGTATCTTTAACGAGTAAACTCGTAAGATAAAGAGAGACCAATTGGATTTATCTTCTTCAAATTTAATTAAATTTTGAGGTAATGGGAGTTGCCTTAGTTTTGGGTATCTCATGACTCTATCGAGCAGAGGTTTTGGGTGTTTTGGATGTTTTGTAAGTGTTGTTCAAATTCAATTGTTGTTTAATTTGGGCATTTTGTAAGGTTTTTTATCTTTAATTAATTTTTGTTTCAAGATTAATAGTAAATTTCAAGAAGAAAATAGTTAAGATTTTTGTTCCAAATAATTCGATGTTCTCTGACATAAATGGCTTTAATAAGTTGTCTCTTCAATAAAGGAATTGTTGACAATGAGTTTTGTTAGTTGTTTTTATTTGTACTTAAACAAAAGAATCATTGACATTAAACATTTTATAAAATCCTTATAGTGTCAATGCTAAGTTAGATAACAATTCACCACCTTAGTACTTAACTGAAAGATTTTAACGATAGGGATTTTTAAAAATATTTAAAATATTTTGAGGGGTTTTACTAAAAAAAATTACTCCAAGAAGGTTGTCCTAGTTTCATATAGTTACATGAGTTTTTTCTTATATAATTAAGCCAAAAATTATTTCACAATTTTAGAGAAAGTAATCTCATAAGCATTCAAACAAACAATGAACTTTAAAATACTTCTTTTGATATTTCTGGATAAATATTTTTATATTTAATTCAACAATAGTTATTAACAAACATTTTAGTAACATATTTCTTATCAAATATATCCATCATACTGTGTCAATTGTTTTATAAAATTATTTTTTATCATTTATAAATTTTGAAACATATATTATATGTTTTAATGTAAATATTATAATTATAAATTAAAAATTAAAAAAATCAATACAACCATGTAGGGAAAGGGTATCATTACTAGTGTGCATATGTATGTATATAGATGATGTATCATATGAGAAAGACTTTCTTAAGTGAGAGTATAAGAGGAATAAACCTTAACCGTTAGATCTTATCATGGATGCTTAAGATTGAAATATATTGATCATGTGACTTTAAAAAACACTTAATCGTAATCATGTATAGTTGTACGACCTAAATTTGCCCTTCTCACTCTCATCTATGTATAAACCACATTCACAACCATTCATTCATTGTAAGTCTTATATTAATTAAATAAGTAATTGTTGTAGAAAATCAATCAGGCCAAAAGGGATGAATCAACATACAACCCATTGAAGTGTCCAATAATGATTTCATTAATTGTTATTAATTTTTGGAATCTGAAACAATAAATTAATGTTTGCATTATTAGGTGAATCAAAGTATTTCAATTGTTTAATAATGCATTTAAACTTTAATGATGTTTTTGCTTTCCAATGAGGTATATGAAATGACACAAACTTCATCAACCTGATTGAAAATTTCTACTTAAAGAAGTGCATTATTAATGATCATTGTAACTCTACCTTTTCTTTCATCAAATAATAATTATTATACTTATCATAATCATAATTAAATATGGAAAATTGGTTCAGACATACTTGTAAAATATGGTTCAAAATATGAAGGGCCAAGTAAAAATTGTCCAAACTTATCCCAAATAGTGAATTTATTTAACTGGAATATTATTATATAAAAAAATAACAGACCTATTTTACTCCTTGGGCTCTATCTTGATCTTCACTTTTTTGGGGAATTTTGTAGTGGAAGTCTATGTGCCTTCATCATCTATGGGTGGTGATATTTCAATACTATCAATATATCTCTTTCCAGTAAGTTTACTTAACGGAGTTTCATAATCGTCTAATAAAATTTCCTATATCAATATGACCGAGAATTCATCCCAATTCTTTTAATGATTAAAATGAATATTTAAACAAAAAAATAAACCTTCCCCAGTAAAAATATTAACCTCCCTTGTAAATTACAGGATGTTATAATTTGTGCTAATGGTGAACCAATTTATAGCAAAAGCACTTTCTAATATCAAATATAAAAATAATGAACAATTAAAACTTATGCAAATTCATAAAATAATATTACATATAAGTTGAATAGTCTACATTAAACATAAAACAGTGATCAAATTGGGAATAATATTTAAATATTAAACATGAATAAAATGACTTACTTCAATTTGTTGGCACAACTCAATTTTAGAGGCTAACAATTCATGCTCAGATGTATGTGTATCCTATATAGAAATAGGACAAACATTAAAAAATATCAATGATAAAATAATGATGCAAAAGTAGTTAGTAATATGAATTAGCAGAAATATTCATATTCACCTTATATCATCAAATTTTTTTTTTGTTCATTGTAATCATTATCTTCATCCATATCCTAAGCAAACAGTAGAAAAAATATCAACAATGTTATTCAACGTATAAAATCCTAATAAACCATTATTATATTTTTTTAAAAAGATGATTAATAAAAACCTTAATTGAGTGCAAAATTTTAAACTCAATGTTTTCAGAACTGGACCGGTCATTGAACCGATGAGGGCACCGGTTCAACGGTCACTGGTCAGACCAGCGGTCAAACCATGGTCGAACCGGTAGTAATAAATTATTATTATTTATTAAACAATAATTAATTAGATTGTTAAATAACTTAATATTTTTTAAAAAAAAATCCAACAAATTGATGGAAAATAAGAACTTCTTGAACATCTAACAAATTGATTGAAACCACACATCCAAATTGATTGAAGATTTATCTGCTCATTATCCAAATTATAGTCATGAGTACAAAGATAATATAACTATAGAATATTGAAAGGGGGAGTTTATAAAAAAAAGAAAGGAGGGAGTTTAGGCCAAAAGTTACTGCAAAATTCAATTTGGAAAACACAGGGTTATAAGTTTAAAGACTTATTTTTTTTGGAGTACTCTACAAAAATGGGCAATAGCAAATCATTTTACGCTCTAAATATAACAAGCTATAGCACTAACAAAAGAGAACCACATAAAGAGGATTGGTGGAGTCACAGATATTCATTGAACTTTAGCACCTTGCAAACTTCAACTCTTTGCATTAATATAGTGCATGTGCATTTGCATGACTCATTCAAAATTCAATTGGGCTTGAAGAATTTCAATTTGAGCCCATCATTCACAATGCTCCAAATAGAAAAGGCCAAGCTAAAACCAACCCCATCAAAATGGCGTGATAATTTATCAAAGGAATATGCCACAAAGATAAAAGTGAAAATATTTCCCTTAATTAGATGCATTTGAAAATATTTCCCACAAAGATAAAAGTGAAAATATTCTATTGATTATTCACTAAAATACAAATATATGCCATGGTTGCTGCTAAGTATTTCAAAAGCTTTGAATTTGTGTTAGTTTAGCAAAGCAAAGCAACATCAAACAGTAAAGCAAAGCAAACATCAAACAACATTTTCAGTTTAACAGATTGAATTTCAGTTTAACTATTGAACCAACATCAAACACTAAAGCAAACCAACAAGTTAAAATTCAGTTTAACATATTCAATTTGGGAATAGCAAACAAACCAATTCATTCAAACAACATTTTCAGTTTAACAGATTCAATTTTAGTTTAACTATTGAACCAACATCAAACAGCAAAGCAAACCATTTCGGTTTAGGAACCAATTACGCCAATTTCAGTAACAAATACTACCTCCGGTTCCAAATATAAGTACAAATATCTAATTTCACACATATTAAGAATAGTAGTTGGAGGTAGTTATTTGTATTAATGTTACCACATATTTGATTTAATTTTCTAAAATACCCTTATTATCATTTATTACATGTAGAATTAGTGGTCTTGGAAATATATATAATGAGGACATATTTGGTAAACAAGTATTTAATGACATTGGAAAAGTCTAATTTTGCTTATATTAAGGGACCAAAAAATTCCACTAAAATTTGCTTATATTTGGAACCGGAGGTAGTATTAAGTTTAATGAAACAGAAAGGGGTTCATCGTGTAGTTTTGGATCTTGACGGAGGGGTTTCACCGTGAAGGAGGTTAACAACGACGGCACGATGCAGGCATGAGGGAGGGAGCTTAACGATGACCAGCGCGAGGGAGGTAGCTTCACGATGACCACCACGAGGGAGGGAGCCTCACGATTGCAATGAACGACGAAGACGCAGTGGAGTGGCACGAAGGAGAGGCACGATGATGAACAATGAACGATGGAGAGGCGCAAAGAAATGAATCAGAAAGGGAATTTTGCCCTAAGTTAGCCCCAAAATGACGTCGTTTTGGGTGTTTATTATTATTTTTTAATTAAAAAAATTGACCCGGTTGGAACCAGGTAAACCCAGTTTTTTCCGGTTTCACCGGTGTTTGACCGGTTCGGAGGATGGCCGGTTTTTCCATGCTTCCGAACCGGACAGGCCACCAGTTCCCGGTCCGGTCTGGTTCTGACAACCATGCTTAAACTAATCAATCAGTTACTTGTCATCTATCATCAATCTAACTTTGTATATTTTGAAATTGTAAACAATGTTTGAATTAGAGACTTTCACTTTGAGCAAAAACTCTTTATCCATCAATGCATCAATATAAGGGGACAATATCCTTTGTCTTTTGCCTATAATTTGAAAAACAATAGATTAAGTTTCAATATCCTTTGTCTTTTGCCTATCACTTGTCCCATGTAACTTAGAAGCAGTTTTACACAAAAACTTAGAGCATTAAACATAATCAAACATGTTGATCCAATTTCATCAATCACGGTGGCATTCACTTTAAACTTGATTGAATGAGCGTAAAAAAATACATGTATATGGGAAAGTATAAGAAAAAATGATATTTATGTTACAGTTTGTAATAAAAATAAAAATATATATAATTCAATTTCATCTTTCAATAACAATAGAAACTAAAATCCTAATTTTACCTTGGGACAACAACAGTTATCTTGCACTTTTGACAATAATGTTTTGTCCCCATAACTACATATTTGAAACATTTAGAATATGATTGAAACTATTAATTTTTGTCAAGATCTATTTCTATTATGGTTGCCAACAATGATCCATTGGCAATCTAAAACAAATCAAGAGAGAAAAAAATAAGTTCCTAATGACAGACAAAAATAGTAATTTGAACAATTGTACAAAAATATTCATAGAATTCCCTAACTTATGTTGTCTATTAAGTCTGGAAGTCATCTGTCTTAAAGTAAGCAAATCATCACTGAATGAAAGAAATTGTTATGAAGACAATTAACTTACTATTTGAGTAAGAGATAAGTCACCACTTTGAAGTCTACATTAGACCATAATAATGAAAATCAAATGAGAAAATATGAATATTAGTTAATAACAAAAGGAAGTGGAGTTCATTTAAAAAGGTATACTCTTACTTTTCCTTGAAAGCAGTAACTTCAGCCACATCCGGGTTGATTAGTAATTTAGTATCATTATACGCATTTGAAATCCCAACTTATCCTAACAAACACATATCTAAACATTAGATACGAATATCTCATTATGTAAGTTAAACATTGAATATAATAACAAATTGTTTTAAAAAAGTTATCATTGTTGTTGTATTCATATAGTTGAACATTTGCTAAGCAAAATGACCCCACAAAATACAGATGAGTCGATTCTTGCTGAAAGTAAAATGGGCTAAAGTTAGTAGGTGATTTAAAATAGAACAACAAGGAAAAATAGAAAAATATTTATATGAATACAACCCAAGCAAGAATAAGATTATAAACCTCTATGAAAAAAATACTTACTCCAAATCCTTAAGGACAACATCAATAAGTTTACTTTTTTTCGCTTCTTTGTCCTTTTCCTTAATGTCATTTGTCGTAGTGTGGACGACCGGATAAGGATTCCCACAAGCTTGATTTTTAATAATTTATGAAAAGGTGTAGAGTCGCCACCAAGATTTTATTTTTATTTTAAAAGGGTAAAATTTTGGGAAAGAACCCTTTAAAGATCTAGGTTTGAGAGTTGGTTATGAATAGGGAAGGTATTAGCACCCCTATTCGCTTCTAAAGAAACAGTACCTTACTTAAACTACGTCATTATTTTTTAATAATTTAAAAGTGACTCAATGATAAAGAAACATAAAAAATATCTACATGAAAAATTAATTTTAAAAAAATGGGCCTAACAAGACTGTCTCTTACTCCTACGTATTCCCAGGTGCAATGGGAAATTAGGGTTACGTAGTTTTTGCTAGAAAGTACTCTTATGATTTCATTTAATCGGTATTAATGTATCCCACGATGCTGATAAAATTGTTTATGATTTTTAGAGCAACTTTATTAATGTAATGCATCATATAATACCAATAAAATTGTTCATGTAATTTCTTAGAGCAACTTTTTTGATGTTATGTATCCCACTACACCAATAAAATTGTTCATTAAATTTTTAAAAATTTTTAGAGCAACTTTATTGATATAATGTATCCCACTACACCAATAAAATTGTTCATGTAATTTTTTAGAACAACTTTATTGATGTTATGTATTCCATTACACCAATAAAGTTATTCATTAATTTTTAGGGCAACATTATTGATGTTATATATTCCACTACACCAATAAAATTGTTCATTGAATTTTTAAAACAACTTTGTTGATATAATATATCCCGCTACACCAATAAAATTATTCCTGTAACTTTTAGAACAGCTTTATTGATGTAATGTATCTCATTACACTAATAAAATTGTTTATATAATTTTTTAGAGCAACTTTACACCATTAATATAATGTATCCTACTACACCATATTATAAATATACATATATGTAAATGTTATATCTTTACCTTTATTAGAAAAAAAGAAGACAAAAAGCATTATATATAAATATAAATGTTATATATGTAAACGTTACCTTTTTAAAAAAAAAAAGGAAAAAGACGAAACACTAAAAAAGCACGTGCAGCAGTATATATGAAAAGTTGGACTCTTATTTAAGAAAATGATTTTTTTGAATTTTTTATTCAAGACTTATACCACAAAACATTATTTTAAGCATCAATTAATCTTCTTTCTCTGTGCTAATATGTGGTCATGCATACACGTAAGTTTTTCACGCTGTAGTCAAATTATAGAAAAACATGATGCTAGCTGCAAACATAAAGCATACAATGCATAATTTTACAAGCGGAAGGGAAGAAAGAAAGAAAGAAAAGGATGATGCAAGATACCTGTGATATTTCCTCTGCCTAACTTTACATGAAGTTTTATGAATCCCTCTCCGTATGTGAAGTGAAAATTTGTGTAGTATTTATAGGCCAAGAAAGACCCAAAGGCCCAATATTTTATTTTAAAATCTGATAACTGAATGAATATTTTATTATTTAACTAAACAAAATCTGATAACAAAATGAATAGTTTATTATTTATTTGATAACTGAAAAAATCTAATGAATATTTTATTATTTATTTCATAACTGAAAAAACCTGATAACCAACTTTGAATTTTAAATATTATCTTTATTTTAAAATATTTGGTAACCTACTTTGAAATCTTATATGAATTTTAAAATATCTGATAACTAACTTTAAATTTTAAATCTCATCTTTATTTTTAAATATCCAGTAATCGACTTTGAAATCTTATCTTAATTTTTTAACTTCTAAAAATAAAATAAAATAAATATTTTTAATTATTTAAAAAAATAACTGACCCGGACAAAATTAGGTAGCAACATCATCTTTCTCAACATGACCAATAACATCTATTAAAACACCAATAAATTAGTAAATGAATAAAACAATTAATTTTTCTTGTAAAATTTATAAAGATACTAACTGAATAAGCAACCATCATCTTGACCATGTATAATTTGATCAAATGAAAGGAATTGAAAACAATTATCAAGAATATTGTGATCATTTATAGGGATAACTCTCGTTTGCATAAAATTGAGCTTGAATTTATGCTTAGTTGTCTTCAAATTTGCCTCAGGCTGGGCAACTGCCAAATTGCGCATCTCATAGGTAAATCCTTCTTGAATCATGTTTAGGTGCATATCCAAACATGCACGTTTTACAGTAGCATGAATTCTATGATCTTGAAAGGAAAGAAAATCAGAATTTGTCAGGTCTATTTATGGTCATTGGCATATTTTATTTACTAAACCAATAAAAAAAGGTCTGTTAAGAAATGATTATTTCATAAACAAATATAATCTTCTCATCAGCAATATGATTTCCATACTCGAAATCACTTCTGAATTTAAATTCATATGGTGTCCATATACTTATCACTATTTAATTTTCATTGATGAAGGAAAATCTATGTGTCATCCTCTTAGGTAACACTGACATAGGAAAAAAAAACATCAATCACATGTTAACTTAAAGCATGTTATCAAGTGAATTTAACATAACAAAACAAAATTTTTGAAAAAAAATAAAGAAAATATTGACATCAAATTATCATAAAAACAGAATCATTAGCATCAACTCATCCTTAAAAAAAAGATTATATGTTGGAAAATTCAACATAAAATGAGGTGACAATACCTTAAACAAATAAGTGAAGAAAGCATAAAAAGATAACTATAAAATAAGAAAAAAAGACTAATAATAGAGAAAAAGAAGAATATTTTTTTCACAAATGTATGTTGAAGATAAATATATGTGTCATCCTCTTAGGTAATCGTTGTAAAATACATTCCTAATTTAATTTAAATTTTCAAGTAAATTTTTCATAATTTAATGTTGTAGTACACTCTAAATATCATCCTCATGTCAATAGTCATCGAATATACTTCCTGACTAATACCTCTGTTGCAAATTAAATGATTTAACTTATTAAAGATCAAGCATTTAAACCACATTAATGTGTTAATATTATTTAATTATTAAAAATAGTGTTTTCATATTAAATAACAACTTAAGCAACAAAGGAAGGAAACTAGGATAGTTACCATAGGTTTAAGTATGGAAATCATGGCTTTTGGGTGCTTAGTAATCGATTATAGTAGTCTTGCAATCGATTACAACCATTATAATTAAACATGGGTAGATTTTTGTTTGTGGTAATTGATTACCACATAGATGTAATCAATTACACTTGAAAGCAAATGTCATTTCCTACACAATTGCTCTCTAGTAATCAATTATAGCATAACTGGTAATCAATTACTAACAGAACATAGTGCAAAATTCTTGCATCAAAAACCTTGAAACTAAACTTCCACACCCTCTAACTTCCTCAATTGGTATCCAAACACTACCAAACTTTACATACAACATATACAACATAAATTTGATCTAATGCAAGTGGTTTCATCTCAAAATTCTTTAAAATGAATGAGTTATGTGATAAAATGCATTTTGGGCAATTTACCGCCAAATAGACTCCTAAAACCTATCAAACTCCATTGTCTTGTGCCAAAGCCAATGCACACATATTTTAAACATAGTGTATGAATTATGGAACCAACCCAAACATCCAAAAGCCTCCTAAATCAAAATATGACCATCCAAGTTCTATGAATTCACCTACTTATGCATAAGAAAACTTTGTAAAACTCTCCTAACTTGAATATATTATACATAGCAATTACCTACCAATTCAAACATGATTGCAAACAGCAAATAGGTATCATTTAGAGTCATAATAACTACACAAGACCTGCCTATCATTGCCAAACAAATATTCCATACTTTCACACTAATCAACATAAGAATACATGCTTATTTCATGATATACATGTATGTGTATATATATATATATATATATATATATATATATATATATATTACTTCATAATTATATACCAAACTTCATCCAAGTTTCATCTCAAATATGCATAACCTCATATTTCATCTTCAATATCATAGTGGCACATGCATATAAACACATCATCTTCAATATCATAATGGCACATGCATATAAACACATCATATTCATCATATTCACAATGCGAATCGTAGCGTATAAATATATAATTACACCGCCGTTTAGTTCCATACACATCATCATAAACTCAATCAAGTAGGATTATAATCGAAATGGATTTCAAACAAGCAAAGTAGTTATTCATCATTACCAGCAACATAGTTATCTTCACCAACAATCATATAAATATCATTATCATAAGCATTTATCGAATTTCAGCACCAAACTATATCAATACATAATCTCAACTATCTATTGCCATTATTCCTTAAAATTAAAATATAACACCTATGGTAATAGAATTCCATTGCACAATATTTAAATACTTTAACTTATCACATTCCTCAAAATCCATTACTACCAAAATCATCATCAACCAAGCATATCAGCTGTATTCTCTAATTAACCAAAGTCATAATATACTCATCAAATTAAAATAACACTGTATCCCCATAATCCAATCATAGTGTCCAGTTCCGTAACATACTAAGATATACCGTGAGCACAAATAAACTATAAGAAATCATATATAATATAAGAATTTCTATTTAATGCTTAAATTGAACTCCCCTTGTATGTAAAATCATACCTCAAGGCTTTTTCGCTTTTCGATTAAATTTTCCAGGCAACAATCGGCTCAAACAGGAACTCCTAAAAATACCAAATAATTATTTTAAGTATTTTTAAGTCATTTTAAACATGTTACAGAGCTGATTTAGAAGGTTTGACAATATTGTGGCAAAGAAAATTTTACCAGAACGTAGATATGCTCTCTGATTTAAATCCAACCACCTCCAATACTCCGAAATTAAACTGGGACAACACCAAATAGTTTTGCAAGGTGCTGTCACAATACTCACAAGCAAAAAGAAAAGAATCAACACCATGGTTAATGGCCAAGCCATAGCCGAATGTGAAGGAGAAGGGAATCCATTACACTCACCTTTTAAGCTCCTAAAATCATTTAGCAACATCAAATTTTAGCCATAGGTATCCATAATTTTGGCCCTAGAAAAAGGAAGAAGAACATTTACTCACATGCATCAAAGAGAACGTGAAAGGGAAAGTGAAATTCAAGCTTCCATTGGCTCACCCACCCTAGTTACGAATTTGAAATAGCAAGCAACAATGGTGATGAATCGAAGGAGGAAGAGAAAAGATGAGGATACAGTGGTGATGAGGGAATGATACAAAACCAAGGGAGAAAGAAGACAGCACGAAGAAAAAGAGAGAAACTTCAGCTTTTCTTTTTAGAACATAGAATTTAGGTATTTTTAGGAAATATAAATAGAAATGAGAAATTAATTTATTTGTTTTAGTTAGTTCAAGTAGGTAGCTAAAATTTTTTAGTTGATTTCAATCCATTTTAATTTGCTATCTAATATCTACCTATATTGTTGTCTAATATTCCACTCCAATCAATTTTTAAAAATTGCATTAATTTTAAGTACAAATTTTAAAATTTTTAGGATGTTACAACCGTATTACAAGAAAAAAAAACAATCATATGTAAAATTAAAGCATATTATCAAGTAAATTTAACATAACAAAACAAAATTAAAAAAATAGAATATTTATCCTAAAAACAACCAATTCATCGTAAAAAAGATTAAAGGCTAGAGAATTTAACATTAAAAAATAAAACACATTATTATATTTAAATTTATATCTTCTAACTTGATATTTTTAATTAAAATTTCGTAACGCAGTAAAGGTAATTGAAAATAAGAACTACAACTCAAAGAAAAGCATGTATATAAACCATTATAAAATTCCATTCAATGCATCTGTTATAAAAGTATAATCCAATTACAAACCATTTGATTCAATGACTCTATTTATTATCAAGTAACATATATATATTAACAAAACAATACAATTAAAATAAGGCATTCATATGAACCACTCAAACAAAAAAAGCAACCAACTTTAATAGTCAACACTAAAGGCAATAAAATCAATTAAATAAATGATTATAATGCACTGTAATAGTATAATACACAAAAATCTTAACAAAAAAATCTCCTTAAATCATATTCTCACATATTTGATTAAAAAAATCTCACATGAAGGTAAAATTCAACAAACAATAACAACAGAAATATTTAAGTGATCAATTTGTCACACTATAGGTTATAATTAATTATTTTTTCTACAAAAGTAGTCCCCGAATAGACTAAATTGAAAACTAACACTACAACTCAAAGAAAAGGCAACCTTGTTCAAAGCATCAATTATTCAATTATAAAAGTAAAGGCAACCTGCTTTAATAGTGAACACTAAATTCAATCAACTCGAATAAAAAGATGAATAATGCAAGGGTGATGTCTTTCTTTGAAAAAGTTAACATTTAAACCAATACAAACTAATATTGTGTAACATTTTGGTAATTTGAACCAACAAAAGTTACTTTATATTGTCATGAAATAAAAACTATGTTTAGTATATTGGACACTGGAGAATGCAGTGGTGTTGGAGACATCTATAATGCTGGGAAGTTATGGTGTATGCAGATGTTATTTCTATGCACATTAGGACTCACCCTATGAATTTTATGACAACAAAAGGCGCATATAAAAAAATAAACTAAGAAATTTTTAGGTTCAACACCAAAAAATCATGATCGACCTAATTTTAAGGAGAAAAAATATAAAGACATAAAGGAGCAACAAAGTTTCGAAACTTCTTCCAATCGCGACAATAACTACCAACAGAAGCTTCAATTGCGACCAACAGCACTTCTAATCAACAAACGCGCAACAACAAGTGAACAGCAATGGCAAGATTCAGCGACTAATCGCAACGATAAAGAGAAAAAATGAGGGAGGAGAGATAAATATAAAGAGATTAGTGTCCTAACATTCTGATTGTCTCTCTCTATCACACACGAAGAGCTATATAAAAAATAAAAAAGGAAGATGAAGAGTTGTAGAGGAAAAAATATGAGGGAATGAAGATGAATATAAAAAGATTAATGTCCTAACTTTTAGAAATTTAGATTGATAAAAATAACCTCAATTTTGGTGGAAAAATAATGTTTCCCACTCTCTTCCATTTTTATATATAAAGATAATGGTAAAAAAGATTTAATTTTGGTCTATTATATTTATTGTATTTAATTTTTGTAAAATAAAATAAACAATAATAAGGATGAGATTTCCAGTTACATTTTATGATATTAATATAGTTAATAATTGTATAATTAACAACATGATCTTATTCGAAATACAAATTAATTAATTATGATTTATTTGCTTTTGAATGAAACCAAAATTGTGACACATGGCAATAACGTTCATATGTGTAGTCCTAAAATTTGTTATCAAAATTGGATGGGTCCAACCTGTCTAACCAATTGAACCGTAAACTGACTATATAATCAATTTGTGTCAATTCTTTATTACTAACAATTCAATAAGGGTTCAACTACTAGTTCGTTTCACTAATTCAATAATCGGTTTGGTTTTAAAAACATTCTACAACTATCATTTAATATATATATATATATATATATATATATATATATATATATGGGAGTGTATCCAATAGAACAGAGTGATATGCTAAAAAATAAAAACAACTAGTTGTGAACATTTAGATCTAATTAAGAGATAACATTAATTTAAATTTAAAATACTAACATGTACTACTCTCTATCTTATTAAAGTTGATATCTTATATCTTGTTTTAAAAAATTGATATCTTATGTATAATTTGATATCTATTATTCAATTTAATATTATTTATATAATTTAATATCTTCCTTGTTGCACAAAATTAATGTTAGGGAATCCCTAGTATATGGGCAACGGAAATACAAGGATTCCATAGGATTTGCAAAACGTCGTGTTCTAAAGCACAAGACAAACACATACAAAAAAAAATCGTTTTAGGATTACCTCTTGAAGAACACCGAAATAGTCGTAGCCTTGTCCTTTAGGAGTCCACACGAGCACTCCCAACAGAATCGTAACACTTGCCAACTGCTAGTTTGGCGGTGTGTAGCTCTTGTAACTTTTGTGAATTTGTGTCTCACTTGAGTGAATGGCCTATGAGCATCTTATGCTCTATTTATAGGCATAAGTTTGACCTAATTTGTTCTCTCTAAAGAGTGGGCTCCTTACTCATTCTAAATGAGTTAGGCCCAATAGCTTTATTTTAGTCAACTAAAATAAAACAACATTTTCTGATGGGCTTACTCTATGTGTGTGACCCTATAGGTAAAATACCCGGTCATATTAATAATAAATTATTTTATTATTAATATAAAATTAGAGCGGCATCTAGCAATGCATCATTATGTCCGAATATTATTTAATATCAACATAACCTATAAGTGATAATTATTTAATATGTTTGTTCCTTTTGTCACGATATCCTAATTGGGCCCAAGGCATGGTCGCGTCATCCTTGTACGGCCCAATTTATTTTACTTGATACCGGAGTAGACTTGATCCAAATAAATATCTAATATTTATTCTTTCTAGCATGGCCATGCGTTTTCTTAGTCTTACTCCATCAAGTGGCCTATAGATATCACCCCTGTCACATAGGAGAGACAAATCCTATCTACATCACTCACATCCCTCTGCATAATTTGTTCATTGCCTAATCACAACCTTTATAGTCCTTTTGTTACAGAAGACGTTTAATTGTATTAAAACAATAAACTTCTTATGTAGGAATCGTAATGACTTCAGGTCGAAGGACTACATATACCATTATCACATTGAGAATCGTTTATGACATTCATGTAACGATCCATGCAACGTTCTTATGGTGGGTCTGTCCAGTACATCATTACTCTTAATGTGTATCCGTGTGAAGACTTGATATCATCTATATCTATGATCTGTGAGATCAGGTCATCAATACACTCACACACTAGTCTCAATGTATTTACATGTCCCCATGAAATACTTGACTAGGGACATTTTAGGAATAACTTTCATATGACCTATTACTCCAAGGATAAATACGTTTTAAAACAATTTTAAACTAAAAATATTTATTTTATTGATAAGCAGAAAAATGATACAAATGAAAAAGCATAAAAGCTCATAGTGCATACACCAACAATCTCCCACTTGCGCTAGAGCCAATCAGACATTTACCTAATGCCTAATGATCTAGTGTGCCCCTTATGTTTTTGTTGTGTAAGAGGTTTTGTGAGTGGGTCAGCAATATTCTCATCAGTATGCACCTTACATATCTTTACATCTTCTCGGTCAAGGATCTCTCGAATGAGATGAAATCGCCTAAGTATATGCTTGGATCGTTGATGTGATCTAGGTTCCTTAGCTTGTGCGATTGCTCCATTATTGTCACAGTAGAGACTTATAGGGTCCACAATGCTAGGAACAATCCCAAGTTCTATTATGAACTTCTTGATCCATACTGCCTCTTTTGCAGCATTTAAGGCAGCAATATACTCAGACTCTATAGTAGAATAGCAACTGTCTCTTGCTTTGAACTCTTCTAGCTTACAGCACCATCATTTAGACAAAACACGTACCTAGATTGTGATCTTGAGTCATCCTTATCAGTTTGGAAGCTAGCATCAGTGTAACCTTTTACAATGAGCTCTTCTTCCCCTCCATATATCAAGAATGAATCCTTAGTTTTTCTTAAGTACTTCAGGATATTCTTGATAGCAGTCCAGTGACTTTCACTAGGATCAGACTGGTATCTGTTCGTCATGCTTAAAGCATACGAGATATCTGGTCAGGTATATATCATGGCATACATGATTGATCCAATAGCAGATGCATATGGAATCTTATTCATCCATTCTCTCTCTTCTTTAGTGGAAGGAGATTGAGCTTTTGATAAGCTTATGCCATGAGCCATAGGCAAAGTTTCTTTCTTGGGATCTTGCATGTTAAACCTTTTTAACACTTTGTCTATGTATGTATTCTGACTTAGGCCAAGAAGTTTTCTTGATCTATCTCTATAGATCTTAATTCCCAACACGTAGGTTGCTTCACCTAAGTCTTTCATAGAAAAATAGCTTCCCAACTAACTCTTCATAGATTGAAGAGTAGGAACGTCATTTCTAATAAGTAGTATGTCATCAACATACAGGACCACAGAAACAATTATGCAGTCACTAACCTTCTTGTAGAACACAAGGTTCATCCTCATTTTTAGTAAAGCCAAATTGTTTAACAGCTTCATCAAAATGAAGATTCCAGCTTCTGGATGTTTGCTTAAGTCGATATATGGAACGTTGTAGTTTGCACATCTTCCTGGATGCTTCAGGCTTAACAAAGCCTTCGGGTTGTGTCATGTACACTTCCTTAAGAAGATTTCCATTAAGGAAAGCAGTCTTGATATCCATTTGCCATATCTCATAATCATAGTATGCAGTAATAACAAGCAGAATCTGAACAGACTTTAGCATAGCAACTGGGGAAAAAGTTTCATCATAGTCTATACCATGTATTTGCTTGAAACCTTTAGCCACCAACCTTGCTTTAAAGGTACTTACATTACCATCCATGTCAGTTTTCATTTTGAAAACCCACTTGCATCCTATAGGTTTTACTTCTTCAGGTGCATCAACTAAGTTCCAAACTTGATTAGTGTACATGGAGTCCATTTCAGATTCTATGGCTTCTAGCCATTTCTCATATTCTGGACTTACAATGGCCTCTTCATAAGATGTTGGCTCATTTTGATCCAGTAGGAATACGTCTCCTTCCTGAGTTACAAGAAATCTATATCTTTCAGGTTGTTGATGTATTCTACCTGATCTACGTAAGTCTTGTGCTACTGGAGCTGGTGTTATCACAACATTTTGTGGGTCTTGCTCCATTTCCACCATTGGCTCTTCAATGCCTTATGAGTCTTGAATTTCTTCAAGTTCTACTTTCCTCCCACTGATTCTTATAGAGATGAATTTCCTTTCTAAGAATACAGCATTCCGAGCAACAAACACTTTGCCCTCGGTAGGATTGTAAAAATAATAACCCTTAGTTTCTTTTGGGTATCCCACAAAAAGACATTTATCTAACTTGGGCCCAAGTTTATCAGAACTTTGACGCTTAACATAAGCTTCACAGCCCCAAATCTTAAGAAAAGATATACTAGGTCGTTTCCCAGTCCATATCTTATATGGTGTCTTTATGACAGCCTTTAATGGAACATGGTTAAGTGTGAAAGTTACTGTCAACAAAGTATGTCCCTAGAATGAGTTAGGGAGGTCAGTTTGACTTATCATTGATCGAACCATGTCCAACAAGGTTCTGTTTCTCCGCTCAGAAACCCCATTCCATTTTGGTGTTCCAGGGGGAGTAAGTTAAGATATAATCCCACACTCTTTAAGATATTCATCAAACTCTAGGCTCAAATATTCACCACCTCGATTGGATCGAAGTGCTTTAATTGTCTTGCCAAGTTGGTTCTCTACTTCATGTTTAAACTCCTTGAACTTTTCAAAGGATTCTGATTTATGTTTCATGAGAAACACAAATCCATATCTACTAAAATCATCAGTAAAAGTGATGAAGTAACTAAAACCTCCCCTAGCCATTGTCCCTATGGGCCCACATACATCACTATGTATTAAGCCAAGAAGATCACTCGCCTTTTCACCTTTCCCGGTAAATGGGGTCTTAGTCATATTCCCTAATAAACAAGATTCGCATGTATCTACTGATTCAAAATCAAAAGATTCTAAATATCCATCTTGATGGAGTTTAGAAATACGTTTCTCATTTATATGTCCTAGGCGACAATGCCAAAGATAAGTTGGGTTTAAATCATTTGTTTTAACCCTTTTAGTATTAATGTTATAGATAGGGGTTTTGAGATCTAGAACATAAAGTCCATTACTCAAATTTGCACAACAATAAAACATGTCATTTAAATAAACAGAACAACTATTGTTCTTTATTATAAAGGAAAACCCTTTCTTATCAAGACAAGAAACAAAAATAATGTTTCTCCTTATTGCTAGAACAAAATAACAATTGTCTAAATCAAGGACTAACCCTAAGGGTAAGGATAAAAAAATAAGTCCCTACAGCTAATGCAGCAACTCTTGCTCCATTTCCAACGCGTAGGTCTACCTCGCCCTTCATCAACTGCCTACTCCTTCTTAGATCCTGCATATTAAGACAAATGTGAGATCCACATCCAATATCTAATACCCATGATGTTGAAGTTGACATGTTAATTTCTATAACAAAAATACCTGAAGTGGAAGTCTCACTTCTCTTCTTCTTAAGCTCTTCTAGGTACTTTGGACAGTTTCTCTTCCAGTGTCCCTTTTGTCCATAATGGTGACATTTACCTTCCATAGCCACCCCACCCACAGGTTTTAAGGCTGATGTACTTGGCTTATCCTTGCCTTTCCAAATTTTCTTGCCATTTCCTGCAATAGCCTTTTCTTTGCCTTTATACATTCCTTTTCCTTTACCTCTGCCAGAATTGACCATCATTATGACGTTGCCCTTTCCTTTAGAAATATTGGGCTCAACAGTCCTCAACATATTGAGTAGCTCTGGCAATGTTTTGTCCAATGTATTCATGTTATAATTCATGATGACTGGCTTAAAACTGTCAGGTAATGATTTCAAAATAAGATCGGTAGCTAACTTCTGAGGGAAGGGGAATCCTAGCCTAGCTAGATTCTCCAAGTACCCAATCATTTTGAGCACATGAGGTCCTACAGAGCCTCCCTCTTCAAGTCTACAGCAAAATAGGGCTGAGGAAACTTCATATCTTTCTTGGTCAGCTTGACCTTGATATAGCTTCCTTAGGTTTTCGATCATATCGAAAGCCTCCATGTGCTCATGTTGCTTCTGAAGCTCAGGAGACATGGTAGCCAACATAAGGCATTGGACATCTAAAGCATCATCCTGATGCTTCTTATAAGCATCCTTGTCAGCTTTAGAGGTGTTTGCAGCGGGTGGTTCTAGAACTGGACTTTCCAAGACATACTGTTTTTTCTCTTGTTTAAGGACAATCCTCAAGTTTCTATACCAGTCAAGGAAGTTAGAACCAGACAATTTTTCCTTGTCTAGGATTGATCACAACGAAAGGTTCGAAGGTGTGTTTGACGTCATGGTTATCTAAAACAGAAAATATGTAGTAAGTATCATTTTCAAAATATATTTAAATTATGGTCATTTAAATTAAATATGTCTCCCACTATTTTGATTCAAAACAAAATACGCTCCACGAATCAGAAAATCCCTTTGGAAGATTTTCTAGTGGGCTAAGATCCATATTTTGCCAAGTGTTAAGTCAGCTTTGGCTGATCACCTAATACTTGGTTATTTAGGTAGGAAACTTTTTCCAATTGTATCTTAATACAACTCTTAGTCATTGGGTTAAGTAACCATTACTGATTATTCATCTTATGAATATTTAGCCCAATGTTTACGCCTCTAAGTTATATTCAATCCAACTGAAAACTTAGTTAAGTTAAAGCCCAATAAAACAGTCTGGATATTACCATTATCCCATCGCGTCTTACTTACTAATATAAATGATAGTGCCCTGCTTTGGCAGACCCACTATTTATTGACATTAGTGTTGACGAGTGTACTTATTGGAAGGCATTTATAACTTAATATTAATTTGAGGGATTTTAATTTATTTTAAAATTACCGTCTTTCTTAAACGCTTTAACGCAATAAAATTGTCCCCAAAGCATGCAAACGAAATTGTGAGATGGTTATGGTCTTCCTAGAAGAAAAATAAATAAATAAATAAACCTAGAGGAAACTATATTGTCATGGCTTCATGAAGTCCTACTTCTTGAATCCATCATCCTCTTAGAGTCACCACTCCTTGGTTTTCTTCTAGGTCTCTACTTTGTTGGCCCGATTAAGATTACATGATTAAATAGAAACTCGCTTTACATACGAGTGAAGGGTTGAGAAAAGAAATACAACAGAATAGAGAGAGGCACAACACGTAGGCTGTATTTAAATAAAATAACTAAGACCATAACCATTCACCATGAAACGTGTTAATTAATTGATTATAACCCATTTAAAAGCATTAAAAGAGTAATTAATTTTTAAAATGGGTAATTAAACACGTGGGGTCGGTAATAAGGCGCTACGTAGAGAATGTACGTGGGTCAAGGGGGGCCGCCCCTTGCGGGGTGCGGGGTAGCGCCCCGACCCGAAAAATTAGTACTGTAGTCAGGTTGGTTCCCAGGAAAGAGAGGTGGGTCCGGTGTGACTGCTTAATTACCAAATCTTTCCTAGCCAGAATGTCCCTCTGACCATTAACAGCCCTAAAATTTTGACTAGGGTTTCAACCATTTTGAAACCCTAATTCCTTATTGTGAATGCTTCACAACACAGCCGTCAAGGCACATGGAGGTAGCGCCGTCTAGGGTTTCAAAACCTAGAATTCAACTTGTGCCAATGCCAACATGCAATGCCTTTCCATGACGGTCGTCTAGGTTTCAAATCTTGAACCCTAGATTAAGGAACGACCAAGGTTTAACACTTAAACCTTATCACTCAATGCCCCATAACATGAACCATTCATGTTTGAAGATCAACTCAATTGATTCATAATTTATACGATGACTATCATATGAGTAAAACATATATCAAATACAAAAATTGCATAAACTCATACATCATACAAATTTAAATGGCAACAACATGCATACTAAAATTGAGAAAATCTATAACATGCATCATATACAATTTACAAAGAATAACTGAAAAACATATGTATCATGCCAAAACAGAGGTCATACCATATACATAATTAATCATTGTAATAATATGCATCATATGTGATAACCCAAAACAGCAACATAATCATGCTTGTTCATTTTCAAATCCTAGTTTCACAAAACATTTTCGCAAAACAAAAATGCAAAGCTTTAAACAAGAGACGATTTTGCAAATCATATTTTCTAAAAGCTCTTGCAAACGAAAACATATCATCATGAAACACAAACAAATGCCTAAAACATGGTTTTTGCAACCAGGCTCTGATACCACTATTAGGGAATCCCTAGTATATGAGCAACGGAAATACAAGGATTCCATAGGATTTGCAAAACGTCGTGTTTCAAAGCACAAGACAAACACATACAAAAAAATTCATTTTAGGATTACCTCTTGAAGAACACCGAAGCAGTTGTAGCCTCGTCCTTTAGGAGTCCACACGAGCACTCCCACCAGAATCGCAACACTTGCCAATTGCTAGTTTGACGACGTGTAGCTCTTGTAACTTTTGTGAATTTGTGTCTCACTTGAGTGAACGGCCTATGAGCATCTTATGCTCTATTTATAGGCATAGGTTTGACCTAATTTGTTCTCTCTAAAGAGTGGGCTCCTTACTCATTCTAAATGAGTTAGGCCCAATAGCTTTATTTTAGTCAACTAAAATAAAACAACATTTTCTGATGGGCTTACTCTATGTGTGTGACCCTATAGGTAAAATACCTGATCATATTAATAATAAATTATTTTATTATTAATATAAAATAAGAGCGGCATCTAGCAATACACCATTATGTCCGAATATTATTTAATATCAACATAACCTATAAGTGATAATTATTTAATATGTTTGTTCCTTTTGTCATGATATCCTAATTAGGCCCAAGGCATGATCGCGTCATCCTTGTACGGCCCAATTTATTTTACTTGATACCGGAGTAGACTTGATCCAAATAAATATCTAATATTTATTCTTTCTAGCATGGCCATGCGTTTTCTTAGTCTTACTCCATCAAGTGGCCTATAGATATCACCCCTGTCACATAGGAGAGACAAATCCTATCTACATCACTCACATCCCTCTGCATAATTTGTTCATTGCCTAATCACAACCTTTATAGTCCTTTTGTTACAGAAGACGTTTAATTGTATTAAAACAATAAACTTCTTATGTAGGAATCGTAATGACTTCAGGTCGAAGGACTACATATACCATTATCACATTGAGAATCGTTTATGACATTCATGTAACGATCCATGCAACGTTCTCATGGTGGGTCTGTCCAGTACATCATTACTCTTAATGTGTACCTGTGTGAAGACTTGATATCATCTATATCTATGATCTGTGAGACCAGGTCATCAGTATACTCACACACTAGTCTCAATGTATTTACATGTCCCCATGTAAATACTTGACTAGGGACATTTTAGGAATAACTTTCATATGACCTATTACTCCAAGGATAAATACGTTTTAAAATAATTTTAAACTGAAAATACTTATTTTATTGATAAGCAGAAAAATGACACAAATAAAAAAGCATAAAAGCTCATAGTGCATACACCAACAATTAAATCATGCATAATAAAAAAATAATGTTTTCAGAACCGGACCAAAACCAGTGAAGACACCGGTTCAAGGGTCACTAGTTGAACCGGTGGTTGAAACGTAGTCAAACTACTAATAAAAAATTATTATTATTATTTTATATATTAAATAATAATCAATTAGATCAAAATAATATACTATTTATAAAATAAATTCAATAAATGCTTTAAAATTAAAATATTACATAGTAAGAAAGCTTCAAAATAGTATATATCCTACCATAACATGCTTAAAATGTCTAAAAACACCCTAGTAAAAACAAAGTAAAATAAAAAAGATGTCAATTCCATTTGGTGTGCAGGTTTTATTAGTGTGGTTTTACAAAAACCACACTGAAAGAATTTCTAAAATATATAATTAAATAAATAAATCACAAACTAGTTTTTTGACCATTTTTACCAGTTTTTAACCAGTTTAATAAGTAACCGATTTTATGCCAGTTACAGACTAGTTGAGGCCCTAGTTCCTGGTCCGACCGGTCGGTCTGGTCCAGTTCTGACAACACCGATAAAAAATAAGATTTTGTGACACTTCCTGTTTGTAATTAAATTATGCTCATTGCTTTTCACTTTTTTCTTTATGATCACCATAGTTATGAAAATACCATCTTCTCTCGTCAAAGATATAATATTAACGAAACATTTTGATCAGGATTCACCAAGTCTAGGACCTTTTTCTTTTGTATGTCTTGATAGGCTTGATAGTCATCCTTGTACTTGAGACCGTTTGAGTTGTATTTTAGTATTTGGCTTAAGTTTTGGATTATTTTCTATTTTTAGAAGCTCATTAATAGTCTTAGATAGGAATTTGGGACTTATATGGCCATTTACTTGTTTTGGGTCACTTTTAGGCCATATGGCTTTTGATTTTGGGCATTGGGTGAAGCTTTAACAAACCTAAGTTAAGTCCAAAAATTATTTAAGGAGTAATCTATATAAGGCTTGCTTCCTTCACAAATTACTTAACTTATGTCATTTTATGAACTTTCAAGAGATTGTGAATTTATTCTCTCTCTAGAATTTTAAGAGTTCTTAGAGTCTCTCTAGTTCTTATCTTTGGATCCTTTTAAAATGATGAACAACACTTGGCTTATCTCTCAAATGAGTGGCGCCTCCCAAACCTCTCCTATCTCTCCATTTTCTCTGTTTGATATTTGTGTATTTTTTACCTATATTTCCACCTTCATGAACCATATATGCATTCAACCAACACATAAACATGAGGAAGGAAGTTGAATTTGATGTTGCTTGTAGATAAGAATCCTTAAGGCTAGATCCTTTTTCTACATCATATTGTACTAATGAGTTTGTTGCTCTTGAGGCTTTTTTTTTTCTAGATTTACTTTATTTGGGATTGAGTTTTTGAATTCTAATTATGGATTTCTAATTGTGGATTTGAAGTCCTTGTCATCTTTTTCTATTGATAAATTAAATGTGCAATTTCATGAATATTTACATTTTCCCTCCAAAAACTTTAAAAACCTAAAAATCTAAATCTACTTGGATTGGCTTTGAATTTTACAAAACTTCTTCACAATTGATGTTCCTCCTATGGACTAAGCCATAACCTATGAGGTCGGTTTAATTTGGAGCAAAAAAAAACAAAAATGGATCCATACTTGTTTTATCCTTCAAATTCAAGGTAAAATTCATGTGTGTTTCATCTCCTTTTGATTCTTTTTGTATTTATTACTTTTTGTAGTTTTAATTATGTTTTTGTGTCAATTAAATCAATATTCCAGAGTTGTATATGCTATTTTGTGTGACACTTTTTGATGTCTCTCCATGTGTTTGATAATTGTTCTTAGTTGCAAAATGTGTCTTAGGAGTTTTGGAGCTTGATTTGTGCATTTTCATAGGTTTTTCTCACTTTTTGATCTTCCTTTAGGTGCTAGAATTCCTGTACTTAATCACTTTTAATTAAGTGTGATTCCAGATCTATAGTTTGGTCTTAAGTCACCACATTCTTTGGTGGTAGATTCTTCTCAATAATAGGTTGTTAGATCTCTTGGTTTATGGTATTTTCTAGTATTTGTTTTAATTTTCCATCAACTTTTTAGTCATCTTATCATCATCATTCTTATCTCGTTTGATTCATATAACATATCTTGTATCTTGCCTTCCATGCCTCATTAATGTTGGAAGATGATACAATTACTACACTAATGTAGAATTGTTAAATTTTATTGATGTGGATTGATTTTTGTGAGTTATTTGGTTGTTGGACCTACACAAAACAGATGGAAAACAAATGTTAAAATATTTTAAGTTTACCTTTATTGATTCATGTTTGTCATATATTGATTTATGTTGGTCATATATTGATTTATGTTTATCATATATTAATTAATTGTATCTTATTTGTTTTTTTTGGAGGGAGACTAAATAAATTCCTAAAATCGTGATACTTGTCAAAAGCCAGTTGCTAGAACCGTCATTTAATATATCTATTGCAATAAAATAGCAAAATAATTTTCTAGTTTTTTCATTTTTCAATAAAAATTAACTCAGAGTAAGTTATATTTGTATTCTTATTAAAAAAAAGTAATTTACATTGTTTAGACAAAAAAATAATTTATACTAACTTGTTGTTTGAGAGTGAAATATTCACATCCAACATGGTTGATGATCTCAAAGCATGATAGGTGCTCGTCTATTGAACATGTCATAAGGTTCTCCATAGGAGTAGGCTACGGTCTCATAGGCCTCTAATCAACCTCCACGTGTACAGAGAACACACTCATCCCGGCACCACTATCGTGGAACCGGTCCTTGTTTCAATCCTAAAGCCGCATTTGGACATCTCGAATCAGAACACGGATTTGGCACATCGCATCCCATCATTAATCCAAGCTTTCAAACACGCCGTTAGCTTTAAGAAGATCAACAAAAAGGAATATAGCACGTTGTAGTATCACTCCTTTTTCGTCGTAGTCGCTCATTTAAGAGCCCAAAAGCGAATTCGAATTTGGATCTTAATCTCCACTTTCTCTTCGATCTTGCGAACCAGCCAGGTACATTTTTTCTCTCATTCTCTCTTCGTTTTCTCCGCCGGGAAAGTTCAACAAACCAAATTCACTTGATTGTTTTAGACGTAAGCTGGTTTTTCATTTCGGATTAGGTCGAACGCAACTAGTTCTAACTGAATTGAACTTAGTGCATGTTTGGTTCTCAGTTGGTTTCATTCGTCGGTAAAACAGAATTGAAAGATATCTCAATCAACTTGTGAAATCAACACCGATGTTTAGATGATGTTCTTGCTCAAACTCCGTTTTCGTAGCTGGATTACCGAACAAACTTAGTCTTGTTGCTAAGATTTATTCGTAGAATCGTAGAAAACTCAAATGATGAATTGAGATTTGAATTGTTGATCTTCCTCGTGAATGTAGTAGTAATTGGTTATTTGAACGATGAGTTTTTGTTGTTTTCAGTGAAGTGGATAATCAATAATGATGGAGAGGGCAGATTCTGTGCAGAAGCTGTACACGCGCATGCGGCTCTGGGAATTTCCGGATCAGTACGTGATTGAACCAACGGATGGATCTTCTGGTTCTTCTTTGGCTGTTAGTCGAGTCGATGGATCCATGAAGCTCATCGGTTAGTTGCTTCATCTTCGTGTTTTTCTTTGATTATATACCGCTATTTCCTTTCTGTTTTTTATGTTATTCTTTCCTTGTTGATTTTTAAAAAAAAAAACTGTGTTTGCTTCTATGTTGTCTTGTTTTGACAGATGAGGTTCCAGAGTGCAAGACCCTTCGAGTTCCTAAGATTTATACTATTTTTGGTGTTGTTGGGATGCTGAGGCTCTTGGCAGGTGAGTGATCACTTAGTCATGATTTGATTGATATTTGTAGATATAAGTGATCTTTGTATGTCTTTGTTTGTACAAAGCCTTAAATTTTTAGTTCTTCTGTATAGGAAGGATTTTGTTGGTGTTCATCTTTATTTATTTGATTGTGCTATAATGTGGACTAGCTAGAGTAGGTACTTTTTAGGGTGTGGAGAGAGACCGTAGTGGGGAATTGGGATATTTGATGATGATTTGTGAATATGATGGTTGATCTTGGAATGTAAACAAGCCCAAATTTTGATTAAAAGACCAATGATGTCAGGGCGCACTTGTGGTAGCTTAGCTATACAATTTTCCATTTGTACGTATTCTTTTTAGTTCATTTGTGCATGCGCAGCTCATGCAACAATTCCCTGCTACCCTGTTTTTGCATTGCTTTTACTTGTGATTTTGATAATTGTGGTAGCTTAGCTATACAATTTTCCATTTGTATGTATTCCTTTTAGTTCATTTGTGCATGCGCAGCTCATGCAACAATTCCCCGCTACCCTGTTTTTGCATTGCTTTTACTTGTGATTCTGATATTGGTATCTTATTTTGTAGATCTGACTTCTGTTTAGAATTCCAATTATGCATTCCTTTTCAACAGTGGCTTCAATTTGAGCAATCATTTTGTTGTTGCTAAATTTCACTATTCCTTAGGGTCATATTTGCTGGTTATAACTGAGCGTGAATGCGTTGGATCTTACTTGGGGCATCCAATTTTCAAAGTTTCTTCATTGAAGGTTTTTCCATGTGATCATTCTCTTAGAACTACCCCAGCTGAACAGGTATGCTTGCTAGAGATCCACTTATTTCCTATTTCATTCTATGTCCACTACCAGTTTGGAACTTGTAATTGCTGCACCATTTTGGCAGAAAAAAACAGAGATGGAATTTTCTGGGCTGCTAAATGTTGCTGAGAAAACCCCTGGTCTATTCTTCTCATATGAAACTAATTTAACTCTGAGGTGAACTTCTCTGGATATTTTTAGCAGTCGTACATTTGTATTTGTAATCAGAATACAATATGGTTTAATTTTGATTCTTAAATTTGCTTCCTTAACATATACATATACAAATATTGTTAGAGAAGAAACTACTCATACATTATCCCTTATTCCCTTTCATTAGTTGGTGCAACCTGTAAAGCAATAGAAACACAGTCCCCATTCTCTGGCCCCTTCTTATCATTTATTGAAGTATGTAAAACTTTAAGCATGGCATTGTATCATCATTCTGACTTTTAATGGCCAAAATATTCATTCATGCATATTTGAAAGCTTCAGCTTGCATAAGTGATATTCATTCGCACAGCAATTTAAAAGTTACTATTACATAGGACTCATGGATACGAAGTATTTTGAAAAAGTTACATTGATTTGACCATATTGATTGTACGTTTAGATCACTGATTCAGGGATAGTAATAGTAATAGTAATGTATTACATTTTACACTTTTATTGATACTTCAATTTAAGGAAAGGAACTTATTTTTCATTTTTCAGACTGCCAGTCATTGCAATCTTGATTAATAGGCATTAGTTTAGTGTTAATACTGACTACTAATTTTAATTTGGAAAGGCTGGCAAGTACTTTTAATCTTGAGTGGAAATTGAGTGCATGCACTTTCTAGTAAAAGAAAGCATAAATGTTGCTTGTGCCAAAAACAATTATCACATACTGGCATACACCCTTTTTGGTCAATAACGTTTTCATGATGAGGATTAAGTTTGGCAGTCATGGCCTGCTGACTGCTAAATTCTTTCAAAAACCTTTTTCTAGAAAATAGCTATTGAAAAATAAGTGTTGCTGAATGTTTTTAAATATTTTAGACATTTTGATGGCATAGGCATATAAACAATGCTTTATGCTGCTTTACTAATCCTTTCATCTCGGTCAAAATTGTTTTGTAATACATTATCTCTACATATATGTAGTCAAGATAATTTGTAAAATTTTATTATGTTATATGCTACAGTGCACAGCGATTGAATGACCTGGGTGATGAGTCTAGATTGCTTCCTCTTTGGAGACAGGTATTTGTTTTCTTTTGTTCTGCCATTAGCCTGCTAGTATTAGAGATTTTTTACTTTTAAAATGGTGCTGATGTCATGGTAGATTCCCCCCCACCCCCCCACCCCCATAGTTTGTTTTCAATATTATTCCTGAGTGATACTCCTACAGTCTCTTTGAAAATGTCATTCAGAATTTATTCCTTCTGCATTTTTTGGTTTCCCATATTATGATGCTTATTCTTGATCACAGGCAGAGCCCCGATTCCTATGGAACAATTATGTGTTAGAAGTGCTCATAGATAACAAGGTAGATTTGTGGCAAATTTATTTTTACCTGTTAAATTTCTTCAACACTTACTCATTTTTTTATATTTATATTTATATGACTAACAATTGAGTGTGGAATTCTGTGTTTTCCAGCTTGATCCGTACTTGCTCCCTGTAATCCAAGGAAGTATCCTTAACTAATTAACTAATTGTAGTATTACTGTTTAATCATGAAACCATTGCTTTTAAATGGTATCCTTAACAAGTAAATAGGTTTTCATCACTTTCAAACAGCCATTGGAAAAGATATTGTTGACATCACTTTGATTGCTAGGAGATGCACGAGAAGAAATGGTATTTAAAGCTTTTGGCTAAATTTCTGTATATTTCCATGCACCAAAAAAAAAATCTATTGCTAGCCTGACTGTTCAGTTATAATAAGCTTACATTTTTTTTTACCATTTAAAGATTCAGTATCTCTCAGGCCATTAATTAAGTTTATGGTTAATTTGGTGGTGATAGTGAAAGCAATCATGAATTGTTTGCAGTCACACTACTTTGTACTTTGTAGTTCTCTTTTAGGAGCATATGCAGATCTAATTTGCACTTAAAAGTTAAAATGTAAAATTGGATGTTAGAGAATGGAGAATATGTTTTAGTCACTAACGGTTTTAGGCAAGGGATCTTCAGAATGGAGACCATGCCCATAGCACTAATTATTTCTGTAGTTGACTATAGAGTGCAATGGAAAGATAGTAGATTGAATGCCATGTTTGAGTGGGTCTAATTATAAGCATTGAAGAGCAAATTTCATATTCCTCAATCAGTTGAAATTAATATTGATGAAAAAAGAGATCTTATGCTTCAGATGAACCAATAAAAGGATTATTAATACGATTATTGAAGAGAAGTAACAAAAAGAACTTCATTCTAATATGAAAAATATATCAAACATGTATAATTTCCTCTTTTCATGTTAATACTTTGATTTGTTATATCTCAGATTTAAAATTATTTGATACCATCTATACTTCGAAATGTTTTTGTATGAGAAACACATGATTGTCATTATTGTTTGTTTTTAACACTTTAAGAAGGTTGTCATTGTCTTTAATTGGGTGCATGACTGACGGTGCAAATACAATTTCACTTGAAAGGAACTCGGATGTGGAGAAGAGGAGCTGATTCTGATGGGTATGTTGCCAATTTTGTGGAAACAGAACAAATTATGCAGTTAAATGGGTATACTGCTTCATTTGTTCAGGTATTGCTCTCTATGACCATGAACCTATTATATGGTATGGGCTTACCATGCAAAATATGAAACTGCGACCTACATAATTTGGAGTAATGGTCCTAATATCATAGAATTGTCAATATTTTGAAATAAGCTGATCGTTACCTTTTGTAGTTATAGGCAAGTTAACAGTAACATGATTGATAAACAATTACTTTCTAACTAGATTATTTTTCTTACAAGTTAGCCAAAATATTTCACTTTTTTACATCAAATATATTTGAAAAAATCTTCCCTGTCTACCCAAATTAGTAGTTATCATTTATTTTCCCTTCAAATTAATGTTGTTGTTGAACTTCAGGAAGCCAGCTTCTCAGTCAAGAAGTCCTTGAAATTTTGTAAATATACTATACTGACCTTTCAATTATATTTAGGCTGTGCTCAGTGATAGTGTCAAGTAATGTATGAAACATGTCATGTGAAATAAAAGCTGGAACAGATAATATAAAAATTAGCTGTCATTTTCATCTTATTATTAACAACTTATCCAAATATAAAAATTGGTTTAATAATGCTAGTGGCACAATCACTGAATAGAACACATTTCCTTGCCAATTGAAAAGCTCCATAAGCTACATACAAGCTAATCCAAACTGGCCTAAGTCTGTCATGTGTAACTTTCTACATGACTTCCTTACAGATATCCAATCTCTTCTATTTGTTATTCCATTTTGACTGACACAATCTATCAAATATGATCATTGTTTTTCCCTTCTAGATTTGACATAATGCAGATGCCCAAAAATGTTCAAATATATATATGTCTTTCTAGTTGGAAAAATTAACATAACTCCAGATAAAATATTTCTGATAAAGGAAAGAGTTACATATTTTTAGTCAGAAACACCACATTTTGTTCATTTACCTTCTTTTATTATGAGTTCCTTTTTTGTAAATTTGCTTTTCTTGTTTTGGTATTGAGTTGAAAAGATTTCTATATATTGCTAGTTGGATTTAGGTGAACTTTGTTTTTGTTTTTTAATGTTGAATTGTAGCAATGGTGACAGTTGGATGTAAACTGTATAAGCAAATTTTTTCATGGAGATCACGACAACTATCTTAGATTATAGAGTGGGTGATTTATGCCATTGTATTTTCCAGAAGTACATGACTGTTTTGATAAAACCAAAACAAGAGGAGCTAGGATGCTTGCTTTCAGTTTTATGGGATGAATGTTAACCTTATTCAATATGGTGTAAATTAAACATGTATTTCATTTCATTTCACAGTCATCTGAGTTGAGCTTTTGCAGGTCCGCGGTTCAATCCCACTCCTGTGGCAGCAAATTGTGGACTTGACTTATAAACCGAAATATGAATTATTGAAACAAGAGGAAGCTGTAAGTGTGTATTGGTGGTTGTGTTTTTTAGGTTTACATATATTCCATGCGTACTTTAGTTACATTTCTTTGCTTAAGATGCAGCCACGAGTGCTGGAGAGGCATTTCTTAGATTTAAGGAAAAAATATGGGGCAGTGTTGACTGTTGATCTTATTAACAAGGTAAATATTCTTACTTTGCATAACAAATTGAAAAGGCTAACATGATGGTTGACAATTTTTACTGCATTATATTAGTGTTTGTAGTTGCATAGTACATTTTGTATACAACTTTAAAGAATGCATGCAACCTAAATACTATCAATATGTGCTGTACATGTTCTTGAGAATCTGAGATTATGGGCATGAAACAGTTATGTATCAGTATGCATACATTTCAGTCCTCTTCTTTCTCCTTTGTACTTTTCAGCATGGAGGAGAAGGGAGACTGAATGAAAAATTTTCAGATACAATGCAGCATGTGGCTAGTGATGATGTAAGGTAGAAGTCTCTTTCAGTTGACTTTAAGTGTGATATACATAATTCTTTTGGCTTTTTGGTTACCCATGTATATTTATTGATTTATTATTGATTATTTATTTACTTACTTTTGTAGATATGTGCACTTTGATTTTCACCATGTCTGTGGGCACATTCATTTTGATCGTCTGTCGATCCTTTATGATCAAATTTCAGATTTTCTTGAGAGACATGGGTATGGCATTTTTTTATTGGTTAAGCTATTAGATGTTGACTTTCTTCAGAATTACTTAATAATTTGATTCACACTTACCTTGATTTGTTTTATCTAAGCAGAGAGCTATTTATTTATGAAGTACTAGTCTTCCACAAATGCCACTAATATTGTTTCCTCTGTTTCTTATGCTTGCTTGATTTGGAACTATCCGCTATAATAACTTGGACACTTTCCAAGAATAATGTCATGACTCATGAGCTGTCTAATAAATATGTGAAGCTGTTTCCTGGGAAACAGCCTTAACCATTGTATTCTGTTTTGTAGTAATCTTCCATTCAAATCTTATTGAAATATTTAAAAGTAAACATAAAAATCTGACCCTCAAGTTGCTTTTCTGTTTTGGTATTATAGATATCTCCTGTTGAATGATAAGGGAGAGAAAATGAAGGAGCAACTTGGAGTTGTTAGGACCAATTGTATTGATTGTCTAGACCGTACAAATGTAACTCAGGTTGTTTGATTCACTTAGCTACATTTGTGTTCCTGTGTTCTTGTTCCTGTTTACTAATTTTAAAACATTTATGCAGAGCATGATAGCTCGAAATATGTTGGAACTCCAGCTTAGAAGGCTTGGTATTTTTGGTGCTGAGGAAACCATTAGTTCACATCCAAATTTTGATGAATACTATAAGATCTGTAAGTGATAATTAATTTTCAGATTATGTGCTTTCAAATATAGATATATTACATATTATGTTGTTATCTTCATGTTATATATTCAAATTTTCATAGCTCCACAGCACTTAAAACCTAGATTTCTGACTGATTCACTATGGTCAGTGTGGGCTAATCATGGGGATGATGTCAGTACCCAATATTCTGGAACTCCTGCTCTAAAAGGTGACTTTACCAGGTATTTGTCAATGAATCTTTCTAAAGCTTCTCATGTTAGTCACATGTAAAGCAGATCTAGAATTATGAACCCATAAAGGATTTTATCTTTGAAATTACATTTGCATGCAATGATTTGAAGCTATCATTGGAATGTGTTCTACCATACACTGCGAATAATTATATTGTATAAAGCAGTAGTAGTATACGACTGGTATCAAGGGCCTGTTTCGAACACACTCTGGACTCCTTTCCAGCTCCGTTGGGTAAAATGGATCCCTTTTTGCCTTTGTATGAACGGAGTTGAAGTTTGTGCAATGGACTAATATTATCATTTTCCCATTTTGGGAACTGTGCAATTTTTGTGCATAATGTTTTCTTTTCCATAATGTCTATGCTCTTTTTCTATTAATTTTTTAATACATCAACTATTATATTCAATTAGAATAGAAAACTAAATGAAAAAACATTATCATGCAACTGTCTTATACAGGTTGAATAACTTCCTGAAAGTCTGATAGGGTTTCATAATATCTCAAATTTTAAATGTTGTTGTTGTGATTAGGAATTTAACCTCTGTGCCTTCCACCCTTCTCTAATTATTTTGTTTGGTTGGATTCAGATATGGGCACCGCACAGTTCAAGGGATAGTAAAAGATGGTTGGAATGCTCTGCTACGTTACTATTTGAATAACTTTGCTGATGGAACAAAACAGGTCTGTTTAGCCCATTTATCATTATGTACGGATACTCTTGCAGTCAAGCTACTGTTTAGAGATTTTAGATGTCTAATAGATTATTAAAACTATCATCATCTAGGTTTCGTCCTTTGTATGTTTAATTTCTCCTTTCTGCATCCCAATTCCAAGTTTTTTAGAGTTTGTGTTGACCTATGAAGTAAATATGCTATAAGATTTACCATTTTTCATGTAGTTATTTCACTGTAGATGTATGAGCTTAGACTTTATTAATTTATTGAAGGTTTACTTTAAGAATTTCTAAATTTATTAGTAATTGATTTATGTTTACTATTTTTTTTATTATGTGAAGGATGCAATTGATCTCTTGCAAGGACATTATATAGTTTCTGTCGGCCGGGATACATCTGCCGCTTCTCAGAAAGGAGGCCTTGAAGCTATTGCTGTGAGTACAATTTAGATGGAAGTATTTTCCTGGATAAAGCATGAGGCATCAATTTTGGTTAAAAAATGCTTAGGAAGCTCATAATTTATATATATATATAAAAATTTAACCTCTATGAAATATGGCTAAATTTATACCCCCTCTGTTACTATTTATAAAACAATTCAGACCAACATATACATATTAAAAAAATATATTAATGCATTAATTTTTTTAAAAAGACATTATAACAGTACAATTTTATTTTTATTTAAATTCAAATTCTACTTTAATGCTAATGGTAGCATTTTCCAAACAAGGATAAACATTGGAAAAAACATCAAATGTTTCTAGTTATGTGAGTTTTGCTTTATAAATAAGACTAATAAAACTTTTTTCTTTGTCTTATAAATAAGAATAGAAAGAGGACTGATTATACTTAAATTAATTGAAATCTGTTTCACTTGAAAATAATTATATGAGCACTTGTTTTTTTTTCCTATGTATTTATTTAGTGTTTTGTGAGACTTTTTTCCTTTCAAGGCTTACACAAAGCTAGTCCTATCCCTACAAAAAAAAAAGGTGGTGGGTTGCAATGGGCCAGATGCATGAAATACATGGAACCAAGTGATTCATGATTTATTTAATAGCCCAAAAAATTGCCTTTGATATTCAAATGACCAACCATATTATGTTGTTAAGGAAATGCTTAAGTGATTTTGTGGCTGAATTTGAGATTAATATGATTATTTTGCATTGCATATTTTGCTGGTATGCAGTTCATTAGTATAAAATGCTTAGAGAAAGTCATCTGCATTTAATGCGAAGTGATATTAATATTACTCCATTTATTTTTGCAGTCATTTCCTCTGGCTTTGGGTCTGGTTTTAACTGGGTTCCTCTTTGCAACAATGTCATTGAGGCAAGGTGAGTTAACTTGGCTCTTCTTTAACTTGGGATACAAATATGCGAGAATGTTCAATTAAGAATTTACTTTTCCGTAACATGTGCAGACACTCACTCCCACAAACTTGTTGGTATATTGATTATATGCATTGATAGACATGACTCATATCAAGTAGTTTGTACATTGGACAGATAGAAGGTGACAACTGTTCGATGTTCCTAGATCATAATCAGTGCAACTAAAACTGCATAAATCTTTTCTGATCTTGTGGATGATTGTGGATTAGATTCAGAACTCTAATGAATCTGGATAGTGATTATATCTCTAGGTCTCGTTGCGAGTAGAGTTGGGGTTGGGAGGGAGTAAAGAAATGATAGAAAGGGTGTTAATATTTATTCCCTTTTTATACAATGATGGATGGATGATAGTAGTTACATATTAGTTTTCTTCCCTTCATTTCATCGTTGCTGTTAACGTTGAATGGAAGACCATAAGCTGTAAGGTAACGTAATTCCAATTTTTCTGGTCCTTGTTTTCAGCTAATAAAATTGAAGGAGTCGTTCATTCTTGCTTTCTATGTCGATCTTCCCCCTTATTTTACTTTTCAGTAGTAGTACTCCCACAGCCCAACTAGACAGATTCTTCGGGAAGGAAGTTTAGACTTTATTATAAAAATCATCCATTATACTGGGTTAGGTTAAATATGTTTCTGTCTAGTGTTGAGTCCCCCACATTGAGTGGAATATGAAGCTTGATGTAGTACTAAAACCTTGAGGCTCTCCCATTTAATGGAAATTATAACATTGCCACCCTTTTAAGATTTGATGCCCATGGCAGTTTCACTTTGTTAACATTGACTCAATGATAGCCCTTTCTTCTTTGGCAGCACCACTTGCCTATTAGTATTCGGTATCTATGCACCTTAATCCGGCTTATAGATAGTCCTTTCTCCATTCCCAACTTTCAATAAAAGCATCAATTGTAATGATTTAAGTACAACAGGAGAGTTAACTCAAAAGACCAATCCATTAGATAGGAGAGTCTTAAGATTTTAAGTACACATCAAGCTTCTTATTCCACTCAATGTGGGGACTTGTAACATCATCCCAAAAGACTGATCCGTTAGATCAGTGAGCCTCTCAAGACTTTAATATCACATGCATCAAGCTTCATATTCCTCTTTAACATGGGACTCATAACATCTGGGTATAGCATCTTTTAGTAAAATCAGTAGTGATTTGAAGAGGTTAGATGTCTTGTAACCTACTGCTGCAAAATTTTCTTGCCCATGGTTTCTAGACATTTAAAGCAAAAATATGATGTGAAATTGTATGAAATTTCTCAAAAAAGAATGACATATACCTGTACTTAATTTTGTTGTTATCAGCATCTAAGGAAGTTTTGTCTGTACTCTTGGTTAACTGGCCCTAGGTATTTACATATATGGTGTGAAATTTATGACTATTGGGTGTTAATCTTTACTTCATTGTTCCCAGTTCGGTATGACTTTCGGCACTTCTTCTTTTCGCTAATGTGGGCAAGTATCAGTCTTGGAATAGCAGCATTTGTGAGGGCCAATGGCCGTGTTTTCTGCAACAGGCCTCGCCTACACAATCCCCGGTGATTTCCACGAATCAGTTCGAAGAGTTAAAATTTTTCTGTGAAGTATCCAGCTTCTGCAGCAGGAGTCACCGGCAGAGATCCTTAGTTAATGACTTTTAACGAATTCAATATTTACATAAGGCTCCTTCTTGCTACTTATTATATTTATTCTTTCTAATTTGTAACCATTGTAGTTTCCTGATACATTTCATATCACAGTCCACTCATATTCCCTTTGAGAGATTGGGACTTTATCAGCGTTTCTTATACGCACCTTCTTGTATATTTTGAGTTTTATTAGCGCCTTCTTTAAAGGAAGGAAGCATTTTAAGGTTCTTAGTTGATTTGATTATCTCTTTATCTTTCATGCTTTTGAGCAAATTCATGATTCCTGCAATAATTTTACATTTTATTTCTGAAAATCAAGGTTATTGCATATTTCCCACTGACAAGGCCTTGCATTTTATGCGACTCTACAATACATATCAAAGTAATGTAGTTATAAATTATGAATTATTGATTAAAAAAAGGGCTGATGTACATATCTGGCATCAAATTATTATCACCTCTTACCCAAAAAAAAAAAAAGGAGTACCACCAAATAAAACATTCAATATTTCTTTTTGTCGCAATAGATAAAATCTTGCAAAGTTAAACATGAACGGATCGAACGAGAGCAAGGTGAAAATATATATTAAAGAACTTTTTTCCTAAATAATGTGACAATTAACATTAATTAGTTTCAAGTATTAACCTTGTAAAATTATATCTCTAATAATATTTTAGAAATTTTTTATCAAATCCATTATGAAAATATTATATTAATGTTTATTTATGTCAAATTTGTATATCTATAATTTAATGACATATTTACTTACATATGTAACTTAATTAAAACTTATACAATAAATTATTTTTAATAACAGTTTACATTATAAACTTGATTTTGAAACTTGTTGAAATAAGTTCAAAATAAAATATGTAACTTAATTAAAACTTATACAATAAATTATTTTTAATAACAGTTTACATTATAAACGATTTTGAAATTTGTTGGAATAAGATAAAAATAAATTATTTTGATAAAGTAAATCAAGTAACTTATTAAAATAAATAAAAGATAAGTTGTTTATAAATTTTTCAAAAGTCACCCATTGTACTTTTGGAAAAAAAAAAAATCAACAGTTTAGATTAATTGGTAAATGCTAATGTTTTTATTTTTTCATCTTTAACATTTGCCTCATCTTTTCTCTTCCCTTGTCTAGGTCTCTCAAACCACCACATCTTTTAACCACCCACATTCCAAAAGATCACCTCCATGACAAACAATCAAAATATGAAATAAGGACAATTCATTGAGACAACACAACGACAATTCATGGAAATAACACAACATAACAGCACACCAAACAACATCAACAAGTAAACATGTAATAAATTGAACTCTTTTAAATTTTAGAGTGTATTAGGCATTAATATCTGAACTCTATTGGAAGTTAATAAAATTTGGAGTATACTCTAACTCAAATCAAGGTAAGGAAGCAACTAAAAAGAAAAAAGGTATATAAAATGAATAGGGAAACGGGAGCAATCATAACCTAAAAATAGGAAAAAGCCGCTGGCAAAATGCAGCTTGCTATCTCAAGCTATCATAAACTTCAACTAGATGGTTGCTCGGGATATACTATAGGTGTAGTCATTTCTCATCATATAATAGATTTTTTTGCTTGAATCATTCCTTTCCTCCAACACTGGTTAAATTCAAACTATTCCCAAAAATCTTTCTAAATATTCCTAATGTTCCAACTATTTATGCAACAATCCAGGGGTTCAAAACATTGAAACTTTAGGACAGTTTAGATTATGAAAATGTTTTTTTTTTTAGTTTTAATTATAAAATTCTCATTTTGTTTTTTAAATTTTATTCAGGAAATATTAAAAATAAATTGTTCTAAGAATACAAAATTTTGGAAATAATAAACAGGATGACAGTCTTATAATTAAAATTAAAAATACAAAATAAAAACAAAAAATCTTTTAAATTTTTCATGTACGTAAATAAAATGATTGTTGTGAAATAAAAGAAAATGAGAAACAAGATTGAAATATAAGAGAGAGCATAAGAGAGAGTTTGAAATGAAGGAAAGCTTTTTTTTCTTCACTTCCTTATGCTTATGAACTAAGCTCTATTGATAGAGCTAAGGGGACATCCATAAAATATTATAATATTCATAATATTCCTCCTTGGATGTCCATATTTTAGAATGTGTCTCGTTAAAACCTTACTAGGAAAAACCCAGTGGGATAAAAACCAAGTGAAGGAAAAAGAGTACAACATTCTTTACAAAGTAAATTCAAGAATAAATAATTAAATATACAAGGTATTTAATTTTCCCCCTCATTAGAACATCTATGTCCAAACCGTCGAAGATCAATCTTCTGTACTAGTTGCTTGAAGACTCTAGTTGGTAATGATTTTGTAAAGATATCTGCTAGATTTTCACATGATCGGTGTAACATCCCGAATTCTAAAATAGAAGATTAATTAAGGAAAATAAATATTGATAAGTTGAATATGAATTGTTTAATGTCTCAATAAATTGAAATTAATTAAATTAAGATTTTTGGGAATTGTTGGTGATTTATGGAGACCGGTTAAGCTGAAAATGAGCCCGGTTAAAATATGGGTGTCGGACCAAGTATCTCGGAATGAGATGATATTGGTCAGGGCTGTAGAGAATAATATTGGGAATCCGAATATGTATTCGGAATAATTTTCGGATGATGTATTGAGCCCGAACTGAGAACCTGTTAGTTATAAAACGATGAAGTTTTAAATGAATTGGATTAAAAGAAAATTTGAAAATCCTATTTTTCCTTTTCTATTCACGTTGGCGTGCTGAAGGAGTTGAACATTTACACTTTCACTTCTTCTTCTCTTCATCATCTTCTCCATTATCTCATTCCTTCCTCCAAACCCTAGCAACTTGGCTCCATCTTCCACATCTCCTTCTCATTTTCGTTGGTGGAGCTTGAAGGAGGTTGTGAGCTGCTATTTTCTCCTCCTTTCTCTCCATTTTCATAGCTTCCTCTCCCTCTAGTGAACCCATTTTCGTTTTTGGGTTTTGAGGTAAGTATACCCATTTTTGCTAAGGTTTTGGTTATGAGTATATGGTATTTATGTGTTTTGGAAGCCATGCATGTGAATAGATGTTTTGAGGAGAGCATTTAATGCATGAGTTTAAAGTGGGTTTTTATGAGAATGAGGTTTCTTTGAGAAGTAATGAAGTGGATACATTTATTGTTGGAAGGAGAAGAATATTTATGATGGTTGTTGGGATTTTTTTTTATGAAACCCTAACTTTATAAATTGGGGGAAATGTGAGATGTAGGTAGATGAGCATTTATTATTGATGGTAGATGCTATTTATGATGTGTAGTGACCATTAATGGTGGTAAATGGTTGGTGGAGTTTATTAATGTGGAAGCCCATGAATGGGTTTAGCCTTAAATGCATAATAGTGAGATTGGGCACCTAACCCATGGTGGTTATGGTGGATTAAATGAATAAGTAAAGATTGAGAATTAAAAAGGCATAAAACACCAAGTGGTCAATTAAGAGCACTTGAATCTTGGTGGTTTTAATAGAGAATAATTGTGTGGTATGTTGTGTAATGTAGGAAACGACCCCATCGACGAGGCGGGACCATCAAACCGCGTTGATCACTACTTCACTTGAGGTAGGAGGGGGTAACTTTTCTAAATGCATGATTTCATCCATTGGTGATGTGAAAATATGTATATATGATTATTTTGATGATTGTTGAATGGATGATGTGAAAATGTTATGATTTGAATGCATTTAGATAATGATTGTTATGTGGCAATATGTTTTGGGATAATATTGTAATGTGATGATGATACTATATTGATGAAGTATGATGATGGTTTGAAACCATGTATGAATTGGAATTGTGATGAGAATATCCCAAATATGTGTGCATGAATTATCGAATGTGTATGCCACTAACTATTAATGTGAATGAGTTCAAAAGAGAATTGGGATTGGATGTGAATGATGAAAATATTGAAATCCACTAAGTAGTGGTGAATGATTGATTGTGGAGTGGCATCTAGGATGCATAGTGTGAGGATGCACTTGATTTGCATTTGCATTGCATCCATGGCATATTATAGCTGTCTGTGTGGAATATTAGGGGGTTCCACTAGGCAGGCCCAGTGGGAGGGCGACTCAGTGCACGAGCGTATTATGATTTTTCCCCTGTGACTCGGTGTATGAGTCACGAAGCTGTCCATAGTTTGGTGACGAGGCACCCTATGTGGCAGGCCCAGTGGGCGGGCGGCTCTATTGGTGAGCGAGTTTACCTCGGTGTCCGACGGGACACGGCTCTCTCGATGTGTGTTCGGGAGGGGCCCGTAGCACTTGTGGTAGTTGAGGCCACGATATTGATCCGCAAGTCACAGAGTGATTAGTGCTATAGATGGGCGATAACGGTTTGGTACCAGTAAAATTATGATGATGTAAGCATGCTTAAATTGAGATATATGTGTACACAATTTTTCTACTGCAGTAGGGGCATAGTAGCACACCTATGCTGTCCCACAATTGAATTTAAAGTTTTATTTTTCCCACAGTCAGATCCGCATTGTCTTGATGAGAAATTCTTGTGCATATGCATTAGCTTTAAGAGCATTTGCATATAGCCGGAGATATGCCTAGTTGAAAGCCCGTAATGACAATAGATGAATGATAATTGAAAAAAGAAAGAGTTGAATACTAACCCTATGTGAGTGTTTGGCAATCCAAATGATTGAAATTGTGAATGTATACTTGAGATCATGAGATGTATTGTGTATGATGTATGATGTGTTGTAATGATTGATATGTGAGCAAGTATACATGTATTTCATCATAATGTATGACTTTAATTCATTTGGATTATGTTACTCACCTCCCCGTTGCCATTTTAAAGTTTATGTAGGTATGACTTAAATCCTACAGCTTTTGAAGGCCGAGTTTGGAAGGAGGTAAATATGGATAGGAATGTGTGAGCCTTGGCAGGCATGAAATCTGTTTTGTGGAGTATATGGTGTATATATATATATGCTCAAATTTTGTAATGTTGATAATTTTGGGGGTCATGGGAGAAAATTGGACATGTGTGTGTAAGGCCAATTTTCCTACATGACCCAAGTGATGTAAAGAATAGATTATGATATTTAACTTTGATGATTGAATGTTGGGAATTATGAATTATAGCTTTCGGGATGTGTGTTGGAAACTTTGTATAGTTGTTTTAATGCATGAGCTAGGAACTAGTATGGTTAAATGATGATTTGTGAGGTTTTGATGCGATGGATGGAATGCAACAGCTTAAATACATCAATTGTGGTTTGTGGGAAATGGAATGGATCCATTTTGTCAAAAGTAGACCCATTGGTTACCTCAAAATGCCTTAAAATGGGATAATCACGTTTATACACATAAATTATTCATTTTTAGGAATTTTCGAGTGCGGCCAGTTGCCACACGTCACAAATAATGTGTTTTAGCTCGTGTTAAAATTTGGTGGCATTTTGACATCGTTTGCATAAGTTTTGGTGGTTGTGAAGTTCATCCTTGGTGCAAAATCTGCATAATTCTGCAGAATGATAGGGCGTAATTGATTAGCTTTCTGGGTGTAATCGATTACAAGGCCTTTGTCCTCAATCTAATCGATTCTGCTTCAGATTATAATCGATTATGGGTCATCTAGAGCCAAGGTAATCGATTATTCCCTGAGCGGTAATCGATTATCAGAAATACCTGATGCATTACATAAATCCCAGTAGCTTTCTAATCGATTATGGGCAGTGTAGTAATCGATTATGTTTCCAACGGAAACCAGGTAATCGATTAGATAAGGATCTGTAATCGATTAGGTGGGATGTCTGGTGCAATACATGAATTCCAGAAACCTTGTAATCGATTAGGGTTGAGAGACTAATCAATTATTGACCCAACAGGGGCAATGTAATCGATTATTTTGAAAGTTGTAATCGATTAGTTATAACACCTGATTCATTGTGCCATTCCCAGGAGCTCTGTAATCGATTACATGTTGCTCTGTAATCGATTATGGAATCTCAAATCGATTAGCTCATATCCCGTAATCGATTAGGACTTTTAATTTGTATATGGATTTTTCGACTATATGAATCAGGATCGTAAAGGTACTATATGAACATCTATTGCGCCCTCTGATACCTTCTCATATCTTCATATATGAGATAGGTTGCATAGATCCAGGGTATTGGATGATAGTTTCATCACTCATATTTTTCACTAATTAATAACATTAAATTCGTGAAAAATTTTCCCCTATTTTATTAGGTGGTTTGGGGCGTCTCAACCTGGTATCAGAGCAATCATTGCTCTTGATACGATTATAAATGATGTTAGCTAATGTGTTTATTGTTTATGGCTGATTGATTTGTAAATTATATAGGTGGATTATGATGGTTGTTATGGGAATGAGATTATTACATGATGGTTGTTAAGCCCGGCCAGGCAATTCCTTTCTCATATTTACCTTCTAATTATGAAATACATTATGATGATGCTTGTATCAAGGAAGTAAATGGTGAATGATATGTGTATGCACATTGGGTGAAGAGACTTTAAGTTTCTAATTATGTTTATGTTGATGTGTATAGATTGAGTGATGGCGTATAGGCGCAATTCTGATACAGCCGCCATGGCTGAAGCCTTTAACCGCTTTGCCGATATACTTGAACGGCAACAACAACCTATTGGTTAGCCAAATCAAGGTCTTGACCAATTTCTTAAGCGGAAGCCTTTTGAATTTCATGGAGGCTATAAGCCAGAAGATGCTCATGTCTGGATCCGTGACTTGGAGCGGATATTCGCTAGTATGGAATGTACTGAAACCCAGAAGGTGGAGTATACAGTGTTCATGGTTCGGAATGAGGCCGAATCTTGGTGGATCCTCACCCGGGGGCGTATGATTGTTGCCCACACTCCTCTAAATTGGGAGAATTTTAAGGCAGAGTTTCTTAAGAAATATTTTCCTGTGAGTTATAAGAACAAGAAAGAGCTTGAATTCGTGGAACTCAAACAAGGTGGCATGTTGGTTGAAGAGTATGCTTTGAAATTTGAAGAGTTATGTGTGTTTTACCCTCCGTTTCAGCAAGAGGGCACTGAAGCTTCGAAATGTGTTGAGTTTGAAAATGGACTACGCCAAGAGATTAAGAAGGCGATTTGTCACCAAGAGATTAGGAGCTTCCCTACTCTTGTGGATAAGTGTAGAATTTTTGAAGAGAATGATATTGCTCCAAGGAATTTCTCGGGGCATGATTACAAGTTGAAGGGCCAATCTTCTAGCTTCAAGAAGAAAGGAAACTTTAATAACAACATACGATTTGTACGTGGGTCCTCTTCTTTTAGAGGTGGACGAGGTGGTGGAAGGCATGGTGCCGCTGGCGGCCGATGTAATGGCCAAGGGCTTCGTTGTTTCAGATGTGGTGGAAATCATTTGGCTAGAGATTGCAATCAAGAAGAAACAGTGGTGTGCTATAGATGCAACTAACCGGGGCATATCCGCCCTGATTGTCCTTTGAATGCTGCAGATGTTGTGCCACGTGATAATGCAAACCGTGGAGGCTACGGTGCTTTTAGAGGCCATGGTCGTGGAAACGGTAATGGTGAAAGAAATGGAAACCGTAATGGTGGTGAAGGTCGTGGTAATGGAAACGGCCGAGGTAATGCTAATGGTGGTCGAAATGGCCCGAACCGTGGTGCTAATCAACAAATGGCTGGAAGAGTCTTTGCCGTGACCGGTGAAGAAGCAGCACAAGCTGAAGACCTTATCCAAAGTGAGTGCCAGATATATAGTAATGTTGTTAATGTGATATTTGATTCGGGTGCTACGCACCCTTTTATTTCTGAAGAATGTGTGAGGCGCCTGCGAGTGCCTGAGTATGATGAAAGGTTCAATATTGGTGACTACACTGACCGGTGCTTGCTTAAGATCGGTGACTCGATGTGAGAATGTCGAGATGGACTTGGAGGGTAGAAAATTTGTTGTATCCCTCGTGTGTTTACCTATGAAAGACCTGGACGTTATTCTAGGCATGGATTGGTTGTCCGCCAACAAGGTTTTGGTGGATTGTCATAGCAAGACGGTGATTTTCCCAACCTCTAACACTGGAGGCTTTGATGTTCGAGGTATATCTCAACTTCTCATGATGTTCTGCTTGGTTGATGGGAATGGTGCGTCCCAATCTGGTGGAATTCCTATTGTTTCGGAATTTCCCGATGTGTTTCCGGAAGAGATTCCCGGATTACCTCCTCCACGAGAAGTGGAATTTTCCATCGATCTTGTTCCGGGTGCAGAGCCTGTTTCCCGAGCTCCTTATAGGATGTCTCCTATAGAGTTGGTTGAATTGAAAAAGCAAGTGGAAGAATTACTTGAACAGGAGTTTATCCGCCCAAGTGTGTCTCCTTGGGGTGCTCCTGTGTTGTTAGTGAAGAAGAAAGATGGGAGCATGAGATTGTGCGTTGATTATCGCCAACTCAACAAACTGACCATTAAGAATAAATACCCTCTTTCGCGTATTGACGATCTTTTGGATCAATTGAAGGGTGCTGTTGTATTTTCGAAGATTGATTTGCGTTCCGGATATCACTAAATTCGGGTGAAGGCCGAAGATATTCCGAAGACTGCTTTCCGAACGCAATATGGACACTATGAGTACGTAGTGATGCCATTTGGGGTGACGAATGCCCCTGTGATTTTCATGAGCTACATGAATCGCACCTTTCATGAATATCTTGACCAATTTGTCGTAGTGTTTATTGATGATATTTTGGTGTATTCCAAGAGTCACGAAGAGCATGAAAGACATCTTCGTCTTGTGTTGACTATTCTACGAGAAAAGGAGTTGTATGCGAAGCTCTCTAAGTGTGAATTTTGGCTGTCTGAGGTCCAATTTCTTGGACATGTTATTTCAAATGATGGAGTTGCTGTGGATAGATCTAAAGTTGAAGCTGTGATGGCTTGGGAAAGACCAACGTCAGTGACAGAAATAAGGAGTTTTCTTGGTCTTGCCGGTTACTACCGGAGGTTCATTGAAGGGTTTTCCCGTTTGGCTTTGCCACTAACAAAGTTGACTCGGAAGAATCACTCTTTTGTGTGGACCCGTGAATGTGAAGAGAGTTTCCAAGAGTTGAAGTTAAGGCTTACTACCGCACCGGTGTTAGCATTGCCCGACTTAACGGATGGATTTATGGTATATTGCGATGCATCTAAGCTTGGTCTTGGATGTGTGTTGATGCAAAAGGAACGTGTGATAGCCTATGCGTCGAGGCAGTTGCAACCGCATGAGGTTAATTACCCCACACATGATCTTGAATTAGCGGCGGTGGTGTTTGCATTGAAGTTGTGGCGACACTACTTGTATGGCTCCAAGTTTGTGGTCTTTAGTGATCATAAGAGCCTTAAATACTTGTTTGACCAGAAGGAATTGAATATGCGCCAAAGACGGTGGATGGAGTTCTTAAAAGACTATGAATTTGAATTGAAGTATCACCCCGGTAAGGCGAATGTAGTTGCCGATGCTTTAAGCCAAAAATCATTGCATGTCTCCATGATGATGGCAAAAGAAATGGAGTTGATAGAACAATTTCGAAATTTGAATGTGGGCGTGGAGACTTACACTCCTAAGAAAATGGTGTTGGAAGTGTTGAAGGTTACTAATGAATTTCTTGAATATGTGAAGACGCAACAACCCAATGATGAGTATCTGATTTAGATGAAGAAAACCCAAGAAAAAGGGAAGAATTTGTTTTTAGTAGAAGGTCAAGATGGCATTTGGCGTGTGAAGGGTCGAATTTATGTTCCCTCAAGCGATGATGTGAGGAAACGTGTACTTGAGGAAGCTCATAAGAGCATATTGAGTATTCATCCTGGTTCCACTAAGATGTATCAAGATTTGAAAAAGAATTTTTGGTGGCCCGGTATGAAGCGTGATGTGGCGAACTTTGTAGCGTTTTGCCTTGTTTGTCAAAAAGCGAAGGTCGAGCATCAGAGACCATCTGGTTATTTGAGACCGTTGGAAATTCCTGTTTGGAAATAGGATAGTATAGCCATGGACTTTGTTTCTGGACTACCCAGAACTCGTGCTGGAAACGATGCTATATGGGTGATTGTTGACCGATTGACAAAATGTGCTCACTTTTTACCCATAAATATGAAGAGTCCTTTGGAGAAATTGGCACAAATATACATCAAGGAGATTGTTAGACTGTATGTGTTCCGTCCAGTATTATATCCGACCGTGATCCTCGTTTTACTTCTCGGTTTTGGGGACGTTTGCATGATGAGTTGGGTTCTAAGTTAAAACTTAGTTCCACTTACCACCCTCAAACCGATGGGCAATCGGAGAGAACTATACAAAGCTTAGAGGATTTGTTGAGGGCTTGTGTTCTTGAGCATGGTGGATGTTGGGAGAGATTCCTCCCATTGATTGAATTTACATACAATAACAGCTTCCATTCCAGTATTGGTATGGCACCTTATGAAGCTTTGTATGGAAGGAAGTGTAGAACTCCCTTGTGCTGGCTGGAAGTTGGTGAAAATTTGGTCTTAGGGCCGGAAATTATTCAAGAGACTACCGAGCAAATTAAAAAGATACAAGAGAACATGAAAGTTGCTCAACATAGGCAGAAGAGCTATTATGACAAGAGACATAAACCCCTTAAGTTTCAAGTGGGTGACCATGTGTTTTTGAAGGTCTCGCGTGATAAAGGCATTGGAAGGGCGTTAAAGAGTGGGAAATTGAGCCCTAGATTTATCGGACCTTACGAGGTATTGGAGCGGATTGGTGAGGTTGCTTATCGGATAGCACTCCCTCCACATCTTGCTAATCTTCACAACGTGTTTCACGTATCACAGTTGAGGAAATATGTTTATGATCCACTACACGTGATCCCTATGGATGAGGTTGAGGTGCGAGATGACCTTTCTGTTTCTCCTGTTTCTGTTCGCATTGTCGGACATTTCGTGAAGAAATTGCGGAACAAGTTGGTACCTTTGGTGGAGGTCGCTTGGAAACATGGAAATACTGAAACGTTCACATGGGAACGTGAAGACGACATCAGAGAACGGTATCCCGATGCGTTTGAATCCGGTAAGTTAAATTTCGAGGACGCAATTTTCTTTTTGGTGGGGTGGAATGTAACATCCCGAATTCTAAAATAGAAGATTAATTAAGGAAAATAAATATTGATAAGTTGAATATGAATTGTTTAATGTCTCAATAAATTAAAATTAATTAAATTAAGATTTTTGGGAATTGTTGGTGATTTATGGAGACCGGTTAAGCTGAAAATGAGCCCGGTTGAAATATGGGTGTCGGACCAAGTATCTCAGAATGAGATGATATTGGTCAGGACTGTAGAGAATAATATTGGGAATCCGAATATGTATTTGGAATAATTTTCGGACGATGTATTGAGCCCGAACTGAGAACCTGTTAGTTATAAAACGATGAAGTTTTAAATGAATTGGATTAAAAGAAAAATTGAAAATCCTATTTTTCCTTTTTTATTCACGTTGGCGTGCTGAAGGAGTTGAACATTTACACTTTCACTTCTTATTCTCTTTATCATCTTCTCCATTCTCTCATTCCTTCCTCCAAACCCTAGCAACTTGGCTCCATCTTCCACATCTCCTTCTCATTTTTGTTGGTGGAGCTTGAAGGAGGTTGTGAGCTGCTATTTTCTCCTCCTTTCTCTCCATTTTCGTAGCTTCCTCTCCCTCTAGTGAACCCATTTTCGTTTTTGGGTTTTGAGGTAAGTATACCCATTTTTGCTAAGGTTTTGGTTATGGGTATATGGTATTTATGTGTTTTGGAAGCCATGCATGTGAATAGTTGTTTTGAGGAGAGAATTTAATGCATGAGTTTAAAGTGGGTTTTTATGAGAATGAGGTTTCTTTGAGAAGTAATGAAGTGGATACATTTATTGTTGAAGGGAGAAGAATATTCATGATGGTTGTTGGGATTTTTTTTTATGAAACCCTAACTTTATAAATTGGGGGAAATGTGAGATGTAGGTAGATGAGCATTTATTATTGATGGTAGATGCTATTTATGATGTGTAGTGACCATTAATGGTGGTAAATGGTTGGTGGAGTTCATTAATGTGGAAGCCCATGAATGGGTTTAGCCTTAAATGCATAATAGTGAGATTGGGCACCTAACCCATGGTGGTTATGGTGGATTAAATGAATAAGTAAAGATTGAGAATTAAAAAGGCATAAAACACCAAGTGGTCAATTAAGAGCACTTGAATCTTGGTGGTTTTAATAGAGAATAATTGTGTGGTATGTTGTGTAATGTAGGAAACGACCCCATCGACGAGGCGGGACCATCAAACCGCGTTGATCACTACTTCACTTGAGGTAGGAGGGGGTAACTTTTCTAAATGCATGTATATATGATTATTTTGATGATTGTTGAATGGATGATGTGAAAATGTTATGATTTGAATGCATTTAGATAATGATTGTTATGTGGCAATATGTTTTGGGATAATATTGTAATGTGATGATGATACTATATTGATGAAGTATGATGATGGTTTGAAACCATGTATGAATTGGAATTGTGATGAGAATATCCCAAATATGTGTGCATGAATTATCGAATGTGTATGCCACTAACTATTAATGTGAATGAGTTCAAAAGAGAATTGGGATTGGATGTGAATGATGAAAATATTGAAATCCACTAAGTAGTGGTGAATGATTAATTGTGGAGTGGCATCTAGGATGCATAGTGTGAGGATGCACTTGATTTGCATTTGCATTGCATCCATGGCATATTATAGCTGTCTGTGTGGAATATTAGGCGGTTCCACTAGGCAGGCCCAGTGGGAGGGCGGCTCAGTGCACGAGCGTATTGTGATTTTTCCCCTGTGACTCGGTGTATGAGTCACGAAGCTGTCCATAGTTTGGTGACGAGGCACCCTATGTGGCAGGCCCAGTGGGCGGGCGGCTCTATTGGTGAGCGAGTTTACCTCGGTATCCGACGGGACACGGCTCTCTCGATGTGTGTTCGGGAGGGGTCCGTAGCATTTGTGGTAGTTGAGGCCATGATGTTGATCCGCAAGTCACAGAGTGATTAGTGCTACAGATGGGCGATAGCGATTTGGTACCAGTAAAATTATGATGATGTAAGCATGCTTAAATTGAGATATATATGTACACAATTTTTCTACTGCAGTAGGGGTATAGTAGCACACCTATGCTGTCCCACAATTGAATTTAAAGTTTTATTTTTCCCACAGTCGGATCCGCATTGTCTTGATGAGAAATTCTTGTGCATATGCATTAGCTTTAAGAGCATTTGCATATAGCCGGAGATATGCCTAGTTGAAAGCCCGTGATGGCAACAGATGAATGATAATTGAAAAAAGAAAGAGTTGAATACTAACCCTATGTGTGTGTTTGGCAATCCAAATGATTGAAATTGTGAATGTATACTTGAGATCATGAGATGTATTGTGTATGATGTATGATGTGTTGTAATGATTGATATGTGAGCAAGTATACATGTATTTCATCATAATGTATGACTTTAATTCATTTGGATTATGTTACTCACCTCCTCGTTGCCATTTTAAAGTTGATGTAGGTATGACTTAAATCCTACAGCTTTTGGAGGCCGAGTTTGGAAGGAGGTAAATATGGATAGGAATGTGTGAGCCTTGGCCGGCATGAAATCTGTTTTGTGGAGTATATGGTGTATATATATATGCTCAAATTTTGTAATGTTGATAATTTTGGGGGTCATGGGAGAAAATTGGACATGTGTGTGTAAGGCCAATTTTCCTACATGACCCAAGTGATGTAAAGAATAGATTATGATATTTAACTTTGATGATTGAATGTTGGGAATTATGAATTATAGCTTTCGGGATGTGTGTTGGAAACTTTGTATAGTTGTTTTAATGCATGAGCTAGGAACTAGTATGGTTAAATGATGATTTGTGAGGTTTTGATGCGATGGATGGAATGCAACAGCTTAAATACGTCAATTGTGGTTTGTGGGAAATGGAATGGATCCATTTTGCCAAAAGTAGACCCATTGGTTACCTCAAAATGCCTTAAAATGGGATAATCGTGTTTATACGCATAAATTATTCATTTTTAGGAATTTTCGAGTGCAGCCAGTTGCCACACGTCACAAATAATGTGTTTTAGCTCGTGTTAAAATTTGGTGGCATTTTGACATCATTTGCATAAGTTTTGGTGGTTGTGAAGTTCATCCTTGGTGCAAAATCTGCATAATTCTGCAGAATGACAGGGCGTAATCGATTAGCTTTCTGGGTGTAATCGATTACAAGGCCTCTGTCCTTAATCTAATCGATTCTGCTTCAGATTATAATCGATTATGGGTCATCCAGAGCCAAGGTAATCGATTATTCCCTGAGCGGTAATCGATTATCAGAAATACCTGATGCATTACATAAATCCCAGTAGTTTTCTAATCGATTATGGGCAGTGTAGTAATCGATTATGTTTCCAACAGAAACCAGGTAATCAATTAGATAAGGATCTGTAATCGATTAGGTGGGATGTCTGGTGCAATACATGAATTCCAGAAACCTTGTAATCGATTATGGTTGAGAGACTAATCGATTATTGACCCAACAGGGGCAATGTAATCGATTATTCTGAAAGTTGTAATCGATTAGTTATAACACCTGATTCATTGTGCCATTCCCAGGAGCTCTGTAATCGATTACATGTTTCTCTGTAATCGATTATGGAATCTCAAATCGATTAGCTCATATCCCGTAATCGATTAGGACCTTTAATTTGTATATGGATTTTTCGACTATATGAATCGGGATCGTAAAGGTACTATATGAACATCTATTGCCCACTCTGATACCTTCTCATATCTTCATATATGAGATAGGTTGCATAGATCCAGGGTATTGGATGATAGTTTCATCACTCATATTTTTCACTAATTAATAACATTAAATTCGCAAAAAATTTTCCCCTATTTTATTAGGTGGTTTGGGGCGTCTTAATCGGACTTGCTGGACATTTATTTCACCATTCTTTATAAGATCATGAGTAAAGAAAAATTTTGGTGAAATATGTTTTATCCTAGCTCCTTTAATATAATCCTCTTTTAACTGAGAAATACAAGCTGTATTATCTTCACATAAGATTGTTGGTGGTAATTTTTCAGCATGCAAGCCACAGGTTTTCTGAATATGTTGAATCATAAACCTCAACCAAACACATTCTCTACTTGCTTCATGTAATGCTAGAATTTCAACATGATTAGATGATGTTGCTGTAATCGTTTGTTTTATAGATCTCCATGAAATTGTTGTATCACCACATTGAACAAGTATTCTGTCTCTGATCGTCCATTATGAGGATCACACAAATACCCCGCATCTGCATAACCAATTAGGTTTGTCTTGGATACATATGGGAAAAATAAACCCATGTCTATTATACCTCTAAGGTAGCAAAATATGTGCTTAATCTCATTCCAATGCCTTTTTGTAGGAAAAGAACTATGCCTTGCTAACAAATTGACAGCAAATGATATATTAGGTCGTGTATGACTAGTAAGATACATTAGTGCACCAATTACACTAAGATATGGTACTTCAGGACCAAGTAGTTCTTCATTTTTATCTTGAGGTCAAAAAAGATCTTTGCTCACTTCAAGTGACCTTACAACCATTTGGCTGCTCAATGGGTATGATTTGTCTATATAGAACCATTTTAGCACATTTTCTGTATAAGTCTTTTGGTGCATTAAAATTCCTTTTTCAAGCAATTCACAACCTTTGAAAACTCTTCATGAGTTTCAATGATGTTTAACTCATTTACATAAATAGCATTATAACAAACTCTTAGACAAATCGGGTCATTTTTATGCCCTTCTTTCAATAAATATTCATTGAGACAATTGTACCACATACGTCCAGATTGTTTTAGTCCGTAAAGGGATTTATATAGATGTCATTTTACTTCAGGCAAATTAAATTTTTCAAGGAGTTTTATATAGATGTCATTTTGCTTTAGGGAAATTAAATCCCTTAGGGAGTTTCATATAGATGTCATTTTCAAGTGTGTCATATAAATATGCTGCAACAACATCCATTAGGCACAAATCAAGTTTTTCACGAATTGCCAAACTAATCAAGTATAGAAAAGTACTTGAATCCATCACTAGTGAATATATTTCTTCAAAATCAATTTCAGGTATTTGTGAGAAACCTTGTGTAACAAGTCTTGCTTTATATCGCACAATTTCATCATTTTCATTTCTTTTTCTCATAAAGGCCCATTTGTATCCAACTGATTTTACACCTTCAGGTGTTTGGACTACCGGTCCAAAAAACTTTCCGTTTTACAAGTGAGTTTAACTCTTTTTGCATTGCATCTTTCCATTTTGGTCAATCATTTCTTTGCGCACATTCCTTAACAGATTTTGGCTCGTGATTCTTATCATCATTTATAATATCAAGAGCTACTTTGAATGCAAAAATTTCATCAACATCGACTTTATGTCGATTCCATTGTATTCCATCCATGACATAATTTATAGAGATCTCTTTATTCTTATCAATTTCAGGTACCTTGGTATCTTCTGGATTTGAATTATGTCCTCGATTCGACCATTTTCTTTATTTACTGAGGATTTTTATCTTTAAAACCAACAGGTTTGCCACATTTTATTTTGGCTTCAGACTCATTTGCAATTTTAGATTGTCCTGCAGGGACATCAATCTTTATTGGAGTATTAACAGCTGGTATGTGTGACTTAGTCACTCTTTTTGGATTAGCAAATGCATTTGGCAATTGGTTTGCTAAATTTTGTAAACTAGCTATGTTCTGAACTTCTAGTTCAGATTGCTTTGTTCGAGGATCAAGATAAGATAGAGATATCATATTCCAACTAATCCTTGTATCCAACTGTTTACTTCCGCCCCCTAATAGTGGGAGAACAAATTCATCAAAATTATAATCAGTAAAACGGGCTGTAAATAAATCACCTATTAATGGTTCAAGATATTTTATTATAGATGGACTTTCATATCCAACATATATCCCCAACCTTCTTTGAGGTCTCATTTTAGTGCATTATGGAGGAGAATTAAGAACATATACTGCTTTCAAAAATTCTTAGATAGGAAATATTTGGTTCTTTACCATGAACCAATTGTAAAGGAGAATACTCATGATAACTTGTAGCCCTGATGCGAATAAGTGTTACTACATGCAAGATTGCATGTCCACTAGTTAAAATTGGGAGTTTTAATCTCATTAATAATGGTCTTGCTATCAATTTCAAACGTTTAATTAATGATTCAGCAAGTCCATTTTGTGTATGAACATATGCTACAGGATGTTCAATCATCAATTTCTATGGACACACAATAATCATTAAAAGATTGAGATGTGAATTCACCAGCGTTATCAAGGCGTATTTTTATTATTAGATAATCAAGAAAATAAGCTCTTAAATGAATTAATTGAGCCATTAATTTCACAAACACCTAGTTGCGAGATGACAATAAGCAAACATGTGACCATCTAGTTGATGCATCAATCAAAATCATAAAATACCTAAATGGTCTACAAATATTACCTTGTATACGCTCTAAAAATGTGAGTGATTCACTCCCAAATTTTATTGGTGATGGTCGAGTAATTAATATCCCTTAAGAACAAGCAACACATGAGAAATTATTAGTTTGGAGAATTTTTTTACTGGACAAGCAATGATCATTTGAATTCTCAACTATTTTTCGCATCATTATTATTCCAGGATGGCCTAACTGTTCATGTCAAATAATAAAGTTATTCTTATTTGTAAACTTCTGGTTTACAATAACATTTGTTTTAACTGTACTAATATATGTGTAGTATAAACCGGAGGAAAATGAAGGCAATTTTTTCAATATATATTTCTTATCAGAAATTAACTTTGTGATGTAAAGATATTCATCATTTCCTTTATTTGTGGTCTCAATATGGTATCCATTTCTACGGATATCCTTAAAATTCAACAAATTTCTGAGACTTCGTAGAATATAATGCACTATCAATGTACAATTTTGTTCCTCCAGGTAACAAAATACTGGCTCTGCCGGAGCCTTCAATTATATTTATACTACCAGATATAGTATTAACATTGACTTCTTATTTTACTATATGGTAAAAATATTTCTCATTCCTGAGAAAAGTATGAGTTGTTGCACTATCTACGAGACATATATATTCGTCATTCACATGAGCATTCATTCTTATTTAAATAATAATAAATAAATCATGAGTGAAAATATAATTAACAACAATAAATATTTAACACAAATTCATAGCAAAACAAATTTCATGAAATATAAAATAATTTATTTAGGGGCACTTCCCTTTCTAATTGAGTGGTCAATATCTTCTTCAGGAAGAATGAGGAAATCATTAACATCAAAGTGAGTATAAGCATCATTTATACCAGTCAAATTTGTTTCTATTGTTTTCCTTTTTTAAAGGAATTTTTGGTATAGATCAATCAGATGCTTTGGTGTGCAACAAACCCGAGACAAGTGGCCTTGACTACCACAACAATAACAAATATTTTTAGTTTATTCACTACTTTGAATATTTTTTCCCTTTTCCATACGATCTTTATTTTTCCATACAAATGATGATTCATTATCATTTCGACCACGACCACTACCATGAGTATAATAATCATGTGTTGCTACATTCATTTCTAGGAATGGAGCAATAACAGTTGGACGAGACTCATGATTTGGTATAAGTAATTCTTTATATTTTTTTTATTTTTAATAGCCACAAAGAGACAAGTAACTAAGGTAAAGTAACTTATAAATAAAATTAAATAAAATTTCACATAAATAATTTAGTAGTGAAAATTTAAAATTTTCATAAACTATCATTCAAGTACTAGTGGCCTAGTGGTACAATGGTAACTTATAATAGGTATAAATCTGGGTTCGATTACTTATTAATGCGTATCTTATTTATTAACACTTTTATATATAATAAAATATAAAATCAACACATGTGAATTGCAATAAGCAACACAAATATCAATTAAAATAATATAGCAACAATTGAAATTAGCTATTGCAATTGAGATAGCAATTGCAAATGAGATACAAAGCGTATATTGTAATCAGCGTGTATAAGCTATTATATGTTAAAATGAGCAAAGCAATCAACTAATGTACAATAATATATATATATATATAAGGTGAGAGCATAACATAGTGCATCAAAACGTGAAGCTGCAGAGGTGACTTTTTTATATACTATTATAGTTCTTCAGGAACTATCAATAAATAATTTCAAACTATTATAGTTTTTTTATTGTTCTGCAGGGACATCAATCTTTATTAGATTATTAACAGCTGGTATGTGTGACTTAGTCACTCTTTTGTTTGCTAAATTTTGCAAACTAATTATTTATTGAACTTCTAGTTCAGATTGCTTTGTTTGAGGATTAAGATGAGACAACAAATCCTTGTATCCAACTGTTTATTTTCTCTCCCTAATGGTGGGAAAACAGATTCATCAAAATGACAGTAAACAAAATGAGCTGTAAATAAATCACCTGTTAAGGGTTCAAGATATTTCATTATGGATGGACTTTCATATCCAACATATATTCCCAACCTTCTTTGAGGTCCCATCTTAGTGCATTATGAAGGGGGGATAGGAACATATACCGTACTTTCAAAGATTCTTAGATGGGAAATATTTGGTTCTTTACCATGAACTAATTGTAAAGGGGAATACTCATAATAATTTATAGGCCTGATATGAATAAGTGCTGCTGCATGCAAGATTGCATGTTCCCAAGTTGAAAATGGGAGTTTTGATCTCATTAACAATGATCTTGCTATCAATTTCAAATGTTTAATCAATGATTCAGCAAGTCCATTTTGTGTATGAACATATGCTACAGGATATTCAACATCAATTCTAATGGACATACAGTAATCATTAAAAGATTGAGATGTGAATTCACTAGCGTTATCAAGGCGTATTTTCTTAATTGGATAATCGGGAAATGAGCTCTTAAACAAATTAATTGAGCTAGTAATCTCGCAAACGCCTGGTTGCGAGTTGACAATAATCAAACATGTGACCATCTAGTTGATGCATCATAAAATATCTAAATGGTCTATAAATATCACCTTTTATACGCTTTAAAAATATGAGTGATTCACTTCCAATTTTCATTGGTGATGGACGAGTAATTAATTTCCCTTGAGAACAAGCAGCACATGAGAAATGAGTAGGTTGGAGAATTTACCTGCTAGACAAGCAATAACTATTTGAATTCTTAACTATTTTTTGCATCATTATTGTTCCAGGATGGCCTAACCGTTCATGCCAAATAACAAAGTTATTCTTATTTGTAAACTTCTGGTTTACAATAACATTTGTTTCAACTGTACTAATATATGTGTAGTACAAACCGGAGGAAAATAAAAGCAATTTTTCCAATATATATTTCTTATCAGAAATTAACTTTGTGATGTAAAGATATTCATCATTTCCTTTATTTGTGGTCTCAATATGATATCCATTTCTACGGATATCCTTAAAACTCAATAAATTTCTTTGAGACTTCATAGAATATAATGCACTTTCAATGTGTAATTTTGTTCCTCCGGGTAACAAAATACTGGCTCTGCCAGAGCCTTCAATTATATTTATACTACCAGATATAGTATTAACATTGGCTTCTTGTTTTACTATATGGTGGAAATATTTCTAATTCTTGAGAATAGTATAAGTTGTTACATTGTTTGTGAGACATTTATCTTCATCATTCACATGAGCATTCATTCTTCATTAAATAATAATAGATAAATCACGAGTAAAAATATAATCAACAACAATAAATATTTAACGTAAATTCATAACAAAACAAATTTCATGAGATATAAAATAATTTATTTAAGGGCACTCTCCTCTCTAACCGAGTGGTTAATATCTTCTTCAGGAAGAGTAAGGAAATCATCAACATCAAAGTGAGTATAAACCTGATCTATACCAGACAAATTTGTTTCTATTATTTTCCCTTTATTCTTAAGGGATTTTTTGGTATAGATCAATCAGATGTTTTGGTGTGTGACAAACCACAACGATAGCAAATATTTTTGGTTTGTTCACTACTTTGAACATCTTTTCCTTTTTCCATAAGTTCTTTATTTTTTCCATATAAATGATGATTTGTTATCATTTCGACCATGACCACGACCATAAGTATAATGATCATGTGTTTCTACATTCACTTCTGGGAATAGAGCAGTTCCAGTTGGACGGGACCCATAATTTCACATAAGTAATTCATTATTTTTTAGCCACAAGAAGATAAGTATAAATAAAATTTCAAATAAGTAACCCGATAGTAAAAATTTAAAAGTTTTCATAAAATATCATTCAAGTACTAGTGATCAAGTGGTAGAGTGATAACTTATCGTTAAATAAATTGGGGTTCGATTCTCTACTATAATGTGTATATTATTTATTAATACATTTTATATATATATAAAATATATATATATATATATTATAAAAGTAGCAATTAATTCATGATTGAAATAATTGATAGCAATAGCAATTAGCATGAAGTGAATAATTGGAGCAAGTGAAGCAGTAGCAATAGCAATTGGAAAGTAATAATATAGCAATTAACAATTAATAATTGGCATTGGCAATGTAACAATTCAGTAGCAAGTGAAAGTTCACGTGACATAGCTGGAAACAAATTGGAACATACAACACTATCAACAATAATTGGAACATAGCTAATAATTAGCATATAATAAAATAATTATGAATGTTTTAATTTAGTACAGTCAGGAGGCAAATAGTAACAACAGATATAAAATAAGGTACAACAAAATTAATATCATTAATTATTATTAGCAAGTGATAAAATCCCCTCTTTTTAGACTATTATATATATATATTATTGAAAATTAATGGTAGTGTGATACAAGTGCAGCATGTCACGGCAAAGGTATTATATATATATATATATATATATATATATATATATATTAGTGCATTAAAGTGTACTGTGAAGCTACAGGTACAAGTCAAAAGCTGAAGGCAAATATTATATATATTGAAACTATAGTACGGCTAGTGTAAAATCAGAAGCTATAGCGATAGCAAGGCTAGTGTAAAATCAGAAGTTATAGCAAGACAGCAGTAATCAATATATATTGAGGAAGTAATATAAAACATCGTAAAATTAATTTAATAAAATGAATTACAAGAGTATAGTTTTATAATTTTATTTTAATTTTAATTTCATTAGATTGTTATAGTTCTTTAGGAACTATCAATAAATACTTATAAGAAGAATTCTTCAGGAATTCTAAGTTATTTAATTATTAATTTGACATATCCTGCAGGGATGTTTATGAATAAGTTCTTCAGGAACCTATTGTTTTTTTATGATATAGATATAATGTTATACATTCTTTTGGGATATTTAAAATTTAAGCTCTTCGGGAAGTTTTATAATAAGATAAACCATATAAATTAAAATTATCAAAATAACAACAATAATAATAATCATGTATTACCTCTCTTAGACTTGAGTAGATCTCAGTTGGTCAGAATCTCGTGCTGATAACGTGTTGTGAAATAAAGGAAAATGAAAAACAAGATTGAAATATAAGAGAAAGCATAAGAGAGAGTTTGAAATGAAGGAAAGCTTTTTTGTCTTCTTCACTTCCTTATGCTTATGAACTAAGCTCTATTTTTAGAGTTAAGGGGACATCCACAAAATATTATAATATTCATAATACTCCCCCCTGGAGTCCATATTTTAGAATGTGCCTCGTTAAAATCTTAATAGGAAAAACCTAGTGGGATAAAAACCTAGTGAAGGAAAAAGAGTACAACATTCTTTACAAAGTAAATAAATAATTAAATGTACAAGTATTTAATTCTCCCCCTCATTAGAACATCCATGTCTAAGCCACCAAAGACCAATCTTCTGTACTAGTTGCTCGAAGATGTTGGTCGGTAATGATTTTGTAAAGATATCTGCTAGATTCTCACATGATCAGACTTGCTGGACATTTATTTCACCATTCTTTATAAGATGATTAGTAATGAAAAATTTTGGTGAAATATGTTTTGTCCTATCTCCTTTGATATAACCCTCCTTTAACTGAGAAATACAAGCTGTATTATCTTCAGATAAGATTATTGGTGGTAATTTTTCAGCATGCAAGCCACAGCTTTCTTGAATATGTTGAATCAACCAAACACATTCCCGGCTTACTTCATGTAATGCTAAAATTTTAGCATGATTAGATGATGTTGTTGTGATCGTTTGTTTTATGGATCTCCATGAAATTGTTGTACCACCACATGTAAACAAATATCATGTTTGTGATCGACCATTATGAGGATCAAACAAATACCCCACATCTGCATAACCAATTAGGTTTGCCTTGGATACATATAGGAAAAATAAACCCATGTCCATTGTACCTCTAAGGTAGCAAAATATGTGCTTAATCTCTTTCTAATGCCTTTTTATGGGTAGAGAACTATGTCTTGCTAACAAATTGACAGCAAATGATATATCAGATCGTGTATGACTAGCAAGATACATTAGTGCACCAATTGCACTGACATATGGTACTTCAGGACCAAGTATTTCTTCACTTTTCTCCTTAGGTTGAAAAGAATCTTTGCTTACTTCAAGTGACCTTACAACTATTGGACTGCTCAATGGGTGTGATTTGTCCATATAGAACCACTTTAGCACCTTTTCTGTATAAGTCTTTTGGTGCATTAGAATTCCTTCCTTTAAATATTCTAATTGTAATCTAAGACAAAACTTTGTTTTTCCCAAGTCTTTCATCTCAAATTGCCTTTTCAAGCAATTTACAGTCTTCGAAAGCTCTTCAGGAGTTCTGATGATGTTTAAATCATCTAAATAGATAACAATTATAAACAAACTTTTTCCCGTATCTTTTAATAAAAATGCATGAACAAATCGGGTCATTTTTATATCCTTCTTTCAACAAATACTCACTAAGACAATTGTACCATATGCACTGAGATTGCTTTAATCCGTAAAGGGATTTATTCAATTTAATTGAATAATTTTCTCAAGAATTTGTCTTGTATGCTTCAGGCAAATTAAATCCTTCAGGGAGTTTCATATAGATGTCATTTTGCTTCAGGAAAATTAAATCCTTCAGGGAGTTTCATCTAGATATCATTTTGCTTCAGACAAATTATGTAACATACCAGATATTTTAAGTAAAATTATGAGTAGTGGGAAATATTAATTATTGTTTTAGAGATTTATTTGATGTTTTTATGAATTATTATTAAAATAACTGCAATTATAAATAAATAAATATTGTGAAAATAAATAAAATTATTTGATTGATTAATTACAAACAGGTTAAATGAGGTGGAATTAGAAGAAGGTAAAAGTTTATTTAAAACTTTTAACGAAAATATAAAAGAAATGGGGAAAAGACAGTTCTCCCCTGAGCTTTAAATGATAAAGATCTCCTTTCTTCTTCCTCATTATCCATGTGAGCCTTTTTCTCCTTTTGTTTCTTCTTCTTCGTTTTCTCCTCACGCTGCCGAGCTGCATGCTCTGAGGGAAGGCTTCTTCCGTGTCAAAACTTCAAACGAACCCCATTTCCATGACCGTGGTTTCAAGGTGAGTCCAATGAACCGTTTAAATTAAGTTATCTCTTTCCTTTTCGTTTTCTCCTTTGGACCGAATGGTCATGCATGGCGGGGTAAGGTTCTATTTTCCACTCCTCTCGTGTGTGTGACCTTGAAAATGGTGTTTAGAGCAGAGGGTGGTATGACGTTAATGGGTTTTGCATTCCGACCCCCGTAGGTAGCAAAACGAACATCGAAGGACCGAGTGACGAAGCTGGTGTTAGATTCAGAGGTGGAACCTTGAACCCAGCGCTTAGAGGACGCAATCGACATCAAGAACAGATCGTCGAAGCTTGGAATAGAGGTAAGGGGGTGTTCGGGTTGTAATTAATTAGAATAGGTACATATTTTAGGTTCGGGTCACCGAACTAAGTATTAAAATGGTAAGAAAGATTATGGATAATAATTGCATGTGAATTGTGTATGGTTTATGATGTGTGAGATTAAAGTGTTTTGCATTGTGATGATTCGATGTGCACAGTGGCAATGTGATGACGGGCTTGACAAGTAGGTCGCCCAGTGGCAATGTAATGGATGGGCTTGACAAGTCGGTCGCCCTGTATTGTGAGCACATGCCAGATTCTGGTAGTTGCATCTGTTGTTTGTTGATGAGATGTAATGATTATGAGATATGATATGTGATTATGTGGTATGGGATGGCCAACGGTATGTATACCCCTCGTTTTCTGGCTCCCGTGGTCTTTATGGCCAGTTGAGCTACCCAGTGGTCAAGTTGGACCTAGTGGTTGAGGTGGGGAGCCAAGTCGGGCTCGGTGAACCAAGTCGGGTTCACGGGATGTCAAGTCGGACTCCCAGCTGAAGGTCAGTCCTTTAGTATCTGGATACTAGGCGTCAATTTTGTCTGAGAGTCAGTGGTGACAATTGATGAATTATTAGTATTATAATGATGTGTATGAATTGTTATACTTGCCGAGTATGAATTATTATATTTACCGAGTGTGAATTGTTATACTTGCCGAAGTATGAATTGTTATATTTACTGAGTGTGAATTGTTACACCTGCCGAGTGTGGATTGTTATATTTGCCGAGTGTGAATTGTTATACTTGCTGAGTATGAATTGCGATAATTGTCGAGTGTGATTGGGTATAATTGCCGAGTATGATTTGCAATTTGAGGATAAAGCAATCGGATGGAATTTATACACATGTATCTTGTTATTTAATTTCCGTTCTAGATTAATTATGATGCCAAACACTCACCCTTGCTGTGGTTTTCAATTTAGTAACCAGTGACAAGGAAGAGGTCGGAGCCTTGGAGGTGCGCTAAGCGGAGGATTGATGCCAAGGAACCGAGTGATTATGAAATGAATTGTGTGTAATGTATAATGAATTTTTCGAGTATGTGATGTCATACTATGTTGCTTGTGTATGTTGACTAATGTGCATATGAATTATGTTGCTATGTGATCGGTATTGATTTTCATGAGTGAATTTGTGTTGCTATAGTAAAGTCGATTACCGGACGAATCTCTCCCGAGCGGATCCAGTCTTGTCCGAGCAAGGGCCGGGGGAATTTGATCCTGTGCCTATTTCGCTCAGGCGAGTATCCCTGCCCCCTTCCAAGTGGTTAGAATGTTTTTCGAGTGAGGAATGCCCGAGAGACCCACTTCCGAGTGAAGTAAGATTAGATTGTTTCTGAGTGAAGTATGGCCGAGAAATCCACTTCCGAGTGTAGACAGATTAGAATATTTTCGAGTGAAATATGACTGAGAGAAATCTTTCTGAGTGAAGGTTAGGACGTTTCCGAGTGAGGCATGACTGAGAGAATCACTTCCGAGTGAAGGTTAAGATGTTCCCGAGTGAGATACAACCGAGAGGACCATTTCCGATTAAAAGACTTGTTAATTTTCCTTGTAGGTCCCGTTGTTCGCTCAGGTTTAAAGTGTAGAATTCACCTAAGCGAGTTGGAACTCGCCTAAGCGACCTTCTCGGGTTTCGCCTAAGCGAATCGGGGTCTCGCTCAGGCGAATGACCCATGTCTTCATTTCTTCTTCCGTTGATTCTAAATAATTCCATTTTATTAATTGATTTATTTCTGATTGGTTATTATTTTAAGTGTGCTTAAGAAAAATAAATATTATTTTACATTAGGATCTAATTAACTATCAGTAAACGTGAAAAATTATTGTGAAAAATGATTAAATGGTTGTAATTAAATGGTACATTGACGCGGGTCGTCACAGGTGGTATCAGAGCGGTTCTTTCTAGAGCCGGGTGCATGGGTGAACCCAGTAAATTATGTGAGTCCTATATTGGACTGTTTTTGCATTCTATTGCATTGTGCTTATGGTTGTTTGTGTTATTAACAGAATAGCTTGGCACCATTCCCTTGGCACTCCGGCGGCGTTGTATTTCATATGTGTATGAGGTAAATATCTGACTCCCTGGTGGATCATTGGTTATTAATGGTGATGTGTTTGTTTATTATAGAATTACCTTATGGTTGAGGGAACTAGTTCTGGTGGAGATGACTTCTTCTCAAAATTTTCCCAATTGATGAGTAGGACCGAATCTGGTCCCACTCTTGACAAATTCCTGAAAAGGAATCCCCCTGCTTATAAAGGAGGGCATGACTACGATGGGGTGCATGTTTGGATACGGGAGATGGAACAAGCTTTTGAGTATTTTGAGTGCTCGGAGGAGCAGAAGGTACAGTTCGCAACTTATCAGTTGAATGACGAGGCTAGGATATGGTGGTCTCGGACCAAGGTACAAATAAATGTGGCGAGTGAACCACTAGTGTGGGCAAATTTCTGCAGGAGGTTTCTTGTCAAATACTTTCCTGATAATTACAAAATCTGAAAAGAAATAGAGTTTCTGAGGCTAGAACAAGGCCGAATGTCAGTGGCCGAGTATACTACCAAGTTTGATGAGTTGTGTGACTTCTATCACCCTTTCTCTTTGGAAGGAACCGAGGGTAGTAAATGTGCTAAGTATGAAGCCAGATTACGGATTGAACTCCGTAGTGTGATTGTGCCGATGGAGATTCAGGATTATCCGACTTTGGTGAATAAGGCTAGGCTGACTGAGGAAGTGCAATTACAGAGAACATTTCAGCCAACAGATAACAGGCCGTTGAAGGCAAGAGGGTTCAGCTTCTAGAAAATGGGTCAGTTCTTTCGTGGCGGTAAGTCTTCCGCTACGTCTTCTTCCTCTTCTGGTCGGGATTCTACTAGCCGTTCGCGTAGTCAGTCAGGTGGCCGCGCATGCTATAATTGTGGCCAGGAGGGCCATATTGTGAAACATTGTCTGGCTAGTCAAATTGTTTGTTTCCAATGTGGACAACCGGGACACCTTAGGCCTGATTGCCCACAGAGGCATGGTAACCGAGCCAATACTTCTGGGACTCGGGGTGCTAATTTTTCGAGAGGAGGTAGAAGCGGTGGTGGTCGTGGAGGCCAATACTCAGGGAGGTCTGATGCTCAATCCAGTGGCACTCAGAATGTTATGGCCGGGCGAGTATTTGCCTTTGATGCTTCAGAAGTTGCAAGGACCGACAACTTGGTGTAGGGTAAGTGCCTTATTCATGGCCATCTAGTAAATGTAATTTATGATTCGGGTGCAACCCATTCTTTTATCTCTGAGAGTTGTGTACGACAGCTTGGTTTTCTGGTTGTGTTAATGGAGAATGCTCTTAGTGTCTCTACTCCTACTGGCTCCACTTTTTGTACAACCACTATGTGTAGGGAATTGCTGATGCAAGTTGAAGATCGTACCTTTCTGGTGAATCTGATTTGTATGCCATTGAAGAACCTAGATGTTATCTTAGGTCTCGATTGGTTAGCTGCTAACCATGTTATGGTGGACTGCTATCGGAAGACCATCGTTTTCTCCCAGGAACTTGACACCAAGAACGTGGTGAGTGATGTCTCCGCAACTTATGTTATTCTATTTACTTCGGAGGGATGGTATAATCTTATGCCGAGTGATATTCCGGTAGTGTGCGATTTCCCTGATGTATTTCCAGAAGAAATTTCGGAGTTGCCTCCCAGTCGGGAGATTGATTTTTCCATTGAGTTGATTCCCGGGACCGAGCCTGTGTCCCGTGCGCCTTATAGGATGTCTTCGGTAGAATTGACTGAAGTAAAGAAGCAAGTGAATGAGATGCTAGAGAAAGAATTTATCCGACCGAGTGCTTCATCGTGGTGCGCTCTGGTACTATTGGTGAAAAAGAAGGACAGTAGTATGCGGATGTGTATCGACTACCGACAGTTGAATAAGTTGACGGTTAAGAATAAATATCCGTTGCCACGGATCGACAATTTGTTAGATCAGTTGCGAGGCACTGTAGTATTTTCTAAGATCGACTTGAGGTCGGGATATCACCAAATTGAAGTCAGAAGATATTCCAAAGACGGCATTCCAGACTCGATATGGACACTTTGAGTATGTTGTAATGCCTTTCGGAGTGACGAATGCTCCTACCATCTTTATGGACTACATGAACCGGATCTTTCAACTGTACTTGGATCAATTTGTAGTAGTATTCATCGATGATATATTAGTGTATTCAAAGTCAGTTGAGGAGCATGCACAACATCTTCGAGTTGTTCTGCAGATATTACGTGAGAAAAGGTTGTATGCTAAGTTATCTAAATGTGATTTCTGGGAAGGAAGTGTATAATTCTTGGGGCATGTGATTTCCCGAGAGGGCGTATCGGTTGATCCATCTAAGATTGAGGCAATTATGGCTTGGGAAAGGCCTAGGTCGGTAACTGAAATTAGGAGTTTCCTCGGATTGGATGGGTATTATCGTCGCTTCATTGAAGGATTTTCACGTATTGCGCTTCCTTTGACTCGGTTGACGAGAAAGGATAGTCCATTTGTATGGTCGGAAAAGTGTGAATTGAGTTTCCAAACTCTTAAGCGGTGTTTGACTACTGCCCCAGTACTTGCACTACCCGATGTGACAAAGGAATTTGTGGTGTATTGTGACGCATCTAAGTTTGGTTTGGGATGTGTGCTGATGCAGCATGACCGAGTGATCGCCTATGCCTCAAGGCAATTAAGACCGCATGAACAGAATTATCCGACTCATGACCTTGAGCTTGCGGCAGTGGTGTTTGAGTTAAAGATTTGGTGCCATTATTTATATGGGTCTCGTTTTATGGTATTTAGTGACCACAAGAGCTTGAAGTACTTATTTGATCAGAAAGAACTAAACATGATACAAAGGAGATGGGTGGAGTACCTAAGGATTATGATTTCGATTTGAGGTACCACTCGGGTAAAGCAAATGTTGTTGTCGATGCGCTGAGTAGAAAAGTATTACATGCAGCTTTCTTGATGGGCAAAGAGCAAGAATTGTTGGAAAGCTTTCGTGACATGAACATTGGGGTTGTTATGAACGCTCCAAATCAAATGACAGTCGAGATGCTGAAGATCTCCAATGAATTTATGGAATCTTTAGCTGTGGCCCAAAAGGACGATGAAAAGTTGCTGGAACTGCTTGACACTCAAGCAAGAGGTAAAGATATGGAATTAACCAAAGGTAACGATGGAATTTAGAGATTCCGAGACTGAGTGGTGGTGCCTGCAAAAGGTGATTTCAGGCAAGCCGTGTTAGCTGAAGCACATAGGAGTTCTTTAAGCATTCATCCCGGTGTTACCAAGATGTACCACGATTTGAAGAAGGAATTCTGGTGGTCGGGAATGAAGAAAGCAATAATCGAGTATGTGAAGTCTTGTGTGATATGTCAGAAATGTAAGGTTGAACACTAGAGACCCCCAAGTTTACTTCAACCTCCTGAGATTCCGATTTGGAAATGGGAGAGTATCACGATGGATTTCGTATCCGGGTTACCTCGTACCCAATCCGGGTGTAATGCAATTTGGGTGATTGTAGACCGATTGACCAAGAATGCTCACTTCTTGGCTATAAACATGAAATGGTCATTGGACCGACTGGCTAGGTTATACATTATGGAGATTGTAAGATAGCATGGCATACCTTCAAGTATTATTTCCGATTGGGATCCTCGATTTACTTCCAGATTTTGGGGAAGTATGCAACAGGAATTGGGTACTGAACTAAGACTGAGTTCAGCTTATCATCCTCAGACTGATGGTCAATCCGAGCGTACAATTCAGACCTTAGAGGATATGCTTAGAGCCTGTGTATTGGAGCAAAGAGGCTCATGGGAAAGATATTTACCATTGGTGGAGTTTGCGTATAACAACAGCTACCACAGTAGCATTGGGATGGCTCCATATGAAGCTCTATATGGTCGAAGGTGTCGTACACCTCTGTGTTGGAATGAAAATGGCGATGCCATTCATTTAGGGCCCGAGTTAATCTAGGAAATGAATGAACAATTTGCTCTGATCCGAGAGAAAATGAAGATTGCCCAAGACCGACAGAAGAGTTACTATGACAATCGGCATAGACCACTTGAGTTTCAGGCGGGTGACTGGGTATTTTTGAAGGTTTCACCGACCAAAGGTGTAGGTTGGTATTGAAGAGTCATAAGCTTAACCCAAGATACATCGGGCCATATTAGATTTTGGAGAGGATCGGTGATGTTGCTTACCGACTGGATCTTCCCCAGTCGTTAACTAATATCCACAATGTGTTTCATGTGTCACAACTCTGAGCGTACATTCCGTGTGACTCCATGATTGTGCCGAATGATTCTCTCAAACTAAAGGAGGACCTGACGGTGGAAGTTACACCGATTGGTATTGAAGAATACCAGACTAAACGGTTAAGAAACAAGGAAGTACCATTGGTGAAGGTGAAGTGGCAAAATTTAAATGGGATAACCTACATGTGGGAGTTGGAGTCGGACATAAGACAGGTGTACCCCGATCTTTTTCAGTAAGGTGCATTGATTTCGGGGACGAAATCTCTTTTTAGGGGGGTGGATGTAACATCCCAGATATTTTAAGTAAAATTATGAGTAGTGGGAAATATTAATTATTGTTTTAGAGATTTATTTGATGTTTTTATGAATTATTATTAAAATAACTATAATTATAAATAATTAAATGTTGTGAAAATAAATAAAATTATTTGATTGATTAATTACAAACAGGTTAAATAAGGTGGAATTAGAAGAAGGTAAAACTTTAATTAAAACTTTTAATGAAAATATAAAAGAAATGGGGAAAAGATAGTTTTGCCCCTGAGCTTTAAATAATAAAGATCTCCTTTCTTCTTCCTCATTATCCATGTGAGCCTTCTTCTCCTTCTGTTTCTTCTTCTTTGTTTTCTCCTCATGCTACCGAGCTGCATGCTTTGAGGGAAGGCTTCTTCCGTGTCAAAACTTCGAATGAACCCCATTTCCGTGACCGTGGTTTCGAGGTGAGTCCAATGAACCGTTTAAATCCAGTTATTTCTTCCCTTTTCGTTTTCTCCTTTGGATAGAATGGTCATACATGGCGGGGTAAGGTTCTGTTTTCCACTCCTCTAGTGTGTGTGAGCTTGAAAATGGTCTTTAGAGCAGAGGGGGGTATGACGTTAATGGGTTTTGCATTCCGACCCCCGTAGGTAGCAAAACAAACATCGAAGGACCGAGTGGCGAAGCTGGTGTTAGATTCAGAGGTGGAACCTTAAAACCAGCGCTTAGAGGACGCAATCAACATCAAGAATAGATCGTCGAAGCTTGGAATAGAAGTAAGGGGGTGTTCGGGTTGTAATTAATTAGAATAGGTGCGTATTTTGGGTTCGGGTCACCGAACTAAGTATTAAAACGGTAAGAAAGATTGTGGATAATAATTGCATGTGAATTGTGTATGGTTTATGATGTGTGAGATTAAAGTGTTTTGCATTGTGATGATTCGATATACATAGTGTCAATGTGATGACGGGCTTGACAAGTAGGTCGCCCAGTGACAATGTGATGGATGGGCTTGACAAGTCGGTCGCCCTGTATTGTGAGCACATGCCAGATTCTGGTAGTTGCATCTATTGTTTGTTGATGATATGTAATAATTATGAGATATGATATGTGATTATGTGGTATGGGATGGCCAACGGTATATATACCCCTCGTTTTCTGGCTCCCGTGGTCTTTGTGCCCAGTTGAGCTACCCAGTGGTCAAGTCAGACCCAGTGGTTGAGGTGGAGAGCCAAGTCGGGCTCGGTGAACCAAGTAGGGTTCACGGGATGTCAAGTCGGACTCCCAGCTGAAGGACAGTCCTTTAGCATCTGGATACTAGGCGTCAATTTTGTCTGAGAGTCAGTGGTGACAATTGATGAATTATTAGTATTATGATGATGTGTATGAATTGTTATACTTGCCGAGTATAAATTGTTATATTTACCGAGTGTGAATTGTTATACTTGCCGAAGTATGAATTGTTATATTTACTGAGTGTGAATTATTACACCTGCCGAGTATGGATTGTTATATTTGCCGAGTGTGAATTATTATACTTGCCGAGTATGAATTGCGATAATTGTCGAGTGTGATTGGCTATAATTGCCGAGTGTGATTTGCAATTTGAGGATAAAGCAATCAGATGGAATTTATACACATGTATCTTGTTATTTAATTTCCGTTCTAGATTAATTATGATGCCAAACACTCACCCTTGCTGTGGTTTTCAATTTAGTAACCAGTGACAGGGAAGAGGTCGGAACCCTGGAGGTGCGCCAAGCGGAGGATTGATGCCAAGGAATCGAGTGATTATGAAATGAATTGTGTGTAATGTATAATGAATTTTCCGAGTATGTGATGTCATACTATGTTGCTTGTGTATGTTGACTAATGTGCATATGAATTATGTTGCTATGTGATCGGTATTGATTTTCATGAGTGAATTTGTGTTGCTGTAGTAAAGTCGATTACCTGACGAATCTCTCCCGAGCGGATCCAGTCTTCTCCGAGCGAGGGCCGGGGGAATTTGATCCTGTGCCTATTTCGCTCAGGCGAGTATCCCTCGCCCCCTTCCGAGTGGTTAGAATGTTTTCCGAGTGAGGAATGCCCGAGAGACCCACTTCCGAGTGAAGTAAGATTAGATTGTTTCCGAGTGAAGTATGGCCGAGAGATCCACTTCCGAGTGTAGACAGATTAGAATATTTCGGAGTGAAATATGACCGAGAGAACTCTTTTTGAGTGAAGGTTAGGACGTTTCCGAGTGAGGCATGACTGAGAGAATCACTTCCGAGTGAAGGTTAAGATGTTCCCGAGTGAGATACAACCGAGAGGACCATTTCCGAGAAAAGACTTGTTAATTTTCCTTGTAGGTCCCGTTGTTCGCTCAGGTTTAAAGTGTAGAATTCGCCCAAGCGAGTCGGAACTCGCCTAATCTACCTTCTCGGGTTTTGCCTAAGCGAATCGGGGTCTCGCTCAGGCGAATGACCCCTGTCTTCATTTCTTCTTCCGCTGATTCTAAATAATTCCATTTTATTAATTGATTTATTTCCGATTGGCTATTATTTTGAGTGTGCTTAAGAAAAATAAATATTATTTTACATTAAGATCTAATTAACTATCAGTAAACTTAAAAAATTATTGCGAAAAATGATTAAACGGTTGTAATTAAATGGTACATTGATGCGGGTCGTCACAAATTAAATCCTTCAGGGAGTTTTATATAGATGTCATTTTGCTTCTGGAAAATTAAATCCTTCAGGGAGTTTTATATAGATGTCATTTTGCTTCAGGCAAATTAAATCCCTTAGGGAGCTTCATATAGATGTCATTTTCAAGTGTGCCATATAAATATGCTGCAACAACATCCATTAGGCGTAAATCAAGTTTTTCATGAATTGCCAAACTAATCAAGTATCAAAAAGTACTTGCATCCATCACTAATGAATATATTTTTTCGAAATCAATTCCAGGTCTTTGTGAGAAACCTTGTGCAACAAGTCTTGCTTTATATCGCACAATGTCACCATTTTTATTTCTTTTTCTCGTAAAGACCCATTTGTATCCAACTGATTTTACACCTTCAGGTGTTTGGACTACAAGTCTAAAAAACTTTCCATTTTGTAAGTGAGTTTAACTCTTCTTGCATTGTATCTTTCCATTTTGGTCAATCATTTCTTTGTGCACATTTCTTAACAGATTTTGGCTCATGATTCTTATCATCATTCATAATATCAAGAGCTACTTTGAATGCAAAAATTTCATCAACATCGACTTCATGTCGATTCCATTGTATTCCATCCATGACATAATTTATAGAGATCTCTTTATTCTTATCAATTTCAGGTACCTTAGTATCTTCTGGATTTGAATCCTTTATTATATCAGGAGACTCTACTGGAGTCTTTATATCCTCGATTCGACCATTCTCTTTATTTACTCAGGATTTTTATCTTTAGAACCCTAATAGTAGGAGAACAAATTCATCAAAATGATAATCAACAAAACGGGCTGTAAATAAATCACCTGTTAATGGTTCAAGATATTTTTTTATAGATGGACTTTCATATCCAACATATATCCCCAACCTTCTTTGAGGTCTCATTTTAGTGCATTATGGAGGAGAATTAAGAACATATACTGCACTTCCAAAAATTCTTAGATAGGAAATATTTGGTTCTTTACCATGAACCAATTGTAAAGGGGAATACTCATGATAAGTTGTAGGCCTGATGCGAATAAGTGCTACTGCATGCAAGATTGCATGTCCCCGAGTTAAAATTGGGAGTTTTGATCTCATTAACAATGGTCTTGCTATCAATTTCAAACGTTTAATTAATGATTCAGCAAGCCCATTTTGTGTATGAACATATACTACAAGATGTTCAATCATCAATATTCACTAGCGTTATCAAGGCGTATTTTCTTAATTAGATAATCAAGAAAATAAGCTCTTAAATGAAATAATTGAGCCATTAATCTCGCAAACGCCTGGTTGCGAGTTGACAATAAGTAAACATGTGACCATCTAGTTGATGCATCAATCCAAATCATAAAATATCTAAATGGTCTACTAATATTACCTTGTATACGCTCTAAAAATGTGAGTGATTCACTCCCAAATTTCATTGGTGATGGTCAAGTAATTAATATCCCTTAAGAACAAGAAACACATGAGAAATTATTAGTTTAGAGAATTTTTCTATTGGACAAGCAATGACCATTTGAATTCTTAACTATTTGTTGCATCATTATTGTTCCAGGATGGCCTAACCGTTCATGCAAAATAACAAAGTTATTCTTATTTTAAACTTCTGGTTTACAATAACACTTGTTTCAACTGTACTAATATATGTGTAGTATAAACCAAGGAAAATGAAGGTAATTTTTCCAATATATATTTCTTATCAGAAATTTACTTTGTGATGTAAAGATATTCATCATTTTCTTCATTTGTGGTCTCAATATGGTATCCATTTATATGGATATCCTTAAAATTCAACAAATTTCTTTGAGACTTTGTAAAATATAATGCACTATCAATGTGCAATTTTGTTCCTCCAGGTAACAAAATACTGGCTCTGTCGAAGCCTTCAATTATATTTATACTACCAGATATAGTATTAACATTGACTTCTTATTTTACTATATGGTAGAAATATTTCTCATTCTTAAGAAAAGTATGAGTTGTTGCACTGTCTACGAGACATATATATTCATCATTCACATGAGCATTCATTCTTCATTAAATAATAATAAATAAATCATGAGTGAAAATATAATTAACAACAATAAATATTTAACATAAATTCATAACAAAACAAATTTCATGAAATATAACAGAATTTATTTAGGGGCACCCCCCTTTCCAACTGAGTGGTCAATATCTTCTTCAGGAAGAGTAAGGAAATCATTAACATCAAAGTGAGTATAAGCATCATCTATACCAGTCAAATTTGTTTCTATTGTTTTCCTTTTTTTAAGGGATTTTTGGTATAGATCAATCAGATGCTTTGGTGTGCGAAAAACCCGAGACAAGTGGCCTTGACTACCATAACAATAACAAATATTTTTAGTTTGTTCGCTACTTTGAATATTTTTTCCCTTTTCTATACGATCTTTATTTTTCAATACAAATGATGATTTATTATTATTTCGACCACGACCACAACCATGAGTATAATAGTCATGTGTTGCTACATTCACTTCTGGGAATGAAGCAGTAACGGTCGGACGAGACTCATGATTTGGAATAAATATTTCATTATATATTTTTTTATTTTTTTAGCCACAAAGAGACAAGTAATTAAGGTAAAGTAACTTATAAATAAAATTAAATAAAATTTCACGTAAATGATTCAGTAGTGAAAATTTAAAATTTTCATAAACTATAGTACTAGTGGCCTAGTGGTACAGTGATAACTTATCATAGGTATAAATCTGGGTTCGATTACTTATTAATGCATGTCTTATTTATTAACACTTTTATATATAATAAAATATAAAATCAACACATGTGAATTGCAATAAGCAACGCAAATATCAATTAAAATAATATAGCAACAATTGAAATTAGCTATTGCTATTGCAATTGAGATACATAGTGCATATTGTAATTAGCGTGTATAAGCTATTATATGTTAAAATGAGCAAAGCAATCAGCTTTGAATTAATCCAACACAATTAGTGCATAATAAAATAAAATAAAGTGAAGCACTGCATCATAATCACGTGAAGCAGGTAGTGAAGCCAATTAGCATATAATAAAATAATTCAATCAATATAATAATTCAGTTGTGCAATCCAATCAGCATATAAAATAATCTGTAATCAAAAAATAAAAGAACAAAGTGCTAGTGCAATAAAAGAACAAAGGTGTAATCCATAAAAGTACAAGTACAATAACGTGAAAAGCAATGCAAAAGTCCAATTAGTGCTAGTGTCCAATAATAAAATAAAACCATGTGAAGCTATAGTAAATGGAAAATTATTGGCAAAGGTGAAGTTGAGTGCTAATGTACAATATAATATATATATATATATATATATATATATATATATATATATATATAAGGTGAGCGCATAACATAGTGCATCAAACCGTGAAGCTGCAGAGGTGACTTTTTTATATACTATTAAAGTTCTTTAAGAACTATCAATAAATAATTTCAAAATATTATAGTTTTTTATTGTTCTATAGGGACATCAATCTTTATTAGAGTATTAACAGTTGGTATGTGTGACTTAGTCACTCTTTTGTTTGCTAAATTTTGTAAACTAATTATTTTCTAAACTTCTAGTTCAGATTGCTTTGTTTGAGGATTAAGATGAGATAGAGATATCTCATTCCAACTAATCATTGTATCCAACTGTTTATTATCTCTCCCTAATGGTGGGAAAACAAATTCATCAAAATGACAATAAATAAAATGAGCTGTAAATAAATCACCTGTTAAGGGTTCAAGATATTTCATTATGGATGGACTTTCATATCCAACATATATTCCCAACCTTCTTTGAGGTCTCATCTTAGTGCATTGTGAAGGGGAGATAAGAACATATACCACACTTACAAAGATTCTTAGATGGAAAATATTTGGTTCTTTCCTATGAACCAATTGTAAAGGGGAATATTCATAATAATTTATAGGCCTGATGCGAATAGATGTTGCTGCATGCAAGATTGCATGTTCCCAAGTTGAAATTAGGAGTTTTGATCTCATTAACAATGATCTTGCTATCAATTTCAAATGTTTAATCAATGATTCAGCAAGTCCATTTTGTGTATGAACATGTGCTACAGGATGTTCAACATTAATTCCAATGGACATTCAGTAATCATTAAAAGATTGAGATGTGAATTCACTAGCGTTATCAAGGCGTATTATCTTAATTGGATAATCGGGAAATGAGCTCTTAAACAAATTAATTGAGCTAGTAATCTCACAAACGCCTGGTTACGAGTTGACAATAAGCAAACATGTGACCATCTAGTTGATGCATCATAAAATATCTAAATGGTCTACAAATATCACCTTTTATACGCTTTAAAAATGTGAGTGATTCACTTCCAATTTTCATTGGTGATGGCCGAGTAATTAATTTCCCTTGAGAACAAGCAGCACATGAGAAATGATTAGGTTGGAGAATTTGTCTGCTGGACAAGCAATAACTATTTGAATTCTCAACTATTTTTTGCATCATTATTGTTCTAGGATGGCCTAACCGTTCATGCCAAACAACAAAGTTATTCTTATTTGTAAACTTCTTGTTTACAATAACATTTGTTTCAACTGTACTAATATATGTGTAGTACAAACCGGAGGAAAATGAAGGAAATTTTTTCAATATATATTTCTTATCAGAAATTAACTTTGTGATGTAAAGATATTCATCATTTTCTTTATTTGTGGTCTCAATATGATATCCATTTTTGCGGATATCCTTAAAACTCAATAAATTTCTTTAAGACTTCATAGAATATAATGCATTTTCAATGTGCAATTTTGTTCCTCTGGGTAACAAAATACTGGCTCTGCCGGAGCCTTCAATTATATTTATACTACCAGATATAATATTAACATTGGCTTCTAATTTTACTATATGGTGGAAATATTTCTCATTCTTGAGAATAGTATAAGTTGTTACATTGTTTGCGAGACATTTATCTTCATCATTCACATGAGCATTCATTCTTCATTAAATAATAATAGATAAATCATAAGTGAAAATATAATCAACAACAATAAATATTTAACATAAATTCATAACAAAACAAATTTCATGAAATATAAAATAATTTATTTAGGTGCACTCTCCTCTCTAACCGAGTGGTTAATATCTTCTTCAGGAAGAGTAAGGAAATCATCAACATCGAAGTGAGTATAAACATTATCTATACCAATCATATTTGTTTCTGTTATTTTCCTTTTATTCTTAAGGGATTTTTTGGTATAGATCAATCAGATGTTTTGGTGTGCGACAAACCACAACGATAGCAAATATTTTTGGTTTGTTCACTACTTTGAACATCTTTTCCTTTTTCCATATGTTCTTTATTTTTTCCATACAAATGATGATTTGTTATCATTTCGACCACGACCACGACCATAAGTATAATGATCATGTGTTGCTAGATTCACTTCTGGGAATAGAGCAGTTCCAGTTGGATGGGACTCATGATTTCACATAAGTAATTCATTATTTTTCAGCCACAAGGAGATAAGTATAAATAAAATTTCACATAAGTAACCCGATAGTAAAAATTTAAAAGTTTTCATAAAATATCATTCAAGTACTAGTGATCAAATGGTAGAGTGATAACTTATCATTAAATAAATTGGGGTTAGATTCTCTACTAATGTGTATATTATTTATTAATACGTTATATATATATATATATATATATATATATATTATAAAAGTAGCAATTAATTCACGATTGAAATAATTGATAGCAATAGCAATTAGCATGAAGCGAATAATTGGAGCAAGTGAAGCAGCAGCAATAGCAATTGGAAAGTAATAATATACCAATTAACCATTGCAATTGGAACGTAATAATATACCAATTAACCAATCAACAATAATTGGAACATAGCTAATAATTAGCATACAATAAAATAATTATGAATGTTTTAATTTAGTACAATCAGGAGGCAAATAGTAACAAAAGATATAAAATAAGCTACAACAAAATTAATATCATTAATTATTTTTAGCAAGTGATAAAATCCCCCTTTTTTAGACTATTATATATATATATTAGTACAAATTAGTGGTAGTGTGATACAAGTGCAGCATGTCATGGCAAAGGTATTATATACATATATATATATATATATATATATATATTAGTGCATTAAAGTGTAGTGTGAAGCTACAGGTACAAGTCAAAAGCTGAAGGCAAATATTATATATATTGAAGCTATAGTACGGCTAGTGTAAAATCAGAAGCTATAGCAATAGCAAGGCTAGTGTAAAATCAGAAGTTATAGCAAGACAGGAGTAATCAATATATATTGAGGAAGTAATATAAAACATCGTAAAATTAATTTAATAAAATGAATTACAAGAGTATAGTTTTATAATTTTATTTTATTTTTATTTTTATTTTAATTTCATTAGATTGTTATAGTTCTTTAGGAACTATCAATAAATACTTATAAGAAGAATTCTTCAGGAATTCTAACTTATTTAATTATTAATTTTACACATCCTGCAGGGATGTTTATGAATAAGTTCTTCAGGAACCTATTTTTTTATGATATAGATATAATGTTATACATCCTTCGGGGACGTTTAAAATTTAAGTTCTTCGAAAACTTTTATAATAAGATAAAGTATATAAATTAAAATTATCAAAATTACAATAATAATAATAATAATAATCTTGTATTACCTCTCTTAGACTTGAGTAGATCTCAGTTGGTCAGAATCTCGTGCTGATAACGTGTTGTGAAATAAAAAAAATGAAAAATAAGATTGAAATATAAGAGAGAGCATAAGAGAAAGTTTGAAATGAAGTAAAGCTTTTTTTCTTCTTTATGCTTATGAACTAAGCTCTATTTATAGAGTTAAGGGGACGCCCATAAAATATTATAATATTCATAATACTCCCCCTTGGATGTCCATATTTTAGAATATGTCTTGTTAAAACCTTACTAGGAAAAACCCAGTGGGATAAAAACCTAGTGAAGGAAAAAGAGTACAACATTCTTTACAAAGTAAATAAATAATTAAATGTACAAGTATTTAATTCTCCCCCTCATTAGAACATCCATGTCTAAGCCGCCAAAGACCAATCTTCTGTACTAGTTGCTCGAAGACTTTGGTCGGTAATGATTTTGTAAAGATATCTGCTAGATTCTCACATGATCGGACTTGCTGGACATTTATTTCACCATTCTTTATAAGATCGTTAGTAAAGAAAAATTTTGGTAAAATATGTTTTGTCCTATCTCCTTTGATATAACCCTCATTTAACTGAGAAATACAAGCTGCATTATCTTCACATAAGATTGTTGGTGGTAATTTTCCAGCATGCAAGCCACAGTTTTCTTGAATATGTTGAATCAACCAAACACATTCCTGGCTTACTTCATGTAATGCCAAAATTTTAGCATGATTAGATGATGTTGCTGTGATCGTTTGTTTTATGGATCTCCATGAAATTGTTGTACCACCACATGTAAACAAATATCGTGTTTGTGATCGACCATTATGAGGATCAGACAAATACCTCGTATCTGCATAACCAATTAGGTTTGCCTTTGATACATATCGGAAAAATAAACTCATGTCCATTGTACTTCTAAGGTAGCAAAATATGTTCTTAATCCCATTCTAATGCCTTTTTATGGGTAGAGAATTATGTCTTGCTAACACATTGACAGCAAATGATATATCAGGTCGTGTATGACTAGCAAGATACATTAGTGCACCAATTGCACTGACATATGATACTTCAGGACCAAGTAGTTCTTCACTTTTCTCCTTAGGTCAAAAAGGATCTTTGCTCACTTCAAGTGACCTTACAACCATTGGACTGCTTAATGGGTGTGATTTGTCCATATAGAACCGCTTTAGCACCTTTTCTGTATAAGTCTTTTGGTGCATTAGAATTTCTTCCTTTAAATATTCTAATTGTAATCTAAGACAAAACTTTGTTTTTCCCAAGTCTTTCATCTCAAATTGCCTTTTCAAGCAATTTACAGTCTTCGAAAGCTCTTCAGGAGTTCTGATGATGTTTAAATCATCTACATAGATAGCAATTATAAATGAACTCTTTCCCGAATCTTTTCATAAAAACACATGAACAAATCGGGTCATTTTTATATCCTTTCAATAAATACTCACTAAGACAATTGTACCACATGCATCCAAATTGCTTTAATCCGTAAAGGGATTTATTCAATTTAATTGAATAATTTTCTCGAGAATTTGTCTTGTATGCTTCAGGCAAATTAAATCCTTCAGGGAGTTTCATATAGATGTCATTTTGCTTCAGGCAAATTAAATCCTTCAGGGAGTTTCATATAGATATCATTTTGCTTCAGGCAAATTAAATCCTTCAGGGAGTTTCATATAGATGTCATTTTGCTTCAGGCAAATTAAATCCTTCAGGGAGTTTTATATAGATGTCATTTTGCTTCAGGCAAATTAAATCCTTCAAGGAGTTTTATATATAGATGTCATTTTGCTTCAGGCAAATTAAATCCCTTAGGGAGTTTCATATAGATGTCATTTTCAAGTGCGCCATATATGCTGCAACATCATCCATTAGGCGTAAATCAAGTTTTTCACAAATTGCCAAACTAATCAAGTATCGAAAAGTACTTGCATCCATCACTGGTGAATATATTTCTTCGAAATCAATTCCAGGACTTTGTGAGAAACCTTGTGCAACAAGTCTTGCTTTATATTGCACAATTTCACCATTTTCATTTCTTTTTCTCGTAAAGACCCATTTGTATCCAACTGGTTTTACTACTTCAAGTGTTTGGACTACAGGTCCAAAAAACTTTCCATTTTGCAAGTGAGTTTAACTCTTCTTGCATTACATCTTTCCATTTTGGTTAATCATTTCTTTATACACATTCCTTAACAGATTTTGGCTCATGATTCTTATCATCATTTATAATATCAAGAGCTACTTTGAATGCAAAAATTTCATCAACATCGACTTCATGTCGATTCCATTGTATTCCATCAATGACATAATTTATAGAGATCTCTTTATTCTTATCAATTTCAGGTACCTTGGTATCTTCTGGATTTGAATCCTTGATTATGTTAGGAGACTCTACTAGATTCTTTATATCCTCGATTCGACCATTCTCTTTATTTACTGAGGATTTTTATCTTTAGAACCAACAGGTTTGCCATATTTTATTTTGGCTTCACACTCATTTGTAATTTTAGATTGTCCTGCAAGGACATCAATCTTTATTGGAGTATTAACAGCTGGTATGTGTGACTTAGTCACTCTTTTTGGATCAGCAAATGCATTTGGCAATTGGTTTGCTAAATTTTGTAAACTAGCTATTTTCTGAATTTCTAGTTCAGATTGCTTTGTTCGAGGATCAAGATGAGATAGAGATATCTCATTCCAACTAATCCTTGTATCCAACTGTTTACTTTCTCCCCCTAATAGTGGGAGAACAAATTCATCAAAATGATAATTAACAACATGAGCTGTAAATAAATCACCTGTTAATAGTTCAAGATATTTTATTATAGATAGACTTTCATATCTAACATATATCCCCAACCTTCTTTGAGGTCCCATTTTAATGCATTATGGAAGAGAAATAAGAACATATACTGCACTTCAAAAAATTCTTAGATGGAAAATATTTGGTTCTTTACCATGAACCAATTGTAAAGGGAAATACTCATGATAACTTGTAGACCTGATGCGAATAAGTGCTACTGTATGCAAGATTGCATGTCACCGAGTTAAAATTGGGAGTTTTGATCTCATTAACAATGGTCTTGCTATCAATTTCAAATGTTTAATTAATGATTCAGCAAGTCCATTTTGTGTATGAACATATGCTACAGGATGTTCAATCATCAATTTCTATGGACATACAATAATCATTAAAAGATTGAGATGTGAATTCACCAGCGTTTTCAAGGCGTACTTTCTTAATTAGATAATCAAGAAAATGAGCTTTTAAATGAATTAATTGAGCCATTAATCTCGTAAACGCCTGGTTGCGAGTTGACAATAAGCAAACATATGGCCATCTAGTTGATGCATCAATCAAAATCATAAAATATCTAAATGGTCTACAAATATTACCTTGTATACGCTCTAAAAATGTGAGTGATTCACTCCCAAATTTCATTGGTAATGGTCGAGTAATTAATATCCCTTAAGAATAAGCAACACATGAGAAATTATTAGTTCGGAGAATTTTTCTGCTGGACAAGCAATGACCATTTGAATTCTTAACTATTTTTCACATCATTATTGTTCCAAGATGGCCTAAGCGTTCATGCCAAATAACAAAGTTATTCTTATTTGTATACCTCTGGTTTACAATAACATTTGTTTCAACTGTACTAATATATGTGTAGTATAAACCAGAGGAAAATGAAGGTAATTTTTCCAATATATATTTCTTATCAGAAATTTACTCTATGATGTAAAGATATTTATCATTTCCTTCATTTGTGGTCTTAATATGGTATCCATTTCTACGGATATCCTTAAAATTCAACAAATTTCTTTGAGACTTTGTAAAATATAATGCACTATCAATGTGCAATTTTGTTCCTGCAGGTAACAAAATACTGGCTCTGTCGAAGCCTTCAATTATATTTATACTACCAGATATAGTATTAACATTGACTTCTTATTTTACTATATGGTAGAAATATTTCTTATTCTTGGGAAAAGTATGAGTTGTTGCACTGTCTACGAGACATATATATTCGCCATTCACATGAACATTCATTCTTCATTAAATAATAATAAATAAATCATAAGTGAAAATATAATTAACAACAATAAATATTTAACATAAATTCATAACAAAATAAATTTCAGGAAATATAAAATAATTTATTTAAGGGCACTCCCCTTTCCAACTGAGTGGTCAATATCTTCTTCAGGAAGAGTAAGGAAATCATTAACATCAAAGTGAGTATAAGCATCATCTATACAAGTTAAATTTGTTTCTATTGTTTTCTCTTTTTTAAGGGATTTTTGGTATAGATCAATCAGATGCTTTGGTGTGCAACAAACCCGAGATAAGTGACCTTGACTACCACAACAATAACAAATATTTTTAGTTTGTTCGCTACTTTAAATATTTTTTTCCTTTTCCATACGATCTTTATTTTTCCATAGAAATGATAATTTATTATCATTTCGACCACGACCACGACCATGAGTATAATAATCATGTGTTGCTACATTCACTTCTGGAATGGAGCAGTAACAGTTGGACGAGACTCATGATTTGGTATAAGTAATTCATTATATATTTTTTTTTATTTTTTAGCCATAAAGAGATAGGTAATTAAGGTAAAGTAATTTATAAATAAAATTTCACGTAAATGATTCCGTAGTGAAAATTTAAAATTTTCATAAACTATCATTCAAGTACTAGTGGCCTAGTGGTACAGTGATAACTTATCATAGGTATAAATCTGGGTTCGATTACTTATTAATGTGTATCTTATTTATTAACACTTTTATATATAATAAAATATAAAATCAACACATGTGAATTGCAATAAGCAACGCAAATATCAATTAAAATAATATAGCAACAATTGAAATCAGCTATTGTTATTACAATTAAGATACACAGCAGTAATTAAAATTAGCTATTGCAATTGAGACAACATAATCACGTGAAGCAGGTAGTGAAGCCAATTAGCATATAATAAAATAAAATAAAACCACGTGAAGCTATAGTAAATGGAAAATTATTGGCAAAGGTGAAGTTGAGTGCTAATGTACAATATAATATATTTATATATATATATATATAGGTGAGTGCATAACATAGTGCATCAAACCGTGAAGCTGTAGAGGTGAGTTTTTTATATATACTATTATAGTTCTTCAGGAACTATCAATAAATATTTTCAAGAATTCTGAATTATTTGACTATTAATTTTATATATCATATAAGGATATTTATGAATAAGTTCTTCAGGAACGTATTTTTTTATGATATAAATATAATCTTATACATCCTTTTGGAATGTTTAAAATATAAGTTCTTCAGGAACTTTTATAATATATACATAAATAATATAAATTAAAATTATAAGGAATAATAATAATAATAATATATTACCTCTCTTAGTCTTGACTAGATCTCAGTTGGTCAGAACCTGGTGCTGATAACGTGTTGTGAAATAAAAGAAAATGAGAAACAAGATTGAAATATAAGAGAGAGTTTGAAATGAAAGAAAGCTTTTTTTTCTTCTTCACTTCCTATGCTTATGAACTAAGCTCTATTTATAGAGCGAAGGGGACATCCACAAAATATTATAATATTCATAATACTCCCCCTTGGATGTCCATATTTTAGAATGTGCCTCGTTAAAACTTTACTAGGAAAAACTCAGTGGGATAAAAACCCAGTGAAGGAAATAAAGTAGGGAAATTAATTACTCGACCATCACCAATGAAAATTAGAAGTGAATCACTCATATTTTTAAAGCGTATAAAAGGTGATATTTATGGACCATTTAGATATTTTATGATGCATCAACTAGATGGTCACATGTTTTCTTATTGTCAACTCGCAACCAGGCGTTTGCGAGATTACTAGCTCAATTAATTCGTTTAAGAGCTCATTTCCCGATTATACAAAATATTATAATATTCATAATACTCCCCCTTGGATGTCCATATTTTAGAATATGCCTCATTAAAACCCAGTGGGATAAAAACCTAGTGAAAGAAAAAGAGTACAACATTCTTTACAAAGTAAATTCTTGAATAAATAATTAAATATACAAGGTATTTAATTCTCCCCCTCATTAGAACATCCATGTCCAAACTATCGAAGACCAATTTTCTATACTAGTTGCTTGAAGACTTTGGTTGGTAATGATTTTGTAAAGATATCTGCTAGATTCTCACATGATCGGACTTACTGGACATTTATTTCACCATTCTTTATAAGATCATGAGTAAAGAAAAATTTTGGTGAAATGTGTTTTGTCCTATCTCCTTTAATATAACCCTCCTTTAACTGAGAAATACAAGCTACATTATCTTCACATAAGATTGTTGGTGGTAATTTTCCAACATGTAAGCCACAAGTTTCCTGAATATGTTGAATCATAAACCTCAACCAAACACATTCTCGACTTGCTTCATGTAATGCTAGAATTTTAGCATGATTAGATGATGTTGCTGTAATCATTTGTTTTATGGATCTCCATGAAATTGTTGTATCACCATATGTGAACAAATATCCTGTCTGTGATCGTCCATTATGAGGATCACATAAATACCCCGCATATGCATAACCAATTAGGTTTGTCTTGGATACATATGGGAAAAATAAAGCCATGTCTATTATACCTCTAAGGTGGCGAAATATGTGCTTAATCTTATTCCAATGCCTTTTTGTAGGAAAAGAACTATGTCATCGCTCACACATAAACAGGGCCTGAAGCCTTTACTTGTGGATGCGTTTTAAAGTCGTGAGGTCCTGAAGTACCAAAGCGGACAATATCCATAAGTTGTTTATAAAAAAAGATCTTTGCTCACTTCAAGTGACCTTACAACCATTTGGCTACTTAATGGGATGATTTGTCCATATAGAACCGTTTTAGCACCTTTTTTGTATAAGTCTTGAACTGGTCTGAACCGGGGTCTAGGATCCGGTGTGGGACCAGCCACAAGAGTGTAGGTGTTCTAGGGTTTACATACCAGTATTGCGGGTATCCGATGTTATAGTCTGGCCTCTCAGTGGGAGAAGTCGGTCTTGTTGTCCTGGAGATCCTTCACACCAACGATTCGCGTTGAGAGAGGGCGAAAGGTGGTGCCACCTGTGAAGATTCTCCGACGCTCAAGTCAGAAGAGTGTATGAACTCAGTGAATTCACAAGCGATACAATAATAAAGAGTGAGTTAGGACAATGTAACCTTGCATGTGTTTTAGGTCATGCTATTTATAGTTGAACGTAGGAAATGAATCGTTGGATGCAAGTGGGCCCATTGGCTCTGATAGCGTGTGAAGTGTGTTAATCAAAGTGGCTCAGTACTCAGAGTGTGTCAGGGGGGTAGGTCAATTATCAGAGTACGATCCTGTGATAAGGATGGGGGATAATCACCTTTCCGTATAATTCGCTGACATATGTACTTGCTCTCTGAGGCCATTGACATGACATATTCCGCTATGTTAGGTATCTTCACTGATAAGTTATAAGGAACTCTTATCTCACAGCGATTCTGAGGCAAACGGCTATATAGACGTTCAGTGATAACGAGTGAAGTATCTGTGGTAGAGAGAATGAATAGAACGTCTGATGGGATAAGAGCGGATGGAGGGATACCGGATATCCGGTGTGATGTTGCCCGAACTGTGACACCGGTTACCCTCTCATGAAGTCATTCTGACGTCATAACTTTAGGGACCGGTATCCAGACCGGATCAAGTCTTTTGGTGCATTAAAATTCCTATTTCAAGAATTCTGAATTATTTGACTATTAATTTTATATATCATGTAAGGATATTTATGAATAAGTTCTTCAGAAACCTTTTTTTTATGATATAAATATAATCTTATACATCCTTTTGGAATGTTTAAAATATAAGTTCTTCGGAAACTTTTATAATATATACATAATAAACATAAAATATACAAATTAAAATTACCAAGAATAACAATAATAATAATAATGTATTATTACCTCTTATAGTCTTGACTAGATCTCAGTTGGTCAGAACCTCATGTTGATAACGTGTTGTGAAATAAAAGAAAATGAGAAACAAGATTGAAATATAAGAGAAAGCATAAGAGAGAGTTTGAAATGAAGGAAAGCGTTTTTTTCTTCTTTACTTCCTTATGCTTATGAACTAAGCTCTATTTATAGAGCTAAGGGGACATCCATAAAATATTATAATATTCATAATAATGATCTCAATTTGAGCCTAATATATGCTTTCCTGTGATCATACTATGTCGCCAAGTTTTAGTTTATAGTTTATGAACCTTCACTACTTCTTGGATGAGAAAAAAAATATTTGAGTTGTTTTATTTATAAGATAAAATTTATCTATTTAATATATTTTTTTCTTTATATTTATATCTTTTAAAAAATGTCACTATTGACATTGACACATTTTCTTAATAGGATACTGGAGGGATTATTTTCCTCTCTCTAGGACACCAAGGGTCGGCCCTTCAACGGGTAAGGTGGGTGTATGTAAATAATGTTTACCATTATACATACTAAGGATGAGAATATGTGAGAATACTTGTTAAGGGCCCGAAGTCTAACTTATTTATGGTCTTGTTTGACTTTGCTAGTTTAATAAGATTAGGCTAAAGATTTTCAAAATGTCTATTTAATTAAAGAATTTGAGTTTAGGCCTTAAAAAAATTTCAACACAGGCAGGTTAACCTTTTTTTTAACTTGTATAATTTTATAAAATAAATCATGATGTATGATATATTATGATTTTAAAATACATACTTTAAAATTTGTAAGGTTAAAATATGTTAAAATTAAATTTAATAATTAAACATATATTTTACATAGATTGTTAACCTTTTAGAGACTCATTTATTTATTTATTTATTTAAGATGAGTATTTAATATATGTTTGTCAGTATTTTTATTGGGTTTTAATGTAAATCAAATTTTTATACATATTATTTAAAACTTAGTTCAACTCGACTTATTTCTAGTTGTAATACTTAGTTTCCCCAACTAAATTTCAAAAAGGAATTAAGAGAATGAATGAGTAGGAGATAATAGATTGATAAATGACTTTATCAAAAAACTACTAGGACTATTATTAATATTACAATTATTAACGGTTATAATCTAAGGTTTATGGTGAAGTATATTTTTAAAAATTTTAAATTTCAAAGGGTATAAATATCGTTATTTAAACTATTGAATTATTTTAGTAGACAATAAAAAAAATTTAAAAATCAGGAAAAACTGAATGTCACCGGACGTACCGTTTATTGTCATTAATTACTACAAAACTACATCAATCGGAACATCCGGAATCTCACAAATGATTAATGAACGCTATGGTGAAGACAACTGTTCCTAACCATCAACTCTTTATTGATACATTATTCAATTCAGAACAAATATAGTTCTAATTTAAAACAACCAATAATCACAAAATGAAACCATAATTACCCACATGATCAATCCGCACCCCAGAAAAAAAAATTACAAATTATGACAAACAATAAGAACACAATGCAAATGAAGGTACATTTTAGTGAACCTTAGGTGTAACGGCAGAAACTCGAAGAGTGACGCTTTGTAGAGATCAGCAAAGTTTTTTTCTTCTTTTTCTTAAGGAGCTCTAGGTGGATATGGGGGCCAATAAAGATGAAATTGAAGCTTGTAGACAACCGTAGGACCCTTTAGATTAACTGGAGAAGAGGTAACGTAACCTTGCACAAACAAGAAATCTTGAGTGCCTCCTACTATTGGATGATCTGAAGGCTTCATGTTATTTGTGCCTCCAACGATTGAGACAGTGCCCTTGAGATCTTTTAGACGCAGAGTTAGCTTGGCGACTGAAATGCTGTTAAGCCCATCAAAGCTAGAGGTGATGGAAGTTCCTTCTGCAATTCCCACTATTTTGGAGGATCCATTGACTTTGGCAATCAAAGGGTCCTGAAACACAAAAAGGGTACCAAAAGGTGTTGTGGTTTCAGTTATTCCTGCTTCACCTTCCACACCACTTGATATTATGTATCCTGTTTTGTTTATGGTTTCATGTTGGAACAAAGTGAAGTGAAGGGAGTTTTGGGGAGGGATAGGGATAGGGAGAGGAGGGTGGGGATGGTGGTGCTTTTTGTGGTGGTGACGACGATGACGACGACGAACACAAGTGGCCTCTAGTGGGATTATCATGAGTAAAAGAAAGATAGCAAGGGCGTAGTTATGAAAGGAAAATGCCATTCCAAGCTTTGTTTGGATGACTAAAAAGGGCGGTAGTATCTCATTACATGCATGACTCAAGAGTACTATAGGCTTAGCTTTATAGAGTGAAAAAGTTAGTGTGTAGATTTGAAAGGGGTGTGATGCATGGGAGCTGATAGCATCAATGAAAACGATATGGCTAGGTCATTGAATGGTGTATGGAGGTCGACCTTAGGGTTAAGATGCACACATTATATGGTTATTGATGAAAAATTGTATTAAGTTTTTATAATTAGATATTTGATGTGTGAATCTACTTAATATTTACGCTTTAATTTGTTTATCCAAAAAATAGAATAGAGAGAACTGAAGAGGAAATAAGATGAAAATTAAATATGTATAGATGTATTGAAATTGAAAAGAAAATTAAGGGATTTAATTTATTTTCATTTTGTTTGGAGGAAAGAAAAGAAGGGTTAGAATTTGTTCCAAGACAAAAATGGTATGAGGCCACTTTACATAAGTAGGAAGGCAGTGGGAAAGATAGGACTCTCCAACAGCGGGTAGCCAAGGGCACTGAGAAAAGCAATACATTTCCGTCCAAATCCTCTGTTCTTTGTTTATGTGTGGATCCCTCCCAATTAATACCATTTCTATTACAATTATATGTTCCAATATATTTGAGACAACAAACATGTAACAATAAAATTTTAAGATATAATGGATGATACTCTAAATATTTATATCATTTTTATTTTATTCAATTTAAAACTTTCTAACAATTTTCATTCAACAAAATAACCTATCCAAACCATTGAAATTATAAATTTCCATTCCAATTCTGCTAAGTAAAACAAATCAATCGATACAATATTAAAAATCTTCCTATTAAAGGTGAGATTACGTTGGATCAAGTTAAACTTTATAAGATTTAAGTCTGATCTGATATCTAATCATGTATACTCGGCCTAATTTGACATAAATCATATTCTTAAAATAGTTTAATCTATTTAAAATCTGATAGTTATATAAAAGTCTAATTTACATTAATTAAGGATAATAAAAAGACTAACAAATATTTATTAAATATATCAATGAGTTTATTTTAAACAAGCCAATAAACTTCTAAAATGCTATTGTTGACATACATAAAATATATATTTAGTTTTTAATTTTACATATTGAAGGAAATTTAAACAAATTTTAATTTTAATTTTATAGACAATGATTCATAAAAAAAATATCATGTGTGTTTTTAAATTTTATAAAATTATATATATAAATTTAAAAAGCCAGTCTGATAAATTAAAAAGGTTTTTTCAAAAATTTAAATCTAATCTCTTTAAACAAATAAATCAAATTAGACTTTAAATAGATTAGGTCATAAATCCGACAAACAATTTAACTTATTTTTATCTCTAATTCTCATACCATAATAAAAATATAAGTCTAATTCCACTTAAAAAATTAACTTCTTAATTAAGCTTATTTCAAAGTATATAAGATTTATATTAGCCATATTTTATTTATAGCCGTGGGACTTATCTAACCGGTCATTATCATTTTAGTGTTACAATATAAAGAATTGAATTCTTGAACTACATTAGCATTAGCAAATTAATGTTATTGTTTCCCTAAGATTCTTATGGATTAGTTTAAGAAGCTTCCATTATGTTTCTCAACCGCAGGAGCAGCGTGGGACACTTGCATCTCTTATGTTGTCAAAAAAAATATTTTCTTGGCCTTAGGGTGACAAATACAATTTTGTTTAAATTTATTTTAAGAAGTAAGTGTTTTTTAATTAAAAAATATTAATTTTAAATTTGTATGTGTTTGTTTAAAGTTTTAAAAATAAACAGAAAAAAATAAACATATTTATATTTATTTTAATAAACAACTCTAATCTACTTATTAAAAAATATTTATAAAAAAAGTGTATTTTTAAAAAGCATTTAAGATGAAAGAAACGAGCCCATAATTTCTACAGGTATACCTTATAATTCATACACTATTACTCTATTGATCTGACTTTGGGTAACAATTGACTTGGGTTTTATAAACATTATAATTGGAATCTGAGATTTTCTATATTATTAAGTTAATATATATTTAATTAATACAAATAATTCAATACTATTTTTTATAATTTTACTACAATTGATTATTTTAAACAAATTAATTATCTAAAAATTATTTTTCACCTGATACATCTACATACATGCAATAACTATAATCAAATAAATCTATAAATACCTATTAAAATAACTTATAAAAATAATTATTTTAAACATATTTCACCGTCACAAAAGTACAAAAGTTCATTCAGTCTTTCATTCTTTGTGCTTCTCCCTTTGTATGTAGATAGTAAAAATTGTTTGAATAGTCCAAGACCTTATAGTTGAATTTTTTTAATTAATTTTTCATAAAATAAAATAAAATAAATACCATTTTACAATCATAATTAAATTTTTATTAAGTCTAAACTAACAAAAAAATTTAAAATTTCATAAAGTAAAATACCAGACTCATAAATTAACATTAATTGGAGTACTTGGCGGCAAATTACTTTGATATGCTGCATGTTATGGAAAATTAAAGGCAAATTATTCGCGTATTTATTATCATAAAGTGAATTTAGGTAGAATGAGTCTTTCAAATTATGTAATTAGTTGATTAGTAAAGGGAACACGCTGCTCTATTATAATTGTATATTAATTCATATTCATATTCATATTCCATGATCACTGATTTTTTATTCTTTAATCGTTTTGTTTCTTTCTACGATGTGAACATTAGCTACGTTTGAAACCAAAGGGATAAATCCATTTCCAGGTATACCAAAAATTTACCAACTTTGATGAAGTTTATTGAATAGTGGTAACTTAAATTTACCAACAAATGTTCGTCGAACTTATAATTTATTCAAAGAATTACTGCAACCAACTGTTTACTTACTGTCGCTGCTTTGAATATGGAACTGAAACTTACATTAAATTTCTAACTCATTTTTTCCTTTTAGCTATATGCTGTTCTCATTCAAAATATAAAAAACTATAAGCTGTTGGTATTCAAAGTTTCATTGTCCCGAACTAATCTAGTCATCGGGTAGTAGAGCTACAAGATTAAGCTCTTTGAACTTTTACTATTTTATTCAAAACTGAATACTTGAGAATTTACTTTAAAAATTAAGCTTTTGATCAGTAAAGTAACTGTGTTTTCTATAAAATTAACCAATTTTTTTTACAGCAAAAGATAATATCTTAATAAGACACCAACCAGAGATAAAAATAAGTTAGATCGTTTGTCGAAAGCTTATGATGTAGCTCATTTAAGGCATACTTAGATTTGTTATGTTAAAAGGTTATATTTAGACTTTTTAAGAAATTTATATTTAATTAAATAGGTCAAATCATAAGTTTTTAAAAAAGTGTCACTAGTGCAAAAATTGGATATAACAACGGGATATATTCACGGGTATAAGTGGATCAGTGATAAAAACATGGGCGGTGGCATTTTTGAAATTATAAGGTAAACGTTATTATCAGCAAAAACTATATATCCACGGTTCACATCATAACCGTGATCGTACCTATCAATATATATTCACGGTTGAGGAGTCAACCGTGGATATATAGTACCTGAAATATATATCCACGGTTGTGTGCACAACCGTGAATATATATTCATGGGTATGATCACGGTTATAATGTTAACCGTGGATATATATTGACGTCTATATTCACAGTTGTATTTTCAACCGTGGATATATAGTTCAGGTTTTAGGGTTTAAACACTGGGTACTGTATGTCCACGGTTGTTTTTATAACTGTGATTATAGATTTAATATTTATCCACGGTTGTGCTCGTAACCGCGGATAAATAGTTAACATTTATCCACGGTTGTTTGTTCAACCGTGAATATATGTGTAATATATTCACGGTTTCAAGGGGAACCGTGAATATACATCCTTTCTGAAACTTCAAAAGCCGCGCCTTTTAGCCTTTTTTTACTTTGTCTTCTTCTTTCGCGCTGGTTGTCGTCTTCTTCCTTCCTCGTCCTCCTCTTTGGTTGTCCTAGGCTTCTCCATTCACTTCCTTCTTCACTCGAGCTGTTAAGTCGTCGCTGTCTGGTAAGTGTTCCCTGTTTTTTGGTTTTCCACTTTCTCCTTCTTTACTCGTGCTGTTTCTCATCTTCTCCATTTATCCCAGTGTGCTCGTCGCTGTTGTGGCATTCTTCTTGCTCGTTCCTTATCCCATTGTGCTCGTTGCTCGTTGCATTGTCCTGTAAGTCGTCCCTATTTTACTCGTCACTATTTATGTTGGTCCCTGTTTGAGTTAAATCTATTTTAGGTTATGTTGATGCATTATATGGGTTTTGTTTTGTGTTGAAAGGGGTTTCTGTCTCTGTTTTACTGGTTCTGTGTATAATGTGTCTGTTCTGTTTTATTGGTTCTATGTATATATTAGCATTTTATTTTTAGTTATTATAGATGGTAGTTCATAAAATGTCATCTGAAACTAATTGATTGTTATGTATCTTGTGTATATGTATCTTGTGCATTTGATTTAACATATACTGTATAATAAAACTTAGAATCTGCTAATTAATTTATATCCCATGGCTGTTTCTTTTTGGTGAGTATACCATGACTCTGTTTGAAAGTAAGACTTACATTCACAAAACCAAAAATTATCTACTTTACTAATAGGATACTTAATGTGAATTTATTAATAAAAATTATAATTATATTGAATGAAGTTTTAACTCTTTTTAGAAAATTTCCCTTAAGCGGATCGGGTTAACATAATCCATAATACATAATCCATAATTGAATGGGGTCTCGGCTCTTAATTTTTTATTTTATCTTTCTAAAAAGCATGAATAATAAAAGAAGGGAATGGTGTCCACAATAATCCATAATACATAATACATAATCCATAATCCATAATCCAACATCCAACACCATACATAATCCATAATCCACAATCCATCATCCAACACCATAGTTCTACTTGAAAATAATAGAATTTAAAAACATCATACTAATTACTAAATAAAAGTGTAAAGTTTAAAAGTCTTATAAACCAACATCATAATCCATAATCCATAATTCATACTCCAACACCATACTTCTACTTCAAAATAACACAAATTAAAAACATCATACTAATTTAGGAAAAAATTTAACTAAATTTTTATCCATTTTATTTCTATTGTTGTTGGTTGCTCTTATATGTTATTTCTATTGATGTTGTATGTGTGTGGTTGTTAATCTTGCAAACTCGGACGCTCATATACTAGTTAATTTGTATGAAAGTTTCTATGCATGAGTGAACCGTAGTTTCCCGTTTGAGATTCGACACAAATGGTCATTAAATTAATTGATGTCATCGTTTGTGTTGAATCTTGAATTGTCCGTTTGGACAGTTTGGGATGAACAATTATTTTTTATACGTCATTGTTAGTATGTACAAGTTAGGAGTTATTTTAAAATTTGATAAACTTTCGGTAACTTGCATTTTGTGTTGTTCTCTGGGTGCATATTTGGTTGTGGTTGAATTTGATTTGACCACTCTCATTTTGTGTACTTAGAGACCAATGCGAAATGCTGTTGAAATTTCATTAAATTTTAGAATAACTCATAACCTGTATATATGAATGACGTATAAAAACAATTGTCATCCTGAATGGGTATAGGACCACCACCTTTGAAGAAAAAGTGAGGTTGATCATAGCACCTTGTAAACAGTTGGCATGGATCAGAGTTGGATAATTGCATCACGCCTAAGTCTAGAGTACGAGGGGGGAGTTGAATCATTTATAAAATTCGTAGCGAGGAATACAGTGGAGGTGAATGGAAAGTATTTTTGCCCTTGTGTGAAATGCTTGAACCTGCGTCGGGTGGACTTGGAAGAGGTGCGAGAGCATCTACTGTGTGACAGTTTTCTGCGTAGTTATACGCATTGGATATGGCATGGTGAAGATGTGGTGGTGCCAAGTAACAGCTCTCAAACTGAAAATCGAAGCTCGATGCATGACACCGATGTCGACATGGATGACCGACTCGAGGATATGATCCGTGATGTGGGGGTAGAAGGTTTTAAGAAAGCTCATGTATATACGACTCTGTGTGAGGACTCTGAGCAGCCGTTGTATCTAAACTGCGTCAATTTCATGAGGTTATCAGCAGTTTTGCGGTTGTTTAATTTGAAGGCCATAAACGGGTGGACGGATAAAAGTTTCACTGACTTACTGAAGTTGTTGAAAGAAATGCTCCCAGCTGGAAACACCTTGCCGAATTGTAACTATGAGGCCAAAAAGGTGTTGTGTCCTATGGGTTTGGAGTATGAGAAAATACATGCATGCCCAAATGATTGTGTATTATTCCGGGGTGAGTTAGAAATGCTGTATCGATGTCCTAGGTGTGGGGTGTCATGGTATAAGAAGAAAGAGGCGGATTCTGATGAGGTATGCACTAAAGGGTCTCCTGCAAAGGTGTTGTGGTATCTACCTATTGTACCAAGACTAAAGCGTCTGTTTGCCAATGCAGATGATGCAAAACTTATGAGATGGCATACTGATGAGAGGGTTGTTGATGGACTACTTAGGCATCCGGCCGATGGATCGCAATGGAAGAAAATGGATAGGATTTTTCCGGAATTTGCCCATGAACCAAGAAATGTTAGGCTTGCACTAGCCACAGACGGCATGAACCCGTTTGGGAACCTGAGCACAAACCATAGTTCGTGGCCTGTTTTGTTGTTTGTTTACAACTTGCCGCCATGGTTGTGCATGAAGCGAAAATATGTGATGTTATCAATGATGATTTCTGGTCCACGACAACCGGAGAACGAGGTGTAGGTAAGTGGTAAATAACTCTATGCTTTCATTTTGATATCTGTTAAACAATTATGGGCTAATCATTCACATTTCACAGGCCTCCGTGCCTATTACAGTGCTCCCGACCCTGCCCCCTCCCTTGAGAAAATGGTGGAGCAGAAAGTGGCTGTTGTGAAGGCTGAGTACCAGGAAGAGATCTCTAGGCTCCACCAGGAGATGGCCCGATTCAGGGAGGAGATGAAGGCCTCACTCAGCCACCACCAGGAGACTACTGCACCAGCTAGCGACCCACAGGTTAGATTCTTTATTTAATTTCCTCGGTTTTATTGTTTGTAATCACTTTAGTTCATTGTTGAATAACTTCTGCTTGATGTATAAATATGTAGATACGGAAGGTTAGCACTAAGGGGTCGTGCGCTGCAGCTGACCCTGACGATGACGGGGTCGAGCCACCAGACACCCGTCAATGTGACCTGTTCATTGACGGGTCGGAGGAGCCAGTTGCCACTGGTATGGTGTACAACTTAGGCCCTGTGGTTCACCATCAGACATTACCTGATGGTATGTCCAGGGTCTCGGTTGTGCTCGTCCTCGAGGAGGATGCTGCTGTGCCAGTGGCAACTCAGGAGGTGAAGACCGTCGGTCAGGCGGTGGGCCACTTTCTGATATGGCCCAACAGACTTCTGGTGATTGCCCCTAGACAGGTAAAAACCCTAAACACTAACTAATTTTATTATATTGTCAATTATGGTACAAAATGTGATGGTTGTCAATTGTTCAACAGGAACAGACATTGAAGAAGCCAGACCCGGCCAAGGATCCCATCCGGATGCTATGGCACATCAGGTATGAGCAAGGAGACGACACTGTTTAGGTCCCATGGCAGCCACTAGTGTTCGGTCGTCCAAGTGATCTTCCACTTTACGTTACACATTCTGACATGTGTGACATTATGTCGGGGACATCGATGCTGAACGCCTCCATCATTCAGTTGTGGGAGCTGTAAGTATATCATTTTTTGTCCAATTTTTTCATTATACAAGTTATTTGTCGCTAACCATGTCTTAACTTGTTTAGGTTTCTCGCAAAACTCTGTGTGGACTTGGGTTTCCAAGGAACTTATGGTTTCTTAGAGCCCTCTCTCATACAGAGGCAGGGAAACACCCCGCAGGGCACCCAGGCATACATCCAGAATTGGATGTTTGAGTCTGGGAAGCCTGTATACATGGGCCCCTATCATAAAGGGTAATATTCTATTCCATAATTATTGTCTTGAATTTTTGCATTTTGAAGTCTCACTTATCACTGGTAACTGCAGGGCTCACTGGACGCTTCTGGTGATCTGTCCGAAGGACTATCTTGCTCTGTACTTTGATAGTTTGCATCGGACAGCTCCACAAGACCTGAAAGATATAGTAGACCGGTAAGTTCATCCCTAAAAAATAAGTACAAATTTGATTACATCATTTTTAGAACTATACGATTCTAACTTATCTTGTGTTTTGTTTGACGTAGGGCGGTGGTTGGATACAATCTACTGATTGGAAACAAGTCCAACGGAAGAAAAGTTGCATGGGTGCACCCAAAAGTAAGTCAATCGTATTCATTCAAATCTTCATTACATATTTTTTAAGTTGCGAATTCACTTATTCTATACTATATGTCCATTGTAGTCTTACAGGCAGCAGGGTACCTACGAGTGTGGCTATTTCGTCATGCACACTATGCTGACCATTGTCCAACAACAAATAGTAGATGGATGGACAGATGTAAGTCTCATCATTTGGACTACTTTTCTACCAATTTCATCAATTTCATGTAACAAATAAAGCTTTTGTTCTAATTGTTTTGTGCATTGTTTGCAGTACTTTAATGACCGGTCATATTTCCCAAAGGAACTTGTAGATGATGTTAGAAGGCAATGGGCCTCACACTTCATTGAAGTTAGGCAAAGATAGATATAGGATCTTTATTCTTTTATATATGTATCTAGTAGGATTTAGGGTTTACTTTTATTAGATTACATTCAACTTAATTGTATATACTTTCATTTTTTAGGTTGTTATGAATTGATATAGAAAATAAATTGTTATATACATACCATTCTTTTGATATAATGTTGTTGTGGCATACTGTATACTGTACTGGTTGTCTGAATGCAGGGTTAGGAAACGATAAAACAGAATCCATATTAAAAAAAAACCTCAGTATTTATTCACGGTTATGGCAACAACCGTGAATATAGACTATATTTATCCACGGTTACTACCATAACCGTGAATATAGATTCTATTTATCCACGGTTGTCCATCATAACCGTGAATATAAGAACTAAAAGGTTTCAGTTACAAACTACTTATATTCACGGTTATGATGGACAACCGTGGATATAGATACATTTTATCCACGGTTAGTAGCATAACCGTGAATATAAGCAGTTTGTAACTGAAACCTTAGTACTTATATTCACGGTTATGATGGACAACCGTTGATACATAGAATCTATATTCACGGTTATACTGGACAACCGTGAATATAAGTAGTTTGTAACTAAAACCTTTTAGTTCTTATATTCACGGTTATGCTCGATAACCGTGAATATAAATAGTAAGTTATATTCACGGTTGTTCTTAACCGTGGTCAGATGTGATTTATTACCACGGTTGTTAACCGTGGTTAAAGGCCATCATCTACTACCACGGCTGCAACAACCACGGTTCTTTAACCGTGAATAAAGGCCTTTTTTAACCGTGATTATATCCATTTTTTCCACTAGTGTGTATGAAGCCTATTAGGTCAGTTTGTGTAATCAATTTATTATGTTAAACACATATATTTAATATATTTATAATAAAATAATATATAACTAATACTTTTAAATATTATAATTTAAAATTTTAATTTATAATATAACTTAAATAAAATAAGAAAGTTCTAAAATTATGTTTAATAATGTGTTGTGTTTGGTTATTAATTTTATATTGACGCATTATTAGATAATTTATAACTTAAATCCTTTTAATTGTTAAATATTATTGTTTAAAGTTTAGTATTTTTTTTCATTTTACAAGTTTCTAAATAGTCTTTGTGACTTTTTTGAGTTAATAGGTCGAAAACCTATTTTGGCTGAAAAGCTCCATGACTTTTTACAAGTTTATTTTGTAAACAAACAATTAGCTCAAACCTATTATTAAATTAAGTCAAGTTTAAACTTAAAAAGAGACCTATCACAAGTAATTAGGTTAGACCCAACCCTTTAAATTTTTAGTAGGCTAGTCAGTTTACAAATAATGCAAAAAAGAATGTTGAAACACACTCTAGAAAAAGTAAAGCTGATAAGTTAATAAATGTTTAAAGTTGGTAGTTGGAAGTTCATAACTGGAAAATGTAGCTAATTAAATTAAAATGTATTTTTATAAAACTAATTGTTAAATATAAAATCATATTTTTTTTTAAATAGATGAGAGATTTCAAAAGTAGCTTATAAAAGTGTTAAAAATAAAACAAACTCAGAATTTAAAAGTTCAAATATTACTTCAAGTAGTTTTTCAAAAGAAACACTACAAGCTATTGAAATAATCTCATTAATCAAATATGATTATTTTATCTAACAAAATTTTAAAATAGTTAAATTACAAACTAACTTAAATCATTATTCATCATCGCTTTGACAAACATAACCCGAGTGACTTTATTTGTTTTGGATGAAGCTGGAAGATGAAAATAATAAGATAATTGGGGATTTCATCTACAACGCATGAATAAATGACATAATAGTATTAAAATAAAATATAATTTTATATTAATAAAAAATATAAGAAAAATTTTCAAATTTTTATATTTAATTTTTAGTTAATTTTTAACTAATTTTATTATATTATTTATCCATTTCATTCTAATATCTTTTCTACTCATTCAAATAAATAAATAATAATTTTTTTTATTTTTCTTTCATTCAACCCATCAATAACATAATTTTCCATTTTATCTTCACTCTATTTATCACATTCCAATCTCTCCTTTATTTCTTTATTTTATTTAATCAATCCAAAGCAACAAGTGAGTTTGTTTAGTCGAGACACATAAAAATTGTTAAACACTTCCACGCGATCCTAGCCCAATAAATTGTTGGGCCATATTAGGCCCAGTGTGAAGGACACAGTTCGCACCCAATATACGTATATTATCTATACAAAATTCCTACAACTTCCTTCGATGAATGTATTTTAGTTTTGTAAGATATTTTAGTTAATTGAGGTTTTTCCTATCCTCGATTTTAAAGTTGAGTTTAAATTAATAAAACTAATATTTTTATTGGGGCTGGAAACAATATTTTCATCACAAAAACAAAAGTTCAATAAAAATATTCATTTTCAATAAAAAAATTATTAATTTTAAGGACTTCAACTCAAATTAAAATTGAGGTCAACAAAACTTTTTAGTTAATTCAAAAGTTTATTTGACATGCTAATGTTGAATACTGCTATATTCTGATAAAACTCTTTAGTTAATTAAAAGTTTCTTTTGCATGCTAGTTAATTAAACTTAAAAGTTTAATTGAAAATTAATATCCAATCATAGTATCGCATATATACTAAAATGATTTCATACATGCACTTTATAAGATTATATTTATTGGATTTTTATTAAATTTATATTTCAACAATCATTTTTTTATCACATCTCAGAAACACAAAATAGCTCAAGTTAAAATGTAATATTTTTGGTTGGAAGAAAATGATAGGATAAAAATAGCACTTCTAATTCTATCAGTAAAACATTAAGATTATTAGTTGAGACTCCTTCGCCCTCACAGAATTATTGTATAAATCTAGATTATAAACAATTTTCCTACCATTTTCCTTTTGAGGAATGTGAAAAGTAGTCTTTTAAAAAAAGTGATGTGAGAAATAAATTAAACTAACAAGTGGTTTAAAAGTTCATAAATTGTGTGCTTATTATAAACTCCCTCAACAATCACATGATGAAACGGTCCCATTTTAATATTTTATAAGAGATAAATTGGGAGAGAAAGGAAAAGAAAGGGAATAAAATGATAGAAAGAAAGATGAAAAGCATTATAATATAAAGAAAAATTAATTGTTACAAATAGAAAGAGGGAAAAGGTTCCTCTCCTTTTTTTTTTTTTTTTTGACAAGGTTCCTCTCCTCACTTTTCCTTTAAATTTAACTCAGACTTTTCCTAAAAGCCTAAATAATGAGATAGTTTTTTTTACAAATATCATGACACAAACCACAAATGTGACTATACAACAACTAACTATAAAAAGTACATAAAATGAACGATTCATAAAACCTATCCCTTGGATAATGTGACTACTCCATCCAAAACAGTTCCAAACTTGGTGCTAGCAAGGTTTTTCTTCATTGTTTCCCTTAATGATTGATAGCTTGAATTGCTTCCAATGTCTCCAAAACATCTTTCATTGAAGGACGGTTTCGGGGTTCAAATTCAAGGCATTTTAGAGTGAGTTGTGTTGCTCTCAATGCAGCCTTGGATGAATATTGACCCTCTATTTTCTCATCCATGATGCTTTTCAACTTACTCTTATGACACAAATCAGGCTTAATCCATTCAACCAGGTTTTGCTGCCCTATTGGCCTCTCCGGATCAAGTGCACGCTTACCTGTTAGCATCTCAAGCAACACTACACCAAACCCATATACATCACTCTTCACATACAAGTGACCTGTTCAATCATATCATATAACCAATAAGTTAGATATCAAATTAATTGTTTCCTATGTTCTATTCACAAATCTTCTCATTTATGTGATTGGATATGACGGTCACCTGTTGCCATGTATTCTGGAGCAGCATAGCCAAATGTGCCCATGATCCTTGTAGTCACATGTGACTCTTCCCCTGAAGGCCCTAATTTGGCCAACCCAAAATCTGAAATTTTTGCATTGTAATCCTGCAAAAAACAACCATTTGGTTAATTATCATCAATATGACCATGCGAAGTAATGTACTATCTATAAATATGTATTAATTAAGAAGGGGACTAGTTAATTGTTCATGGACAACACAAAAACATGGAAAGGAAATAAAGACAAAGAGATAAATAAGGATATGTAGTGATGATAGTTCTATATGAGGTCTTTGTACAAGGAATGTAAGTATTTTGTTTCTGACACATGCAAGAGAGTGCATCATCTGTTGTAATAAGGAAAGGTAGAAGAATATGAGTATATAAGGAAAACAGAAAAGAAAGAAACTGACCCAATCAAGGAGTATATTGGAGGCTTTAAAATCTCTATATATGACTTGTTTTTCTGAGGCGTGCAAGAAAGCCAAACCCCGAGCTGCATCAATAGCTATTTTGAGTCGGGTGTCCCAAGAGAGTGGCTCTAAGTTGATATTTCCTAAATAGAAACAAAGAAAATGAGCTAAAATAAAATCCATGACCAATAATAATTAATTTGAAGTTTGGATCAAGTTCATACTGCTAAAGAGATGATTCTCCAAACTTCCCCTTGGCATGAACTCGTACACAAGGAGAAATTCTAAATTGTCATTGCAATACCCCAATAGTTTGACCAGGTTTGGGTGAGAAATCCTTCCTAAAAAGTCGATTTCTGACTGCATTGCCACGTAAACAGAGTGAGAAATGATACATGGATCACAATATTACAGGATATCTTGTCCTAAATCATTTACCAATGCTTTAGTTACTCGATTTCCCTTTTAAGCATATTTTTGTTTCTTTCAAGGAAGACCGGCTTAGTAAAAATAGAACTAACTCTAGTTTAACATATGTCGTTAGTTTAAATATTAAAAAATATAATTTTGTTAAATGTTAGTAGAAAGCTTTATTATCAATAATATGTGTTTAATTCAAGTTTAAATAAGATATATAATTCTTATATCTATAAACATCTAATATATTTTTTTTATGTTTTTCTTTATTTTAAAAAATACTTGAGTTTAAATTTAAATAGAGATAAAATTAAAATGTTATAATATCTTTTTATAAAAATTAGTATATTAATATTTTTTAATATATTTATTTTTTTAAAATTATTTTATGAATAGAAATGGAGGGAGTATATTTGTCGGAGAAAAGTAATATATCCATGAAAGTACGTAGATCGAGTGGTTTATTGTTGACTCCAATTCAGTCTTAACTAAAAGAAATTTTTTCAGAAAAGTTAACCTATAAAAGTAGATGGAAACTTAACTTAGAGACTAATTTGACAAAAGAGAAAAAGGTTTGAACTGTTTATGAAATTTTGTCAAGTTTAGAATTAATTTTGTGTATAGTTCTTTTCTTAACTATACATAGGAATAATGTGACTTCCATGACTTACCAACCTAGATAATGGGAAATACGGGTGAGAATAAACTAAATCAAGTTATAGAATAAAGTTTACTTTGATATTTCAACCTATTATTAAATATAGAATGTATTTTTATATTTAGTAAGATCTATTTAAAAATTTGTTTTAATTAGATATTTGTATAAAAGTTTGATTTAAAAATATTAATAAATATATATAAATAAATTGATGAGCTTATTTTGACTAAAACCAATAGAGTTTTAAAATGTTGACAACTTATCCATAATAATTTATTTTACAAAATTATACATAATATCTTAAAAGACTGATATTATATATTGAAAAGGCTTTTTTAAAAACATAAATCCAACCTCTTTAATGAAATAAAGATTTTAAAAAGTCTTAATGTTTTTGTTAAATAAGTCAAAATTCTTAGAGATAAGGGTCCATTCATTATCTAAAGTTAACACAGCTTAAGTTGCTTTGTGAAGAAAAATTTATACTCACACATCCATAAATTTTTATTTGAGATCTTATATTTTATATTTTATACAAATTCACTCAATTTTCTTAATTCTTATGCGTGACGTAAAAGGTAGAAACCATTAAATTAAACCCAACTGTGGTGTTTTCGGTTTTCTATCCAAATGTTGGTTTGATAAACAAGTTTGCAGACAAAATTCTCTGATATTGTGGGGAGTTTGAAAAGAGTGATGAGAGAATTAGTGAGGAAAAAAGGTAACCTGCCATTCTTGAAGTCCCTGCATACTTTCTGGCTTCGATTTCTTGACGGCGACGATGATTCCAGAACCAGGTTTAGCAGGTGTTAGTGTTTTCTCATTCAACCATCCCTTGTAAACTAACCCAAAACCACCTTCACCAAGCAATGCATCCGATTTGAAATTCTTCGTTGCCGCTTTCAGCTCCCAATAACTGAAATCCTTCAACTCCACTTTCACACTACCACTCCCTGCAATTACTTCCGTTAATTAATTGCTCATTCCATCATGAAAACAAGTCAATGAATTAGTCAACTTGCCTTCACACTGAACATTCTTCAGGGAACCATAACAGAGACCCATATATGACGAGAGTAGTTATTCAGATTCAGATTCAGATTCAAATGAGAGAGAGAGAGAGAGAGAGAGAGAGAGAATGAACGCGGGAAATTAAGTGGTGCCGCACAATAGTGTCATATGCTTCGCTTTTATATATAGGTTTCCCTTGCCGTGTTCACCACGCCTCCCAAGTAACTTCACTTTCCATTTACAATCGGGCCACCTGTCAACTTAAACCACATCATGGACCAAACATCTGAATTCCACTATTTTATATTAAGACGGCTTTATATATCACAACAAATTAACAGCAAATATATATATATATATAAAATAAATTTAAAAATTTAATTTATCATTGCAATTTTAATATAGGTTTAACATAATTTGTAATTTTTTTAAAATTTTAATCATATGTAACTAACATTTTACCAGGCCATATTAAATTTGTTAAAACATTAAGATGAGTGTTACGTTGACTCGTTTAGCATAGATGGAAAAATAGCTAATGTCTATCGTGTTGGTTTGTCAAACACAAAAAATGGAGAGGTGGACAAAACAATTCAATCTATTATCCATTTAAGCCCAACCCACCTGACCCACCAACTTGACAGGCCAACATACGTTGATGGAATGAGCCAACGTAACGACCCTATTTGAAGATTAAAATAATGTAAATATTAATAATAAATTAATTTATACTTTATTTTATCTATATTTTTATTTTTATTTTTTAAAACTAAAATAACTATCATGTGCTATTTTTTTAATTTCTTTAAAAAAATTATTTTAAATTACTTTTGTAGTTTTTATATTAATTTGACATTTATTTTTAAAAAAATATACAACATGCTAACAGACTAACCTGTTATCTTTCCCTTAAAAAATAGATTTTTTTTTTATTTTGACGGGGTTAGTATGCTAGCCTAAGGAGACTTTATTTTTATGTTTTTTTTAGATTTAGATGTTAGTCAGTTTTTTCATCCCTATTAGTTAGGAATATAATTAATATACATCTTATAAAATTTAAGACAACTTTAATTTGCGAGTTAGTTTTTAAGTTAAGATACATCCGTGATTTTCTAAATAAAGTCAAAGTTAATTTCATATATGTGCAATAAAACACTGTAATTTGCACTTTAGACCTTCTCACATATTAGATAATACTAAAAGTATATTATTAGTTTAGTACGAGGATCAGGTTCACACTTATTATAATGATTTTCTTAAAATTCGTTATCGTTTTAAGTTCTTGTAGTTCACATTCACATTTTTAGGAGCATTTCATTAAATGGGTTTACACAACATGTTTAACACATGTTTAAAACACACGTGAGTTAGCGTGAAAGCAGAAGAAATTTAAAGGAAGCTACCAAATTTGAAGTGGAGATTCATAGAGTTGCACCAAATTGTGGGTTCTTCGGTTCTTCATCGTCCTTGCCTATGCTTCTTTCTCCTTTGGAATTAATACGGAATGTCGAAAATGTTGAAAAATTTATACTACAATCTCTTTTTTATATAATTTTAAGTATTGAGATATTTTATTTTATATATTTAGGATTGTTACTTTAATTAATTGTTATATATTGTTCAATATTTTTATTAGATTATTATTTTTTAAAATCTACATTAGATTCAAAGTTATAGATCATACGTGTAAAAATTTAAATCAATTTAAAATAATTTGATACATCTATACAATAAAATAACTTAATATATGTTTTAAAAGTTAACCTATAAATAAAAGCATGTGTTCCTTGTAACATCCCAATAATTAAAATTAAAATTTTGATGGTAAATTCTGAGTTATGGGAGGGTGAAAGTAAAACTTAAATAAATACAAAGAAGAGAAAGGAATAAGGAATTTAGAAAAATTGAAAATAAAAAAAATAAAAATAAGAAAAAGGGGTGGAATTGCTGAAATTGCCCTTGGTGACTTAATGAAACCATTGTTTTCATTTTCTTCACTTCACACACGCAGCTTCTTCTTCTTCCTTTCTCTGTTTGGCAATGTGAGTTGGGCTCCAATTGAAGCTCTGTTTGTTGCTGAAACTTAAAATTGATTACATTATTGGAATCGGGAAAGCAAGGTAAGGCTATTGGTGCCATCAATTCCGTGATTCCTTTCTTTCTCTTCCATGGCTGAATATGGGGTTTGTTGGTTTTGGTTTTTCATCTATTATTGCGTTTTGGAGCTTGACGAAGGTTACGAATGTCGTGGGTGTTTCGAATTAGCTAATAGGTGATGATTTCGGTGTTCCTGAGTTTCTAACTGAAGGTCGGAGGATTGATCGACGAGGTGAACCTTGACATTGAGGGTCGAAGTGGTAACAATGAGTTTTGAAACCTTTAAATGTGTTTGATGTTGTTTGAATGCAATAACTTTTAGTTTCGGAAGCCAATGAGTGATTCAGAATATAAAAAACACAGAGTTGAGGTAAGGGGGTGTACTCGGTGTATAGATTAATGGAAATAATAACTAAAGTCATTTCTGGAAGAGTGAGGGGAAAAGATAGAGTGGTCGAATAAATTGATTTATATATATATATATATATATATATATATATATATAATAGTGTATGTGTATGATTAGAGATGGATCGGTTTAAATTGTGATGATAAGAAATTGTTAATAATTAATATGATGTTGTTGTGTATTCATGTATTACATGATAATAATGATGATGTTGTTGTTATACATGATGATGAGATTGATAGTTATATTTTATGATGTTAGCTTATGTCTATTGATTTTATGGTGATAGTGATGATGTTGATATATGTATGTGTGTGTGTGTGTGTGTGTATATATATATATATATATATATATATATGATGAAATGATATGATATGATGATGATTATGATATTGATGTTTGAGAATGAATCAAATTATTGATGGATTAAAGTTTGTTGAGCTATGATTATAAATAGAGAAATATAAATGAGGTTGTTGATGAGTTGGTTGCCTGAGTGGCATATATGATGGTCCCAGGGTGATGGCTTTAATGTCAGGATTAAGTAGTGATGGATTATTTAAATAATGATGAGACTTGATGATTCATAAATGTTGTATTTGCTAGTTGTGTAGTGTGGATGGCCGATTAGTATAGATTACCCTCTTTTTTGCTCCAGTGGTCGGTTATAGCCCAATTGAGCCAGTGGTCAAGTAGGACCCAGTGGTAAGGTGGGGAGCCAGGCAGAGCTTGGCGGACCAAGTAGGGTTCACAGAGTGTCAAGTAGAACCCCCAGTTGATGGTCAATCCTTTTAGTATCTAGATACTAGAGTCATATTATTATGATTGTTTGAGAGTTAGTGATGACAATAGTTGAGATGATGTATATTAACTTGATGATGATGTGATGTTAATTAATTTGATGATGACATGAAGTTAATTAAATTGATGATGAGATCATATTAATTAAATTGATGATGAAATCATCTTAATTAAATTGATGATGAGATGATGTTAATTAAATTGATGATTAGATAATGTTAATTAAATTAAAAATAAGATTGATGTCAAATGAGTTGGCTATGAGAGATGATGAATAAATTATACTACGTTATGTTTTTCCCAAAGTATACATATATATATATATATATATATATATATATGTACGTTATGTTGATTATTGGCATTGATTTACATTGTCAATCACTTACCTTTACATTTGTTTTTAGTGACTAAAGATAGGGATGTGTGTAACATCCCGGTTAATTAAGTTAAAAATTTATGGTTGGCAAAAAAATATTAATAATTGTCTTCAAATTTATTTTAGATTTTGGAAATCATTATTAATTAATATAGATACAATTTTAAATAATTAGATATTAAGGAATTAAATAACTTATTTAATTAGTTGGTTATTAAGTTTAAAAATTTAATTAAATGGATAATGGTAAATTTTATTTACCAAAAGGTTAAAAGCTAAGTTTTAATTAAAATTTTAAAAGAAAATGTAAAAGAAAAGAGTAAATTACCAATATGTCCTTAATGATATAAAATAAAAACAATTTTCTTCTTTTTCCTTGAGCAAACCACGTGAGTTCTTCTTCCTCATTTCCTCCTTCATGGCCGTGAGCTTTTAGGCTCCAATGCGTGTCCAATTTCGTGTCGAAACTTCAAATTGATAGCATTTTTGGCATCAGGGAAACAAGGTATATTTATATGAACCATCAATTGCAAGTTTTTCTCCCTTCCCTTTCACTTTCTCTCTCTAGCCATGGTACCCATACATGGTAGGGGGATTCGATTTTGCTTTTAATGGTTGTATGAAGCTTGAATGGTGTTCTTTAGACCTTGTGTATTTCAAAAATAAACCTTCCTATTTCCCTTCTTTCTTGACCAAATCTTATTGGCTAGGGGGTGTCAATTTTTCATTTTTATGGTAATGCAGAGCTTAGTTATGGTTTTAGGTACAATGGGTGTGGTAAATGGTTGATTAGATTTGTGTTTTGATGGTTCGTAGGAGTCGGGTTAAATATCAAAAGTTCGTTGAACATCGTGGGTGTCGGAACCGAGAGAGGCACGACAAATAATTTGACCGAAGGGCGTGATCAACATCTAGAACAATTAAAAGAAGCTTGGAATCGAGGTAAGGGGGTGTGCTGGGTTAAGGTTAATATAGAAATTTAATTGTGCCATTGGCGGATAGGAAAAAGGTATATTATAGCCACTATTAGATGCTTCAATTAAATTTAGTAATATAATGATGAACGATTAGAGAATGAGAAAATGAGGATAAACCATAAACCTTGGAGATGATAAATAAGAAATAAATGAATAGGTGAGAATGTAATCAAATACATTGATATGTGATAATCATAAAATTTTAGAATGGCATGGAATAAGTAAGATTGTGGAGTAAAAGGATATACTGACAAGTACGTATATGGTAGCTTATAAATTAAAAGGTGAGTATGAGTGGGTATATAAATGTAAAGTGGGTGCGTGAGAACTAAATAACAAGAAATATGATTTAATGATTATAATGGTAAAAGTGGATGATTTGATATGACAAGAACTGTGTAAACATTAATAGTAATGAACTAGTGATTGCAATGATATATATATTATGAGTAGACTATGTTTGGGGTAAGTATAATTTAAATCATAGATGATTAAATGGTGGTTTCATAACTTATGAATAAAATGGAGTTGTCGGAAATATGAAAAAAATTGTTGCTTATGGTGAAAGTGGTTATGTTGTAATGATAACTAAATGTGAACAAAAGAGGTAGGACTGAAAGGTAGCTTATAATATTAGATAATGATGATGTGATGATATGCATATAGATATATATAAGTATAATGATTCAATGTGATTTATTGATTGTGAGGAATAAAATCAAATGACATGGTATGTTGATTATGCAATATGTATATGTAATGACATGAATTGGATCTCAAGTGTATACTTGGTATATTGTGAAATTATGGAGCCAGTAGCATTGATTATATTATTGTGTTTGATAATTAAAATTTGTGATCACTATTGATTATTGGTGGGTTGATACCTTGTGATGGTATGATGTTATATTATAGGGCCTGATATGTGTGGCCGCCTTGGTGAAGATTCATGGGTCGGGTTTGTATGACCGCCCTGAATGATTTGAAAGGTAAGGTTTTATACCATTTGAATATGAAATGATTGTGCATGATTTATGTGGTTGAGGATGACCGGCGGTATATGTTACCCTCGCTTTTGGCTTTCGTGATCAAGTCAGACCCAATTGAGCTACCTAGTGGTCAAGTAGGGCCCAGTGGTTGAGGGGGAGCCAAGTCAGACTCAGTGAACCAAGTCGGGTTCATGGGGTGTCAAGTCAGACCCCCAGCTGAAGGTCGATCCTTTTTTAGTATCCGAATACTAGGGCATCATATTATCTATCTGGGAGTCAGTCGTGTTTTACATGTCTTGACTTGTGATGATATTTATATTAATGATATGTGAGGATTTGTATTATTGAAATGTATTGAAACCTATGTAGTGAATGATGTTGATTTGACTTGATGATGATGAATCTAGTGTTTCCGATGTGGACTGATATGTTGAATTTATGTGATGGAATGAGGTAATTGATTAAGTGAATGAGTGAATTAAGGAAGAGTCTGTATTTCGTGCATGTATAAATTTGATTGATTAGTATTATGCTAGTGATAGTTTTTAATCTGGTGATTGACATGATAATGCATGGAGGTTGACTATACTAAAAAGAGAGGCCAGGTGACATGAATGGTAGGTAAGGTATGGCATGAGAAAAGAATAATAAATGAATAATGTTTTTTGTAACACCCCTATTTTTATTTTTATATTAAAATTTTGAAGTAATTAGATTATGGCTCTTTAGAACTTTTTAATCTACGTATTATTTATGATTTTTTGGAATTTTTTTGGAATTTTTTATATAAAATAATATTTTTTAAATAATTTTAAATTCATATAAGTGACTTAAATTAAAAATATTTATAAGAAAGTGAATGTAAATTATAAGAAAATTTTCTAAAATCCGTTTCAAGTAGACTTATCTAAAAATTATCGGTTTGAGAAAAATCTTGATTTTTTTCCAATCGTTAAAACATTGGAAACCTATTAATAAATTTTTATTAACAGAAAATTTTAGATTTTTAAAATTTCAACTTTATATTACATGTTATAAAATTAGTAAGGACTGATATAATATCGCTAAATTTCAAAAAGGACTCATTTTGAATATTTAAAATATACCGAGTGAAAGGTTACTATTTAGCTTAATAATTCTGCCGATAATTACTATGCAAAACACTGTGCATGTATGAAATTTTCAAAAGATGCACAGTAACCAGGAATAAAAAATTCAAAAATGCATAGTATTTTTATATTAAAATAATGAAATGTATAGTAAATTTTTTTCCTATAAATACCGAAGGATTTCTTCTTTAGAATTCACAATTTCAGATTAAGTTTTATTAATATACTAGTGCTAGTGAGATAGTGGTGGAAGTGAGAGAGAAGAAAAGTTTTTGGAGAGAAGGTTCTGCCAAAATCCTAAGGTAAGAATAATTCTCTTTTATATTTTTTGGGTTATTTTCATATCGTTTTTAGAAATCTGTTATTATATTGGAAATAATATTATTTTAAGTTACTATTCTGCATAGTAAACACTATTTCAATAGTAAATTACTATTCAAATAGTAAATTACTATTTACTATTACTATTTACCGTTACTATTCACGTTTTACTATTTACTGTTACTATTCACGATTTACTATTCACTATTCAGTATTCACTATTCACTATTCAAAATTTACCATTCTGTTTTAAGTATTAATCTTAATCTTCGTCTTATGCTTATACTGAAATAAGATTGGTATTAATATTTCTAGAAATCGGAGGCGCAAAGCAAATCTCTTTTTGGTAACAACTCAAGGTAAGGGGGAGTGAGATAAGAGTATAATATGAAAAGACATAAGAATAATGGGAGGAGTCCCCTACTCCTTTTAAATTTAATAATATTATTATTTTAAAATATTAACTTTTTAACTTAACATTTTTAATAAATTTTAAATTAAATATCCGGTTTAACTAACTCTAACGTACCTATGCAAGGACTTGGACCATTATGACCTATATGGACTGGACTATACCTATGCAAGGATTTGGACCATTATGACCCATATGGACTGAACTATACCTATGCAAGGACTGGATTATATGGACTTACATAGACCTATACGAGGAATTGATCAAAATGACTCAAATTGACTATATTAATAACCATTAAACTTTGAATTGTAATATTTATAAATAATGCTTTGTTGACTTGATTTTGATTGATATTTAATTGTGATTAACAATATTTGATGTGATTGATGATATTTAGTTATAATTGATAATGCTTGATTTTGATTGATGATTTTGTGACGTGGAGTTTGAGCATATAGCGAGCATGACGGAAAGCTAATTTCAGTAAGAATTTTCTTACCTTACTCTTTAAATTTTTACTTTAAATCTTCTCTTCTTAGAAATTATTTTTATTAACTTTATTTTCAATATTTAGAATAAAAAAATTAGTATTTATTTTAGAAAGAAAACATTTTATGAGAATTAATTAATTAAATCTTGAGTTAAAGAAAAATTTTGTAATTTTAAGTATTTTTGGTTAATAATTATTCTCTTTTAATAAAACAAAATTTTTTAAAAGAAAATTATTTTATTTTTTTCCAACTTAACAACTAAAGATATTTGGAAATAATTGAGATTCCTAAATTTGATTTTGTTAAGATTTAATTTGAGAAAGATTATGTAAAGTTTTATATGAGAAAGTTTTTAGATATTTAAGGCTTAGAAACTCAATTTCAGTGAGATTTGAAAACTGTACCAAATTTATTTCTGTGGGACAGAAATTCAGAGAATTGAGAAAATATACAGTTTATTGAAATGATATTGTAAACCTTTAAGAGATTTAATAATTGAGTTTTTAAAAGCCTTAACCAACTAAATACGCGAGTAGTTCATGCATCATGAATCATTAAAGTGAAATAAAATGATATTGTCTGGGGACGGATTATAGAAACCGAGGATACATTAGAGGAGGCTTAATTACGAGCCTTGGGATGAGAGGGTGTGAAAGGGTGCTTCAGGGGACCTGGGGTAGCTCCCTAGTGTCAGGTACTTTCACAATAAAAACTTTCTCAATCTGACTAGTCTCTAAGTATTTCCATGCCAGTTGAGCTGTTCATATTATTATTATCCGGACTTATGGAACAGTGTAAACTCCTGGTTGGCCCAGTGTAAATTAAAATTTAAGGGCCTACATATATAGGTAAGTTATGATGAAGATATTGCATACATTCATGCATTCATAATTGATTGTGTATGTGATTGTGATTGATATTATTATGTATTGGTTTGTGAAAACCCTTTGTTGCTTATGTCTTAATCAATAATATTATATTCTGTTTCTCACTCCTTTCTCCGTGTCTTTGTTTCATATATTCTAAATTGATGGTTCAGAGGGAAGGATCGAAGAATTTCGGCAGTAGATATAGCATGTTCTAGAAAGGGAGCTCGGTATGAATACCGTGGTCCAATGAATAAATAATGTTAATAAGTAACTGCTTCTGGGCCATGGAGTTTCCTCTCTTTCTTATAATGTTTAATGTTTATTTTCTTCGGATGAATGTACAAATACTTTATAAAGTTTTAATAATATTTGTGAGGTATTTCAGAAATAATGTATATAATTTATTCCGATAGTTTCTTTTTAACAATCATATCTTTAAAAAAAATTATGAATTTTTCTAGAATTTATTAAGGTGTAACAGAGGGTGTTATATTTTTAATTAGGAAGGTAGCTAGATTGTTCTTTTCCTAATATTTGTTGCTTTATTTCTATATTAAGTCTTAATTCCAGTCATGCACCCCCCTTTTGTTGTGGTTTTTAGTGACTGGTAGCAGATGTAGATGGGCACAACAGAGGCGAGTACTAAATGAGGTCTAGACGAATCCAATGCCAAGGGAGGAACGATGTTGATAAATATGAATTGATGATTATTGTCGCAACCTGGTGCGCGACGGCGTGGCGAACAAGAGAGAAAAAATGAAACAGGGAGTCGCCACCAACGTTTTTATCCTTAGGAAAAACATTGGGAAAAAACTAAGTTCAGTAAAGCACTGGTTAAAAATTGAGATTCAAGTTCGAGAGTCGGTTACGAGTAGGGAAGGTATTAGCACCCCACATCGCCTGTCAAAAACAGTACCAAGATTGAAAAATGCGCAACCTGAATAGCCTTACAAAAGATGTTATATTTCTCCCCTTTTGTTGTTGTACTTTGTGTAAAAACAGAAGGAACAAATCGAACAGACATGGAGTGTAGGTTAACAGGACGTCGCGTCCAAATTAACCCTGGCTTTGGTATAAAACAGGAAAAAAAGAAGGATACTAACAAGACGTCACATCTAAATTAGTCATCCTCGAATCAAAATACAGGGTTAGAAACGGGAAGGGGATAAATAGGACGTCTAGTCCCAAGTACCCTGTTCCTTGTGGTGATGGCCTACCAAAGATAGGAGAAAATCAACAAGACGTCACGTCTAAATTGATTTTCATGGAATTTAATCAAAATATAGGAAGGGGATAAGCGAGACGTCTCGTCCCAAGTATCCCGTTCCTCATGGTGATGGTCTACTGGAAATAGGGGAAAATCAGCAAGACGTCACGTCTAAATTGATTTTTATGGAATTTAAACAAGATACGAGGTTAGAAACGGGAAGGGGGTAAACGGGACGTCTTGTCCCAAGTATCCCGTTCCTTGTGGTGATGGCCTACCAAAGATTGGAGAAAATCAACAAGACGTCACGTCTAAATTGATTTTCATGGAATTTAATCAAAATATGGGAAGGGGATAAGCGGGACGTCTCGTCTCAAGTATCCCGTTCCTTATGAATTATGGTGATGGTTTACTGAAATAAGGGAAAATCAACAAGACGTCTCGTCTAAATTGATCTCTTTTGGATAAAATGATTCTTTTTTTTATTTTTTTATTTTTTTAAAAAAGGTAAAAAAAAAGTAGTAAAAATTTATCAAAAAAAAAAAAAAACTAGACGAAGAATACGCGGACTTACTAAGGTAAAAAAAAAGGTAATGTTTTTTGGTTGAAGATAATGTTGAGTTGTTAAAATTTCAATTAGACGAAATTTTGAAAATAACAGAAAGAAAAAAACAGAAACTAAAAAGATAAAAAAAATCACATTTTGTCAAGCTTTGTTCGGGTGTCTTAAAAAAAATTACACTTTAACTATACAGTAAATGAATTATCGGGAAAAAGGAACAGTATACAGAGGAGGACTGATTCCTTGCGATAGGATTAATATTCTGGGCAATAAAATTATGATCGCAACTATCCCTCATACAATTTAAATTCGTACAGAAACAAAAACATACACTAACAACTTGCACAATAACGTTGGGCAATAGATGAACAAAAAAAGTAATATGAGCAGAAATAGTAACAGAGATAGAGTGAAGATTCAAACATACATCACAATATGCTACTGTAAAAACAAAATAATAACAACAATAGGCAACAGAATAGAGAGTCCAATACAACAATACTAATCTGATCCTTATACAAAAATTTAATATTTTGAAAAATAAACACTGTTTTCACAAAATATATAATGTTCTTGCTCACTGATTGAGTTCTTGCTCACTGTTGCTGTTTTGGCTGTTGCTGTTGCTGTTGCTGTTGTTGCTGTTACTGTTGCTGTTGCTGCTGTTGCTGTTGCTGTTGCTGTTGCTGCGAATTTCTACTGTCAAAAATCCGGAAGTGCCTTTCAAAACTCAAGAATGTTGAAATAATCTCCTCCCTATGAAATCTTTTCCAAACCTCTTAGAGAAAAAAATCCAACCCCCTACTCCTGTACAGATGGGTATTTATAATCTCTATTCCTTGCTCCTCTTGTTGTATAAAAAATCAGAAGTGGAAGCTCCACTTACTGCTTTAATGGAGGATGAAGAGGATACTATTATTCTGAGTGGTTTTTCTAGTTGGACCTCCACTCTTGTTAGTGGTCTTGAAGCTCCTGAAAATCCTCCAGAAAATCTGTTGTACTTCCTTTGTTTCTTGTTCTTTTTCCTTCATTAGAAATCCACCTGCTTGTAATCCCCCTCCTCTTCACGTTAGCTTTTTGTTCTTCCTCCTTCTGATCTTGAACCCTTTTCTATTTCTAACCTCCCTTCTCTTTCTCTCTCTTTTTTCTTTTTAAAACCGTGGCCTTCATGCTTCATCATTTCTCCCTTTTTTGCAATTTTAAATGCCCAACCATTTCCATATAGCCGTGAGCTTGTTGAGATAATGGACAATGGGTTTGATTAAAAAATTATGAGTGGAGTTGCAAGCTTTGGCCGTGGGAATTATTGAAGAGTGGATGGAAGCTTTATTGCAAATAAACAATTAAGCACATGGGAGCTTGAATAAATAATGCATTGGTTCCATTTTGCTAGTGTTTGGCCGTGGGAATCATAGCCTAGTGGAGTATGCACTTTTAAATTCAACACTTTGTATACCATTAATGCCAAAGTTTCCCTTAATTATTTACATTGTCCATTCTTTGCCATGTGCATGTGACCGTGAGCTCCTTCCAATGCATATACCTTCCATAATTTAATTAATACTACATGGAGCCTACCTTGCATATTTAATAAAAATTTTGGTCATTTCTCCTTCTTTCTTTGCCAAAACCGTCATGCTTCTCCTTGTGGTGGGTTCCATGATGTATTTTAACATTTCATTGCAAAATCAAACAAATTCCCTTACACCAAGGTCCTTATTCACGTTGAAACAAGAAATGGGGGCTGCACCTTAAATTGTTTAATTATTTGCCTTTGGTCCCATGTAGCTTGTCATGAATAATTGGACTTTTGACTTGGTCAAAATTTGGTAGTTTTGGTGCAAATTAAACATCATTGCCGTGAATGAGCTTTAGGAGAAATATAATAAAGCATTTGTTTGCATTTTTCAATTCTTCTTTGACCATGTTGGACCATGCTTTTGTATTTTTGACATTCATGCTTTCCACTGTAGTTTTAATCAATTCCCTTAGTGTGCATGACCCCTGAATTCACGTGAAAGAGGGAGAGGGAGGGCTGATTTTGCATTGAAAATTGATTGGCTTAGAGACTTTGACTTGGTCAAAATTGGTGGGCATTGGAAACTATGGCAATTTTGGTGATAAGTTCCATTCTCTTCATGATGGAACTTGCTTGCATATTTAAGGATAGATGCGTGCCAAATTTGAAACAGAGTCCAACATGAAAATTGTAGATCTTTCTCTTAGCTTTAATTTGATATATGGCACAAAAATTTTCATCAAGAAACGAGGGAGATATGGCCCATCTACCAAAACTGCTCCAGAGTGTGACGGAAATACATTTGCAAGCAAAATAAATTCACTGGGAAAAATGGGTGGAGAATTAGCTTTTGTGACCTTCATGAAGTTTGTAGATATCTTTGACGTGGAGCCACAGAAAAAAGAACGGGGTCATTTCAGTATCATATGAGGGAGATATGAATTTTTTCCTAAAGATGTGCAGAGCAGTCATGAAACTGGAACAAGTCTAGGAAGATTATTAAAACTGTACCAATTGGTAAGGATATAGCCTTCAAGGTCTTCACAAAAGTCGTAGACAATTTTGCTACGGAAATTTTGAGACCGGGTTTGCGCAAATCGAAGGTCGTATGAAGGAGTTATGAATTTCTAAGTGAACAATGCGCAGCAGAGAGTGCCCAAAGGATGGAACTATACCAATTGGCCGGACAAAAAGAGGTGTTCACAGATGCCCCTCTTTACTTCTTTTTCACAAGAGAAACACGAAGCTTCTGTGTTTCTGAAGTGAAAAAAGAAGTAAAGATATGAACACCGATGTAGGGGCCAAGTGGGGCCTCTTGATCGGTATGACGTCTGATGGTGCTGGCAATCACTAGTCAGTGTGACCTTTTTCTCTTTAAAGACGAGCATTTCTCACTTCTGTCTCTCTATTTTCTTTTTCTTCTTTTTCTCTCTCTCTCTCTTTTTTGTTTGTTTTTTTTTTGTTTTTTTTTGTTTTTTTTGTGTTTTTTTTTGTTTTTTTTTTAGGGATTCTTTTTTTGTGTTTTTCTTTTTGAATCGGCCGGAAAGGATTGTCTTCCAGTTAGTAGGAGGTGAGAGGATTAGGGTTGCCCCCCGGTAGACCTGAAATGTAAAGGTTGGGGTTGACCCTTAGTTGACAGGAAATGTAAAGATTGGGGTTGACCCTCGGTTGACAGGAAAGGTGAATATTGGGGGAGCTAACAGGACGTCTCGTCCGAATTAACTCACTGTTGGCACGAAATGTAAAGGTTGGGGTTGACCCTCGGTTGACAGGAAAGGTAAAGATTGGGGGAGCTAACAGGACGTCTTGTCTAAATTAACTCACTGTTGGCAGGAAATGTAAAGGTGGGGTTGACCCTCGGTTTGTAGACAGGTAAAAGGTGGGGGATTGCCCCTAGATTGACATGAAAAATAAATGTGGGGTGTGGCCCTTGGTTTGCAGAAAGATAAAAGGTGGGGGATTGCCCCTCGATTGACATGAAAAATAAATGTGGGGTGTGGCCCTTGGTTTGCAGAAAGGTAAAAGGTGGGGGATTGCCCCTTGGCTGACAGGAAAAATAAATGTGGGGTGTGGCCCTTGGTTTGCAGAAAGGTAAAAGGTAGGGGATTGCCCCTAGATTGACATGAAAAATAAATGTGGGGTGTGGCCCTTGGTTTGCAGAAAGGTAAAAGGTGGGGGATTGCCCCTTGGCTGACAGGAAAAATAAATGTGGGGTGTGGCCCTTGGTTTGCAGAAAGGTAAAAGGTAGGGGATTGCCCCTAGATTGACATGAAAAATAAATGTGGGGTGTGGCCCTTGGTTTGCAGAAAGGTAAAAGGTGGAGGATTGCCCCTCGATTGACATGAAGAATAAATGTGGGGTGTGGCCCTTGGTTTGCAGAAAGGTAAAAGGTGGGGGATTGCCCCTTGATTGACAGGAAAATAAATGTGGGGTGTGGCCCTTGGTTTGCAGAAAGGTAAAGGTGGGGGATTGCCCCTTGATTGACAGGAAAATAAATGTTGGGTGTGGCCCTTGGTTTGCAGAAGAGTAAAGGTGGGGATTGCCCCTTGACTGACAGGAAAATAAATGTGGGGTGTGGCCCTTGGTTTTCGGAAAGGTAAAGGTGGGGAATTGCCCCTTGACTGATAGGAAAAACCCGGGGGGATGCCCCAGTTTGACATGATTGGATGAAATCTTGGGGAACTGCCCTTTGAATGAAAGAACAAACCCAGGGAGATGCCCCAGTTTGGGTTGACCGGGAAGTGTAGTCCCACTGGGGAAGGATTTGGGAAGTGTCGGCTTTGGCGATTGTGATTTCACTGGGGATACCAATCTACTGATTTCTCTTGGGGAAAACTTCTGGTCCGGATCTTTGGTGTCAGGTTCTTCATTTCTGTGTGACGTAGTTCCATCACCCTTCAAAACAGATGGTTAGAAGCACGAGTAATCAAAAGAATTGACATTTCGAGCGACCTTTCCTGAGAGATAGGCTTTCAAGATAACTCATGGATGAGATAGAGACAAATTCTGTCTTCCAGGAACATAATTAACAGAATTGGTTATGCTTTCTCACTGGCCGGGTCTGACGCCAGGATACATTTCGTTTCACCACGACTTTTCATTTCATCACTTTTCATTTCAAAAATTTCCTCTTAAGAAAAACTTGTTCGTTTATAAGATTCAGCCGTAGACTCAGGGGAAGGAAAGGGAAAGCTTATTTTATTATTGAATATAAGTATGTACATTGGTAATGAAGGTAAAGGTTACAAAAACATATGTATAAACAATTAAAAGGTGGGAGAGAAAGAAGGCCTTTTAAACCCTCCAGCGACTCCTCGCGAGTGATAAGAATCCGGATCTTTCCTCACAACTTCGAGACCATCCTCTGATTTTACTTCTGGGAAATGATTTTGACAAAGATGCGCGTGCCTGACCAGTTTTCCTTCTCTGAAGAGTTCACGTCCTTACGCCTGAACTTGTGGCTTTTATTCTACCTGAGCCGCCCTTCCGGGTTTTCGACTCATCAAGCAGCTCTAATTTTTGCCTAGGCTGCCCCATGGGTTTTCAGTCTAGCGAGCACCTTTTTTTTGTTTTTTTTTGTTTTTTTTTAGGCAAAATATTTCTTCACCGCGTCGGCGTTCACAGGCATTGGTAGATCCTCTCCATCCACGTTGGTGAGGATTAGAGCTCCTCCAGAGAAAGCCTTCTTCACGATGTATGGTCCTTCGTAATTAGGTGTCCATTTCCCTCGGATGTCCTTTTGGATTGGCAAGATTTTCTTGAGGACTAGGTCTCCTTCTCGGAATTGTCAAGGTCGTACCTTCTTTTCAAACGCTCGTTTCATACGCTTTTGATACAGCTGACCATGACAAAGGGCCGCTAATCTCTTCCCATCAATCAGATTTAACTGGTCATGTCGAGTTTGGGTCCATTCAGCTTCCTTTAATTCCGCCTCCATTATCACGCGAAGAGAAGGGATCTCTACTTCGAAAGGCAGGACTGCCTCCATACCATAAACCAGGGAGAATGGAGTTGCCCCAGTTGAAGTTCAGACCGAGGTACGATACCCATGTAAAGCAAAGGGGAGCATTTCGCTCCAATCTCTGTAGGTCACAACCATTTTTTGTACGATCTTCTTGATGTTTTTATTGGCTGCCTCGACTGCCCCATTCATTTTAGGGCGATACGGGGAGGAATTATGATGGTGGATTTTGAAGTCTTCACAAAGTTCCTTCATCATTTTGTTATTCAAATTCATGCCATTATCAGTGATGATCTGACTCGGCAGACCGTACCGGCATATCAGTTCACGCTTGACAAATTTAACCACAACACTCCTTGTCACATTGGCGTACGAAGCAGCTTCTACCCATTTTGTGAAATAGTCAATAGCGACTAAAATGAAACGATGACCGTTAGAGGCTTTTGGCTCGATGGGTCCAATGACGTCCATACCCCACATTGAAAAGGGCCAGGGAGCTGACAAGACATTCAGGGAAGACGGGGAAGCGTGAATATGGTCCACGTATATCTGACATTTGTGACACTTATGAACATAGGCAAAACAGTCTGACTCCATGGTCATCCAGTAGTAACCAGCCCTCAAGATCTTTCTCGACATGGCGTGCCCATTGGTGTGAGTTCCAAAACATCCCTCGTGGACATCCCTCATGATTTTACTTGCCTCGTCGGTGTCGATGCAACGAAGAAGGACAGAGTCGTAGTTTCTCTTATAAAGCACATCACCGTTTAAGAAGAAACCCATGGTGAGCTGTCGCAGGGTTCTCTTATCATTCTCTGTAGCACCTTCGGGATATTCTTGATTTCGGACATACCTCTTGATATCGTAATACCAAGGCTTCCCATCTGACTCCCTTTCAATCATCTGGCAATATGCGGGTTCGTGGTGCCGCACTATTTCAATGAGAGGCATGTCGTAATCATTGCTCACCTTGAACATAGATGCTAGGGTAGCCAAAGCATCAGCCATTTGGTTGTCCTCCCGGGGAACATGGTGAAAAGAAACATCATCAAATTCCTTAATCAACTCCTTGATGCGAGTTTGATAGGGAATTAATTTGCTGTCTCTAGTCTCCCACTCTCCTTTTAGTTGGTGAATGACCAGGGCAGAATCCCCGTATACTTCCAATTTCTTCACTTTGGCATCCAATGCTGCTTGGATTCCCAGAGAACACGCCTCGTACTCAGCGATGTTATTGGTACAATCAAAACATAATCGAGCACAAACGGGGATAAGTTCTTTGTCAGGTGAAATGAGGATTGCTCCGATTCCGTGTCCTAATGCGTTAGAAGCACCATCAAACCTTAGGGTCCATTTATCCTTTTGGGCTCCTTCTTCATCAATCAGGGCCATGATATCTTCGTCCGGGAAGTCAAACTGCATGGGCTGATAATCTCTTATGGGTTGATGAGCTAGGTAGTCAGCCAGAACACTTCCTTTTATAGCCTTCTGAGTGACATAGACTATATCGTACTCAGTTAGCAGGACCTGCCATCGAGCAATCCTTCCGGTCAAGGCAGGTTTTTCAAAGATATATTTGACAGGGTCCATTTTGGAAACTAGCCAAGTAGTGTGGTTTATCATGTATTGTCTCAAACGTCGGGCTGCCCATGCTAACGCACAACAGGTCCTTTCCAGAGCAGAATACCTCATCTCGTAGTCAGTGAACTTCTTGCTTAGATAATAAATGGCATGCTCTTTCTTCCCAGTCTCATCATGTTGCCCCAACACACAACCCATGGATTCATCTAACACTGTAAGGTATAAAATGAGTGGTCTTCCCGGGGTAGGTGGGATCAAAACTGGCGGGTTCTGCAAGTACTGCTTTATCTTTTCAAAAGCCTTTTGACAATCCTCGTTCCATTGAACTGGTTGGTTCTTACGGAGCAATTTGAAAATTGGCTCGCATGTTGCCGTCAACTGTGAGATGAAGCGAGCGATGTAATTTAATCTCCCTAGGAAACCTCTAACTTCCTTTTCTGTACGGCGAGGAGGCATTTCAAGAATGGCTTTAACTTTGTCAGGGTCGACCTCTATGCCTCTCTTGCTTACTATGAATCCCAGCAATTTCCCGGATCTTGCGCCGAAGGTGCACTTGGCTGGGTTTAGCCTAAGCTTGAATTTCCTCAGCCTTTCGAAGAGTTTCCTTAGGTCTTCCATATGCCCTTCATCCGTTTTAGACTTGGCAATAATATCATCGACATAAACCTCTACCTCCTTGTGCATCATGTCATGGAAAAGGGTTACCATGGCCCTCTGGTAAGTTGCTCCGGCATTCTTTAGACCAAAAGACATCACCTTATAATAGAAGGTTCCCCACAAGGTGACAAATGTGGTTTTTTCCATATCCTCGGGCGCCATCTTAATTTGATTGTATCCGGAGAAACCGTCCATGAATGAAAAGATCGTATGTTGCGCGGTATTGTCAACCAGAACATCAATCTGAGGCAGGGGAAAATCATCCTTGGGGCTAGCCCTGTTCAAATCGTGATAGTCCACGCACATTCGTACTTTGCCATCCTTTTTTGGGACCGGGACGATATTTGCCACCCACTGTGGGTATTTTGCCACGGCTAAGAACCCGGCATCAAATTGCTTCTTGACTTCTTCCTTGATTTTCAAAAGCATCTCAGGTTTCATACGTCGCAGCTTCTGCTTTACTGGCAGACATTTGGGTTTTAATGGTAACCTATGTTCGACAATGCTATTGTCCAGTCCCGGCATATCTTGGTAAGACCAGGTGAAAACATCGCTGAACTCTCTCAACAACCCAATCAGTTCCTGCCTCTGTTCTTTACTTAACGAGGTACCAATTTTGACTTCCTTTTTAACTCCTCCAATTCCCAAATCGATAACCTCGGCTATCTCTAAGTAGGGCAGAATTTCCCTATCCTCTTGTTCCAATAACCGGGTTAACTCAGGTGAGGGATCGCAGTCTTCATCATATTCCTCATTGGCGCAATCAGTTAGACAGTCAAAATCGTGAAATAAGACCGAATTCTCACTATTCTCAGATGAATCGCTTTCGGATCTGCATTTTCAGTGTATCATAGCAAATGAAAAGGAAAACAAGCAAGAGAAAGGTTTAAATAATAGGTTACTAAACAGATCAAGCTATTTGGAAACTGACGGCATTTATTATTCAAACAAACGAACAAGTTTTTATTGTTACAAAATGAGATCCCGAAGCATAGCTAAAGGATCGAACAGAAAACATGATTACTTTGATGAAATGGTACAAATCGTGGGGAATTCTATGACCTCCCAGTTGTTCAGTTCCTGACCAGGTGAGCCAGCATACACAAATCCGGGGCCTTCATCAAGATCACTTTGGATCACGGCCACTTGATCTGGAAACATTACTCCGGCGCTCCTGAAGCTCTGGTAGAGGTCACAGATGGGGATTTTCACAGTGTTGAATGCATGCCCGGTATGACGAGTAATCCTCTTCCCTCTCCTCTCTTCTTCTACCCTTTTTTGGTCTTCAGTGGTAGGCTGGTATCCCAGGCCGTACCTATTTTTGTTCTCAGGGAGACAGACAGGTTGAATTCTTCCTTCTAGTTCTCTTCCGAGTCCTTTTCCCGGCTTATATCCTTCTCGTAGCATGGTTTTTGCTACTGCTAGCGGTACCTTTGGGAAAGGCATGCTTGTGGCGTTGGCTATCTCCAAAGCCTGGAATGATGTCTCGAGGGCTTCCTCGGCTGCCTCTACATAGGGGGTAGTGACTGGCTTACTGACCAGAAGATCCTCCTCTCCAGAAACGATTACCAGTCTGTTATCAACGATAAACTTTAGTTTCTGGTGTAAAGTGGAAGGAACTACCCCTGCTGAATGGATCCATGGCCTCCCTAACAAGCAACTATAGGCGGGCATGATATCCATTACTTGGAAGAGAACTTGAAAGATATGGGGTCCAACTTGTATGGGTAGCTCAACTTCGCCTATGACCTCCCGTCGGGTCCCATCAAAAGCTCTTACTATCATGGAGCTCGGTCTCATGCATGCCCCATCTATGGGTAGTTTAGCTAATGTAGACTTGGGCATCACATTTAAGGATGATCCATTATCGACGAGCACTTTTGCCATAATATGGTCTTGACACTTCACAGAGATGTGGAGAGCTTTGTTGTGTCCTTTCCCTTCCACCGGCACCTCGTCATCCGTGAAAGTCAGATAGTTACTGGCCACTATATGTCCGACAATACCTTGGAACTTATCAACAGGCAAGTCATGTTTCACGTGTGCCTCACTTAGCACCTTTATCAGCGCGTTCCGATATGATTCAGAACTTGTCAGCAGAGATAATAAGGAGATCTTGGCGGGGGTATAGTTCAACTGATCCAATACTTGGTAATCGCTGTGGCGGATAAATTTTAAGAACTCCTTAGTCTCCTCTTCTGGCACAACCTTCTTTGCTTCGCCAGCGATCCCAATCTTCCCGGTTTTGCCTTCCGCGGCAGTCTTGTCTTGCTTTGGCTCTGAAGGTGCATACACTCTCCCACTTCGGGTCATTCCGCCTACACCGGCGATGTTGGTAACCAACAAAGCAGGCGCCGGATCAATTATTACAGGGTTGGAAACGACTATGTCCGTGTTATACTTCCAAGGCACGGCGTGGGAGTTGTCATACGGGAATGGAGCAGGTGGCCGTGCCGTAATAGTAGTTCTGGCAGGGGTCTGCGTTAGCGACGCGTTTTTACTATAAAATATGACCAGGGGTTTTGGGGCCCGAGGTCCAGTCTGTCCCTGTATCATATTTACCTCATCGCCATGGCGCTTGCAGACTCGTATAGTGTGACTGTCCATAAACCTTTGGAGAGTTTTTCGAAACTCTTGCTGCTTTGTCGATTGGGCATCATCGAAGTCTTCATCCCATTTGTCCTTCACTAACCTTACCTCAAACATAAGGGAGTGAATTCCTTTTAGAGGCATCTGAATGTCCTCAACATTGGACGTATACTCCACATCTTCCCCGATAGCATTGACCCCGGGCCCTTCATGATTAGGCAGAGGGTTTGTTGTCACATTTGGACTTCCTTCTCGGAAGCTTATCCAATCTGCCTGAATCAGGTCCCTTACTTTATATTTCAAAGCCAGACAATTTTCAGTAGAATGGCCTGGTGCACCCGCATGATAATCGCATCGGGCATTAGGGTCATACCCCCTAGGATAAGGTGGCTGTAGTGGCCTCAAGGGACAGGGTACTACTAGAGTTTTTTCAATGAGGTGAGGCAAGAGTTCGGTATAGGACATTGGGATGGGATCGAACTGGGGTGGAGCACGGTCATTGTTCCTTCTTTGGATATTTGGCGGTGGGTTGGCTTGTGGTGCTTGGTGTGGTATCTGTGGTGGCGCAGGCGGCCGTACAATGGTTGGTCTGAATTGTGGTGGATTAAGGTTTGGAATGGCTGCCACATACGGGTGTGACACACCGGGATATACTGGTGAAAGGCTAACTGGGGTAGGTGGCCCTGCCAGGTTCCTTCTCTGGTTGTGAGAGACCAAGTTGGTCTCCCCTTCTCTTCTCCTGTTTTCTCCAAGTATAGGTCTCCTTGCAGCTCCCATCCTAGATGGACTTCGGACTATCCTGCCGGTCCTTAGCCCATTTTCTATCCTTTCTCCAATAGTGACAATATCAGAGAAATGGGACGAGACACTTCCAATCATCTTCTCATAGAAAGGAGTTTGAAGTGTATCTATGAACATAGTGATCACCTCCTTTTCAGATAGAGGTGGGTCAACCTGTGCCGCCACTTCGCGCCACCTTTGGGCGTACTCCTTGAACGTCTCGTTATCTTTCTTAGTCATGTTCTGCAATTGTCCCCTATCCGGGGCCATGTCCAGGTTATATTTGTATTGTTGCATGAACGAGTCTGCTAGGTCTTTCCAGCAGCGTATACGAGAGCGCTCTAGATGATTGTACCATGTCAGGGGAGCCCCAACCAGGCTATCCTGAAAACAATGAATCAGCAGAGGGTCATTTGACGCATGCGAAGCCATCTTACGGCAGTACATGGTTAGATGATTCTTTGGGCATGTCAACCCTCTGTATTTGTCAAAATCGGGCGTCTTGAATTTAGGAGGTATGACGACATCAGGGATTAGGCAAAGTTCAGCAGCAGTGCCTGTCCCAAATTTACTTATTCCTTCCATCTCCCTTAAACGCCTTTCCAAGAATTCCAACCTCTCTTCCTGGGTGGTAGCCACAGCACTCGGACCGGCAGTAGTGTGTTGACCAAACTTCCCATATTGCTGGTAGGAATGAAACAGGTCAGTGTTTGGTATGAAGGTATCCAGTTTGGCAGTGGTTCGGGGTATATGAATGGTATGAGCAGGCTGCGCTTGGGCGGCTTGTGTTTGGGCGGCTTGAGTATGAGTGGGTGGCATCTGGGTGGCTTGTGCTTGGGTAAGTGGGTCATTTGGTTGATTAGTGTTAGGCTGGGCAGTGATGGGAACTTGGTCTTGGTGGCAAGGTTCTTCCTGGAGTGGTGGGAAATATCCGTGCGGTAAACCATACGGGGGAAAGGGAATAACATTGCCTTCCTCATCCACAAAGGTATGTTGTTGTGTGTTTGCAGGATTTGGTCTCCTTATACGAACAACGAGGGGAGGTGCGGTGGTCCTGGGGTCAGATCCTGTAGCCGGATCTTGACCGTGATGAGAGGTGGGTGGTTGTTGCCGGGCGTCTTCAACCCCTGCAGAAGATCCCCCTTCTGTGACTCTCCTTTCCAGGAGCTTGGCCATCTCGGCCATCTGTTCCTTGACCTGGGCGAGCTCAGCCTTCAAATTCTCATTTTCTTGTTCTATGTCAGCCATGAGTTTCTTCCTGAGCCTGGTCCCGTAAGAATGTTTACCCGTAATGTCTTTAGAAAGAAACACAAAAGAAAATTTAGAAAAGATAAGCGAATTAAAGAAAAAATTAAGTGAAACGAGATTACGCGGGAAGCAATGTTGGAACTTGACGGATCCTTCGACTGTTCCTCAGAACGTCACGTTCAAGAGTACTAAGTAAATCATTGAATGGAAATTAACATGAGATAGTTGTGAAGACAAAGGAATCCATTATTTCGAAAAGAGTACATTATTGCCATAAAGTGCCAAGTTACAAAGCGGGAAAATAAATCAGCCATCCCTAGCTCGGGCAATCATTTCCCTCATTTTACAAATTCGTCCTCTGCAGTATTCTAAGAACGTTGCAATTTCCCTAGGAGTGTTGACAGGGTTAGCAATTCCTTCCGCTTGTTTGAGTAAAAACGGGAGATCTTCTAGAGCTCCATTGGCCAGGTACGCCAGCTTAGCAAAGCGATCCATCCACAAGTGAATAGTTTCATTTTGTTCAGCTTCTAAGAGGCGTATGGTCTCTTGACAATCTTGCTCAATGTTTATGGCGCGTTGTCGTTCCCTACTTATCTCTTGCTCGCAAGCCTTTACCACTTCATTGAGCTGTTGTTCCAATTTGTGGACTTGTGTCTGTAGGAGCTCTTTTTGTACCATGCTATTCTGCTTATTTTCTTTCGATTGTGCCAGCATATCCTTCAGAAAACGTTTCTCAGCCAGGATGGTATCATTTTGCTTGTTCTTCATTTTTAGTTGAGAATTGGCCGCTTGAAGACATTGGTCTTGTTTTATCATGTAGCTCTCATCAATCTTTCGTTTCTTCCTAATCTCTTCAATAGCTTGCTTGTTCTCCAGGTTCTCCCTTTTCTGAAGGGTGTATTCTTGCTGACATCTCAATAAGTCTTCCTCTAGCTTCTTGTTCCTGGTAGTTAACTCTTCTATTTTGGTCTTTAGCGCCTTGGTTGCTTCATCCTCCGCAACAAGTGATGGAGCAGGAGGATTTTCCTGGAGATGAGGGGGACTCCTGAAGGGTAATTTAACAATAGAGACCCTATTCAAGATCCACTCATAATATTCTCCTCTGACAGCATGGCTTCGGGCCCCCAGCTCTCTTCCCTTTCGGTGGACTTTCTTCCATGCATTTGCTATATCCCGAATGACAAGGACACAGCTTTCTTTCGAGTAATATGAGATGAAAGGAATGAGAGACTCTTCATCAGGTGGTCCAAGCAAAGGATAAGCTAGCTGATGCTTGGCTATGATGGGATTATAGTTGATACATCCTTGCGTACCAATAAGGGGAACATTTGGGTAATTTCCACAGTGATGCACAATCGATTCAACTTCCAACCATTGGGGATACCACCTAACTTTCTCAGCTGTGAGCCTTATGAGGTGATTGGCCCACTCGCGCCCACTTTTCACTGTTAACTGACATAGCTTCAGATCAGAAACCGGACATTCGGCCCTACAAACTTGGTGGAAAACGTGTGATGTGAGCCATACATACAAAACAGGTAGACAACAAACCACCCTTTTTCCACCTTGTGTGTGACAGAAATCCATGGTGCAGTATACATTTGCCAACACAGCCGTGACAGGATTCTCAAGCCTGTGCTTGCGAGCTAGGAATACGACAATAGCATCATAATCCACATAGTTATCAATGTTGGGGAACAAAATAACACCATAGATGGTAATAGCTAAAGCATCCATAAAGGCTTCCCAATCTTCTTTTTCTGCCAGGACCTGCATATGTTTCTCGAGAAATTCTCGAGTGAATCCGGGGATCTGATTTCTATTTAGTTGTGCATCCCTTAAGGTGTCGGGACGGATCTTCAGGACACGGGCGATGGAAGCAATAGTTGCATGATGGTCAAGATGACGATAAGGTATCTGTCCTTCCAAAGGCATCCCCAAGATCTGTTCAAATTCTTCAATGGATGGGGCCAACTGAAAGTCTCTAAATGTGAAACACCTGAGAGGTGGGTCATAGAATTGTGCTAAGGCAGTGATCGCCTCAGTTTGCACTTCCACTTCTAACAACTTCAGAATCCTTCCATACTTTCTTGTAAAAGCCATTTTCTGTGTCAGGTTTAATTTTCTCCCCATTGTTTGCAGACTACCCATGTCAATCTTCTTGGCCTTAAGGTGCAATACTTTCCTCAACTCGGTCACATTTGTGTCACAACTATCAGATCTCATGTTAATTTCCATATTGCTCAAAGGTACCCGCTAAATTCCAAACAGCTTCCTGCAAGAGCAAAGAGAGAGAAAAAGAAGTCAGTTACTGCTAATGTTTTGTGAACCACTACTTCTTCATTAATTTATTGGAAAACATTTTCAGTTTGAGAAGTAGCGGTCGGCAAAACTCATGTGAAACTAAAGTCGTACGGGTTATGGATCTTCCCAACGTCATCAATATCTGCTTGAATAGAATTTTGTTTTCATTTTGACGATTGGGAAGATCTATAACCCAGGACTCATAAGTACACAAAAAGTGAGGGAACTGCTTATTTGTTAAAGGATTACTATTTTTTAAAAAGAAAAATGATTCACCCTTTGTTTGGAATAAAGTAACCCTTTGAACACGTAAGCAGTTCATCAATTTTGGATTTAAAGGGAAAGCGAGAATGAGATAAGGTATAGTAAAGTCCGCCCTTTTGTGCCTTAAGCCAGGTTTTTTTCTGAAAGTCTTTTCTGGGACCTATAGCTTATCTAACAGTGGATTTCTCACATTGGGTGGCTTCCGCTAGACATCTAGAAGGTCACCAGAGCCAAGATCCTAATCATGACAGGGACGCAAACAGTGAGGAATTCACTAAGTGCGTATATCATGAGAGGTCGAACTCTGGTTAAGGTTCTCACGAATACCGGATAGGAAGTACATCCCATACGATTCCGTTACCAACCCCTCCTAACTTAAGCTTCATTTGGGGCCCGGGTATAGGGCGCCACTCATAAGTGTGTGCAAATAATTGTGAGTGTAGTGTGTGGAAGGGCAGTCCATACCTTATACCTTACCCATTCTGCACAAAGAACAAACACAGAGCAAATATACAAAGTCGTCTACCCTAGGGTTCAATGTTTGCGGAAAAGTAACATGGTCTCCTACCCTAGGGTTCAATAAACATGCAAAATATAGACAACGAAACAAATAACAAGACGATTAAAACAAGAACAAACATTCACAACAATCAATAGAAAATAAGACAATGGGAAAAAATCCAAGCTAACATAGGTTATATAAAAAAGAACATGCGCTTTCAATCAAGCTGGCCTGACTCTCTTGAGTGTCCCCAGTGGAGTCGCCATCTGTCGCAACCTGGTGCGCGACGGCGTGGCGAACAAGAGAGAAAAAATGAAACAGGGAGTCGTCACCAACGTTTTTATCCTTAGGAAAAACATTGGGAAAAAACTAAGTTCAGTAAAGCACTGGTTAAAAATTGAGATTCAAGTTCGGGAGTCGGTTACGAGTAGGGAAGGTATTAGCACCCTACATCGCCTGTCAAAAACAGTACCAAGATTGAAAAATGCGCAACCTGAATAGCCTTACAAAAGATGTTATATTTCTCCCCTTTTGTTGTTGTACTTTGTGTAAAAACAGAAGGAACAAATCAAACAGACATGGAGTGTAGGTTAACAGGACGTCGCGTCCAAATTAACCCTGGCTTTGGTATAAAACAGGAAAAAAAGAAGGATACTAACAAGACGTCACATCTAAATTAGTCATCCTCGAATCAAAATACAGGGTTAGAAACGGGAAGGGGATAAATAGGACGTCTAGTCCCAAGTACCCTGTTCCTTGTGGTGATGGCCTACCAAAGATAGGAGAAAATCAACAAGACGTCACGTCTAAATTGATTTTCATGGAATTTAATCAAAATATAGGAAGGGGATAAGCGAGACGTCTCGTCCCAAGTATCCCGTTCCTCATGGTGATGGTCTACTGGAAATAGGGGAAAATCAGCAAGACGTCACGTCTAAATTGATTTTTATGGAATTTAAACAAGATACGAGGTTAGAAACGGGAAGGGGGTAAACGGGACGTCTTGTCCCAAGTATCCCGTTCCTTGTGGTGATGGCCTACCAAAGATTAGAGAAAATCAACAAGACGTCACGTCTAAATTGATTTTCATGGAATTTAATCAAAATATGGGAAGGGGATAAGCGGGACGTCTCGTCTCAAGTATCCCGTTCCTTATGAATTATGGTGATGGTTTACTGAAATAAGGGAAAATCAACAAGACGTCTCGTCTAAATTGATCTCTTTTGGATAAAATGATTCTTTTTTTTATTTTTTTATTTTTTTAAAAAAGGTAAAAAAAAAGTAGTAAAAATTTATCAAAAAAAAAAACTAGACGAAGAATACGCGGACTTACTAAGGTAAAAAAAAAGGTAATGTTTTTTGGTTGAAGATAATGTTGAGTTGTTAAAATTTCAATTAGACGAAATTTTGAAAATAACAGAAAGAAAAAAACAGAAACTAAAAAGATAAAAAAAATCACATTTTGTCAAGCTTTGTTCGGGTGTCTTAAAAAAAATTACACTTTAACTATACAGTAAATGAATTATCGGGAAAAAGGAACAGTATACAGAGGAGGACTGATTCCTTGCGATAGGATTAATATTCTGGGCAATAAAATTATGATCGCAACTATCCCTCATACAATTTAAATTCGTACAGAAACAAAAACATACACTAACAACTTGCACAATAACGTTGGGCAATAGATGAACAAAAAAAGTAACATGAGCAGAAATAGTAACAGAGATAGAGTGAAGATTCAAACATACATCACAATATGCTACTGTAAAAACCAAATAATAACAACAATAGGCAACAGAATAGAGAGTCCAATACAACAATACTAATCTGATCCTTATACAAAAATTTAATATTTTGAAAAATAAACACTGTTTTCACAAAATATATAATGTTCTTGCTCACTGATTGAGTTCTTGCTCACTGTTGCTGTTTTGGCTGTTGCTGTTCCTGTTGCTGTTGTTGCTGTTACTGTTGCTGTTGCTGCTGTTGCTGTTGCTGTTGCTGTTGCTGCGAATTTCTACTGTCAAAAATCCGGAAGTGCCTTTCAAAACTCAAGAATGTTGAAATAATCTCCTCCCTATGAAATCTTTTCCAAACCTCTTAGAGAAAAAAATCCAACCCCCTACTCCTGTACAGATGGGTATTTATAATCTCTATTCCTTGCTCCTCTTGTTGTATAAAAAATCAGAAGTGGAAGCTCCACTTACTGCTTTAATGGAGGATGAAGAGGATACTATTATTCTGAGTGGTTCTTCTAGTTGGACCTCCACTCTTGTTAGTGGTCTTGAAGCTCCTGAAAATCCTCCAGAAAATCTGTTGTACTTCCTTTGTTTCTTGTTCTTTTTCCTTCATTAGAAATCCACCTGCTTGTAATCCCCCTCCTCTTCACGTTAGCTTTTTGTTCTTCCTCCTTCTGATCTTGAACCCTTTTCTATTTCTAACCTCCCTTCTCTTTCTCTCTCTTTTTTCTTTTTAAAACCGTGGCCTTCATGCTTCATCATTTCTCCCTTTTTTGCAATTTTAAATGCCCAACCATTTCCATATAGCCGTGAGCTTGTTGAGATAATGGACAATGGGTTTGATTAAAAAATTATGAGTGGAGTTGCAAGCTTTGGCCGTGGGAATTATTGAAGAGTGGATGGAAGCTTTATTGCAAATAAACAATTAAGCACATGGGAGCTTGAATAAATAATGCATTGGTTCCATTTTGCTAGTGTTTGGCCGTGGGAATCATAGCCTAGTGGAGCATGCACTTTTAAATTCAACACTTTGTATACCATTAATGCCAAAGTTTCCCTTAATTATTTACATTGTCCATTCTTTGCCATGTGCATGTGACCGTGAGCTCCTTCCAATGCATATACCTTCCATAATTTAATTAATACTACATGGAGCCTACCTTGCATATTTAATAAAAATTTTGGTCATTTCTCCTTCTTTCTTTGCCAAAACCGTCATGCTTCTCCTTGTGGTGGGTTCCATGATGTATTTTAACATTTCATTGCAAAATCAAACAAATTCCCTTACACCAAGGTCCTTATTCACGTTGAAACAAGAAATGGGGGCTGCACCTTAAATTGTTTAATTATTTGCCTTTGGTCCCATGTAGCTTGTCATGAATAATTGGACTTTTGACTTGGTCAAAATTTGGTAGTTTTGGTGCAAATTAAACATCATTGCCGTGAATGAGCTTTAGGAGAAATATAATAAAGCATTTGTTTGCATTTTTCAATTCTTCTTTGACCATGTTGGACCATGCTTTTGTATTTTTGACATTCATGCTTTCCACTGTAGTTTTAATCAATTCCCTTAGTGTGCATGACCCCTGAATTCACGTGAAAGAGGGAGAGGGAGGGCTGATTTTGCATTGAAAATTGATTGGCTTAGAGACTTTGACTTGGTCAAAATTGGTGGGCATTGGAAACTATGGCAATTTTGGTGATAAGTTCCATTCTCTTCATGACGGAACTTGCTTGCATATTTAAGGATAGATGCGTGCCAAATTTGAAACAGAGTCCAACATGAAAATTGTAGATCTTTCTCTTAGCTTTAATTTGATATATGGCACAAAAATTTTCATCAAGAAACGAGGGAGATATGGCCCATCTACCAAAACTGCTCCAGAGTGTGACAGAAATACATTTGCAAGCAAAATAAATTCACTGGGAAAAATGGGTGAAGAATTAGCTTTTGTGACCTTCATGAAGTTTGTAGATATCTTTGACGTGGAGCCACAGAAAAAAGAACGGGGTCATTTCAGTATCATATGAGGGAGATATGAATTTTTTCCTAAAGATGTGCAGAGCAGTCATGAAACTGGAACAAGTCTAGGAAGATTATTAAAACTGTACCAATTGGTAAGGATATAGCCTTCAAGGTCTTCACAAAAGTCGTAGACAATTTTGCTACGGAAATTTTGAGACTGGGTTTGCGCAAATCGAAGGTCGTATGAAGGAGTTATGAATTTCTAAGTGAACAATGCGCAGCAGAGAGTGCCCAAAGGATGGAACTATACCAATTGGCCGGACAAAAAGAGGTGTTCACAATTATGATTAAGTTCATTTATACATGTGTATGTTAAATGATAAGTAGATTATTTTTGAATATGAATATATATGTATGTGTGTGTGTTGTTGTTTGATAATTAGACTTGTGGTGCTGTTAGATTTGAGAAATTGGTTGTGGTGTGATGATGATGTTTAATATTTTCATGGGTGATGGATTGATGATGATGGAAAAGGATTTGGGCTATGAGCGTATGAATTGAAAGCATTTACTAGGCACATGATGTTATAACTTTAGGTGTTATATTGTTTTCATCTGGCATGGAGCCATTGTTGTTGGATCTTGATGATTGATATGAGCAGGTGACATGTGTAGATATAGTTGTTGCAATGTGATTGTGTTGAATGTGATAATGAGTTGATTGATTGTTAAGGATAGGTGAATTGTCATTGAAAACAAAGTATATTGCATAATGGACGATTTAATAGAGAAGTAAGCAGCTAAAAGAGTGATTTTTCGATCCGATGGGTTTTGGGACCCCCCGAAAGGGACCAATAGGTTCCCTACAACATTAAGAACTTGTATGTGTAGGCCTTGATGAGTTTAGAGTCCATTTGATAGATTTTGTGCATTAGTTTACATTACTTTTAGTTTAAATGTATTTTTCCGCATATCTTGAGCATATGTTGGAATTTTGGTGAACGGAGAATGCCAACAGCTCCGGAATGGGGAAAACATAGTGCCCATGAAGTTTTGTAGCGATCGGAGTTGAAACGGACAAAATAGGTAAGTTAGAAGTTGATTTATGGGTTAAAAGCTGTCAAATTCGCTCAAGCGAGCGTCTTTATATGAGTTTGGGGTGTATTCTGGATAAATCTCGTTCAAGCGAGCATAAATTCGCTCAAGCGAGTGTCATTTTTGCTCAAGCAAATTGACCAAGGTCTAATATTGTCAAATTCTCACTCAAGTGAGAGCTTGAGCAAAAATCTCGCTTAAGCAAGCAAAATCTAGCTCAAGAAAGCTGATTTAGCCATTGCTTTCTTCATGAAATTTGTAGAGGATTTTGTCACTGTCATTTTGATACCTAATTTGCAACAATCGGAGGTTGGTATCCAGAGTTATGCCCAAAATACTAAAGGGTATTCAGGCTGAAAATTTCAGCAAGGCTGATTTTATAAATTTAGGAATTAGGAAGTCTTATGGGCATAATTGGCCCTTGACTTTTTCATAACAATTGTAGGTATTTAAATTACAGAGGTGTACCATCTAAGCTCATCTCAACTGGAGTTGTGTAACTCCGATTTGACTTAAATTACCGAGCAGTGCGCAAGGAGTTAGCATGTTGAAAAATTTTCTTTGAGCAGTTTTGGGCTCCCAAGCCTAAGATACATTATTAGGGACTCATAAAGCCATGTGGGGACATTCTAGGATGGATGTATATATTTTTGAAAAATTTCCCCTGTATTTTTATCAATTGGTGTAACATTTTATGTTTAATTGACTTTAATTGACTTTAATTGTATGTTTAGGGTCTAATAATTAAGCGGGATGGTACATATGTTGTAGAGACCAGTGCCCGGTGATGGAGAAGCAATGACAAGGAGGGAGACTTGCTTGTTGATGTATACATGTAATTAGTTATGCATACATATGTGATAGTTTGGAGAACAGACTTAGAATGGGGGTTGAATAAGTCTGTTCACTTTTTCAAACCAAAAAATGATATTTACATAAAAGAGCGTTTTGCATGGCGGAGCAGACTTTTGCAAATCCGAGAAGATGGGCGTGAGAGCATCAGATTCTTGTTAAAGATAAGGAAAGAAACAACACATAAAAGATTTATACTGGTTAACTTTCAACACAAGCTACATCCAGTACCTTCAGACTTGAAGGGTTTTTCCACTACGTAAAATTATCTCTTTTACATAAACAGCACAGACCTTGCCCTTGAGTATTGTTGAATCCAGCCACTTCTGGCTTAAGCATTTCATATGCCTTTGAGTATTCTTGACACCAGCCACTCCTGATCAAAACTAAGTATTCTTTTGCAGCATCCACTCTAGGGGCAAACCCAAGTATTCTTTCACAAACTACTTCTTGCTTAAACCCAAGTATTCTTTCCAAAACCTCTTCAAGCCAATAGTGTTTTCCAATAGGTCTACCAGACCTGTGCTTATAAAGGATTGAAAGAATTTGAACTGCAAGAGTAATAAGCCTTCTGATTTAGCTGAGCTAAGTGATGAGTGTGGTTAACAGACTTCATAAATGAAGAGAGGCTTATTTAAATAGAAAACTTAGTACATGTAAATGATGTAAGAAAAGTGAAGTACATACTAAGTTTGAAAGCTTAGTCAAAGACAATAATCCTATAGAGGAGTTGAATTGATTTCGTGTCTCTGACTTGGGTACCATGGCTTCTGAAAATATTGGATTGATATGCACATAGTGAGCTTTCCTTTTCTCTAATGACATTTTCTGATTTTATTTCTTCTTTTGTTGACATATGCAATTTTTATTCTCTTTTTCTTTTCTCTCTATCTTTTTAATCATAAGCAGACTCCCATTTCTTCTTTTTGTTTTCTCTCATTTTCTTTCATGGTCTCACATCTTCTCTCTTTTGATCTTTCTTGATCTTATCATTTTCTCTCTTTCTCTTTCTCTCTCTCTCATTCTATAGAGATAAGGGTTGCAATTTATATGATTTGTCTTCCAGAAGTGCAACTAAGAGAGAGAGAGAGAGAGATCCGTTGGATGACTGTTGAGGAATAATACATCCAAAGCAAATTGGTTTTTCCTTAACGAATAAGAGCCTTTTGGGTTAGAGAAAGTCATTCTGCACATTGAGCATAGAGCAGAGAGCTTTTAAAAGATTTGTGCAGATAGAGTCAGAGAGGGATAATGTAATTTTCACAAAGATGGGTTACTCCTTATTTAGAGGATTACAGAGAGTTGGTGAAGTTGCTTAGACACTTTCCTTGTTGAAATAATCTTTCATGATGAGAAGGAAAGATGCTTAGTGAGTCATCATGCTGAGGACCATACTTTTCTCGTTCAAGGAGGACTTTGAAAGTAATTTAGGGTGTGGTGATCATAAGGTGTTGATGATGAGACTTAAAATAAAGAGCAATCAGATTCTTGCTTGAGATGTTACAGGAGCTCTGAAGCAGCTATAGGGTTGATGAAGCCTGAGGATAAAGTCTGGTTGATGATGGTTGCCTTGAGGAGAGGACTCTTCCACATACTTGATGCGTGTAGTATGGCTTTAACAGGTCTGAGTCTGGTACAAGTCTAGATGAGCTTTTTTCATCGGGTAGCATTCCCAGAACTTGTTTCCTTCTTTGATGCATCCTCTTCTTTGTTTTGACTTACCAGACTTGTGCTATGCAGGATCTCCTATTTTGTTTTATAACCTATGCTTTGTATCCTTAAACACTTAGATATACTATCGAATGTTAACAAAACATGACTTCATTAAATTAAAGTGCTTAATGTTGGTTATCAACAAATCCAAGATTTCTTCAAAGTCTTCTTGGCTCTAACAATATGTATTATGTTTTGAATTGTTTAGTATCATGTATATGATTTGGTAACTATGTGAGTATGTACATGCTGAGCGATGTTTCATGTTTTGTGGACCATGTGCATAGTTGTGTTGATGATGGAATTGCGATGTGAAAGGCCAGGGTGATGGACATATATATATATATATATATATGTGTGTGTGTGTGTGTGTGTGTGTGTGTATGCACATGTGATAGTGTGGTGTGAATTATTATGAGTAATGATATGTATATTATATGTGATGATGGACACTGATAGTACTATAGTGATGATCGTGATAATAATTATGTTGATTAACACCTAACATAGAGCCATTGAGGTGATTATATCTGAATGCTAGGTGATGTTTTAATTCTTTATGGCATGGAGCCATTTGTTGTATGTTGTGTGCATATTGACAGGTTTTATGGATTTCTATGGCACTGAGCTAAAAATTATGATTGATGTATGAATTGTATGTGTATAGTTGATGACATGTTAATGTTGGTATTAGCCATGTGAAACTAGATGGTATTATAGAGAAGTATGTGCTTTTTAGCCAATTGATAAGGTGAAATGGAGTGTCTGTAGGATCCAGAATCCCTAAAGGGTACCAATAGAACCTTAGTGATATTTTAATATGGTTGTATAGGAAGAGTAAGGTGTAAGTTGAAATTTAAGTGATTTAAGAGGTGTTGTTGCATGAAACTGAGTTAATTGCATTTTTATGCATATCTTAATCATACAAAGGAATTTTTCAATACGGACTGCGCTAACAGGTTCGGAATGGGGGAAATATAGTTTCCATGGAGTTTCTTAGCAATCGAAGTTGAAACGGGCAAGTTAAGTAGGGCAGAAGTTAGTCCAAGTACCAAGTTTTGCAGAATTCCTGCATTATGATATGGTCTAATCGATTACAGCATTCCCTGTAATTGATTAGCACCATTTTGTGGTCTGATGTAATCGATTACAGCTTATCCTATAATTGATTAGCTGCTTTATGTGATCCTTGTAATCGATTACCAGCTTGGCGTAATCGATTACTAGGTTTAGCCTAATTGATTACTATCCATTGTAATCGATTAACATCATTTTATGAGTCCAGTAATCCATTACCAGCCTGGGGTAATCAATTACGAGAGCCTGGAATAAAGGGTTTAAGTGGTTTCTGAGTAACGTAGCCTTTAGATTCCTATTGTTTATTGTCGAAGATGTTTCCGATGTGAAAAATTCACCCTGATTTTATCAGACCCCAGGATAAACCTCATGAATCGCTAAGGGACGTTATAGTCCCCATTGGTATATGACACACAAAACACAATTGTTGTGAAAACAGTGTGTCAAGTCATGCCGACATTGGGGGCATAGTAGTGAGAGTGCTCGTGTGAACTTCCATAGAGATAAGTCTATTTTAACTCATAATCAAAGTTTATACACTGCAAAAGGTACGTTTTAAACAATTAATTAATTTTTTAAAATATATTATAATATTTTATTTATTAAAACATCTACTTAATGTAAATTAAAAATGTATTTTTTATCAAATCAAAGTTATTTGTTTTTTAGAGGAGGTGTAATACTCGGAACTTTCTTTCTCTTTTTCGACTCTTTTATCGTTAAATCATTTTCTCAATCAAAAAATATATTTAATGATATAAATATATTAATAATATATAGGATTTTATTTATTTTATAGATTCGTAGACGAATGCAAAATCCGGTGAGGTGTCTAAATCTCATTAAAATGACAGATAATGAATTAATTATATTTGAAATCTAACAAAGCATTACAAAGATGATGTATTAGTATGTTCCATGTTCATACCGAAAGGTCAAAAGATTGCCACAAATGTTATTATTGTTAAAGATCTTCCCTTAAACGGGGGTTTAGTAAACATAAATATATTCGTTGGTTATTAATATTAAAAATTAAAAATTTATATTTTTACAATTCATTACTAAGACACATGAAATAAAATATGAAATCCAAAATAGTATTATACAACAAGGGACGGAACCAACTATATTTGAGGGAGAAATTTATTAATTAAAACTTTATAAATTAGTTGAATTATATTTTTGATATACTAGATTGTTTTAAAGTGTGATTTTTAATTTATTTCTCGAATTAAATTTGAAACTGAAAAAACAAATTAATTTCACGAATAACTTAAATACTATTTTTTAAAATATTAAAGGAATTTGAGATGAAAAAAACTTAAAAAATTAATAAAGTTAGAATACTATAGAGTCATAGTCCTATTAAATTTATTAAAGAACTTCTATAAAAACAACTAAGACATACTCTATTAAACCTTTTTATTCATTTCAACATCATATTCCAAATATTAATAAAATTAATAATTTTAATAATAATAGTTAGAAATAGTTATTTATACTAATATTATTAAATTTTTATGTAGTTTTTTAAGACACCCTTAATATTATTTATTGCATAAAGAACAAGTTGTCTTGTAAATATATACAAAAAGAATATATTTGATAGATAAATATTTAATGAAATTGAGAGAGTATATACTTTTACTTTTATTACTAGGGATTATGTCCATGCATTGTACGAGTTTATTTTATATTTTTGTTTTGAAAAAAATATAAAAATTATTACAGATTTGATATTTGGTACTCAAAATTAAATTACAGATATACTTATCTATAAATATAATTGGCAAATTGTTATTAACATTTCATGTATATATTAATTAACTTTATTTTTCTAAAAGAAAATTAATTTTATTTGTATAATTAAGATTAATTATATTTTAGTAACTATTTAAATTTTAATATAAAATAATAATTCTGAATTTTGCAAGTAAAATTTTATCTCAACATACTCAATCTTATTATTAGAAATATTATGTTAGTAAAATTTAAATTTTTTAATGTTTGTTGGGTTTTTTTAAAACATAACAATTTATAATTTATAATTTGAATATAATTAAACGAATATTTTATAAAAGAGAAAATAAAATTAATATTATTATTTTGAAATAAAATTTAAAAATTAATGAGAAGAGACAATAATTGCTAAAACTAAAGACCTTTTCATCAATTAGTACAATATCAATACTAATTAAATCCTTTTTCACAATTTATATTTAGAGTATTTCACATACGAACTATTCTCTTGACATATTTATTAGAATCCAGACCATTCAAATAAACGAATTGTGTTTCATTAATATATTCTTTTTCCATCAAATTAATTAACATTTAATATAACAAATAAAGTATGGCATTTGTTTTAGAAAAATAAGATCACATAATGACCTATTGACATTAGCCATGACGACCTCTAGTAAACCAAAAAAGAAATGATATCAGTGTCATTTTATACGATTTTAGGAATTTTCTTCAAGTTCAGATAATTTTTTTGCCTTGGCTAAATAGCATGTTCCAGCTGTTTTTTTTTTTTCTTTTCACACTTATTTTTAAAAGAAAAGCTAATATTGCTACCAAAATACTCTTTTAATATATAATTGAAATATGTGTGTATATGTAAATTAATTTGTAATCGATGTCAAAATACAGTTTTTTTAATCGATAATACGTCAAAATTGAATATATAATTGCAATTCAAGCCTTGTATGAATTAAAGAATAGACAACATGATTAAGAATTTTCGTCTTATTTAACGAGTTCACTTGGCTTAATCAGGATTGGTTGGTGAATGAATAAAATTATTCAACTAATTTAAAATAATAAAAAATTAATTAAATTGAATTATAAAAAAATATATTACATATACAATTCAGATAGATTTATAATTCACTTTTAATGGAGTCGCAATCTTTAATATATTACCCTCGTATTTATATTACTTTAATAAATTATATACATGACTTAAATTTGTGATTTATTTATTATGCTAAAAAATTTTATAATGATAATTATGTTTATAAAATAGTTATTTTTGATTTTACTATGTTATAATTATATATCTTATACTTAATTTTATAAAAATGTAATTAATATAAAATTGAATAAATTGATTTAATCTAAATTATATTTCATCTGATTATATCATATAGAAAATTGTGACACATTACATTCGAGACGAATTAAACCATAATTTAATAATACGATTGGATAAACCAATAATTTATCTAAAATTTAAACATTGACACATGAAGAGGTGGTATTCAGTGTACCCGCGATGTGTTCTGTAGTTATGTCGGCTTAACTAAAAGATGGAGTGTAACATACAAAACAAATTGTTTTTCTCTTTCTCTATATTTCTAAATTGGAGCAATAAATTCATTGCCAATGAAGCTAAGTGCAGTTTTTGACCAAAAATCTAATGATGTACTTTCTAAACTTTGCCGAAGGACACACCATCATCACATTATCCTCAATAATGAATCTAATCAATAATAATTTCCAGTTTTTAAATGTGTACTCAAGAGTACGTGTTAAAGAATTCAAAACTCTAAAGTCAACGCTTTTTATGAAAAATCATTTCTAAAAAAAATTATCTTTTCTATTTATTCGTATATCTAAAAAGTATAGAAATAAACAAATGAGACAACTAAGAAATAATAACATCAAATCCAATCAGGTACTAAAGTCACACTTTCCATATTATTAGAGATGGCTCAATGAAATAGAATTTTTATTCTCCCTTTGTTTTGGAATATAAAATTAATCCAATCACAAATTAATAAAAATAGTTAAATTGTAATTAAATGCATTAATTTACTAAAAATAATACACCATCCGGTCTTAAGTATAAATAAAATTTAATAAATTTTTTATCTTATAATATAAGAAAAATATATTCTTTTTCAATATTATTATATCTTTATCCACTAAATATATCTTTCGTGTATGTATTCTCAAGACAACTAATTCTTTATATAATAAATAATATTAAGAAAATTACATTAATTATTTAATATCATTAAAATAAATAACCATTTTTCAACTAATATTTTTAATATATGTAAAATTAGTTATTTTTATTTATATTTAGAAGTAAAAAGAGTATGTTATTACAATTTTATTTTTATGAATTTAATTAAATGTCATTGATAATGAAGAAAGTGACATGTAATATATCTAAACTAATTAATAAGGACAAATAATAAAAATTTATTATATTTTTATGAAAAATATAACTACCAATTTTTTTTTCCCAAAACTCTTCTGTATATATGAGACGGGGAGTAATATATAAACAACCATTTGCTTTTGCATATCACCTGATAGGAAAAAATTGTCCAACAGGAAATATAATGCACCCAAAAACATCCCTTAGTTGCTTGTTTTCCAAACCGCTTCGCTTCAAATGAGATATGATTCACGTTGGATCAATTAGTAATCATTTCCGGGTCCAAATTTAGTGTGGCTAGTCTCAGAACACATGAAAAGTAAAGGCAATGATCTACAGAAAAAGGAAAGGAAAATAAGACGTTGAGCTTTAAATATTATTATAGGTTGACTATAGAATATTGCAATATGTCAAACTAAATTTATAAAAGACCAAAATGACCAATTAGAAGCAGAGGGGTATATGCTTTAGTGTCTTTCTACAACTAGCAAACTATGGTTTTCTTGCTCTGTGACCATTCGAAAGGTGGTATCTATGTGGTTGATACTGTAGAATTATGTTTTTCAATAGCTCTAGCTCTGTGTCTTCTCTTGAAAACATCTTGCCTGAATCTCTTGGTCTCATTTTGTATGTCCATGAAGGGTCTCTTCTCTATGTTCTCCTTTTCACTCTCCAACATCCTTTTCCTTTTTGTTACAGCCATCACTGCTTCCTCATTCTCCAATTCCTGTTGCTTTACCTCTTCCTGAATGTGTCATTGTAAATTAATCAGTGTCATCCATATAGAAAAGCATACAAGTAAATAAAGCAAAAAGGCAAACATTTTTTGCTTGTTTGGGGAAGCATTGAAAATCACCGAGCCAAAGCTGGTTTCATGAACACGATTAATTTTCGCTGTCAGAAAATCAATTTTATGCCCGTGCCAATGTTAAAACAACTAATTATAGACCAATTGCATACAAGAAGATACATGAATAAACATTCGAACTTAAAATTAAGCATTAGTTCACCTATCTACAGGAGCATCAAACTTATGACCAACACACTAACAAAATTATGCAGAATAATGCTTCAAGTTGCACTTTAACATGCCTTGAGTTTCACCTAAATGTTTTTCCATGTCTATATAAACCATGAAAGCTAACACTATGCATTAGGCATTAAAGAATTTTTTAACTATCATGGACTGCACTTTCAAATGGAATGGTATATATATGACACAATTCAAATATTCAACTGCGTTGGTTACAAAAAAAAAATGGTGTATGGCACAATTCAAATATTCAAATAGTCATATTAGTTCACAGATAGGTTGCATGCCCTTTCGAATTTCGCTGGTGTTCAAATAAATGAATTTTAGTTCAAGAGGTAGCCGTGAACAGATAGAAGTATTCTTGAAATCTGTATACATAAATCTCAATATAAAGAGTGTTGAAGTCATAACAACAAAGAAGGTGAAGTAAGAAAAACCTGAAGATCATGAATGAGACAGTCTAGTGATTTGATCTTCCTATGAGGCCAGCGGGGAATACCAAATTCTCTGCACTTTCTCTTGAGAACAGTAAGACCAACATTTAGATTTCTCGAAGCTTCCACAATTGGCATACCAAAGTACTTGACCAAATCTGATAAAGAAATTTTCGCTACATGGTCACTGGGTGCCCTCTTTTTCTTCCCTATCAAACCTGCAAACTCACCTTCTCTGTTAGATATAAATATTTATGCATAACACTATTAACTCAACATTAGGAAGTTTCACACATGGGGCAAGAGAATATATGTACAGGATGGGAAAACAGTTTTTTTATAGGTCGAGATGTAGTTGCCAGAACAAAATGGATAATAACATTCAAAATTGGAAACGAAGCGATATACAGGGTAGGAGTTAATAATGTTAATCCTTTAAAAGGTAACATTGGAAGTTTTAAAATCTAGAAAAGAAGTTGCATTATGTGTCAGTCATCAAAGAGGATTGCTATTTTTGATCCGCAACCTAGAACTTCTACATCCAGAACTGTACAGCGTAACATCATAGACCTAAGTGACAACAATTCTGTTATGACAATCAAAAGATGGAGACAATTTTAACACTTAAATTTCACCAAATAAATTTGGAGCAATGCTTCAGTTTAACTCTGCCTATCATTTAGTGCTAAATAAGGTTATGTCTGTTAGATAACTGGGAGCATTGACACTGAACCTGGTGAGCTTTCAGCATCTATCTCATTGTCTGGTAGCTCAGACTCATCTTCTTCGTAAGGCAGACAATTGAGGTCCTGATTAAGCACAGGCAAGACTTTCTCTGATGGTTGGTAATCATTGTTGTTTCCTTGCTGTTCTTCCGCCGTAGAGTCTTGTGGTATTCCTTTGTCCTCTTCCTTCTGGTCCAACTTGTATATCATTTGGAGATCATTAAGTAAGTTTGGAATCATTTGAAGCTTTGGGTTTCTGAAAATTTTAAAAAAGAAAATAAGAGGGAGATAAATGAACCATAAGTTACTTTGTATAAGTATTTTCAAACAAAAGAAGCACAAAAAATTTAGAACTTCTAAAAGTGGTGGCATGGTCATGCAGAGAGATATTTTGGACCATAAAGTAATAAACGTTTTAGTCACCCAAAGTTCTATGATACAGAGAAATAGAGATTTGAAGATAAGACTATGGAGAATACAGGTATGTCATATTAAACACAATGGTATTTACATAAATATGCAATTTGTAGATAATGTCACTCCTGCTAAAAGAAAATAAGACTGTTACAATTCAATGATATTCAGAAGCCTGTGAGCTTTCAGTCCAATATGCGCAGGAAGAAAATGAAACTAATGAGGTTTATATATACTCTTGTATGGGCTAAATTAACAAGCAAGAAAAAATATATAAATATTTGGAAGCTCGCAGTAGAAAAATAGGGGAGGGGTTTTAGGGAGGAGAGTAAGGAGGTAAACTTAGAACAGGAAATTATCTTCTTGACATCCCTTTCCCAGAATTAAGGTACTAACATTATACCTTCCCCTTTCCTAGATATTAATTAGAAATTTATGAAGAAAATCTTGTTTGTTCAAGAACATATATATGTTTTAATTTCACCTTGTTCCATTCTATTCAATTTCTTTTCTACAAGATATAAAAAAAATAAAGAAATGCGGAACAAGTATTCTAATATTTCAGCCTTTTGTTCTTGATCCGCCTTCCCTCCTCAACGTTCAAACAACGCAGTATTAATTATTCCTTCATGTTTCCATAAACCAGTCATAGAATTAAAAGATCATTACCTGAAAGATATATCTGAATGCCACATTAGACAATGGTTAGGCCCACATATTCCTCTGTCTCAGCACAGGAAGACAAAAAAGATGTCTTGATACAAGGCAAAAACTCTACATGTATATCTATGAATGCATCTTGAGATACATCCCATAATTTTTTCCATAAAAGCAAACATCAATTGCTTCAACCAACAATGCTGCCACTCACTAACCTTTGCTTATTCCCCCAAACAAACACTAAATGCAAATTTGTTCTGTTTGTTATGAATCTTGCAATCTTACAATTAAAATAGTGACTAAAAAAGTTATAAAGGGATATACTTTGATTTATTTATTTATTTATTTAAAATTTAATATCATTCCATATTCAGTCCTATTTCAACTTTTTGCTACAAAGAACTCATAACTAAAAGTAGGCTCTGGAACAACCAATGTTAGAAGTCCCCACATTGTCCACCTCATAATATGTCACATAACTGTTAGTCTACTCCCATTGTCAACTGGTTTTGAGATAGAATCTTAACAACCAAAGACTAACAGGAATGGCCACACACAAAGAAATTTAGGAACATTACACTATTCCAATGGGACCTAAAAGCTAAGTACATAATCAAATTGTACCAATTCGAATTCAGCAGATGGGTAATCTCTAATTCAGAAAAACAAAACAATTTGATAACTCTAGAAAGGACCAAACCAATGGCAAAGACAAAAAGGGCTATAACTATAAGCAGATGTACCTTGTGGTCAACAACATGGATGGAATGCGGGAAAATTGAGGTGTGTGATCGGCATGAAATGCAAAGAAACAAAGCCAAACACCATTCTGGTACCCTTCACACACTTGAGAAACATGAGATTTAAGCAATCTAAGAATTGGGGTAGCCTGCATTTCCACATAGGAACCATTATCTGAGAACAAAAATTCTCTTTCAGCTTCCTTTTGCTCACCATCCGGTTGCCGGTACACATGCACGCTCCTGATCAACTCTGCAATTCACACACCCCACAAAGGAAAAACGGGAAATTTTCAATCCCAATCACCACCCCACAAAAGAAAAAACACATTTTTCAATGAAAAAAAGAATCTTCTTGGGATGAAAACGACAAGTGAGAAAGAGGGTACCCGGTTGGATGGTGTTGTTGAAGAGAAGTAGGTTGGTGAGGGAAGTGGCGTGCGGGGAATCCATGAAGGTAACATGAAGCGTGGACTGATAGAAAGGAAAAAAAAGAAAGAGGCAAAAACCAGCTTTTTAAGTGTGAGTTTGCATGATCTTCCGCTTTTTTCGTTTGTTTCGGATCAGTTTAAGAATCATGCCCTGCTTAAATACTGTACTTTTTCTCTTTCTTTTGTCACCTCTTTCCCTCTCCCCTTTTTCTCTTCGTTTATATTTTTCTTTTTTTCTTTCCGCTTCTTTTGTTAAGTATTGTTTCGTACTGTCATAGAAATTAAGTTTTGGCTAATTAGGTTAATATTCATATTACATAGATCTTTAAACTGATAAATTAAACTGAGGTTGGTCAATAAAAAAACCATTGGTTTAGTAAAAATTTGATTTTATCAAATGACATACATAATTAATATTAATTATTAATTTTTTATTTCTATAACTCTATTTTTATAATTAATTACTAAACATCACTAAAAATCTCCTTCTAACCAACCCCAATCAAAAAAACTCTAATCCACAAATACCAGAAATTTATTGGGCAACTTCTACTTACATAGCTCATTTGTAAGAAAAACATTTAATTATTTTAATTTTATATTTTCAAAATTTGTAATTATACATTTTATATAATTGTTTTATTTTAATTGTTACTTGAATTTCTCTCTTTTAAATAATTACTTTAATGGTAAAGTTCAAAAAAATAATTAATTTTATCTTGAAATTATAAAATAATTATCTTCGATAAATGAAGCATCACATATCTTTGTACTAGTATTTGTGATTCAACTATCATTGCCAATGTATATACAAACTATCTCTTAACTATGACTCCTTTTGTCAAAAAAATTACAAAAGTCAATTAAAGGAGTTTTTTTTACTTGAAGCTGTGAAAAATGGGAATACTTCTAATTCTAAATATAAAAAAAAATTAGTAATTTTTTTATCTTGTAAATTAAATATGTCCTTTTATATATATTCCTAAGATAATTTATATTTTGTGTAATAAATAACATTAAGAGTATTTTGAGATATTGAACTCGTTTGTTTAAGCTTATTTTTAAGTATTTTTTAAAAAACACTTCTTTTATAAGTACTTTTTTAATAAGTATATCAGAGTTGCTTCTTAAAATAAGCAGAAATCAGCTTATTTTCAGCTTTTGTTAATTTTTAAGACTTTAAACAAACATATTAAAATTTAAAATGAAAGCATTTATCTCTTAAAATAAGTCTAAACAAATGAGCTCATTATATCAAATAATAGTACAAATAATTACTTCTAACTATTATTCTTAATATACTAGAAGTAATTACTTTTATTTATATTTAAATCGGAAATATATAAAAAGTGAATACGAATGTAATATATAAAATAAGAAATTATATATATAATAAGTGTTTTAAATGTTAAAAAGTAATAAGATTTTATAAAGAAAAGTATATTTATTTATATAAATGAATATGAAAAGAATTTAAATTATATTTCTTGGGGTTTATTATTTGTACGATTATTTTTCTACAATAAATATAACATTTTTTTATCGTTATTCATCACATTATCATATTTTTCTTTATTTTTCTCTTTATTTTTCGTCATTAGGGATGGAAATGTGTTAGACCATTCGCCGGGGGCCTATGCCTCGGCTCGTTTAAAGCCTACATAGGCCAGACTTGTTGGATTAGAAGGTCAGACTTAGATTTTTAAAAATGTCTTTTTAACTAAATAGGTTAGGTCATAGACTTTCTAAGAAGCCTTTAAAGCTCAATAGACCGACCTATTTAATTAGATTATTAGTTATATATATATATATATCTACATTTATATAATATAAATTAATATTACAAATTTACAATTAAAAAAATTAGGAGAGAATGAAACACAGTTTCTTTTAGATTAGTGGTCTTTTAAAAGTCTCACTATAAGCAGGCTTTTAAACAAATCAGACCAAATCAGACCTTAAAAAAAAGTCTATGACAGGCTAATAGGTCAGGTTCAAACCTTAAAGATTTGATGTAAACCAGACTCAGACCTTAAAGATTTGATGTAGGCCAGACTCAGACCTTTCAAAGCCTGGTCTGGTCTGACCCATTTCCACCCCTAGTCGTCATAGTTGATCAGATATGATACATATTGTGTAAATATTATTTTTCATTAAATAAAAAAATATTTTCAAATATTTATATGATGACATAAATTAACGTAACGTAGGAGTTTGTCTGAATTGAGACTCGGGAGGATCCAGCCGGGTTTGCACAAAAACATTTATTGACCGCTAAGTGCTTCTTTCTTCTGTCCACAAACGCTTTTTATCAGTTTTTCTTTCGTAAAACGGTCCCTTCAACTTCTTAAAGCGTCTAAAATGGATAACACTATCACCAAGCTTCTCATTTATATTGAAAAAATTTACTTAATTAATCTTATTAACAATAAATATAATTTTCGGAAGAAGGAAAAGTCTTAAATGTCGTTAAAAACTTGAAATACATGAAGTTAAAAAAATTAATGAATTTTCAATTTCAATAGCTTAAAACTCTGATATATTATTCCAAATTAATGGGTTAAAATGTAATGTTATAATAGGATAATTTCTATTATAGTGTTGTTATATAATTAAGTAAGGTTGAACTTCATATTGACACTTCACACTTATTTATCATTTATAGGTTAAAATATATATGGACTTATCTGATATTATTTCTTTTGCTTATAACTTTGATATATATTAAAAGGTTTAATACATTGTTAATGTTGGTATAATTTTTAATCGCAAAAATAATATTTTCGTCCTTCATTTCAATTTTAACTCTTAACTTTTATTTTATTTCTTAACTTTGTTTTTACTCAATTTAGACATTGATGGTTTATGTTAATTATTTCTGTCAAAAGATTTAGGTCACATTAACTATGTGCGCTATATGATATGGATGAGTCAGTAACAAATATTTAGTGAAAAGTTTACCAATATAAACAACCATAAAATAATCATACTAGTGTGACAATTTTGAATGTGAAGTTTATGTTTACCTATATAAAAAAATATAAAATAATAATGCTAGTGTGATCATTTTGAACATTAAGAATAAGATGATTTATATTTAAAGGGGTAGATTCTCATTTAGGGTTTCATTTTGTTTAAAGCTCTTTAGTGGTGTCTCAATCAATATATGTTGTGATTTTGTTTTATTGTTATGGAGGATTCACATCATAATGGCTTGTCTTACTTTCTCTAGTTTCACTTATTCCACTAGTAATACCTAAGTTTGACATTTTAAGTTGTGACACATATAGGTCAATCTTCCCTTAAAATTGAATTTGGCCAAACTTACCATTGTCCTCCATATATTTTTCAGCTAATTCTCTAGCATTGTTGGTACCCCTAGCTGTTACCATAGACTTTTTATAACAATTAAAATTAATTATTCACGACCAAATATACAACACTTAAAAAACCAAAAATTTTTAAGTATAACACTTATTAAAAAATGAACTTTTTTTAGCTTGAGCAAAAATTCTCTAACTTGAGCGAGAAATGTTTCGCTTGAGTGAAAATCCACCAGAATCCTCCCTTTTGAATTTCGCTCAAGCAAGATTATCCTCGTTTGAGCAAAATTTACCCAGAAACCAACCTTTATTTCACTCAGAGCCTCGCTCAAGTAAGCCTCATCTTACTTGAGCAAAATTTGTAGTAGTTTGGCTCCCAAGCTAACATCCACACACCATATCTTACTCATTTAACCTCTGAATGCTACCAAATTTTGACACAAGCTATTTCCCACTAATTATGGCTTATGGCTACTGTATTTGCATATTGATAACAGGTTTTGATAATGACAAGGAAACAAGCATTACAAGCTCTTCATGAATCAAAAACAATTGAAACAAATCAAAGGTGCTATATAAAATCAAGAATCGGGAAGAAAACGGTTTCACAAGTTCAAGAAATCAAGAAACCAATAAACAAAGACAAAGAAGAGCAACCATGGATCACAACATATCAATGGAAGACCTACAGGCATGGAAAAACATCAAACTACAAAGCCTGAATCGATTCAACCACGAAGGAATCGATTCACAGCCCTGGAAGTCACCAAAAATAAGAAACAGAATGGGTTGAATCGATTCACCATGACCCTGAATCGATTCGAACACCTGGAAGTCATTAAAATTGAAAACAGAATGCGTTGAATCGATTCACCATGACCCTGAATTGATTCATTCGAAGCTGGCAACCCAGGAACCCAAAACAGAATACTCTGAATCGATTCAACAAAGCTCGAATCGATTCATTCAACTATGGAACTCCAAAATGCATAGAACAGAACGCTCTGAATCGATTCAGAGATCTAGGAATTGATTCACATAGTGGGAAACACCACTAAACAGACAGAATTAAGTGGGAAACAAGCACTCAAATCCCACTATACGTAGAGCCAAAGATTGCAACGGCTAGGAGGACTCTTGAAACTCAACCATGGCTCTATAAATGGAAGGGACTCAAGCACAACAACAGACAACAAGAAGCTATCATTCTTTACTTACTCTTGTGCTTAGCAAGCCCTTATTCTTGTATATTCTGAATTTTCATTTGCATATTCCCTCTTCTTAAGAGTTATAGATTTGAGAGAACCTTCACTTGTACATCTACTCTATTGAGAGAGTCACTTGCTTGTAAACACCAAACACCAAAGTTCACTCTAGATTGAGTGGTTGTTCACTCTAGGTTGAGTGTTACAAAGGTTGGGGTTCAATCTTTGGGATATTGTGAGATTGAGAGATTGGGTGGGGTGCCCTTATACTTGTGAGGATTGGGTTCTTGAGTGTGGGACACTAGGAAGCCGCAATTGCTCAAAGTTGTATCTCTAGTCTACAATAGTGGAAATCCTCTAAGTGGGTTGCTTAGAGGCGAGACGTACACTGGATTGGTGGAACTCGTTAAATCGGTTTGCAAGCTCCTCTTCCCTACTCTTTTACTTTCATATACTGTGCTTAATTGGCTTGTGTTGATTGATTGTGGCTTGCATACTTAAACTTGTTTAATTTGGTAAACCTTGAATACTACACACCAAGTGTTTGTCAAATTGTCTCAGCTATATTTACCTTTGATTTGCCTTGCACATTTCATTAAACTTGATTTCACTTGCATAATCTTGTAAATTTGAACATAAGAATCAAGTTTAAAGGCATTCCAACTAAAATTTTTAAAAACTCAATTCACCCCCCCTCTTGAGTATTGAGGCCACTTGAATAACAAGTGGTATTAGAGCTTGACTCTTGGTAGAACAAGCTTAACAGCATCAAGAGAACAAATGGCCTCAAGTTCTCAAAATCTCTTTCCCGAAGGTGGTGCTATAAACAAACCTCCCTCTTTCAATGGAGAAGGCTATACCTTTTGGAAATAAAGAATGAAAATATTTATTCAATCTATTGATTTTAAAGTTGGAATGCCATTGAAAATGGTCCTTATACACCCATGCATATTGTCAATGATAAAAGTGTTGAAAAACCTATGGAGGAATGGACTAGTGATGAAGAAAAGAAAGTGCAATATGGCTATGAGGCTAAAAATCTCATCACTATGGCATTAGGTCCAGATGAATTTTTTAGAATAATGAATTGTAAATCCGCCAAGGAAATGTGGGATACTCTTCAAGTAACCCATGAAGGTACAAATGATGTTAAAGACTCTAAAATTAGTACACTAACTAGTCAATATGAGTGCTTTAGATTAAACTTTCATGAATCAATTGTTGATATGCAAAAACGGTTCACTCTCATCATTAATCAACTTATTACACTTGGAAAAACTTACACTAACAAAGAGCTTATTCATAAAGTGTTGAAAAGTCTTAACAGAGAATGGCAATCGCTAGTTACCGCCATCAAACAATCTCCCAGCATAAACGAGATGTCTCTTGCCACATTATTTGGTAAGTTGCAGGAACAGGAACAAGAGCTGAAAGAATTGAAGATGACGGAAGAGGAAGAAAAATCTTCCAAGAAAAATGGACTCGCTCTCAAGGCCATTTCCATAAATGAAGAAGAATCCGGAAGTGAACTTGATGAAGAAGAAGAGTTTGGACTATTTGTGAAACGCTTTGGGAAATTCATGTAAAGCAAACGCTTCCAAAGAAGCTTCAAAAACCCAAGTAAGAAACCTATCACTAAAGAAAATTCTTCCTCACCAAATTGCTTTGAATGTGGCAAGGAGGGGCACTTCAAAGCGGACTGCCCAAATCTCAAGAAAAAGGGCAAAGAGAAAAGAGGAAGAAGGAGAGCATATATAGCCTGGGATGAAAACAAGATAAGCAGCTCGGATGACTCGGAAAATGAAGAAGCAAACCTTTGCCTCATGGCCAACCACCAAGAAGAAAATGATGAGGTAAATTTCCATGACTTAGATAAGGATGAATTACTTGATGCTCTAGAGGAATTGTATGATAAATTTGTAAAAGTATCCAATAGACTTAAGATGTCTAGAAAAACTAGTGACACTCTAGAGATGCACCTTATGGAAGTTTGCAAAGAGAATGAATGCTTAAAGGAAGAATTGGAAAATGCTCAAACATGCTCTAAGAGTAAACCGTGTGATTTTGCTAAGAAATGTGTTGATCTAGAAAACAACGTCCTAGATCTAAACAAAACCTTAGAGAAGTTTACAAACGGTAGAGATAATCTAAACGTACTACTTGGAAATCAAAGATGCATGTTTGACAAAACTGGTTTAGGGTACAATTCTGTTAAAAAGGAAAAGCATTACAAAAACTTTTTTGTACCTCCTATAAGATCATCTTCGCCCTTTATGAAATGCAACCATTGTGGACTCAAAGGTCATAACTCTTCAAATTGCAATGTTAGAAAATTAGGGCCAAAGGTTATAAGAAAGGTGTGGGTTCCCAAAGGGACATTACCACAAGCTAACCTTAAAGGACCCAACATAAAATGGGTACCTAGTTCTCTAAACTGATTTTGTTTTGTAGGTATGCTTCAAGGCAAGCAACACCCATTGGTATTTGGATAGTGGGTGTTCAAAGCATATGACGGGAGACATAAGCAAATTTACATCATTCACTCCCAAAAGAAAAGGAAGTGTCACCTATGGAGACAACACCAAAGGAAGGATTCTAGGCATTGGAAACATTGATAAGAATTCTTCTACCTCTATTAGTGATGTGTTGTATGTTGAAGGTCTTAAACACAACTTACTTAGCATTAGTCAATTATGTGACAAAGGATATAGAGTTTTGTTTGAATCAAATTGTTGCATAATTGAGCATAAGACTAATAAGGAAGTTAAGTTTGTAGGCCAAAGAATTAATAATATTTATATGATTAATATGGATAGTTTGTCTTCAAATGATGTACAATGCTTCATGACTAGAGAGGATGAAACTTGGCTATGGCATAAAAGAATAGCTCATATACATGTAGACCATTTGAATAAACTTGTTTCTAAAGAATTAGTAATTGGTTTACCAAAGCTTAAATTTGAAAACAAATTTTGTGATGCATGTCAAAAGGGAAAACAAGTAAAGGCATCCTTTCAATCTAAAAACATTGTTTGCACCCAAAAGCCTTTACAACTTTTGCACATGGATCTTTTTGGACCTTCCAAAATCAAAAGCTTTGGTGGTAATTACTATGGTCTAGTAATTGTAGATGACTACTCTAGATATACATGGACCTTGTTTCTTGCTCATAAGAATGATGCATATCATGCATTTAAGAAACTTGCTAAGATTATCCAAAATGAGCAAAATTCAAAAATTACATCCATTAGAACTGATCATGGGGGAGAATTCGAAAATCAATCTTTTGAAAAGTTTTGTGAAAAACATGGTATAAATCATAATTTTTCAGCTCCTAGAACTCCACAACAAAATGGAGTAGTAGAAAGGAAAAATAGATCGTTGGTGGAGCTTGCTAGAACCATGTTAAATGAAAACAATACTGCAAAACATTTCTGGGCCGATGCGGTAAACACCGCTTGTCATGTTATAAATAGATGCTTAATAAGGCCTATCTTAAAGAAAACCCCCAATGAACTTTACAAGGGTAGAAAACCCAACATTTCATATTTTCATATATTTGGATGTAAATGTTTTGTGCTCAATAATGGAAAAGATAATCTAGGAAAGTTTGATGCTAAAGTTGATGAAGCAATCTTCCTAGGGTACTCTCAATCTAGTAAATCTTATCGAATCTTCAACAAATGCACAAATACCATTAAAGAATCTATTCATGTTAAATTTGATGAAAATAGCCATAACCCTCCGAGAAAGGAAGATGTTGATGATCTTACAGGTGCACTTCAAGAAATGCACTTGAATGAAGAGGAGGAAATCAACAAGAAAGAAGAAACAACACAAAATGAGGAACCACATCAATGGATCACATTGAAAGATCACCCATTAGACAAAGTCATAGGAGAAATGACTCAAGGTGTAAGTACTCGAAATGCTATTAGAAATACTTGTAATCACCTAGCGTTTGTATCACAAATAGAACCCAAAAACATTGATGAAGCTATTATTGATGAACATTGGATGTTGGCCATGCAAGAAGAGTTAAATCAATTTGAAAGAAATGAAGTTTGGGAACTAGTGCCAAGACCCAATGATCACCAAATAATAGGAACAAAATGGGTTTTTAGAAATAAGCTAGACGAGAATGGCATAATAACAAGAAACAAAGCTAGATTAGTTGCTAAAGGATATAATCAAGAAGAAGGGATAGACTATGAAGAAATGTATGCTCCCGTAGCTAGATTAGAAGCCATAAGATTACTATTAGCTTTTGCTTGTTGTATGGATTTTAAGCTTTATCAAATGGATGTCAAAAGCGCTTTTCTAAATGGCTATATTCAAGAAGAGGTCTATGTAAATCAACCTCCTGGTTTTGAAAATCACAAACTTCCAACCATGTTTTTAAATTGAGAAAAGCTTTATATGGTTTGAAACAAGCTCAAAGAGCTTGGTATGAAAGACTTAGCAAATTTCTTTTAGAAAATAGTTTTGAAAGAGGTAAGGTTGACACTACCCTTTTTATAAAACGCAAAAATAATGACATTCTTTTGGTACAAATTTATGTTGATGACATAATATTTGGTGCTACTAATGAAATTCTTTGTCAAGAGTTTACCAAGATCATGCAAGATGAATTTGAAATGTCCATGATGGGAGAACTCACCTTCTTTCTTGGATTACAAATCAAACAAACAAATGAGGGAACGTTCATTAGTCAAATAAAATATTGTAAAGAGCTACTCAAAAGGTTTGAAATGGACAAAGCAAACGAAATAGCTACACCCATGAGTACATCTTGCTACTTAGACAAAGATGAGAAGGGTAAGGATGTCGAAATAACTAAATACCGAGGTATGATTGGCTCCTTACTTTACTTAACAGCTAGTAGGCCTGATATTATGTTTGCTGTGTGCATGTGTGCTAGATATCAAGCATGTCCTAAAGAATCACATCACACTGCTGTGAAAAGAATTTTGAAATATCTTGTGGGTACTCAAAATGTTGGTCTATGGTACCCCAAAGGGGCCGAATGCATTTTAGTAGGATACTCTGATTCAGATTTTGCAGGATGTAAACTTGACAGGAAAAGCACTAGTAGAACATGTCACTTGCTTGACAGTTCTCTTGTTTCTTGGCATAGCAAGAAACAAGTGAGTGTTGCACTATCAACAGCTGAGGCAGAATATGTTGCAGCTGGTAGTTGTTGTGCTTAAATCCTTTGGATGAGACAACAACTTCTGGACTATGGTGTCATGTTAGACCGCGTGCCTCTTAAGTATGATAACACAAGTGCCATTAACATTTCAAAGAATCCTGTAATGCATTCTATGACTAAACATATTGAAATAAGACACCATTTTATAAGAGACCATGTTTTAAAGGGTGATTGTGTGCCTGAACATGTTGATACCTCTAAACAATTAGCAGACATTTTCACCAAACCATTAGCGAAAGAACAATTCATTCATATTAGAAGAGAATTAGGAATTTTAGATATATCCAACTGTGTCTGTATAAAAAATTCTTAATCTTTTCTAATGTGATGCTATTCAAGATTTGATTGATAACTATTAAGAATATTGTGTTAATCCTTATTGTTTGTAAGAATAAGAAGGCAAAAGATCTTCATGAAAATGAAGCCTTGATTATCCAAAAAGAACCATTTTATGCCTTTAATTAATTCAAATAGAGAAAAACACAATCTGGAGTGAAACAGGCTCGAGTGAATCGATTCATCATCTCCCCTGAATCGATTCAAGCACCTGATTGCACAAATTTTTTTAAAACAGAGACGTTCGAATCGATTCAGGACCCCTTCAAATCGATTCACAGCGCTGAGTCTTCAATTTGTTCTTAAAACAGAGACGTTCGAATCGATTCACCCACTTCTTCGAATCGATTCACGCGACAGTTACAAACCTGGTTACGCTGTTTTAAGGCCCTCTTTCATTCTTTTCCTCATTTCTTTCCCACTCTCCTTCCTAAAACCATCCAACTTCCTCTCTAAAACTACCTCTCAACTTCTCCACTTTCAATGGCATCCTCTTCCCAACCTCGCAAGAAGCAAAGAGCAAACATTGTCGCTGCTTCAATCCCTTAACATTCAGATCTCTCAAGGTTCTTCTCCACCCAAAAGGAGTTGGAAAGGTACCAATCCTCATTTTTTGAAAAACACCTAATTTCCCCTCATTGGCTTGATGTCCCCTTCTTTGAAATTTCTGGGCTTCCTCTTCTAAATACTCTTCATCAACAAGAGCTAGTAGGATTTATGGCTCTTGAGGAAGTAGCTATCTACCCAGAGTTGATTCGAGTTTTCTATTCAACTTTGCGCCTCCAAGATGCTCGATATATTGCCAAAGTAAAGGGCCAAACCATTCTTCTTGACAATGAAGTAATGAACAAAGTGGGATTGCTTCCTCTCAGCAATGCTTCTTTCCATGGCAAGGAACCACCTCTTGCGTGGAACTATAACCCTTTGGAAGCAAGAACCTTCTTCAATCTTGCCGCTCCCTCTAGCACTGTTGGCACACTAAGCCTTGACCACCACCTTCTGCATTATGTCTTGGTGAAAATTCTCCTCCCTTCCGGTGGAAATTATGCAAGACTGAATGAAGTACAAATCTTGTTGCTCTGGGCCATTATTAATCAGAAGGAAATTAATTGGATTGATTTAGTAAGGCATCATATGATCGAGGCTCAGAATCTTGCTCATCTTCCCTATGCCATCCTAATCACAAAGCTACTACGCCACTACAAGGTGGACTTGAAGAATGAAGTGAAAGAAATTGTGGGCCCTAAAGCACCAATCGGAAAAACTCATCTCACAAAGATGAATATAGTTGAATATCATGAGCTATGGAAATTTCTTCGACGCCCTCGTAACGATGCCGAAGACGCTGCTCCTCCTCCTCCTCCACCCGCTCCCACTGATGATTTGTTTACCAGGATAACTACCCACATGGACTGACGCTTAGACATCATGGAAGCCAACTTCAACGCTCGCCTGGACAAACTTGAAGCTAACATAGAAGAGCGATACACAGAGCTTGCTACTCAAATTTCCAGCATCCATTTTCCCCAGCCTTAATTGGCTTTTTGCTCTTTATGTTTTCTATCTTCAGCAATAATTTGCTTCTATGTTCAGACTTGGTTGTCCTTTTCGACGCATTTACCTTATTTAATTTGGTTGTTTAACTGGTTATTTTGATTAGATGTTTGGATAATTATATCAAACTGCCTGGATGTCATAATTGAGTAGTTTTATGCGCCATGTGATTATTCCTCGCTTGATTAAATACTCTCTAAACTTGTTTTTGATAATGACAAAGGGGGAGAGATATTTAAAACATACTAGGAAGACATACTTGAAATTGGTTGATTGAAAAACAAAAGGGGAGACATATTACCTGAAAAGAAATAATTGGTTGATTAAAAAACAAAGGGGGAGACATACTCTGATTCTCAAATGACTTGTTATCACTGATTCTTTAAAATTATTGGACATTAACACCCCAAGAGATGGCCATTGGTTGTCATCATCAAAAAGGGGGAGAATGTATTTGCATATTGATAACAGGTTTAGATAATGACAAGGAAACAAGCATTACAAGCTCTTCATGAATCAAAAACAATTGAAACAAATCAAAGGTGCTATATAAAATCAAGAATCGGGAAGAAAACGGTTTCACAAGTTCAAGAAATCAAGAAACCAATAAACAAAGACAAAGAAGAGCAACCATGGATCACAACATATCAATGGAAGACCTACAGGCATGGAAAAACATCAAACTACAAAGCCTAAATCGATTCAACCATGAAGGAATCGATTCACAGCCCTGGAAGTCACCAAAAATAAGAAACAGAATGGGTTGAATCGATTCACCATGACCCTGAATCGATTCGAACACCTGGAAGTCATTAAAATTGAAAACAGAATGCGTTGAATCGATTCACCATGACCCTGAATTGATTCATTCGAAGCTGGCAACCCAGGAACCCAAAACAGAATACTCTGAATCGATTCAACAAAGCTCGAATCGATTCATTCAACTATGGAACTCCAAAATGCATGGAACAGAACGCTCTGAATCGATTCAGAGATCTAGGAATTGATTCACATAGTGGGAAACACCACTAAATAGACAGAATTAAGTGGGAAACAAGCACTTAAATCCCACTATACGCAGAGCCAAAGATTGCAACGGCTAGGAGGACTCTTGAAACTCAACCATGGCTCTATAAATGGAAGAGACTCAAGCACAACAACAGACAACAAGAAGCTATCATTCTTTACTTACTCTTGCGCTTAGCAAGCCCTTATTCTTTTATATTCTGAATTTTCATTTGCATATTCCCTCTTCTTGAGAGTTATAGATTTGAGAGAACCTTCACTTGTACATCTACTCTATTGAGAGAGTCACTTGCTTGTAAACACCAAACACCAAAGTTCACTCTAGATTGAGTGGTTGTTCACTCTAGGTTGAGTGTTACAAAGGTTGGGGTTCAATCTTTGGGATATTGTGAGATTGAGAGATTGGGTGGGGTGCCCTTATACTTGTGAGGATTGGGTTCTTGAGTGTGGGACACTAGGAAGCCGCAATTGCTCAAAGTTGTATCTCTAGTCTACAATAGTGGAAATCCTCTAAGTGGGTTGCTTAGAGGCGAGACGTACACCGGATTGGTGGAACTCGTTAAATCAGTTTGCAAGCTCCCCTTCCCTACTCTTTTACTTTCATATATTGTGCTTAATTGGCTTGTGTTGATTGATTGTGGCTTGCATACTTAAACTTGTTTAATTTGGTAAACTTTGAATACTGCACACCAAGTGTTTGTCAAATTGTCTCAGCTATATTTACCTTTGATTTGCCTTGCACATTTCATTAAACTTGATTTCACTTGCATAATCTTGTAAACTTGAACATAAGAATCAAGTTTAAAGGCATTCCAACTAAAATTTTTAAAAACTCAATTCACCCCCCCTCTTGAGTATTGAGGCCACTTGAATAACAGCTACTAGCCATGCCTCAAAATTCCTAACAATAAAAAAGATATGCGTATAAACCATTTAGGCCATCTTAGGCCATTAATAATAACCATACCACCCAAATCTCATCCAAATGGGACCAAACCAAATCTCACACATTTCAAATACCATGTAGAGTCTATCAAACCTATCTAGAGGCTCCAAAACCTCAAATCTCAGTCTAGTCTACTTAATTCTTCAATTATGCATAATTCTCAATGATTTATTATGTCATTAATCAATTCCAATACCACATAGTCATTTCTACACCATTTAATCATCATTTACTTATTTATTCTATCACTCTAGGCGTAATGCCATCTAGCAAAACCTGCCATAATGCAATTCTAGAGCATATCTTTGATGACCCGCGTCAATTTAATCATTTTTCACAATAGATTTTCGCGTTTAATAAAAATTAACTCGGTATTAATATAAAATAATATTTATTTTTCTTAAATACATTCAAAATAATAAAAGCATACTCAAAATAATAACCAATCAGAAATAAATCCATTAATAAAATAGAGTTAATTAGAAACAGCGGAAGGAGAAAGACAAAGCCAGGAGTCATTCACCTGAGCGAGACCCTAGTACGCTTAGGCAAAAACCAAGAAGGTCGCTTAGATGAGTTCCGACTCGCTTGCTTACAAGGAAAGTCAACAAGTCAGGTTTCACTCGGAAATAGGTCCACTCGGGAAACCCTTAACCTTCACTCAGGAAAGGTTCGCTCGGTCATGTATCATTCAGAAAATACCCTCACCTTACTTTACTCAGAAGAGGCTCTCGGGCATAATTAACTCGGAAACATTCTCACCTTCACTCGGAAGCACTCTGATCTTCACTCAGAAGCACTCTAATCTTCACTTGGAAGTACTCTAATCTTTCTTCACTCGGAAGTGAATCTCTCGGTTATTCTTCACTCGGAAAGGAACGAGGGATACTCACTTGAGCAAAACAGACGCCAAATCAATTGGCCCTTGCTCGGACAAGAATGAATCCACTCGGCGAGATTCGCCCAGTAATCGACTATGCTACAGCAATGCAAATTCACTCATAAAATAAACACCGATCACATAACATCAAGAATTGATACTCACGTCAATTAGCATACCGATTAAAATTTAATTCAACATATAGGCAAGATGTAGCATCACACACTCGGAAAACTCATTATATACATATATTACACAATTCATTCAAAATCACTCGGTGCCTTGGCATTAATCCTCCGCTTGGCGCACCTCCAAAGCTCCGACCTCTTCCCTGTCACTGGTTACTAAATTGAAAACCACAGCAAGGGTGAGTGTTTAGCATCATAATTAATCTAGAGCGGAATTATAAACTCCGTCCGATTGCTTTATCCTCAAATTGCAAGTCACATTCAGCAATTAACTCACACTCGGCAATATATCCATTAACACTCGACATTATAGTAATTCACACTCGGCAATATAACAATTCTCATCCGGCAATTTTAGCAAATCACTCAGCAAGTAACTCATTCAGCAAGTATAACAATTTACCACTCGGTAAATATAACAAATCACTCGGCAAATATATGAAATTACACTCGGCAAATACATCAAATCATACTCAGCAAATATATCAATTCTCATTCGACAATTATAACAAGCTGCACTCGGCAATTATAATTAATCACATACACATCACAACTAACAATCCAATTGTCATCACTGACTCTCAGACAAAATTGACGCCTAGTATCCGGATACTAAAGGATCGGCCTTCAGCTGGGAGTCCGACTTGACATTCCGTGAACCCGACTTGGTTCACCGAGCCCGACTTGGCTCCCCCTCAACCACTGGGTCATAGACCTCTGGGTAGCTCAACTGGGTCCGACTTGATCACTGAAGCCAAAAATGAGGGTAATACGTACCGTCGGCCGTCCCATATCACATAATCATATATGATATCTCAATCATTACATATCAACAAACAACAGATACAACTACCAGAAACTGGCATGTGCTCACAATACAGGGCGACCGACTTGTCAAGCCCATCCATCACATTGTCACTGGGCGACCTGCTTGTCAAGCCCGTCATCACATTGCCATCATACACCGATTATCACAGCATCAAATATTTCAAATTCAATCGGCTTAAGCCACACACACACGATCCTAAACCGATCGGTGTCCATACACATACATGCATTCATACACATTCACATACAACTCATCCAGCATCATCTTTATTATCACAACATCAAATATTTCTTACGTCATACACACACCCCCGATCCTAAACCGATCGGTGTCCATATTCATACGTGCATTCATACACATTCACAATTTTCATTCAGCATCATCTCTTACCCGGTTCACAATCATTCCTACGACTCGGACAATATGTCCTATTCTAATTAATTATAACCCGAACACCCCCTTACCCCGGTTCCAAACTTCAACAATCGTTGGGTTCACAGTTTCACCTCCGAATCCAGCACCAGCTTCCTTAATCGTTCCCCTGGCGTTCGTTCTACTACCAACGGGTTTGGAATGCACAACCTGTTAACGTCGCACCACCCACACAATCAAAAGACCATTTAGGCTCACACACTCAAAAGGAGTGGAGATCGGAACAGTACCCCACCATACATGACCATTTGGTCCAAAGAAGGAAACGAAAGAGATGAGATAACAAATTTAAACGGTTCAATGGACTCACCTTGAAACCACTGTCACGGAAATGTAATTATTTCAAGGTTTTGATGCAAAATGAACCTCCCTTCAGAGCATGCAGCTCGCAGCGATGGAGGAAGGAGAAGAAAAGAAACAGATGAGGAAGAAGAAGATTCTCGTAAGAGAGTGAATGATTGAGGAAAGAGAAAGAAACCTTTATTTAAAACTCATGGGTAACCAGTCACCTCCCCAACCGGTCACTCTTAATTAAACTTTTCTCTTCTTCCAATCACACCTTTCATAATAATTAACCAATCAATAAATTTATTTACACTCACAATATTTAATTACTTATAATTGTCCAATACTTCATAAAAATATCAATTAAATCCTTAAAACAATTTTTAATATTTTCCACTACACAAAATTTTTCTATAAATATCTGGGATGTTACAATATCCACCTGTAACACAATTCCTTAGCATAATTACATATATCTCATCATATACTCCATACCTTAATATATTACACATATATAGGTAAAACAAATTCTAAACCTTCAGTGAGGTTATCAGATACCTAAATCAATTATATCATTATATTTATAGTATCCAAAAAGAGCCAGTCGAGGCTATGACATCAAAAGCTATACAATATATCCATATATACATTTGAATCCATCTTAAAATTTATCCACCAAGCTTCCCAAACTTTTACCAATCCTCTTTGCGATCTAAGTTCACTACATTATAAAAATTGGTGCAGAGGTGAACATATATATGTTAAATGACAAATACTGAACTGGATTCAACCTCAACATGTATAATTCCCTATCCAGTTCTAAGAATCACCATGTTTTTCATTAATCATCACAAATCATTATCACATCACTAATTTGCCATTCAACATAAACCAATGTACATATATATATATATATATATATATATATATATATATTCATCACAGACGTAATCAACCACCATCAAAACATCATCAATACAATGGCTGCCTCGTAGCACTAATGTAAATGCATACGATTCCAACTCTAATGTTGGGATTAATGTTGCAGTCAACATTTTCTCAGCTTATTCGATCGTTTTATAGATACCAAACGACTCACCTAGTTGCACTCAAAGGCGTCCTTGGAATCTGAAGAAACCACCATAAGGTTTGTGTCTGTCCAAAGGTCGCCTTCCATCTGGGCCAACATCACAGGCCCCTGCATTCCTGTGCACGTCCTTATGCAAAAGCTATGCACAACCAATTATAAATCACTTCATTTCATTTATCCCAAACTTCTCTAAATGCAATCCAATGCATTATTACAATATAATTATCAAGCAAGCATCATTTACATAATTGCTATTTGAACGAAATCATAACATTTCTAAATCATCATCATATATCCATATTATTCCATATAATAGTCAATCAAAAGGGGATGTGATAACGGCTCAATAGCATTATCAATTTCATCGCACATAAATTCATAGCATTATCAATTTCATCACACATAAATTCAAACATCATCATTATCAACCTTTCAATCACAATATCATCACCATAACGCACACATATCCCCTATCTGTTCATAACTCATACATTTAGAATATAATGTTCCTTTTATCAGGAATCCAAGATTTTAAAGCTCAATCCATGCTTCTGGTCATGTTTTCAAAATTAGAATCTACATCATACATAACCGATTAGTCTCTGGTTAATCAACTGATCACTAACCTTTAACATTTAATTAACTTTTAACTACCCGAGAACTTAAAACATGGCTAATACCAACAATTTAATAAAACAGCAAAGATTTGAAGAATTACAACTCTCTGAATGTTACTAAAGGGTTCCAGTTCCAAAACCAATTCCGCCAAGCTTCGACATAACCCACAGCTCTAAACTAGTTCCGAACATAACCTATCGCCACGAAATAAAGGGATTAACGTTCAAACTTAAGAATCAAACCAAAAGCATGGATGGTTCATTCCAAGCCTCACCGACAATGAAGGAATTGATGAATCTTATCCTTCTAACGTTTCCCACTACTTGAGAATGGTTCTAAAGCTTACTAAAATCTTCAATTTAAAGGATTTAGAGGTAGGATTCAAGAGGAAAACCAAAACCGCGAATGGGGTTCAAGGACCATACCTTAGATAATGAAAATAAAGAACTCAAGCCCTTGCCATATTGCCCGAGGAAGAGAAGGAAGAAGATGAAGCTTGAACTTGGCCTTTAATAGAGATGAAGAAACCGAAAGGGCTAGAGTGATTAGGATGATGATGCACTCGATTGGAAGGGGGGAAGGAAATGAATTGTCCAATTTCTTTAATGCATGCATAAATGGACAGTGGAAATAAAGTTATTGAATTAGTTGATGCCTTAAGGGAAACACAGTTATTTTGTCCATTCGGTTAATTTATGAAACCAATATGGTAACTTTAGGTTACCTAAAACTACCCAGAAATTCTAAAATTGTAATTAATTTAACATTCCAAATTAATTTAACATTCCAAATTAATTATTTGATTAATAAAAATTCACTAATAATTAAAACTGAGATGTTACAATTCTCCTATTCCACAAAAATTTCATCCTCGAAATTCAATATATCACATACCTTAATGAAACAACTCAGGATACTGTTATCTCATCGAGTCCTTACGCTCACAAGTCAATGTAATACAATTTCCTTACTTCCAAGCCACTTTCAGTCTTTGCTTCTCAAGTGCTTGATCGAATGTTAAACAATATAAGTAGGCTCAGCAGGTACAGTCAGATTCTCCCTTATCTCAATATTATCACTAGTTATCACATGTGTAGGATCTGACACATACTTCCTTAACTGGGATACATGAAACATATTATGGAGATTCACAAACTAAGTAGAAAGTGCAATCTAGTAGGCCACTGAACCAATCCGTTTTAGGATTTTATATGGTCTAATATATCTCGACCTCAATTTCTTACTTTTCAACACCTGACCAATACCTTTATGAGGTGAAACCTTCAGAAACACAAAACCACTAACCTAAAAGTCAAGTGGTTTTCCTCCTCTAATCATAGTAACTTTTCAATCTATCCTGGGGTGCCTTCAGTTTCTCACGAATCATTTCAATTTGTTTGGTAGTTTGCTATACAATTTCAGGCCCCAAGGTCAAACTTTCACCGGTTTCCAATCAACACAGAAGTGTTTGACACTTTCTACCATACAAAGCCTCGAATAGAGCTATACCAATGCTACTGTAGTAACTGTTATTATACGTAAACCGATCAGTGGGAGAAATTACTCCAAACTACTACCATGCTCTAGCACACAGTACCTCAATAACTTCTCCAAAGTCAGAATAGTATGCTTTGACTTCCTATCCGTCTGAGAATGATAGGTCAAACTCAACCAGTGCTTTGAGCCTAACTCTTGGTGCAAGCTTCTCCAGAATTGGGAAGTAAACCTCAAATCTCTATCCGATACAATACTAGATGGAACATAATGGAGTCGAACGATCTCATTATGTTAGTCTCTGCAATGGATACCTCATACTGATAGGAAAAAAATGTGTAGACTTCATTAATCTATCGATAATAACCCAGATCGCATCATGACCAGCTCGGGTCCTAGGTAAACCAGACATAAAATCCATAACAATTGCATCTTATTTCCACATTGGAATCTCCAATGGCTATAATCCACCAGATAGTCTCTGGTGCTCAACCTTATCTTTCTAATAAATATTACAAGAAGTAATATATTCAACATCTTTCTTTAATCCTGGCAACTAGAAACTTGATTTCAAATCCTGATGCATCTTTGTAGTACCCGGATGGATACTAAGCATGTTTTTATAGGCTTCATCGAGTACCATCTTCCTAAATCCATCAAAATTAGGCACATAAACTCGGTCTTTGATCCTCTAGATCCCATCAGAACCCTTAGTCAATGATAGGTTCTTACCTTTAGCTTGAGTCTTTTTCAACTCCAAAAGATGAGGATCAGACAACTGTTGTTCATAAACTAGCTTCAAGAACTCACTTGCAATTTTTAGAGTGCCTATAATCACCTTATCAGGTGATGAAACTTCCATAGTCAGATACAAATATCTAAACTATTCCAACAACTCTGTTGGTTCAGAGAACAGACTTAAAAGGAGGGTTGAATAAGTCTGTTCACTTTTTTTCAATCCAAAAAGTGATATTCAAGTGCAACAGTGTTTTGCACAGTGGATCAGACTTTTGCTTATTCAGAGAGCGTGATACTTAGATTTAGTAAGCGTAATTTTACCAGACTTTTACTATCATAAAATATTAATATAAGTGTACCAGACTTTTGATAGTAAAGAGTAAGAGAGAAAGAAACAACACATAGGAAATTTATACTGGTTCACTCTAACGTGGAGACTACATTCAGTACCTTCAAATCTAAAGAATTTCCACTATGTAAAAATGTGACAGTCCTAGTCAATTTACCATTTAATACAATCATTTAATCAATTTCAAAAACAATTTTTTCACGTAAAAAGAAAATCAACTCGGTCTTAATATAAATTAGTATTTACTTTTCTGAAATACATCCAAAGTAAATAAGCATACTCAATATAATACTAATAACCGATCGGAAAATAATACTAATAAAATAGAGGCGATTGGAAACAGCGGGGAAAACGAAGGCAGGAGGGTCATTCGCCTGAGCGAGACCCTGCTGCGCCTAAGCGAAATCCGAGGGAGTTGCTTAAGCGAGTGTCGACTCGCTTGAGCGAATGCCACATGGGCGAACCAAACTCACGAGTCGGGGCTTCACTCGGAAAAGGACCACTCGGTTACAGCTTACACTTTCATCACTCGGAAAACTCTTAGCTTTTGTTCACTCGGACATACCACTCTTGACTCATTCCTAACCTTCACTCAGAAATAGATCACTCAGTCTCAGCTCACTCGGGGATAATCTAACCTCCTTCACTCGGTAAGGTTTCCCCCTGGGTATCCCTACTCGGTCAATACCCTAACTTTACTTTACTCAGAAAAGGCTCTCCCGGCATATGTCACTCAGAAACGTTCTCACCATCACTCGAAACCTTCTACTCTTTCTTCACTCGGAAACCTTGTATTCTTCCTTCGCTCGGAAGCATTCTATTCTTTCCTCACTCGGAAGAGAATCTCTCGGTTATTCTTCTCTTGGAAAAGAAACGAGGGATACCCACAGGAACGAAATAGACACCAAGCCGATTGGCCCTCGCTCGGACAAGGATAAATGCGCTCGGGAAATATTCACCCGGTACCAAACTTGGCTACAGCAACCATTGGTGAAAATGAATATCAATCATAATATAACATAGATTAACACCCGATTTAAACTTAGTTCAGCACACATGTAACACCACATATACGGAAAACTCAATATATATATATATATATATATATATTACACAAATTATTCAAAATCACTCGGGCCTTGGCATCGGTTCTCCGCTTGGTGCACCTCCAGGGCTCCGACCTCCTCCCTCTCACTAGTTACTAAATTGAAAACAACAGCAAGGGTGAGTGTTTGGCATCATAATTAATCTAGAACGGAAATTAACAAATTATATATATATATAAGTCCCATCTGATTGCATTTTCATCACTTTGCAAATTACACTCGGCAATTATAATACATCATACTCGGTAATTAATTCACACCTGGCAGTTACAACATTTCGCACTCGGCGAGTAAAGCATTTCACACTCGGCAGATACGACACATCATACTCGGCAACATAATAATCCACACTCGTCCAATATAACAATTTTCACTCGGAAAATATAACAAATTTCACTCGGTAAATATAACAAACTTCACTCGGCAAATATAACAAATTTCACTCGGCAAATATAACAAATTTCGCTTGGTAAATATAACAAATTTCACTCGGCAAATATAACAAATTTCACTCGGTAAATATACACATCACAACCAATAATTCATCAATTATCACAACTGACTCTCTGATAAAATTTGACGCCTAGTATCCGGATACTAAAGGATCGTCCTTCAGCTGGGGGTCCTACTTGACACCCCGTGAACCCTGCTTGGTTCACCGAGTCCTGCTTGACTCTCCACCTTGACCACTGGGTCCTACTTGACCACTGGGTAGCTCAACTGGGCACAAAAACCACGGGAGCCGGAAATGAGAGGCTATATATACCGTCGGTCGTCCCACACCATATAATCATGTATCATAATCATACAATCCGTTTACTGGAAGCCTGTCAAGAGCCGCTCCTTGCTAGTGCAACGCACCGGCGACCACTCCCCACCCTCAACAGTATACGGAGTATCTCATACACAATATGTAACTCAATATAACAAACATTATCAATCTCATGCCACACATAGCAATTACTTATCATACATATACAATTCATATTTCTCATCATATCACGAGTGGCCATTATCAACACATACTCATCACTCGGGTGACCTGCTTGTCAAGCCCGACTTCACACTGCCACTACACCGATTGTCACAACATCAACCATCTCAAAATTATTATTATCATAAGCCACACACACACCCGATCCTCAACCGATCGGTGTCCATACTCACACATGCATAAATATACACACAACTTTCATTCAATAACATTTTCTCACCATGTTCACACAGCTCAACGACTCAGACGCGGAACATGTCCTATTCTAATTAATCATAACCTGAACACCCCCCTTACCTCTGTTCCAAGCTTTTATAATCTGCTCCTGGTGTCGGTTACGCCCTCTTAGCACTGGGTTCACAGTCTCTCTTCCGAATGCAGCACCAGCTCCTTCACTGCTACCTACGGGTCGGAATACAAAACCCGTTAGCTTTGCACCATCCTCTACTCTAAGGACCACCTTCAAGCTCACACTCACCAGAGGAGTGGAGAACAGACCCACACACGGCCATGCATGGCCACTCAGTCACCAAAGAAATGAAAGGGGCAGGGAAACACAATTGCAACGGATCAGTGGACTCACCTTGAGGCCATGGTCACAGAAATGAGCTTGTTACTCGGTTTTGATGCAAACAGAGTCCTCTCCTAGAGCATGCAACTCAGCGATGGAGGAGGAAGAAGATGAACAGGAACATAAGTAAACGAAGAAGAAGGGAGAGAAGCAGTAGCTCGCGTGCGTGAGTGATAAATGAGAGAGAGAGAAAGAAATAAGCCTTTTGAAGTCCAGGGGTAACCGATAAGCTTCCCAACCGGTTACCACCCCACTTTCCTTCACCCATTCGCTCAAGCGTTTCCCCCCTCAAACTCTTCTCTTCCCTCAATCAGTCTTCACTTTATTATTAAACAACCAAATGATTTTATTTATATTCATAATATTTAATTACTCATAATTGTCCAGTACTTCATAAAAATACTGAATAATTTCAAAAATAATTAATAATATTTTCTACTACACATAATTTTCCTAAATTGTCAGGGATGTTACATCTACCCCCCCTAAAAGGGGATTTCGTCCCCGAAATCAATGTACCAACTGAAAAAGATTGGGGTACATCTGCCTCATGTTCGATTCCAATTCCCAAGTGTAGGTTATCCAATCCAGATTCTGCCACTTTACCTTCACTAATGGCACCTCCTTGTTCTTTAGCCGTTTGGTTTGATACTCCTCAATACTGATCGGCATAGCTTCCACCGTCAGGTCCTCGTTCAACTCAATAGAGTCACTCGGCACAATCATTGTGTCACGCGGAATATAGGCTCGGAGTTATGTACGTGAAACACGTTGTGGATGTTAGTCAACGACTGGGGAAGATCCAGTCAGTAAGCAACATCACCGATCCTCTCTAGTATTTGATACGGTCCGATGTATCTTGGATTAAGCTTTTGGCCCTTCAATATCCGATCTACACCTTTGGTCAGTGAAACCTTCAGGAACACCCAGTCGCCCACCTGAAATTCAAGCGGTCTATGCCGATTGTCATAATAGCTCCCTGTCGGTCTTGGGCAATCTTTATCTTCTCTCGGATTAGAGTGACTTGTTCATTCATCTCTTGAATTAACTCGGGCCCCAGATGAATGGCATCGCCATTCTCATTCCAGCACAATGGTGTACGATACCTCCGACCATAAAGAGCTTCATACAGAGCCATCCCAATGCTGCTATGATAGTTGTTATTGTACGCAAACTTCACCAAGGGTAAATATCTTTCCCATGATCTGCCCTGCTCCAACACACATGCCCTCAGCATATCCTCAAGAGTCTGTATAGTCCGTTCCGACTGACCGTCGGTCTGAGGATGATAAGCTGAGCTCAGTCTTAGCTCAGTCCCCAATTCTTGCTGTAGACTTCCCCAAAATCTGGAGGTGAAACGAGGATCCCGATCAAAAATAATACTTGAGGGTACACCGTGCAATCGTACAATCTCAGCAACATACAACCTAGCCAGTCGGTCCAACGACCATTTCGTATTCATCGCCAGGAAGTGGGCACTCTTGGTTAGTCGGTCAACAATTACCCAGATTGCGTTGCACCCGGATCGGGTACGTGGTAACCCAGATACGAAGTCCATGGTAATACTCTCCCACTTCCAGATCGGGATCTCCAGAGGTTGAAGCAAACCTGGGGGTCTTTGATGTTCAACTTTGCACTTCTGGCATATCACACAGGATTTCACGTACTCGGTTATTGCCTTCTTCATGCCCGGCCACCAGAACTCCTTCTTCAAATCATGGTACATCTTTGTAATACCGGGATGAATACTCAAAGAACTTCTGTATGCCTCAGCCAGCACGGCTTGCCTGAAATCACCAGTTGCAGGCACCACCACTCGGTCTCGGAATCTCCATATTCCATCGTTGCTCCGAGTTAACTCCATATCCTTGCCTCGTGCCTGAGTGTCAATTAGTTTCAGTAACTCCTCATCGTCTCTTTGGGCAACAACTATAGATTCCAGAAATTCATTGGTGATCTTCAACATTCCGACTGTCATCCGGTTTGGAGTGTTCATAACGACTCCAACGTTCATATCCCGAAAGCTCTCCAACAGCTCTTGCTCCTTGCTCATCAAGAAAGCCGCATGCAATACCTTCCTGCTCAGTGCATCGGCAACAACATTTGCCTTGCCCGGGTGGTACCTCAAATCGAAGTCATAGTCCTTCAGGTACTCCACCCATCTTCTTTGCCTCATATTTAGCTCCTTTTGATCGAACAAGTACTTCAAGCTTTTGTGGTCACTAAACACCACAAAACAGGACCCATATAGGTAATGGCGCCAAATCTTCAATGCATATACCACTGCTGCCAGCTCAAGATCATGAGTCGGGTAGTTCAGTTCATGTGGTCTCAATTGCCTTGAAGCATAGGCAATTGCCCGGTCGGATTGCATCAGCACACATGCCAAACCGAATTTGGATGCATCACAATACACTACAAATTCCTTTGCCACATCAGGCAATGCAAGCACAGGGGCAGTCGTCAAACACCGTTTAAGAGTCTGAAAACTCAATTCGCATTTTTCCGACCACACAAATGGACTCTCTTTTCTTGTTAACCGAGTCAGAGGAAGTGCTATCCGAGAAAATCCCTCGATGAAACGCCGATAGTATCCAGCTAATCCGAGGAAACCCCTAATTTCAATTACCGACCTCGGCCTCTCCCAAGCCATAACCGCCTCAATTTTAGTCGGATCGACTGAGATGCCCTCTCGGGAAATCACATGCCCCAAGAATTGTACACTACTTTCCCAGAAATCACACTTGGATAGCTTAGCATACAACTTCTTCTCTCGGAGTATCTGTAAAATGATTTGGAGGTGTTGAGCATGCTCCTCAACCGACTTCGAGTATACCAATATGTCATCGATGAATACCACACCACAAACTGGTCCAAGTATGGTTGAAAAATCCGATTCATGTAGTCCATGAAGATAGCAGGGGCATTCGTCACTCCAAAGGGCATTACAATGTACTCGAAGTGCCCATACCGAGTCCGAAATGCTGTCTTCGGAATATCTTCCGACTTCACTCAGATCTGGTGATATCCCGACCTCAAGTCGATCTTAGAAAACACAACAACGCCTCTCAACTGGTCCAGTAAATCATCGATCCGAGGCAATGGATATTTATTTTTAATCGTCAATTTATTTAACTGTCGGTAATCGATGCACATTCGCATACTACTGTCCTTCTTCTTTACCAATAATACCGGAGCGCCCCATGGTGAGGCACTCGGTCGGATAAAGCCCTTTTCGAGCATCTCATTCACTTGCTTCTTAACTTCGGCCAATTCCACCGAAGACATTCTATATGGCGCACGGGACACAGGCTCTGCCCCGGGAATAAAATCAATGGAAAAATCAATCTCCCGACTGGGAGGCAACTCCGGAATTTCTTCCGGAAATACATCAGAGAATTCACATACAATCGGAATGTCACTCGGCATAAGGTTATACCGACCCTCCGAGGCAAATAAAATGACATAGGTGGCGGAGACATCACTCACCACATTCTTCGTGCCGAGTTCCTGGGAGAAAATAATACTCTTCCGATAGCAGTCGACCATCACATGATTAGCAGCTAGCCAATCGAGGCCTAAGATAACATCTAGGTTCTTTAATGGCATACAGATAAAATTCACCCGAAAAATACGGTCTTCAACTTGCATCGGCAATTCTCTACACACGGTGGTTGCACGGAAAGTGGAACCGGTAGGAGTGGAAACAATAAGAACGTTCTCCATTAACCCGATCGGCAAACCAAGCCGTCGTACACAACTCTCGGAAATAAATGAATGGGTCGTGCCCGAATCATAAATTACATCAACAAGATAGCCATGGATGAGGCACTTACCCTGTACCAAGTTGTCATTGCCCGTAGCTTCCGAGGCATCAAAAGCAAATACCCGCCCGGTCATGACATTCTGGGCGCCGCTGGACTGGGCATCAGATCTTCCCGATTGTTGGCCTCCCCGACCAGCACCATGCCTGCCTCCTCTCAGAAAATTGGCACCCCGAGTCCTAGAAGTGTTGGCTTGGTTGCCATGCCCGCTTGGTTGCTGCCTCTGTGGGCAATCGGGCCTGAGGTGTCCCGGCCGCCCACATTGGAAGCAAACGATCTGATTAGCCTGACAGTATTTGGCAATGTGGCCCTCTTGGCCATAATTGTAGCACGCACGGCTACCAGACTGGCTACCCGATCGGCCAGTAGAACCCCGACCGGAAGAGGATGAAGATGTAGCGGAAGACTTGCCGCCCCGAAAGAATTGGCCCATCCTCTTGAAGTTGAATCCCTTTGCCTTCAGTGGCTTCTTGTCTCTCGGCTGAGATGTTCTCTGTAACTGCACCTCTTCCGTCAGCCTAGCCTTGTTAACAAGAGTCGGGTAATCCCGAATCTCCATCGGCACAATTACACTACGGAGTTTAATTCGTAATCCTGCCTCGTACTTGGCACACTTGCTGCCCTCAGTTCCTTCCAATGAGAAAGGATGGTAAAAATCACACAGCTCATCAAACTTGCTGGTGTACTTGGCCATAGACATCCGGCCCTGTTCCAACTTCAGGAACTCCATTTCCTTCCGAATTTTATAGTTATCCGGGAAGTACTTAACAAGGAATCTCCTTCGGAAATTTGCCCATACTAGCGGCTCATTCGCCGCGTTCATCTGCACCTTTATCCGAGACCACCATACTCTAGCCTCATCTTTTAATTGATAGGTGGCAAACAGAACCTTTTACTCTTCCGAGCACTCAAAATATTCAAAGACCTGTTCAATGTCCCTGATCCAAATATATGCCCCGTCATAATCGTGCCCTCCTTTGTAGGCCTGGGGATTCCTTTTCAGGAATTTATCCAGAGTGGGACCAGACTCGGTCCTACTCATCAGCTGGGTAAATTTGGAGAAGAAATCATCTTCTCCACCGGAACTGGTTCCTTCAGCCATAATGTAATTCTACAATGAGCAAACACATCACCATTAATAACCAATGCTAACCAGGGAGTCAGATGTTTACCTCACATATAAAATACAACGCCGCTGGAGTGCCAAGGGAACGATGCCAAGCTGCACAAACATCCACAAACACATTACAATAAAATGCAAGCAGCCCAGTATAGGACTCACACAATCACTGAGTTGACCCATGCACCCGGCTCAGGAAAGAACCGCTCTGATACTAACTGTGACAGTCCCAGTCAATTTACCATTTAATACAATCATTTAATCAATTTTGAAAACAATTTTTTCACGTAAAAAGAAAATCAACTCGGTCTTAATGTAAATTAGTATTTACTTTTCTGAAATACATCCAAAGTAAATAAGCATACTCAATATAATACTAATAACCGATCGGAAAATAATACTAATAAAATAGAGGCGATTGGAAACAGCGGGGAAAACGAAGGCAGGAGGGTCATTTGCCTGAGCGAGACCCTGCTGCGCCTAAGCGAAATCCGAGGGAGTTGCTTAAGCGGGTGTTGACTCGCTTGAGCGAATGCCACACGGGCGAACCAAACTCACGAGTCAGGGCTTCACTCGGAAAAGGACCACTCGGTTATAGCTTACACTTTTATCACTCGGAAAACTCTTAGCTTTCATTCACTCGGACATACCACTCTTGACTTATTCCTAACCTTCACTCAGAAATAGATCACTCAGTCTTAACTCACTCGGGGATAATCTAACCTCCTTCACTCGGTAAGGTTTCCGCCCCCCCCCCCCCCCGAGTATCCCCACTCCGTCAATACCCTAACTTTACTTTACTCAGAAAAGGCTCTCTCGGCATATGTCACTCGGAAACGTTCTCACCATCACTTGAAACCTTCTACTCTTTCTTCACTCAGAAACCTTCTATTCTTCCTTCGCTCAGAAGCATTCTATTCTTTCCTCACTCGGAAGAGAATCTCTCGGTTATTATTCTCTTGGAAAAGAAACGAGGGATACCCACAGGAACGAAATAGACACCAAGCCGACTGGCCCTCGCTCGGACAAGGATAAATGCGCTCGGGAAATATTCACCCGGTACTAAACTTGGCTACAGCAACCATTGGTAAAAATGAATATCAATCATAATATAACATAGATTAACACCCGATTTAAACTTAGTTCAGCACACATGTAACACCACATATACGGAAAACTCAACACATATATATATTACACAAATTATTCAAAATCACTCGGGCCTTGGCATCGGTTCTCCGCTTGGCGCGCCTCCAGGGCTCCGACCTCCTCTCTCTCACTGGTTACTAAATTGAAAACAACAGCAAGGGTGAGTGTTTGGCATCATAATTAATCTAGAACGGAAATTAACAAATTATATATATATAAGTCCCATCCGATTGCATTTTCATCACTTTGTAAATCAAACTCGGCAATTATAATACATCATATTCGGTAATTAATTCACACCTGGCAGTTACAACATTTCGCACTCGGCGAGTAAAGCATTTCACACTCGGCAGATACGGCACATCATACTCGGCAACATAATAATCCACACCCGTCCAATATAACAAATTTCACTCGGCAAATATAACAAATTTCACTCGGCAAATATAATAAATTTCACTCGGCAAATATAACAAATTTCGCTCGGTAAATATAACAAATTTCACTCGGCAAATATAACAAATTTCACTCGGTAAATATAACAAATTTCACTCGGCAAATATAACAAATTTCACTCGGCAAATATAACAAATTTCACTCGGCAAATATACACATCACAACTAATAATTCATCAATTATCACAACTGACTCTCTGATAAAATTTGATGCCTAGTATCCGGATACTAAAGGATTGGCCTTCAGCTGGGGGTCCTACTTGACACCCCGTGAACCCTGCTTGGTTCACCGAGTCCTGCTTGACTCTCCACCTTGACCACTGGGTCCTACTTGACCACTGGGTAGCTCAACTGGGCACAAAAACCACGGGAGCCGGAAATGAGGGGCTATATATACCGTCGGCCATCCCACACCATATAATCACGTATCATAATCATACAATCCGTTTACTAGAAGCCTGTCAGGAACCGCTCCTTGCTCGTGCAACGCACCGGCGACCACTCCCCGCCCTCAACAGTATACGAAGTATCTCATACACAATATGTAACTCAATATAACAAACATTATCAATCTCATGCCACACATAGCAATTACTTATCATACATATACAATTCACATTTCTCATCATATCACGAGTGGCCATTATCAACACATACTCATCACTCGGGCGACCTGCTTGTCAAGCCCGGCTTCACACTGCCAGTACACCGATTGTCACAACATCAACCATCTCAAAATCATTATTATCATAAGCCACACACACACCCGATCCTCAACCGATCGGTATCCATACTTACACATGCATAAACATACACACAACTTTCATTCAATAACATTTTCTCACCATGTTCACACAGCTCAACGACTCGGACGCGGAACATGTCCTATTCTAATTAATCATAACCCGAGCATCCCCCTTACCTCGGTTCCAAGCTTCTATAATCTGCTCCTGGTGTCGGTTACGCCCTCTTAGCACTGGGTTCACAGTCTCTCTTCTGAATGCAGCACCAGCTCCTTCACTGCTACCTACGGGTCAGAATACAAAACCCGTTAGCTTTGCACCATCCTTAACTCTAAGGACCACCTTCGAGCTCACACTCACTAGAGGAGTGGAGAACAGACCCACACATGGCCGTGCATGGCCACTCAGTCACCAAAGAAATGAAAGGGGCAGGGAAACATAATTGCAACGGATCAGTGGACTCACCTTGAGGCCACGGTCACGGAAATGAGCTTGTTACTCAGTTTTGATGCAAACAGAGTCCTCTCCTAGAGCATGCAACTCAGCGATAGAGGAGGAAGAAGATGAACAGGAACATAAGTAAACGAAGAAGAAGGGAGAGAAGCAGTAGCTCACGTGCGTGAGTGATAAATGAGAGAGAGAGAGAGAGAGAGAGAGAAAGAAAGAAGCCTTTTAAAGTCCAGGGGTAACCGGTAACCTTCCCAACCGGTTACCACCCCACTTTCCTTCACCCATTCGCTCAAGCGTTTCCCCCCTAAACTCTTCTCTTCCCTCAATCAATCTTCACTTTATTATTAAACAACCAAATGATTTTATTTATATTCACAATATTTAATTACTCATAATTGTCCAGTACTTCATAAAAATACTGAATAATTTCAAAAACAATTAATAATATTTTCTACTGCACATAATTTTCCTAAATTGTCAGGGATGTTACAAAAAACGTTTACATAATTAGCCCAGACCAATCTTATGAGTATTATTGACTCCAGCCACTCCTGGCTTAAGCAAAGCTCGTGCTTCAAGTATTCTTGACACTGGTCATACCTGGCCCTGTGTATTCTTTTGCAAGGACCTACTCTTGGGGCAGACCCAAGTATTCTTTCATGAGCCACTCCTGGCTCAAACCCAAGTATTCTTTCCAAAGCCTCTTCAGGCCTAAGTGTTTCCCAATAGCTCAATCAGACTATCGATTATTAAAGATTGGAAATATTGATACAAGAACATCTGGGCATGTGTATGTATTTCAAAATGTGTTTCGTGAGACATGCCCATCCTAGTTTTCCTGACTCACTCTCACAAGCTCTCTCTCTTTCTCCTTTCTTTTAACGTACTTTCTTATTTTTCTTCATATGACTCTCTATTCTTTTTTTGTAATCTCTTTTTTTTCTTTTGAGTCATCTGTATCTTGTGCATACACATATATCACTGTGTCTACATTTCTTTCTTCTTTCATTGAGAGTGAGCTACCCCTTTTACCCATACATAGAATAGAAGATTTGTAGTATATAAATACTTGTTAAGCTCATGGATATAGATCCATTGTATGACTATATAAAATTTATTCTTTTCTTTGGTCAGAGAGACATTCTGCACATTTTGTATAGGGTAGTGAGCTTTTGAGATTTGTGTGAATGAAGACAAAAGGGGGATTGTACATTTTTCACCAAAGAGGATATTCCTTGATTAGAGAAATTCCGACTTCTTAGAAAGTTGGTGAAAAATAGATGCTTCGAGATCAGCTCAAGATTTGTCTTGAGCATTTTCCTTGTTGTGATAGATCTTTTTGTTGAGAAGGAAAAATGCTTTGTTGAGTCATCATATATAGGTCCAGACTTGATGTATCCAGAGAGAACATTTGAGAACCAGACTCTGGTGAATCGTAAAGTGTGACGTCCTGTGTCAATTTATACATATTTCTCCCTGTTTAATTAATTTTACAATAAATTTTTCACTTTTAAATAATTAACTCAATCTGTAGTTAGAAAAATATACCTTTTCAATAAAAGTATCAAAATATAAATTAAATGATCAAATTATAAACCTTCAAACATTTAAGTTGAATTAAATTGAAAACCTAAAATAGGGGTCTGATACTGCGTGCCAGCCCCACGCGTAGCGTCAGCCCTGCTGCACTACGTGTCAGCCTCACGTGTAGCGTGGGCATAACAGTAATAGCACCTGATGCTGTTACATGTTTTAGGCCAACTGGCTAACTTCTAACCTACCAAACTGGCCCGTTTTAGATCCGATTACCATAAAACTTCACGGGCCATATGTTTTCCCCATTCCAGAAATATTGGCGCCGTCCGTTCGCCAAAATTCCACCATATGCACAAGTTATGTGTAGTTTTCAATTTTAACCATTTAAGTGCAAAACCTTTGCACTAAACACCCTAAATGGGTTTCAAATGGTTTAAGGCCAATACACCCAACTCCTAAATGTCCTAAGGGACCTATTGACACATTCCAGGGGTCCTGAAACCTGCCGAGTCTCCAAATCACCTATTCAGTTCTTAAGATTCACAATTACCACTATATTCATAACTTCCTAAATCAATCAAATTCATCAATCACACCACATACCACATTCATACATCTCACAAAACCTGCCTATATCATGCAATCATATAGTGGCTATGTGCCTCATAATTATATTCATTTTGACAGTACCTGGTCATTGTGCATGTAGTCCATCTAATGGCTCAATGCCACATCATAGTCACATTGTTCAAACTATAAACATGACATACTACGTATGCGTTCACACTCCCACAGAGATACAGATAGATACACTTATATATATATATGTATATATACTAATGGCTCAGTACCATTAGTCATCACAATCAACTAAAACTAAAGATATACCACTACAAGTCTAAGAGATAATATATTCACATACGAATATATACAATATATACATCCTGATTTCCTCTGGTATTGCTCCTTGCTCACTTTGCACTAGTTTCCGTAGCATCTGCAACGTCCCTTGATTCATTCACTGTAAAGAAATAATGTAAGGGTGAGTATTTGTCTTAAAAGCAATACAACTTGTTAAATAGAGTTGATATCACTTGGAGAATCTCATTCTCCTCCCTTGATTACTGAACCATCAAACGTTCCACTCATAACATCAAACATGCAATGATCTTTCACTATCATTATAATTTCAATCTAATTATAATATAATGATTATTTCACAAAATCAAGATCGAGAACATAATTGACTCTCATGGTCATCATATATACATATACACATCGACACCTAGTATCCGGATACTAAAGGATCAACCACCAGCTAGGAGTCACACCGACATCCCGTGAACTCTACCTGGTTCACCGAGCCACACACTGGCTCCTAACCTCAACCACTGGGTCTCTACCTAGACCATTGGGTAGCTCAACTGGGATCTCTACTTGGACCACTGGAGCCAAAAGCGAGGGGTAATTATACATACTGAATGGCTGTCTATACCACATAACATACATGTATAACACATATATCATCTCAACAATTAATATATAATTCTTAGCATAATAGTCATTCCTTGGCATAAAAGCCACCTTCTATAAAACTCATAATCAAGTCATAACTATGCTTGAAGTATATATCATCCATGTCACATAATCCGACATCATTCCTATAAATCGCTTTAAAAATATTATATTCTTCAATTATCATCATACTTATCATTCTCATTATATATTCCATAATTACACCACACATAGTCATACACCATCACTCTATCTCAAATGCAATATATATATATATACCTCATAGATTTCATTTCCCGTTACTAACCAAAACTTTCTTATTCTCATCATTACTTCACTAAACATATTTCACCCATATAATATTAGGTAACTCATTCACGTAGATATAGCAATTTCATTTCATAACATAAAAACTCATTAAACTTAAACTATAGCACATTAAACACTCCCCTTACCTTACTTTTGACACCCTTTAACTTGACCACTAAGATAAATGCGCCGCAACCACTAAAAAGGTAAGAATTACAAAGAGGTTTAAGGATTTAACCATTGAAACCTTAATCTAATTTAGAAGAACACTCAGAAGTTACTTTTTGAATCTTTAGAAGCTTACCGCTCTAAAACCAATGAGTTCTCCGAGAACCCATTTCTCCGTTAAGCTTCCAACGGCTCGTTCACAACCTATACAAAGCGAAACTCAAATTTGTCATATAATCCTTCTCTCGAATACCATAAGGGATCCTTTAACCGGTTTAGAATCTTAAAATTTAAGACTCACTTATTTTTCCAAGAAATGGGTAAAGATATAAAATCTTCATAGAATTTAAAATTGACAAATCCTACGCGTTTACCTTAAGCTTCTCACCTCTAATCCACGATCAATTTCAAATTCCATCTTTAATTTGACCTTGATTGAACTTAGAAAAAGAAAAGAAAAGAGAGAAGTTCCAACGCTGTTTTTAACTTCTGTTTCTCAGCTTGCCACTGTGAGGTCTTTATGCTGCCCGCGACACTGACGCTACGCGTCACCCGGACGCTACGCGTCAGGTCTAAAATTCTACCCTGACACTACGCGTCAAGTATAAATCAAAAATTCACTCTTAAATTCATATTTACCTCAAATAATAACCTTACATTACTAAATATTCGTAATTCTAAATATAAAACATAGGGATGTTACACTCACCCCCCCTAAAATAGATTTCGTCCTCGAAATCAACATACCTCATCAAATAGCTCAAGATATTGTTGTCGCATCTCAGATTCTAGTTCCCACGTGTGTGAAATTTCATTAAAGTTCTGCCATAAGACCTTCACCAAGGGAATATTCTTGTTTCTCAATTGTTTTGTCTGATAACCTTCAATACGAAGAGGAATAGCCGACACCGTCACATCCTCCCTAACCTCAATAATATCATCAGGGACCACCATGTCATCTCAGGGAATATATTTTTGAAGCTGGGAGACATGGAAAACATCATGTAATTTAGACAAGACAGGAGGAAGTCCAAGTCTATAAGCAACATCACCTATCCGCTCTAGAATATGATAGGGTCCAATATATCTAGGACTCAATTTTTTACTGCCTATAGCTCGACCTACACCCTTTGTAGCTGAAACTCTCAAAAATACCTGATCATCAACTTGAAACATCAAAGGTCTATATTTAGCATCATAATAGCTTTTCTGGTGATCCTGAGTAACCTTCAGTTTATCCCTGATAAGTTTAATCTGTTCAGTCATCAATTGAACCATCTCAAGCCCCAACACCAAGATATCACCACCATCTTCCCAACATAAAGCAGTTTGACATTTTCTGACGTACAGAGCCTCATAGGGAGCCATACCAATGCTACTGTGGAAACTATTGTTATAAGTAAATTCAACCAAAGGTAAATACTGCTCCCAACCTCCCCCGTGATCTAACACACATGCACGGAGTAAATCCTCCAAAGTCTGCATGGTACGTTTAGATTGCCCATCGGTTTGAGGATGATATGCGGAGCTCATTCTCAGCTCAGTGCCTAATTCCCGATGCAAACTTCTCCAAAATTTAGAAGTAAAACGAGGATTACGATCTGATATTATGCTAGAGGGTATGCCATGCAATCGTATAATTTCTTTTACATAAACATTAGCAAGTTTCTCCAGAGACCATTTCATATTAATAGCAAGGAAATGAGCACTCTTCATTAATCGGTCAACAACTACCCATATAGCATCATGTCCAACTCGAGAACGAGGTAAACCTGATACGAAGTCCATAGAAATACTGTCCCACTTCCATACCAGAATATCAAGTGGTTGTAATAACCCGGAAGGTACTTGATGCTCCACTTTAGACTTCAAACACACTACATATGAAGCTACATATTCAGCTATCATTTTCTTCATTCCCAGCCACCAAAACTGGCATCGCAAGTCATGATACATTTTTGTCACACCTGGATGAATACTTAATGAACTCTTATGGGCTTCGGCCAAAATCTGCGTTCGAAATTCACCCTCAAAAGGTACCACAATACGGTTCTTAAATCGCCACCATCCATTAGGATCTTTAATTAATGGTATATCTTTGCCCCTGGCTAGGGCATTAATCAACTTTTTCAATTTAACATCATTCTCTTGATATTCAGATAAAGACTTCAAAAACTCATTGGTAATCTTTAACATTCCAATCAACATACATTCAGGAGAACGAATTGCTACACCTAGATTCATGTCACAAAAACTCTCTAACAATTTATATTCTTCTATCATTGAAGATGCAACATGAATAGATTTCCTGCTTAAAGCGTCAGCAACCACATTCACTTTGCCTGGATGGTATTTTAATTCAAAATCATAATCCTTCAAATATTTCATCCATCGTCTCTGTCTCATATTTAATTCTTTTTGGTCAAACAAATACTTCAAACTTTTATGATCACTAAACACAACAAAATGAGAACCATAAAGATAATGTCTCCAAATCTTTAATACAAATACCACCGCCGCTAACTCAAGATCGTGAGTAGGATAATTCTGCTCATGAAGTCTTAACTGCCTCGAAGCATAGGCTACAACTCTACCTTCTTGCATTAACACACCTTCCAAGCCAGATTTAGAGGCATCACAGTACACAATAAACTCTCTAGTGACATCAGGTAAAGTAAGCACAGGAGCAGAAGTCAGTCTCTTTTTCAACTCATTGAAACTTTGTTCACATTCATCTATCCAAACAAAAGGACATCCCTTCCTAGTTAATCTAGTCATAGGAAGCGTAATACGGGAAAAGCCTTCTATAAAACGCCGATAATACCCAGCTAAACCAAGAAACCTTCGAATCTCAGTAATGGAATTAGGCCTGTCCCAGTTCATAATTACAGCTGTCTTAGAGGGATCAACAGAGACTCCATCACTGGAAATCACATGCCCTAAAAACTGAATGCTCTTAGCCCAGAATTCACATTTAGACAATTTGGCATATAATTGTCTCTCATGTAAGATCTGTAAAACAACACGGAGATGCTGAACATGCTCACTCTCAGATCTAGAATACACCAATATGTCATCAATAACCACTATAACAAACTGATCCAAGAAATAATGAAAGATTTGATTCATATAGCTCATGAATACTGATGGAACATTGGTAACCCCAAAAGGCATCACCACATACTCATAATGACCATGCCGAGTTCGAAAAGTAGTCTTTGGAATATCCTCAGGTCTCACTCTAATCTGATGATATCCAGAACGTAAATCGATCTTAGAAAAGACACATGCACCCCGTAACTGATCAAGCAAATCATCAATCCGAGGTAGATGGTATTTATTCTTAACTGTTAACTTGTTTAACTGATGGTAATCAATACACATTCTCATGCTCCCATCTTTCTTTCGTACCAAAAGTACAGGAGCACCCCAAGGCGAAGCACTGGGTCTAATAAAACCTTTACTAAATAGTTCCCCAACCTGCTTTTTTACCTCAGCTAACTCAGTGGGTGACATACGATATGGTGCATGTGATACTGGCTTGGTATCCAGAACTAGATCAATCACAAAATCAATTTCCCAACTCGGAGGTAGTCCAGAAATATCGTCCAGAAATACATCCGGGAATTCACATACAACAGGTATATCAACAGGAATCAAATTACCTATCCCTGCAAAATAACAATAAACAAAATGAATATCAACATACCAAGTCATTAGAAGTGGATTCAACAGGAAAGATCACCACCCTACGATAACAAACCACCATAATCTGGTTGGCAGACAGTCAATCGATTCCCAAAATGACATCTAGATTTTTCAAAGGCATATAGATTAAATTTGCATTGAAAATTCGACCTTCAATGACTAAATTTACTCCTTCACACATAGTCATAGTCTTAACCATAGAACCGGTCGGAGTAGATCTGATTATAGCATTATTCATCAATACCACGGGTAATTCAAGATGTCTATCACAACTTTCAGCAATAAATGAATGTGTAGCTCCAGAATCATATATCACATCTACAAGATTACTAGAGATGGAACACTTACTATGTACTAGCTGGTCATTATGTGCAGTATCGAAAGCATCAAAAGCAAACACTCTCCCAGTAATAATATTCTGAGCACTAGCAGATGGTGTGGTGTCAGATTGTCAGGCCAGACCTCCTCGGGCTCCACCACGTTCACCTCTGGAATCTACCACCCTGAGCTACGGGAGTAAAACTCCTACCCTCCTTCACATTCTTGGGCTGCCTCATAGGACAATCGGGCCTAAGATGCCCAGTCTGACCACAATGATAACAAACAGGCGGCTCAGATTTACAATTTCTAGCCAGATGCCCTTCTTTGCCACATTTAAAACAAACCCGACTATCAAGACGAGTACCACCCCGACCCCTAGATGAAGAAGAAGATCAAGAAGAAGAAGATCCACTTCGACTAAATTGACCCTACTTTTTAAAATTCGCTCCCTTACCCTTCAATTAAGATCTATCTTTTCTGAAAGAAACCCTCTGCATCTGAATTTCCTCTATTAACTGTGCTTTATTAACAAGTTCAACATAATCCCTAATCTCCAAGGGTACAATAGCAGTGCGAAGTTCTATTCTTAAACCAGATTCATACTTGGCACATTTATTACCTTCGGTACCTTCCAAAGAAAACGGGTAATAGAAATCACACAACTCATCAAATTTAGCTGTGTATTCAGCTACAGACAATCTTCCATGTTCAAGATGTAAGAATTTCATCTCCTTTCTGGTTTTATAATTGTCAGGAAAGTACTTTGCCAAGAACGTCTTCTTAAAATTAGCCCAGTTCAAAGCTTCATTAGCAGTAGTCATCTGAGTTTTGGTACGAGTCCACCATACTCTGGCTTCATCTCGCAATTGATAAGTAGAAAATACCACTTTCTGCTCCTCAGTACATTCAAAGTAATCAAACATTTGTTCCATTTCTCTAATCTAAACATAAGCCCCATCATGATCATGCCCACCTTTATACACTGGTGGTTTACGCTTTAAAAATTTATCCAGGGTTGGGCCAGATTCAGCCCTTCCCATCATCTGAGAAAACTTTTCAAAGAAGCCATCCTTTGAAACTGAATTAGAAGTACCAGCCATTCTACAATAACATAACTCACTGTTAATGCTTAAACAAACTAAACAGAATCCAAAATTAATACCTCAATATAGGGAAGTGCAGCCAACAGATGACCAGTGAGCACAATGCCAGAATTCCTAAAAAATTCACTTTCACACATATACAAATTCATATACATAGGTAAATACATAGACAAATCTCACTACTTTTCATCATATTTCACCCATGAGGTTCATAATCGTGAATAGTCCTGCTCTGATACCAATTGTGATGTCCTGCGTCAATTTATATATATTTCTCCTTGTTTAATTAATTTCACAATAAATTTTTCACTTTTAAATAATTAAATTAATCCGTAGTTAGAAAAATATACCTTTTCAATAAAAGTACCAAAATATAAATTAAATGATCAAATTATAAACCTTCAAACATTTAAGTTGAATTAAATTCAAAACCTGAAGCAGGGGTCTGACGCTGCGCGCCAGCCCCACGCATAGGTCAGCCCTACTGTGCGTACTTCACGCTACGCATCAGCCTCACGCATAGCGTGGGCATGACAGTAGCAGCACCTGATGCTGTTACATGTTTTAGGCCAACTGACCAACTTCTAACCTACCCAACTGGCCCGTTTTAGATCCGATTACCATGAAACTTCACAAGCCACATGTTTACCCCATTCCGGAACTATTGACGCCGTTCGTTCGCTAAAATTCCACCATATGCACAAGTTATGCATAGTTTACAGTTTTAACCATTTAAGTGTAAAACCTTTGCACTAAACACCCTAAATGGGTTCCAAATGGTCTAAGGCTAATACACCCAACTCCTAAATGTCCTAAGGGACCTATTGACGCATTCCGGGGGTCCTGAAACCCGCCGAGTCTCCAAATCACCTATTCAGTTCTTAAGATTCACAATTACCACTATATTCATAACTTCCTAAATCAATCAAATTCATCAATCTATCATTAATCACACCACATACCACATTCATACATCTCACAAAACCTGCCTATATCATGCAATCATGCAGTGGCTATGTGCCTTATAATTATATTCATTTTGACAGTACTTGATCATTATGCATGTAGTCCATCTAATGGCTCAATATCACATCATAGTCACATTGTTTAAACCATAAACATGACATACTACGTATGCGTTCACACTCCCACAGAAATGCAGATAGATACGCTCATATATATATATATATATATATATATATATATACTAATGGCTCAGTGCCATTAGTCATCACAATCAACTACAACTAAAGATATACCACTACAAGTCTAAGAGATAATATATTCACATACGAATATATACAATATATACATCCTGATTTCTTCTGGCATTACTCCTTGCTCACTTTGCACTGGTTTCCGTAGCATCTACAACGTCCCTTGATTCATTCACTGTAAAGAAATAATGTAAGGGTGAGTATTTGTCTTAAAAGCAATACAACTTGTTAAATAGAGTTGATATCACCTGGAGAATCTCATTCTCCTCCTTTGATTACTGAACCATCAAACGTTCCACTCATAACATCAAACATACAATGATCTTTCACTATCATTATAATTTCAATCTAATTATAATATAATGATTATTTCACAAAATCAAGATCAAGAACAAAATTGACTCTCATGGTCATCATATATACATATACACATCGACACCTAGTATCCGGATACTAAAGGATCAGCCACCAGCTAGGAGTCACACCGAAATCCCGTGAACTCTACCTGTTTCACCGAGCCACACACTAACTCCCCACCTCAACCACTGGGTCTCTACCTGGACCACTGGGTAGCTCAACTGGGATCTCTACTTGGACCACTGGAGCCAAAAGTGAGGGGTAATTATACATACCGAATGGTTGTCCACCTTCTTTAAACATCATAATCAAGTCACAACTAAGTTTAAAGTACATATCATCCATGTCACATAATCCGACATTATTCCTATAAATCGCTTTAAACATGTTATATTCTTTAATTATCATCATACTTATCATTCTCATTATATATTCCATAATTACACCACACATAATCATACACCATCACTCTATCTAAATTGCAATATATATATATATATATATACATATATATATCTCATAGATTTCATTTCCCGTTACTAACCAACACTTTCTTATTCTCATCATTACTCCACTAAACATATTTCACCCATATAATATTAGGTAACTCATTCACGTAGATATAGCAATTTCATTTCATAACATAAAATCTCATTAAACTTAAACTATAGCACATTAAACACTCCCCTTACCTTACTTTCAACGCCCTTTAACTTGACCACTAAGATAACCACTAAAAAGGTAAGAATTACAAAGAGGTTTAAGGATTTGACCGTTAAAACCTTAATCTAATTTAGAAGAACACTCAGAAGTTACTTTTTGAAACTTCAGAAGCTTACCGCTTTAAAACCAATGAGTTCTCCGAGAACCCCTTTCTCCGCTAAGCTTCTAACGGCTCATTCACAACCTATACAAAGTGAAACTCAAATTTGTCACATAATCCTTCTCTCGAATACCATAAGGGATCCTTTAACCGGTTTAGAATCTTAAAATTTAAGACTCCCTTATTTTTCCAAGAAATGGGTAAAGATAGAAAATCTTCATAGAATTTAAAATTGAAAGATCCTACGCGTTTACCTTAAGCTTCTCACCTCTAATCCATGATCAATTTCAAATTCCACCTTTAATTTGACCTTGATTGAACTTAGAAGAAGAAAAGAAAAGAGAGAAGTTCCAACGCTGTTTTTTAACTTCTGTTTCTCAACTTGCCACTGTGAGGTCTTTATGCTGCCCGCGACACTGACGCTATACATCACCCAGACGCTACGCGTCAGGTCTAAAATTCTACCCTAACGCTACGCGTCAGATGGGCGCTACACGTCAAGCATAAATCAAAAATTCACTCTTAAATTCATATTTACCTCATATAATAACCTTACGTTACTAAATATTCACAATTCTAAATATAAAACATAGGGATGTTACATAAAGCGTTGAAGATGAGACTCAAAAATTCAGGAAATATTCCAATCCTTTCTTGTGATTTTGAAGAAGGTCTTGAAGCGGCTTTTATCTTGACAAAGCATAAGGATGGAGTCTGATTAGAGTAGGTTTCTTTGAGACTCTTTGAGACTTTCCAAATGTTTGATGAGTCTGGGTCTGTTGAATGTTCAGAAGAACGTTTTTCCTATGAAAGATGTTCCCAAACTTTGTGGCTTCCTTTGAGACGTATCCTTTTTGGTTTTGTCTTTCCAAACTTATTGTGTGCGGGCTCCCCCTTTAATTTATAACATGTGCTTTATATCCTGAAACACTTGAATGGTCTCATCAAATATTTAATAACTCATATTTTTTGATTAATTAAGACGCTTAATGTTAGTTATCAACAAATCTAAAGGTGCTTCAAATGTTTTCTTGGTTCCAACAAACTCCATCTCTTTCACCATCATCGAAGCTAGATGAATAGATTTCCAGCTTAAGGCATTAGTAACAACACTTGCCTTTCCCGGATAATACTTCAATTCAAAATCATAAATCTTTCAGGAATTCCATCAGTCTCCTCTGCCTCATATTCAATTCTTTCTGATCAAACAAATATTTCAAGCTTTTATGATCACTATACACCTTAAAATTGGATCCATACAGGTAATGTCTCTAAATTTTCAGCGTAAAAAACACAGCTACAAGCTCTAGATCATGTGTGGGATAGTTTTGTTTGCAAGGTCGTAACTGTCTTAAGGCATAGGCAATAACGTGATCCTTTTGCATAAGCACACACCCAAGGCCCAGGTTGGATGCATCATAATTTACTACAAAGCTTTCTTGTAAATTAGGCAATGTTAACAAAGAAGTGGAAGTCAGTTTAGACTTCAACTCTTGGAAAATCTTCTCACACTCAGAGTATACACAAAAGAGCATCCTTCCTGGCCAATTTAGTCATCGGTAGTGCAATCTTGGAGAATCCCTCAATGAACCTCCGATAATAACCTTCTAAATCCAAGAAACTTCTGATCTTAGCAACAGATTTGAGTCTTTCCCAAGTCATAACAACTTTAACTTTGGATGGATCAATAACTACATCATCCTTAAAAATAACATGCCCTAGAAATTGGATCCCATTCATCCAAAAATCACATTTAGACAATTTAGCAAATAACTATTTCTCCTTTATCAATAAACACCATGAAAAAATGATCTAGATAGGGATGGAAAGTGATGTTCATATAGTTCATGAACATAGTAGAAGCATTAGTCACACCAAACGACATCACCACATACTCGAAGTGGCCATAACGGGTCCTGAATGTTATTTTAGGAATATAAGAAGCTTTCACCCAGATCTGATATATGTTTCCATATGGTCGATGAATATGCTTACCTTGATATCTGTGGTGATGTGAGACAGATGCCTGAGGCATCTCTTGACTTCTCGGTTAATGATTATTTTAAGTATGTATGAGGTAATTGATTGGATGTTGTTGATGATGACTAGAATAGTTAATGTCCAGAAACTGTAACATGGCACTGAGCCATTTGATTAATGGTGCATGATTATGGATAGTTTATTGTGGTGGTATTACATGTATGTGTATGTTGTGAATGAGTAGTATTGAGCTAGTTACATGTGAATGTCAATTATGACATTATAAATGTTGATAAGAATTAGAGTGGAATACCAAGATAGTATTAGATAGCGGTGCTTATGAATTGAATGATGTATGTAGATGTAGCAAGCTATTTAAAGCTTGATAGGAGTAACTGCATTAGTGAGATGTGGTGAATGTCATGAGTAAAGGACATGGTTTATAAGGAAAAATGGCTAATTAAGTCAACCGGGTAAGTGATTTTAAGGTGTCCATGGAACCATAGGCATGCTTAGAAATTGTGTGTGCAAAGAGATTGATAATTGCCTTGCATTTAAGGTGATTTTAGTGATGAAGTTGGTTAAAATGGAACCAATTCTATTTTTGTCTATAACTCCACGATCCAGAGAAATTTTTTAGCATGGACTGTGCCCGCAGGTCCAAAATGAGTCCTACATAGTGCCCATAAAGTTTTATAGCAATTTGAGTTAAAACGGCCAATTAGGGGGTGCAGTTGGCCCGGAGGTGAAATTCTGTAGAATTTTGTAATTTGGTCTGCTTATAATCGATTACAGTAATTGATTACATGTAATCGATTATAGCTTTTGTGTAATCGATTACCATAGCCTCTGTAATCGATTACAACCTTTCTGTAATTGATTACTAAGGTAAAAATAAAGGGTTTTAGGTGGTTTTGAGTCATGTAATGCCTAGATTCTTGGGCTTTATTGTCAAGGACATACATAACGGGGAAATTTTACTTTGATTTTATTATACATTGGGATAAATTCTAAGAATTGATAAGGGGGCGTCACACTCTTCATCTTTGTATATTCATTTTCTTCTAATATCACTGATAGACATGGAACCTGTGGAGACTGATCTACCCTCTCCAAAGTTTGATATGTAAGGCCCGTTTTGACTGTCGATAAACAAAAACTTGTCCTGACCCTGACTCGATTTTGATGGGGACATGTGTGTGTAAGAAACTATCCACACACGAATTCGCCCTTATATACAAATTCAATAATCTTACTTATAGTTATAGTTAAATAATAAATAATAAATTTATATATTTTTCTTAAAATAATATATAATCATGAAGTTTATAATTTATAAAAAAAAATAGTCTCTATGTTATATATTATCTAATTATATGTTTAATTATCAAAATAAAAAATAAAGTATAGATAATATCCTCCTAGGTTTTTGTGAAACTAATAGGAGACCTAAAAAATAAAAATTAGTTCTAAAATGAACCAATTCCGACTTTTACAAAATAGAAATGAGATGAATAAAACTTATCTCTAACCTAACCGATTGTCATACTTAATCACCAAACCATAAAGTAACTCTAGAAATCCTCCTAAAAATGCAAGGTGGAGGAATCACCCCCCTTCATACTTTCAGTCTTTCTTCTTTTTAACAAATATTTGGGGTAGTTTAATATCAAGCCTATCCATTCCTATAAGAAATTTAAAATTTTTTAAGCTAACTTTACATGGGCCTTGTACCAGACACAGGTTTTGTCAATGTTGGATCAAATTAAAATAAGATGGACAACTCAAATTTGAGACCGTGAGGGCATAAACCATCCTCTATTAAGCCGTTTGAATTTTCTGCAAAATACAGACTTTTTCTTTGAACACGAAAGGGGGGGAAAGAAGCATGAAGGGCTTGGAGCCTTTCTGTGATGAAGAATTTTTAGCGAAGAAGATCGGAGATTTGGCGCCTAAGTTTCAACTTTTCGATGAGAGCAACGATTCAAACAACAAAAACAAAATAAAGTGGAAATTTTGATCGAAAAAATGATCACCGAATTGGAATGATCCGACGCGTAGCGTTTGAACCAAAAGTGACAAGCAAAGTGTGTGGTATGTTGGAACCTTTTCTACTGTCTCTGGCAAAGACTTCAATCCCCATAACGCTGAGAGAGTGCAACAAGATCCACGCAAAGCTCATAGTTTCCCAATGCATTTCACAAACCCACCTAACCAACACCCTCTTGAGTCTCTATTCCAAATTCTCTCACTTTCGTCATGCCCACCTTCTGTTCGACCAAATGCCTCACAGGAACGTTGTCACCTGGACAACCTTAATTTCCGCGCATCTTCGAACTGGGTCTCTCCCTGAAGCCTTTGACATGTTCAATCGCATGCGTGCAACAGATGAGAGACCCAATGAGTACACGTTCTCTGTTCTGCTTCGAGCTTGTGCCACTCCTGCTTTCTGGGATGTGGGTTTGCAGATTCATGGCTTGTTGGTTCGCTTTGGGCTTGAGAGAGATAAGTTTGCAGGGAGCTCTCTTGTGTATATGTATTTCAATAGTGGCAACAATGGTCTTGGGAATGCATGTCGTGTTTTTCATGATTTGTTGGAGAGGGACATTGTTGCTTGGAATGTTATGCTTTCTGGGTTTGCTCAAGTTGGTGACTTTAGCATGGTTCAGAGGTTGTTTTCTGACATGTGGGGTGTTCAAGGCTTGAAACCTGATAATAGTACCTTTGTTAGCTTACTCAAATGTTGTTCTTCATTGGAAGAGTTAAAGCAAATCCATGGGCTTGCATTTAAGTTTGGTGCTGAAGTTGAAGTTGTGGTGGGAAGTGCTCTGGTTGACTTGTATGCCAAGTTTGGTGATGTAGGTTCTTGCAGGATAGTCTTTGACTCAATGGAGGAGAAGGATAATTTTGTTTGGAGTGCTATCATTGCGGGCTATACCCTGAATCATAAAGGGGGGGAAGCTGTGCATTTTTTTAAGGACGTGTGTAGACAAAGGATGAAGCCAGATCAGCATGTGTTGTCGAGTACTTTGAAAGCTTGTGTTGAAATAGAGGACTTGAACACCGGAGTTCAATTGCATGGCCAAATGATAAAAAATGGCCATCAAAATGATTGTTTTGTATCAAGTGTGTTGTTGACTCTCTATGCCAGTTTTGGTGAACTAGTTGATGTGGAGAAGTTGTTCAGAAGAATTGATGATAAAGATATTGTAGCATGGAACTCGGTGATCTTGGCTCAGGCTGAGCTGGAGCAGGGTTCTGGTCCCTGTATGAAACTATTACAAGAGCTTCGCCGAACGACCTCTTTGCAGATTCAAGGTGGCACTCTAGTTGCTGTTTTAAAGTCTTGTGACAGTAAATCAGATTTACCTGCTGGTAGACAAATTCATTCACTTACAGTGAAATCAAGTGTAAGTCATCATACTTTGGTTGGCAATGCATTAGTCCACATGTACTCTGAGTGTAGAGAAGTTGGTGATGCATTTAAAGCTTTTGCTGACATTGTCTGGAAAGATGATAGTTCTTGGAGTTCTATTATTGGAACTTGTAAACAAAATGGGAGGGAATTGGAATCTTTAGAGCTATGCAAAGAGATGTTGGCTGATGGAATTGCTTTTACCAGTTACAGCCTTCCACCATGTATTTCAGCTTGCTCACAACTTTCAGCTATTTGCATGGGTAAACAACTCCATGTTTTTGCTATGAAGTCTGGTTACAACCATGATGTCTATGTTGGAAGTTCCATTATAGATATGTACGCTAAATGTGGAACCATGGAGGAGTCAGAGAAAGTTTTTGGTGAGCAAGTAGAGCCAAATGAAGTAATTTACAATGCCATGATCTGTGGATATGCTCATCATGGAAAAGCACAGCAAGCCAAAGAAGTATTCAGTAAGTTAGAGAAGAATGGTTTGACTCCCAGTCACATAACTTTCTTGTCTGTGCTATCAGCTTGTAGCCATTCAGGTTATGTAGAAGATGCATTGTATTTCTTTACATTGATGCTTAACAAATACAGGATTAAGCCAGAACCTGAGCATTATTCGTGCTTGGTTGATGCCTACGGCCGAGCTGGAAGGCTAGAGGAAGCTTACCAAATAGTGCAAAAGGATGGAAGTGAATCGGCATGGAAAACATTACTAAGTGCTTGTAGGAATCATAATAACACAAAAATTGGAGAGAAGTCTGCAATGAAGATGATAGAATTTAGTCCTGGTGATCATGCTTCGTACATTCTTCTTTCAGAGATTTACATTGGAGAGGGAAAATGGGAAGAAGCTTATAAATGTAGGGAGAAATTGGCAAAGATTTGCGTGAAGAAAGATCCTGGAAGTAGTTGGTTGATCTGAGGATCATTGAGACCCTAGTAGGAGATATGTTTTATACTAATTCCTCACCATTATTTGATTGCATTTCTGATACCTTTATCCTATGCTTATAGTATGGCTAATTGTTTTTCACCCATGCAAAGTCTGTTGATCAACTCATTCTTGCTGAGTGACTGAGAAAAGATGCATTTGGATACAGTAACCATAAACCTTCCTCCTACTCTGTCTTGGAATGAGTCAATGACGGTATGTAGCTTGAACGAGAACAATAAGGACAGACAAATCAGACTTGGATAGCACAACCATAATTTATTTGTTTATTCAATTTTAGTGCAAAGCACAACCATAATATTATTTACTTCTTGAGGCACTCCGATTGGGTTTCTTTGTATAATGGTTAGAAGTAAATTTTAATTTATTGATCAAACAGAGTTTGAATGTATTTTAAATGATATACTACATCGACATTGATCATTGGATAATATCATTGGTTAAACTCTATTTTCATAATTGGATTACTAAACAATCCCATGATAAGAGGAAAGGGCATTTGATTCATTCTGAGAAATTAAATACGTTGGTACAACCTACAACATTAATGTTCATATTGTTGCAACAAATCAAAAGACGCCCTAACCTCAATACCTCAGACAATATTATACAATCAAATCGATTTCAAAATACAACATGCAGATGGAAGATATAGGAACGAATGCCTATCCTTCAGTCTCGCAGCTTCGAAACTCCCACTATTCCGCATCTTAAATAAGCGGCAACTTTGTCCAACAAAAACGCTCGTAAGTGGATTCACAGCACCAAATCAGTAAAAATTTCATAATCAGTGACTACCTTTTTTCCTGCCATGAGGACCTTTCCTGTTTCCGCAACCTTTCCTGTTCTTTCTAAAAATTTGAAATTGTAACCTTTTACCTCCACAATTAACAATTTAAACCTATATCTTCAATTCTTTGTGGCATGTGCATATATTCATTTTCCCCCAGATCTTGGAGCTACAGTTGTGACATGAGATGCCAGGCCAGTTTTGACTTTGCTTAGCTCTCCAGAGTCAGCCCATTATCATCCTCGTCCACAGTATCTTCAGGTGATGTTGCCTTTGGAAAGAATTCTTCATTGGGGTACATCTGACCAAAAAACTGCGAGTACCATCACCAAAGAGTAAGCAACAATGAAAGGACTAATACTTATTAATTGAGGATAGTAATTTTTTTCTGGTTTTTATGCAGTCACTTCGTCCTGCCAAGGTAAACGTGTGAGTGAACAAATATTTTGCCAATTCATGTCCCTACTTTTCATGAACAAAAATGACAAGAAACTTCTCCAAAAATAAGGTGTCTTGCTATCTGAGTAGTAGTAATCATAAGTCATACAGAAATAAAGAGAAAATTCATATTCCAATATGAACAATAATAAGAAGATTTTATACCTTCTCAGTTGAATCTAAAAGGTCATCGTAGTTCAGATTTCCATCTGGTGTAGAAGTGGAGCTGATAAAATCAAATTTACTCTGAAAAGGAGACAACAGTATTCACGTAATCAAGAAATGATGCACATATCAATGTTACACAGGTTTGAACTTTGAATCACATCTGTCATAACAAAATTTCTAAAATACTGCTTAAGTAGCCAATGGTTGTGTTCTTAAAAAAAAAAAAGATGTGGTCCTTAGGGCCCCTAAAATTTTCTTAATCTCAATATTCACAAAAAAAAAATAGAGGAGGTAGGGGTGGTCTCCATTATGACAAGGAATCAAATGAGTCATGAATGAAGTAAGGAAATAAGTGCACATGCAATATGCAGGTAAAAAGTATACATCACTGAAGAAATAAATCTGACACGTCAGGATTAGAAACATACCATAATTAAGTTCTGAATATAAAATGCACTCCAGAGAACAATGGGTTTTATATCTTCACTATCACTTTGAGCAATGGGAATACTTTCAGAGCTTCCAGATACAGGCAGTGTAAGAATAGCATTCATGGCTGCTTTTAGTAATTTCTTTCCCTCATCAGCATCATTGCACAAAGCGGAAAAGTATAAAATGAAGCTAAGAAAGAGAAGGAAAACAAGGTGAGATTAAGTTCACAGATTCACACAATGATGATAAATGTTATAACTAGGTTGAATATGAATATAGTAACAAAACAAGGCAGAACTCTAAAGGCAAATCATAGGATTAATGGTCAGCACCTTGAGGCCTGCAAGTAACACATGTGGCACAAATGACAAGAAAAATAAGCATGTGAAGCAACAAAAAACAAAACAAACTTTCTGTATGAGAGCATTTAAATTACAAAAATATTTTCAGATACAATAGTAACTTCTCACACCCAACCAAGAAATAAAATATAACTTTCTTTATTTTAATGTTCTGTTAGTAGATGACGGAGTGTCATCATTTCCACAATCATTTCTAGTAATGGATATAGGCAACATTGATGGTCATCACAATCATTGGATGAAGGGATGATTTAAGAACACAAACAACATCTGTGTGATACAGAGATAGTGTCAAAAGAGCTGATTTCCCTGCTCACATGCCCCAATGTGTCATCTCATTATAGACACCCTAAAACCTAAGTGTAACAGATTCTGCCTAGCCTGACAATGTGTGATTAGCATTAAAAGATAAGTCCTTCAAAAATACTCAAATAAAAAATTTTAAAAATTTTCAACTACATCTAACACATGAATTTAAAATTACTGCAAGAGACCCAGAAATTTTTGCATTGGGCTATTTGCACATCAAGTTATTCTTCCTGTTGAATAACAGGTGTACACAAAGACTCAAAGCCAAGGTATCCCAAGTCCAAACTTGAACTCAATTACCAAATTCCCTACCACTCTCAGCCTCTCTTCCTAAGCTTCATCGAAATGAATAGGCACAACATGAAAAACCCCACCAGTATAAGTGTGATGCCAACCCAACCAGTAGACATGTGATGCCCATCACTGGCTTCTTGGGTCCTTCACTTTTTTATGCAAAGTGCATTTTACTCTTTCAAGTCTTCGATGCAAAATGTTAGCTGCTTGTAAAGAGGTTTCAAAAATTACAACGGAGATTTTGTTGCAAGGTTTGACAGCAATATTGGGTTCAATCCTTTGTTCAAAAGAAACCTTGGGGGTTCATTCATGGACCGAAGTAAACTAAGGCTCGGATTTGATAATCCAGAAAATCTGATTTGTTGGAAGTTTTTGCATAAAAGGGATACTCTCCTTTCCATCCTTGTTATGCTTTGATTATTGAAATTGGGAGTGAAGCTAAGATTTTCTAATATGTAGAATCTGATTTATGCTCTCCTTTCCATCCTTCCAATGCTTTGGTTATTGAAATTTGGAGTTTGCTTCAATTTGGAATGTTTAGATAGAACTGCCCACATGTATACATTTTAGTGAATTTGAAGCATGAATCGCAGGCAGGGACAAGTGTTTAGGGTGCATTAATGGTGCATGTTATTAGGGGTTCTCTTTGCACTAAGCTTGAACTCTGCACGGTGACTATAGTTTTGGGAGAGGGGAAGGTGATTGAATTTTACCCTGAAGACGTTTTTATCAGGAGAACCACAAATTTTTGTAAAATATTTCCAGACTGAAAAAAGTAATAAATCAGAAGTACTATATCATAAAAAATAAGCTGTTTGAGCCCCTACATAATACTTTGTGATTAGTACCAGATTCCAACTTCACCAAATGATAAAACAAAAAGTAAAGTGAGAGAGAGAGAGAGAGAGAAACAGAGATTTACATAATCAAAGAAAAGAAAATACAGAAAAAAAACAACTAAAGAGCATTTCAATATTTATTCAGTAAATAACTTACGTTCCTGCAGGACAAACAGCAAGATTTGATCCTATCTGAAGAGCTTTGATTGATGTCAACTGTTCAGGATACAAAGCTAGAGGGAAGGAGAAAAAGTTAATTTCTTTTTCATGTTTTGATATGCCTCTGGTTACAAAATGCAGTATTTAAATCTCTTACATCTAGGAGGATACACCACTGAGCAATTTGATACATCTGCCTTTATGGAACTCCTAGTGATGCATATTCCCCTAGCCACCATTCCTTTAATATCTCTCTGACTCAATATTTGCAGCCTTTCACTAGGAAATTCACTTGGAGGCAATGACAATGGTGACGGAATTGTGAAGGATGGGTCCAGGATTAGTTGATGGCTGTATAAATCTTGACCTGAAGCTAACCTAACACCTTTATAAAGCGCGGTAACCTGTAATGTTGGTTAAAAAATGACAAAGATGACTTTACTTTTGCACTTGATGGAGTTCAACCTCATCTCTTCTGAGAAAAAAAGTAATATAAAACACAGATCGCATATGTATTTCTGCACCTTATCCATAAGCAAAGAAGTAACTGGCATTCTTAGAACCTGACTCACAAAAAGTTAAAGAGTACATAAGCATATAGGCTCAACAAAACAACAGACAAATATTTTTAAAATGTGAGGAAAATAGTTCAAACTGTCATTTAGTTTGCCATCAAACTATCAGAAAATGTTGAAACATTAATATGAACAGAACAACAATAAACAGGCACCATTCCTAACCCAAAAAATATATATTGTTTCAATGACAATAAAGCACATATATAATTTTTTTATCAAATTCAATAATAAAAAAAATAATATGATAGTTGAATCAATGTTTCCTTCCACTTCCGTCATACATATGACAGGGTGGCACATAAAAATAAGCATAAAAAAGGAAGAAAGAGATATACCTGATAAGTAAGCATTTGATATATAGAATCAACGTATAAAACAAGGTTCCCTTGTTTTTTTCTTTTTGATAAAAACATATAAAACAATATTTCAAAAAAAATATGCAAGCTTTAAAGAGAAAGAAGGTAACTAGAAATTTTTCCCAATGGTATCTTAAATCCGTTAAAACTTACATAAATGCAACCTTTGACAGCAGCACGACGACAAAAAGCTTGTGGTAGTTCTCCTTCACCATAAATAGGATAAAGCAAAGCCCCAGGTGCATTGGGAAACCTGGAGGAACCAATATCTCCTTAAACAAATCAAACAGGATCCCTCAAAAAAAAATCAAGGCAAATGTAATAAATGAAACAATAAGAATAAGAAAATACCTCCCAACAGATGAACTGTATTGAGCCAAACGATCTATGCCGTCTTTTGTTTTAAGCAAGTCTTTACAAACCTCATTATTGTCTTGATCATAATCTACCATGGCTATAGCATACAAAAGAATCCTGTTGAAGACAAAGAGGCATAACCTTAGTATATCGATGACGACCAAGAGATTATGCATTCTCATGCACTATACACTAGTATGCACAGTTTGACTTGAGTTACTTTATTCACAAACAAAAGGCAAAATAAACTAGTTCTCTGTATTGAGAAGAAGATTATCAATTTAATTTTTCAAAGAAAAATATATATAATGCACTATATAGTATAAATAATTAAGCTTGAAATACTTGATTCACAAACTAAAGACCATATAAAACAGTTCCCTGTGTTAAAAAGAAGATGATCAATTTCACTCTGTCAAAGAAACATATATCTAATGCCCGATCACATTGTTTAAGTACACAAAGCAAACAAACTAAGCCACTAACAAGTATTTCTAGATTCTAACTGTTTCATTTCATCTCAGATTTCACTCGCATAGAATAAATAAAAAAAAGCAACAGCTTCAGGGGAAGAGAGACAATTAATATAATTCAAATTTCAAAACACTAGTCAAACACCATTCAACAATCAACCATCATAGGTAGAAAACAAAATCATCAAACCAGAAGCCACAAATTTCACTGTAAAGCAAGAAACAGAAGGCAGAACAAGATTTTCCTCTGCTTTTGTCTTAGCAATTGTTAAAATCCTGAAGTACTAGTGCAGAGTGTAACCATAACCAGGGACGACAGAAACTTCCATATCCGCTAAATTGTTAATCATAAGGTAACAAAACACGCTTGTCATCCAAAAAATACTTAATATCAACATAAACACATTATTTTTCAATCATAACACACAACCTAAGAAATTCTAAACACAAGAATCAGACAGAGCTCATGAACACAATAAAAGGATAAATCAGAAAATGCTGGGCGGAAAGACAAACTTAGCAAATGGATCAAAAATCAATTCTCACTAGCAAATGGAAATGGTAAATACGATTTTATCTTAGGCGGCAACTTCATCTTCTCCAAGAAACTAACAAAAGGACTCTCCATATCTTCCTCCGAAATGTTTTCATGTTGCTTAACAAGGTTGAAGAACCTCATCAACCGGGTCTTCTCCGTCAGCAAAAGCTTCTCGTCTTTGAAAATAGCGGCACGAGAATCCGGCACATTCACCAAACCTCCACCGGATGCTTCGTACACGAAGCTCTTGTCGATTCCCTTGAACTCCAGATACTGCGCTGCTCCAGATTTCATCAAGAGATTGATAGTCTTGTCCGCGCTGAACAACGCCCTCGGTCCTCCCAAATCAATGTTGAATTTTCTCGAATTTTCGCGAAAAAACTCTGTTTCTTCAGCGGAAGCGCACGGGACGATCTCGGCGTGGGAGCAGAGCGGTTGCCGGACGAGGTCGATGACGGCGTGGTCGGAGTCGCTGAATGTGGCGGCTGGAGGGAGAGAGGGAGGGGAAATGAGATAGGAAGTGAGATCGTGGAGGGAGAGAGAGGCGGAGTGACTGCCGTAGAAGGGGTTAGGGTCGAGGTGGAGGACGGTCTTTCCGACAGCGGAAGAGGCGGCGGCGATGATGGATTCCGATAGGCCGGTGCCGACGATGATGAGATCGAAGTTGACGGGGTCAATGGGAGGGTAGGAAAAGGGATCCTGCGATTCAGTCATCGGGACGACGGCACGTGCGGATTAATCGCCGTCTGTGTAGGGGACAAATTGCAAATGGTTTGCCTCAGAATAACAATAGACTCAATGGTTGACTGGAGGAAGGCATGAGAGTTAGAGACGAGAATAACTAGATTATTATTTCATTATCTTTTTTTATTTAGTTATACCTTAATTTTTTTAGGCTAAAAGGTAAATTTAGCCCCTGGAATTATTGCGATTTTGGTTTTACCCCCTGAAATAATTTTTTTTAGTATGGTGTCCCTGGAAAATTTTTAAGTGTTGGATATAACCCCTTCGGTTAACTGTCTTTGCCAACTGATGAGTTGGAGCCTAGTTACATGTCTGTTATGACATATGTGGCACGTGACTCATCATTTTAGGCTTTTTTTAATTAAAGGTTAATGAAATTAATTAGCACATGAAGTTAATTAAAATTAAGACGTTGCTCTTTTCCTTCTGTCTTCTTCCTCACCCACGTGTTGCTCACATACCCTAACAGTTACTTTTCTTGCTGACCTATAAAAAGATGCCCTAGGCTTTCCTCCCCATCCTTCCAAGTGTGTCAAGTGTGCCTGCCATGTCTACAAGGTCGAGTGGGTCGTTCTCAAGGGTTCCCTTTAGGAGGTTATGTAAATGTAACGAACCTGTGTTGCAACTAGTTTCGAAGAGCCCAAAAAATCTTGGTAGATCATTCTCCAGATGTGTTAATTAGATGGTAAGCTTGCGTTTAGGGTTTATTGTGTATCATTTCGTGTTTTTAAGGTAACCCATGTTTGAAAAATGTTCCATTCCTATCACAGAACGAGAAGTCGTGTGGATATTTTGAATGGGTTGATAGTGGGCAACAAAGCCTTGCAAGGACTGCTAGCTTCTCCACCCATGGAAATGGAGTTCTTTACATGGAGATGGATAGGGTTGTAATGTTGGAAGAGAGATTAAAAGAATACAGAACCATGAATTTCATGCTAATGTGGCTGTGTGCAATATCGTGGGCTATTGTCTTCCTCATCCTGGTGTTGGTTGTAGTGAATGGGTTAAGGGGTTAAAGACATGGTGTAGTTTGATTTAGGGTTATGGTTCAGTCAATCAAAATATAGTAATAGGCCCTTTAGAAATTTGTTTCACAGCATTAGGCCCCTGATGATGGGAAGTATAATGATGTTAACTTGAGTCTAGGGTTTTCTTAATTATTTGTATTAGTGAATGTAACTGTGATGTGATCTATTAATGAAGATGCTTACTTTTTAATCTTTTGTTTGGTTGAATCTTATTTGTATTGGTTGAATCTTTTCACGTGTTTCAACATATGAACTAAAGCACACTACATTGAATCAAAATGAAAACATTGTGTGAACACTGTTAAAGGCTCAACAATATTGTGTCAACACTTTAGAATTGTCTGAAAATAATTACAACATCTAATAACATTGTCTCAAAATAATTACAGCATGTGAGTCTACATTGTCTCAAACAACACTTGATTGTGTAGCCACCATGTCAACTTCCCCTCCAACTGGACCTCCTTCATCTAAAATAATTATTGGTGTTGTTCTTGTTCTTGTCCCTCTTCCCCTTTCTCCCATTCCTCTCCCTTTGGCACTACCCCTTGTGGTGGGTCTGGACTGTTGTTCAGTGGTCTTTGCAGGTCTGCCCCTTTTTCTTTTGACAAAAACCTCTGCAATAGTTGGTATAGCTGATGACCCTTCAGCAGCTAAACATGTTGAATTCATAGTCACAGTTGCAGGTTCTTTATGTTGTTGACTTAATTGATCAACATTTGCAGTATTAGTGGTCCCTTCAACCTCAACCTCATCATTGGCATTCTTCTCTGTTGTGGGTTCCTGATCAGGTTCCTAAAACCAAAAATGTGCAAACATCATTGTCTGTATTAGTCAACAAAGAAGTATTAAAAAAGCTACTCACATTTGTTTGTATTGGTGCTTCTTTGCATGTAGCCCTGTTGTGGCTAGTTTCCCCACAGTTTATGCATGCATAGGGTCTAGGTTGTCTCCTTAATTTGCATGGGTTTTCTTCATCTATTGGATCCCTCCTACTAAGTTTCTTTGGCCTCCCGGGTCCATGTTTATATGTTGGTGGCAGAGTTTGTGGATGTTCAGTTGTTGGCCACAGGTTTGGGCCATTAATTACACTAACTACATGTCCATAACACTTCTCATATTGCTTCTTCGAATAACAACTATTAACATAATGAATAGGGTTATATCCTGTGTGTAATATGCATGATATGGCATGTCTGCATGGTATGCCTACCAGTTTCTACCATCCACATGCACATGTCATTTTCTCAAGATCAACAACAAATTTTTCATTGAACAGAGAATGTGTAACTTCAAAAACCTGAGCTCCAGACCATTGTGGAAACCAGTTGGCAGAAAAATGTTGTTCTCTTTCCATCTTCTTGGGTGGTTTAGGCATAATGTCTCATTTGATGTTGATTACTTTGGTCCTTAGTTTTACAAATCTTACCATTAAGTAACTCCTTAACCATTCCAGCATGCTCAGTATTGGCATCTCCCTTGCAGGTAGAATGACACTATTAAAGGCCTCACACAGGTTGTTCATCACCACATCACACTTGGGGTAGTGTGAGAATTGGTGCCTATACCAAGCCTCTTTAGGGATAGCCATCAACCATCCTCAAGCACCCCCATCAAGATCCTTAATCTGGTTCATTTTGGCTTCCCATCCCTGTAAACACAATGATCAAATCAAAAAATTTGCAAATACTTCAAATCACATCAGCGCTACATTCTGTTTGTGAAACCATACCTGTATATAGGTTGCCTTACTTGCCCACATCATTAGTTCCTTCAATATTGCCCCACCACTAAACTTCTTTTTCAGATTACTGTGTAAGTGTCTTACACAGTATCTATGCTCAGCCCCTAAGTTCAAGTCCTCCATGGCTTGCAGGAGTCCTTGTGCAGAATACAGAACACCATAACAGAAGGAAACAAACACCACATTATGAAGGAAACATTAAAAAGAAAAATAAGGCATTATAAACACCATTTCCATACCTTTTGTTGATCTGAAATAAAGACCAACCTTCTCTTTATTCTAATCCTGCACCGGTAAGGTTCGAAACCAGGTCCAAGATTCTCTATTTTTCACTTCCACAACAGCTATAGCTAGTGGAAAATACTGATCATTGGCATCCCTGCCTACAGCTGTTAGGAGAATCCCACCAAATGCAGTCTTCAAATGGCATTCATCAACTCCTATAAATGGCCTACACCCATCTATGAAGCCCTTCTTGCAAGCATCAAGACATAAGTAGTAACTCCCAAGCCTCGGTTGTAGACCATCAGTTGGGGTAACCAGTTGAAGCTTGCATTTGGTAGCCTCTTCACTGACTCTTTTCAATTCAGCACTATAATTCCAAAGAAGTTCATATTGCTTGCTGGCCTCTCCTTCTATCATCTCAGTTTTTATTCTCCTAGCATTGTGTGTTATCCAACTGGTAATCCCTACTTGATGACTGGCCCTCAACTCAGTCTTTATCTCCTCCAACTTCATGTGCCTATTAATCTTCATTTTTGGCAAAATAACCTTTGCAACCCACCTAGCATTCACATTTTTATTCTCAAAAACCCTAGCACGTGAGTGTTAGTCTATGAATGTCTTCAATCTTATTATGTTTGTCCTACCAACTCTGCTAGCAAAGGCCAACCATCCATATCCATCTGTGCTGCAAACAACCCTGCACCTTCATGGCTCATTCTTAACATACTTCACTTGTTTCCTAATATGTACATTATCTCCATTACAACTTCTCTAAATTGCACCATTGAAGTGAACTCCATGCCCAACCTAAGTTCACACCTTTTCCCCAAAATGTCTTCTTCAAATGCCTGAAAACCAAAATCACCATGATCATCATCTGAGTCTACATAATTGTTGATTCCATCTGTCTCATACCCCTCATCAATGTCACCACATTGATCCTCATCAACTGGTCTGCACCAATCTGAACCCAAACTAACTCATTCCCCATGCCTTAGTGATCCTTCCTCTCCACCTGATTCTAGACCCTCTCTATCATCATTCCCAAGTTTTGCACCCTCCACATCAGCACCACATTGTGACTCTAACCCCTCTACATCCTTATTTGGTCCATTTTTACCCTCCACATCAGCACCACATTGTGACTACAACCTCTCTGCACCCTCATTTGGTCCATTTGCACCTTCCACATCAGCACCACATTGTGACTCTAACCCCTTTGACTCAAAATTTATAGCATTTGCACCCTGAACCTCAACATGACATTGTGCTTCCACCCCCTTTCCACCTTTATTTTGATTTCCCAACTCAGTTGAGTTAGACCCCCCATCACCAATCAATTTTTCCTTAACACTTTTATAAATGTTTTTCCTAGTGACAGGCCTCTTGGATGCCTTAAATGGCCTGTCCTTGGGTATAGACTTGGTCCTTCCAACCTTCTGAACTGTTGTCTCCACCTCATGTTTGTCAACCAGCCCTGTGTCCTCTTTATACCCTAACTCCAACAACACATCAACATCCACAACTAAATGCAACATAAACATCCACCTCACATTTATTATTTATAGCAAACTCCCCAGCCTCCAATGCATGACTGTCCCATGTTATGCCAACAAACTCCCCACTAGGCTTTTTCCACCACATTTTAAAACTCTCCTTACTATAACCCAACTCCTTTACCAAATACTCATATTCAAAGTAGGACCACTTATCAATATCCATGTTATGGAAAACAGTAATTTCATTCTGTGTACTCCATAGGGTTCCCATTAGTAAATTTACCCTTATGATGAAAAGCTACTAAAAAACTTATTTCTAAAAGGATTAAAAAATCACAGTTACATATAACACAACTAGGGTTTAATGAAATTGATTAAACATTGCATGACAGTTACGACTCACTATCTACAATAATTTAAGCCTAACATGGTCCCCACAGAAAAAAAATCAACCTTGCCACTAAAAGCATCAAGAATCTTACCTGTGCTTTTCCTCTTCTATCACGTGCAGTAGAGATACCCATCAGCCACGCACACCTCCACAATCCATGAATTCTTGTCCTCTTCTTGCTCGTTGAGTTCACACGTGGGAAACGAAATGGTCATACGATAGTCAGACATAGTGAGGAAGAGGAAGTGACCAACGTGTTTATCTCTATTTTTTGATTTTGTTAATTAACTTCATGTGCTAATTAATTTCATTAACCTTTAATTAAAAAAAGCCTAATCAGAGACTCAATCCTAAAATGATGAGTCACATGCCACATATGCCATGACAGACATGTGACTAGGCTCCAACTCATCAGTTGGCAGAGGCAGTCAACGGAAGGGGTTATATTCAACACTTAAAAATTTTAAAGGGACACAATACTAAAAAAAATTATTTCAGGGGGCAAATCCAAAATCGCAACAAGTCAAGGGACTAAATTTATCCCTTAGCTTTTTTTAATTAATAATTTTTTATCTTTATAAAATATTTTAGTTAGATCCCTAAATTTTTACTAACCTCATTAACATAATCATGATGTGAAAAACGAACATGTCTGAAGCTCTTAACATAGGTTCTATTGAGTAAATGGTCATTTGAGCGGCAGGTGGTAAGTTTAACATCATACAATATGCTTTCTTCAATTTTAATTTTACTATTTAACTCGTGAACATTTGATTTGTAAAATCGTCATATTAACAACTTCTAACATGTGGGGGAGGAGTCATGTTAACAAGATCAATGACATGTTAGATCTCATTTGACATCATACAATATACTTTCTTCAATTTTAATTTTACTAATTAACCAATGAACATTTGAAATGTAAACTTGTCACATTAACAACTTTTAACATGTGGAGGAGGAGTCACATTAATAAAGTCAATTTGTGTAATTTTACTAAGGATAAAAAGTAAAAAATAAAAGATAAAAGGTTTATATCTAAAATTAACATTAGTTAAATTTATTTGCAATTCAAATAACTGAATATAGTCATTTTTAATATAAACTTTTCCATTGTTCAAAGTTACACATATTATATAAATCTTTCCATATCACTTAGGGAGCGTACTTTCAAGCGGTGTTATAAAACTTGGAGTGGATCAACTGGTTAGACCTATGACTAGTGATCTATATAAGTGGATTAACAAGTTAGATTAAAGAAATGTAGTTGAATTGTTGTAGACAAAGTTGAGTCAGACGTGTTTTGAAGGTGACCTAATGACTCGTTTAAAAAATTAATGATCACTTCTTTTCTTACCAATATGAGATCAGAATGCTCAACTAGTGTCTCATCGCATCTGTTAGGCTTTCATATCAACTGCATTGTGCATCTCTAACAAGCCTAACAACCACATGCACACACCACTAGAGGTATAAAAAATGGCCAGGCGTGTAAAATGGGCGAGCATGGGTACTAAAAAAAGAGCCTGAATTAAAATTGGACCTTTTTAAGCCCAGACCCTGAAAGCCTATACTCAATCGAGCTTTTGTCGAGTTAGCTCGCATGTATCCCATAACAGTTTTTTATTGACATGAAAAAAAACTACTTTCTGCATATTTTTACTTGAATTAGATTTTGTAGTTGATTTAAAGCATTTAAAAATTTTGGTATGCTTTTTGTGGTTGTATTTTGTTTACTAAAAAAAGCAAAAGAAAAACAATGTGGGCTTGCCAAAAGCCTATAAAAGTCCAAAAAAGCCATCTTCTCCCTATAATGCGGGTCAGGCATAGGCCCTCAAATTAAAGTATGAATTCAAAAGTCCTTTTCTCTAGGCCCAAAAAAACCCAAACTTGAATTAGGTGAATAGCCCATTTAGACAACTTTATAACCATTGCAACGACCCTAGCAAGCAGGCACCATCGTTGGGTTATGCTTCTTAAGGTCAATAAACAAAGCAAAAGAAAGAAAGGGTGAAAAAGATTAAACAAAGAAGAAACAAAAGGGAACTATAGGAAGAGGGAGAAGGAAAATAAGCAAAGTAGAAGAAGCAAATAGTGAGCAGAAGTTAAATGTTTTTTCCTAAAAAACTAACAAATTTCAATTTTCATCCCTATAAAATTTTTACTACATTTTTCGTCGCTATTAAATTATGATATTTAAAAAATAGTCTCATGACTAGAAGATTACTATTAATAATTGATTTATTTGATTGGTCATCACATAATTCATCGATATGCCATCTAATTACATTAAGGATAGATATAAGAAGCATTTGAGTAAAAAAACATTCAATTTCTTATAGTATTTTTATTAGGGTAATCAATAGATTTAGGTTTCATATTCATATTTTTCACATATTTATTAATAACTTTAAATTAAATGATACACAGGATAATTAAACAACATATCGAACAACAACATGAAAATCTGTTGGAAAAATCACAATTAAGAGAAAACATAAAGTGAACATCTCTGTTATTAAAATTAATTATTCGTGCCATATAAAATTAATAAATAAATTATTTGAGTATTATTAAGAATTAAATTAAATTAATTAAGAAACTTTAATTAGTGGTAAATTTAAAATAATAAAATTTAGGGTGATTAATTATGAAATCAAAATTGAAATAAGTTGTAGTTGTAGAATATTAATTACCATTGGGTAAAAGTGAAATATATTTATCTATATGAAATAAAAAGAAAAGATAAATGAAATTAAGTAATAAAAGAAAATGGGAAAGAAAATAGAAACAAGGAAGTGAAAGTACTAAAATGCCCTTGAACTTAAATTAATTTTGCCATTTCCTTTCTCCTATATCATCTTCACGCGTGAGAAAAGAAATGGCAAAGCTTTCACTCTCTCTTCTATGGCCATGAATAGGGAGGTGTAATTGATGTCCCAATCTTTACCAAAACTTGCAATTGATGGTAACATTGTGATCAGGGAAGTGAGGTGAGCACATGGATTTTCAATTTTATGTTTCCTCTTTTTCCTCTCAAAACTAAAAATGGAAGCTTTCATGGGGATTTTGGTTTCCATTGATTTTGTTACATTTAAAGCTTGAAAATGAAACTTGGCATTGTGGGTATTCATAAACGATGAATGGTTTTCATTTCGATGTTGTTAGGTTTCGAACCAAGTGTCGGAGGGTCGTTAGGCGGAGCAAAACTTGGAAACGGAGTCTGAAATTAGAAAAGGTAAGCTTTGGGAACCTTTGAAATGAATTTGAAGTTGTTATGGTGGATCAAATTATGGTTAAGGAATTGAAATGTTGAACCCACTTTATAAACCATTGACTTTAGATACTTGAAGTACTTGGCGCTATGAGGTAAAGCTCAGAAGCGAGGTACTCAGTGTATGAATTAATGAAAATAACATTAACAGTGATTCCAACACATGGCGAAATGGTAGGATAGCTTAAGTATATTGATTTATATATATATATATATATGATGTTAGAGATATTTAGATTATAGTGATGAGAAATGAATTGATTGATAATTTGAGTATGATTGAAGTCATGAAAAATAAGTCATGAAATGCTTGAATGACGACTTATAATTTTAATAATATGAGTGCATTGAGGATTATGTTGTAAATATTGGAATTAGATATTGATGTATCGTGAGGATAAATTTTAAATTGATTGAGAACTGTTAACCTTATTGATGTAGAATCATGTGATGAAATGTTGGTTATGTTAATTGAGAAAGTGAATTGTGATGTGAATGAAAAAAGAGAGATTAATATGCCTGGGTGGCTTGAATGTGGTCCTAGAGTGATGGTCGTAGTGCTGGGATGGTGTATTATGAATTGAATAAAATGATGATGAGGTATATTTGGTATATGTGCCTATTGCATGGTGTGGAGGGTCGATCTTTATACTTTACCCCTTGTTTTTGGCTCCTGTGGTCGAGCGTGGCCTAGTTGAGCTACCAGAGATTAGGTAAGACCTAGTGGTGAGGTGGGGAGCCAGGTGAGGCTTGGTGGACAAAGTAGGGTTCATGGATGGTCGAGTAGGACCCCCAACTGACGACTGATCCAATTTAGTATCTGGATACTGAAGAGTTTTATATTATTAATTGAGAGTCAATTGTGTAATTGTTTGGATTTATTATGATACCTGATGGATTAAATGTGGTATTGAGAATTTGCTTTGCTAATTATCAAAGTGATGAAATTGATGACTGTGAATTATATTGAAGTTGAATGAGATGAATTAATCAAAATAGGTAATTGAATGAAACTTTAGCTATGTTATGTCTTTCCCTGTAGATTTGAATTATTTGCATTAATTTATATTGTCAGTCACTCACCCTTACTGTTGTTTTAGTGACTAGAGATAGGGACATTATCGATGCCTTGAAGACCGGTACCAGATGAGCTGGTGGGACAATGCCAAGGAGACTTGAAATCCATATGTCTATGTGTGTGTGTTTATGTTTTGAAGGTTTGATGTTATGATGTTGGTTGGTGCAAACATATGTAACTTGTGGTTGTGGTATATGTTGTTATATAGTGGATGAATTCGATCATTTTGATAGTTGTGAAAGTGAGTGATGGATGTAACATCCCTGATGTTTTAATGAGAATTATAAGAAATGGGAAATGTTAGTAAATGTTTTAGAAGTTTTATTTAATATTTGTTCTGTCTTAGCCAAAGATAAGAAAGCCGATGTCAAGGTCGGTATCTGAAGCGCGAGCAGGCGGAGTTAAAGATCGGAAGTGTAGGAGAAGAGCGGGCAGGGCTAGGCGGTCTGGTCCAACCGTTGTGAGGAGAGCGCCTCACACGGGGTCATAGCCCGGATTAACCTCATAATGACTGAAACAACGGATATAAGTAACCAAGAGGTGAGCACGGATGATATATCCGACCTCTCAGATTATAGCTCGGATTTCCGAGGTATGAACATTAAGCTAAGACACCGGGGGGCCGATATTCATATTGGGCCTATACTCTTGCGAAGTATTAGAGAATTGTGAATAATTAAACGTTGAGGGAATTAATAAGTATAATTGATTTGATAACTATGCAATAGTTTAATATAGTGAAATTGATTAAATTTAGTAAGAATACAAATAAAATAAAGGAAAAGACGATCTTGCCCATGAGCTATATATATATATATGGAGATTCTCTTCCTTCCCTCTTCATTATTTACAAGTTACCTTGCTGTTGGTTTATTCTTTCTCTTTCGTTTTTCTCTCCTCTCTTAACGCTGATTTGCATGCGCTGGAGAGGGACTCCATTTGTGTCCAAACTTCAATTTATTCCCATTCCTGTGATCGAGGCTTCAAGGTGAGTCTACTGATCCGTTCCAATTGTGATTCCCTTATTCCTTTTATTCTTTGGCTGTTAAGAGCCATGCATGGCTATATTTGTGGCTGTTCTCCACTCCTTTGGTGAGCGTGAGTCCAGATGTTGTCCATGAACTAAGGGCGTTGAAGTGATGAGCTGTACTTTATGATCCGTAGGTAGTAGGCTAAGCAACGGAAGACTGAGTGACGGAGTTGAGACTGCGAAACCAGTGCTCAGAGGAAGGAATCGACACAGAGAACAGATCATCGAAGCGTGGAACCAAAGTAAGGGGGTGTTCGAGTTATAATTAATTAGAATAAGACTCGCTTCTTAAACAGGTCATTGAAGTGACGTAAACAGGTTAAGGAAAAATGTTGCTAAACGTAGTTGTGTGTTTATGCTTGTGCATGTGTGACTGAGTACATTAATTAATGGAGGATCGGGTGTGGATGAGTTTGTCATGTATGATCTTGTGATATCTAATGTGAAATGATCAGTGTTATGTGACGTCGGGTTAGCAAGCAGGCTACCCGAGTGATGAGGAATTGATATTATTATGTGAAAGGTAAACTGATGAATGATTATGTGGTATGGGATGGCCGACGGTATATGATAGCCCCTCATTTATGGCTCCTGTGGTTTTCGTGCCCAGTTGAGCTACCCAGTGGTCAAGTAGGACCCAGTGGTCGAGGTGGAGAGTCAAGCAGGACTCGGTGAACCAAGCAGGGTTCACGGGGTGTCAAGTAGGACCCCCAGCTGAAGGCCAATCCTTTAGTATCCGGATACTAGGAGTCAGATTGTATGAGAGTCAGTTGTGATCATGATGAATGTGATGGAATTGTGTAGATGGTTTAATATAGTTACTGTATGTAATACACTATGTTTTGGTATGCTTACTTACAAGTGATGTTGATGTGTATGTATCAATATGCATGTATAGTGTTAAATTCCGTTCTATATTAATTATAATGCCAAACACTCACCCTTGCATTTTTTTTTAGTAACCAGGGATAGAGAGGGGGAAGGAGCCATGGAGCCGTGCCAAGGGGGAGAACGGTGCCAGGGTCCGAGTGACTTCGAGTGACTCTTTATAGAGTCATATGTGTGTATAAAAACTTCTTAGTATAATTATTAGTTATATTTAATTAAGACCGGATCAGATGTAAACCTATATTTTAAAATATATCACTGTTATTTGCATATGCTTTCATGGTAGTTATGATAACTCTTTGGGTTCACAGAACCATTTTTAGAGTGAAATTTTGGGAGTCCAGTTGCATGTCTTGTCTAATCCGGTGTGTGAAAGGTATTCGCTCAAGCGAATAGAAACCTCGTTTAAGTGAGAGTCCGGAATCTCGCTTAGACGAGTAGGGGCCTCGCTCAAGTGAGAAGCCCTGACACCCTTTCTCTCATCCGTTGTGTTTAAATTAACTTGCTTTTCTTTTCATGACCTCATTTAATTAAGCTAACTGTGACTGCTGTCACTTGAATAAGTCAGTAAAAATAAATGCTTTTTCACTAAATATCGATTAATTTTCAAGAAAAGGAAAAATTTATCGTAAGAGGTAATTGTTTAAATAAAAATAAATGCAAAAATAACCTAGGATGTTACAAGAGGTAATTGTTTAAATAAAAATAAATGCAAAAATAACCTAGGATGTTACACTTGGTATCAGAGCGGTTCTTTCTAGAGCCGGTTTATGGGCCGATCTAGTGATTGTGATAGTTTTATAAAAGTTGATTGTATTTTGTTGTGTTGAGATTGTGTGTGGTCTGGCATCGTTCCCTTGGCACTCCACTGGCGTAGTATTCTATGAATATAAGGTAAGTTTACGATCCCCTGACTGATCTTGGTTATTAATGGTGATGTGTTTGCTCATTGTAGAATTACTAAATGGCCGGAGAGACTAGTTCTGGGGGAAGAGATGATTTCTTCTCTAGATTTACTCAGCTGATGAGTAGGACCGAGTCCGGTCCCACTCTGGATAAATTCCTGAAAAGGAATCCTCCGACTTACAAAGGGGGACACGATTATGACGGGGCATATATCTGGATCAGGGATATCGAGCAGATTTTTGAATATTTTGAGTGCTCTGAAGAGCAAAAGGTTTTATTTACTACTTACCAACTAAAGGATGAGGCTAGAGTATGGTGGTCCCGAGTGAAGGTGCAGATGAACGCAGCCAATGAGCCGTTGGTATGGGCGAATTTTCGAAGGAGGATCCTTGTTAAATACTTCCCGGACAACTACAAAATCCGGAAAGAAATAGAATTCCTGAAGTTAGAGCAAGACCGGATGTTTGTAGCTGAGTACACCAGCAAGTTTGACGAGCTGTGTGATTTTTACCACCCTTTCTCGTTAGAAGGGACTGAAGGTAGCAAGTGCGCCAAATACGAAGCTGGACTACGGATTGAGCTCCGTAGTGTAATCGTACCGATGGAGATTAGGGACTACCCAACCCTGGTGAACAAGGCAAGACTGACTGAAGAGGTGCAGTTACAAAGGATGTCTCAGCTGAGAGATAAAAAGCCACTGAAGGCAAAAGGATTCAACTTCAAGAGGATGAGTCAATTCTTCCGGGGTGGCAAGTCTTCTGCTACCTCCTCATCCTCTTCCGGTCGGGGTTCTACTGGTTGATCAGGTAATCCTTTTGGTAATCGTACCTGCTACAATTATGGCCAGGAAGGCCACATTGCTAAACATTGCCAAGCCAATCAGATTGTGTGCTTCCAGTGCGGACAACCAGGGCACCTCAGGCCCGATTGCCCTCAGAGGCAATAGCAGGGCAGGACGGATAACCGAACTAACTCTTATGGAACCCGGGGTTCCAACTTCTCGAGGAGAGGTCGGAATGGAGCTGGTAGAGGGAACCAACAAGCGGGAAGATATGATGCCCAATCTAGCGATGCCCAGAACGCCATGACCGGACGTGTATTTGCGTTTGATGCTTCAGAAGCTACGAGGAATAACAATCTGGTACAGGGTAAGTGCCTCATCTGTGGTTATCTGGTTGATGTGATTTATGATTCAGGTGCCACCCATTCCTTTATTTCGGAAAGTTGTGTACGACGGCTTGGTCTGCCAATCAGTTTAATGGAGAACGCTCTTATTGTTTCCACTCCAACTGGTTCCACTTTCCGTGCAACTACAGTGTGTAGGGAACTACCGATGCAAATCGAAGCCCGTACTTTTCGAGTAAATTTTATCTGTATACCATTGAAGGACTTAGACGTTATTCTAGGTCTTGATTGGCTTGCTGCTAATCATGTGTTGGTCGATTGTTATCGGAAGAATATTGTTTTCTCTCAGGAACTTGACATGAAGAACGGGGTGAGCGATGTCCTAACCACGTATGTTGTTTTATTCGCTTCGGAGGGTCGGCATAACCTCCTGCTAAGTGATATTCCGATTGTTTGTGAATTTCCTGACGTTTTTCCGGAAGAAATTCCGGAGCTACCTCCCAGTCGGGAGATTGATTTCTCTATTGACTTGATTCCCGGGGCAGAACCTGTGTCCCGAGCGCCATATAGAATATCTTCGGTGGAATTAACCGAAGTGAAGAAACAAGTAAACGAATTACTAGAAAAGGGCTTTATTTGACCCAGTGCCTCACCCTGGGGCGCTCCGGTGTTACTGGTAAAGAAGAAGGACGGTAGTATGCGGATGTGCATTGATTACAAGCAGTTGAACAAACTGACAATCAAAAATAAATATCCACTACCTCGGATTGATGATTTACTGGACCAGTTGCAAGGCGCCGTTGTGTTCTCTAAAATCGACTTGAGGTCGGGGTACCACCAAATCCGAGTGAGGGCGAAGGATATCCCAAAGACAGCATTTCGGACTCGATATGGGCACTTCGAGTACGTAGTAATGTCCTTTGGAGTAATGAACGCTCCTGCCATTTTTATGGATTATATGAATCGGACTTTTCAACCGTACTTGGACCAGTTTGTGGTAGTATTCATTGATGATATTTTGGTATATTCGAGGTCGGACGAGGAGCATGCTCAACATCTTCGACTTGTTTTACAAGTACTTCGGGAGAAGAAGTTGTACGCTAAATTATCTAAATGTGATTTCTGGGGGAGTAGTGTACAATTCTTGGGGCATATAATTTCCCAAGAGGGAATCTCAGTTGATCCGACAAAAATTGAGGCGGTTATGGCTTGGGAGAGGCCGAAGTCAATAACCGAAATCAGGAGTTTCCTCGGATTAGTTGGATACTATCGACGCTTCATTGAGGGATTCTCTCGGATAGCACTTCCTCTGACTCGGTTAACAAGGAAAGGAAACCCCTTCGTGTGGTCGGAAAAATGTGAATTAAGCTTCCAAACTCTTAAGCGATGTTTAACGACTGCCCCTGTGCTTGCACTGCCCGATGTAACACAGGAATTTGAAGTATATTGTGATGCATCCAAATTTGGATTGGGGTGTGTGTTGATGCAAGTTGATCGGGTAATTGCTTATGCTTCGAGGCAATTGAGGCCACATGAGGAGAATTACCCGACTCATGATCTGGAACTTACAGCAGTGGTGTACGCACTGAAGATTTGGCGTCATTATCTGTATGGGGCTCGCTTTGTAGTATTCAGTGATCACAAGAGTCTAAAGTACTTATTTGATCAAAAGGAGTTAAATATGAGACAGAGGAGATGGGTAGAATATTTGAAGGATTATGACTTCGATTTGAAGTATCACCCAGGCAAAGCGAATGTTGTGGCAGATGCGCTAAGCAGGAAGGTACTGCATGTGGCTTACCTAATGGGTAGAGAACAGGAATTGCTGGAAAGCTTTAGAGATATGAATGTTGGAGTTGTTATGAACGCACCAAACCGAATGACAATCGGAATGTTAAAAATCTCCAACGAATTTCTTGAGTCGATGGTAGCTGCACAGAAAGACGATAAAGAGTTACTGAGGCTGATTGATACTCAGAACCAAGGCAAAAATGTGGAGATAACTAGGGGTAACGATGGTATATGGAGATTCAGGAACCAAGTGGTAGTGCCTGTACATGGAGGCTTTAGGCAGGCTGTGCTATCAGAAGCACACAAGAGCTCTCTGAGTATACATCTGGGAGTGACAAAAATGTATCATGACTTAAAAAAGGAATTCTGGTGGCCAAGCATGAAGAAGACAATAATCGAGTATGTGAAATCCTGTGTGATATGCCAGAAGTGCAAGGTTGAGCACCAACGACCTCCAGGTTTACTTCAACCTCCAGAAATTCCGATCTGGAAGTGGGAAGGTATCACCATGGACTTCGTGTCCGGACTACCCCGCACTCAAACTGGATACAATGCGATTTGGGTGATTGTTGATCGACTAACCAAAAGTGCGCATTTCCTGGCAATAAATATGAAGTGGTCGCTAGATCGATTAGCTAAGTTGTACATTGCTGAGGTCGTACGACTGCATGGTGTACCCTCAAGCATTATCTCCGATCGAGATCCCCGATTCACTTCAAGGTTTTGGGGGAGTTTGTAACAACAACTGGGTACTGAGCTCAAATTGAGCTCAGCCTACCATCCCCAGACCGATGGCCAATCAGAACGGACTATACAGACTCTTGAAGATATGTTAAGGGCATGTGTACTGGAACAGGGCGGATCATGGGAGAAATACTTGCCCTTGGTAGAGTTTGCATATAATAACAGTTACCATAGCAGCATTGGGATGGCTCCATATAAAGCTCTTTATGGTCGGAAATGTCGTACTCCATTATGTTGGAATGAGAACGGTGATGCCCTTCATCTGGGGCCTGAGATGATTCAAGAGATGAACGAACAAATCGCCTTAATCCGAGAGAAGATGAAAATTGCTCAAGACCGTCAAAAGAGCTATTATGACAATCGGCACAGACTCCTTGAATTCCAAGTGGGTGATTGGGTGTTCCTAAGGATTTCACCGACTAAGGGTGTAGGTCGAATTTTGAAGAGTCAAAAGCTTAATCCGAAGTATATTGGACCATACCAAATATTAGAACGGATTGGTGAAGTCGCATATCGACTGGATCTTCCCCAATCATTGACTAACATTCACAACGTGTTCCACGTATCGCAACTTCGAGCCTACATTCCGTGTGATACCATGATTGTACCGAGTGACTCCATTGAAGTGAAGGAGAACTTGACGGTGGAGGCGGTACCAATCGGCATTGAAGAGCATCAAACCAAACGGTTAAGGAACAAGGAGGTACCGCTGGTGAAAGTGAAGTGGCAGAATTTACATTGGATAAACTACACTTGGGAGTTAGAATCCGATATGAGACGAATGTACCCTCATCTTTTTCAACCGGAACACTGATTTCGGGGACGAAATCTCCTTTTAGGGGGGTGGATGTAACATCCCTGATGTTTTAATGAGAATTATAAGAAATGGGAAATGTTAGTAAATGTTTTAGAAGTTTTATTTAATATTTGTTCTGTTTTAGCCAAAGATAAGAAAGCCGGTGTTGAGGTCGGTATCTGAAGCGCGAGCAGGCGGAGTTAAAGATCGAAAGTGTAGGAGAAGAGCGGGCAGGGCTAGGCGGTCTGGTCCAACTGTTGTGAGGAGAGCGCCTCACACGGGGTCATAGCCCGGATTAACCTCATAATGACTGAAACAACGGATATAAGTAACCAAGAGGTGAGCACAGATGATATATCCGACCTCTCAGATTGTAGCTCGGATTTCCGAGGTATGAACATTAAGCTAAGACACCGGGGGGCCGATATTCATATTGGGCCTATACTCTTGCGAAGTATTAGAGAATTGTGAATAATTAAACGTTGAGGGAATAAATAAGTATAATTGATTTGATAACTATGCAATAGTTTAATATAGTGAAATTGATTAAATTTAGTAAGAATACAAATAAAATAAAGGAAAAGACGATCTTGCCCATGAGCTATATATATATGGAGATTCTCTTCCTTCCCTCTTCATTATTTACAAGTTACCTTGCTGTTGGTCTATTCCTTCTCTTTCGTTTTTCTCTCCTCTCTTAACGCTGATTTGCATGCGCTGGAGAGGGACTCCATTTGTGTCCAAACTTCAATTTATTCCCATTCCTGTGATCGAGGCTTCAAGGTGAGTCTACTAATCCGTTCCAATTGTGATTCCCTTATTCCTTTTATTCTTTGGCTGTTAAGAGCCATGCATGGCTATATTTGTGGTTGTTCTCCACTCCTCTGGTGAGCGTGAGTCCAGATGTTGTCCATGAACTAACGGCGTTGAAGTGATGAGCTATACTTTATGATCTGTAGGTAGTAGGCTAAGCAACGGAAGACTGAGTGACGGAGTTGAGACTACGAAACCAGTGCTCAGAGGAAGGAATCGACACAGAGAACAGATCATCGAAGCGTGGAACCAATGTAAGGGGGGTGTTCGGGTTATAATTAATTAGAATAGGACTCGCTTCTTAAACAGGTCATTGAAGTAACGTAAACAGGTTAAGGAAAAATGTTGCTAAACGTAGTTGTGTGTTTATGCTTGTGCATGTGTGACTGAGTACATTAATTAATGGAGGATCGGGTGTGGATGAGTTTGTCATGTATGATCTTGTGATATCTAATGTGAAATGATCAGTGTTATGTGACGTCGGGTTAGCAAGCAGGCTACCCGAGTGATGAGGAATTGATATTATTATGTGAAAGGTAAACTGATGAATGATTATGTGGTATGGGATGGCCGACGGTATATGATAGCCCCTCATTTACGGCTCCCGTGGTTTTCATGCCCAGTTGAGCTACCCAGTGGTCAAGTAGGACCCAGTGGTCGAGGTGGAGAGTCAAGCAGGACTCGGTGAACCAAGCAGGGTTCACAGGGTGTCAAGTAGGACCCCCAGCTGAAGGCTAATCCTTTAGTATCCGGATACTAGGAGTCAAATTGTATGAGAGTCAGTTGTGATCATGATGAATGTGATGGAATTGTGTAGATGGTTTAATATAGTTACTGTATGTAATACACTATGTTTCGGTATGCTTACTTACAAGTGATGTTGATGTGTATGTATCAATATGCATGTATAGTGTTAAATTCCGTTCTATATTAATTATAATGCCAAACACTCACCCTTGCATTTTTTTTTTAGTAACCAGGGACAGAGAGGGGGAAGGAGCCATGGAGCCGCGCCAAGGGGGAGAACGGTGCCAGGGTCCGAGTGACTTCGAGTGACTCTTTATAGAGTCATATGTGTGTATAAAAACTTCTTAGTATAATTATTAGTTGTGTTTAATTAAGACCGGATCAGATGTAAACCTATATTTTAAAATATATCACTGTTATTTGCATATGCTTTCATGGTAGTTATGATAACTCTTTGGGTTCACAGAACCATTTTTAGAGTGAAATTTTGGGAGTCCGGTTGCATGTCTTGTCTAATCCGGTGTGTGAAAGGTATTCGCTCAAGCGAATAGAAACCTCGTTTAAGTGAGAGTCCGGAATCTCGCTTAGACGAGTAGGGGCCTCGCTCAAGTGAGAAGCCCTGACACCCTTTCTCCCATCCGTTGTGTTTAAATTAACTTGCTTTTCTTTTCATGACCTCATTTAATTAAGCTAACTGTGACTGCTGTCACTTGAATAAGTCAGTAAAAATAAATGGTTTTTCACTAAATATCGATTAATTTTCAAGAAAAGGAAAAATTTATCGTAAGAGGTAATTGTTTAAATAAAAATAAATGCAAAAATAACCTAGGATGTTACAAGAGGTAATTGTTTAAATAAAAATAAATGCAAAAATAACCTAGGATGTTACAATGGATGCCCAAGGCATTGTTTGATGATTTGGTTGATGGCTATGATTGACTATGGTAATATATATATATATATATATATATATATATATATATATATAATGTTGTCAAATGATGAATATGATAGTTGATGACTGGGTACTGTGTTATGACACTAAGCCACTTAAATGATGATCTTGTGATTATGGTAGTATAGTAATTATGTGTGTGTAGATGTGTATATTGTGAATAAACGACATTGAGTTAATAATGTATAGAAGTTAGTGGGAATCTTAGAATAATGATGATAGTAGACTTAGACATTTGATGATGTTGAATGATGTACCCATCATTTGAGTATTGCTATTGAGTGTGACAAGCTTAATGAAGAACTAGATGAATACATCAGTGTTATGCTTGGCTTGATGATGGTCATGGTGTAAACCTACATTTTAGGGGGAAATTGGCTAATTATGTCAACTGAGAGGGTGATTTTAAGTTTTAGTGAGATTCGAAGTCCCCAGAGGGTACCAGTAGAATCTTAGGAATGTTTAAAAGTTGTGTGTGCAAAGGGATTGTCAATTGAGTAGCATTTGATGTGGTTTTGGTGGTGAAGTTAGTTGAAATGAAATCAATTGCATTTGTGTGCATAACTCCACGATCCAGAGGAATTTTTGAGTACGGACTGCGACATGTCTGAAATAAGTCCTAGGTAGTGCCCATAAAGTTTCGTAGCAATCAAAGTTAAAACGGGTAAGTTATGAGGTGCAGAAGTTGGCCCGGAAGCCAAATTCTACAAAATTATGCATTCTCGTCTATTTGTAATCGATTACATGTAAATCAGTTACAACTTTTCTGTAATCAATTACCAGAGTAAGATGGAAGGGTTTTGTGTGGTTTTAAGTCATGTAACACTTGGATTCCTAGTATTTATTGCGAAGGACATACACAACATGAAAATTTACTTTGGTTTTATCAGACCTTGGGGTAAATTTTAAAAATTTAGATGGGGATGTCATAAAAAGACTAATAAAAAATAATTAAATTAATAAAGGACCATTTTTGAATATTTTATATTAATAAGAGACAAAAAAAACATAACAAAGATATTAATAAGGGATGAAAAATGCAACAACATTTTTAAAGAACGAAAGCTAAATTTTGCTAATTTTATAAGGATGAAAAATATATTTTAACTCATAAATTTTAATTAAATTTCAATAAAAAATTTATTTTTGGAGTAAATTAAAATTTTTGTAACAAAAGTTATTAAATTTATAATTTTTTTTATACAATTATCACGTAAATCTAGGTGATTATCACAACTAAAAGTTAAGATTCAAAACCAATTAAACTTTTCTGCTTATTTATTTCTATTCATAACTTCTCTCATTGAAATGGACATTTCCTTAGTTTATAGCTTTAAAAAACAACTTAAACTAAATCTAATGATTAATAAATATTGCCTATAAAACCACTTTGGGCTACAAATATATTTCCAAGATAAGCCTACAAACATTTTTTTATCGCATTTTTTTTTCTTTGTAATCCATTACCATTAAGAACAAGTATTGATCCTAAATTAATTACGGTCTTTTTGGGAGCCAATTTTATCCTTTGGCGCTTTATTTTGGTTATCCGATTGGGACTTCCTAAACCCTAAGCTTTTTTCACTCTAGACCTTTGTTCAACAAAACAAGCAAAGATAAATGACTTGTAAATGAATGTGATTAGTCGATAAATCTTAAGAGGAAGTCTCAATCTCAATTAACCACATGTTCTATGGTTTATGTTGTCAAAATGATAAACAACATATGTGACATCCCTCGTCAATTTTCTTATTTTTCCAAAATAATTTTTTTCATGTTTTAATATAAAAATCCACTCGGTCTTAATATAAAAATATTTACTTTTCTTAAATATATTCAAAGTAGTAAAATCACACTTAATTTAGCAAATTCCGACTGAAACGGATCCAAAATACATCCATTAATAAAATAGTTGTTTAGAAACAACGAAAGAAGGAAAACGGAGTCAGGGGTCAATCGCCTGAGCGAGCCCCTGATTCGCTTAAGCGAGTGCTACTCATCAACTTGAGCGTACAAGACATACGAGTAAAGCCAACAAGTCGAATTTCACTCGGAATAGGTGCATTCGGGTATCTCTCGCTCAGAAACAGCTTAACCTTCACTCAACAAAGGTTCCCTCGATCCGACATTACTCGAAAAATAAGTCCACTCGGAACCACTGGTCTTTCATCACTCAGAAAAGCTTACGTCCCTTCACACAGGAAAGATTCACTCATATCTTCACTCGGGAGCACTCTTATATTTCTTCACTCGGAATTTCAGCCATAGCTCACTCGGAGTCGCTCTAACACTTTCACTCGGAAGTAAGTCTCTCGGTTATTTTTCTCCCAGAAAGAAAATAAAGGATGCTCAGGTACCAACTCAATGGACCCTTGCTCGGACAAGAATGATCCACTCGGTAATTGACTATACTACAGAAATACGAATTCATTCAAAATAAACACCATTCATATAATCATCAAGAATTTATACTCACTTCACACAGCATATCGATTCATCATACAGATGGCATACCACTGGGAAAAATCAATATATATATATATTACACTCGGAATTCATTCCAAGGCACTCGGTTCCTTGGCATCAATCCTCCACTTGGCACACCTCCATGGCTACGACCTCTTCCCTGTCACTGGTTACTAAAAATTGAAAACAACAGCAAGGGTGAGTGTTTAGCATTATAATTAATCTAGAACGGAATTCAAATAAAATACGAGTAGAAGTTCCGTCCGATTGCTTTATCCTCAAAACTGCACATTTCGCTCGGCAATTAACTCAATCGGCGATACACTCACACTCGGCAACATATCCATTATCACTCGGCATTATTATAATTCTCTCAGCAATATTATAGTCCTCATTCTACAGTTTTAACATTCAGCAAATAGCTTCCACTCGGCAAATATAACAACTTTCCACTTGGAAAATATAACAATCACTCGGCAATATATATATATATATATAATTACACTTAGCAAATACGTCAATCACTCGGTAAATACAGCCAATCACATTCGGCAATTATAGTAATTCACACTTGGTAAATACATCCAATCACTCGGTAAATACAACCAATCACATTCGGCAAATAAGTCAAATCATACTGGGTAAATACAACAATTCACATTCGGCCACTTTAGCAAATCACTCAACAATTATAGCCATTCACACAGTAAGCAACTCATTCTGCAAGTATAACAGTTTACCACTCGGCATAACAAATTGCACTCGGCAATTATAGTAAATTGCACTTGGAAAATATAATTAATCACATACTTATCGCAATACTAAATCCATCAATTGTCACAACTGATTCTCATATAACTTTGACACCTAGTATCCGGATACTAAAAGGATCGACCTTCAGCTGGGAGTCCGACTTGACATCCCGTGAACCCGACTTGGTTCACCGAGCCCGACTTGGCTCCCCCTCAACCACTGGGTCAAAGACCTCTGGGTAGCTTAACTGGGTCCGACTTGACCACTGAAGCCAAAAACAGGGTAATTCATATCGTTGGTCGTCCTCCACCATATACTCACATATCATAATCATACAATCCGTTTACTGGAAGCCTGTCAGGAGCCGCTCCTTGCTCGTGCAATGCACCGGCGACCACTCCCCGCCCTCAACAGTATACGGAGTATCTCATACACAATATGTAACTCAATATAATAAACATTATCAATCTCATGCCCCACATTGCAATTACTTATCATACATATACAATTCACATTTCTCATCATATCACGAGTGGCCATTATCAACACATACTCATCACTCGGGCGACCTGCTTGTCAAACCCGGCTTCACACTGCCACTACACCGATTGTCACAGCATCAATTATTTCAAATCTCAATCGGCTCAAGCCACATACACACGATCAGAAACCGATCGGTGTCCATACATATACATGCATTCATTCACATTCATATACAATTTATTAGGCATCATCACAATTATCACAACAAATACTCATGTCACATACACACGATCAAAAACTGATCGGTGCTCACACACATGCATACTCATACATTCTCAAATTTCATTCAACAACATCAAATATTTCTTTACTTACACACACACACACGATCCTAAACCGATTGGTGTGCGCATCCATACATACATTCATACACATTCACATACTTTTCTTCCAGCTTTATTTCTTACTCGGTTTACAAATGTCTCAACAACTCAGACAGTATGTCCTATTCCAATTAATTATAACCTGAACACCCCCCTTACCTCTGTTCAGAGCTTTAACAGTTGCTGGGTGCACCGTTCCACCTCCGTTCCAGCAGCAACTCCTTTAATCGTCCCACTGATGGTCGTTCCAGCACCAATTCCTTTAAGCGTTCCACCAGTGTTGTTCCACTACCTACGGGTTTGGAACCTGAAACACGTCACATCGCACCACCACTCACACGGTTAAGGGCCACTCTAAGGCTCACAGCCAAACAGAGTGGAGATCGGAACAGTACCCCCACATGCATGTACATGGTTCGGCCAAGAGAGGGAGAAAAGGAGGAATGCATAAATGGATCACCCATGCTACCAAGCTTCATCTTCATGCTTAAATGCCATGAAAACGGAAGCTACGCAGCATTTTCTCTGTTACCCCAAGAAATCCGAATTTGCCAAAGAGAAAAGAGAAGGGAAAAGGCGAAATTAATGGTACCCATGGACATACCTTGAAACCACTGCCACAAAAATATGATTATCTCAAGGTTTTGATGCAAACTGGACTTCCCCACAGAGCATGCAGCTCGCAACAATGGAGGAAGGAAAAGAAGAAGAGAGAAACGGATGAAGAAGAAGAAGAAGGTTCTCGAAAATGAATGACTGAGAGAGAGAAGCCTTTACTTAACTCATGGCAACCTATTACCTGCTCAACCGGTCACTTCCAACCGGTGACCTCTTCAACCGGTCATTTCTCCATTCCCTTTATAATTTCTCAAATAATTTTAATTAAATCTCTCTTCTTCTAATCACACCTTTCATACTAAACCAATAATTCTTAAAAATATCCAATAAATTCCTAAAAACAATTATCAATATTTTCCACTTCACATAATTTTCTATAAATATCTGGGATGTTACATCCACCCCTCCTAAAAAGGGATTTCATCCCTGAAATCAATGCACCGATTGAAAGAAATTGTGATACACCTATCTCATGTTCGATTCCAATTTCTACATATAAGTGACCCCAATACCGATCGGCGTACCTCCACCGTCAGGTCCTCCTTCAATTCGATAGAGTCACTCGGCACAATCATTGAATCACCCGGAATTTACGCTCGGAGTTGTGACATTAAACACATGAATGTTAGTTAACGACTGGGGAAGATCCAGTCGGTAAGCAACATTACCGATCCCCTACAAGATTTGATACGGTCCGATGTATCTCGGATTAAGCTTGTGACTTTTCAATATCCGACCTACTCTTTTAGTCGGTGAAACCTTCAGGAATATCCAGTCACCCGTCTGAAATTCAAGTGGTCTATGCCGATTGTCATAGTAACTTTTCTGTCGGTCTTGGGCAATCTTCATTTTCTCTCAGATCCTGTTCATAGCTAAGAAGTGAACATTCTCGGTCAATCGGTCTATCATCACTTTGATTGCATTACACCCGGATCGGTTACGGAGTAACCCGAACACACAACCCGGATTGGAATCTCCGATGGTTGGAGCAATCCAGGGGGTCTCTAGTGCTCAATCATACAAGTTATCGTCTTCTACATTCCCGACTACCAAAGTCCTTTCTTACCCGGTAATACCGGAACGAATGCTCAAAGAACCCTTTTACATGTAACACCACTCGGTCTCGGAATCTGTAAATTCTATCATTACCTTCGATTAATTTCCACATTACTTCTTGAGAATATCACTCGAACCGAACAAAGACTCAGCAATTCTGATTATGGACCCGAGCATGAATTAAACGAATTCCCCACTCGGATACACACTCCCTTTAGGAATTATTCACTCGGAAACATACCCATTCGAAGCCTCTCTTTTTTTGTCCAAAAGTACTTTTCCTGAAGAAAGGATCACTCGGTATATCTTGATTGGTACTATCCCACTCGGAAAGTGTCGCACTCCACTCGGAGGTATTCCGTTCAGGAATTCACTACTCAGAAATATCTTGGCCCGAGTACTCATTCGAAATCAGCTTTTCTTCACCCGAAAGGTCTTGTCTCCAACATATTTACTCAGAAATTCCCCACTCAGTGTACCTTAGGTGATCTCTTCTCCCCAGAATCTAGCAATAATTCATACCGACTACCACGTCACAATGTTTACTTTTCTATACTCATTATTCGTCAGTTACCAAATCTCAGTTCTATTTATTCTTCATCTCTAATCATTTACCGACTTCAGACATACGACTCATACACTTCTCTTCTCTAAATCTGACCACTCAAGATTGGCTAAAACACATCTGTCTCCTCGACTTCACACGACCTCAACCACTAGTGTAACTCCCTGAGGTGATCAGTCTCAAGGGTTCAACACTTCGTAGTTAATCCGAGTGAAAGTCAGGTATATAGTCCAACTATCCATATCACCGACCGACAGGCAAGTTGTTTACGTTATAATCCATTTACCTATGCCTATTGGCAACTTCATAAAGAATTAATGTTAAAAGGAACCCACGGTGGCCAGCCATTATGATTCCCATGTAACATTAATATCCGTGCAAAGTCCAAACGACTAGGTAAAACTCCTCTTCGTTCTTATTCAACTACTTTTAAATCACTTCGTCCCATGTCCTTCATTCACTACTTCTCCTTATCATGTACACCATAGTCCAGTATATATATACCTCACTCGACCATTATTCACACAATTCATTCTCTTAATTATTCCGAGTGAATTCTCGCCTTATCAATTATCTCACTAAAAATTATTATTAATCACCCTTCGACTGTTACCTTCAACTTATTTGGCATTATTACACCATCCTCCATTACCTACTCAGAATTTCTCCTAATATCCGTTAATCAATCGTCTAACAACTTGAACATGACAGACTGGTAACGTTTATTTAAACCACTTTATAGAATCACTACAGGAGGCTCACCCCTCCTAAAAGGTCAACCTTATTACAACGTTGCTAACTTGCATTATCTATTATTCCTACATCTTTGGGTGCTCGACTTTACTAGCATACCACCACTTGCTTACTAACCTTAAGCTCAACAGTTTATTGCAATAGTTTATTCCTTCACTTAAAAGATTTTTCATACTATACATCAAGTACATTCAACACCCGAATGAACAACTAATATCAATCGTCATCCTAACCAGGTAGAAAGGTATATGGGATTCATCCATCCTAAGAATAATCATATCCGAGTATTCATCCATTTATTTCATTCTATGTAATATCAAACTCCATTATTCAAATAAACTTATAGCTACCAACGCACTTACTATTCTTATTTCATCACAGGATTTGACCTCCTCTCGGAAAATTAACACCCGAGTCCCAGAAGTGTTGGCTCGGTTCCATGCCCACTCGGTTGCTGCCTCTGTGGGCAATCGGGCCTAAGGTGTCCCGGTTGTCCACATTGGAAACAAATGATGTGTCCAGTCAGACAATGTCTTATAATATGGCTCAGCCACAACTATAGCACGCTCGGCTACCCGACTGACTACCAGGTCAGCCAGTAGAAATCCGTCCAGAAGATGAAGAAAACATAGCGAAAAACTTACCGCCACAAAAGAACCGATCCATTTTCTTGAAACCTAATCCTCTTGCCTTCATAACCTTTTATCTTCCGACTGAAGGGTCCTCCGTAATTGCACTTCCTTGGTCAGCACATCCTTGTCCATCAGAATTGGATAATCCCGAATCTCAATCGGCATAATCACACTGCGGATTCTAATTCACAATCCCACTTCACACTTGGCACACTCACTACTCTCGGTTCCTTTCAGTGAGAAAGAGTGACAGAAGTCACAGCTCATCAAACTTAATAGCGTGCCCGGCCATTGACACTCGACCCTGTCCCTACCTTAAGTTCCATTTTTTTTCGAATTTTCTAATTATCCGAGAAGTACTTGACAAGAAACCACTCTCGGAAATTTGTTAACCCAGCGATAGCGTCTCAACCATTCGTTTCCACCACTGGGTTGTTAATTGGCAAGCGCACTAATCGTTTGTAGTTTTCAAAATTTAGATATCGTTCCACTGGGATTGAAAGTCCAATAACAACAGTAACTTTCTATTCACTATGGTAAATGTGAAGAAAGTTATAGACAAAAGAATGATTTATATACAATTTATACAATATTCACAGGATAGCATGATTGAGTAGTTCATGAGCTAAAAAGAAAATAAAAATCTATCTAAAAAGGTGAGTTGCAATCTAGAATAGGTAAGATACTTGAGATAAACACAGATAAACAAATTATGTTGGAAATTGGATCCCTAATCTAGAATAACAATGAGGAACTCAAGACATGCATATTTAATCATCAAGTTTCATGTCATTGCAGCTTAAAATCATTATAACCGATCCCTCGTGATATAAATTCTAAGAATTCACCGTAAAGTCCGATCCCTCATGAGCTTTCTCAGTAAAAACTTGCATTAAGACCTGGCCTTATGGAAACAATGGTTAACAACCCCTATAGAATTGAGATACCAAGGGTATTCCAGCTTTTACTTTCGTCAAAATAAGTTTCAATACGGCATGAATAATCATTCTCCCGTTTGACATTCATACTAATAAAACAAGTTTCAATACACATGAAAATCATTCTCCCGTTTGACGTTCATATTAATAAAAGGTTGAAATACTAACATGGACTTGAATCATAAACATGCAGAGGTCGAATTCACAACATTATACTCAATAGATTAGTTCACCAATTCCAACATAAACAAATTAGTTACACATGGTGAAAGTAAAAACAACACTTATAGAGTTTGACATTATGAAGACGATGGGAACTTCACGATACAATGATCACAATACACAAAAACACACTCAAGTATCTAGAAAACTATTCTAGAACTACAACTCACAAAAGAAGTACTCAAAGTCGAGCACAAAGAGAGAAAAGAAGAGAAGTGAATGAGAATGGGATGGGATGGGATGGAATGCCTAGAATGGTGTTGGATGGCCCTATTTATAGGGCTGAGCAAGGGTGTTGACGCTACGCGTCACACCCCTAACTCAGCCTCCATTAAACACTTGATAATGGCCACTTCAAATTATTAAATTTGATCATGTCTGGCCACATGAATATGTTTCCACCGAGTTTTGGCCTTTCATGCTGAGTGGGGTGGCCCTTGGTGCTGAGTAGAGTGCCCATTATTGGGTCCAAGTGGAGTGGTTGGCCAAAGTAGAGGTGGAGACCACGCAGCACTGACGCTACGCGTGGCTGTGACGCGTAGCGTCCGCATCAAAAATAGTTGTTGATGCTACGCGTGGGGTGAGGCTACGCGTCAGCTCCTTCAGTGTAATTTTCTCTTGATTTCTTAACTTTTTCACTGTAAAACTAGAGAAAATTGATCAAGGGCAGATTATTTCCAACAACATCCATTTATTGAATTCAAAGCCTAATTTTCTAACAAATTAAACTAATTTTTATAATTTTTGTGAAATTTTTATTAAAAGATTTATTGTAAATTTGAGGACTAACAAATACCCCCAACTTGAGACATTGCTCGTCCTCGAGCAAGAGAGAAAAATAAAAAAAAATAAAACTTTGAAATTAAATTTTTGAGTTAGTCCAAGAATTTACCACAAAAAGTAATTACACAATTTACCATTTCGAAATAATCAATTATAGACATCTAATATAACAAAGTTTTAATGATAAAATTCTTTACAATATTTTATTAACATACCAAGCATAATTTCAGGCTTACCTCTTCAAGTGTTTATCTCTATGTAATAGGTAACCTGTTTCACTCAATCAATCATAAAATCAAACGAATTTAACTTTGATTTTATCTAATTAATAGTTAGTTATACAGAGTTAATTCAGAAATCACAAGGTCTTTTCACGGGTTGTAATGAGGCTTGGCTTACAAGAATCAATGGTTTTTCTTGGAATTCAAAAACCTGAAATCATAAAAGAGCATTTTATAATTTTTAGGCTTTCTCTTGGCCCAAACTTCTCATTTTATTTTATTGGTGAAAAATAAATACCCCCAACTTGATTCTTTTCACTATTTTTGACTTTTCTTTTTAATACTTTATTTTCTTTTGAAAAGAATCAAGTTGCTTATTTTCACTCTCCATGTTTGTAAAAACACTTAAAGATATATATTTTATTTTATTTTTTTAATTTTATTTATTTCAACTGCTCTTTTAATCAATCAAGTATAGGGAATGGTTAAAAAAGATTTTGGTTTTAAGGGTACCAAAGAATTTATTTTAGGCTCAAATTGGCTTTCAAAGGATAAAATAATTTTTACCAAGGCAAGCTGTTTGGCCCAAGATTTTTTTTCACCAATAAATGTGCCTTGATCATTTTCCTGAATTTTCTGTACAACAACATAAATCAAAGATTAAAGCAAAATCAATTCAAATGAAATTATGTCGATTAAACCCTCAAGTGTTTAACAAGATCTCTTATTTCACCAGGTTTTTGAAATTTGCTTGATAGTTAATAAACTTATTGTAATTAAATTTATCAAAATCCCTAAGTTATAAAAGAATCAATAATTGATTTTACAAAATTGGTTTTATTGTGTAAAAAATATTAAGTGAATAAATTAACTTTCTAACAAAAATTTGATTATTTATTAAAAGATAAATTTTTTTCAAATAATTTAAAATAAACAAATAACAAAATGGGTTGCCTCCCATTGAGCGCTAGGTTTAGTGTCTCCAGCCTGACATTCCTGCATTTCAAGGGTCAGTTAAAAGATATCTGGTGGTAATTTTGTTAATTTCACCACCCAAATATAGTTTCAACATTTGCCCATTTACCATTCAACTTCTTTTGGAAGTTGGATCTTCAATTTCCACTGCTCCATATGGTTTGACTTCTTTAATCAAAAATAGGCCTGACCATTTTGATTTCAATTTTCCAAGAAACAATTTTAATCTTGAATTGAACAATAAAACTTACTGACCTGGTGTGAAGTGTCTTTTCTTTAACTTTTTATCATGGTAAGCTTTCACCTTACTTTTGTAGCATCTAGATGATTCATAGGCATTGTTCCTCATTTCCTCTAATTCGAGTAGCTGTAACTTCCATTTGTCTGCTGCTACATTTTGATCAAAATTGAGGAATTTTAAAGCCCAATATGCTTTTTGTTCCATTTCAACTGGAAGGTGACATGATTTTCCATAAACCATCTAGAAAGGAGAAAGACCAATTGGTGTTTTAAATGCAGTTCTGTATGCCCAGAGTGCATCATCAAGTTTTTGTGACCAATCCTTTCTAGAAGATGACACAGTTTTCTCCATAATTCTTTTCACTTCACGATTTGAAATCTCTGCTTGTCCGTTGGTTTGTGGATGATATGTTGTGGCTACCTTATGCTTTACTCCTTAATGTTGTAATACTTTCTGAAGAATTTTATTACAAAAGTGTGAACCACCATCACTGATTAAAGTTCTTGGTGTCCCAAATCTGCAAAAAATATTTTTCTTCAAAAAATTCACAACAGTTTTAGTGTCAGCATTAGGGGTAGCAATTGCTTCCACCCATTTTGAAACATAATCAACTGCCAAAAGAATGTATTAATTTGAGTATGAGTTAGGAAAAGGTCCCATGAAGTCAATTCCCCAACAATCAAATACCTCAACTTCTTGTATATTTGTGAGAGGCATTTCTTCCCTTCTTCCAACATTACCTGTTCTTTGGCAATTATCACAAGATTGAACAAATAAGTGAGCATTTTTAAAAAGAGAGGGCCAGTATAAACCTGATTGGAGAACTTTTGCAGCTGTTCTTTCATCATTAAAGTGTCCTCCATATGGTGATTTATGACAATGCCACAAAACATCTTTTACTTCCCAGTCGGGCACACAACGTCGTAACAAATTATCCGCTCCAATTTTGAATAAATGAGGGTCATCCCAAACAAAATATCTTGCATCTCTAAAGAATTTTTTTCTTTGTTGCCAAGTCAAATCATTTGGAAGAACTCCTGCTGCTTTGAAATTGGCCATGTCAGCAAACTATGGCTGTTGTGTTATTTTGAAAAGTTTTTCATCGGGAAATTCTTCCAAAATTTCTTTTTCTTTGGCAGTAACCTCATTATTCATTAATCTAGAAAGATGGTCAGCTACCATATTTTCACTACCCTTTTTATCTTTAATTTCAAGATCATATTCTTGAAGGAGCAAAATCCATCTGATTAACCGCGGTTTTGAATCAGATTTAGTTAAAAGATATTTGATTGCAGCATAAAAACAATTATTTTTGAGCCAATCAAGTAAGATCGAAATTTTTCTAAAGCATATACTATGGCTAGTAATTCTTTTTCAGTAGTTGCATAATTTATTTGATTTTCATTCAAAACTTTACTAGCATAATGTATGACTTTAAAAAAACTTTTTCGTATCTTTGACCTAAAACTGCTCCAACAGCATAATCATTTGCATCGCACATAAGTTCAAAGGGTAGATTCCAATTAGGAGCAACAATTACAGGGGCAGAAACCAATTTTTCTTTCAAGGAATTAAAAGCTTTAAGACATGCTTCATCAAATTTCAATTCAACATCTTTATTTAGAAGGTTTGATAAAGGTTTTGCAATTTTTGAAAAATCTTGAATAAACCTCCTATAAAATCCAGCATATCCTAAAAAGCTTCTAATACCTTTTACATTTACAGGAGGTGGGAGTTTAGAAATTACCTCTATTTTGGCTTGGTCAACTTCAATGCCTCTAGAAGAAATTTTATGACCAAGTACAATTCCTTCTTTCACCATGAAGTGACATTTCTCCTAATTAAGCACCAAATTTGTCTCAATACACCGCTTCAGTACGGTGTCCAGGTTGGATAGACATGTTTCAAATGAATTCCCAAAAACTGAGAAGTCGTCCATGAAAATCTCAATGCTCTTTTCAATTAAATCTGCAAAAATAGCAAACATGCATCTTTGAAAAGTAGCAGGTGCGTTACATAATCCAAATGGCATTTTTCTGTAAGCAAATATGCCAAAAGGACATGTAAAGGCAGTTTTCTCCTGATCAAGAGGGTCAACATCAATTTGATTATATCCAGAATAACCATCAAGAAAGCAATAATATTCTTGTCTAGATAATCTTTCAAGCATTTGATCCATAAAAGGCAATGGAAAATGATCTTTTCTTGTTGCTTGATTTAATTTTCTATAATCAATGCACATTCCCCAACTGGTGACAGTTCTTGTAGGAATTAGTTCATTTTTTCATTAACAATTACTGTCATACAACCTTTTTTTGGAACAACTTGAACAGGACTTACCCATGCACTATCAGAAATAGGATAAATAATACCTGCTTTCAGCAATTTCAGAACCTCCTTTTTGGTTACCTCTTTCAAAGTTGGGTTGAGGCGTCTTTGAGGTTGAGCAATAGGTTTGAAATTATCTTCCAACAAGATTTTGTGCATGCAGTATGATGGACTTATACCTTTCAAATCTTCAAGTGTCCACCCAATTGCTTCTTGATTCCTCTTCAATACTTCCACCAGTTTTTCTTCCTCTGTTTCACTTAACAGATTACTAATGATTACTGGTTTTAAATTACCTTCTTTCAAAAAGATGTATTTTAGATTGGAAGGTAACACTTTTAGTTCAGGTTTCTGGATTTCTTCAACAGGTGATTCTTGAATTTCTTCAATCTTTCTTGATTCAAAGGAAATTTCTTTCCCTTGATCGAATTCTTCAAGATACCTTTCAATTTGTTTCTCCTCTTCTTCATTCAAAAATTCAACAGAGTTAGTCAATAACTTATTTAATGGGTCAGAAATAGTCATACCTTTTGATAAGGAAAGATAAGTTTCATCAAGGATGTCCACTTTGAAACAGTTTTGCTTCGGGCTAGGATGTTTCATTGCTTTGAAGACATCGAAATTTACTTCCTCATCGTGCACCCTTACTGCTAGCTTCCCGTTGTCCACATCAATCAGTACTCGAACAGTTTTCATGAATGGTCTTCCAAGAATCAGAGGAACATCAGCATCTTCCTCCATGTCTAAGATCACAAAATCCACAGGGAAGTAGAATTTATCAACCTTTACAAGCACATCTTCTACAATCCCATAAGGTCTCTTGATGGATTTATCAGCTAATTGCAGAGTCATCCTTGTCTGTTGCGGATCAAGGTCACCAATGCGCTTCATCATACTTAGGGCCATTAGATTGATGCTAGCCCCTAAATCTAATAAAGCCTTTCCGATATTTACTCCGCCAATAGAGACAGGAATAGTGAATTTGCCAGGATCTTTGGATTTTTCTGGCATCTTGTATTGTAAAATAGCGCTGCAACTTGCTTCAAGTTCTACTACCTCCTCATCATACTTCCTTTTCTTTGTAAGCAGTTCTTTCATAAACTTAGCATATGTAGGCATTTGTTTTAATGCCTCAGAAAAAGGAATGTTTATGTGTAACTGCTTAAAAATTTCAAGGAATCTCTTATATTCCTTTTCTTTATCTTTTTTTGATGGTGGATGAGGATAAGGTAAATCCTGGACAGGAGGTGTCTGTCCCAAATACTGATTTTTTTCTTTTTCTTTTATTTCATCTTTTTCTTTATTTTTTTCACTTTCTTTTTCTTCTTCTTTTTCTTCTTTTTCTTTTTCTTCTTCTTTTTTTTCACAGCTCATACCTATAGTTTTACCACTTCTTGTAAAAATAGCCTTACATTGTTCTTTCACTTTGAATTCCTTGATGTTGGCTACTTCTTTTACTAGCTGACTCAACTGTTGATCTGATGCATTACGTGCAGCCTTAATTATCTCCATGTATTGCATCAATTGTTGAATACTTTTTTCAGCCTTTGTCAGTCTAGTATTGTAATCACCTTGATTGTTGAAGGGTCTAGCATTTTGCCTCTAACCATAGTTTTGGTTTTGCCTTCCCTGCAGGTAATTGTTAGAAAAAGAATTTACAAGAGGCTTTAGAGAATTACCTGTAGGTAATCTCTGATGAATCAAGGAATTAGCTTGTTCTTGTTCATTCTTGTCAAGAACACAGTAACCACATGGTTGTTCGCTCATACAATACTCACATTGTTTTAATTAAGCAGGAAGTTGCGGTGGTACATGGGTAACTTGAAGTTTTCCAAGTTGTTTACTCATTGCCTCAATTTGTTGTATCAACAATTTTTGTTGAATTAACACTGTATCATTTACTCCTTGTTCAAGTATACCTTGTACATTACCTCTTTTTGGTTTAGCTTGATGGTCACTAATGGACATTGATTCCAATATCTCAATAGCTTCCTCCACAGTTTTGTTCATTAAAGAACCACCTGCACAAGCATCTAACATCATCTTGAACCGAGGTAATAAACCATGGTAAACGATCCTTACCTTTTCGGCATCGTCCAGATTGTGGTTTGGACACTTTCTCAAGAGTGCCTTGAATCGTTCCCATGTCTCTCCTAATGATTCATCATTATTTTGAGAAAAAGAATGTATGGCTGTCATTGCTTCAAAATATTTCGAAGGAGAATAAAATCTTTCCAAAACTTTTCTTTCAACATCAGACCAGTTTGCAAAACTACCCGGTGGACAAGATTTAAACCATTCTTTTGCTTTACCAATCAATGAAAAAGGAAAAAGTCTCATGTAAACAAACTCTTCTTCATTGGGTTCAAAACCAATTGTGCTGCATAACTCATAAAAAATAGTTAAATGTTCATATGGTTCTTCATGATTTAAACCAGCAAATTGATTGTTTTGAATAATATTTAAAGTAGTAGGTTTAATCTCCACTGGTACAACAGGTCCTTGAAACATTCCCGAAACTCGGGGTGGACCATTAATAGCAGCAAACTGTCCCAATGTTCTCCTTTCAGCAGCCATATTTGAATTTTCAAAATTTTTAGAAGTAGAAGAAGATTTAGTTTGTGTTTTAGATTTCAAAGACTTGATTTTCTTTACAAACTTTTCTATCTCAGGATCAAAATAAATTTTACCTGCGGTAGATCGAGTTTGCATACACAAACTAGACAAAGAAAGTTAGTGTAACAATAAGTAAAAGTAAATAAAAAAAATTTTAACTAAGGTAAAAAAATATTTACCATGGTAATTAAAGATTTACTATTTTACTGAAACAATTCAATCCCCAGCGACGGCGCCAGAAAACTTGTTAACCCAGCGATAGCGTCTCAACCGTTCGTTTCCACCACCGGGTTGTTAATTGGCAAGCGCACCAATCGTTTGTAGTTTTCAAAATTTAGATATCGTTCCACTGGGATTGAAAGTCCAATAACAACAGTAATTTTCTATTCACTATGGTAAATGTGAAGAAAGTTATAGACAAAATAATGATTTATATACAATTTATACAATATTCACAGGATAGCATGATTGAGTAGTTCATGAGCTAAAAAGAAAATAAAAATCTATCTAAAAAGTTGAGTTGCAATCTAGAATAGGTAAGATACTTGAGATAAACACAGATAAATAAATTATGTTGGAAATTGGATCCCTAATCTAGAATAACAATGAGGAACTCAAGACATGCATATTTAATCATCAAGTTTCATGTCATTGCAGCTTAAAATCATTATAATCGATCCCTCGTGATATAAATTCTAAGAATTCACCGTAAAGTCCGATCCCTCGTGAGCTTTCTCAGTAAAAACTTACATTAAGACCTGGCCTTATGGCAACAATGGTTAACAACCCCTATAGAATTGAGATACCAAGGGTATTCCAGCTTTTACTTTCGTCAAAACAAGTTTCAATACGGCATGAATAATCATTCTCCCGTTTGACATTCATACTAATAAAACAAGTTTCAATACACATGAAAATCATTCTCCCGTTTGATGTTCATATTAATAAAAGGTTGAAATACTAACATGGACTTGAATCATAAACATGCAGAGGTCGAATTAACAACATTATACTCAATAGATTAGTTCACCAATTCCAACATAAACAAATTAGTTACACATGGTGAAAGTAAAAACAACACTTACAGAGTTTGACATTACGAAGACGATGGGAACTTCATGATACAACGATCACAATACACCAAAACACACTCAAGTATCTAGAAAACTATTCTAGAACTACAACTCACAAAAGAAGTACTCAAAGTCGAGCACAAAGAGAGAAAAGAAGAGAAGTGAATGAGAATGGGATGGGATGGGATGGGATGGAATGCCTAGAATGATGTTGGATGGCCCTATTTATAGGGCTGAGCAAGGGTGCTGACGCTACGCGTCAGTGTGACACTACGCGTCACACCCCTGACTCAGCCTCCATTAAACACTTGATAATGGCCACTTCAAATTATTAAATTTGATCATGCCTGGCCACATGAACATGTTTCCACCGAGTTTTGGCCTTTCATGCTGAGTGGGGTGGCCCTTGGTGCTGAGTAGAGTGCCCATTATTGGGTCCAAGTGGAGTGGTTGGCCAAAGTGGAGGTGGAGACCACGCAGCACTGACACTACGCGTGGCTGTGACGCGTAGCGTCCGCATCAAAAATAGTTGTTGATGTTACGCGTGGGGTGAGGCTACGCGTCAGCTCCTTCAGTGTAATTTTCTCTTGATTTCTTAACTTTTTCACTGCAAAACTAGAGAAAATTGATCAAGGGCAGATTATTTCCAACAACATCCATTTATTGAATTCAAAGCCTAATTTTCTAACAAATTAAACTAATTTTTATAATTTTTGTGAAATTTTTATTAAAAGATTTATTGTAAATTTGAGGACTAACAAAATTCGTCCACACTAGCGACTCACTCGTCGTCTTCATCGGTACCTTAGTCTGAAACCACCATATCCTTGCCTCCCCAACTGATAAGTTGTAAACTGTACTTTATGCTCCTCTGAGCACTCGGAATACTCAAAAGCTTACTCGGTTTCCCTTATCCAAACATACATCCCACCGTAATCGTGTCCTCCTCTATAAGCAGGGGGATTCCTTTTCAGGAATTTATCAAGAGTGGGACCTGACTCGGTCCTACTCATCAATTTAGAAAATTCCGAGAAGAAACCGTCTCCTCCATCAGAACTAAATTCCCGACCATAAAATAATTCTATAATGAATAAACACTTCACCATTAACCAATACTCTACCAGTGAGTCGGATATTTACCTCACACATATACAACGTCGCTGGAGTGCCAAGGGAATGGTGCCAAGCTGCACAAACAACCACACGTACACTGCAATAAAATGCAAAACACAGTCCAGTATAGGACTCACACAATCACCCAGTTCGCCCATCTACTCGGCTCTAGAAAGAACCGCTCTGATACCAAATGTGACATCCCTCGTCAATTTTCTCATTTTTCCAAAATAATTTTTTTCACGTTTTAATATAAAAATCCACTCGGTCTTAATATAAAAATATTTACTTTTCTTAAATATATTCAAAGTAGTAAAATCACACTTAAATTAGCAAATTCCGACTGAAACGGATCCAAAATACATCCATTAATAAAATAGTTGTTTAGAAACAACGAAAGAAGGAAAACGGAGTCAGGGGTCAATCGCCTGAGCAAGCCCCTGATTCGCTTAAGCGAGTGCCGACTCGCTTGAGTGAGTGCTACTCATCAACTTGAGCGTACAAGACATACGAGTAAAGCCAACAAGTCAAATTTCACCCGGAATAGGTGCATTCGGGTATCTCACTCGGAAACAGCTTAACCTTCACTCAACAAAGGCTCCCTCGATCCGACATCACTCGGAAAATAAGTCCACTTGGAACCACTGGTCTTTCATCACTCAAAAAAGCTTACGTCCCTTCACTCAGGAAAGATTCACTCATATCTTCACTCGGGAGCACTCTTATCTTTCTTCACTCAGAGTTTCAGCCATAGCTCACTCGGAGTCGCTCTAACATTTTCACTCGGAAGTTAGTCTCTCGGTTATTTTTCTCCTAGAAAGAAAATGAAGGATGCTCAGGTACCAACTCAATGGACCCTTGCTCGGACAAGAATGATCCACTCGGTAATTGACTATACTACAGAAATACGAATTCATTCGAAATAAACACTATTCATATAATCATCAAGAATTTATACTCACTTCACACAGCATACCGATTCATCATACAGATGACATCCTACTCGGAAAAATCAATATATATATATATATATATATATATATATTACACTCGGAATTCATTCCAAGGCACTCGGTTCCTTGGCATCAATCCTCAACTTGGCGCGCCTCCATGGCTCCGACCTCTTCCCTGTCACTGGTTACTAAAAATTGAAAACAACAGCAAGGGTGAGTGTTTAGCATTATAATTAATCTAGAACGGAATTCAAATAAAATACGAGTAGGAGTTCCGTCTGATTGCTTTATCCTCAAAACTGCATATTTCGCTCGGCAATTAACTCAATCGGCGATACACTCACACTCGGCAACATATCCATTATCACTCGGCATTATTATAATTCTCTCAGCAATATTACAGTCCTCATTCTACAGTTTTAACATTCAGCAAATAGCTTCCGCTCGGCAAATATAACAACTTTCTACTCGGAAAATATAACAATCACTCGGCAATATATACATATAATTACACTCGGAAAATACGCCAATCACTCGGTAAATACAGCCAATTATATTCAGCAATTATAGTAATTCACACTCGGTAAATACAGCCAATCACTCGGTAAATACAGCCAATCACATTCGGCAAATAAGTCAAATCATACTGGGTAAATACAACAATTCACATTCGGCTTCTTTAGCAAATCACTCAGCAATTATAGCCATTCAGACAGTAAGCAACTTATTCTGCAAGTATAACAGTTTACCACTCGGCATAACAAATTGCACTCGGCAATTATAGTAAATTGCACTCGGAAAATATAATTAATCACATGCTCATCGCAATACTAAATCCATCAATTGTCACAACTGACTCTCATATAAATTTGACACCTAGTATCCGGATACTAAAAGGATCGACCTTCAGCTGGGAGTCCGACTTGACATCCCGTGAACCCGACTTGGCTCCCCCTCAACCACTGGGTCAAAGACCTCTAGGTAGCTTAACTGGGTCCGACTTGACCACTGAAGCCAAAAACAGGGTAATTCATACCGTTGGTCGTCTTCCACCACATAATCACATATCATAATCATACAATCCGTTTACTGGAAGCCTGTCAGGAGCCGCTCCTTGCTCGTGCAACGCACCGGCGACCACTCCCTGCCCTCAACAGTATACGGAGTATCTCATACACAATATGTAACTTAATATAACAAACATTATCAATCTCATGCCCCACATTGCAATTACTTATCATACATATACAATTCATATTTCTCATCATATCACGAGTGGCCATTATCAACACATACTCATCACTCAGGCGACCTGCTTGTCAAACCCGGCTTCACACTGCCACTACACCGATTGTCACAGCATCAATTATTTCAAATCTCAATCGGCTCAAGCCACATACACACGATCAGAAACCGATCGGTGTCCATACATATACATGCATTCATTCACATTCATATACAATTCATTCGGCATCATCACAATTATCACAACAAATACTCATGTCACATACACACGATCAGAAACTGATCGGTGCTCACACACATGCATACTCATACATTCTCAAATTTCATTCAACAACATCAAATATTTCTTTACTCACACACACACACGATCCTAAACCGATCGGTGTGCGCATCCATACATACATTCATACACATTCACATACTTTTCTTCCAGCTTTATTTCTTACTCGGTTTACAAATGTCTCAATAACTTGAACAGTATGTCCTATTCCAATTAATTATAACCCGAACACCCCTTTTACCTCTGTTCCGAGCTTTAACAGTTGCTGGGTGCACCGTTCCACCTCCGTTCCAGCAGCAACTCCTTTAATCGTCCCTCTGATGGTCGTTCCAGCACCAATTCCTTTAAGCGTTCCACCAGTGTTGTTCCACTACCTACGGGTTTGGAACCTGAAACACGTCACATCGCACCACCACTCACACGGTTAAGGGCCACTCTAAGGCTCACAGCCAAACGGAGTGGAGATTAGAACAGTACCCCCACATGCATGTACATGGTTCGGCCAAGAAAGGGAGAAAATGAGGAATGCATAAATGGATCACCCATGCTACCAAGCTTCATCTTCATGCTTAAATGCCATGAAAACGGAAGCTACGCAGCATTTTCTCCGTTACCCCAAGAAATCCGAATTTGCCAAAGAGAAAAGAGAAGGGAAAAGGCGAAATTAATGGTACCCATGGACATACCTTGAAACCACTGCCACGAAAATGTTATTATCTCAAGGTTTTGATGCAAACTGGACTTCCCCACAGAGCATGCAGCTCGCAACAATGGAGGAAGGAAAGGAAGAAGAGAGAAACGGATGAAGAAGAAGAAGAAGGTTCTCAAAAATGAATGATTGAGAGAGAGAAGCCTTTACTTAACTCATGGCAACCTATTACCTGCTCAACCGGTCACTTCCAACCGTGACCTCTTCAACCGGTCATTTCTCCATTCCCTTTATAATTTCTCAAATAATTTTAATTAAATCTCTCTTCTTCTAATCACACCTTTCATACTAAACCAATAATTCTTAAAAATATCCAATAAATTCCTAAAAACAATTATCAATATTTTCCACTTCACATAATTTTCTATAAATATCCGGGATGTTACAACATAGTAAGGTCCTAATCTATTATAAAGTCACCAACCCAAGTGATGATCCTAAAAACCCAAAACTTAGCACCTTGAGGTATGGAACTTCTATGATTCAAGGTAAAGCGTGGATTACATTTCAAAGAGATATGCATACTAAGCATAAGAGACCCTTTCTTTTTAGTAGCTTTACCACCATTTATAGTAGAGGCGTTAATGTGTACATTATAAATAATGCGTGTTTTATGATTTTTAAGGTTATTATAAACCACTAACTCCTACTAATTAAACATGGATAATTATAAACATTATAAAGTTTACTTTCATGTAATATTAGTGTATGCGTTGCTATTTACATTAATTAACTTACCCTTACTATTTGTTTTTAGACCACCAATATAGTTATCCATGGCATTGTATCATTGCAAAGCACAAGCCCCGGTTTCCTTTGGGCAAGTAGATGGGGATCCAATTAGATCGGTTACTACTTCAAAAATTTGAATTGATCACAATACTCTTTATGATTGTCAAAGTGGTCTTCTTGATGTGACACAAGGTTCTACTAATATACTATATTAATAATTGGATTAAAAACTAAGATAAGGTTATGCTTCTTAGGTATGAAAGAGATCAAAATATGAAGGTTACCATTGTGTACAACTATTTTAGACCTAATTACAGCCAACTTATGTCAAGGCAACTAATTAGTTTCTTAATAAGAGGTTAATATATAAATGTAATTGTATTGGAAATTCTAATTTGTCTTATTAATGAAAATATTGTAGGATCCAATATGGTTATGCTATGCACATGTAGCCAACTATCTTTACCAAGAATGGGTTCAATGTTCCATTGGGGGAAACATATAGCACCGATAAGAGGAAGTAAAAAGGAAATAAATTTTAACAATTTCATTTCAACTACTTAATGATTAATAATGATGCATCCATTCAATTAATGACATGTCACAAAATTTGAGATTTGTATGTATGTCTCTATGTCTCTCTTTCCATACATATTACTCTATTTTTGTTTCATATTATAAATCTATAAAATAAAAACATACAATTTTAGGAGATGAGTTATTATTTTGATATCATAAAAAATAATTTTGTCTTTTCAAATTCATCCTCGTTTAATACCAAATTCCATTAATTAAGCAATTTTAAAAAGCATTAAATTTTAATTGTGATTTTTTTATGTAAACCCATTTCGCCAAATTTTTGAAATTTCTCTTTAATATTTGCTCGTGCCAAATTAAATTTTCACCAAATTTTGCAAATTCAAAAATAAAATCTAAATATAATATGATTAGGATCCTTTACAGTAATGCATTGAGTAATAAACAATTTGAGTTCCACTGGTTCATGGCGTACAAACTTACATTGGTTAAGTTAGAGATAGTGAAAGATTTTGTTTAAAGGTTGCGTACACAATTTTTTAGTTATATAAATGAACTTGAAATAGTCCAATATTTTGGACAGTGATGTTTCATTGGTCAAGTGAGAGATAGTGGAAGATTTATTTTTTGTTACCGTTTTCTCCATTAAATATTACCGTTTTCTCCATTAAATATTGCCAAACATAAGCATTTGAAGGTTATAATTAGTTAATGGTAGAATATTAAATGCTTTAAATTTTTTTTGTTGGGACTTATAATTTGAAACACCACTTTGTTGTTTTGAGGACTTATAACATTAGAGGGGTGCTACTAACAATTTTTTTTTCTAATTATACAATGTAAGTGTGTAGGTGACATGGAGAAAAGTTACATATAGGGACTTTGATGACTTTTTGTATTCCTTTAAGTTGGATTTTAATGTTTTTGAGTTACTAAGTCATTAGGATAGTTAATGAAAATTTATTTCAAGTTTTAATGTTAGGGAAGTTAAATGGTTAGTGAATATTTTGAAAATTTATTTTCTTTAAAATTTTAATAGTTTATTAAAGCTTATAAATAAGATTTCATGTAAAGCAAACATAATTAAGTTAAGTTTTAATTAAAATTATAGTTTTCTCTTTCTAAAAGTTTCTCTTTGATTCTTGAATGAATTACTTTTTGATCTTATCAAAAAATTTCTTTATTGTGACAATCTTAGGCTTGTCAATCTATGATTGTAGCATCTACCTTTCATGAATTATCACTTGTAATCTCATCTATTTTTTTGAGTGTGATATCCATATCCTTCTTTAAACCTTTCTACCCAAAAATACATCCTCCTCTTAAATTGAATTTCAAGACAATCCCCTTCTGTTCGTGTCATTTGGTATCAAAGTTTCGATTCTTTGATCTTCAGCTGTGGAAAAAATTATGGTGCCACCTTTTTATGGAGAGTGATGCTAAGACTTGTATATAGTGGAGAATGGAAGAAAAGAGAAAAAGAGAAAAGAAGTGGAAAAAAATAATTCAAGTGTATAAAAATTGAGATAGAGAAAATTTTTAAGGAGATGTTGAAAAGTAACGGGAAATGAGATAAAGAGTTTGAGAAAAATAAAAAATGAAGAAAATGAGAGAGAAGGAGATAAATAAGTAAAAATTGAAGAATTAAAACAATTGAGCGTTGTTATTAGAAAAGAAGAAATCAAAGAAAAATATATTGAGAGAAAAGAAAATATTACAAGTGAAAATCAACGTGGGAAAGGGTTATTATTTTAAGTGAGCATTTAGAAGAAAAAGATATTGAGAGAAAATGAAATATGGGAAAAAGTCAAAAAGAGGGAGAATTGAAAATTACGAGTGGAGAAAATGAAAGAAAATATGAGATTAGAAGTGTTTCATCTTCCTTTGATTTCACAATTATGCTTCCTAACAATTCCTTTTTAAGTGTTGTTGCGTTTTCTCAACTAGAAATTTCAAAGGCTTCTATGGAAATCATCATTTTTCTTGAGAATGAAAATTTTAAGTAATCCTAAATATGCTTATGATTTTCTCTCAATTGATTGTGCCAAAGGAATTCAAACGAAAAATGTTTTCAAGAGGTTGACTTTTGATTTTTGAAGACATATGTTGCAACCAAAGAAAAATAATAATTGGAGGATGAGTCATTTCAAAAAGAGAGACAATGATATGAATAAAAAAGGCAACCCAATTATTAAAAAAATATATTTTCTATTTTTATATAATTTTCATATTTATATTTAGGGTGAATTTTCTGATGACTTTTTTGTATTCCCCTAAGTTAGATTTTGATGTTGTTGAGTTCATAAGTCATAGGATAGTTAATGAGAGTTTATTTTAATTTTTAATGTTAAGGAAGTTAAATAGTTAGTGGACATTAGTGAAAATTTATTTCCTTTAGAATTTCAATAGTCTATTAAAGCTTATAAATAGAATCTCAAGTAAAGCAAATGAAATCAAGTTGAATTTGAGTTTTCCTTTTTGTAAGAGTTTCTTCTAGGTTATTGAATAAATCGCTTTTTAATCTTATCAAAAATTTCTTTTCTTATGACAATCTCTTCAAACTTATTGATCTTTGATTGTAGTGTCTAACTTAACTTTCGTTACTTATCACTTACATTTTTATCTATTTCTTTTGAGTATAATGTCAATATCATTTCTTAAACTCTTTACCAAAAAGTATATCCTTCTCTTAAAAGTGATCTTCCTTACATTCGCGTCAAGAATACTTATGTTTAATTTGAAGAATTGTTAAAATTGTACAATTATTGTAATTTCTCATATATTGATGGTGTTATTATTTTTATAATAATATACCCACGGTATTATTTTTAAAAAATTAATATTTTTTTAACGTAGTTCAAACTTATAGATTCCAAAGTAGGTAAACCTGACTCACCTTCACATCGACTTTAAAATTTCATAACTATACAATCATAAAATCTAAATACTATATTTATACATTATGGTAATTAAATTTAGATGGGTCCTTATTTTAATTTCCGAAACGGGTGGCATGGAGAAAAACTAATACAACCCAATACTAACCCGACTCACTTTTTGTGAGCTAAAAAAATCTCAAAGTAAGTTAGGTTGATCCACTTATTTTAAATAAAATAAAATAAAATAAATGATGAAATGAAAAGATGAAAAATTAAAATTGAAGAAAATAAGAAAAAATTAAGAAACAAATTTGATATTAACAGTTTATTTATTTATTTTTGGCTCAACACTAGCTGGCAATTCGGACGGACGACTCTAAACGGGCAGTGTTTCATTAGGCTGCGGGCCACTTAAGGCCGAGTTAAAAAAGGTCCATAAAAATTCGGGCCTTGAAATCAAAGGCCCTAGCTCGACCATCAACTGGCTGCGAGCCACTTCAGGTGGCCCGCTTTAAAAAAAGTTAAAAATAAATTTATAAAAAATTAAAACTCTATAAAAAAATTAAAACTATGTAACATTTGTAATATTTTTTAAAAATGTTTCATAAATGTTTATCATTAAAGTCCATAACAAAATCTAAAAAAGTCCATATCCCACACATACGGTGAGGGAGAAAGTAGAAATAAAGGAAGAAAAACTCTAACTAAAGGAGAAACTCCCAATAATTTTTATTTTTTAAAAAATACTCAGGTCGCCCGCAACTCGTACGGGCCAGCCCACACCCAACCTCTTTTTTTGGGCTTTTTTTTCTACTTATTAATTTTAAATTTTGTTTTTAGACCTATACACTACATTTTTTTGGGCAGGTTCGGGCCGACCCATATAGACCAACACATTTTTCCAGTTCTACTCACCATAAGTTCACCTGTAGTATCCCACTAGATTGGTAAGTGTTGACACTAACTCGAATACCTGATGATTCTATTTTTTGGAATTCAACTTACTTGTAAACTAAGTTAAACATGATTTAAAACTCATTTTAACACCTCTAATATTATTTGATGTCTAAAATATTATTATAATATCACAAATATATAAAACAAAATTAAACTCTGTTTCTATGTGAAATTCAAAATGAGTTATTAACAAGTCACAACTAAATACAAGTGAAAAAGATTGAATTTTTAGTGCGCGTTTGATTCCAACTGGATTCATATTCAATATCAACAAGTAATATTATATCTTCATGCATTACGTGATAATTTTTTTTTGACAAAATTGATTCTTATTAGTCTATTTAAACACTCATAGTATAATATATGTAACATTTATTAAGAACTAATCTTCACTCTATTTTATAACAACCAGTATTTGAAGCAGCTTGCAAATGTTCATTGCACCATATGGTTCTCTATCTGCTACAAGCTCGACGGACAAATCTACAAACCCTAGCAGAGACTACTAACCAAGCTATTATCCCAATCTGCAACAAAATAAAAATAATTAAAAACAACTCCACCTTCTGAAAAAAAGCAATGCTCTAAGTACAAACAAGAGCAAGAATTTATTAATTTATTCTATAGCATTCAAACAATATAGAGACGAGTGTTATTAGAAGTGTTATATTGGGTATCTATGATATATCTTAGAGAATCAACTACTCCAACTAATAATTGAAATTGTAATAAGATATACACATATAAAATAAATTCCTATTAGAAAAATCACATAAAACAAATTAAGTTTCAAGCATCACTTTTATGGTGAAATTAATGACATCCTTTAAACGATAACCGAAGACTAAAAATTTATTTGAGATGTAGAAGAAGTAACAATTAAATGCTACAATTAAATGCTACTAATGAAAATAAAGTGATACAATGAGAAATGAAAATAATTAATAATAATTAATCAAATCAAATTATATGATTAATTTAAATTAAAATTAATAGCATATATTTTTTTTCTATTCTAACTAAAGAACGATATCTTTTCCTAAAAAAATTAAAAAGTTGTTATGTTATTATCTCTAATTTAAAATGAATGATTCTTTTTTAATTTAAGAGATAAAATATTATTTTTGTTTAGTTAGAATAGAAAAAAATACATATTAAAATTTAAAAAATTATTATGTCATTATTTCTAATTGATTTTTTAATATGGAAACGGTATTACCTTTTCCACCATCTTCTTATTTGATCATATTAAATTAAAATACGGTTAAGATACACGCCACACTTAATATACACTAGATGCTAAAATTTGATGCATGTAATAAAAAAAAAGTTACATTAGTTATGTAACGCACTATAATTTAGCATGATCCTATGATTCAAACCATGTAAAAAATTGTACATTTTTTCCTTATAAGAGTATTTTTAATTAAGTCAATATATTTATACAACTAATTTCTTTAAAAACTAAATCCATATTTGAATTTGAGCAAAACAACCTAACATAATAAGCATACCATTTTATTCATTAAAATAATTTCTTTCAATAAAATATAAATTCTCATTTCGTTCATGGAATTGATATATATTTATAACTTAGAATTAGGATTAGATATTTGAATTCTAATTGTGACATTTGAAATGTTAATATATTCAAAACTATATTTTTTAATCTTAAATTTTTCTTAATGGGTCGGTTTACTTCTCATTTAATTTTTATAACAACCACCACTATCATTATTTCTACACCCTTATTAACAATTGTCAATCTTATAAGTATTATCATTTTGATTGTCACCATGTTAATAAGTGTTGTCAAACTATGACAATTAAAATGTTATCGTCGTTTCCTTTTTTTCAAACTCTATGTCAATATTTACTATTATTGTCAATTTTCACTATCACTTCTTCCTTCACCATGATTTTTCCACTACTAAACATCAATCACTAATTATTTTGTCATCATCGTTTGTTATTATTTATTACATTTATTGTTATCACTACTGTCACTAAATTTTTGCCACGGAGTAATGTTTTTACTCAAACCTAGCTAATGTAACATTATTTATAATTATTCCTATAGTTAAAAATGTCATTATAAAATCAAAACACAACCTTGTAATTTTAAGTTCCAAATTTGTGCATAATCTAGATATAAGAATTATGATTCTTAACAATTCTAGATCACAATTATATTTTAGTATGTAGTAGATAGCAGCAAGACCTACTCACCCAATAAAAATGTCAAGAGAAATAACTTACTGTGACATTGTTATTTTGAGCTCCTCCAGAGTTCCATGATAACAATCTCCCTACAAAGAGCGTAAAATATGTTTTAAAAAATCAAAGCTCTTATTTCTCAAATAACTAGTAGAGGCAATGTGACATGTCATTTGTCTATTAAGCATTCATTTGGAAATACAATTGAAATCCAAAAAATAAAATAAAAGGGAGATTTTATAAGTTGAAGAGTTTATTGTGCAATACCAAATGGTTGCACAAGTTGGGGAGATATACTAGCCACAGGAACTCGCCAAAACCAGATAAGCAACACTCCATATGTTATATACTATACAAAGAAGAAAAAAACATATCTTATAATTAAGCCTCCCTAAAGAAAATGTGTTTACTTAAAATATAAAAAAAACAAATACAAGATACCTTCAAGACAAGCAATGCTTTTGAATACTGAACATTATCTTTGTTATGTACATTTTGATCTGCATAATACATAATTTAACAAATTTAAAGGTAAGAAAATTAATTTTGATTAATTTATCAAGAAATAGAAAAAAAATAAGATACGAAAAATGAAGATAAAAAATATTTTAATGATGAGGGAAACTTCATACAGTATTGTTGCATGTACAACATTTTTAAAACAAGTTTGAAGGTTGCGAAGGGCTTCTAAGTTAATTGGTTATAATCTTTTATTCAAGTCACATAATGTTAACTTAAGCAGTAAACTATTTGATGTAGAGACATTGCACATTTTCACTAGACTAATTGTTCATATTGGATACAATTCAATAAACAGAATACAAGTGCATAAATTTTTATTGTTATAAATCAAATCTTAGCTTTTTGCAAAGGGGCATTTCATAAGACCATAAAATATACACTTAGTTCATCCATCTTCAAATTGAATGCAATTTCCCCCTTTGTTATTTTGAGTTTTAAAGGGAAAAGTTTGTTTTACTCAACATTTCTTACTATCAATCCTTTAAATTTATAACAAGAGGAAGAAAAGAGAATTTTTTTTTAAAAAAATTAACCTTTTCATAGATGCAGAGAGTCTTTTAACCATCAAAATTAAGATGATCTTATTTATTTAATTAGTGCATCAACTTTGGTTATGCCTTCTTGTAAGGTCCACAAACACAAATATTTATTCTTGAAAGTAAATCATTGGAAAGTATTAGTACACTACATCATATAGATTTAATCAATGTTTCTTTAAACTAGTGAAATACTAATTTAAATAAATCAGAGATCTAGCTATAATTGAACTGATAATAATAATAGGATTAGAGTGATCACATAATTAGTTCACAATTCAATCAATTTAATTAGTTAGTCTAACTAGTTTTAACAATGATGGAGTTAATAACATATTGTAAATTAAAATAACTTGTAACAAGAAATAAACTCACATTTAGACAGTTCTTTTTCCTTGGCTGCTGCTAGCCTTTTGAGTTTTGCTGCTTGAGCAAAGGTTGATGGCCTAAAAGAATAAAGATAGACACACACATGGGCATAAATTTTGTACTTATATATCACAATCATATCATTTTTTTACAATCTTATACCTAACAGGATCTTTACTTTTTTCTACTGCTCTAAAATATGCTAAATATTTCTTCTCTTTATATTAAATTAAAATTAACTTTAATCCTCTAAATGTTGAATATTCTCAATTATAACCACTTAAGTTTGTTCATTTCTGATACTTCTTTAGTGTTTAGTGCTATAAAATTGTAACACTGGCCATATACATAGTGAATTTTAGGAAAACATTGATGATCAACCACATACACATGTAAACATTGTAAAATTATTGGCTATTGAAACTCATGAAATGACAACATGACCTTAAAGAAAAGTGTGTAGGATAATGGCTCAACAGTGACAGAAAAGGAAAAACAATATCACATATAACAGATAGGATAGGAGCCTTACTGCGACATCAAACTTGCCTCCTTCAAGAGGCGTTTTATTTCTGCACGCAATTGATTTTCCTTTTCCTTATCGAATCCGGTCTGCAGAAAAATCAAATTAACAATTAATCAATTAATGAACGGAGTTTCATTTTGGATTATTAAGATTGAGTTTTATTGGAGAGGATGATTAATTACATACCTTCTTATAGTGATCGAGGCGATAATATGCAAATTGAAAAGCCGCAACGATCAGAAATATGAAAGGAGCTGCTAACGACTTTTCATGTTCTTCCATTGCTTCGCCTTCCATAACCCACTCTCTCCCTCATTCCATTAATGCAAAACAGTTTCAATCATGCATATATTTTCTCTCTCTTCTTCTACCAAAAATATTATGGATGTGGGCCCACCTTACACACTATTTATCTTAAATACATATTCTACCTTCTTAATTAAACTTTCATTTCACCAAAGTTAATTAATCAAGTATGCTCAATCTATATAGACTAAGTCATGCTTGAGTAAAAAATTATGTACATGTCATGGTATTAATAATGATCATAATAGTGATGCCCACAGTGAATAGACGGTAACAACAATAACAAATATAATGAAAATGCGTGATAAGAGCGCAAAACAATGTTATATTAGATAATTAAGAGATTAAGAATTCGATTAATAATTTGAAATGGTAAAACAATTAATTTTAATTATATTGTGAAATGCCATAAAATTTAGTTTTAGACTTATAGGATTACAGTACTCCTTTCATTTTTTTTGACACTTTAGAAGTTTTAGTCTGTTATTTTTTTTATTGTCATTTTAGGAAATCAGGATAAAATTAAGTCATGTTTTTATAATTAATTTTACCCTTGGTAATCTTTGTATGTTTGGCTGGATATGTCATTCTCAATAATATTAATTAAGGGTATAATAAGGAGACTTAAGTAATAAAGTTTTACAAAATTAAGAATATCAATAATTTTCTTAATTTTTGTATAATTACTAATTTCTTAAAGAAGAATGAAAAATAGAGGGGAATATTTAAATATACTTTACATATATTAATGGAGTCCTTTTTATTGAGAGACTTAATTTAACAACAATTATCAGAATTGATCAAACTAGTTACAAATGTACAATTGATGTATTGTATAAATGGTTCCAGATACCATGCTTGTTTTTTTCAAATACTCTTAAGTCTTTTGTTCCTTTTTTTTTTGTATTTGTAATTAGTCCTTATAATTTTTTTAAAGGAATTAATCATTGAAAAATTTTTACTTTTTGTTTTTAATCCTCACTTTTGTATCCATTATTTTTCTTCTATAAAGTGATGATTCAACATATCTAAATGTCATTGAATAACAATCATGTTCTCTTTCCTTTTTATCTCTTTCACTCCCTTATTCATTTTTCTTTCTCTTTCTTTCATTGACAATGCACCATCTCCTCCAAACCCTAAGCATTGTGCCACCTCCCCTATCGCTAGCCACTATGATTCCCTTTCCCACCCTCATCCTCCCAAAGCTCTTAACCCTCTCACCATTTTCACCTTCGCACCTCTCACCACAACAACTACCACTCTATCTGATAGGGAATCCCCAATTGTCAAGTAATGCGATACAGAAATTCCCTTAGGTCTTTGTTGGGACTTTGTCAAGTGTACCAATGTTTGTTATAGTTTTGAAATATTTGAGTATAGTATCCATAAGGACTTATATAATAATGGGTAAAATAACAATCTATACTTGTAAAATCACTATAAAACTATATATAATGTATTCACAAATGTGAAGAAGTGTTTGTTGTTGATGGAAGATATTATTATGGTGTGAGAATAAAACAAAGATAAATATAAACAAAGGTATTGGAATTAAGTTTCACTATCCTCCTTATCAAGCATACGTATCCTACTTAGCATGTTTACATAACCAATCAAGCCAATGTAGCATAAATTTTACTAAAACATGACCCTTGGCGAATAAATTCTAACTCTTTTCCCAAATTTCCATTCCTAGACTATTTGAAGAAAGTCTTTGCATTAGGCATTGACCTTAACAACCATTAAATCTTAATTTTATCTAGATGAAAAAATTAATGGGTATTTCATTCCTCAACCTATCTAAAAATTCCAAACACACATTCAAAACATTCTATTGTTCGAAACACACATTAAATATATAAAACAAAATACTAACATTGATTAAAAGCAAAAATCATACAAGAGTATTAAATACATAGCTAGAAAAAGAATGAGTTGCACCTAAACCCAACAAAAATAAGTTTTAGCCATACATTTTCATGTGGGCTACCCTAAAAACAAAGAAAATACAAAGTAATCAATGAAGAGTAAGAGAAAATGAAAGGAAACTGGAAGAGATCATTCATCTTTAAGCTTCCATATGATGCTGGAGAGCCTACACAGTGTTTATAACCTCCCACAGACCAAATATCCCTAAAATTTGACTTAAGCCTTGTTAGAGTAAAGTCTGAACTCATGATTGAGCAGTTTGAACCTTATGTGGTTTGTTAATAACACACATAAAGACTCTCAGTTAAAATGAAGTTTGTATTATCTGTTTGTCTAACAACTTTGTTCAAGTATGCTAGGAGTCTGTAGAGCTTCACTTGTAAATAATAGGGGGAGTCCGTGAAACTCATGCGTTTCAAAGTTGAAGAAGTATGTACTTACTTAAAGCTTCACTGAATCAAGTCAAGTAAACCTACAAACCATGAAATGACCCCACTCTTCAAAATATTCGAGAAAGGATCTCCCTTTTCCATAAACGAAGCTGCATGAACTTTCTCATGTCACCTCTGAAGTTTTCACTAAAAAGGAAATCAACGGAAAAGTTGATAAGCTTTCTTGCATGTCTCAAGAAAACTATCTCACATATCTCAAGATTTTAGAAAAGCTGAAACTGATCAGTACAGAAAGCCTAAAGTCAACTGCTATGATGTGTATGTCCTTCCTCGAAATGGATAAGCAAAAGGGATCTTTTGCTAAAAGACTTTCGAAGTTGTCCAGTTTAGAAAACCCATTAAAAGCATGTCTCTGTAATCATTAGTGGCACGGTACTCAAAGAGACCAACGTCCTTTAAGTTGAATCAATAGATCTTTTTAGAAGGACTATAAATACAAGAAGCCTTTGAATCCAAGAGTGTAATGTTGTTCATTCTTTTCTTGAGTTCTCTCTTATTTTCTATCTAGAAACTTAAGTCTGCAAAGACTTTTCTTGAAAGTTTCTAAGTTCTTGTATTCACTATGTAAGTACTCTTTGTAAGTTGTGCTTAGTGCAGACCACTCATTTCATATATTTGTATACTGAGTTATTTATGTGTAACCTCAAATGCTTTATTACCTTCACTTTGTGTATTTTGGTGTGTTTCTAGAATTTGTTAAGTGTTAGAAAACACGTGTGGCCTGAAGAGGCTTTTGAAAGAATACTTGGGTTTTTAGCCAGGAATGGCTAGTGTCAAGAATACTTGGGTATAAGCCAGAGTGGCTGAAGTCAAGAATACTTGTTGCACTGTGTTGTTGCAGATTGTAAACATGTTTTACAATAGTGAAAATCCTTCAGGCTGAAGGGACTAGACTAGCTTCTGTGTTAGAAGTGAACCAGAATAAATTTCTACTGTGTATTTTTCTCATTCCTTATCTCTAGTCCGTAAAATCTGTTTTTCTCGAGTGGTCTGTTCGTAAAATATTTTTAAAAAAGAGTTTAAGACTTATTCAACCCCTCTTTCTAAGTCTAACTCTGTACCATCAAGCCCTTTTATAGAACCTTTGGGAAATGGTGTTGCAACATCTCACGCTTGCGAGCACTTCTCACATTTGAAGTTGACCAAAATTCTATTTGCTCATAAGAGCGAGTAGACTTCTCATAGGAGTGATATTCCTTTAGTAGAAAACTCCAAAACAAGATCTGACGGTTCAAAATGAAATTTTGGACGTTGGAAAGATGACATCAAAATTTCAACCCCATCCAATGGTGAACAAAGTGAAAATTGCATATTTTAATTTGTATGTCAGGACTAGAGTTGAGTAAACTTTCAACACTTGATTTTTTTTTCCTTTTCTTCCTAAAAGCCTCTAAAATCTACAAATCACATAAAAACAAATTTTTAAGCTTAGAATTATGATAATTATTTAATTAAACATAAAATAATAATTTTATTAATTAAAGAGATAGTAAACACTAATTTAAAAGACAAATTTTACATTAAAAATAACATAAAATTTAAATGTATATTTCAAACCAAAAGAATTAGTGTACTAAAATTTAAAAGCATACCTCTTAATGCTCAAGTTAAGAACCTAGAAGCAATGGTAGTTTCATCCTTAAGGAGTTCACACGAGATTCTTATTAGATTCTAAGCCTTTGAATGTAAGTTCATCAAAGCATGGATTTTACAATAATAATGATTTTATGTGTTTCACAAGTGTGAAGCATATAAGCATCTCATCTTATATTTATAGGCTCGAGTCTGACTCGATAAGCACTCTCTAGTGATTGAATTTTTACTCATTTTAAATGAGTTAGACCCAATAATCTTAATTTTAGTCTAACTAAAATAAAACTATTTTTTGGTGGTCTTGCTCTATGTATGTGACCCTATAGGCATTATGTACGGTTATATTAATAATAAACACTTTATTGTTAATATAAAATAAAAAACAACATCTGACAATGCATCATTAAATCCAAATGTTATATCAATTTGACAAAACTTATAAGTGATAAACATTATATACGTTTGTTCCCTTTGTCAAGATGTCTAATTAGACCTAGGACATGGTCGTTGTCATCCTTGTATGACCCAATTTATTTTCTTTAATACCTAGAGTAAACTTTACTTGAATAAATATATAATATTTATTCTTTTGAGCATGATCATACAGTTTTTAATCGCACTCCATCAAATGGCCCCATATATATCACTCTTTTTATATAGGAGAGACAAATTGTATTTACATCATGTACATCCCTTTAAATACTTAATTTGTTCACAACCCATTTACAACCTTTATGATCACCTTGTTATAAGTGATGTTTGAATGTATTAAAACAATAAAGTACCCATATAGGAATCATAATGAATTCAAGTGGAAGAACTACATATACCATTATCACATTAAGGGTCAATTGAATCGTTTATGGCATTCATGTAACATTCTCATGGTGCATATGTTTAGTATACCATTAGTCTTAATGTGTACACATGTTGAGACATGATATTATGATCTGTGACATCAAATCATTAATACACTCATACACTAGTTTTAACATATTTATTGTTCCCATATTAATACTTCACTAGGAACAATTTAGAAATAATTCTTGTATTGACCTACTATTCTAATGATACAATTAAAAAATTTTAAAATAAAATGTTTAATTTTATTGATAATAATAAAATGATACAAAAGAATGTTTTAAAACATAATAATTCATACTACATACACCTACAATCCTCTTCATCCTTACAATATCATCCCCACATGCCATCCACACCCTCATCACCATACTAAATTTAATAGAATTAGAGAGAGGAAGAGAAAGAGAGAGACAAAATTTGATTATTATTCTATGAAAACAAAGAGGATGTATTTATATATAGAGGGATAAAATGAATTATGTTGTAACATAACTCTTAAAAAAATATGCAAAGAGTCTTCTAAAAGACACATTAGACAACTAACTCAAAATATGACATGGCTACTACACTTATTCCACTTGCAAACTCAAGGTGACTAAGAATTAGTCACTTTGAGTTTGTGTCAAAGAAGAACAAATCTTTGTTAGACAGAGCTTGGTGAGAATATCTTCCAGTTGATTTCGTGAGGGAATAGAAGTAACCATTATAGTATTTTTCCTCACAAAGTATATATCCAACTCTATATGTTTAGTGCAAGAGTGAAGCACAGGGTTGTAGGTGATAACAACACTTTGATTATCATAAAGAATCACTTGAGTGATGCATGGGATTTTGAGATTAGCAAAAAGAGACTAAACCTACAAAACTTTTATTAATAAGTGGCCATGAACTTAAGATAATGATAAATTAAGTTTGTAAAAAGTCACATTTTTAGAAAACCTTCTTCAGATCTTAAATGAGTTATGCGATTGAAAGTGTTCTTAAGAAAATAATAGACTAATGTTTAAAGAACTTATTTAGAATGAATTAAGGGTAAGATGTATGTACAATAAACAAAAAGAGATAAGGGAGAAAGAAAAATAAGCTAAGGTTTATCCTGGTTTGGACACTAACCACTTGTGAACTATGTCCATTTCCTAAACAAATCGCTTGAGATTTTTTACTATAATAAAGTCAATTATAGAAGATGACAAAGTGTTACAATTCTTGGATTTTTTATCCAAAGCCTAACTCTCCCTGTCAACCCAAAGGATTCCTGTTATCAACAAAATAGGTTGTTAATGACATTGATTATCTCATTCTTTCACCCTAGTCCTAAACACTTTTGATCCAAAAATAAAAGATTACTAATAAAAATTCAACTATCTCTTAAGAGAAAATGTTGTAACTTGAAACCTATAAGAAGAAAAAAAACAAGAACCCTTTTTTCCTCATAGAATTAACAGGTGTGTATCATAACTTAATTTTCGTGCATTGAATCACCTTTTGAAAAGACACAACATGTGTGTATAAATAGTCAAAAACCCAATGCCAATCGATTAAATATGAATCGATTACTGCAATTCGATGGCATAGAAAAATTGATTGATGCCAAGGAATCAGTTAAGCCAAATCGATTGAGCATAGTCAATTAGTAACAATAGATAGGTAATTTTTTTTATCTTTCTAATACACTTGCTTAATCAATTATTAAAAACACTTTCAAATCGCACTAGCTTAAAGAAGAAAATCTTTCGGGATTTCAATAATAAGATTTTCTTATTATATATATTTTATTTTGGATGTCCCCTTTTGAGTTCTATAAATAGAACTTATAGCAATGCATAATGATACACTTCTTCTCTCTAACTCTTAATTACTTTCTCTTTAATTTCACTACTTTCTTCATTCTCCTTCCTTCATTTTAAGTCCATTTTCTTTTCTAATTTGTCTCTCTAATTTCATAACACGTTATCAGCACGAGGTTTTGACCAACTGAGATCTAGTCAAGACTAAGAAAGGTAATACATGATTATTATTATTCTTTATAATTTTAATTTATATTATTTATGTATATATTATAAAAGTTCCTAAAGAACTTATATTTTAAACATCGTAGAAGGATGTATAAAACTATATCTATATTATATATATATATATATATATATATATATAAATAGGTTCCTGAAGAACTTATTCATAAACATCCCTGCAGGATATATAAAATTAATAGTCAAATAATTCAGAATTCTTAAAGAATTCTTAAAAAATATTTATTGATAGTTCCTGAAGAACTATAACAATTTAAAATAATAATAATGATAAATAAATATATAAATTATACATTTAATTATTTCATAATGTTTTTAGCAAATTACATGATTATTATATTTGTGAAGATTATTATATATACTGATTTCTTGATGTTGTAATTGCCATTTTTGCTATTATTTTATGATCTTGATGTTGCAATTGTCATTATTTTATGATTTCCACTATAAATTGTTTCACTTTGCTAATTTTTGATTACCTGTTGCACTCCAGTGTAACTTCACGTTACAATGCTTTCCACCATTGTGATTATTTTATATATATTTTTTGTTTCTTGTACTTTCCATTATGATTATTTTATATATTTTTTTTTCTTGTTTCTCCACCATAAATTCACGACACTTTGCTAATTTTGCTTACATACTGCACTTCATTTTGTGTATTAACGGAATGGATTCCTTACTTTGTGTTTTTACTATAGCTTCACATTTATTGCTACTGTGACTTCACACTTAATATCATGCTACTGTTGCTTCACAAGTGTGATTACCAATTGATTTAGTATACTTTAACAAATTCCATACTGTACCACTGCGTGGGTTATTTATTCATGATTATATTTGTTCATTTTATATTATATCTTGCTTTTATTTTATATGTTATCCATATTTCTAGTGCGTGACATTGTGCTTGCATAATTGTCCCTCTAGATTCACGTTCATGGTTTCCTGCAATTACATTGTTTTATATTTATTCACTTTATATTAACTAAGTTTAATTCAAAATTTATTAATTTCCAGGTTTATAATTGGTGTTCATAATTAAATATAATATATTTTATTATTATATAAAGGAGTTAATGATATTAACCAATTACGATGTTAGTAATAAAATATATATGCACAAGTATAATTGACTAAAATTTAATTAACAAAATTGATATTAACTATTTTTTCCCATCACTATATTGTTTTTGCTTTAAAATGCACTCCTGTAGCTTCATGTAACTTCACATGTTCCAATTTACAATTTGTTGCAATTTGCTTTTACTTTTAATTTTTAGTGTAGCTTCACGAGTTCTAAGTGTTCCAATTTGCAATAATTTGCTTCCAATTGCAATTTGTTGTACACGTGTTCCAATTGCTAGCTTGTATTTAGTTAATATATATATTTTAATGTATTGCTTAATTGTTTCATGAGTCATACTCCATACATGCATTTATTTAATATATTAGTGGATTATCAATTATATCATCAAATGATTAATTTTTTTCTCATAATTAATAAATAAAAATAATAGTCATTATTAACTTGTTTTATTACTATTGTCATTACCATCATTATTAGATAATTATAGAAATATATTGAATATTATCTGACTTATTTATAATTTCTTGCATAGAAATAACTATGTCAAATATTACCAACCTTGAGTTCGTGGCCCTTGACATATCTGGAAAAAATTATCTATCATGGACACTAGATGCTGAGATCCATTTAGATGCAAAAGGTCTTGGAGACACGATTAAAAATGGAAATCAGACATCCAGTCAAAACAAGGCTAAAGCCATGATATTTTTACCTCACCATATCCATGAGGGTTTAAAAAATGAATACTTAACAGTTAAAGACCCTTTCATTTTGTGGAATAATCTAAAAGAGAGATATGACCATCAAAAGGATATAATTCTTCCAAAAGCCCGATATGAATGGATGCATTTGCGCTTTCAAGATTTTAAATCTGTAAATGAATATAATTCTGTAATGTTTAGAATTACTTTAAGATTGAAGTTGTGTTAAGAAAAGGTCATTGAAAGTGATATGTTAGAGAAACATTCTCCACTTTTTATGCATCCAGTATGCTCCTGCAGCACCAATATCGCCAAAAGGGCTTTACAAAATATTCTGAATTAATTACTTGTCTCTTTGTGATTGAGCAAAATAATAAATTGCTTATGCAAAATCATGAATCCCGTCCAACTGGAGCTGTTCCATTCCCAGAAGTGAATGTAGCAACACACGATCATAATACTCATGGTCGTGGTCGTGGCCGTAGCCGCGGTCGTGGATGAGGTAATGCTCGGGGACATGGTATTGGTGGTGGATATAGTTATGGCCGTGGTCATGGTCAAAATGATAAGAGATCATCATTCACATGGAAAAATAAAGAACATATGAAAAAAGGGACAGATGCTCAAAATAGTGAACAAACTAAAAATATCTGTTATCATTGTGGTAGCAAGGGACACTGGTCTCGAGTTTGTCGCACACCAAAGCATCTCGTAGATCTATATCAAAAATCCCTTAAAAATAAAAGGAAAATAATAGAGACAAATTTTACTGGTATAGATGATGATTTCTCTGATTTTAGTGTTGATGATTTTCTTACTCTTCCTGAAGAAGAAATTGACCACTCGGTTGGAGAAGGGAGTATCCTTAAATAAATTATTTTAATGTTTCATGTAATTTGTTTTGTTGTAAATTTTGTCTTTATCAATAAAATTTTGTTAAATATTATTGTTAATTATATTTTTAATCATGATTTATTTTTATTTATTTAATGAAGAATGAATGCTCATGTGAATGACGAAGATATATGTCTCGCAAACAGTGCAATAACTCATACCATTCTCAAGAATGAGAAATATTTTTACCATATAGTAAAACAAGAAGCCAATGTTAATACTATATCTGGTAGTATAAATATAATTGAAGGCTTCGGTAGAGCCAGTATTTTGTTATCTGGAGGAACAAAATTGCACATTGAAAGTGCATTATATTCTAAGAAGTCTCAAAGAAATTTGTTGAGTTTTAAGGATATCTACAGAAATGGATATCATATTGAGACCACAAATGAAGGAAAAGATGAATATCTTTACATCACAAAGTTAATTTCTGATAAGAAATGTATATTGGAAAAATTACCTTAATTTTCCTCCGGTTTGTACTATACTTATATTAGTATAGTTGAAACAAATGTTATTGTAAACCAGAAGTTTACAAATAAGAATGACTTTGTTATCTGGCATAAACGATTAGGCCATCCTAAATCAATTATGATGCGAAAAATAGTTGAGAATTCAAATGGTCATTGTTTGTCCAGCAGACAAATTATGCAAACTAAGAATTTCTCATGTGCTGCTTGTTCTCAAGGAAAATTGATCATTTGGCCATCACCAATGAAAATTGGGAATGAATCACTCACATTTTTAGAGCGTATACAAGGTGATATTTGTGGACCAATACACCCTTCATGTGGACCATTTAGATATTTTATGGTTTTAATTGATGCATCAACTAGATGGTCACATGTTTGCTTATTATCAACTCGTAACCAGGCGTTTGCGAGATTACTAGCTCAATTAATTCATTTAAGAGCTCATTTTCCTGATTATCTAATTAAGAAAATACACCTTGATAACGCTGGAGAATTCACATCTCAATCATTTAATGATTATTGTATGTCCATTGGAATTGATGTTGAACATCCTGTAGCACATGTTCATACACAAAATGGACTTGCTGAATCATTGATTAAACGTTTGAAATTGATAGCAAGACCATTGTTAATGAGATCAAAACTCCCAATTTCAACTTGGGGACATGTAATCTTGCATGCGGCAGCACTTATTCGTATCAAGCCTACAAGTAATCATGAATATTCCCCTTTACAATTGGTTCATGGTAAAGAACTAAATATTTCCCATCTAAGAATCTTTGGAAGTGTGGTATATGTTCCTATTTCTCCTCCATAACGCACTAAGATGGGACCTCAAAGAAGGTTGGGAATATATGTTGGATATGAAAGTCCATCTATAATAAAATATCTTGAACCTTTAACAGGTGATTTATTTACAGCTCGTTTTGCTGATTGTCATTTTAATGAATCTGTTTTCCCACCATTAGGGGGAGAAAATAAACAGTTGGATAAAAGGATTAGCTGGAATGAGATATCTCTATCACATCTTGATCCTCGAATAAAGCAATCTGAACTAGAAGTTCAGAAAATAATTAGTTTGCAAAATTTAGCAAACTAATTGCCTAATGCATTTGCTGATCCAAAAAGAGTGACTAAGTCACATATACCAGTTGTTAATACTCCAATAAAGATTGATATCCCTGAAGGACAATCTAAAATTGCAAATAAGTCTGAAGCCAAAGTAAAACGTGGTAAACTTGTTGGTTCTAAAGATAAAAATCCTTGAAAAAGAAAAGTAAATAAAGAGGATGGTCGAATCGAGGATATAAAGACTCCAGTAGAGTCTCCTGACATAATCAAGGTTTCAAATCAAGAAGAAACCAAGGTACCTGAAATTGACAAGAATAAAGAGATCTCTATAAATTATGTCATGGATGGAATACAATGGAATCGACAAAAGGTCGATGTTGATGAAATTTTTGCATTCAAAGTAGCTCTTGATATTATAAATGATGATAAGAATCATGAGCCAACATCTGTTAAGGAATGTGCACAAAGAAATGATTGGCCAAAGTGGAAAGATGCAATGCAAGAAGAGTTAAACTCACTTGCAAAATGAAAAGTTTTTGGGTCTGTAGTCCAAACACCTACAGGTGTAAAACCCGTTGGATATAAATGGGTTTTTACGAGAAAAAGAAATGAAAATGGTGAAATTGTGCGATATAAAGCAAGACTTGTTGCACAAGGTTTCTCACAAAGACCTGGTATTGATTTCGAAGAAACATATTCTCCAGTGATGGATGCAACTACTTTTCAATACTTAATAAGTTTGGCAATCCGTGAAAGGCTTGACTTACGCCTTATGGATGTTGTTGCAGCATATTTATATGGCTCACTTGAAAATGACATCTATATGAAACTCCCTGAAGGATTTAATTTGTCTGAAGCATACAAGACAAATCCTCGAGAAAATTATTCAATTAAATTGAATAAATCTCTTTACGGACTAAAACAATCTGGACGTATGTGGTATAATTACCTCAATGAATATCTATTGAAAGAAGGGTATAAAAATAACCCGATTTGTCCATGTGTTTTTATGAAAAGATTAGGAAAAGAGTTTGTTATAATTGCAATTTATTATAATTGCAATTTATGTAGATGATTTAAACATCATCGAAACTCCTGAAGAGCTCTCAAAGGCTGTAAATTGCTTAAAAAAAGAATTCGAGATGAAAGACTTGGGAAAAACAAAGTTTTGTCTCAGATTACAATAAGAATATTTAAAGGAAGGAATCTTAATGCACCAGAAGACTTATACTGAAAAGGTGCTAAAGCGATTCTATATGGACAAATCACACCCATTGAGCAGTCCAATGGTTGTAAGGTCACTCGAAGTAAGCAAAGATCCTTTTCGACCTCAAGAGAAAAACGAAGAACTACTTGGTCCTGAAGTACCATATCTCAGTGCAATTGGTGCACTGATGTATCTTGCTAGTCATACACGACCTGATATATCATTTGCTATCAATTTGTTAGCAAGACATAGTTCTTTACCCACAAAAAGGTATTAGAATGGGATTAAACACATATTCTGATACCTTAAAGGTACAATGGATATGAGTTTATTTTTCCCATATGTATCTAAGGCAAACCTAATTGGTTATGCAGATGCGGGGTATTTTTCTGATCCTCATAATGGTCGATCACAAACAGGATATTTGTTCACATGTGGTGGTACAACAATTTCATGGAGATCCATAAAACAAACGATTACAGCAACATTATCTAATCATGCTGAAATTCTAGCATTACATGAAGCAAGTCGAGAATGTGTTTGGTTGAGATCTATGATTCAACATATTCAAGAAACTTGTGGCTTGCATGCTGGAAAATTACCACCAACAATCTTATGTGAAGATAATGCAGCTTGTATCTCCCAGTTAAAGGAGGGTTATATTAAAGGAGATAGGACAAAGCATATTTCACCAAAATTTTTCTTTACTCATGATCTTATAAAGAATGGTGAAATAAATGTCCAGCAAGTCCGATCATGTGAGAATCTAGCAGATATCTTTACAAAATCATTACCAACCAAAGTCTTCGAGCAACTAGTACAGAAGATTGGTCTTCGACGCTTACATAAGTGTTCTGATGAGGGGGGAGGATTAAATATTTGTAATTTAATTATTTTTCATGAATATACTTTGTAAAGAATGTTGTACTCTTTTTTCTTCACTAGATTTTTATCCCACTGGGTTTCTCCTAGTAAAGTTTTAACGAGGCACATTCTAAAATATGGACATCTAAGGGGGTGTATTATATATATTTTATTTTAGATGTCCCCTTTTGAGTTCTATAAATAGAACTCATAGTAATGCATAATGATACACTTCTTCTCTCTAACTCTCAATTACTTTCTCTTCAATTTCACTACTCTCTTCATTCTCCTTCCTTCATTTTAAGTCCATTTTCTTTTCTAATTTTTCTCTCTAATTTCATAACATTTCTAAATATCGTTTTAAAGTTCCCATTTTCAAATCGCACTAATTTAACTTTACCAGATTAAGCTCATCAACTTAAACTAAACACTAGTGGTCATTGATAACTAATCTTGAAGGTCGAACAAACTAGAGTGTCCTTTATTTCAAAAAGTCACTTGATACTCTACTAACTTTTTGATGTTGTCAATAATTAACTTGATGCTTTCAATTAATATCTTGACACTCCAATAAATTATGTTGCATTCTTCCTATATTTCAGCACTAGACTTTGCTATAAGAAATTGTTTTTTATGCCATCTGGAGATACGATTTGGCCATAAAAAGATATAAGAGCCAGAGGTTGAACATTGATCATCAATATCCAACATACGCAGTGATAGAAAGGAGTTTGACTCCTTGTAGGAGTTGGGTGTAGCTGTAGACCAAAATCAATGGTGCCTTTTAGATATTAAAGAATGCATTTAACTAATTTCCAAAGCTTAGACAAAGGTGACGCCATGAGTTGACGTACTTTGTTGACACTGTAACCAAGTTCTGGTCTTGTAACAGGAGCATCAAAGGGATCACCATTATTCTTAGACTACTTGTAATTACCTTGCATAGATGTGCGAATTGGTGATGAGGCGATATTCACCTCTCTAATCCCTCTATGTTTCCTTAATTTTTTATTTAGTTACAACTTAATCATTATTTTAATTTGTTTGAACAAAGTGTCTCATTCTTATTATGTAAGAAACAAATCCAAGTGTACCTGCTATATGTGTCAACAAATGAAACATAATAAGAGTACCTTACTAAAGATTGTATGACTAGTTGGGAATGAGTTTTACTCTCTCCACTCCCATCTCCATAAAAGTTAGGGTTGATATGGGATCAAATTAAAATAAGGTGGATTTAAAATTTTAGAACACATTCTCGTGGGTTATTTATCAAGTTAAGATAAGTCTTCGAGGATCTTATTTTTTTTTGTAACATTTTTTTTAAAATGACCATTTAAAAATATAATACAAAAATTAGGTATTTAAAAAGGCTGTGCTCATTAAAAATTAAGGAGCATTTTTATTATTTTTATTATTTTATTTTTGTTGTCTCGCTCAAGTGAAATTTTTCTTACTTAAGTGAAATTCCCTTATCGCTTGAGTGAGAGTGCCTCGTGTAACATCCATGGTAAAATTAAATGAGAAGAGATAAATGAATAATAGATTAAGTTGGAATTAAGAGAAATAAGATTTTAAAATAATATATAGCTTAAAGAGGTTATACTTGAATGAAAATGGGAATTTAAAATGGAAATTTCAAGGAAAATAGAATCAGGACCCTGATGCGTAGTGTGGCTGGGACGCGTAGCGTCATGTGCAAATTAATGAGCCAACGCATAGTGTGACCATTGCGATTTGTTTTAAACAGGGACATGCAAAATAGTTGGGCAGAGGTTTTCTTCTTCCATTCTTCTTCTCCCCGGTGCGATTTTGCTAGGATCTTGGAGGATGCTTCTATTTCTTGTGGTTTTGAGCAATTAGGACTAAGGTAAGGCTTATGGGACCCTCAATCTCACGTTTCCTCTTGTCCTTCTCTTTCCCCTCTTGAAACCACGAGTTGCATGTGGTATATGGGGCCTTGATTTTATGTTTTAATGGATTTGGAAGCTTGGGTTGTGAGTTTGGAGGTGTGAAGAAGACAATGTACTAACCAGTTTGATGTTTCGATAACCGTAGGTGCTGGAACGAGTGTTGGTTGAGCGTGTGACGGAGTGGGCGTCAAGTTTGGAGGTGGAACGGTGAATCAAGTGATCGGTGGACGCAACCGACACCAAGAACAAATTGTTGAAGCTTGGAATACAGGAAAGGGGGAGTGTTCGGGTCATAATTAATTAAAATCGATATGCGAATAGATTACGGGGGGTTTAGAATCCGATTAAGAATTATTATAAATAATGTAGATTGGTTAGATGTGATTGTTATGATTATATGAGCATGTTTAGGTGAGACTAAATGAGTAAATGTTGAAGAAATAACTAATTAAATTAATTATATGATAAAGGTAAAGTAATGGGCATATGAAATTGTAAACAAGAGATACTAGATAAATTATGAATTATGATGAGAATGTGATGGATAGATGATGTGAGGATAAATTGATATATGTGTATATATATATATATATATATATATATGTGTGTGGGGGGGGGGGGGTGATGGCATTGTACCGATGGGCTTGACAAGTCGGTCGCCCTATGTTGTGATCACATGTCAGTTTTTAATAGTTATGTATGATGATTGTGATGAAATACCATGTTTTATGTGATATGATATATGATTATGTGGTGTGAGATGACCAACGGTATGTTTAGCCCCTCGTTCTCTGGCTCCCGTGGCCTTTGTGCCCAGTTGAGCTACCCAGTAGTCAAGTCGGACCCAGTGGTTGAGGTGGAGAGCCAAGTCGGGTTCGGTGAACCAAGTCGGGTTCACGGGATGTCAATTCAGACTCCCAACTGAAGGTCGATCCTTAGGTATCCGGATACCAGGAGCCATATGCATGCGAGTCAGTTGTGGATTATATGAATTGATAATGTATTATGTTGAATGTATGAATCTTTAATGATCTATGATGTTTGTGATGAACCCGTGAAATTAATTGAATTGAGAATAAATACGTATGACTTGTGCTAGTGTGGAAATTATGAAAGGGTGTGATAGACATATGAATATATATATATACGCATAAATGCAGGAAGTCAGAGAAATTAACTAGTAATATGAGCAGTAGGTATTGTTAGCTTTATTATTTCATTTTATATTAATTATGATATTCCAACACTCACCCTTGTTGTGTTTTATTTCATTTAGTAACCAGTGATAGGAAGGATGTCAATGCTCCGGAGGTGCGCCAAGCGGAGGAGCGATGCTAAGGAATGTGAAAGAATTGTAAAATAAGTAGATTTATGTAATATATAATTATGTATGTAGTAAGTCATAAACTATGTGCTATGAACTAATTATGTTATACTTGTTTGATTGTGAATTAATGTGGTGTAGTGAATTGTTAATGATGATGATTGATGTGGTGATGATATGGATAAATTGATGATGAGATTGGTAATTGTATGCAATTGATGCATAATGTGAATTGTGGCACGAAGCCAATATTGTGTGACTGATGAATGCTACGGGCAGGTCCTGTTAAGATGTGTGAATGTTGTGTGTGATATGGTTGTTAATAGATTGATGATTTGATTGATTTAGAGAATTATACATATAATGGATTTTGTGAATTTAAGGAACCGAATAGGTGAATTTGAGATCCAGTGGGTTTTAAAATCCCCAGAAGGTACCAATAGGTCCCTTAGGACATGTAGGAACTATATGCATTGGCCTTGGGCCATTTGGAACCTATTTAAGGTGTTTGGTGTAAGGGTTTTGCATAAAGGGGGTTAAACTGCGTTTTGTGCATAACATGCGCATATGTTGGAATTTTAGCAAACGGACAGCGCCAACAGTTCCAGAATGGGGAAAACATGTGGACCATGAAGTTTCGTGACAATCGGATCTAAAACGGGTCATTTAGGTAGGTTAGAAGTTGGCCGGTTGACCTAAGAGCCATGATAGCAACAGGTGTCGCTACTGTCATGCTCACGCTACGCGTGAGGCTAACGCGTAGCGTGGGGTGCGTAGTTCTAAGCTGACGCTACGTGTGGGGCTGACGCGTAGCGTCAGGTCCCCTGTTCCAGGTTTTTGTTTTCTTTCAACTTTGATGATTTTTGGGGTTTAATTTATGGGAAATATTTTGTATTTTGGCACTTCTCATTAGAAATGAATATTTTCAAATTGTGGGATAATTAAATTATTTAATCATAAAAAATTATTTCAAATTTTAATAAAACGAATAAGAATACTTGTAAATTGACCTAGGATGTCACAGGTGGTATCAGAGTCTAGCTTCTCTTCGTACGGTATGGTTCGGGGACAAACTAGGCGGAAGCTGGTGGGCATGTGATATACTGGCGCTGTTGAGGGCGGGGAGTGATCGTCGGTGCATGGGCACAGACAAGGAGCGGCTCCTGAGAGGCTTCCAGCGGGGAATATGACATCTCGAGCACTGTTGAGGGCGGGGAGTGATCGTCAGTGCATAGGCACAGAAAATGAGCGGCTCATGACAGGCTTCTAGTGGGAGGGACACATGAACGAACTGAATACATACCAGAATGAAAGGGATCTAAAGACTGTATAGGTATGGGACTATACAGTCAAGGATAGCTTAAAGGAATAAATTCGTACTACATATACCAACAAATGCATTAGCCTTTTCGGTGGCCTATCACTTAAGGAGTCCAAGGTTAAGCGTGCTTAACTTGGAGTAATTCTAGGATGGGTGACCTCTTAGGAAGTTCTTGGGAAGTGTGTGATTGAGGACAAAGAACACTGGAGAGGTCTCGTGTTAGTTTGTGGGGAGAGTCGTTCATTCCTGAAAAGCAGCCGGGGCGTTACACCTCGCTTGAGCGAAATTCACCCAGAGACAAAATTCTACATCACTCGCTCAAGCGAGATTGGGTTCGCTTGAGCAAGATTTGCAGTAGTTGGTGCACGGATCAACTTTCTTACACTCTATCTTATCCATTTGACCTCCAATCACTACTAGACTTTGACACCCCCTAAAATACACCATTTATAAGCTATGACAATAAGCCACGCTCCAAAATTCTCAAAAATGAATAAGTTATGCGCGAAATGCAATTAGGCTAACTTAGGCTATTCACAAGCAACTTAACCCATCATTTCACATTCAAGTTGGACCATTCCAACTCTCACAACCTCTAATCATCATATATAAGCTATTAAACCCATTTGGAGGATTCAAAACCTAACGGATCACATTTTGACCTGTTCAGTTCCTTAATTGCACATGAATTTCAATAACCTAGCACGTTATTACTTAAATCAACACTACATAGTCATATTACACATTGTCAATTCATTTCTCACCAACATGGTAATCGCAATCCATCCCATACTACTAACTCAATAATGTCAACATCTTATTATAACAGTTCCTGGGTATATCAATATCATTCCATTCATCAAGGTTCCATCAATGGCTAGCTCAAGTCTAAATCATCATCAAGGGCATATGCATTATCAAAATGTATTTACAACTATATAAGTATAAAAAATAGGCATTATACCTCTAGTGAGGTTACCATATGCCTAGTTTACTAAACAAAAACATATATACAATGACCAGGAGTCGGCCAAGGCTATAAGACATCAAAACTATACAATATTCACATTATATATATATATATATATATATATATATATTCTACTTTTTCCAAAAGATCGTCATTATACACTTGGTGACCATTCACCATTCTTCCTCTTTATCCAAGTTCACTACATTATAAAAATTGGTGCAATGGTGAGCATATATATGTTAAATGACAAATACAAAATCAGATTTGTCGTAACTCATTACATTCAATTAATCCAACTCATCACATTATCTAGAGAATTCAATATACAACATTCATCATCACATTATCATAGATATCATCAACACAATGTTAATCATCATCAATAACTATCCCACAGCTTCTCATAATCATAACGGCTACCCTATAACTTATTAATGTCACAGTAGCTACCTCGTAGCTATAATGCAATGTATATGGGTTCAACTCTAATGATGGGATAGTACATCAATATATAACATATTCTCAGCTCCCAACTGATTCGACCGCTTTAAAAGTACCAAACTGTTTGCCTACTCTTGCAACACAGTCACTCCCAACAACAACGGTAGTGTTGCGGGCTAGTCTTGAGTCCCACTCGAAGGCATCTATGGAATCTGAAGAAACCACCATAGGGTTTGTGTCTTCCCAAGGCCGCCCTCCCATCTAGACTGGCATCCCCTACAGTCTTGTATGCGTCCTCATGCAAATGCTATACACAACCAACAATTATAATAATTCTCATCATCAATTAAGCCATCTAAAGCTTATCAACATCATCAATACCATAATTCATCATAATTTCTCAAGTCATTGAAAGCATAGCAAGCAATTCCAATCATTTATCATCATAACCATAGATTCAACTTCAATATACATATGAATGGAATCCAAGCATATCTGATAATCATCAATCAAATTAACAATAATATCAAAAGGGGATATGCTATCAACACAATCATACATCAACAACATCATCAATTCTCATCAACACATCAATTAAATCATCATACAAATATAATTATCCCTTATCCATTCATAACTCATTCATTTAAAATATAACGTTCCCCTACCTGGAATCCTCGACTCCAATGCTTAAAACGCTATTTGATTACGTTTCAACTACTGATTTCTCAATCCGACAATCTCATAAAGTTAATAACAATTATTTTAGTAACCCTTATGCCACTAGTTATCTATTTCAAAACTAAATTCATCAATTTACTATAATTAGAATATCATGATATTCAGAATTTTTTAAATTCTCAAAGTATGATTTACCAAAAAAATAAACTAGAAACATGCCACGATAAACCATGTGTAATACAGGATAACAACTTTGATCTTTTAATTTGGTGGAAACAAAATACATCAAGGTTTTCAATTTTGTCTCGTATGGTTAGAGATATGTTATCCAGAGTGTCTCAACTGTAGCTTTTGAGTCTGTGTTTAGCACTAGAGGGAGGGTGCTAAACATATATAGGAGCTCATTGAGCCCTGAAATGGCTGAAGCCTTTATATATGGTCAAAATTGGTTAAGGCCTAGTTTGAACTTATTTTTGGAGCTAAATATTAGTGAGGATCTTTAAGCTACTAGAGATATAATTCAAGGTCAGTAAAAGCACCTTATGACCAAGTTATTTACTATTCATATGATTTAAAATATTTTTCAATTATTATGTGATTACTTAATTTTTATTTTAATTTATGTCTAGAAATCAAGGAGGGCAAGAAGATAATAAAGAGGAATATAAGACAACCATCTATGACTATAGTTAGATCACGATCTGCTTGCTAATTTATATTTTTTTTTTGCTTATAGCATTATTTGCATGATATCTTTGTGAAGGTCATTGTATAATTAAATTAAAGATTATTGGTGGTTGGATCAATTAAGGGTCATTGCTTATTGGTTTTTTATACTATGCTTTTTGATAATTAACTGAATTGTATTATTATTTAATGTTTATCTCAATCAAGTATTACTTGTTTGCAATGATTTTAGGACCAAGGCTCTTGTATACAACGACTTAATCATTTAGGTATAATGTATTGGTATTTTCTTTAACCATTATATTGTATTATTTAAATTTGATTGAAATGTAAATGAGCTAAACACTAATTATGGGGTTTTTTATGTGTTTTTAGATAGTTTTTATGTGTCGAAGCAAAAAGAATTATGAATTTAGAATTTTCTGAATGATGTAATATTGATTCCTTGGTACATATACACTGATCTAGACTTTCATTTTGGATACGTTTGTGTGTGTTTTCGTGCATGCATGAGCGTATGCTTCCACATATACATTATTCAAACTTTCACTTGGACTTGGATAGTTATTTGTCTGATTTGTATTTTTATTAATTTATATTTGTGTGATTTGTATTTGATTTATGGTGTAATTGTAATTATATAATTTTCCCTTATATATGTAATTTCCTATTATTGAGAATTTTATAGTGTTGTTCAACAAAGATAATAGGTCTATTAAAGGTTTTTTTAAAATTGTAAAATAAGATATTAAAAACTTTAATAGAATTTAATATTGAAAAGGTCCAAAAGTAGGGATGACAAAAAAATCCGCGCCCGCGGGTTGCCCGTAATGAATACCCGCATATTTACTAAACGGGTGGATAGCAGTATCACACTACGAGCCCTGCGAGTACCCGTTTAATTATTAATATTTATTTTTTATTAAATATATTTAAATATCTAAGTATTTTTTATTATTTTATAATGAGATAAACAAAATTTAATATTTTTCAATGATAATACTTTTAATTTATGAAGTTGTAATATATAATACAATATTAATTTAAATTATATTTTACTAAAATAATATTATATTTAGTACATTATACCATATTTTCTTCTTTATTATTATTTTATAAAAATAATAAATATTCATAAATACTCGTGGGTACCCACCACCTGACCCGTAAATACTCATTATCCGCCTAAAACCCATAAATACAGGTAGCGGTAATATATTACTCGCACCATCCCGTCCCATTTACATTCCTATCCAAAAAGAGACCCAAATAATGATGAAGGAATTCTACCAGCGTAGATAGATCTAAATCTGAGTAATTCACCGGTTAAATTTGAAACCTGACCCATTTGAGATCCAAATAAACCAAACCTACATCCGGTCCCAAATAAACTATCATATATTAATTTTGATTTTCATTCTTAATTGAACTAAAAATAAACAATTAAAACTTTTCAGGCCAATTCTTTACAATATTTTTTTATAGACTAAAAATTTAATGAAGGCTTTCAAATAAGTTTTTTTTCATCCTCCCTAAGCAACAAGCAGAAACGACGATGTCAGTGGGTGGGAGCGGCAAATGCTTCCTGGTGACGGGTCCTCCAGTGAGTGATGTTCCAATTCCCTTATTCTCTATTTTCCATTTTCTGATCATTGATTCTGATTTCACGGATCTCATCAGGGTGTGGGAAAAACCAGTCTTGTTAAAAGAGTGTTCGAGTCCCTCAAGGCTTCCAATCCCACCCTCAACGTTCAAGGCTTCTACACTCGTAACCACCCCTTCCTTTGTCTTCTCACAGAAATCCCAACAATAGCATAAAAATTTGTTGGTTTTGTAGGTGAGGTTAGACGCGCAGCCGAGAGGGTCGGTTTCGAAGTGGTCACTCTCGATGGTCGCACTTCCCAACTTGCCTCCGTCAACATTTCTACGTACTTGCACACCCTTTAGTTGCCTATGGAATACTTTATGGCTTTATAGCATAAATTATCATGTGAAATATCAACAATAGTTTTCACATAGATTGTCCGTTTATTGGGAGACTCAAGCCCACTTTGGTTGGATTAGTCTTCGGCTATCGGCTATTCTGGGACACCCTTGGGTTCACCTAAAAGTTATCATGTGAAATGAACTTATCGAAGAAATACTTAATTAAGAGATCCTTAGTGTTTTGTTGGTTATGCTTTTTGCGGGTATTCAATTTTCAAGGAGACGAGGACAAAAAACTTAGATTTTTATGTGATAGGAATTGCTAAGCAGTATTTGTTAGAACTTTGCTTGTTTGATTGGCAGCCGTGAGTCTCTCAGATGGCCTACTGTTGGCAAGTATAAAGTTGATGTAGCATCCTTTGAGACACTGGCACTGCCCGAGTTGCAGGTCAGCTTGCCTTCTTCAACATGTTTTCTTTATGCATTTTTTCTTAACTTCTGCTTGGATATTTGATTAGATTACTGCATTTTTTACCTAATATATCACCACCCTTACATGCGTTTCTGTGCACATCTTAAATGTTGGTCGCATGTTGCTCTTGAACTGCCCCCTTACATTTTTGAGTTAACTATTGGAGGTATTTAGTTTCTAATAGGATATGTATTTGTGATTGAGGATATAAGACGTATTATTTACCATATCTCGTGCCTTAGATCAGAGTTTGAGGTTTGAAAGCACAAATTCAATGACTAGGTAAAAGAAGGCACTGATCTCTTCATCATTGATGAAGTTGGTAAGATGGAGTTATTCAGTTCATCATTCTTCCCTGCGGTTCTGAAAGTTTTGGAGTCAAATATCCCAGTTTTGGCTTCCATTCCTGTTCCAAAATTCGGCAGAGACATACCCGCAGGTGATTTTTCATACTCAATGATCAATGGTTTCTTATTAATTGGAAGAACAGATTTCCTTTGCTTGACTCTTTAAATAAACAAACAAGATAGGACAAAATCTGTCACAAGACATGATAGGCACATAGCTCAGATCTGTTGAAGATGCTTTGAGAAATTTGGGTCATCTCTCTGGCTAATTGCTTTACTGAACTGGTTAGTGGCTAACACTGATTTTTGCAGTTGCAAGATTGCGAAATCATGCAGGGGCAACTTGTTTTACTTTGAGTGTTGGTAACAGAGATGCTGTTAGAGAACAGATATGCTCACTATTGGAAGATCTCTTCGTAAAACACTAGTCATTGGGAGTTTGTGGTCAGAACTAATACCCTGTACAGTTTTAAGTTTTAAATTGGGCTAATAATGCTCTATTTAGTGAGGGAAAAACAGTGCAAATCTTAATGTTCCAGTTAAACTTTGCGGAATGATACCGATTGTGTCAGGTGTCAATACTAGTGGATTGTTTTGTGAGTTGGATGTCATCTTTCTACTCAGTCACATTCAAGAGTTAAGACATCTTAATTAGCCAGTGTGTAATGTTTGCTTCAAACAATTCTAACAAAATCATTCTTTACAGAGAGAAAGTGAAGAGAAAATCTTAGCATGCACTTGTGATATTTAGAATGCATATTTCAGAGCAAATTACTCTATAGGTGAAGAAAAGTGTAGTGTCTTTATCAATATAACGTATGACATAAAGTCGGAGCAATTGCTGCTTAATGCATGCTTTTTTTGTTTACAAGATTGGTTGTCGTCAGTCTTCCCCTACCTTAGTAATGTTTGGTTGGGAACAAGGTTTTGGTCTTTGAGGGGAAGGGAAGGGAAGATAAAATTTCTAGTTTTATATTTCTCTAATTTGATAATTTTTAAAACAAAAGGAATAAAATGATAGATAAATATAATCCTAATAAGTATATAAGTCACTACCTTAACTCCCTAACCGGGCACTTGTTTGATGATGCCTCTCTTTTTAACGGCCGGGCATGTAAAAAGTGAGCCCTGAATCTGTTGCAAAAATTTAACTTATTCCATATGTTGAGCTCTACATACGCTGTATCAGTTTGTTATGGTTAACAAAATGCTTCTTTATAATAATTTTTTGTAGCCTTATTTAAGTTTGAGGAACCCCAGAAAATATGGTACATTAGATTATAATAAAAATGTTGGGAATTATTGTGCCAACTTAGTTGAACCATTGAACATTGAATCGGTTAGGTGACCGATCTAGTTTTATTCTTTATTATTACATGTTCAATTACAGTTAAATTTTTTGTTCACTAGAATTAGTATCATTACTTAAATGACCGATTTAGTTTTAAAAATATTTTATTGTAAATCAGACCTCCCCCCCCCTCCCGATCAATGAGTGCGAAGCCTTAATTGACTTACTGGGAAGGGAGTGGCTCATAACCCTTGCTTGGGATTCTTGTATAGTGAAGTAGTTTTTGTCTCCTTAGGCTGAGCTGTCTTGATATTTATTTCGTGTACTGAGGCAGAACTTTCTTCTCCTAGTGGTTTTTTAGTAGACAAGGAGGGTCCTGGGTCTTTGCAGTAATTTCGTTATCGAATCTTAGTTCTCTGCATCCTCTAAACCGGCATCTTCTACTAAAAATAGTGGGAAGCTATCTTCCGTAACCAGATGAATAAACAACAAAGCTATAATTAACTAGCACGAGAAGCAAACAGAGTCATTGTTATGAATGAACCAAAAAAATGTTGAGTGGCTCATAGCTCTATTGTGAAATTCAAGCAAATTATAATTTTACTATGAAAACCCAAACAAAAGCTTTCTTGTAGCCATTTATGTAAGAATATATATGCAATTAATAAATAAAACAATTTATGACCTCAGCATAATCAATCGAGTAATAGTCTTATCAACTTCGTCTATCCTGCTCAGTAGTTCGCAGCACTTGTTTTGCTAATGATGAAAATGATTTTGCTGTATCTTGCATCTCTGTAGTACGTAGGTTGATACCCTGCCAAGTTAGAATATATGAAAACAAGTAAGTTCTGGACTATTTTCCCCAATTTCCTTGTTTTTCTTTTTGGTTTATGGTCAACATTAAAGGTACCTGCAATTTCCTAGTGTTTTCTTGCAACCTGCTTTGTGCCAATTTAGCAACATCAGCACTTGATTCCTGTAACAACAATCATGATCGATTCATGTTCACACTCAGCTTCAACATAAAAATGAAGAGTATGTGCTCATAGGCATACCATAAGAAACATTAAATATCTCTAATTAAATGTTTTAAATTGCTACAGAAGTATACATTTAATGGATTTTGAGATAATAAATACTTTATTTGTGATAAAAATGTTCTATTTTTTAACTTCTTACAATATGCTCCTAGGCACACTATGGATAATCCCTTAAAAGAAATGCGGAAGCCATCAATATATGGAAACTATGCCTAATACAATGATTGTGGTATCCTTCGATTTTTAGGTAAACTGAAAAAATTGATATAAAGAAGTCCTTTATATCAATGACATGGACATCTGAAGTTTCTTAGAACACTGCAGTGCTGGAAGGTAACCACTCAACTTTTTAGCATTGAAGTATAAGGTGGCTAAAAGATATAACATACATAGAAGGAATGGAGAATACTAATCCAATCTGATTTTTAAGACTACTTAACAATTTCTTGAAATCAATTGAAATTGGACCTATTGTTATTAAGTTGAAATAGATAACTGTTTGAGAAGTGTAGGCAATAAATTGTAGATTTAGCCTCTTGGTAATGATCATCTTGGCTCTCAAACTATGTTTGCATTAACAGATACACTTGACACCTCCAAATTACATATAATATCCCTTAGGCCTATGCAACATCTTTCACCTATAAAGAGGCTAAGCTCATGAGTTGTTGTTCAGTAGAGAAGTCAAGCATAATTCTTACATTGGAGGAAGAAGAAAATCCATATTTCTTCTTAATTAGATCAAGCGGACCAGCTTTTTCATCTTGTTGCCCTTCCTTTTCTGATACTTTCTGGTTGTTGCCCTTCATCTCTCTCAATCTTCCTGTATATTGGATGCTCAATTAAATTATTAGATTGCATGTAGGAAATCCCTTTTGGCCATTCTCATCAACAGAAGATAGCTAAGAGGTTTAAAGTTCTTAGAATGCTTTGTTTAGCGCTTCTCTTGGGCCACAAATTGTAGTTCACTAAATTTTAATTGCCAGAGCTGCTAGTGATAGGAAAGTTGATGTTCTTAGAAAAAAAAATATTGGGAGTACAAATTACCAGAGAAGTGCAAAATGGAAGACAAATGGGTAATTTTCTTTATTATGGATTTATTCCATGCCCTCTCCTTTCAACTTGAAGTTGAAATGCATGCAACAGTGTGTTTAAGGCCGTATCTACATGCAGAAAGAAAAAACTACAGAGAGGATATTCTATGCATGGTGTTTCATTGAAACAAAGTTGCTCATTCCCTCCACTTATGCCTTTGATTTATATAAAAAAAAGTATACTAGAACTTATATCATTAGCTTACCTTAGTTGACAGATCATAACACGTTGAGGTTTTACCCTTTTCACCTTTCCATTATGGATATTGCCCAAAGCTTATATGTAGCAGGTTAAATTCAGCGTATCTCATTAAGCTTTGCCTCTATTTTTTATGCAAGACCTTTCTATTTGCCACAAATAAATGACAACAGTGATGACAAGATTCTGACCCCTGTATAAAGCCTTGACTTATGTTTCATCCCGTCCTCAGTAGTTCAAGTGCTTATTTCTTAGGACGAATGATGAACATATGTAAAAATCAATTTGCATAGGAATGAACTTATTGTTACAAACCTTTTAGAGACTGAAATTTTCCAGCCAATTTCTTCGTATTCAGAGCTCCTAGTATGCTTTGTTCTTTGCGTTTTTCTCCATGATCCTCTAGGTCAATGTCATCTATATGGGAGGAAAAGAGAAAACCTCAAATTGCTTAACCTCAAACTCAAGTATCCATATCTTAGAAAATACACTATAAAAATTGTCTTAGGAAGCAGATTAACCTATGACAGTAATTTGGTACTGTTTTTTAACATAACGCTTCCAGGCTAGCAAGTCAGGTCACCAATAAAGACAGACTAGCATTATAAAAGACAAATTGCATATCTCTTGGCCTAAAGTTTTTAAGCAAATACTCAATAGCACATATCCGAGGCATTGTTATACCTATGTTCAGTTCAAGCTGATTCTCATCCATTGTCGGGTTATTATCAATGTTATCATTACATGCAAAGTTTGCATTTGAGAACACTGTTGAGAGTTCTTGTATACTTTCTTTATGAACTTCTTTTTCAATGAGGGGCACGCTCTTCTCTTTACTGCTAGTAAAATCTTTCACAACAGAGCTGAATAGACCCTGGAATGCCAAAAAACAAGACCAAATACTTTCTGTCATGAAAATATAGTTCAATGAGGTATTAAAATGTACTGTTTACCTTTTTCTTTTCCTTGACAGGACCAGGGACAATTTCTTCTTGTGATAGCATCCTTTCCTTGCTGTATATGCATCTAACAGAGTCCAAAAGCCTAAAATAAAGTAAACCATCATGTACAATGAGATAATCTAAAATTATCACTGATAAGTGATAACTTTTCATCCTTGGTTTCCAGTTCTATAAGAAAATAATAGAGAAAATAGAAGGCTGCAAGTATCTTTGTGGGAAATATTCTTTCCTATACGTACAGAAGTACTATTTTTATATAGTCAGACATGATAGCAAGATTCCCTATGCCATTCTCAAGGCTTACATACCTGAAAATTTTCCTCTGGGCCAACAATGAGACAACAAAAATTTCCTGGTCACCATTCATCTGTATGAAGTTGAGTTAATTGAAATCTTTTTGAAAAGACTTGTGTAATATAGCAAAAGATACAATCATACCAAAACAAGATCTCCTTTGGAAGAACAACATATCTGATTGTCTGAAAATGACTTCAATTTTGGAGATGAGTAAGTGAAACCTCTAATTGAAGTCTCCACTATCAGAGATAACTCTGGCAAAGACCTAACATTGTTACATGTGTCTTTGTTATATCATTAAAGGAAAAAAAAAAAAACAAAGATGCATATTAATAAGGATTTTGAATTGTAGAGAAGATAGAGAGCATGGATAGAGACAGGGAAATGAATTAGAATTGGATACTCTACAATATGTAGAGACCCTCATATTTATAATAAAATATTGTATAATTGTAACCCTAAAGGGTTAGGCCCATCAACATAAATGTCTAATATAATAATATCTACTCATAGCATATCCAATATAATAGTATTTATCATAACTTCCCCTCAAGTTGGAGCATAGATATTAATCATGCCCGGTTTGTTACAAATAAAATTGTTACGAGTCTATTTCAAAGCTTTTGTGAACACATCCGCTAGTTGGTCACCTGTCTAGACATGAGAAATGGATATGAGCTTCTGTTGAACATTCTCACGAATAAAGTGACAATCTACCTCAATATGCTTTGTCCTCTTATGAAAAACTAGATTTGAGGTGATGTATCTCGAAGCTTTGATTAGCACACCAAAGTTTCATAGGACCAATGTTGTCAAATTTCATCTCCTCCAAGATCTGTTTCATCCATAATAACTCACAAAAAATCTAAGTCATTGCCCTGTATCCTACATCTGCACTCGATCTCACCATAATACTTTGCTTCTTGCTTTTCCAAGATATCATATATTACCTCCTAGAAACACAAAATCCTATAGTGGATTTATGGTCCATAGGAGATCCTGCCCAATCGGCATTAGAGAATGCTTCAACCTCTATATGCACATGATTGATACATAATACCCTTTTCCGTTTTCTTTAATTACTTGATGACGACTTGGTACTTTCCAATGAGTATGAGTTGGAAAGGACAAATTGATTTACAACACTTCTGGAAAGGCAATATGTGGTCTAGTGATAGTCAAGTAATTCAGCTTCCTTACAATCTTTTTATATTTTTAAGGATCATCAGAAAAGGAACTCCATCTATTGGCTCCATATATGTCTCACATGGTTTAGCTCCTTTCAGCCCAATCTCAGTCAACAAGTCCAGAACATACTTCATATGTGACATAAAGATCCCTTTCTTGGAATACATACCTCAATGCCGAAGAAACATTTCAAAATTCTCAAGTCTTTGGTTTGAAACTTGGTTTGAAGAAATGTCTTTAGTTTTCCGATTCCTTCGCTATCACTACCTGTAATAACTATATTGTTGAAAGTTTTATATTGACTAGTGATATAGCCAATTAAAAATATAGGAGGTGAGAGTAATCTTTATCCTATAAGCTAGCTTTGAGGATTGAGTTAGGCCTAATATCCAAATTTAAGATGGTATTATCAAAGTCTATATTGGATCTGTTGTTGGGCCATCCGTGAGGGAGTGTGTTCTAAGTCTTATTTTATTGGGCCACTTATTTGTCCATCCTCCAAATGTTCATTCCTAGGAGTGAGGGGATGTGTTGAAAGCCCCATATTGGCTAGTGATATAGCAAATTAAAAATATATAAGGTTAGCGAATCCTTATTTTATGAGCTAGCTTTTAAGATTAAGTTAGGTCCAATATCCAAATTTAAGACATATCATCAACATAAAAAAATACAACCGCGGTTAGTATTTTTATGAAACACTATGGTCACGTATTTAAACCATGCAAAATATGATGAGGCGGATAATGTGAGACTTCCAACACACCCCATCCAACGAAGCCTGTCGGACCAGGCCAAGGGTAACTTTTGACCCTCAATGAAAGGGTAACTCTTGGCCCATAAAAACCGAAAAGAATGCTCTGGCTTTGATACCATGTTAAAGGTTTTATCCCAAAACCAATTGGCAATGGTTGGAGTTGCCCAACAGGTATTTAAACCATACGAAATATGATGAGGCAGACAATGTGAGACTTTCAACAAATTGACACACCCTCCTATACTCCCTTTGAGCAACAAACCCATAAGGTTGTTCCATGTACACTTCTTCCTGTAAGTCACCATAATAAGAGCCAATGATGCCTGACAGTGAAAGATAAAGATGCAAATAGATGAAAGCTTAGCAACTAGGGGAAAAGTATCATTGTAGTCAACTCCATATGTCTGGGCATACCCCTTTGCAACAAGGCATGCCTTTAGACAAGCCACAGAACCATCAGGATTAACTTTCACGGTATAAACCACTTGCAATCAATAGCCTACTTTCCTTGTGGGAGTGGAACCAAATCTCAAGGGCCATCATCTCTTTGATCATGACATGTCTCTAACCATCATGAGTCAAGACATCTACAAGAGTCTTAGGAAGAGACATACCAGCCATAAAAGATTGAGAGGTGGAGGATAAATGGGCTGATGACACATAAGAAGAAATAAGATAGGAATAAGATCTCTTACCTTTGCAGGCGACTTGAGATTTTGGCATTAGAACCACAAAGAATAACTTTTAGATTTCTATTTTTTTTAATCTTCAAAGAATAAATAAATCATGGGATCAAGTTACGAAATTTCAAACTTATATATATCTGTTTTAATTACAACTAATATTGGATGAGGTATTTTTGTTTGAGTGATGTTCGAGATCGCCTCTGTGTGGTTCACCCACAGTAGCTAACCGAATCGAAACTGACTAAAAGAACTGCAAAGAGAATATAACTGTTTCGAGCCAAAACACTAGATAGAGAATAGGCTGCAAGAAAATAGGTCCTTGTCTCTTTGAAGAGTATCATCCATGGTGAATGAATGATAGGAATAAGATCTCTTACCTTTGTAGGGAGGCATTGGAAAATCAAGGTCAGAGGTGGATCTACAGACATTTGAGGAGGTACCAATAGAGGTTGGGTATCTTCATGAAAGGCATTATCCACAAGAATTTCAACACTTAAATAGGCCATCGAGAGTACGTCTTCTAACAACCTGTATTAATAGGAATGGAAGATGCAGTAAAGGAGTCACGGGAGGTGTAGAATAAACAATAGTATAACTCAAGGAGTCATTTATGTCACAGATTGACTCGGGAGACCAAGACCCAAAAACGGAAGTTCCTTAAAGAATGACACATCAGAGGAAATAAAACAACGACCAAGATAAGGAGAAAAACAATGATGCCCTTTGAGTACAAGAGTAGCCAAAGAAAACACATTTTAATGCTTTTGGATCCAACTTAGTTACTTGCATTTGGACATCATACACAAACAGGCGCACAACTAAATTTTTGTGGGGCAAGGGAAAGAGACCGGGATGGAAAAAGGATGGAAAGATGGAGTGAGGAATAACACCATTTAAAAAAGAGGATGACATGTGATTATTAAATATGTAGGAACAACGTCAACCAAAATTTTTTTTGAAACTTAATTTCTAACATTATAGCTTGGGCTACCTCCATAACATGATGATACTTACGCTTAACTACCTTATTTTGCTGTGGAGTAAAAACATAAAAACAAGAGGATTGATGAATCATGTCATGTTTACCCATAAAATCAATCAATGATATAGAAAAATATCCCATAGCATCATCACTATAAAGGATGCGCACACAAGTATTAAACCGAGTGCGAACTTCAACACAAAAACTACAAAATATAGAAAATAACCCAAATTTAGATTTCATTAAAAAAACAACCAAGTTGGACAAGAATAATCATTTACAAAAATGACAAAGTATTTAAAACTAGTTTGTGAAATTACAAGGACCCCAAACATTGGAATGAATAATCTCAAAGGAGGTTTGAGCCTTTGTATGCAAATGAGGTTGATAGACAATACAGTGATGCTTAGCAAATTGGCAAGACTCATAAGAAAGACTAGATAAAGATTCTAAACTGGGACATAATTTTCTAAGAACTCCTAAAGACGGATGACCTAATCGACCATGTAATTGAAATGGAAACACCTATGCGGACTTCCTTCTTCTTCTTCCAACAAGTAAAGCCCGTTAGACAATCTACCCCTACCAATGATCTTCTATGTTGATGGTTTATGAAAAATAAAAGATTCAACAAAAAAAATATGGCTAAGTAATTAAGTGAGGAAGTAAGTTGACTAATAGAGAGCAAATTGAGGCAAGTAACGAGCAAGGGATAAAGGTAAGGTGGAAAAAGGGGTAGTTATAACCATTGTCCTTACATGAGAATCATTAGCAAGGGTAACAAAAGACCGAGAAGTGAAGGAACAAAAAGAAGAAAGGATACCTGAATCCTCAGTCATATGGTCACTAGCACCATAGTCAACGGCCCAGTGTTGGGAAGCGAAGGAAAGACATGCAATAGGATTACCTGTTTGTACAAAGGTAGCTGTGGAGGAAGATGTAGTCGACTGGTTGGAAATCTGACACTAACCTCTTTAGTCATGACAACAATATGCCCTTCCTTCCGATAAGAGATGTTATTAGGCTTAGATACTGAGTTAGCCAAACAGGAATGACCCTTGAGAACATTGATTTTGCTAACGACGAGCCTGTTTGGTTATTTGGTTTGGTTGGTGACCAACCCCAAAAATAAATCCTACGGTCAAACGGAGTTTTGACTATCTCGAACGGCGTGAAGGATCAATATCAACCCTTAAATTTCTCCATTTCCCCAACTCTGTTTCCCCAACTGGAAACCAAACGGACCCTAAATTCCATTGTTATAGCATTGCACACTACTACGACCACCTCTACCTGCATTATGACCACCATGGTTCACAAATGGGGTTACCATTGTAGAAGGATCTAGAGGCTCACTATCTATAGTACTCTTGGGTTCCTCAAAGGATGATTGCAACAAATAAAACCCAAATATGGGCTGAAATGCATTGAAAAACTACCCGAAAACTCTTGAAAAACACCTTCAAACCACAACAACTAGCAACTGAACCACTTGAGCTTTTTCCCAAACGCCCCCACTCTCTTTCGAACAACAGTCAATTATGGAAGAAACCGCACGTTTCAGATTGCACATAAAAAATGCATCAACAATGTGCCAAACCGGGAAAAAAAATCAATCTACTGCATAATCTGGCCACCAAAAAGAAGTTTCTATCCTCATAGCTGCCATGGTCAGCCCTTTTTGAGGCTGCTGGAGTTTTTTTCGTTTTTCTTTTTTTAAGTCTGCAGTGGCAGCTATTGGTGGAACCCTAGGCTATTCTTGATACCATGTTGGGAAGATATAGAGAGAGCATGGAGAGAGAGACAAAGAAGTGAATTTGAATTGGATACTCTACAGTATATAGAGACTTTCATATTTAATGGGTTAGGCCCATCAACATAAATATCTAATATAATAATATTTACTCATATCATATAATATCTACTCATAACAAGAATAAATGAGGTTCCTGAATACATGATTGAAGGTCCAGCACAAAACACACTAAAACCCACCATCAAGCCAAACCCGTTTTGTAGGAATAAGAATTGGTTGTGCCATTTTTCTTATTGAAAAAAGAATCCTAAAAATAGGGATCAAATTATGTTGATCTTCTTCTCCCATGTTAATAGCCATCGATTATTTTTAAAAAATGGTAAAGAAGTGTGCAGAGTTAAGAAAAAACCATTACCTTAATTCTACTTTTCCGTTGGTGAAAAGGAGTACAAGACTTGTATCAGAGAGGCTGTGAATTGTTGATGCCCAACAACAGGAAGAGGAATGAAACTTTTTTTTGTAAAGCACCTTTTTAACTCCCTGAATCATGAGTAAATTGCAAGCATCAGCTAATATTAAAGATATTCATGACTCATGGTTAAGAATAGAAGTAAAGAACAGAATACCTGTACAGCATGCACAAAAGAATACACATACAAAGCCTTCTCAGAACACAGCAAAATGTACAAATGCTTTGCAGGTGCATCTTCAATATTATTCCCTTCTCTCAACTCCGAGTCATCTTTTATTGATGTTGTGTTTGGTGTACCTTGTCCATCTGTATACCATAATAGAAATAGTCTTAGTCTTTTCCATCAGATCCTTCACTGCTATAAAAAATAGCATAGGAATTTGGATCCTAAATAAGCATCTAGATAATTGATAACATGTTTTGACAACTAATCGTTATTTTGACTGTACAAACTCTTACCCAACACCTGCATAAATATAGCTTTCGAGGGTTTCTTAGGATGAATAGTTCCAATACTCAGCGAGTTTCCAGTTTCACCGTCTAGTGCTAGAACAGACGAGTCCTTTGTTCCAACCGCTAAAATGTTCTTCTCGAAACCATGCAAACTGCAGGTTTTGAACCGCAGAGAGACGATACCAGTGGAAATTTCACTTGCAATATGTTTCTGATATAACAAAGATGGACCATCTAAGTTAACAACTGAAACCTGCAACAAATTAGTAACTCATAAATTAGCGCCTTGAATATAATAAATAACTACAGACTCAAATGAAAAAGATAGTAAGTTCCACACAGTATCTAATACTCATTTGTCAAGCTGACGCAACAATATGATAAGTAATTATCACCAAGTATTGCATAAATCCACTAGAAGTTGCTTAAAGTAGTGACACAAAGTGATCTCTATTTATTCTTCTGCTAAATGATCCTAAGTAACTCAAATGGATCTTAAAGCTAATAAGATAGCTTAGTCTCACATGTATCAGTGTACTAACTACACATTTCCACATTTAAAAAGAAAAGGCTAGAAAAAATCTCACATTTCCCTGGTCAGAACCAACAGCAAGATGCCTTGAACTGTGATCTACATCCATGCAAATTATAGCACCGCTAGTTTTTATAAGTTTCATACTATGGATTATATGATCAGTCCCTTTCTTTGCACCTACTGCAAAAGATAAATGGAAATGTAAGTCACTATCAACTAAAATGACAAGTCTGTTACCTGTTTAATAACCAAGGAACAAGTGGTGAGCGAAGTAACATGCTACACCATACCAGTAAGAGACATGAAGCTGTTGGAGACATATGGTTCCGGTTTGAATCTGTAGATACGAACCTGTAGATCATGTTTATTATATGAAATAAGTATGCGTGATTAGAATAGATAAAATATCAAAGTTCTTAATTGCATGAACTTTACCATTCCGCTTTGATCACCAGAAACGAGTAGAGGTATGTTGCTATCGAAATGTAATTCTGTCAAGGGTATCCCACTTAAAGAAAAATCGTTTTCGCTCTGCAATAGGATGAAGGAATAAAATAGAAGACTAGTTATTTGCAAAAGAGAAAGTAAATGCTAGCTATAGTTCTTAAATAAATCAGCTTGCCTTGATAGCTAGTACATTCAATATTATTTTATTAACTAAGCACCTAAGTTGACTGATATTACACACATGAAAGTAGCTCCCTTGATGCTAACTTTTTTTTTATACCTATAAAGGAAGACAAGATGACCATTTTATGGACAATTTCTATCCAACAACAATTTGGAATATAATATTGTTAATATTTTGGTGCAAACTAATACTCCTTTCTTTTTAACTACCCATTTATAAAGAAAAGACTTATTTTTATATATCTGTCCATTTTGATTTTTAAGAGAATATTAATTCATCTTCTTTCAATAATATCCCTATGTAAATCTTAGAGAGTAGAGGAAATATTAAGAGTGAATATGAAAGAGATAAAAATAAAATATAAAAATAAATCATTATTTTATGAAAATTAACACTATTAATTACATTTTTATGTGAGTCTTTTCTCAGCAGCTAAAAAAATGGAGGGAGTAGTTTCATAGCCCTTAAAGTTATAGTAATAGTTGGGTAAACTACAAGAGCTTGGGATAAAAATATTACCTGTTGCTTTAATTGCAAAACTGGGGTGAAAAAGGGGCATGTTGCATCCCAAAAAGTTATGGCTCCATTGCTGTGTCCAGTTATGTACAAGTTTTTAATGTTTGAAAATCCAGTGAAATTGGCAGAACTCGGGTTAATCCCATCTTTGAGATTTGTTTCAATGGGAATAAGTGGTGGATAATTTTTCACCAGCTGACTGTAATACTGTGACCAAAAGGAAAAGTACATGTCAAAACAATAGAATCATATAAGAAAATTAGATTGTCCAGAACTAAAATAAAGAATATATGGTAAAGAAGTAAAACAGTTTCACAACCCACCTCATCTCCAGAAGTAAACACATTGAGATTGTTGGAGATGAATTTTGCTATTGTGATGCTTGAATCTGCCAGTGGTAACTTCACAACTACTTCTTTTGGCAGTGAAGGAGTGGACTTAGACTGGTTTTGCAGTAGATACTTTTCAATCAAATTATCATCATATATATATACATGGCCTGATTTCCCAAGCAAAAGTAAATAGTTTTGTCTATGCTTGATTGAGGTTGATATAATATCCATGTCAATACAGCACTCAGAGAGATGAAGTCCCAACTTTATTGTGCGAGATTCGATATGTTCATTCAACAACACTACCTGCTTCATATAATACAAAATAGTAGTAGTTATTTAAATTATCATATTAAACCTAGCCCAAGTTCATTGATCTTGCATTCAGGCTTTCTTTCTCAGAAAAGAAAAACTATCATTCATCATTAGCTCATTATAGACTCATTATAGATAAAACAGTTTTTCTAATGTATATCTCAAAATATATTTTACACAATACAAAAATGGAATGATTTTGTTGGAAATTGTGTTGTACTTGCATTAAAATTAGTGGAGAACTAAATTAACCACATTTTCCTATAAAAAATTTCCACATTTGAATTGTTTAGCATGTGCCTTAGGTACACATTAGAAAAACCGTATATAAAAATATAGATGCAGAAACATTCAACCAAGAACAAGCCAAAATATATCGTTAAATGAGGTGAGTAAAGTATTCAAGTACCTGCAACAAGTTTGAAGTGGCATACTCAGAAGCTCCCATGACGTATAGTCTACTAATCTTCCCTTCAGCATAGATCCATTTTAATGATCCTATGGGAGTTTTGTCTGATTTATATCCTAAGTTAAGTTTGAACATTGGAGTGTTTTGACTGCTATAATCAGAAGCTAAACTATTTCCTGTTTTCAGAGAAGGGATGCTCCAAATGAAGAGCTCTCCATTGTTGTACCCTACAACCATCTTACTTCCAACAGGACACACCCAACATGCAGAAGAAACTTTCTTTGTTTCACTATACCATGTTTGTGATTGTGACATTTTTCCACCAGTTCTGAAAACGGATCTGCTTTCCCTAATATCCCATAATATTATTTGACCATTTCTAAAGACTATGAGGACTCTGCATTGACACATAAGATAACAGAAGTTAGAAAACTATCACATAAAAAGTTGACCAAGTAAAAGCAACCATCAAATTAGTTATGTTGAAATGTCCCAAAGAAAGGCTGGTTTTGTGCATGTCACCTCTTACTTTCTGCTGCTGGTTGAGGAAGTATGTGTGTCACAACAATATCGTTAGATTCTTCAGTTGAACTTCCTATCAAAATTAATAAGAATCATAAAATGACAAGATCACAAGAAGCTATATCAAAGAAAGGTATTTGTTCACTTATTCCCTATGAAGCATGATACTTCTATCAGCCTTACATATCTGATATTCTCGAATACTTCATCGATACTTCTTCATTGAGTATTTAGGCTCTTAAAAATATTATGAAATTCTAGTGTAAGAAATACACAAATAATTATGAAGACAATTCATAATTTTAGTTTTGTTTTAGTTGTGTCTAAAAATCATGTTCTAAATTTGAATTTGTAGATTGCAACTTTAAATTTACTATATTTTATAAAATTTATGCATATTTACATATATGCGTGTGTGTGTGTATTGAACCGTTGGTTGTGTAAACCACATGTAACAAGTGAATGGAAAATGTTGAAGGACTAAAAGAAGGGCCTACTCTCACCATAAGAAGCTGAGAGGGGTATGGTGTATTTCATCCTTACCACATGCCATGGTTCTTGATCAAGCTTCAAAACTGAAATATTACCATTAGAAACTCCAATGTACCTGCCAATGTACATACTCATTACTTTTGGTTTTTCTTCAAAATTTAATTTCTTGATAGTTTATTGTGAAGCAGACACATTACTTACATAAAGAGGCTATGTTGAATGACTGAAAAACAAGTGATTTCTTCTTTAACAACGTACACATCAGACAACAGTTTATTGTCTATGTCCCAAACCTAAATGTGAAATTAAATACCTTTAGAACAGTAAAATTTCATAGTAACATGCGCTTGAACATGACTTGAATAAAATATTGACATGTTGAATCTTAATACTGGAACACTACCTAGTAACAACAGCATGCAGGGGCAACTTCAAATGCATCACAAATAAGAACAAGTCCATAGATATACTACTTGCCTCAATATGGTTATTGAAAGTAACATTTATAAGAATGCCTTGATTCTGAAAGAACTGCATACACATTAAATACCATAGTAATTGTTAATGGACAATTATACTTTATGTTCCTATATAAAGAATATCCTTAACAACATAAAGGAAATCAGTGCGCCATGTTAAATGACAAGAAAAAATTGGCCAGGAAAAGGAAAGAAAATATAACCTGTAAAAACTTGCTAGGCACTTCCTCTCTAGACTCAAGTAGGACTTGGGCATTATCTTGTCCAAATAGTTTAATCCGGCCATCCCTTAATAAATATATATATAAAACAACTCAACAAAAGTCAGCTTTAAGAATAGAAAAGTACCTGGTCGTAACATAATGTTACTAACATTTTCTCTGTCAATTAGATGTTAGAAACGACAGTGATGTAAAATTGACAAGTGTGAACATACTTAGTAGAAAGAGCCAGTATCTTCTGAATATTGTCATAGGCAAACTTGACACCACCAGATGGCACACCTTGATGAAATACTAGACATGGATCTACATCCCTAGCTTTTGATCCATGTGATGAATTTCCAACTGGCTGCAACGCAAATTTACAATTCACCTTTTTAGTTTCTAGCTGCATGCCATTTTTTCTAGTTTTAAGCTCAATTTGTGAGTTGGGGAGGTTTTTCCTAAACGATATTAGTACATTATTTATTTTACGAAATACATGAAAGAAAAAGAGAAAGAACAAAATGTTACCGACTTGTCTGTAAACCATTTGTCTAACAGAATATAGAAATCACCTGTTCTCAAATTATGTCCCTCATGCTACATCATTTAAAAAAAAACACATTTCAAATATAACAAACACGTGTTATGTGGTATGGTTTTATCGGAAGGACATGAGAGAATGGTTTCCTAGTAGAACCCAAAAAGGAATTGAGATAAATATTTATGGAAATTAAATGTTGTTACTACTGCATGTTTTTGGGTACTGCTTGCCTAATAATTATATGACGAAATTTGAACACGAATGCTACTTTGAGCTTGCATATAAGTATTTTCAAAACAAAAAACAAAACTAATTAATCATGGAAATAGTGAGTACTGAATTTTATGTACGTATTGAAGGAAGTCCAGAGATCGTGACTGGACTTGCAAAAAAAAATGGTGTATGTGTTGGTCTCTTGGATATGTTTAAGTTTCAGCTTTTTGGAAACTTTATTTAGATTGGAGATTTTTTTTTATTCTTCTTTTTACCAAAGAATCATGCGGAGGGATCTTGAAGCATCATAACTCTAATAAAGTAACATGAAAGATTCAAATTCAAAATGAGATTATTTTCAAAAACCGTAGGACCTAGCATTAAATAAACGCAGGCAAAACTTTTATTGCAGTGCCACATTGCCACCATTAATTTTCCATTCCCTGCTTCAGAAGTTCTGAGGTTCCCTCCACCCTCTGGCCCTGGATTCTTGTGGGCTAAGCGGTGTTTGGTTTCCCGTTGACTCCAAAACATAATTTTACGGTTAAATAGAGTTTTGATTGTTTTGAACAATATAAAAAGACTTTTAAATTTTTCTATTTTTATAACTCTGTTTTCTCTGTTACATACCAAACAAACCCTAAAACAAACATAACGGCTTCTAGATGACCGCTTTTGTGTTTTTTTTTAATTCACGTTGAAAATTCTAAACCCTGATATTTAAACCTAGAATATTTAAAAGTATCCAAATCTTTTCCTAGTAGACTGACTATAATAAGAATTTTCCCTTTTAATTACTCTCTACACCACATCTTATTTTTGTTTAATTTTCTTAAAGACTAATATTTCGTCACAACTTCAATCGTTAATTAGGATTAATGTACTTAATTTATTACCTAAAGAGCACTTTCTCTCTCTAGACCTATAAACTGTGTTACTAGTATATGACTCACTACTAAGAAGTCAAATCTTTTTTCATTGCTAATGAAAAGATTCGATAAATAATGCACTAAAAAGGGATATTACTTATTAGGGAAAAACCAGAAAAGGAATAACATCAAAAATTTAAAAGAAAATATCAACAAGACAAAAAGAAAATTTAAAAGATACTGTGTTATTCGTTTCCTTGAACACAAAACTAATAGCACCATAGCATTTTGATCACAGAGAGACTTTGAAGCATAGAATTTTAATCCATTCTAAAGTAAAATATACTGAAAGGTGAATTTGAATGATTCAAGAAAACATGAAATGACAAAAACTAATCATGTTAGGTCTGTCTTTTGAAGTCTTAAACTTAAGAAACTGAACAGAGATTTGTGATGACTTTGTTGAAACAACAGTGAAAAACTAAAGGGATATATGGTTGGCCCAGTGAGTGCCAACGAGAACAAATATGTTAACATTTCTAACAAAGAACTAACAACAACGGTTATTTGCTGATAAAACAAAAAACAGTGGAAAACTAATTCATAAGAAAGAAAAGTGAAGAACTCTGATGGGAAAAAAGTGAAGAAGTAGAGGGATTACCTTCTTTATGGATGCTTTCTCCACGAGCTTCTTGACGAACATGATTGAAGGTAATGTCAAATGCGCTTTGTGATGACCAAAAAGAGAGAGTAGTTTAGAAACAGAGCAGTTTGTTTTTGTCTATTCTGGTTTCTTCTCTTATACAAATAAGAACGACAAAAGAACCAACGGTTAGGATCTTGTTCTTGTCACTGTAATGTGATTGGTAAAAAATTCTAACAGAAAAAGAAATTATTTGACTTGGTCCATGTCTTTCCCGTCAAACAAAAGCCAAATATGCTAATTATTAATAATTAATAATGTGTTTTGGAAAGGGTGACATCTAATCTAGCTGCGTTTTCACCTAGGCTTGATCATAACTACAATTTTAATCAATTAATTAAATAAAATTTGAAATTAATACTACCTTATCTCATAATATAATAACCTCTTAAAAATTTTCATTCTTTTTTAATACAAGAATCATTAATTAATTTTTATTATAATATTTTTATTAGTTATTAATAAAATAAATGTTAATTAAATTAAAAAAATAAAATCTATGAGTTTCAACACATATAAAAGATACTTTTTAGAAAACTATTAGTATAATTTATATACAAATTAAATAGTTTTAATTATGTTAAGTAATTTTTCTTAAAAATTAAGATTATTTAAGAGATTTTTATATTAAAGAATGAACAAAGATAATACTTTTTCTATTTTATATTATAATATTATAAGTTCTTATTTATAATTAGATACAATTTTAAGAAAATAAGTATTGTTTTAATATTGTGAAAGATAATTTTATTTTTTAAAATTTATCATTATTTAAAATTAAATTTCAATGTCAAATATTATTTGTATAAATATAAAAATATTAAATATTTAAAAATAAATTAAAAATACGAAAAAAAAACTCCTAATTTTTTTATAAAATACTTATAAAATAAAACATTCTCTTTTTATTTTAGAAGCTTAAAATAATAAAATTCAGTTTATAGAAAGAGTAACGCGTGGCAAGAGAGGATTTGTATGTGGGGCCATGGGTATAATTGAAGGCACGTGGCGCCACACAAAGGAGTTTGCTTCCTTTCATAGTTTCACTGCTTTTTCATTTTCTTTATTTATGAAAATTTGATAGGAAATAATTTGTCGCATTATAAGACCGGCCATGTCACAGGCCTAATTGTGACTTACTTGTTGGAATTTGATAAGTTTTGAGATATATTTTTAAAATACATGCATTTTTTTTAAAAAAAAGTAGATGTGGCTTAAAGTTATGTTGCTTGAAAATAGTTCACTTATAAAATGTTTTAGTGATATAATATATAGGGTTAGATTGTTTAGTAAGATAATTATATAGGGTTAGTTTATGATAATATTTATTTTAAAATTATTTAATCTTTAAAATATTTTATGAAAAATGTTGTTTTTAAGTTGTTTTAGTGATTGTTGTTTAATGAAATAATTATATAGAGTTAGTTTATGATTTTTTATTTTATTTTTTTTAATGTTTAGACTATTTTCTTTTAATGTAGTATGGCTTAACAAAGGTTAATCAATCTTGGACCATTGAATCTATCTTTTTTTATGTTACTAGAGAAATATGTACCAATACATGTTTAGAATAGAGAACTGTGTATTAAAGGCTAGAAAAACACTTTGTTTAAGGGATGAAATACCATAACAAATAATTCCTCATTTACATATGATTGGTTTTTATGAGTTTGTCAAGGTTGCACATTTTTTTATCTAATAGAGTTAATAACTACACTGGTTGAAAGGTGGAAGTTGGAGTCACATACATTTCATTTACTAGTTGGAGAATGCATTATTTCTCTTTAAGATATTGCTGTCCTAGTTGGGTTGAACATTGATGGACTAGGTGTCATGGCCTTATCTAGTTGCTAGGATTGACTATTGTATGTGGAAGAATAATTGGGAAGGCGACAACCTTGTAACATGTTGCACGGTCAGTGTTTGAGGTTGTCATGCCTGTTCCCAATTAACATTTTGAAAAATAGGATGCATCATTCCAGAATGGAGTCTCATTAATACCTACGTCATGTAAATACAGACACCAAGCATAATTTCACAACATTTATCTAAAGTTTCAAATGTAACTTAATTTACTAACAATATTTTGAGCGTGTGCATAGGTTATTGTAGAATTGGTTGAGTCGATATTATGTTGGACGAATCAACACTTAGCAGGGCTTGCCAGCTGGCATCATCATCATCAATATTTGAATAATGCCATCAAGAACCAGTCATCAGTGCACGAGTCATCACTTTTCACCTCACTATAATCAGAATTCTCATCAGATATGTAGCTTATCTTACAATAAATTTTGAAAAAACCTAAATAAACAAAATGTAAACTTTTTCTAAACTTTTTTGCTTCTTAAAATGCATGCTAAATAGGTCTTATTTATAGTCAAATAGAGTCTTTTTTAAAAAAAATAGTATTGAGTTGTATGGGTGTGATACGACACTTAAATGGTGTCGTATTAGTCATATACGACACATATGTGTCATCTAAGACTGAGACAATACACATGTTGTGTCATCTAGGAGTTATACGACATGGCCACATATTCATTCTAGGCTATACCATTCTATGGTGATGCGACAGGCATGTCGTAGAGAGTTAGTATGAGATGCAAAAAGGACCCTAAACATGTAAATTTTTTTTTAAAAAAATAACCTTATTTTCATAATTGATTTTTAAAAAGGCACTATTGATAATAATTTTTAGAAAAGCCTACAACTATTTAGTACTGTTGTGTGTAAAATATTTATGTGAAACTATAAGAGTTCAGAGATGTATGAAGTCAACATGTGAGTGTGTCTCAAGTTGTTTGATGGAATCTACTATTCGAAGACACAGGTTGTAACTTATTTGCATATGTTTTTCATTATCTTAATGAAATTTGTGGATCCCTTGAAGACTTGAGAACAACCATATAAGTCTTATTGTGTCTCTCCTCTCTTACTCTCTTATTCTCTTGCTCTTTTATTTGTGTTTTCTTACATATTGTGTTTTTCTAGGTTTTCTAATTGGATGTTTTTATTATATTTGATCTGGTCTCGATACCGGTATCCAGGACAGTGATGTAATTTCATCCGAACTCACTGTGCTACCGGTCTCACAGGTACATCTCCGGACTGTAAGCCCGTGTGAGACGCTCTCCATATCGGTATGCCCAGGTTCGCATTTCGCACACCGGAAAGCATCCACGTCACTCGACAGAAAGTACAAGGTACAACCACAAGGGGGATTCACGGGAGACACGGCTCTCCCCGTGTGTCAGAATCATACACTGAGTAGCATACTATTTGTCCTCTGGCTAAACCTGATGATTCATTCTCTGTGCTCGCCTATAAATAGGCAAATCTCATACGCAGGAAAGGTAATTACGCTATTCTTACTCTCTATTTACTATTGCATTTCTCAAGTTCGCTCGAATTCTTATTCTATTCACTGACTTGAGCGTCGGAGAATCTTCGTAAGTGACACCAACTTTCGCCCCTCTTCAGCATGAAAGCTTGGTGTGAAGGATCTCCAGGACAACAAGACCTAATTCTCCCACTGAGAGTTCAGACCATAATACCGGATACCCACTGTACCGGTGTACAAACATTCTTATCATTGACTTTTGAGGCTTATCCTCACTCCAGATCTTTAACACCAGATCAGACTAGTTCAATATTTTTAATTTTTCTTCTCTTCTTTTCTAACTAGTTTTTCTTTTCCCCTATGTCTAACAAACTGGTATCAAGACTTATTACAAAGAACTAACATCTAACATTTATTAATAAAAAACAAAACGGTATCATCAATCAAGATTTTATGATTTATGTTCAGTCTATCCAAGAAGATGACTAAGAGTATCAAGATTGAAAAGTTCAACAAGAAAAATAGTTTTAATCTCCTTATCCAGATGCATCATTTATTGAAGGGGCATATGGTTTAGGCACCTTTATCACAAAAAACTTACAAATCTCAACAAAGGATCTTACTGAACCAAAATAGAAGACTCATTCATTGATTTTGATATGTCTTTCTAATGAGGTTCTTTATTATAAGGTTACCAAATAAGAAATGACTTCATGATCCTAGTTGAAATTGAAGAAATTGTATCTGACTAAGTCAATTTACAAAAAGTTGCTTTTAAAACTACTTTTGTTGGTGAAGGAAAGTGAGTCTTTGAAATTTCATTTTGATGAGTTTGGTTCAATCTTGATGGAACTTCAAGATATTTAGGTAAAGATCAAAGATGAAAATGCTATAATAATTTGTTAGCGTCTCCACCCCTTTGATATGAAAATTTTGTTAGTCATCTTAGTGTTAAGAAAGAGAGCAACACCTTGGAAGAAACTAAATCAATTATACACTTGAAGGAACTTCAATATAAGGCGCATAAAAACTTGAACTTGAATCCAAAGTATAGAAACTCAGGTAAATTTTAGTAAACAAGACAATATAGTGAACTTGAACTTCTATTAACATTGTAGGTTCCAAAAATTGTAAAGCAAGAACCTTTGAGAATCCTAGTTCGTAGAAAACACCTTTTTTGTAAAGGTTTATATTAGTTACCAGAGTATTAGAATAATATCACACAACTAAAATAGAGATGAGAAAAGAGGAATTGAACACACAATAATTTTACATGGAAAACCCTCAATTGATAAGGGAAAAACCACGGGCAAGACCAGAGAAATAATTTTACTAAGTGGAAGAAAAATATTACAACTTCTCTCTATCTCACAAGGAGGGAACAATGATACTCTCTCTTTAAATAGGAGAACACTCACTAGAAGAACCTCATGGGAGAACACTCTAATTTTTCTCTTTGAACTTTTCTCTCTAGATACTAGGAAATGCTTCTAGTTTAGGATGCTATAACCATTGCTTGAAGCTTCAATTTATAGGAAAAGTTCCATGGGAAACTTGTGGCCATAATGTTTCCTTGATTCTGATTGACCAATGCAACTTTGAATTTCAACTATAAAATTTCCAACCACTCCACCATAATTAATTACCCATTATTATTGAAAATAAGCCAAATAATTTTGCCACAAAGTGGCTTTAGCTTTCTTGACAATCTCCCACTTAAAGTCACTTTTATGAGCTTATCAAATCTTTCTCTTCTTGCCAATTTCCTACTGCAATTACATTTCTGATAGGCCATAGGAGAACCTACACCATTTGAACTTATCGGTGTTGATCAGTTTTGTCATAACATCTGCTAGGTTCTCTTTTGTATGAATCTTCTGTAGATCTACACTCCCTTCCTCCACTACTTCTCGAACAAAGTGATGTTGCACCCCTATGTGTTTCATCCTGGAATGAAAGGCTAGATTCCTTGCAATGTGCAAGGCACTCTGACTGTCACAATACACTATAATCTTCGGTTGCTTATGCCTGAGTTCTTCCAATATCCTTTGCATCCAGATTGCTTCCTTGCATGCCTAAGTAGCTGCTATATATTCTACTTCTGTAGTTGATAAAGCTACAACAGATTGTAATTTAGATAACCAGCTTACCGCTCCTCTTGCAAGTGTAAACATATAGCCTGTAGTAGATTTCCTTTTATCAAGATCACCTGTAAAATCAGAATCAACATATCCTCTGACAGTGAACTCTTATCCTCCAAAACACAATACAGCACTTGAGGTTCCTTTGATGTATCTCAGGATCCTTTTCACAGCACTCCAATGCTCTTTACCAGGATCTGCCTTAAACTGACTGACCATTCCAACCGCCTGAGTAATATCTGTTCTCATAAAAATCATTGCATACATAAGGCTTCCCCGCTGATGCATATGGTACTCGAGATATTTCCATCCTCTCTGCTTCACTAATAGGACTCATACTTGAGGATAATTTATAATTAACAGGAAGTGGGGTAGAAATTGGCTTACAGTCTTGCATATTAAAGTGCCGTAAAACTTTCAGTAAGTAGTTCTTTTGAGAAAGCCAAACCTTCCTATCTTTTCTATTTCAGTAAATTTGCATCCCTAAAATCTTGTTTGCTGGTCCCAAATCCTTTATATCAAACTCCCTAGCCAACTACGCCTTCAATTTTTGGATTTGATCTTTGTTGGGGCCTACAACCAACATGTCATCCACATATAACAGTAAAATGATAAAATCATCAACATCAAACCTCTTATAGTATGTACAATGGTTTGAACACAGTCTATTTATTTGAGGCTCATAATGAAGGAATCAAATCTCTTGTACCAACATCTTGGCACCTGCTTTAGACCGTACAGAGATTTGGTTAACCTGCAAACCAAGTTTTCTTTTCCTTGTTCTTTAAAGCCTTCTGGTTGGAACATATATATTTCTTCTTCAAGTTATCCATGAAGAAAAGTAGTTTTTTTACATCCAATTGTTCAAGATGTAAATTAAATGAAGCACACATAGCTAACACAACTCTGATAGTAGTAAGTCTTACCACCAGAGAAAAAATATCATTGAAATCAACTCCTTCTTTCTGAGCATATCCTTTGACCACCAGTCTAGCATGATACCGCTCCACTTGATCATTGCCATCTCGTTTGATTTTGTAAACCCATTTGGATCCAATGGCTTTTCAACCTTTTGGAAGTGTTACAAGTTCCCATGTTTGTTTTCTATGCAAGGCTTCCATTTCTTCCTACATTGTTGTAATCCATAGAGAAGCATATGAACTGCTCACAGCCTCTTGAAAGGTTGACGGTTCTTATTCTTCTATTAGAAGACAATATGCATTGTGGCTTACCATCACATAGTCTGAGTGCCAAGATGGTTTCCTTATCTGACGTGTTGATCGTCGAACTTCTTCATCATTGGTCTCATCTTGTTCTTGTTCTTCGTGCTCTAGTACAACTTCAGAAGAATCATCTTCTCCAGACTTTTCATTTATCTGGACAGTTGTAGCTTCTTTAAAAATGCTCTCATATTTTTGCTTACCTTGCAGTTTATTATCTGTAAAAAATACATCTCTGCTGATAATAACCTTATGGGTAGTGGGATCCTACAGGCGATACCCCTTAATACCGTCAGCATAGCCCAAGAATATACATTTCCTAGATTTTAGATCCAACTTTATTCTTTCTTAGGTGTTATACATTACATATACAAGACAACCAAATACATGTAGAGAAGAATAATCAACTGGTTTTCTTTTCCATACCTCCATTGGCGTCTTAAGACCAATAGCAATTGATGGTGATTAATTTATCACGTAACAGGTAGTTTTGACTGCATCTGCCCAGAAAGACTTGGCTAGACTTGCAGTCTTCAACATAGCTCTCATCCTCTTCAAGAGAGTTCTATTTATCCGCTCTGCTACACTATTCTGTTGAGGCGTATGTGGCACTGTAAATTGCCTCTGAATACCCTCTTGCTTGCAGAATGTTATAAATTCACCATCTGTATATTCTCTTTCATTGTCTGTTCTCAGGCACTTAATTTTCTTTCCAGTTTCAAGCTCCACTCATGCTTTAAACTCCTTGAATACTGGAAACACATCAAACTTCTTCTTGATTAGGTACACTCATAATCTTCTGGAATGATCATCAATGAAAGATACAAAATATTTTGCTCCTCCTAGGGATATTTCTGGTGACTCCCATACACAAGAATGAATCAAGTCTAATATGCATTTGCTTCTAGCAGTAGACTTATCAAATTTTAATCTATGTTACTTACTAGTCACACAATGCTCATAGAAAGGTAAATTTACCGATTTGAGCTCGTGAAGGAGATTACCCTCTACAAGGATTTTCAAGCCACATTCTGACATATGGCCCAATTTGCGATGCCACATCATCGCCATTTCTTCTTGGTTGGTTGAAGTAACTAATGCATCTGCTGCCTGTAGAGTATCTCCCAGAAGCATGTATAGATTAGCAGTGACCTTCTCTGCTTTCATCACCACTAGAGCTCCTTTCACCACTTTCAAGATCCCACCTTCAATATGGGTCTTGCAACCAAGGTCATCTAATTGCCCAATGGACAAAAGATTTTTCTTCAGACCCTTCACATGGCATACTCCCTGAATTGTACGAACAGTACCATTATACATTTTTAATTTTACAGTACCAACCCCAGCAATTTCTAAAGCATGAACGTTTCCCATGAACATGGATCCTTCTGAGATAGGTTCATAAGTGCAAAACCAATCTCGTTGTGAAATCATGTGCCATGTTGCTCCCGAATCCATTACCCATACGTCAGTAAGCTGTCTTTTGCTTTTGGAACCAATCGCTGCTTCGCTATATAGAATTTCTCCATCATCAGAGGTACTAGCAACACACCCTTGAGATGTACTTGCTCCAGAAGATTTCTCCAGATTTTTCTTGTTGTACCAACAATATTTCTTCAGGTGCCCCTTCATGCCATAATTGTAGCATTTAAAGTTCTTCCTTCTTCAAGACTTTGATCTACTATCATTCTGGCTCTCACTAGGGCCACGCTCCATTAATCTTCCCCTCGTCATCGTCAAGGCTTCTGCTTGCTTTGAACTTTCTTTACTATCTTCTTCATTTTTGCGCCAAGATTCTTCATCAAGAATAGCTCCGACGACATCATCAAAGTGCAAGTGACCAACAATATTATTATTTGTTATATTGATAATGAACTGATCATAGGAATCTGGCAAGATCTGAAGTAGAAGTTCAGCACGCTCATTTTCTAATATTGAAAAGTCTGACGTTGTAAGCTGAGCAAACAACGTATTCAGATTGTTGATGTGGTCCATCACTGATGTGGACTCACTCATCCGAAGAGTATATAACCTCCTCTTCAAAAATATTCTATTGTGAAGTGATTTCACCTCATATAGTTTGATAAGGGTATCCCAGATCTCCTTTGCAGTATCATTTTCTACAATACTTGACAAAATTGAATCTGCCATTGCTAAGTGCAAGGTGGAAACAGCGTTGTCATCCATCTCTTTCCACTTTTCATCAGTTATACCAGCGGGTCTACCTTCAATTACCACCGAAAAATTTTCTTTCCTCAAAATTGCCTTTATCTTCAGTTTCCACAGGGAGAAATTTCTCCCATTGAATTTCTCAATCTCAAATTTCACCGCCATTTTTTTTACTAAACCAGTTTACACAATTTCACTGTGAATAGTATAGTATACGTGAATAGTATTGTATATTTTTACCATACACAAGAATAATTCCAGTATATGTTAACAATCACTGCAAAAGTATACAACCACACGTGTGAATAGTAACCATGAATAGTACCCAAGAATAGTACCTATGAACAGTACCGTAGTGTCAACAACCAGTGGCTCTAATACCACTGTTAGGTACGAGAGTATCAGAATAATATCACACAGCTAAAATAGAGATGAGAAAGAAGAATTGAACACACAATAATTTTTACGTGGAAAACCCTCAATTGATAAGGGAAAAACCACGGGCAAGATCAGAGAAATAATTTTACTAAGTGGAAGAAAAATATTACAACTTCTCTCTATCTCACAAAAAGAGAACAATGACACTCTCTCTTTAAATAGGAGAACACTCACTAGGAGAACCTCACAGGAAAACACTCTAATTTTTTCTCTCTAGATACTAGGAAATGCTTCTAGTTTAAGATGCTATAACCATTGCTTGAAGCTTTAATTGATAGGAGAAGTTCCATGGGAAACTTATGGCCATAATGCTTCCTTGATTCTAATTGGCCAATGCAACTTTGAATTTCCATCATAAAATTTCCAACTACTCCACCATAATTAATTACCCACCATTATTGAAAATAAGCCAAATAATTTTACCACAAAGTGGCTTTAGCTTTCCTGAGATTTTACAAATAAGCCATTAGCAAGTTATTTATGAAATGGTTTTCACTAGATTTATAATAATGTAAAACAACTTGAAAAATAAGCAAGAGAAAGATTCACACAAATTCATCTTATTAGGCTCAAAATCAACCGTCATCCTCTCTATAAAAACCTCCACCATTTCTCATTTTTGCATTATCAAATCATCAAGTTTCACAACATTGTTTCCCTCATAGATATTTCATCAAACACGCTACATGGACATCGTCACTCCTCGTAATGTGAATACATGTTATAAAGGAATGAGACATGTGAAGATTGTAATGCATAATATCATTGGATATTGATAATTATATGCATTGTTAAGCATAATTTTTGGAAAGAAACTACTCTCAAAGAGAATCATAGAGAAGATAAAAGCGAAATGTAGCCAATAGAAACTTAATGGCAACCCTTTTGGATCTTGAGCAAATGGGTCTATCACTATTCATCAATTTCTAGGACACACCCTTCCTTCTTGAGCTCCTCAAAAAGCAAATCAATTTTGTTTCTTCCAAGTATAAAGTCACCTTCATCAATTTTATGTTTGTGATTTCTAATATACAAGGAGTTTTAATGACATGCCCTTCCTTTCACAAAGATAATGTTGTATAGAGCATTTTATTCATAACATATCTATAATTGAAAAATAAAAAATTGAGATATATATAGAATACCATACATGATGATTTTATGATTTTAGAGCGAGTCATATTTAAGGTCTATTTGATATTATAATACATAATTTTTTATGACAAAAAAGTAATCACTAATTCTTATTTCATGCAAAATTTGTCTTCTCATTTCTATAATCACATACACTTAGTTAGAATGTAAAGCTACCTTTCCTATGTGGAATTTTATTCTAGAATACCTAAGTAATATGGTAAAACGCAAACAATTTATTATTGTCTATAGTGTGCGTACTTTCATGTACATTCACAGTACATACATTATGTTTATAGAGAAATAATTTGTTACTTTCTTATGTACTTACTATGAACATCACAAAGTACATGTTGGTTATCTACTCTAATCTAATCTTCATGTACTTACAAAGTACCATAATGTTCCCACTTATTCCAACACTAATTTGATCATGACTCAACACTATAAACAAAAATAGATTGAATGACGAAAATATGAGTAGCTTTTACAGAGCTAGAATGAAAAAAATGATGAACTGCGACACAAGCATGACGACGCCGTCACCAGTACGGCGACATAGACACAAAACCAGCCCTCATCATCTCTGTAAAAACCTCCCCTGCCTTCCCATTTTTGCATACCCAGAAATCACCCACTTCCACGAGACTATGCCCCTCATAGATATTTTGTCAAACATGCTGCCCGCAACGTGACTAGATGATAATTAAGGAATGAGAGATGTAAGGCGTAGACATCAGGGGTGAGGAGTGATGTGGGAGAATAAGAGAGTTGTGGAATTTGATGGTTTTGGAGAGGAATTTGGGCTTGCGAACCTGTTTTAGGGTCTTTTCAAATACTTGGTGCAGGGAAATCACCATGTCTTGAGAAATTATATACAAGTAGCTGAAAGCACTTATACACACCATAGTCAGAGAATCAAAAGAATCTTGTATCTCTCTTATTCACATCCTGCACACAGCATATATAGGAACATTTTCTTGCATCTCCGATGGTAGTCTGAGTTCGTTTGTCATTATCGTTGGCTTGGTTCTTAAGCTATTGATATTCCAAATTTTGTTAAAATAACATTAAACTTCTGGATTTGATCAATTGGAAACATGAAATAGCTTACGAATCATGAAATCCATAAGTTCCTTTCTTGGTTTCATATAGCTACATCTAAGATAGTTTCCAAATAATAATACTTGAAATTTTTTTTTAGATGATGACATGATGATGAATTTACACCTTTAAACACCTTTCAATTATTGGCATTCAACATTCAAGTCCCTTTATAGACTGTGTCATGTAAAATGTTGCTTGGTTGATGAAATTTGAAACCTATTTATTTGAAATTCATGAGTTCCTTAAATCATATATTACGATTTAGAAATACTTAATTTTGCCCCTTAGTTTCAGAAACAACACAACAACAAAGTGGAATAATAGTTGATCTGTCCTGGACCGGGGTCAAGAGATCCGATCTCAAGCCAGTCACGAATAGTATATCAATACTGTATAAGATACCGGATGTATGTGTATCCGATATGTATATCCGATGTCCTTGAATGAGGAGAGCGGATTGGGCGTCCTGGAGATCCTTCACACCAACCTAACGCGTTGAAGTGGGCGAATGGTGGTGTCACCTGCAAAGATTCTCCGACGCTCAAGTCAGTGATTATATTCCAAGTAAGGAATGTATTCAGAGAGAATTCAGTCGTCAAAGAGCTGAAAAAAGGATCCCTCACTTCAATCCTGAAGTTAGTTCATATACCTGATTGGCTCGATTAACGAGGACTCGGTGGTGGGGAACCACCAGCTCCCACTAGCATTATTATATTGCGCACTTACCTGCATGATTGGGTCAAGTGACTGTTTTATATTGAGCATAGAGAATGTAGACTAGGATTAGGGGACAAGTTGATCATTCCCGTGAGCAGAATTTGGCTCGTAGTGCAGGGAATTATTGATCGATCCCTGTAGCAATAATCCTTGTCTTTTGCATAGTGACGTGTGTATTATCCGATGTCATGGTGTTATCCTGGATAACCGGTATAGGGAGAACGCCTGATACGGAATTACAGTCCGGATGTATACCGATGACACCGGTTACACGTAGATGTCTCATCAAAGACGTTGAAATATGTATAGCAGATCGGATACCGGTATTGAGACCGGATCATATGTCCCCTAGCTTGTGTGAGGGACTGAATAGTTGTTCACATAAGCTACTCAACCTGCGAGAGGTCTTAATATCGGTAAGCTCATGTGTGTAATAATTCTTTAGCATCTGTTGTCATTCGTAAAGAACCGTTTCAAAAATTAATAGATCCGACCTTTCGGTGCGGTCACAACGGATTCAGACAAAGATTCGTTGTGTGAGAATTTCAAGAGTTTATCGGAATTGAAAGCTCTTGAAGTTCGTGTAACGGCTGTAAAGCGTAAATTGCGTTGCATGATTAGACATTAATGCTTTTAATCACGTGGGCAAGCAATTATTGTGTCTGAGATGAAAATCTCATTTAACCGTCGTTTTGGGCTTAATGGGCCTGAAGTTTTCAAAACTATTGGGCCTAGTGGATAGCCCTTTGCTGAATTGCTATCGTTTTGGCGCCCAAGAATTTGGAACGGTTGTGTCGTTTCGCTCATGAACAGGTGCGTTTTATTGAGAACGACACAACTCCAAGAGGAGGTAACCGATCCTTTTTGTTTCCTATAAAAGGAGTACTTAGTGGATTCTGGGTTCCACTTGCTTTCGCTTTCTCAACGAAACTCTGCAGAAATTTTTGCAAGGAAGTCCATTGCCTACATTGCGAGGGTTTTTTCGTTCCTCAAATTCATCATTGTCATCAGAGGTAACTTTCCCTTCCTTGTTGCTTTAGTTTCGCTTTGACTTGCTACTGTTATAGAAAGTAAGGCTTCATCTAAAGGGAGGGGAATCAGTTTCCCTCAACCCTAATAGTCGTGAGGAAGAATCCTTGTGATTCTTCCTAAGACTGAACCGCGTCGCTCAGAAAGGGGATCTTACTCACTGCGGGAAGTGACCTTTCCCTTCTCAGAGTCGCCCTCTGATTGTAATTGCTTTTAAAAATGCAGTGAGTAATGATTGCAAGTTTCTGACGACATTTATCTCTTATCGTAGATTAAGGAGTCCGGTCTAGAAATTTACAATGGCAACTGGAGAAGGATCTTCTGGAAATAGTGCCATTTCGAAGACAGCTGAAGGTCTTTACAGCGTAGTGGCATCGAGGCTGAATTGGGAGGAGGTTCAGGCAAAATGGCCATTCTGCTGGGTGTCCAGTGAGTTTAAGGACTTGGCCTCCCGACATGCGGATGAGGAGGGATCCCGGATCCAGCCAAGGTTTACTCTGAGTACGGATGAAGAAGCAAAGAAGTGGTATAGGGTTTATGCACCCCTGCCGACAGAACGGATATGCCACGTCGTCCCCAACGACCGCTCCGTGTACATGTATGACTTTATCTTTCACAATCTGGGAGTTCGTTTTCCTTTAACCGAACTCCAGATGGGTGTTTTGAGGTTTCTGAACTGTGCACCCTCCCAACTTCATCCCAACGGTTGGGGCCTTATCCGAGCTCTCGAAGTGCTTGGGGAGCACTTCAATTTCACACCAACAGTAGCGATGTTGTTCTACTACACTCAGGTGGTTAGAAGGGCGAATAAACAGGGCGGAGTTGGTCTGGTGACACTCCGGACACTCTGTTCCTTTGTGAACTTTGAGTCTTACACAGACTCTGCTAAGGTCGACGGGAAGTCCTTCAAGACTTACTTCACCCGTATCTCCATTAAGAAGGGCAAACCAAAATTTTGGAAGGATGAAGAGGACGCTGACAAATTTCCCTTGAGCTGGACACACAAGCATTTCCTCTTGAGCTCACACGCATACTACACTGATCAATCCGATCTGTCACGTGAGACATCAAGAGTGTTGTTCGCGCTTGAATCGCACACTACAGGTCGTCACGTCTTTTCGTGTAGGCGTCTGCTGAGTAGCTCAAGCGGTGTCCGGGAGGAATATTTGCGTACTTCTCGTTTTATTTCATCTTTCCTCCTTTATTAAATATATATAGAATATCTGCAGTTGCTGACATCTTGTGTTTGTTCATGTAGGTGAAATAGAACAGCAAACGCCAGAAATGGATAAACTGAAAAAATTCAAGGCGGCTGGCACATCCGTTGCTCGTGAAAATGAAGTGAAGCCCAGGCCTTCATCCAAGGATCGTCCTGAGGTAATCATCCTGACCTCGGATGTTGAAGGAGACATCCCGCTGGTTGAGGGCGGTTCATCCGATGCTGGCGCAGCCTTAGGTCAGCCTCAAGTTACTGAGAGGAGGAGAAAGATCCATAACGATCCTGCGAGGCGTCCATCCAAGAAGCAAAGGGTTTCGGAGGATCCTGCTGCTGGGGTTTCTGGATCAGAGCCGACCTCCTTCCCAACTACCTCGTTTCTCACCCCCTTCCTCTCCTACGAAGGTTCAACTCCAGCCACTCTTCCTCCTCCGATGTACAAACTCCGGCCTACGCTCAGTCCTAAAGAAATTACAGAAGCGTGTGAGGCCGGACGGTGGCAGCTAGCCGAACTTGCTGGAATGCTTTCTTCAGTCAGCGAGTTGGCTAGCAACGCTGATAAAGTTGAGGAATTGAGTGACGAACTGAATGAACTCAAGCATTCCTCGGAGAAGGACAAAGCCGCCGTGAAGTTAATGGAAGATCGTCTTAACAAATCTAAAGAGTTTGGGGATCTCATAAGTAAAGAGAATCTCAAGCTCAAAGTCGATCTTAAAAACTTAGAAGGCAAGGTGGCGGAGAAGGAGGAAGAACTCCGCAGCAGCCAGGATAAACATAAAGCTGATGCTGAGGAGTGGTCTCAAAGGGAGAAGAAGCTCCTTCTTGAGATCGAGGGATTGAAGGCTAGGAAAGCGGAGTCCGAGGTATCTAATGAGGAGCTGTCCAAGTTGCGGGGAGAATTGGCTACAGCGAAAGCTGAAAGAGAAGAAGCCATTGACATATGCAGCCGGGCTGTTGAAGAATCCTTCGGCCTAGCCATACGCCAAGTCTTCTACCGCAACCCCACTGCGAAGCTGAACCTTTATGGAATGGATCCGTACTATGAATTCCATGGGGGGAAGTTAGTCGCAGTGGTGGATGGTCGTCATGAAGATCCACCGATGTCCCTATATGGTTTGGCTCCTCTTCCCGGGGGTCAGTCCATGGGACCTGACTACGTCTTTCCTGTGTCCGAGGTTCCTTCATCTGAAGAAAGGGCTGAGGCTCCTGGAGGTGAGACTCCTGCGGAGGTTCCAAAGGAAAGGGGACAAGAGCCTGGCGCTGAGGAGGCGCAAAAAACTGAAGAACAGATTCCTCCTCAGTAGTTTTGTTTTTATTTACATGCATAGTTGTGTACCGGGATCAACTCCGGATTTTCAACTATTGTAATTTCATTTCAATGAATGAGTTTTTATTGAAGAAATTTGTCTTCGTCGTTTCATGTATATTTTAATCGTTTCTAATCCGTTCTGTATAATTAATCTTAAGGCCGGATTGAATTAATAGCCTCGGAAGATTAAACAACAAATAAAATTTAGAACGGATAAATATATACATGTCCCCAAGTGTGTATTAAGAAGAAGGTGCCTGTCTTTGGGGCGTGATCCTTAATTCTTTTGGGGAAAGATGGGTCGATCCGCTGTTCTGTAGAGTAGTGTAACAGAACGGATGACTGCTCTTAATCCGTAATGCTCTTCACAGGAGATTACAATATTGTTCCAAGCTTAGGGAACTGCAAGGAAGTGGTGTTTGAGTCCTTTATCATAAGGATGATGATGGGAGTTTTTTCTACGCCAGGAGTTACGTCGTTGTATCACAGAATAGGTGATAACGAGTATCCGTCCTGGGAGAATACCACTTGAAAGATGATTGTGGGAATTGATCATGTCAGGTGTTTCATCATTAAACCACTTCATAAGTGATTGAGATCATCCGTCTTGGGGATGTGTATGATACCAGGAACTACATCATCAGGTCACATATTAGGTGATTGAGATCATCCGTCCTTTGGGTGTGTATGGCGCCAGGAGTTACATCGTCAGATCACAGCATGGGTGATTGAGATCATCCGTCCTGGGCAGGTACACCGCGTTAGGAGTTACATCGTCATATCACATAATGGGTGACTGAAGTTCTCCGTTCTGGAAAAGTACACATCGTTAAGAGTTACATCGTCAGATCACAGATTAAGTGATTTAGATAACCCACCCTGGAGACATTTTTCAATCGTAGGAATACGGATTGAGTGAATACTTCCAGAATGATGATGAGAATTGTTCATACCAGGAGTTACATCGTCGAATCACTGAATAGGTGATTGAGATCATCCGTCCTGGAATGATTATTGGAGTTCTTCATACCAGGAGTTACATCACCGAATCACTGAATAAGTGATTGAGATCATCCGTCCTGGAATGATTATTGGAGTTCTTCATACCAGGAGTTACATCGTCGAATCACTGAATAAGTGATTGAGATCATCCGTCCTGGTGATTTTTTCCAATCAAGGGAGTGCGGATTCAATTGGCAATTTTCGCTCCATCCGAAATCTTCCAATCAAGGGAGTGCGGATTCAATTGGCAATTTTCGCTCCATCCGAAATCCGAGTCTTACCTCTACTAGCCCCCTAGCTGATGTGAGGAAGCAGTTGACTTGCTCATATGAGCTATATTGATCATAGTACGTCAGGATTTCGGATTTGCACCGAAGTGTAAGTATCCGCTCTGGGAACGATGTTCCGTAGTGATGAAATTTTAAGGGCGGATTCGACAATGGAATATCAGAAGTTTATCGAATTTCGCAACCCTTGGTATTCGAGTAATGGTGGCCACGTTTCTAATGATTGGACATTTAATGCCTTAATTCACGTGGGCGCGCCATTATTGCGTTAAATGCGCATGTCTTAATAACCGTCACGTAGGGGCTTGTTGGGCCTAAAATTTGGATTTGACAGGCCCATTTAGAAAGCTCTGTGACGAAACGATGGCATTTTCGCGCCTTGATGTACTAAACGACAAATTTGATCCACTAAACGGGGAGTCGTTTGGGGGTAAACGACCGGTTATGTTTAGTGGGTATTTGAAAAATTTTGGTGCCCTGATATAGGCATATTTGGCAATCTCAGTTACCATTTCTTGTTGCTCCCTCGTCGAACCTCTGCAAAAGTTCCAAGAAGTTCTTCGTGTCCGCCTCTATGAATTTCGATTCACTATCCTTAGGTAACCACTTTCCCTTCGTTTTTTGTATCTCTTTTCAGTATTTGAGAATGTCTAGGAAGGGTGTTAGCTTCAGTGGCGTTAGCCCTAGAGGAAGAGGAGGAAGGGCTTTGGCTCAAAACCCTAGTGTTCGTGGTGGGAGGATCCCAGTGATCTTCCAGTCGAGGCCACAGTATACTGAGAGGGAGGAGTCGCGATACCAAAGGGGAAGGGTGATTATACCCTCTTCAGAGTCTTCCTCCTCCAGGGAGAGTGTCGAGAGTGGTGATTTGTACCTCTCTGATGATGTGCAATTTTATCGCAGCATCAAAGCTTTTACAATGGTGACAAAGAAAGCAACTGGGAGGAAGTCGTCTGAAGGGGAGTCCCCTTCGGAGAAGTATATCTTGAAGACCCAATCCGGCCTCTGCAATGTGGTTGCACACCGGATAGACTGGGTGAAATTTCAACAGAAACGTCCTTTCAGCTGGGTGGCTGAGGAGTTTCGTGAAATAGCATCAGTTCACGCTCAAGAGGGGGGAGCGGAGTTGCAGCCGCGTTTCACGGTCTTCAAGGAGGATAAATACAAGAAGTGCTTCATGGTGATAGCCCCGTTGCCATCAGATCGGATTTGTCATACCCCGGACGAAAGGTCCTTGTATATGTATGACTTTTTATTTTTGAACCTTGGTGTGCGGTTTCCCCTTACAGATTTTCAGATGGGGGTCCTGAGGTTCTTAGACTGCGCCCCTTCGCAGCTTCACCCCAACGGATGGGGGTTAGTCCGTTCTCTTGAAGTGCTTGGGGAGCACTTCAACTTCGAACCAACGGTGGCCATGCTTTTCTACTTCTCTCAGGTGGTCCGCCGTGCAAATAAGGAGAAGGGAGGAGTGAGCTTGATATCCCTCCGGACTATCTCCAAGATCATCAACTTCGAGGCGTACACTGACTCCGCCAAAGTTGATGGTCATTCATTCAAATCTTACTTCACGAAGATTGGCGTTCACCCTGACGAGCCAGTTTTTTGGTTAACTGAAGATGGGCTTCCGAAGTTCCCAGTGGCTTGGACGCATGAACACTTTTTGCTGACCTCCCAGGCGTACTACACTGAGGAGGATAAACTAAGCCCGTCTTCAGTTTCCGTTCTTTCCGCCCTTCAATCTTACACCGCCTCGCATCAATTTTTCTCTTGCAGGCGTCTGTTAGGATCGTGGTCTACCCGCAAGGAATATCTGCGTAATTTTCCTGCTAATATTCATATTTACTGCATCATGCCTTGAAGTAGTTAATTTCTAACCGTGTTGCTTGTTTTGCAGTTGAAATTGAAGTTGCGTCTCCAGAGATGGATAAACTGAAAGGGCTCAAAGCTGGAGCGAATTCCGTGGCAGCTGAAAATAACATTCAGGCGAAACGGAATTCGAAGAAAGCCACAGCGGAGACCATCATTTTAACTTCATCTGCTGGTGACGATATTCCCTTACTGGAGGGCGGATCCGAGAAGGTTGTGGCTGAGAAGGTCGGAGAAAAGAAGAAGACAATAAAACGTGGTTCCTCAAGGACCTTGGGTCGTCAACCTTCTCCGAAAAAACAAAAAACTTCAAATGAGGGTGCTGATCCGGAACCTTCAAAGGGAGAGAAAGTGGTAGGATCCGCTCCGGATGCAGGGTCCGCTCCGGATGCTCCTGGCGACGGGATCACCTATGGTGCGAATCCAATAACGACCTACTTCGCACCAAAAGTTACTCGCCCCCTTCAAAGTAGCTCCGGTCTTGCACAGTATCTGGTATACGAGGGTTCTATTCCTGAGACCGTTCCTGAGACTCCGTACAAGCTGAAGCCCTCATTGATGAACGATGAAGTAGCAAAAGCTTGCGATGCCGGACAGAAACACCTGGCAGAATTATCCGGGCTCCTAAGATCGGTTCGCAAGCTTCCAGAAGAGAATGAGAGGCTGAGCTCGTTGGTTGGCAAGGTGAATGACCTTAGCGTTGCTGCTGCTAAGGACAAGGCAACCATCCTTCGTTTAGAAAATAAATTAGAAGCTTCCAAAGAGGAAGGATATAAGAAGGATGAAGAAATAGCCAGGCTAAAACATCTTGCCAAGGAGTTGGAGGCCCAAGTAGCTGATCAAAAGAAAATCAATTCCGACCTCCACTCCGGTTCTTGTGCGGAGAAGGAACGCTCTTCAAAGCTGGAAGAGGAGCTTAAGGAAGCCAAAGTTGTTTATGCTCGAGGAACCGAAGATTGGTCGCGTAAGGAGAAGGAGCTGCTTTCAAAGTTGGCGGACACAAAAGCGGATTTTGACGAGGCTGTGGATATGTGCGATCAGGCGGTCAAGGAATCCTTTGGGCTGGCTGTTCGTCAAATCCAATACCGGAATCCCAAGGTGAAACTTAATCTGAATGGTATTGACCCGTTCTATGAGTTTCATCAAGGGAAACTGGTGGCCATAGTTGATAAGCGTCATGAAAGTCCGCCCAATACTCCTTATAAGTTCGCTCCTTTACCTGCAGGCCAATCAATGGGACCTCCATTCCTGAAGCCCATAAGTACAGGAACAAGCTCTCGCACTGACGAAGGCAAGGCCGGAGGCAAAAGCAAAGGGAAAGAAGGGGATTCGAGTCATAGAAAGTAGTGTGCTTTCCTGTTTTCTTTTTCGTTTTATTGATTCGAATTCGCTGTGTTCCGGGATCAGCTCCGGATTATTACACGAATTGTAATTATAAATCAATAAAAGAATTTTTTACCTCCAATCTTGTTTAGTGAGAAACAACTTTAATAGAGGGATTGCATGCGTATTGTATCATTCCGGATTTAAGTAATGAAGATCGGATTGTAAAACAAAATCTCCATACCGGACTTATACATGCGAGATGAATTTCATAATAAGATCACCGCTGATGAGGGAACACATCGTTGTTACAAGAACGGTTTAAAGGGAATGATTGTGAGATCGTTTAGATGAGAGTTCATTCCTCAAGATATTCGTTGAATCGTTGATGCTGTCCCCCAGTCTCATTGGGTGATCATGAATTTGAATAAACTCTGAGTAAAATTTTCTCATGAGAGTTTTTAAGAGTGAGGATTTAAAAAAGACGTTCCTCTTCAAATATTTCCGACTGAGAGATTTTCGGGTGAAAATGCCTTAGATTATGGCGTACCCAAGTGAATTGTTTGTGTCGGAGTTTATGAGTCAGGTCTCAATTGAAGAATTGATGACTCAGAACTATAAGCTATAAAACTTCCAAATAAAGAACTTCACGAGAGTATTAATTTGGAGTTCAGTATAACTTACTTGTTATGTTTGGAGTTCGGTTTGATCCTACTGTCCATGTCATATTTGGTGTTCGGTTGAATCCTACTAGCCGTTCTTCAATTGGTCTTTGATTTTACCAAATGACGATTCTTCACCGACGTTCGGTTAATCCTACTAGTCGTACTCAGAGTTCGGTTTAATCCTACAATCCGAGCCTTCGATACGGGGTTCAGATCAGGGCTAATTCTGAACTTACTGCGCCCGTCACTTGGGGTTCAGCGTGGTCTTGAAGAAGAACCAGCTTACTGCGCCCAAGCCTTCGCATGGGGTTCGGTTTGTGGCCTTGAAGAAGGACCAGCCCTACAACCCATGTAGTCTTCGCATGGGGTTCGGTTTGTGGCCTTGAAGAAGGACCAGCCCTACAACCCATGTAGTCTTCGAATGGGGTTCGGTTTGTGGCCTTGAAGAAGGACCAGCCCTACAACCCATGTCCTGAGGTTCGGTTTAATCCTACAACTCAGGTCTTCACCGACGTTCGGTTTATCCTACTAGTCGTACTCAGAGTTCGGTTTAATCCTACAATCTGAGCCTTCACCGGTGTTCAGCCAAACTTACTAACCGTACCCAGAGTTCGGTTTAATCCTACAATCTGGGCCTTCAATAATTACACACTCGAGGAGTTACATCGTCAATTACAGAATGAGTAATTGAGATCATCCGTCCTGAGTATGTTCTTGTGCGTTGCGCATATTCGAAGAGTTACATCGTCAACTACAGAATAAGTAGCTGAGATCATCCGTCCTGAATATGCTTCCGTACACCGGATAAACTGAAAATCACAGTATAAGAAAAACTCGAAAGAGTTAAATTGTTATGAGAGATTCTTATTAAATCAAAAATAAGAATTACAAGGAGAGCGTAGCTGTGAAAATAAATTCTCCAGTATTCAATCCAAGATAAGGATAGGAGAGTGTAGATGGTTCCAACAGCTAGCTATAGTAGATGCGCAAGTTTTGGGTGTTCCATTTATTTCGGATAGGAGTGCCATCAAGGTTTTCAAGGCGGTAAGAGCCTTTGCCAGTAACTTCGGATACCCTGTATGGGCCTTCCCAGTTTGGGGCTAATTTGCCTTGATGGGCGAATTTGTTCCCTATACTTGCTTTCCTCAAAACCAAATCTCCAACGTTGAAAGTCCTTGATTGGACTCGTTTGTTGTACCGGAGAGCAACTTTGGCTTTGATGGCTTGATCTCTGATGAAAGCGTCTTCTCTGAGTTCTTGTATGACATCTATTTCGGATGCCAAGTTAGCATTGTTGGTTTCTTCAGAGAAGTATTTAACCCTTGTGGAAGCAATTTGCAGTTCCACAGGTATCATTGCCTCGACCCCGTATGTTAGGCGATATGGGGATTCATTGGTAGATGAATGAGGCGTTGTCCGATATGCCCATAGGACATGACACAGCTGGTCTGTCCATCCGCCCTTGGCTTCACCAAGGCGTTTCTTTAGTCCCTTAAGCACCTCCCTGTTGGCCACTTCAGCTTGACCGTTAGTTTGGGGATGTTCGACGGATGAGAATATTTGGGTTATTCCTAACCCTTCAAGCAAATCTGTGAATTTTCTATCCGTGAACTGGGTGCCATTGTCTGTGACAATCCGTGCTGGGACCCCGAACCGTGTTATGATGTTTTCATACATGAAACGGCGAGTTCGGGCTGAAGTAATATGCACCACCGGCTCTGCTTCTATCCACTTAGTGAAATAATCGACCCCTACAATGAGATATTTGATGCCCCCAGGAGCAGTTGGAAAGGGGCCCAGAATATCCAATCCCCATTGATAGAAGGGCCATGGAACAGCGGATGTGAAGAGTTCTTCCGCCGGTGTGTGGTGTAGGTTAGAGAATTTTTGGCAAGCGTCGCATTTTTTGACGAAGTCAATGGAGTCTTGCTTCATTGTGGGCCACCAGTATCCAGCTCTGAGGATTTTTCGCATTAAGCTTCTTCCTCCGGCGTGGTGTCCACTTTGTCCTCCATGCACTTCCTCCATTACACCTTGCACTTCATCCTCTTTGGGACAAATCAAATAGGGCACAGACAGTGCCCTTCTGTAGAGATTACCATCAATCATAGTGAAATATGGTAATTCTCTCCTTAACCTCGTTTTTTCCTTCTCATCCGTAGGTAGTTGTCCATCAGCCAAGTAACGGATGTAAGGAGCCATCCATGTATCTCCGTAAAGGGAGTCAGTCATTATGGCGTTTAGAGAAGGGAAAAGAGGAATGCTGGGCGACGTTAGCGTGCTTTGAACCAGCGTAGTGGTGCTACCTGGTCGTTTAGTGCTTGCTAACCTGGAGAGTATATCCGCTCTCGTATTCTCTTCACGTGGAACATGCTTGAACTCCACCTTTGAGAATTTCTCAGTCAACTCCTTGACACAGTTCAAGTATAATTGGAGTTGAGGTTCGCGAGCTTGATAATCTCCTAAAATCTGCGAAATCACCAGCTGTGAATCGCTACAGAGTGTCGCCTCAGAAGCTCCGATGTCAATTGCAGCTCTTAGTCCGGCCAAGCAAGCTTCGTACTCAGCTTGGTTGTTGGATGTTTTGAAATTGAAACGAAGGGAGATCTCCAGGTGTACTCCGTCATCACTTTCGAGAACTACACCTGCTCCAGAGCCTCTTTGGTTTGATGAACCATCAACATAAATGGTCCAATGGACTCGAGGGTAATCCGGATCAGTCCCTATCATTTCCACAATAAAGTCAGCCAGGACTTGAGCTTTAATAGCGCTGCGGGGTTCGTAGGATATATCAAACTCAGAGAGTTCAATAGACCATTTGATCATCCTCCCAGCAAGATCAGGCTTGATTAAGACAGAACGGAGTGGCAAATCCGTTCTTACTATGATTGGATGGGCGTGAAAGTACGGACGCAACCGTCGTGAGGCCCAAACAACAGCGAGGGCGGCCTTTTCAATTTTTTGATACCGGATCTCAGCACCTTGCAAGGTCTTGCTAGTGAAATAGACCGGTCTTTGTCCATCAGGAGTTTCTTTTATCAAGGCAACGCCCAAAGCTTCATCTGAAATAGCCAAGTACAGAATGAGTGTGTCTTCGGGGTCAGGCTTTGTGAGAATGGGAGGTTTGGACAACACCTCCTTAAGCTCTTGGAAAGCTTTCTCTTGTTCCTGTCCCCACTCGAATTTCTTGGACTTTTTCAGTATTTTGTACAGGGGGAGCGACCTGTGAGCCATCTTCGGCATGAATCGTGCCAAAGCTGCTACCTTGCCATTCAGGGATTGGACTTCTTTGAGATTCTTAGGACTTTGCATGTCTAGAATCGTTTGGCACTTCCCTGGATTGGTTTCTATACCACGTTGAGTTAACATGAAACCCAAAAACTTCCCAGCGGGGACAGCAAATGTGCACTTCATTGGGTTCAGCCTCATGTTAAATTGTCTCAAACGGGTGAATACTTGGCGCAGGTCGTCAATATGATCGCCACCAACCGGTGTCTTTGCTATTATGTCGTCAATATATACTTCAACAAGTTTGGTGTGCATACCTTCGAAAACCTTGTTGATCATGCGCTGATATGTCGCCCCAGCGTTTTTCAAACCAAAGGGCATGACTGTATAGCAAAAGACACCACGATCATTTATGAAGGCTGTCTTCTCTTGATCCTCCTCGCACATCGGAATTTGGTTGTAACCAGAATAAGCGTCCATGAAGCTCAGGTATTGGTAACCAGAGGAATCATCCACCATCCGATCTATATTAGGAAGAGGATAAGGATCTTTTGGACAGCAGCGGTTGAGGTCCACGTAGTCAATGCACATTCTCCATTTACCATTGGATTTAGGGACCATCACCACATTCGAAAGCCAAGAGGAATATCGGATTTCCCTGATAAATCCGGCCTTTAGCAACTCCTCAGTTTGCTGGCATGCTGCCTTTTGTTTCTCTGGGCCTAAACGTCTTTTCTTTTGGGCCACAGGTTTCGTCTCTGGATAGACGGAAAGTTTATGACAGCAGAATTCAGGGTCTATGCCTGGCATATCGGCTACAGTCCATGCAAAGAGGTCTTTAAACTCTTGCAAGAGAGCCAGCAGTCGCTGCTCTATTTCAGCATCTAGCTTGTCATTGATATGGGTGATCTTTTCTGGAGAATCTCCCAAGACAATGTCCCTGGAACTTCCATCCGGTGTGGGCTTTGATGGGTTGAACGGGTCAATGTTCAAATCCGCTCTAGGATCCAGGTCGACAAGACTTACAGATCCAGCCGATGTTCCAGCATCATTAAGTTTTCTCTTTTTATTGGAGGCGTCCAGCTTTGTCATGTTGAGGCTAAGGTTGTAGCAGTACCTAGCCATCTCTTGATCACCCCGGATAGATGACACAGCATTATCCTTGTCAATGAACTTGATAAGGAGATGTGGGGTTGATACAACTGCCTCCATCGCATTCAGAGTAGGACGGCCTATGATGCCATTAAATGGTGATTTGACATCAATCACTAGCACCCGGGACTTAACCGTCCTGGCTCCTGGCTCGCCTTCAAACGAGATAAGGGTGTCAAGATACCCTTTAGTTGGTTGCTTTGCACCATTGAAAGCTGTTAGTTCCTGCGTGTAAGGCTGTAAGTCTGAGTCTTTAAAACCCATCCTTTCAAAGCAATTATAAAAAATAACATCGCAGGAACTTCCCTGGTCAACAAGGATTCTTCGGACGTCCTTGTTGGTGATCACAGCAGTGATGACTACAGCATCGTCACCACCAGGAATGGTTGGGCCAAAATCCTCGTCAGAGAAAGAGATTGTGGGAGCTTCCATCCCACCTCTGTAAGGGCGGTTGTCTTTAACTTTCCCTTGTACAGATAGAATCATTCTGTGATGATTCTTACGGGCTGTAATTGAAGCTCCTCCTCCAGCGAACCCTCCAGCAATCATGTCAATGACTTCACGTCGGCCCTGACGTTGTTACTGGGGCATACTGTCTTTCTGTGCTGCATTATCTGTCATCACACCTTTTTGTTTCTCTGCAGCAGAGAACTTTCGAACCGGACTGGGATTATTGTCATCCTCATCGTCTGGATCTCTTTCTCTTTTCTCATTCCGTTTTTCCCTGTCAAAGGATTTTTCTTTGAACAGGTATTGCTTCAACTTGCCTTCTCTAATTAGCGTCTCAACTGCGTTCTTTAGAGCTTGGCACTCATCAGTTGAATGACCATTTTGTTCATGAAAGTCACAGTACTTTCGTGAATTTCCTGGTCTTTTCATAGGGGCTGGTCTCCTGATGCCATATGTGCTGAAAACTGGCCATCCGACCTCTCTCAAAATCTGAGATGGTCTGGCAGACAACTGTGCATAATGGCTGAAGGAGTTGACATGCCTTTCTCGAGGTCGAGGAGGGCGGTTATCCACCTTAGGATTGGTGAATGGTCTCTCCATGCGTTCTGACCTCGTCTTTTCTTTACCCTTCTGGGTTTGGGGAGATGGTGTTGGTGGCTTTTTCTTTGCAGCCATTGCCTCCAAGTGCATCTCTATACTCATATACTTTGAGGCTTTTTTCCTGAATTCCTCAAAAGTTGACGGGGGGCTCTTTGCTAATGAAAGAGCGAAAGCTGATCCTGGCTGCAATGCTTCAATTACGATATGCAGCTTGATAGATTCTGTGAGGTTAGGAACCAGGGCTGCTTCTTTATAAAACCTCTTCAGAAAATCTTTTAAGCCCTCTGTTTCACCTTGCTTGATCTGAGCCAAGGTATGAGACGTCTTGGGTACGTCTCTGGAGATGACAAAGTGGGTTTCAAAGGCAGCTGCCATTTCCGTCCAAGAATCTATGGATCCAGAAGGCAAGCCTTTGAACCACCCGAGGGCCTCCTCAGACAATGTTCGAGGGAACATTCGGCACATCACGTCCTCATCAGCCCCCAAGTACATGGCTTCAAACACGTAAGCATCAAGATGCTTAGTTGGATCAGTCTCACCATTATACTTTCCGATGGAAAGTGGTTGAGTGGTCTGAAGGTGCTTGGGGATGCTGATGCCCATAAGTCTCCTTGAAAAAGGAACCTTCAGGTTGTAAGACAATGGGGGTGTTGTTGTTGAGTCTCTCTTCCTTCGGGAAGCTGCATCCTCAGAATCGCGAGTTTGTTCTCCCTCCTCAAACGTTGGGATCTTTGAGTACTGAAGAGTGGTGGACTTGTCACCATCAGTTGTGTGGGGAGTGTTTCGCGTGCGAGATGACTCTTTATCCTCGCTTTGCCTTTTTTCTCTTCGCAATTCTGCGAGTTCCCTCTGAAGTTGTTTGATCAACTCATCACGAGGATCAGGATCAGACACTGCTACTATCTTCTTTGAATTCCCCTCATGAGAATCAAAGTTGAGTTTTCTGAAGGCGTTAGGATTGGTTCTGCCTTCAGCTTGATGCCCCATGAAGTCTTGTGCTTCGCCTTCCATTATGACAACCTTACTTCTATGAAAATGGGAATAACTCTATCGAGTCCCACTGGGCGTGCCAATGATCTGTCCTGGACCGGGGTCAAGAGATCCAATCTCAAGCCAGTCACGAATAGTATATCAATACTGTATAAGATACCGGATGTATGTGTATCCGATATGTATATCCGATGTCCTTGAATGAGGAGAGCGGATTGGGCGTCCTGGAGATCCTTCACACCAACCTAACGCGTTGAAGTGGGCGAATGGTGGTGTCACCTGCAAAGATTCTCCGACGCTCAAGTCAGTGATTATATTCCAAGTAAGGAATGTATTCAGAGAGAATTCAGTCGTCAAAGAGCTGAAAAAAGGATCCCTCACTTCAATCCTGAAGTTAGTTCATATACCTGATTGGCTCGATTAACGAGGACTCGGTGGTGGGGAACCACCAGCTCCCACTAGCATTATTATATTGCGCACTTACCTGCACGATTGGGTCAAGTGGCTGTTTTATATTGAGCATAGAGAATGTAGACTAGGATTAGGGGACAAGTTGATCATTCCCGTGAGCAGAATTTGGCTCGTAGTGCAGGGAATTATTGATCGATCCCTGTAGCAATAATCCTTGTCTTTTGCATAGTGACGTGTGTATTATCCGATGTCATGGTGTTATCCTGGATAACCGGTATAGGGAGAACGCCTGATACGGAATTACAGTCCGGATGTATACCGATGACACCGGTTACACGTAGATGTCTCATCAAAGACGTTGAAATATGTATAGCAGATCGGATACCGGTATTGAGACCGGATCAATAGTAATTTAAAATATTTTTATGTTGATCTACAGAAAGTTTAAAAATGTACAATCCAAGAATATTGTGTTTTTATAGAAGGATTGTGATATTTAGGATAAAGCATGGGAAAATAATTAGAAATTATATAAGGATTAAATAGGATTGGTTGTGTTGTCTATCTATTATTTATTTAATAAAATAATTCCACTCAGTGATACATGTTATCTTCTTAGTTTCTTCGTTTATTTTTTAATTTTTATATGATTTTTCATTATAAAATTTAAAATTTGAAGTGGTTGTTAAGAAAAACTATTATAAAACTCTACATCTTTTTCTTTTTTAGATTTGATATTTGATATTTGAATTTTAAATTTAAGTTTTAAAGTGGTTGCTAAAAAATATGCTACAAAATAACTTTTTTTATAAATGGTTATCTATACGTATCATTTATCATTCATTCTTCATTTCTTCAAATTTTGAGTTTCTCACAATACACAAAAGATAAAGGTTTTAATTGTTAAGATATGTCAAATATTGTGTTAGTTGTAATTTAGGCATTATTACTGCTATGAGGTAATTTGTGCAGCTGTCATTCCTTTAATAGATGGGGAATTATAGGACCCTTGTAAGTATATATATGGTACACTATTCTTTGAAATAATATCATCAGAATTATTCGTTAAACCTTTTTTATATGGTATCAAGAGCCAAGCACCGACATCCTTTACAATATAGGAATCAGTGCTTCTTTATTTCATTGAATATTTTTTATGGCTCCCTCCGATAAAAATCAATCGGAGAAACATGATTCTGGGACTTCCGCTGCTACCAATATGCATGAAGCGCTCACCCCTGAACGGCTTGACAGAACCAACTATGTTGAGTGGTCGTTGAATGCACAAAACAAGATCAAAGGCAGAAAACGTTGGGGTTACATCTCTGGAACAAAGGTTGCACCAGTAAACAAGAAATCTGATGAATATGAAGCATGGGAAGATAAAAAATGTCTAGTCAAGTCTTGGCTTCTGGACTCCATGACGAAAGAAATCAGATCCCTCTTTATTCGCTTAGTTACAACAAAGGACATCTGGGACACTATGCAGCAAACATACTCAGTCAACCAGGATACATCCCGGTCATATCAATTATATCATGAGGTAATCTCTACTCAGCAAAATGGAGGATCTGTTATTACATATTTTGGTAAATTGCAAAGATTATGGTTGGAGTATGATACTATCACGAATTGTACCATGGAATGTCCTAAAGATGTTGAAAAATATAACAACATGATTAATTCTCAACGAGTTTATGTTTTTTTGGCTGGCCTGGATGCAGTTCGTAGTCGTATCCTTGCTACCACTCCCCTTCCAAATGTTCAATCAGTTTATGCAACTAATTGTGCCGAGGTAAACCGCCAAAAGGCTATGCTTGATAGTGAGTCTACTATAGGGACTGCCTTTGTGGTTAAGAAGTTTCCCAAGAAAGGAATCCGCAAGTGTACCCACTACAATGGGGATAATCATGTCATGGAGACATGTTTTAAACTCCATGGCTATCCGGATTGGCATCCAAAAGGAAAAACTACTCCCAATACCAAGGTATAAGCTACTTCCAAGAACCATAGTTCTACTGCTGCCGGATTTGTGACCAAGTCAGGTATCTCTAACTCTGCTCTTAATATTTCTGTTGTTACTAGGGGTAGTGATTGGATAATTGATTCAGGTGCTACTGATCATATGACTTGTGATCCATATATATTTACTAATTTTTCCCCTAATTGTTCTAAGACTATTATTATTAATGCCAATGGGGTCTCATCTCCTATTGAAGGTGTAGGTACTATATCCCTCTCACTCTCCTTATCGATTCCTGATGTTTTATTTGTTCCTACATTGAATTGTAATCTTCTCTCTGTCAGCAAGTTAACCAAATCACATTCTTGTGTTGCCTCGTTTTATCCAACCCATTGTTTTTTAGAACATCCATTCCAAGGAGAAGATTGGCAGTGGTAAAGAGAGTGAAGGGCTGTATTATCTTGAAAATGTCTCACAACAAACTCATAAAGGAGCGTTGGCTTGTCTTGCAAATAAACACATACAAGATAAAAACAAAAAGGAAATTTGGTTATGGCATAGACGATTGGGACATCCCTCTTTCGGTTATCTAAAAAAATTATTTCCATCACTATTTCATAAATGCAATATTTTTGATTTTCTTTATGAAACTTGTGTAATGGCAAAAAGTCATCGTGTTGCGGTTCCTTTAAGCAATACAAAAACAGATTTTCCTTTTTTATTAATTCACACAGATGTTTGAGGTCCTGCCCTACAAGCTACACGTAATGGAAAAAAATGGTTTATTAGTTTTGTTAATGATTGTACTCAGGTAACTTGGGTGTATTTGCTTAAACATAAAAATGATGTGTGTAATGTGTTTCGCTCCTTCCATCATATGATAGTTACACAATTTAACACATATATTAAGGTCATTCGATCAGACAATGGAGGGGAATATTTTAAGACTGAATTAATAGAATTCATGAACTCTAAAGGCATCTTACATAAAACTATATGTCCTTATTCACCATAACAAAATGAAGTGTCTGAGAGAAAAAATAGACATATATTAGAGGTGACAAGATCACTTTTGATAGATGGTAATGTTCCATCTCATTTGTAGGGTGAGGCTGTGAGCTCTACAGTTTATTTGATTAATCGAACCCCTTCTAGTGTGCTTAACTTTCGAAGGCCTTTAGATGTGTTGTCTGATCATTATATCCTTCCTTCCATGGTTTATTTACCACCTCATGTTTTTGGATGTGTTATATATGTTCACCCATACCCATATCAATGTACAAAGCTTAAAGAAGGAGCTCTCAAATGTATTTTTGTTGGGTATGGCTTAACTCAAAAAGGTTATCGTGCTTACCATCCACCATCAAAGAAATTTTATATCTCTATAGATGTGACATTTAATGAGCATAAATTTTTTTATGTTGATTCTACACTTCAGGGAGGCAATGAAAGTGAAGTGCATAATCATGATGTTAGTATGTTTGGTATCTCAGATATAAAATTATATTGTGAAGATAAATTATCGTGTGAGGATCATTCTGCAGGAAGTGAGCCAATTCGAACTATGGACACTTCTTTTTTGGATAATACAGTGTCTTCTGATCATAACCAATTGGCTCAATCTTCTCCACAAGTTCAACTTGACTCTTCAGAGGTACCTTCTAATCCTATCTCTGATAATACTAATGTAGATGAAACTAATAATGAAATTGTTTCTCTTGATCCTACCCTTGATAATACTAATTTAGATGAAATCGATCATGAAATTGATCCTTGTCTGCGTGAGACCACCAGCACACCAAACACTAAGTCTACTACTGTTTAATATTATCTTCCACCCCGTTCTAACCGTGGTCAACCTCCAACTAAATATGAACCAGACCTCCAAGCCAAAGTTAAATATCCCATTAGTAAATATGTGTCATCTCACAAGTTATCCCAGTCATATGCATCATCTGTATCTTAATTATCTTCAATTTCTATTCCTAGCAATATACAGGAAGCTTTGGCAGATCCTAGATGGTCCAAAGCAATGGTTGATAAGATGGCAGCTTTAGAAAAAAACAACACTTGGGATCTTGTGTCTTTAACAAGAGGGAAGAAAACTGTAGGCTGTAAATGGGTATTTACAATTAAGTATAAAGCTGATGGAACTATTGAGAAAGGTTACACTCAATCTTATGGTGTAGATTACCAAGAGACGTTCGCACCGGTAGCCAAACTCAAGACTGTGAGAATACTTCTATCGCTAGCAACAAACTAAGATTAGCCTCTTCTATAATTTGATATGAAAAATACTTTCCTACATGGAGAAATTTTAGAAGAAATTTATATGGATTCTCCACCAGGCATGACAGATTCAATTGGAATGAAAGTTTACAAATTAAAGAAGGCTCTATATGGATTAAAACAATCTCCAAGAGCATGGTTTGGAAGGTTTACCAAGTCTATGAAGGCTTTTGGCTATAGAGCAAGTAACTCTGATCACACCTTATTTTTGAAGAAAGGAAAAGGAAAAATTACAGCCTTAATTATATATGTTGATGACATGATTGTTATAGGAAATGACCAAGATGAGATTTCTAGTTTACAACAATACCTTGCATCTGAATTTAAGATGAAACAACTGGGAAACCTTAAATATTTTTTGGGTATTGAAGTAGCAAACATGGTATTTTTCTATGCCAAAGAAAATATACTATTGACTTACTATCAAAAACTGGACTGCTTGGGAGTAAACTAGTTGATACACCAATTGAACAAAATCATAAACTCTTTTAATGCTCAAATTCAATAAGCATAGACAGAGGGAGATACCAAAGGCTGGTAGGAAAATTAATTTATTTGTCCCATACACGTCCAGATATTACCTATGTAGTGAATGTTGTTAGTCAATTTATGCATGACCCACGAAAGCTTCATATGGATGCTGTTGAGAGGATTTTGAGATATTTGAAGTCCACTCCTGAAAAGGGAATTTTATTCTCAAATCATGGAAACTTAAAGGTAGAAGGGTACACTGATGCAGATTGGGCAGGTTTAAAAGATGATAGAAGATCTACCTCTGGATACTTTACTTTTGTAGGAGGGAATCTTGTAACTTGGAGGAGTAAAAATAACCTGTAGTAGCAAGATCTAGTGCTGAAGAAGAATTCAGAGGACACTAGGTGTATGTGAACTTTTGTGGATTAAAAATGTGCTATCAGATTTGGGCTTTAAACAAAATGAAACTATGAGTTTGTACTGTGACAATACGTCGGCTATAGCAATTGCTCACAATCCTGTGCAACATGATAGAACAAAGCATGTGGAGATTAATAAACATTTCATTAAAGAGAAGCTTGAAGCTGGAATAATTTCCTTTCCCTTTATAAGATCAGAATTGCAATTGGTTAATGCTCTCACCAAAAGAGTGTCAAGCAGAGTGTTTAATGAGTCTCTATTCAAGTTGGGAATGTGTGATATCCATGCACCAACTTGAGTGGGGGTGTTAAGATATGTCAAATATTGTGTTAGTTGTAATTTAGGCATTATTACCGCCATGAGGTAATTTGTGTAGCTGTCATTCCTTTAATAGATGAGTAATTATAGGACCCTTGTATGTATATATATGGTACACTATTCTTTGAAATAATATCATCCGAATTATTCGTTAAACCTTTTTTATATTAATAAGGTCACGTTATCTTGAGTTCTTATAAGTATGTTATTTAAAGTGAATGAGAATCAACATCGATATCTTTAGTAAGCTATTATCTTATTTTTTACTATTCAATGGACACATGACATCTTACTTTTTTGGTTTATTTTTCTTAATTTTTTATTTGATATTTTCTATTTTAAATTTAAATTTTAAAGTGGTTGTTAAAAAATTGTTATAAAACTTTACCATGCTAGAAAATGACTTTCTCTCTAAATGGTTATTTATATGTATTGCTTATCAATATCAATTTCTTCTCTTTCATTCATTCTTCATTTCTTTAAAATTTAAGTTTATTACACTACACAAAAGAATGGAGGCATTTTCAAGATCGTCTTATCTTTAGTTGTAACTATAACCTTTTACTCTTTGGATGTACCATCACAATCGGTACGTATTCATTGTGTTGCCTTTTCTTACTAATATTATTGTTATTGTTGTTTTCATAATAGAAGAATTATAATGATTTGGAATTTACAATGATGTAAATTGAGTTTCATTTGATTTTATAGTTGATGGTTCATGTTTTACATTTTCTCATACATATGTTGTAGATGATAATCAAACACCGATACTTTTAGTAAATTATTATTTTATTTTTTCATGATAAATGTGATTATGATATCTTCAATTTTTGACCTACCAATGGTTGTTTCTCCATTTTCTTTAGTTTGAAAGGAGAAAGAGAAAGGTAAAAAAAAAGGGAACTAAATGATTTGTTGCATCTTTAGAAGAAGATGATGATAGTCCAAGGAAAAAGAATAAGAATAAGAAATGGAAAGAAAATTATCATATTTTTTTGGTTTTTTAATTTTTGAATTTAATTTTATATTTTAAATTTTAAAATAGTCATGTGTTGCTTTCAACTGAGTTGTATGTTTCGTATTTTTGGAGTTGTATATTTCATATGTTAGGAGTGTTTCTAACAATCAAGAATTGTGCCTAACCACATGTTTCTACCCATATAAAAAAATAGAGCACATTCTTAATCAATCCTTATAAACCCATACCCTATTCATGATGAGAAACAGACTGCGGAAGTGTACCTGAATTTGCCATTGGGAATGATGAAGGGTGTAACATCCTAAATTTGAAAATTTTAAAAAATAACTCATTAAGGATCGGTGGAGTTTCTTTTTAATTAAAAAGCGTTAGACATCCGTTGCCCAAGTTAAGGATCAGTGAAAAATTTCTGAGTCTGACTTCGGACGAGTGTTTTTCTCGGAAAGGAATATTCCCAAGAGGATTGATTCTGAACGAAAAGGGGCTCTGACTTTGAATGAGCACCTTTCGGGCAAAGACGCTTCCAAGTTCCACATTTCCGAGTGAAGGAAGGTTAAGATGTTTCCAAGTGAAGCATGACTGAGAGAATCACTTCCGAGTGAAGAAAAACTCTGTGTCCCGAATGAGACAATTTTGAGCAAGGCAAATCCGAGTGAAACGTTTCCAAATAGGTCGTTTCTGAGAGAAGTACTTCCGAGCGAAGAAAAGCTTTGACTTCGAAAGAGTACTTCTCAGGCTGAGATATTTCCGAGTAGTGAATTCCAGAGTGGGGTATCTCCAAGTTGAGTGCAACTTTCCCGAGTGAGGTGTCTCCGAGTGCGACACTTCCGTGTGGGATGGCACCGAGTGAGACATTTTCGATTCCCGTGTGGTATGGCACCGATTGAGACATACCGAGTGAGTCTTTCCAGGGGAAGTACTTTTGGACAGAGAAAGACTTTAACTTCGAATGAGTACGTTTTCGAGTGAATAGTTCCTGGGGAAAGTAAATATCCGAGTGATATTCCCAAGTGGAAAGATTTTCGAGAGAGGACTGAACTTCGACTCCGAATGATCCTTTCGGTTGTAAGACTTCCGAGTGACGCACTTTCGAGAGAAATATTTTCGAGTGAAGAAAGGCTTTGACTCGGGCAGAGATATATCCGAGTGAGATATTTCTGAATGAGGTGTCTCCGGGTGAGACATTTCCGAATAGGTCACTTCCGAGGAAAGAAAAGCTATGACTATGTGTTTTAAGCAGAAACATTTCCGAGTGAATCCTCTCCGAGTAAAGCAATTCTGAACGAAAAGAGACTCTGATGAATCCTTCTCGGAAAGAGATATTCCTGAGTATTTTCAATTTAATCTTTTTACCATGTTAGAGTCTGAATTTGGAAATATGGTCAACTACAAAGTTATTCCTCGTTGTCTTAGCTTTCCAACAAGACCAAATTTATTAAAATCCATTAAGATATGAGAGAGATATGCCAAAATACCAAAATAGTGTCAGAATTGATATTTACTTCAATCATCGAGGCTCTTCCACGTCACTCTATTCTTCTTCTAAATTCTAGCAGATTCTCTTGTCTTTTTCTAAGTATGGGACCCTCTCTATTGTCCTATCCTCTTTTCTTTTATTATCTTGTTTCTTCCTTATCTCTTAATATATATATATATATATATATATATATATCAGCACTTCCTCACTTCGTGGATGCCTTTTCCATCAACGATTTCTGTCAATCCCACCATTGGATTGGCTTGAAATTTTGAGAGTGGAAAGAACTTTAAATTCCTTAGTTCAAGGTAGCTTCAGAAGGTTCCAGAGCTAAAAGTTTGATTCGGAACTTGCGAAAGTGAGCGTATAATATCCAATAGCCCGAGAAGCTGCTGGAATTCTTTATTCCAGGTAGGGGGAGCGTTACATTTTAAATGTATAGTTTATGAATGGAATCGGGATAATATTGTTATCTTCAATGAGAAATCCCGAATATATGTGATATATGTGATATATTATGAGATATGATGTTTTCTATTCATATGTGAGTGGTATTGATATTGAATTTATATGAGATATGAATGGTATATGTGATGTATGTATTTATGATAAATTCTATGCATGAGATGCAATGGAATATGTGATTGATGATGATGATATGAATGATATTCATGAAGTTTTCATGATATATAAATGCATGGGATGCATATTGATAAAGCATGAGATGCTTATGTGATGAAAAAATATGAAATATGATTGTGGTTTCGAGGATTCCACAAAAAGACCTTGGGTGGGACTCAAGGCAAACATCTTGAGCGGGGCTCAGGGTTTAGCCCGTGACACTACCGTTGTCGCTGGGAGTGATTGTGTCACGTGAGAGGGCAAACGGTTTGGTACCAGTAAAATGGCCAGATCAGCTAAGAGCTGAGTTATGGCTGAGAGCCAATGTTGCAACACAAATAAAAGACTTAATAATGGATCCATTTGATTGAGCATGTGGTTGAATTGATGTATGTTATTGTGAACAACATGATTACATGATCATTGTGAATGAATGAAATGTTATAAGATTATGTGATATGATTATGATTTATATGTGGTTTTGAATTGGACACTTAATCCGATTCAATAACTGTCATTTGACATGTATATGCTCACCCCTATTGTGGTTATCTTTTTCAGTGGATATAGGACGCAGTGAAGGCATATGAGATGGCACTCAGTGGAGATTGAAGTATTATGTACATGTATGTGTACATAGTATGTATAGTAGTATATTTTGCCTTGGCCAGCTTTTGATAGTATACGTTGTTATATATGTTTGAAGGTCTGAGAATTTATGTAGGATAACTTCTTTTGAAGTTTAAAATTTGAGAATGTATATAGATATATGTATGTGTTCATATGTATGTTATATTATATATACAGAAATTGGAAGTCACTTTCTTTAATTTCTTCATGTTCTTTATTTACCTTAATATGATTTTATTACTTTTATTATAAAATCATATTTTTTTTATATTTAACAATTTAATATACGCTTTCCGCTGATTCTTGTGATAATCTTCATTTTGATTATCCAAGCTATGTTTTAATTATTTTCATACCTTCTCATATCGCCATATATGGGAAAGGTTTACTTAATTGGTCCAGGGGTATTGTTTAAATAATTATTATAAACCGTGAAAAATTTACCCTTAATTTTATTATTCTAATTAATTATATTGGGATAATTATATTAAGGGTTAGGATGTTTTAAAGGGGATGAGAGTAACCGTAGGTATTTGATCTTCCAGATGTAGAGAGCCTTATTTTCTTCTGTGAGAGGATGATCAGAAAAAACAAGAAACTAAGTGTAACCTTCTCTCTCTACAAATGGGGACCATAACCTCCTTTTGTAACTTCTGTCAGTTACATATTAAAATACAATATCTCTAATTTGGCCCCTCATCAAATTAGAATATTACCATAGGTATCTACACAATAATTTTTCATGACAATTATGCCCTTAGCTATCACTTTAATATTAATTAGACCACTTTAAATTTTGGCTAATTATATATTTACTTTAACATATTTAAATAATATATGTGATCCAAAATTACTAACAATCTCCCACTGGTCACATATGTGTCCTTATAAATGTGTTAAACTTTATGAGCTCAAAATGTTGCCAATATGTATATCTTGAGCATACCCAAATATTCTCGTCCATCAGTTATATCAGTATATAGAACCAAAGGAGTTTTCATTATATCAGTCATAACCAAACCCATCAATGATTACTAATATTGACATAACCAAATGACATAGACTCATCATGAAATGTATAGCATGAAAATTACATGAAGGTGGCCTGTACATGTCAATTTTCAACTGGTCCTTCTTTACCTCAATGAGATCATGTAATAACCATTTATACAAAGTGTATTACTATAATAAAAGCTTTATATTTGATCAAAAATATCCAAATCCAAATACAGAAAGTATGTATACATAATACCAAATATAAAACATCAAATATATAAATGACAAACTCCCATTAAACTAAAGATTCCTCAAACTGTAAAACACCCATGTGAGCGGTGTGCTCATGAAAGACCTTGGGTGGAAGACCCTTCGTAAGAGGGTCCGCAATCATGAAGTTTGTCCCTAAGTGTTCTATAGAAATCTGCCCACTTTGTACCCTTTCCTTAACAACTAGGAACTTGATGTCAATGTGTTTTGACTTGGTAGAACTCCTATTGTTATTAGAATATAAAATAGTTGATTTGTTGTCATAGTATAACTTAAGTGGTCTTTCAATTCCTTCCATAATTTTCAGCCCAGTGACAAAGTTTCTCAGCCAAATCCCATGACCAGATGCCTCGTAGCATGCCACAAATTCTGCTGCCATGGTGGATAACACAGTAAGAGTTTGCTTGGCACTACGCCAAACAACTGCACCACCATCCAATAAATAGATGTAGCCTGAAGTGGATCTAAAGCTATCTTGGCATCCAGCAAAATCGGAATCAGAATACCCAATGATCTCCAATTGGTCTGATCTCTTGTATGTGAGCATATAGTCTTTTGTTCTCTTTAAATACCTTATAACCCTTTTGGCTGCTCTCCAATGATCCATCCCTGGATTGCTTAAATATCTGTCCAACATCCCAACTATGTATGCAATATCCGAATGCGTACATACTTGGGTATACATTAGACTCCCTACAGCTGATGCATAAGGAATCTTCTGCATTTCCTGAATTTCTAAGTTTCCTTTTGGGCATTGGTTGAGACTAAACTTGTCTCCCTTAGCAACTGGAGTATCCCCTGATTTACAGTCCTGCATGCCAAACCTTTTAAGTACCTTTTTGATATAGCTCCTTTGTGATAATCCTGAAATACCCTGAGATCTATCTCAATGTATCTGGATTCCTAAAACAAAGGAGGCGTCACCAAGATCTTTCATTTCAAAGTTTCTTGATAGAAATTTTTTGGTTCCATGTAATATGCCTATATCATTAGTGGCAAGCAGTATATCATCGACATATAAGACTAGGAAAATGTACTTACTCCCACTAAATTTGTGATACACACAATCATAAACAAGATTCATCTGGAAACCAAATGAGAGAATTACTTGATGAAATTTATAGTACCACTGACGAGATGCCTGTTTCAGCCCATAAATGGATTTTGTCAGTTTGCAAACCATATTTTTTAGGTCTCCCGACACAAATTTTTCTAGCTGCACCATATAGATTGTCTCGTCAATGTTGCCATCGAGAAACGCCGTCTTGACATCCATTTGATGGAGCTCCAAATCATGATGTGCAACAAGAGCCATGATTGTCCTAAAAGAGTCTTTCGATGAAACTGGAGAGAAAGTCTTTTTAAAGCCAATCCCTTCCTTTTGTGTATAGCCCTTAGCCACAAGACGTGCCTTATATCTTTCCACATTACCTATAGAATCCCTCTTGGTCTTAAAAATCCATTTGTAATTAATAGGATTCACACCTTCTGGTAATGGGATAAGTTCCCAAACTTTGTTATCTTGCATGGACTTATACTCATCTTTCATTGCTTCAATCCACTTTTCAGAGTTGGAACCTTGCATGGATTGACGGAAGTTGATTGGATCATCTTCCATTACACCATTATTTTTCTCATGTTCCTGGAGAAATACCACATAATCATTAGGAATAGCACTTCTCCTTTCTCTAGTGGATCTCCGTAAAGGTATTGGTTCTTGAAGTATAGGTTCTTGAGGATCTTGAGTTTGTTTTTCATGAACAACCAAATTATCTTGAGTAGGGGAGTCAACAACAGTGTCTTGAAGAGGTGTTGAATTTGCTTTATCAATAGCAACCACATGAATCGGTTCTGGAATTGTTACCGATTCTTCCTCTAAGACAAAGTCTCTTACCTTATTCTTCCCCCAAACTCAATATCCTCAAAGAACGTGGCAGTTCTCGTCTCAAAAATTATCTTTAGTGTGGGATCATAAAATTTATAGCCCCTGGATCTCTCAGAGTAACCAATAAAGTAGCTGCTCACGATTCAAGAGTCCAATTTTCGTTTATTTGGCTTATAAGGCCTTGCTTCAGCTGGACATCCCCATACATGAAAATGTTTTAGACTAGGTTTTCACCCAGTCCAAAGCTCAAAAGGTGTTTTGGCAGCTGCCTTAGTCGGTACTCTATTCAGAATGTAAGCTGCAGTCTTTAGTGCCTCTCCCCAGAGTGACTCTGGCAAGGTATAATGACATATCATACTCCTTGCCATATCCTTAAGAGTTCAGTTTCGTCTTTCAACCACACCATTCATGCTGGGTAACCCTGGCATTGTGTACTATGGGACGATTCCACATTCCTCTAGGTACTTGGCAAAAGGTCCCGGACGTTGTTCACCTGAACCGTCATATCTACCATAGTATTCACCACCATGGTCAGATCTGACACACTTAATTCTTTTGTTGAGTTGATTCACAACTTCAACCTTAAATGATTTGAACACGTCTAAAGATTATGACTTTTCATGTATAAGAAATAAATATGCATATCTCGAGTAATCATCTATGAATGATATAAAATATTGTTGACCATTCCAAGAAGGTGCAAGAAATGGCCCACAAATGTCTATATGTATCAATTCTAAGATGTCTGTAGCTCTATGCGCATCTAATTTCTTTGATTTAGTCTGCTTTCCTTTAATGCATTCAACATAAACGTCAAAATTTGTGAAGTCAATGAAATCTAAGATCCCTTTTGACACAAGTCGTTCAATTCTATTTTTAGAAATATGACCTAATCGCTTGTGCCATAATGCACCTGAGATGGTGTTGTCAATTTTACGCTTAGTACCACGTGATTCTACATTTAAGGATTCGCCATAGGTAGATACAGTTTCAAGCAAATATAGATTATCATAAGCCGAAAATGAACCAGTTCCAACAATATTTGAATCAAAAGACAAACTAAATGCATTGTTTCCAAATGAACATAAATAACCTGACTTGTCCAAATAAGAAACCGAAACCAAATTCCGTCTAAATGATGGTACAACGAAAGTGTCTTTCAAATCTAAATAAAAATCCAGTACACAATAATAATCTAAAATGCCCTATAGCTTCCACTTTTACCGATTTTCTATCTCCAACATATATCTTTCTTTCAGAATCAATTGGCTTTCGATAGCTCAGGCAACCCTGCAATGAAACACTGATATTAGTAGTGGCACCAGAGTCTAACCACCAAGTGTTTCTAGGTACTAAAGTTAAATTGACCTCAGAGCAGACCAAAGTAAGAAACATACCTTTTCTTGCACGCCAAGCATGATATTTGGCACACTTCTTCTTTACATGTCCAGGCATGTCACAAAAGAAACATTTGTCACCCTGAGTTTGTTTCTTTTGTGCTGGACCCTTAGCAACTTCATTCTTGGGTTCCTCAGTTCTTTTTCTTTTGCCCTTGTCTTTAGAGGTACTTGCAAAATAAGCACTTTCTGTCTTCTCTTGCTTCAATCTTTCTTCTTCTTGCACACAGTATGAAATGAGCTCATTAAGAGACCACTTCTCCTTTTGACAGTTATAAGATATCTTAAACTGACTAAATTGTGAGGGAAGAGAAATCAGCACTAATGTATGAGTAAGTCTTCCGGCAGCTCAAGTTTCAATGCCCTTAATTTTGAAGCAATGTTGGACATGCCCATAATGTATTCCCTAACATTTCCTTTGCCCTGATACTTCATGGAAATCAAGTTCTGAAGAAGAGTACTTGTTTTCGCCTTATCACTTTTTGCAAAGCGCTTTTCAATTTCAGCAAGGAAAGCTTTGGCACTTGTTATCTTGTCAGAAACAGTACCCCTAAAGACCTCAGGAATGTCACGCTTAATGATCATAAGACTCATGTGATTTGAACGATCCCACTTCTCATAATCTGTCCTCTGTTCAGAGGTACTAGATTCCGTAGGAGAAGGGGGTTGCTCAATCCTTAATGCAAGATCTAGATCCATGCAGCCAAGAACAATTTCTATGTTCTCTTTCCAGTCCTTAAAATTTGTTCCATTAAGAACTGGAACCGAATTCAGATTAGCAGATATTGAAGCAATAGTAGCTGAAAAGAACAAGACAAATAATACAATTATACTCACACAATAAATTCAATCATTAATATATTCAAGTAATGGCAGAACTCAATACAAGACACCTAGTGCACCATCAATATCAAGTCTTTGGACAATAATATTAGTTGCTAGTGGTATCCTTGTTGTAATAATCAAACATTGACAATTAAACATGTCACATAATGAACCCCTCTTTGGATTGATTTATCATGCACATGTTAAACCTTATAATTATCACATGTTTACTATCACAGGTGTGTACTCAATCCGGCCAAGTGTTAAATTTTCCTTTGGGCTAATTAATACTCACATAGATAAACATACACACAAACATTTAAACATTTTTGTATGAACTATCTACACAAGAGAGGTCATTTTGGTGATTTCTTGATTCAATTAATTCATTTAAAATGTTAAATCACTGTATATAAAATATACAAATAATAACCAAAATTTGAACATTAATATTCCAAATCTGAATATGCCATTATAATAAATAATAAAATAAAATTATTATTTCCCAAAATAGTGAATGGCAATATAATTACAAGAATTAAGATATGAGAATTTGTATATATATATATATATAAAGATAATGGCATCATGATATATGAATATTTTCAATCACATGAGAACTTCACATTAAGAACAAAATATATATATCGCACTGCACCATTAAATATCCATGGTACAGCAAACTTACGAATTGCACTATGCCAAGAAAAAAAATAATTCACGTGCACCATTATAACAAAAAGGCATAAAGAATTCATATGTATAATTTATGGCCTGTACGTAGAATTTTATAAGAATAAACTGCACTATACCAATTGATGATATCAATTAACGCATAATTCCAATTCACGCACAGACTCCAAGTAAACGTAAAGCATATGAATTTCAAGCAATAATATAGCATCGTATAGTACACTTATACATAAAAATTAATTGAATACCAAATATCAATTCACATACAGTCACCGCAAATTAGGATTTAATAATTCCTTAGATTAATCCCAAAAAAAATAAAATCCTAATTTTAAACCCTAATTTCAAAATTCCCAAAATCAAACATGAATCAAGTATGGGAAGGCTCCGATACCAATTGTTGGGAGTGTTTCTAACAATCAAGAATTGTGCCTAACCACATGTTTCTACCCATATAAAAAAGAGCACATTCTTAATCAATCCTTATAAACCCGTACCCTATTCATGATGAGAAACAGACTGCGGAAGCGTACCTGAATTTGCCATTGGGAATGATGAAGGGGATGAGAGTAACCATAGGTATTTGATCTTCCAGATGTAGAGAGCCTTATTTTCTTCTCTAAGAGGATGATCAGAAAAAACCAGAAACTAAGTGTAAGTGTAACCTTCTCTCTCTACAAATAGGGACCATAACCTCCTTTTGTAACTTCTGTCAGTTACATATTAAAATAAAATATCTCTAATTTGGCCCTTCATCAAATTAGAATATTACCATAGGTATCTACACAATAATTTTTCATGACAATTATGCCCTTAGCCATCACTTTAATATTAATTAGACCACTTTAAATTTGGCTAATTATATATTTACTTTAACATATTTAAATAATATATGTGATCCAAAATTACTAACATCGTATTTTCTTATACGTATGTTACAAATGAAAATCAAATGTGGATACTTTTAGTAAATTATTATTTGATTTTATTCATGATAAATATCGTATATTTGAAATTTGACCTACCAATGGTTGTTTCTCTTTTTTTCTCTAGTTTAGAAGTAGAAAAAGAAGAGTAATGAGAGACAAGTAAATGATTTATCCGAAATAGCAATTAGTCATCACAAAGTGTTAATTTGTAATCATTTGGAATTAGAAATTTATTTCTTTAATATAATTTATGTATTTTTTCATCAAGTGAAGGGAAACTATCACATTGATCATGTGTTGTGTCTTTCTAAAAATTTTGATTATTAATTTTTAATAAATTTTTAATTTAGTGTTTTTATATTTATTTAGTGTGGTATTAACTTTTTCTATAATTTTTAATTTAAATTTAAAATTTAAATAAATAAGTTATTATTTCACAATTTGAAAACGATAGGAGAAAAAAGTAGTAGAAGGTGATAATAGTATGAAGAAAAAAGGATCAACAATGGGAAATAAATTATCATATTCTTACTTTATTATATTTTAAAAAATATTATTTGAGAGTTGCATTTTAAATTTAATTTTAAGGTAGTCAGTTAAAAAAATACTAATTAAACATGGTATTTAGACAATCAACTTTTAAATTTTTTAAAAAATTGTTATGTTTTAATTTCAAAACTTCTCTCTCATGACAATTTTTTCAAATTTTTAAAAAATGGTTTTGTTTCAATTTTTAGAATTTCTCTCTCTTTTCAACGCAAGTCACAAGCCAAATATGTTTTGAATATAAATTTTTATTTGTTCTAACAATGAATAGTTGAACTCATCTCCACACATCACTTAAAAACACATAGCACAAAAGGAGCGCCCTAACCACCTACTTATAAAAGGATAATCAAAGATAGAAGCTGAAAAAAAGATGACAATAACACTCAACAACTTTTACAGTTGTTTCATGCACTAGGAAGTGAATTCTACATGTATCTCCAACGCCTCTATTCACATAAACACTATATAAAAGCTGCAGTTTAAGAGTAAAAATACACATCTATTAAATAGAAGTTACAAGTTTTGTAATTTTATGTTGTAATTTTTGTGTAAAAATGTTTGAAGAGCTTAGCAATGTTTTATATTTTTAACAATTAATTTAATTTCAACTCATCTGAAAAGACTTGTTTAAGAAAGAATATTTAGTTAATCAGTTTTAAAAAGCCAAGTGTGTTAAATAACACTTGAGATATGTTGTAAGTGAGTATTAGTTACACTAAACTTCTTGACAAGTGAAATAAAATTTTGTTCTCTTTAAACAAAGACTAGATGACCTTGGGTTATAAGTTGAAAAATCAACTTTCACGAAAAAAAGTCAGATGTCTTGTTATAAGATTGTCTGAATTGCTTTTAAGAATATAATTTGTCAATTTTCTAGAAGCACACTCTTCAACACTGTTTTTAGTGTGTTCATGTGTTACCCTCATTAAATTTAAATCTAGATACAATCATAGAATTATTTATTTATAATTAATTCAACCACGTATAATTAACAAAATCTAATAATAATAATAATATTTATTATAAATTTTGGATAAGTAAAAACATATTATTAAAATATTATAATTACTTTCTATAAAATTATTGTATTTAAGTGTGATGAAATTGGTGGTGCATAAGTGGCTAAAAAAAACTTGAAATATTTTACAAACAGTTGCAATATAGAGGGCTAAAGAAAGACGGATCACATAGGCCCGATCACACGAAATCGTCTCAAAATGTATAACGAAGATAAAGAATAACGTGGTCCATTTAAAGAAGATCAAAGAAAGTTATTCTTACACACTATTTAATAATTCAACTCGATATTTGTTTGATATTGATTTATGTTTACCAACCCAAATTCCAATAACATACAATTGGGCTTTCAGCCCAAGTTAAATTAGTTCAGGAATTGGGCTGAATTTGACAACTGAAGTTTTAAGTTTTAACCAACCAACCAACATAATAATGATAACCTCAGACTGTAATGGGTGAAACTAAAATTTTAATTCATTGATAAAAAAAAATTAAAATATTAATCATTATTTGGCTAATCAAACTTAATTTCTAATGATTAAAGAATGTTGGTGGAGCAAGAGAGGGTGATAAGAAAATAACAAGTGAAGGTATGTCCCAGTTATGGAGGCACGTGAGTGTGGTTAAAGGTAGCTAAATAAAATAAAATAAAATGGTCCCCAATTGAAACCCAAATCATTCATGGTGATGGAGTTATCACCCCCACCAATGTCATCAACAGATTTTTAGTATTTCTTAAGGTTCTCATTTTCCTGCACATGAGGGACTAATTAGGATAAAGAGGCCCTTTACAACCTATATGAGTTGTAAGAATTTGGGCTCCTTTTCCATTTGCCTTTTTCATTGGGAATCAAAACCCTAAGGAACCATGTTCCTCCTTTAGGCATCTTACCTTTATTTTAAGATAGACATGACCCACCTGTGGCCCATCCAGTCCTTAGCTTTCGTAATCAAGTTAGTTTTTGAAAGAAAAAATAAATGTCAATAAGGATTGATTAAACATGTGACCAGGATATAAGTTTGAATCGGTTGGTGATGTATGCTCGTTGAAGCTTAAAATATAGTATGATCTTGACACCTAGAAGTGGCTGAGGCCAGGGCAGAAGAAGGGGAAATTTTAATTGAAGATAAAAAGTAGGAGAAAAAAAAAAAGAGAGTTAACACTGTTAAGGTATTTTAAAAATATGATAATATTGTAAAAAAATTAAACATAAAAGACTAAATTAATAAAAAAATACTTAAAAACCAAACTAAAACTTTAGATAAACATGAATGGATAAGTAACTTAATTAGAAATGATTAGATAAACAAATGTGGAGGTGTGTTAACTGATAAAGAAAGTAGATTCATGTGTTTTTTTTGTCAATTTAGGTAATTGTATTATGATGAATGAATTTTGATATCACAAATTATTGGAAAATTTGTTTATATTTCAAAAGTTTTAAGTTATATATTTTTTGACTTTCTACTCACAATAGACTTTATATATATATTCACATAGGATTTATGATAGTAAACAAGCTAGAAAATAAGTGGGTTCGTGCATAAACGAGATTAGGCTAAAATATTGGTTTCATATGTAAATTTGACTATCCCCCCACCCTCTGCATGCACAGTCATACGAGACGTGTAACTTTTTATCACTTAATTTCTTTTAATTAAATTTTGAATTTGAAGAGCCTACTTGTGAAAGTCATTTTTGGGTTGTTTGAATTTTAAACGATTTTGATTTGTATTTAAAAGAAAAGATTAAATATGTAATATGTCAATCAATTCCCATAATGATTAGATTTATTTCTTAACTTTTTTTTATCATAAACGGGATTAAGTGATTTGTCATATTATTCTTTCCATCAATGTTTCATAAATCACATTTTTTTATCTAAAGGCTTAGTCAAAGGATTAGTCAAAATCACCTCTAGCTTCACATATTCTACATATATTATTCAATCTTTTAGTAATTGCTTTACTACATTGTGTCTTAAACAAATGTGTCTATATTCTTACCATTGTAAAAAGTATTTTTAGCTATAATCATAACCTATTGGCTATCATAATATATAACTTAAACTCGGAGGAATACTCATTTCTTCCATAAAATAAATATGTTAAGAAATTTTATTAGCCTTACATTTTACAAAGTAAAACAATAAGAGTAAACCCCCCATTTGGTCCCTGAGTTTGTAAACATCGGGCACTTAGGTCCCTGAGTACATTAATTACCCCGTTAGTCCCCAACATTGAGTACCGTCAAACACTTAGGTTCTCGCCGTTACATAACTGTTAAAATATGGTGACGTGGCTCGTGAATGTCCAAGTGTGATGCCAGGTGGGTGCTAGACGGTGCCGTTTTTCCCATTCAGTGGAAACCTCGTGCAAATCACGGGAAAATTAAAAAAAGTTAGGAAATGAGAAAAGCAAAAACATAAATTCTGAAAATTTCACAATCGTCGCATTTCTCCTGGACGCTTAGAGCCCTTGATACTCATATTACTTTCTGTGGTTGACCCTAGTCGAAGTTGAAGTTGCACACAGTAATTAACGAAAATGGCAGCGCCGGTCGAGGTGAATAATTAAGCTTGTTCCTCTGTGTGGAGTTTATTTAATGGTTGTTTAGGTTTTGTTACGTTAATTTTGTTTCAGGTTGTTTAGGGTTTGTTCTTCCTGTGTTATATGTTTAAGTTAAAGTAGAGTAATGAATAAAAACTTGAATGTGTTTGGTAGGATATCCATATTAGACTCCATTATGGTGGTAGGTTTGTTGTTGATGAAAAAGGTAGAACAGATTACAAATGGGGAAAAGTTAAAGAATGGGAAGAGTTAGACCCTGATTTCATAGATTTTTTTACTTTCAATAAGTTTGCTGAGAACCAGGGCTACTATAGACTGTCTAAGATATTCTGGCATGACCCACAGTTTGATTTGAGTGAGGGGATAAGGGTGTTAAAAGGTGATCATGACCTGTTGGAGATGGTTGCATGTGCTAAGGCTAATGAAGGGTTGATTGATGTATATTATCAACATCCTCTAGATGAAACTAGGTTGATGGATGTTGATGGAGGGAATCATGTTGAAGTTAAGGAAGAAGTTGGGAAGGTGGATGACAGTCATATATCCCTAGTGATTACTAGTGAAGAAGTTGAGAAAAGTAATGTTGAAGAAGATTATTTGTTGGAGAAGGATACTACTATTGAGGCAGGTGAAACTGTTGAGAAAAGCAATGTTGAAGAAGGTTATTTGCAACAGAAGGATACTACTATTGAGGCAGGTGAAACTGGTGATTGTTAAACCCAGGATACCTGTTAACTCTTTGTGTTTACTGTTGGGTCTATTAATTGGCAAGCGCACTAATCGTTTGTAGTTTTCAAAATTTAGATATCATTCCACTGGGATTGAAAGTCCAATAGTTACAGTAATTTTCTAATTACTATGGTAAATTTATCAAAACTTATACACAAAAGAATAATTTATATACAATATTTACAAGATGGCATAGTTAAGTTGTTCATGTGGTAAAAAGAGAATAATGATCTATCTAAAAAGTTGAGTTGCAATTTAGAATAGGTAAAATACTTGAGATAAAACACAGATAGACAAATTATGTTGGAAATTGGATCCCTAATCTAGAATAACAATGAGGAACTCAAGAAATGCATATTTAATCATCAAGTTTCATGTTATTGCAGCTTAAAATCATTATAACCGATCCCTCGTGATATAAATTCTAAGAATTCACCGTAAAGTCTGATCCCTCGTAAGCTTTCTCAGTAAAAACTTGCATTAAGTCGTGGCCTTATGGCAACAATGGTTAACAACCCCTATAGAATTGAGATACCAAGGGTATTCCAACTTTTACTTTTGTCAAAACAAGTTTCAATACGGCATGAATAATCATTCTCCCGTTTGACATTCACACTAATAAAACAAGTTTCAATACATATGAAAATCATTCTCCCGTTTGACGTTCATATTAATAAAAGATTGAAATACTAACATGGACTTGAATCATAAACATGCAGAGATCAAATTCACAACATCATACTTAATAAATTAGTTCATCAATTCTAACATAAACAGATTAGTTACACATGGTGAAAGTAAAAACAACACTTACAGTGATTGACATTACAAAGGCGATGGAAACTTCACGATACAACGATCACAATACTACACAACACTCTCAAGTATCTAGAAAACTATTCTAGAACTACAAACTCACAAAAGAAACACTCAAACTCGAGTGTATAAGAGAAGAGAAAAGTGGGACTGGATCAGAATGGGATGCCTAGAAGTGTTGGAAATGGCCCTATTTATAGGGCTGAGGAAGGGTCCTGACGCTACGCGTCAGTTCCCTGAGTCAGCCTCCATTAAACGCAGCTGGAAATGGCCACTAAGGAATTATTTATTCAATCATGCTTTACCATTTGGATCTGTCCCCCAGTTCGGCTTGGACACTTGTGCAAAATGGAGTCGCCAATAATGGGTCACTAGCTGAGTGCTTGTCCAAACTGGCTGTGGAGTCCACGCAGGTCTAACGCTACGCGTGGATGTGACGCGTAGCGTCAGCATCAAAAGTCTCCATGCTACGCGTGGTGTTGATGCTACGCGTCAGGTTCCTGATCTTCAATTTTCTCTTTAAATTCTTCACTTTTTCACTGCAAAACTAGAGAAAATTGATCAAGGGCAGATTATTTCTAACAAGTTCTATTTATTGAATTTAAAACCTTATTTTCTAACAATTTAGACTGATTTTTATTATTTTTATGAAATTTTTATTAAAGATTTTATTGTAAATTTGAGGACTAACAGTGATAAAAACAATGTTGAGGAAGAGGTAGAAGTAGGTGCAGGTAAAGGAAAAGGGAAGAAATGTAAAGGTAAAGGTAAAGGCAAGAAGTCTAACAAAAAAAGGAAGAGGAACAGAAACACTGGTGATGAGGGTGGTAGCAAGAAGAAGAAGAGAAAACCACAAGAGAAGAGGAGGTCAGCCATTCCATCCATATTTAAGCCTAAGATGGAATTTGATACTGCATGTCCTGGCCATGAGGGTAGTCAAGAAAACAAAACTTCCAGTATTGATACATGGGTTTCAAAGGTGTTGAAGACCCCTACATGTTCAGACGATGAACTTGAATCTAGGGATGTGTATCCCCAATTTAATGAGACAGCCACATTTGGTAATGTGATATTAGAGTGTAAGATGGAGTTCACCTCACTTGAGGTTTTTAAGCAAGCAGTGAAAGACTATACAGTGCAGTTGGGAAGGTAGATAAGTTAGGTCAAAAATGATAAGATAAGAGCAAGGGCAAAATACAAGGACAAGACATGTGGATGGGAGGTGTTTTATAGCCTGAACTCTATTAGGCACTCCTACCAAATCAAGACATTTTATGATTATCATTCTTGTGTTAGGGTGCATAAAAATTCAACCTGTGACTAGCAATGGGTAACAGGGAAGTTAGTTGACTTTATGAGAAGGCATCCTAATGTGACACATTCTAAGGTGTTTGAATTTTTTAGGCAAAAATACAAAGTGCAGTTAGAAGATAAGATGATTTATAGATCAATGAAAAGGTCTAGGGAGGTCATTGAAGGTTCTGAAAAACAGCAGTTTGCCATGCTGTGGGATTACTGCAATGAGTTGCTAAAGAGAAATCCAGGGTCCACTGTTAAGATAGAGTGCAATACAGAAGCTGAAGGTCCACCTGTGTTTCACAGGTTATATGTATGCTTAAAGGGATGCAGGGATGGGTTTACTGCAAGTAGAAGGTCTTTAGTAGGTTTAGATAGGTGCTTTTTGAAGGGATACTACTGTTGGTCAATTGTTGACTACTGTTGGTCAAGATGCAAATAACCACATATGGCCCATTGCATATGGTGTGTGTCAAATAGAGAATAAGAACAACTGGAAATGGTTCTTGGATCTACTGAATGCTGACATTGGTGACTATAAGGAAAAAAACTGACCTTTATTAATGACATGCAAAAGGTATATGTCTTTCATTATCTCAATTGACTTTAATTGGACCCATTTAATATGATGTATGACTTGGTATATATGTTTTTTGTAGGGACTTATACCTGCATTGCAAGAAGCCATGCCTGGTGTGCCACACAGATTTTGTGTGTGGCACTTATGGCAAAACTTTGGAAAATAATAGAAAGGGAAAGAATTGAGGGCATTACTGTGGCAAGCTGCCAGATCCAAAACTGCAACCCAATTTGAAGCAATTATGACTAACATCAGGCAGGTCAATGAAAAGGCATGGTTATATCTGACAAAATTCCCAAAAGAGTCATGGAGCAAGGCTTTTTTTGATGTTAACTGTAAGGTTGACAACATCATAAATAACAACTGTGAAGTGTTGAATGCAAAATTGGTGCATGCTAGGTGCAGGCCAATTGTTACCATGCTTGAGGAAGTTAGGACTTATATCATGGTGACAATTGGCAATCATAAGCTCAAGTTAAGTGAACATATTGGGAAACTACCACCAATACAGCAGAGTAGGCTAGAGAAAGAAAAGAATACAAGCAACCAATGGACTGCCAATTGGACAGGTATGCCATTGTTCATCAATTCTATCATTCCTAATGTTTACTTAATTATTAATATGGATGGTGACATATTCCAGGTGATAGGGGGAGTGATAAATATGAGGTTACTTGTTATCCTCAGAAGGTTGTAGTGAACTTGGGGATAAGTTAATGCACATGCAGGATATGGCAACTAACAGGTATGCTGGTATTATTAACAAATACATTTTACTAGTTTGACAGCATGCATTCATCTTTTCATTATTACTCTGACAGGGATGCCATGTAGACATGCATGTGCAGCAATAGCCCATAAAGGAGAAAATGCTGAGGATCACTGGCATGTAGGTCTGACAATGACAGCTTTGGTTGCCACTTATGAACATTATGTGGAGTCAGTCCCTGGCTCAGAATTCTGGGAAAAAACCCCCTTCACTCCACCGGTTCCTCCTAACATCAAGAGGACCATTGGCAGGCCTAAAAAACAGAGGAGGAAAACTAGTGAGACCAGCAACCAGGATGACAATCAAGGGAAGAACAAGGATAATGGCATCACTTCTAAGTAAAAAATGAAGAGAAAACTACAACCAGGTAAATGTGGTGAATGTGGTGAGCCTGGGCATAAAAGGAATTCATGTGCAGTGGCAAAGAGCAAAAGAATGACACAAACCAAGTCAAACAAAGAGGGTGCAGAATCAAGTAATACTATCAACCAAGAAGTCATCATCATAAATGAAGGTCCACCACTTTCCCAAACACTTTCATAAGCTGAACCAGAAAGCATAACACCTGTTAGAAGGAGTCCAAGACTAGCAAGTCCACAAACCTCTCCAAACAACTTTCAATCACCAGGGACCAAGAGCTACAATCTAAGAAATGAACTACCAATCAAAAAACCAGGAGACATGATTTTTGTTCAAACACCTGGGTTGAGGAAGAAGGGTTAATTAAATTATAGACAATTTTTTTATGGTCAGTAACCAGGCATGTTGGTTACCTTCTGTAGCAAACACTTTGATGACTAGTTTTATAACTTTAATTCAATGATGATTAAGTTCATATATATGCAGATAATTTGTGATGTTATAACATTGGCATTTTACAGTGAATGAGTAGTGTATTGTTGGGTTACTTTGTTATCTTATAATCAGTCTTGATAAGGAAATCCAATACTTTTCATTGATAGTATTCATTGATAAGGAAAACCAACACTTTTTATTGATAACAAAATTCAAGCAGATACATGATAAGGAAAACCAATAATTTTCATTGATAGCATTCAAACCAGTTTAAGTTTCAGTAAATACACAACACTTTTCAAACCAGTTTATATAAGGAAAACTAACACTTTCCATTGATAGCATTGCACTAGGTACATTAAGAAGCCTACAACTTCACTAGCACCTTCATACATTGATTGCATAATTACTTCAAATTAAAAACCCTAATAACATATAACCACATACATTCACAGAAGTCATGCGGTTTATCAACTCACCTGCCCTAAACCTAAACCCCTACATCTTCATCAACATAACCACAATCCCCATTACAGAAAATAATATAAAAAAACTTTGAGCCAACAAAACCATCTTTAACTGCTCCACTTGTCTTTGATTTTCCATGCACATTTTCTTCATCACCGATTGCATCTACATCTGCAATTCAATCACTCTATCCTGCATAACCTCACTAGTACCTTGACAAACCTCCCTATGAATTTCACTTTTTAATCTTACAATGACCTCATCCATCTCTGTCAACTTCATCATGAGAGTGTTCCTCCAATCTTCATCATGAGCTACCAACTCCCCCTCCTGGACCCAGGCAAAGAAATCGTATAACGTTCTTAATTTTTAAAATAAATTTCAATAAATCAAATAAAATTTCACAAATAATTTAAATTTCTAAACAGATTTCCGATTCCTTAATAATAATATCTATTTTACATAAATCCGACCGGCTCATTTAAGTATACAATTAAATATTTCACTCGGAAAATTTTTGTCTTTGACATTTTTCACTCGGAATTTCATTCAAAAATTCTTCTTTAATCTTTTTTAAATTATTTTTCTAAAAATCATAAAAATTGAGATGTTACATTTCTCCTCCCCCTTTAAAAATTTCGTCCTCAAAATTTAATAGCTCTTACATTATTAGAAATAAAAGAACATACATTATTAGAAATAAAAGAATAAGTTATACCCGAGTCAACACCATAACACTTATATAAAACTCATATATATTCATAAAACTTATATAATCTCTCGGTTTAACATAGCAACGGCTATTTTCAGGTGTCTAACATACATTTTAGAAATAAAAGGAATGTATGGCACCCGGATCAAAGATTTCCGAGAGTTCAAAACCATAAATAGGTCACTCACTCTGTACCATGTCACCAGCTTGTTCGGCCTCTTCCTCGTGAATGGTAAACATTCTACAGCAACTTGCAAGTTAGCATTTCTATCCTGATCGTTTCTTCCAATCATTAAGTTACTTCGTGCACCATTTCCCCTTCCGATTCCTTTATTTTCGACTCTATGGCTTCGTCTTCGGAAACCCTCTCGGTTTATGCCAGTATTAGACTCGGTCACTTGCAAAAGAGGACAATTAGGACGAATGTGTCCTTCCTCATTGCATTCGGAACAAACAATTTTGTCTCAGTTACAATCACGCGTAAAATGGTCACCTCCACACCTAAAACATTTAATGTTTCTCGAAAAACTCATCGATCGGCCACCAGAATTCACTCGGCCTCGGGATTCAAAGGATGATCCACCTCTACTATTGTTAGTCCTCAAATTTTCAATAAAAGCTTGAATAAAAATTTTATAAAAATTATAAAAATTAGTTTAATTTGTTAGAAAATTAGGATTTAAATTCAATAAATGGATGTTGTTGGAAATAATCTGCCCTTGATCAATTTTCTCTAGTTTTGCAGTGAAAAAGTTAAGAAATCAAGAGAAAATTACACTGGAGGAGCTGACGCGTAGCCTCACCCCACGCGTAGCATCAACAGCTATTTTTGATGCTGACGCTACGCATCACAGCCACGCGTAGCGTCAGTGCTGCATGGTCTCCACCTCCACTTTGACCAACCACTCCACTTGGACCCAATAATGGGCATTCCACTCAGCCACAAGGGCCATCCCACTCACCATGAAAGGCCAAAAATCGGTGGAGACATGTCCATATGGCCAAGCATGATCAAATTTAATAATTTGAAGTGGCCATTATCAAGTGTTTAATGGAGGCTGAGTCAGGGGTGTGACGCGTAGCGTCACAGGGACGCGTAGCGTCAGCACCCTTGCTCAGCCCTATAAATAGGGCCATCCAACACCATTCAAATCATCCCATCCCATCCCATTCCATAGCATTTCTTTTCTCTCTTGTGCTCGACTTTGAGTACTTCTTTTGTGAGTTGTAGTTCTAGAATAGTTTTCTAGATACTTGAGTGTGTTTTGGTGTATTGTGATCATTGTATCGTGAAGTTCCCATCGTCTTCGTAATGTCAAAATCTATAAGTTTTGTTTCTACTTTCACCATGTGTAACTAATTTGTTTATGTTGGAATTGGTGAACTAATCTATTGAGTATAATGTTGTGAATTCGACCTCTGTATGTTTATGATTCAAGTCCATGTTAGTATTTTAACCTTTTATTAATATGAACGTCAAACAGGAGAATGATTTTCATGTGTATTGAAACTTGTTTTATTAGTATGAATGTCAAGCGGGAGAATGATTGTTCATGCCGTATTGAAACTTGTTTTGACGAAAGTAAAAAGTTGGAATACCCTTGGTATCTCAATTCTATAGGGGTTGTTAACCATTGTTGCCATAAGGCCAGGTCTTAATGCAAGTTTTTACTGAGAAAGCTCACGAGGGATCAGACTTTACGGTGAATTCTTAGAATTTATATCACGAGGGATCGGTTATAATGATTTTAAGCTGCAATGACATGAAACTTGATGATTAAATATGCATGTCTTGAGTTCCTCATTGTTATTCTAGATTAGGGATCCAATTTCCAACATAATTTGTTTATCTGTGTTTATCTCAAGTATCTTACCTATTCTAGATTGCAACTCGTTTTTTTTTAGATAGATTTTATTTTCTTTTATCTTATGAACCACTCAATCATGCTATCCTGTGAATATTGTATAAATTGTATATAAATTATTCTTTTGTTTATAACTTCCTTTCCATTTACCATAGTAAATAGAAAATTACTGTTATTATTGGACTTTCAATCCCAGTGGAACGATATCTAAATTTTGAAAACTACAAACGATTGGTGCGCTTGCCAATTAACAAACCCGGTGGTGGAAAAGAACTGTTGAGATGCTATCGCCGGGTTAACAAGTTTTCTGGCGCCGTCGCCGGGGATTGAATTGTTTCAGTAAAACTTTAATTACCGTGGTAAATATATTTTTTTTACCTTAGTTAATTTTTTTATTATTTATTTCTTATCATTATTACACTAACTTTCTTTGTCTAGTTTGTGTATGCAAACTCGATCTACCGCAGGTAAAATTTATTTTGATCCTGAGATAGAAAAGTTTGTAAAGAAAATCAAGTCTTTGAAATCTAAAACACAAACTAATTCTTCTTCTACTTCGAAAATTTTTGAAAATTCAAATATGACTACTGAAAGGAGAACATTGGGACAGTTTGCTGCTATTAATGGTCCACCCCGAGTTTCGGGAATGTTTCAAGGACCAGTTTTACCAGTGGAAATTAAACCTGTCACTTTAAACATTATTCAAAATAACCAATTTGCTGGTTTAAATCATGAAGAACCATATGAACATTTAACTATTTTTTATGAGTTATGCAGCACAATTGGTTTTGAACCCAATCAAGAAGAGTCTGTTTACATGAGACTTTTTCCTTTTTCATTGATTGGTAAAGCAAAAGAATGGTTTAAATCTTGTCCACCGGGTAGTTTTGCAAACTGGTCTGATGTTGAAAGAAAATTTTTGGAAAGATTTTATTCTCCTTCAAAATATTTTGAAGCAATGACAGCCATACATTCTTTTTCTCAAAATAATGATGAATCACTGGGAGAGACATGGGAACGATTCAAGGCACTTTTGAGAAAGTGTCCAAACCACAACCTGAATGATGCCGAAAAGGTAAGAATCGTTTACCATGGTCTATTGCCTCAGTTCAAGATGATGTTAGATGCTTGTGCAGGTGGTTCTTTAATGAACAAGACTGTGGAGGAAGCCATAGAAATATTAGAATCAATGGCTATCAGTGACCGCCAAGCAAAGCATGAAAGAGGTAATATACAAAGGAAGCCAGGAATGCTCGAATTGGGAGTAAATGATGCAGTGTTGGCTCAGCAAAAATTACTGACCCAACAAATTGAAGTTATAAGCAAGCAATTGGAAAAACTCCAAATTGCTCAAGTAGCATCACCACCCCCTGCTCAACTTAAAACATGTATGCACTGCATGAGAGAACAACCATGTGGTTACTGTGGAAATGAGCAAGAGCAAGCCAATTTCATGAACCATCAAAGAGCACCCTTAGGTAATTTTCCTTTTAATCATGGAAATTCTTTTCCTAACAATTTCCTGCAGGGTTGGCAAAATCAGAATATTGGCTGGAGACAGGACACTAGACCTTCCAACAGACCTCCTAACAATCAATTCAAGCAACAACAAACTGACAATGCAAGATTGACAAGAATAGAGGAATCTATTCAACAGTTATTGCAGTTTGTGGAGACAAATGAAGCTGCCCGAAAAGCATCAGACATACAAATGGGTCAGCTTGCAAAAGAGATAGCCGAATTAAAGAGTTCTGGGTTTTCTGCAAACACTCAAAACCTAAGGGAACAATGTAATGCTGTTTCTTTTGATGTTGTAAAAATTGATTGTAAAGAAAAGAGTGAGAAAAAGAAAAAAGAAGAAGAGAAAGAAAGTGAAAAAATAGAAAAAAATGAAAAAAACAAAAAAGAAAAAAATGTGCAAATAGATACAGAGCAAGAAACAAACTGTATAACCCCGAAAAAATGTAAAGATCCGGGGAGTTTCACCATTCCTGTGACAATCGGAAATATCAACATCAGGAATGCGTTATTAGATTTAGGGGCTAACATTAACTTGATGCCCTTAGATTTAATAAAGTGCATTGGTGAATATGAGCTAAAAGAAGCAAAGACAGAATTACAGTTTGCAGATCGCTCCGTCAAAAAGCCTTTTGGGATTGTGGAAGATGTGTTGGTAAAGGTTGACAAGTACCACTTCAAGGTTGACTTTATGGTACTGGATATGAAGGAGGATACTGAGATCCCCCTGATCCTAGGAAGACCTTTCATGAAGACTGCAAGGATCAGAGTAGATATTGATCTAAGTACGGTTGCAGTCAAAGTTTATGAAGAAGAGGTAAGCTTCAGTGCTCATGAACACCTCAGGATAAGTAATGAGGAAAACGTTTATCCCTCAACCGAACCAGGTATATCTCTTCCCAATCAATTAAATTATTTTAAATTAACCGATGCTTTGAAAGATGAAAAACAGGTAATTAAGCATCGGAAAAGAAGAAGAAGGAAGAAAAAGATAGGTGATTCCTCAACGAATATTGGGAGACCACCTGATTAATCAAAGGTAATATCTGGCTGGAGACATTAAACCTAGCGCTCAATGGGAGGCAACCCATTCTTTTTTTCTTTTTTTTTGATTTTTTTAAACATAAAAAAAAACCACAAAACAAAAATTTTAAACTTATTTAAAAGAAAAAGGGTTTTAAACTAAAAAGAAAAGGTTTTGAAAATCAAAAATCTTTGGAAAAATCAAAAACAGAAGCCCACGCGTAGCGCCACTTTGACGCGTAGCTTGGACTCTGAATTTTGGGTCTGACGCGTAGCGTCCCATCCACGCGTAGCGTCAGAGCCCACGTTCAGTTTTTAAAACTAAACCAGAGAGGCCCATCTTAGGGTTTAAAGCCTAAGATCTCCTCTCTGCCTCACTTTAGTTTTCAAAACCCTAAATTTCGAAACCTCTTTCTCTCTTCCAAGCTCTCTCAATCCTATTGCTCAAGGAACCACAAGTAAGTGTTCTAATCCATTCTCTTTAGTTTTGTTTTTAATTTATGATGTTTAGAAATAAATGTGGTTAGGATTAGGATTAGAAGACCATTGAGATTGATTGCTGTTAGGAATTAGGAATTGAATGGATATAATGTGGTTTGGAAAGGGGTTGCTGCTATGCAACCCCTGTTTTTTTTCTGTTCTACGCAGCTCATGCGTAGCGTCCTACTGACGCGTAGCGTGAGGATGAACTGTGAGCCCACGCGTAGCGTCCCACAGACGCGTAGCGTGGGCAGAACAGGCTGATGCGTAGCGTCACGCCACGCGTAGCGTCAGCCTCTGTTTTTAATTTTTGTTAATTTTTGCTGTGTGTTTGTTGTTGTTGTTTTCTTTTTTATTAATAAATTTTCATATTTAGTATTTGTTATACTTTCTTGCATAAGAATAAATTTGTATGAAATTTTGAATAAATTGTATTATTTGAAAATATGTGTGTTACTTTCTTTATAATTCATAAAAAAACAAAAATATGTTGTGGTGTATTTGAATTTCAATTTTAGAAAAACAAAAAAATATTTTTGATTTAAATGTTATGGATTGATTGTTAATGTGTGATTGTTTAATGTGTGTTTAATTTTAAATTTTTACTTTTTACAGATGGCACCTAGGAAATCCATTCCCACTACTGGTCCCTCTAAAAGACAGAGGAAGACCACGGATACCGACACCACCTCTGAGGATCCTGATCTTCAGGGACAGGAGGTGTTAGGACCGAGGGATCCCACCAGATTTCGCACTGATGCGAAATGGGCACGGTTTCATCAAATCAAGGGTCAGAGACTTATCTGGGAGAGGGTCCTTGATTTGAGTGCAGGAGACTATCCCGAGCTTCAGGATATAGTGCAGCAGAGGAGATGGGGACCTCTATTCTCTCTACCTACTGAGGGGGACCCCATCTTAGTGATGGAATTTTATGCAAATGCCTTCAGGACTCGCCAGGACGCACCGAACATTGGGCAGCAGCGGACGAGTTGGGTGAGGGGTCGGCATATCTCATATGACCGAGACACCATCAGCACCCTATTGGGTAACCCTTGGGAGCCTACTCCCGAGGATGACACTTGTTTCTGGAAAGAAAACAGAAACAAGATTGCTGCTGAGGGAGAGTTAGGATACTCCCTCGAGGAGGTTGCTCATTTCTTGAGCAAGGATGGAATCTTTTTCAACCTGAGTAGGGTTGGAAGGAGTCCATCTAACCTCCTAAAGACCCAGCTGACCCCCATAGCTCAGGCATGGTCCCACCTCATGCTTCATAATATCACTCCTGTCACCCACCTTTCTTCCCTTCCAGTTGATCATTGTTGCCTTCTCTATTCTATCCTCCAGGGCCACACCATTGATATTGCTGAGCTTATATCCGAGCAGATTCACTTTTATGCCCTTGGGTATAAAGTGAATCGCCCCATTCCCTTTCCTCTCATCATATCTGCCTTACTGAGGAGGCAGGGAGTCATTGTACCTTCACCAGAGTTCACTAGTTCTTCAGGGAGAGTCCCTAAAGTTCTAGTGAACAGAGATTATTTTGTGCAGCAGTGCGAGCTTCCACCACTAGAGCAGGAGGATCAGCCCCGACCTAGGAGGAGGAGACCACCAGTGCAGCCTCCATCTACTGATGCTGTCATACAGGGCTTTGCCTGAATATCACTTGAGCATCAACATATGATGCAGATGATGGCTGCCACTCATAGAGCTTATATTCATCTTCACGATGAATTTTACCAGTACAGGTTACAGGGATAGGGAGCACCTTATGTTACCCCGGCCGAGTTTGCAGCACATGTAGCTTGGCCCGGAGATTTGCTTACCTACCCTGAGACTGGTGGATCTTCTGGCGCACAGGTTGACTCTGATGGCGATGGTGATGATGATGAGGAGGAGCAGGATGATGATCAGATGGAAGATTGATGATGTCATCTTCTTATTTACTTTGAGTACAGTTGATTCTAGTTTATATTTACATTTACATTTACACTTTATATTATGGTATTTCATTATTGTGTGGTGTGTTTACGTAGTTACTCGTTTTTGCTTATTTTTTGAAAAAATAATCCAAAAATAAAATTTTTATCTTTCAATCAAATTTTTGTTAGTTAATTTATACACTTAGAGTTTTTACACAATAAAACTTAAATTTGTAAAATCAATTATCGATTTTTTTATATAACTTAGGAATTTTGATAAATTTAATTACAATAAGTTTATTAACCATCAAGCAAATTTCAATAACCCGGTGAGCAGAGAGATATTTTTTTTTAAACACTTGAGGGTTTAATCGACATATTTTCAATTCGAATTGATTTTGCTTTAATCTCTGATTTGTGTTATTGTACAGAGAATTCGAGAAAATGATCAAGGCATATTTATTGGTGAAACGAAACCTTGGGCCAAACAGCTTACCTTGGTAAAAAGTCTTTTATCCTTTGCAAAGCCAATTTGAGCCTAAAATAAAATTCTTTGGTACCCTTAAAACCTAAATTTGTTTTAACCATTCCCTATACTTGATTGATTAAAAGAGCAGTTGAAATAAATGAAAAATATTTTGAGTGTTCTCACAAAAATGGGGAGTGAAAATAAGCAACTTGATTCTTTTCAAAAGGAAAGTATGAAAAAGAAAAAAATCAAAAATAGTGAAAAGAATCAAGTTGGGGGTATTTATTTTTCATCAATAAAAGAAAAAGAGAAGTTTGGGTCAAGAAAAAGCCTAAGAATTATAAAATGCTCTTTTATGATTTCAGGTTTTTGAATTCCAAGAAAAACCATTACTTCTTGAAAACCAAGCCTCATTACAACCCGTGAAAAGACCTTGTGATTTTCGAATTAACTCGGTATAAATAACCATTGATTAGATGACAAACAAAGTTAAATTTTTTGATTTTATGATTGATTGAGTGAAATAGGTTACCAATTGCATAAAGATAAACACTTGTGAGGTAAGCCTGAAATTCTGCTTGATTGTTAATAGAATATTGTAAACAATTTTATCATTAGACCTTTGTTATATTTGATATCAATTTTTGATTATTACAAATTAGTTAAATTGTGTAATTATTTTTTGTGGTAAATTTTTGGAGTAACTTAAAAATTTGATTCCAAATTTTTATTTTTATTTTTTTTCTTATTTTTCTCTTGCTCGAGGACGAGCAATGTCTCAAGTTGGGGGTATTTTTTAGTCCTCAAATTTTCAATAAAAGCTTGAATAAAAATTTCATAAAAATTATAAAAATTAGTTTAATTTGTTAGAAAATTAGGATTTAAATTCAATAAATGGATGTTGTTGGAAATAATCTTCCCTTGATCAATTTTCTCTAGTTTTACAGTGAAAAAGTTAAGAAATCAAGAGAAAATTACACTGGAGGAGCTGACGCGTAGCCTCACCCCACGCGTAGCATCAACAGCTATTTTTGATGCTGACGCTACGCATCACAGCCACGCGTAGCGTCAGTGCTGCGTGGTCTCCACCTCCACTTTGACCAACCACTCCACTTGGACCCAATAATGGGCACTCCACTCAGCCACAAGGGCCATCCCACTCACCATGAAAGGCCAAAAATCGGTGGAGACATGTCCATATGGCCAAGCATGATCAAATTTAATAATTTGAAGTGGCCATTATCAAGTGTTTAATGGAGGCTGAGTCAGGGGTGTGACGCGTAGCGTCACAGGGACGCGTAGCGTCAGCACCCTTGCTCAGCCCTATAAATAGGGCCATCCAACACCATTCAAATCATCCCATCCCATCCCATTCCATAGCATTTCTTTTCTCTCTTGTGCTCGACTTTGAGTACTTTTTTTGTGAGTTGTAGTTCTAGAATAGTTTTCTAGATACTTGAGTGTGTTTCAGTGTATTGTGATCATTGTATTGTGAAGTTCCCATCGTCTTCGAAATGTCAAAATCTGTAAGTGTTGTTTCTACTTTCACCATGTGTAACTAATTTGTTTATGTTGGAATTGGTGAACTAATCTATTGAGTATAATGTTGTGAATTCGACCCCTGCATGTTTATGATTCAAGTCCATGTTAGTATTTTAACCTTTTATTAATATGAACGTCAAACGGGAGAATGATTTTCATGTGTATTGAAACTTGTTTTATTAGTATGAATGTCAAATGGGAGAATGATTGTTCATGCCGTATTGAAACTTGTTTTGATGAAAGTAAAAAGTTAGAATACCCTTGGTATCTCAATTCTATAGGTGTTGTTAACCATTGTTGCCATAAGGCCAGGTCTTAATGCAAGTTTTTACTGAGAAAGCTCACGAGGGATCAGACTTTTCAGTGAATTCTTAGAATTTATATCACGAGGGATCGGTTATAATGATTTTAAGCAGCAATGACATGAAACTTGATGATTAAATATGCATGTCTTGAGTTCCTCATTGTTATTCTAGATTAGGGATCCAATTTCCAACATAATTTGTTTATCTGTGTTTATCTCAAGTATCTTACCTATTCTAGATTGCAACTCGTTTTTTTTTAGATAGATTTTATTTTCTTTTATCTTATGAACCACTCAATCATGCTATCCTGTGAATATTGTATAAATTGTATATAAATTATTCTTTTGTTTATAACTTCCTTTCCATTTACCATAGTAAATAGAAAATTACTGTTATTATTGGACTTTCAATCCCAGTGGAACGATATCTAAATTTTGAAAACTACAAACGATTGGTGCGCTTGCCAATTAACAAACCTGGTGGTGGAAAAGAACTGTTGAGATGCTATCGTCGGGTTAACAACTATACTTCCCTTGCTTTTTAAAACTGATCGATGATAATTTAGAAGAATTATCCGATCGGCTACTTGCTCCAGTGGAAGCTTTATCATCTTCCTCATATATTCGGCATTTGTTGACAAGAATCGGAAAACTCCTGATTTCTTGGTGTCAGAATGCCTTTTTGATCTTTGGATTCAAGCCACTTTCAAATTTGATGCACTTGGAACCTTCAGTACCTGGCATTTGAAAAGGAGGGTAAAACAAGCAAAGCTCCTCGAATTTTGCCGCGTACTCTTCAACACTCAGATTTCCTTGTCTGAGTTCCATAAATTCCAACTCCTTCTGGCTTCTAACAGTATTCGGAAAATATTTTTCAAGGAAACATTCCTTGAAATTTTCCTAGTTCAACTCAGTTCCCACGGTTGTCAGTCAGCTTTTGGCCATTCTCCACCAGTTTTCAGCTTCTTTTCGAAGCATGAATACAACATACTTAACTTTCCGTGCCTCAGTGCACTGCAAACTGCCAAAGATCCATTCAAGATTCTGGATCCAGGCATAAGCTTGATCAGGCTGAAATCCTCCATGGAATTCAGTCGGTTTTTGCTTGAGAAAACAATCAATGCTATGATTGTCACTCGGTTGGGGCTGATTCTGCCTTTCTAAGATGTCAGCAACACGTTGGAAGGCAGCAGCCATGGCATCCATACCATAAGGGTCCATTTTCTTATCCTGAAATAATCATCATACTTTAGTACCTCTTATGGATATGAAAGCAATGTATTTATAGTTGATTTCCTCAACTATAACACGTAACAACAATGATATATTTTCACTCAACTCATAGCATTTAGTAGCTAAACCTTGGCCTTGGACTTTTCAAGTCTGCTCTGATACCAAAATATAACTTTCTTAATTTTTAAAATAAATTTCAATAAATCAAATAAAATTCCACAAATAATTTAAATTTCTAAATAGATTTCCGATTCCTTAATAATAATATCTGTTTTACATAAATCCGACCGGCTCATTTAAGTATACAATTAAATATTTCACTCGGAAAATTCTTGTCTTTGACATTTTTCACTCGGAATTTCATTCAGAAATTCTTCTTTAATCCTTTTAAAATTATTTTTCTAAAAATCATAAAAATTGGGATGTTACAAATCGCATTGTCCCCCACGGAGCTGTGGGCATGTCCAGAACTCACGATTCGGATTGTTCACCGTTTGGGAGATCCGCAACACAGGGGGTCTCCACAACGGCAGCGATGATGTGACATCTTCTGGCTCCTGAGACGAGGCCTACGCTGACTGGAGGTGGACGATGATGATGACCGGCTAGGCTGGCTCATCCCTTCCATAGATACTCACCAAAGCTAAAGGTTTTATGAGGGAAAATCAAACATAAAACCAATTGTGAAGAAGGGGTTCACCATGGACACGGAGATGAAGGAAATCATTAGGCAAAACGACATTGTCTGATAACAATGGTGAATGGCCAAAACGACACCGTCTAGCACCCACCTGGCATCACACTTGGACATTCACAAGCCACGTCACCATATTTTAACGGTTATGTATCAGCAAGAACTTAAGTGTCTGACGGTACTCAATGTTAGGGACTAACAGGGTAATTAATGTACTCAAGGACCTAAGTGCCCGATGCCTACAAACTCAGGGACCAAATGGGGGGTTTACTCAAAACAATAAACTTGACCTTCATTTTAAATTTAGACTTCTCATGTCTACTTATATGAATTCTAAGCAACAACTCTTCTAACTCCTCTTTTGAAGATAAAATAAATTCAAATATGAATTTATCCTTGTAAAATTAGTCATTACTGTGTCAATAAAACACAATGAAATACTTATATTAAAATTTATTCATAACTCTATTAAGAATAAAATAAATTTATTTATTAATTTATTCTCGTTTAAATTGTATTCAATCATCATCATATTTACATTACCATATCTTTAGTATGGAGGGAATTCATTATACAATTATCACAATAAATTTATTAAATCCAATAATTTGGGAATACTCATCATAGAAAACAAAATGATTTTTTTTAAAAGAAAGAACGTTACCATTGTAATGGATATTATATAAATATCAAACTTTATAAAAAGTTTCTTAATATAATATTCTTCTATCACACTTCGTTACGATTGAAATTCAAATTCACATTATCTTACTCATGACTTTCATAAAGATAGAATGTTAAAACTTAAATATTTCATCATAACACCCAATGCCTTTGAAGATTTTGAGAAAAGTTATTTTTTTAAGAACATTGTACTATGAAAGTTGTAAATATGGTTAAGATGAATTATTATCATTGATGTTATGATTTATTTATTTTTATTGAAGATGCTATGGTTTATTATTTATGGATGTTGACACATCATTGCATCTAGTAGCACCTTAGAAACCTTAAGGTTAAGGGTGAGTTTGAAAGACTTGTGATGGTTACCCAAAAACGATGATGAAGAGTGTAGTGAATAATGAAATGCTTTGGAAAGTTGAAGATAATAACAGATTCAAGGATTCTCAATATTGGTCAAACTTTGGATTTGTTGCTTAATCCACGGGCATATAAAAGACAACTTAATGAATTGAAACATTCTAAATTTTTAAAATGAAATTATTAACTATAACTCAGCATTTTACAAATAGTACGCGTATAAAATATTCACTTATCAATATTACAGACTGTTTTCTCAAATATAAAAAGATTACCTTAAAGAACCAAATCATAAAAAAATTAGTTTTGGTGTAAACGTGCACGTCTTGTATAATTTTGCATCACATTAGTTTTAATTGCTCATCATGCGCCGGTTGTTGATGAAGCGGCAAAACTAAATAAACTAATAATTCCATTCATCTCTTCATATGTCATTTTCAAATGTTGTTATAGCATTCTCACTCACCCAAAATATATGTAGTAATATTTAGGGAGTTTAGAGTAAAAAAAATTATTTGATTTAATTATAAAATTATAATTTAATTTGAACTCCATCGGTTCAAATAATTTTTTAAATTTATTTAATAAAACAATTGAGATTAGATTGAATTTTAATTTTTATATTCTTATTTGTTATTTAATTAGAAAGTAAAAAATAAATTTATTTTATTAATAATATTAAAACTTAAAAGGAAGAAATCATAAATTAAGTTTAAATTATAAATTAAAATATTAAGATATATATTTTATGAAAATATTAAAAATACAATTTTAAAAATAAATTTAATAAATAATTAAATAATACAATCTTATAAATGTATAATTATATAGATATGACTATGAAAAATTTATTTTATAAATAAAATTATATATAAAAATAAATGTTTAATTTAAATTAGATTGGATCGGTTTTAAAATGTAATTCGATCAAATAAAAAATTTTAGCTTATCAACTTGTAATATTAATATTTCCACCCAATTTTATTACAATGTTATTAAAAATGAAAATGTATACCATATTCCATTCTTTAGTGTTTTTTTTTTTTTGTAAATAGAACAATACGTTTTTTCCAAGCTGTTTAAGTTGAATAACAGAGTAATATTTTATTCTAGTACTATGATATCCTAACCTAATCAGGGCCAACTTAAGGACGTCTGGGATCTTAGGTATGAAATCTATATCACCAATTTTAACAATGTAAGATATACATTTTTAAAATATTTATTATTTATATTTCTTATATTTTTTGATTATACAGAATCAATCAATTAATTATTAATTTTCTATAATTAAACTTAGAATATAAATCTTTTTTAATTGATGAAATATTTATATTATTCAAACTTTTTTTGGTATTTTTATTTATTCAAAATTTTTATTACATACTTAAAGTGCAGATAAAATTTCATTATATTTGAATTTAAAAATAGAAATAGTTACTAATTATAGCTGATCAATGTAAGGATCAAACTTTTCTCAGTTGTAAATTTTGACTGTATATATGTGTGTGGCAAATTATTTTTATTCAATGCAAAGTTGTTTTTATTTCTTTGATATTTGGAACAGCAGTGGTAAAAAATATATTGAAGTATGATTCGAATGAATGATGCAAAAAACTTTTTCAAGAGACAAAAGAAAAAATAACAATGTGCATATAACCATCTCTCAGATTCATTTGAACGCCCCAAACCCATTGACAAAATTATTAGCACAATCATATGTCAATTTCTCATAAACAAGTTTCCCCACGGAGTGAAGCGTGCAAAAAAAGGGGTCACACTACAACTGCACATGGAAGATGTACAATGAAAATAAAAATAAAAATGAAAGAACCTTTTCTCCAAAAATCCTTATACTTTCTTGTATTAAAATATTTGACGGTATTTTTCACCCGAGATAATTTTATTTGAAACAAGAACATCATTTTTTGATGGGACATAACTCTCTTCTAATAAAAATTGAACATAAAATTTTACTTAAATCTAATTTGACGGGTTAGGTTCCATATCCAAAAATATATAAATCTCATTCATTACTTATTAATAAATACTTTACATCATGGAAACATTATTTTATGTAAAACGGAGTTTAACCTTTCCTAAAAGGTAGTATTTTTCTTTAGAGCACGACAGTTAATATTATTTTTGAACTGTTTTTTACAGGGGGTGTAAATGTATGATTGTTGAACAATTCAAAATGTACATATAATGTAAATCTGTTACAGAGAGGTCCTTATACAGATACAAATACGGAGTATTCTTGTATACTGGGGTGGAGTACAATGCACTCTGGGCGGTGTGACAGTCCGCCTGAAGTAGCCTCATTTGCCTTGACACAATTGGTGGTGGTACCTGCAATTATTCTCCGACGCTCAAGTCAGTATTCTGAAATACTGTAAGACTTAGAAAGCTAATATGAGAGAATTATGCAAGTAAAAGTGTAAGGTTCAGAATTAAGGGGGATCCCTTATACCTTTTTGCTGAGGTTTATATACCTGTTACTGGTGCTCCATTATTGGTAGGACCCATTCCTTGTTTTCTGGCATAATGAGAGAAAGGTAGTGGGTCCCTGTGTCGTTCACGAGCACCATCACTGTAGTGGGTATTTCTACTTGCTTGGAAAGCGTTAATGCTTTATTATTTTATTCATAATTCCCTTTTATGCGTGACAGCGTGATTCCCATTTTCAACCTCTCAAGACAGAGTCAATCTCGTGCCGGGGCTATAAGTATGGGCTCGCTACGCAATATAGGAAATTCAATATTCCGCCTGTATTGAGCCTATGGCTTGACGGAGTAGTATGCATTGGAAATGCTTTATGCATGTGTATAAGATTTTCAATACCTTCCCCCTTGGCGGAGTAATAAGCTTTGACGGAGTAACGTGCACTGGCGGAGTAACGTGCCCTGGCGGTATGTACTCCGTATAAAAGTAATTATAAGGTATTTGAAACGTACTTCTCCTGTTCAAAATGCTGATCTGACAAAGCATTAAAACCATGCTCTTGGGGGCCGGTGTTGGGACCGGATCAATTTTATTATTATTATTATTTTATTATTATTATTCTTCTTCTTCTTCTTATTATTATTATTATTATTATTATTATTATTAAACGATAAAAAGGGGTAATTGCAAATAAAATATGTACCGCAAGAATCGCTAGAAAGAATGTTGTATAAATCTCTTGCATGTGCTAAAAGAACACCTTTCCTAATTCCACTGATGTTTAGCTCATGCAATAACGCGTATGCAATTTTCGCATGATAAAATTTATTGATATTAAAATCGAACAGGTTTAGTCGGTCTAGATCAGTTGAATCGTGAATCGGTTAGGTAATTGGTCCAGGACAATTCTTTAATACTACAGGTTAAACCACGGTTCAACCCTAGTTTGATCACGATTTACTTAAACCAATGTCTTCACCAGTTCAATAACTGGTCCGATTCTAAAAACATTAATACATATTTCTCATTAGATGAAAGAAAAAACAAATAACGAAACTTTATCCACATTCAACACTCTTTAAACTATTTCCCCTTTTAAGTTCTTTATTAATGTTAAATGTTTAAAAATAACCAATACAGAGTTCTCAGTAGATCTTTATGTTTACATGATCTAATTATCTAAGTATCATTTATTTATAAATTATTAATTAAAATATAAAAAAATTGGAAATGAAATAACTCAGATGTAAAAGTGTCGAAAACTTTAATACTGAATTAGGAAAATTAAATAATAACGAGCAGAAGTTAATAATTTTTATTGGCAGAGACCAGAAAGTTCACGAATTACATAAGATGGGTGGTGAGGTTGCGTGCACTCACTAATCGCATCTACATTGAATTTGTAAGATGTCAGTTAATATTATTATTAACATTCTTTAATAATGCCAATGTTCATTCCCCGCCTTATTCTATATAACTCTTACGTTCACACTTCATTTATTTCCACTATTTTTTTTCTTAGTTGTTTAAAATTATGGATATTCTAGTTTCAATGAGTATGAGTGTATATTTGATTGTTAATGAAAAAGTGAGTTGAAAAGTTAAAAAAACATTTAAAATTGATGAATTAATTAATTTGACTAAAAATATTTGGTAAAATTAATTGTTATAGTACTTAGTTAATGAATGTTAAATGATATAAAAATATATATTTAATTATTTAGGTATAATTTGTATTTTTTTGTTTATGTAACTTTTTTTAGATATTTTGATTAATCTTAAATTTAATAAAAATGTTTAAATTTTTTTCTATATATATAATTTGAAGTCTATCGACAATATAAAAAATTATATATTAAAAACGTAACATTAAAACAAATGTAAATTGTACGTTTTTCCTTTCTTCTTTTTTATGTTTAATATCATGATACACCTAATAGAAAAATGAAAAAAACAAAATATATAAATATAAACCAAAAAATATACATATTTCAAATATTAGAATCCATAAAAATATTTTTTTTATAGAAGTCAAAAGTACATATCCATAAAGTTTCAATAAATAAAAAATATTACAACAAAAAGATAAAATATAAAGTGTTTAATAATAATAATAATAATAATAAATAACATAAATATTATTTGTTCCCCTCCTTATAGATGTGTCTTATGTCTACACACAAATCTAATTGGAGGAGATTTGATTTTTTTAGCAGTTGCATAACAGCCAGATTCACAACAATTGTAGAATCAAGCTTAACTTAGAACCTTTCAACATTTTTTTCCTTAGTTAACATGAGACTTATTAATAGAGCCAATTTATATTTCAACTTGGGTAATAGAACAATATCCTATATTATAAGAGAACTCATGTAAAAATTCTCTTTCATGATTCATTAACAATCCTCTATGTAACATTCTATTTTTGAAAATTTAAACATATCTGTGTATTTTGTAACACCCTGGAGCCAACTTGCAAATCTCAAGATAATTACCCTTACCATATAAAATCTCTTAGATAACTTATTTTTCACCTGGTAATTATCAAGAGATTCACAACCTGATTCCAGAGGTTACTGATACAATATCAGAGTACGCAACCTTTACATAATTAACTTCTTATTATTATACATAATATCAGAGTTCCATACATATTATATTTTACAACAGGCACCTAGATCTTATAAAATATAAAGACATAAAGTACCAAAACATAGCATATACATAATACAACAATAGTAGTCATGCAAGCAAGCATCATCATCAAAAACCTTCATAATTCATCCATATTCAGCAACATCCACTTTGTCACATGTCCTCCTGGTTAATCACTAAAGGGTTGCCACAAGTAACAGAAAGAGTGAGATAAAATATCAAATAAATAGAAATCAAATCAGAACAAACACAATCACAAGTAGGATGCTATGCGATGCAAATGCCAAACAAGTATTTTGTTTTATACTGATATTATTATATTCTGCTCTTTTTAATGAAAATGCATGATGGATCCATTCTGGTGGGAACATCTGCAGTGATTTCCAACAATAACATTTTTACGGATATCCAACCGATACCGCGCCCCATAATGCAACACCACATCGGATAACAATATCATAATATCAATAACAAGTGTTGCGGGACCCCCCTTAAGGACACACTGCTTAGCCCTTAAGACGGCCGTGGTATAAAACCACCGCAGAGGTCTGTGCTCAACAGAGCGCGTTCCCCCACCGGGAACCCCCTCAAAGAACCCCTCTGCGGATTCTTTGAACGGCCAATGCATATGATGCATGAATGCAGTAAGTTTATATCAATAAATTTATTCATAATTTAACAATAAGAACTTATGGTAGGATTCAAGAAGATACAACAGTTCATCATATTTACAAGTATAATCCATATATGAAAACAACATTCTGTTTCCCTCTGTTTTTGCTGTTTAATGATTTCGAATGCAAATTAGATATATCAATTGGTTCCAAATCATCATACAATATCATATATCATATTCCAAACCATTTGGCATCAGTTTCACAATTTAATTCAAATTAAATTAAAATCTAACTAAACGAGTTTCCAAACAATTAAGCAAGCAATTCTAACTTAATTTCTATGTATTTAATATCTTATCCCCTCTTTCTTACCTCAAGTGAAGATCGTTAAGCTTTCCTTATGCTAACTCCCTTGTATTTCTTCAATTCTTCAAATTTGCGTAATTTCTTCTTATACAGAAATTAAAGTATGAAGGTTTTGAGAGCTTAAAGAGGGAGATGAAAGGTTATAGGATCTGGGAGGGTTGTGGTCTGAGGAAATGTGGGAGGTCAGGGCTCTATTTATAGGCTTTCAATGGCGGTTACTGTAGCAAATCACTGTAGCAAATCACTGTAGCAAATCACTGTAGCAGTTCGAAATTGACATGAGGCGGCGGAACTTTGGAGAATTCTCACGAATTCTCTACATTCTGCAACATTTTTCACGTGGCATTACTGTAGCATGTTACTGTAGCATTTTACTGTAGCATTTTACTGTAGCATTTTACTGTAGCAGATTTTTATTTTATTTTATTATTCTATTCTACATTCTATTCTTGTTTATTTCCGTTTTAAGTCAGACTGAAAATATCCTTGTATTAAATTTTCTATTTTCTATGATTCATTTCTTATTTCTTTGAGAAACTTTAATTTTTTCACTGTTTAATTACTGCTTAAAAATTGGGTTGTTACATATTTGGTTGGATCTTAGACAGTTTAGGGATGCAGTTCAGTTCTTTTGTTTATTTTGAATAATAGAGTGTTAGATTCTACTTAGAGGAATATACCTAGAATTTAGTTTCAACCTTTTTCGTGAAGTCAATATATTCTAAAGGTACCAATAATCTATCCTAATTTTGCTAAAAGCTTAAAAATCTCTTTTTTCTTTCATACCTTCACAACCTCACTGTCCATTCACTCTCACCTACATTTTCGTCCCGCTCCCTTTTCCATTTTCACTACTCACACACTCTCTCCTCCATCACCCACACCACTTCTTCCTCCTTCCATCAGCACACCCATGGCCACAATCCTCTCACACCATCATCTTTTCATTTAACTCTTTCAGTTTTGTGCCACTCTCATTCCCCACCATACACTAGTTTTCTCTTATTCATTTCCACCATAACAACTTATTTTTCTCTCTTTCTCCCTAACCTAAACCCTGCTCATCTTTCCCCCTCCTCTCATCATCTTCTTCCACTTAACCAAGTCAAAGAGAAACCTTTTTCTCTTCCATCTTCCCCATCCATACGTGCAAGGGTGCTAGGAGAAGCAAGCTTCCTTATTCTCATTCTTTCCTAGGTATGAATTTATAAACCATTGGTTACTTCTTCAATTTCTTGGGCCAAACCTCAGTTTCCCTTAATTATATGCTTGTAAGTATGTTTTTGCTTGTAAGGGTTGTAGGGAAAGCATAACCCTTTCTATTTTGGTTTGTTTGGTAAGTTAAAACTCATAAAATTATCAAATTTCTTCAATTTGTTACAATTCTAGTGTTCTTGAGTTTTCCATGTAGTTAGGAGTTGGTTAATTATCAAGGTTGTGGCTTAGTTTGCTACATTGTATGAAATTAGGTGTTATTTGATTGTAGGTTGGAGATAGAGCTAAAGGGAGCTCACAACACCTTGTGGTTGTGTTCCTCAAGGTAACAAAGAGGAGAGGATGTTGTGAGTAAGTAGGGAATGAATAGGACTGTATGTTTGATTGTTAAATTAGGATAATTATCAAAAGTTAAATGTATGATGTTGTTTAGTTGTGATAATGAAGAATTGAACACACACACATATAAATTGAAATACAATAGTGTTGTTTAGTTGTGAGGAAATGATGAATTGGATGGGTATATATGTGTGTTGACATGTGTAGAATTGTGAGTATGTAATGTAGTTATCAAATGGGTAAATTGAAGGGATATATTTATATTGACATTGTAAGGTGTGGTCTAGTGTAAACTTGGTAACTTGAATATAACTACCTGATAAAATTATAGAAGATTGTTTAGTTGTAGAATTGATGATTTGAATGCTTAGTTATGTTTAAATTGTATAATGGGGTTGTGGAATTGATGTACTCGGATGAAATTGTGGAGTGTTGCCTATATGAGAAATTAAAGATTTGAAAATGCATATATGTTAGTGGTTTAGTTGTTGAAATGATGAGTTAAACAGATATTTGTATGTGAATCGTTAGAATGTATTGGTATATTGAAATGGTAGAATGTAAGTATGTTAGAATTGCAGAAATTATACTATGAGTTGAATTGGAGTAAGGTGAATTTCTGATGGAAGTGGTAGCTTGAATTGAATTATATTGCATGTATTGGTATGTTGAAGAATATAGTGAGCTTGTGAAACTAGTGTATAGAAAGGTTGTATAATGGAATAAATGAAATAGTAATCAATTATGTTGAACATATGAATTGGATGAAAAAAATTAAAGTATATGATGATTGAATGGATATGTGTGTTAGAAAAGTGAATTGGACGATGGATTAATGTGTTATGCATATTTTTAAAGTGAACTTGAGTAGGTATTGCAAGTTATGGTGAAAAACCTAAGATTTAAACCCAGACCCTTTTAACATCAAGCAAGTGAGATTACCATAATGTCAACCTTTAATTTGGAATATTTATGAATTCTTTAACTGATATATTTAGAAACAAAGTCCCACCTGAGTATATTTTCATGGGTACAAACGAAAACTCTTTATAAGAGCAGAAAATTAATGTTTTGAGTTTCCACATCGAATATATTACTCTTGTGGATAAAAGACTCTATATAAGGGTCAACACATTGTGTTTATATATAATTGTTTAAACTAAAAAACACTCAACCCCATATATGATGACCTTTATTTTTTATGGTTAAAATTAGTTCAAAACTTTTAACTAAAACTCGCTTAGGTCGATGGTTCAATAGAAAGAGACTTAGTTAAATGGTTTCCAGAATGACCTTCTTTTTTATAATTAAAATTAGCTGAAAATTTTTAATTAAGACTCACTTAACTCGATGGTTCAATAGAAAAGACCGAGTCACATGATTTCTAATTTAATGAGTTCGATGAACGGTCTGAATTAGTTTTAATAACACGTCAACGTATTAAATGTAAAATCATAAGATCAAAGATAAAATTATAAGTAACCTCTAATTCTTTTTATCAAAAGATAGAAAAAAATCACACTTCAAAATTCACTTACATGTTATGATCAAAGAAAAAATAAATTAATAAAATATGAAACCTAGGATTTAAGCCAATGCCTTCTTAACACCAAGCAAATGAGATTAATAGGTTGAAAAAACTTAGTTGACTTAATTTATAAAATAATTTAGTGGGGTGTTGAAATGTAATTATGAGTCAAAAAATTAGTTTATTTCATTTAAAAATTATTTAGTGTAGTGTTTATTTTAATAGGTTAAATAAAATTAGATGACTAGATTTATAAAATAATTTAGTGGGGTGTTGAATTCAGTTATAAGTAAGAAAAAAATAACTTACTATATTTATAAAAGATTTAGTGTAGTGCTCAATTAATAATAAGTTATAAAAAATAGTTTACTTCATTTACAATATAGTTAGTATAAGTTTGAAAAAATTAGTTTACCTTGAAAATAATTAGCACATGGTTTATTTTAATAGGGTGAAAAAATTGGTTGACTACATCTATAAAATAATTTAGTAGGGTAATTAATTATAAGTAAGAAAAATAGTTTACTCTATTTATAAAATATTTAGTGTAAAGTTTATTTTTATAGATGAGAAAGATAGTTAAATAGATTTATAAAATAATTTAATGGGTTGTTGAATTAAGTAAGAAAAAATTGGTTTACTTTATTTATAAATGTATTTAGTGTAGCGTCTATTTAATAAGTTGGTTTATAAAAATTAGTTTGCTTATTTATAAAAGATTTAGTGTAGTGTTCAGTGTAGATTGGCCAACTTACGTGCAAGAACAATTAGGGAGACTACCCCTGATCTATGCTTCATGGGCATCGTTTGAGATTGTCCTGACTGCAAGACAGCTTTAGCAACATTACAGATCACTTGGATAGTGAAGATGAGCTAGAACAATTCGTTTGTACTTACATACTAAGACAATTGGTGGATGTGTATTTTCATACTAATCCTCAAGTAGAGTTTCGTTAAGATACCTTTACTTGCTTGAGGATTTGGATGCTTGTGGGAGGTATGCATGGTGGCAGCTGCACTAGAATACTTGTATCAGAAGCTTTGTACCGTTATCGATTAGGCACAAAAGGACATATGTGGGTTAACTATGTTGGTACAACTTTGGGCCTGGGAGCAAATGCCACAGTTCACTCCACACTGTCTGAATGCGATGGAAGAAGCTAATTTGTATGGGTGTAACTGGCTAAACCCAACCAACAATAAGCATTTTGGTTTTGAGTTTGAGTTTTACAAGACTCAAATTGATGGGTTGAGGAGAAATAATATGTTTTACATGTTTGACTTTTGTAATAGTTGAACACATCACAACACAGCTTGAATGTCTAGAAGACACGTCAAAATTTATGAAATGCGGGTGTAACCCTATATGTATGCAACAAGTACATTGAACAAACAACAACATATTTCATACAACTCAACCAATATGGTAAAAATACGTAGGACTGATCTCAATCCCCAAACACTTTAACAATGACTTTTTGTTTAGTTTTCCATGCCTTCTAGTAGCCAACATTGAAACCAAATACACCTTTAGCTCTTTCTTGAATTAAGGCGATGAGCATTGATGGTTCCTGCTTCACCATGCCTGTGAATGACATCCATTAATAATAACTTCAAAAATAAGAACTTATAGCAAATAAATAAAATTCAATACTACCTTGTATGACTGAACAAATTAAGTCTGAGTCCAATCTTTTTTGGTCTTAAGAAAGACTCGCACTCACACAAATATGTGGGCTAACATATTGGGTAATAACCCAGTTGTTTAATTTTTTGGATGAAATTTCCCGTACGTGCTAGCCATATCCACTAATTTGGTTAGGACACTTTACAACCAACATTATTAATTTTAAGCCTACAGTTATATACGTTTGATACAACTTCATGGAGTATTGTTTTAGTGCATTCTGCATATTACTTTTCGTGTTAAATGTTAGCCTTACAAACAACTCGTTGCCACTCTTCCAATCATCTACTTCCTCAACACTGTCTTCCTAATCTGTATACCCCAATTTACCTTTTGAAAATGGGTTGTATGGTTCCAATATAGAGTTTCAATGACACCTACAGAACAAGAAAAAAAAATTTACTTTTCTAAACAATTATCTGGATATTTATAAATAACTAAATTTCATTTAAATAGTATTGAGTTTACGACTTGCTGCTGAAGAGGATTAGAAAGTGTTGCATTCGACAACCCTTCAACATTTAACTCCCTAAGAATATTGATCTAGTTTAGATACCGGTACCAGGGAAAGGGTGTCATTTTATCTGTTTTCCACATGTTACCGAAGCTGCAGGTTGGTCACCGGACTACTAGACCGTATAGGCATTCTTCCTAGACTGTATAGGCGTTCTTCCTATACCGGTATGTCTAAGACAACACCTTACACACTAGATATGATATGTTCTGTGGTCACAAGGACATTAGCAAAGACACCGTTCTTCCCATACCATGTGTCAGAAGCATGCTCTACCAACACTTACACTTTCCTTATTTTATTATACATAACCATTCGCCCATACTTTGAGAGGATAAGTGGCTGCTCCACTACCCAAATCCTTGTTACTTGAAGTGGGCGAAGTGCTCAAGCCGGTGTGCATATATTGATACCCTGCATACCGGAAAGTATCCACGTCACCCGACAGAAGGTATAAGGTACAGCCACAGGAGTGATACGCGAGAAATACAGCTCCCTCCCGTGTCGTGTGTCAGAATCGTACACTGAGTATTGTACTATTTGTCTCCTGGCCCCACATGTGCCTAACGGTTCATTCTCCATGCTCATCTATAAATATTCAATTTTCACAGTCATAAAAGGTTACGTTGTTCTGACTCTTAATATACTATTGCATTGCTCAAGTTTCCTCTGAATTTCTATTCTCTTCACTGACTTGAGCGTCAAAGAATCTTTGCAGGTGACACCACATTTCGCCCCATATCAGCGCGAAAGCTTGGTGTGAAGGACCTCCAGGACATCAAGACCGGATTCTCCCACTAAGAGTTTGGATTATAATAACGGATACCTATTGTATCGGTATATAAACACTCCAATCATTGACTTTTATGGCTGGTCCCCAGTCCAGATCCTTGACCCTGGACTAGACTAGTTCAAATATCAACATCATCATTACTATCTATTGAATCTACCATTAACATCAAATCATCTGTACATGAATCACTATTGCTTATTTCAGTGGGTAGATTATAATCTGAGTCCTTACCTGGTAAGTAACTCATTTTGTAAATAAAATTATGATTTAGGGTTTACGGAGGCTATGGGGTTTGCTTTAGGGGTTACAATGACATATGTGGCTATTAAAATCAGGAATAATTGTCTCCTTGTAATTTTATGACTGTATTTGATACAACATGAAGTGTATATGTAGTTGTGTGTGTGTGTGTGTATAGATAAGGAAGGGTGAAGATGTTAGATATTAATTTATTTAAGTTTGAAGTTGTAAAGTAAGAAGATGATAAAAGGGGAGTCATTTTGCTCCCAGGCGACTTTGAACGTGTCAATCTATGGGAGAGTCTTCTCCCTTCAAGACAACTTTAGTGTCGTTTTTAGCCAATATGACTTACACATTGTCGTCTCCCCACTAGACGACAAACACATTGTTTTAAAATGACTCCTTACACGTAAATTGTTCTAGAAACACCATTAGTGTTAAAAAATCGAAAATCTAATATAATTTTTGATAAACAAACTTTTCACTTTCGAATTTATTGTCTTGTGGAGTGTTGTTGCATACATTTGAAAAATCCTAATTAATAAGGTCTTTGTGTTATGAAAAATAATAAATACATATATTAGAATATCTTTAAAGGAGCAACTCTGCTAAGTTACATAAGTTATATTTTAATACTTCCCACAATCCTATTTATTTAGGCAAAATAAATAAATTGTTGTAGTAGTGTTATTTATAAGATAAAACACACTGATTTAGAAACATTTAATATTTTCTTCTATTTTTATCTTTTCTTTAGAAAATGTCATGATCAATATTGAAGTACAAATTAAATTTAAATATATAAAATTGGAATGTTATATAATAATACTTTTTATATAAAAATTAATGTATTAACATATTTTTTTACAAATATTTAGACTAGATTATCTTATAAATAAGACTGAAAGAAGTATCATTTTAGTTCATCCCATATAACATAACACTTTTGACTAGTTAAGCAAATTTTTCCTCTTTAATACAACAGAGAGCTCCAAAGTATACCTCTACAAGTTACAACATTAATTATTTAATTTTATATAAACTAAAAATAATAGTTTTTATTTTTCTATTTATAAGATAATTTAGACCAAAATACAAATATATATAATAATCCACTAATTTTTATAAAAGACATCGTAATGTTTCAATTTTATCCTTATTTACATTTAATTTTACTTTGGTGTTTTTGATATTAATAGTAATATTTTTCAAAGCAAGAACGGACATAGAAAAAATATTAAATATTTATAGGTAGGTGAGTTTTGTCTTATAAATAAGACTACTAAAATATTTTTTTTGTTTTATAAATATGAATGGAGGAAGTTACTTTTAGAACTTTAGAATAAGAAATATTATATATACTTATAAAATAATTAAAAAAGTATAAAGTATTAAAATTACTTTATGCATTCAAATATTTATGTAGTATTTTTTAATAAACTAACTTTAAGACTTCAGCCCACCAATAACTCACTCTTAAACATGGATTTATTCACGAATTTCTAACGTGTACTTCATAATCCAAATGTTATACAGTGAGATGAAAAATATATTTGTATCTTTCACAAGTAAAAATAGGTCTGGTATATACCGTAATTAGGGATGAAAATGGGTCAGACTTAAGCTTTTAAAAGGGTCTTTGTGTTTAACCAAAAAAAAAAGTCTTTATATAACATCCTAAATTTTAAAATTTAAGATAAAAATCCAATTTCTGTTAAATGAGAGTAAATTAACTTTTATGGCTACAAATTTTATTCAGTTTGGATACTAAATTAAATAATTGTAACTTAATTTCTAAAATTCATTCTAATTCCTATTAATTGGGAAATTTGATAACTAGAACCTAGAAATTAAATTAGGGAATTTCAAATTTAATTAATTAATCTACTTAGATTAAAATTTAATTAGACCAATTTCAATTACACTATTTTATTTTCTAAATTCTTTTAAATTCCTTTAATTTCTTTTCCCTTATTTCTTTTCTTCCTTTAATTTTCCTTTCTCATTTTTCTATTCTTCCTTGTCTTGCTTCCTCTTCCATCCGTATACTCTTCACACTTCTCACGAGCTTTCTTTTCCCTCACTACCTTGGGTGCCATTCTTCTTCCCCAAATTCACCATCATCCCTACCGCGTTCCCATTTTAAAGGTTCAGCCCTTTAATTCCACTCATGAAAGCAAGGTAGATGCATGTAAATTTTTCTCCCCTCTTCCCTTTCCTTCTTGGTTGTTTCACATGCATGCAATGATAATTGGGTTTCCTTCCTCGTTTAGTTTTGGACCGTGAACCACCATTGATGGCCTATGGAAGCTTTGAGAAGTGTGAACCTTGTAAATTGAAGTTTAAAATGCAAGAAAGATGGTGTTCCCTTCTTGTTGTTACTCATGGCCATGGTTTGGCATGTACCCACCTTATGCAAATGCTGAATTCTCATGTAATTGTTGTTGAATAACAACTGTGGAGTGGTTTCAGAGACCCACGGTTAATGTTCAGAGTGTCAGAGGCATATTAGAGGGTTATCAGAGTGTGAAGCCACATTTCAGTAAGTCGTCCTACCTTGGAACTGTGATGGATTTCTGAATTAAGTGTCGAAATATGGCAAGAATGATGTATGGGACATTAAAAAATAATTAATTTACATTTTTAGATATTTTTCCTAAGCCATATCACTACCCAGGAATTAATCAGAGTAAGGACTTGTACGTTATTTGACTATGGACTTTCGTGGTTGCTGGATTGTGGAGCGAAAGTGAAATTCAAGAAGCGAGTCGGTTCAAGTACATTTAATGTACTGGGGGGAAATACTAGTCGAATAATGGATAGTGATTCAATTTCGAGATCATGGGTTTGACATTTACTTGTTTATGTAGTTATATATGTTCGCAATTCGTATTTGGTGATGAAAGAATATTCTATAGTTTAATTGGTTGCTATCCAAATGTTATGCTTTTGTTAAAAATTCTATGTGATAGGATTGGTCTAGTACTCGTTTGTGGTTAACACTGAATTGCGCTTGATGGCACATATGTATAAATGTATATATATATATATATAGTGTGGTTAATTGTGTGTTGTATTCATAGTGCGTGTTAGATATATTGGCTCTTATATGTAAATATGTAACCAAATGTGTGGTGGGATTAAGATATTTGTTGAAGTCGTTTGTGATGTATGTATAGTTTGAAAGTAGCATAATACTTATTGATTTCATTGATTAGTTCCGTGCTATTATTGAAAGGGAGGAATGTTAAATGATGAATTAATGATAAATGGCCCTAGTGGCATGTTATATGTGATGCTGATGTGGGTTATTTTCATGTTGTAAATTAAAATAGTGAGATACTTATTAGGCCTTGTGTCAAATTGTGATGGATGTTGATGTTTGGTGCATTGATATCATGAAATGGTTTATAGGAGTAGGCTATGATGTTAGAATTAATATTACTTTTGTGCTATGATTCGCTTCCCATGCATTGATTATATTTCATGACATCATATGCATTTCTAGCACTAAGGTTTGCTAATGAGGCTATCACGTTATAGTGCTATGGTTCACTCTGCAGTCTGTAGCATGTTGCTTTTGAGGCTACCACTTATAGTGCCATGATTCACTAGTAGTCCTCGGGTATCACCGCTTATAGTGTTATGGTTCACTGAGTGGGTTATCTTGGTACTTGCTCTGTAATATTAAGACAGGTCTCCATTCATTGTTTTTATGCACAAACTAAAGAAAAGATTTCAAAGACCATGACATGCATATATTGCATTGGTGAGTAGCGATAACTATATGTAGTTAATGGATGCTTGGATGAAATTTACAGAGATGCATGATTGGACCTTAAAAGCCTTAGTGCTTATATCATTGACGATGGATGTGTTTGAATTTGTGTAGATATCATGTTTATTGTATTTAGTGCTGTGGTGTTTTGATGTTTATTTAGCGATGAGGAAAGGAAAACAATTATTTTGTGTATTGAATTGTTATTTATTATTGGATTAGTACTCACCCCTTTAAACTGTGGGCGTTTCAGTAAATATCAGGGGGTTATTTGAAGATCCAGAGGCGGGAATGCATTGCTCAGCCATAGTGGATGTAAGTTGTAGATATACAAGTATATAGTTGTGTATAGTATAGTGTGTGTATATATATATATTGATGGATGTTTTGCGTGTTATGGATGGATTATGATTTTAGTATATGTTCTTTGATAATATAGACCATTGGCTTGAATCATATTTGGCTGAATGTTGGTTGTAATCGGTACCACGAATTATGCCTTTGATGAATTGGGTGTTGAGATACACATAAATATATATATTGAGATCAACGAAATCTGAATCATATAAGCAGGTTGGTGTATATAATTGGAATGATGTTGTATGTAAATGTTACTAGGATTTAGGATGTCGATGTTAAGAGATATAAATTGATGATGACATTGGCATGGAGCCATCTATGATAAAATGTTACTACATGATATAGGTGTATAGTTATGATTGGACATATTTTGCATTGTGAGTAGACGCTTATGGATTGTTATGAACTTAGAGAAGAGATCATGTTAGAGTACACTGTGATAAGTTGTAATTCATGAGAAATTGGCATTGAGCCTTAACTTCATATATATATATATATATATATATATATATATATATGTATGACTAAACTTCATAGCCATGGACAGGTCTTGCATTTTGATTGGATTTGCTTAAATCATTAATGGCCTTCGCATAATAACTTATGATGTTGTTGATTGGGCAAGGAGCCATATAAGTATCACTGTTGTGTATCTATGCATGACATGGACATGTTGTGTAATTGTTGAAATTGTATAAAAATATAATACATTTGTTGAATTATGAGATAGGTAGAATGTGAACCTTAATGCATAAGTAGTTAATGATAAATGTTTAGTTCAAATCCCATGGGTAGGCATGATGTAATTGGTCCATATGGTTGTGCTTATAATTGATTGACAACAAATGTGATATCTCTCAGCTATAGGGCATATTAGAGGAACTTAAGGTGTCGGATCCTGCGTTTGTGGAAATTAAATTCCTTAATTCACCTTAATAGGTTTGGATATGTATTATTAGTTTGTGTACAGATCTATTTAGAAAGTTGTATTGCATTGGACCAAGTTGGTACCTAATGTTGCGCATATAGTGACCAAAACATGTAGTATTGCATATCTTGCTCATACCTTGGAATTTTGGCGAACGAACTTTGCCAATAGATCCAAAATGTTGAAAACATGGAATTTGTAAAATTTTACTAAAATTGGACTTGAAACGAGTGAATTAAGACCCCTAGAAGTTGGCAAATTATGCGCAGGAACCATTTTGCAATTTCTAAAACTGTAGCATCTGTCTTGAGCGTACATACACCAGACTTTGTGACTTCTCCTCCATGCGTGCGCGTACCAACACCCATAGCAGTGTTCCATCGCGGGTTTGGTTGGTCCTTAGATGTCTCTTACACTTGAGTGTCTCATTGATTGGGTGTAACGCTGGGGTGTTGGTGCCTCGTTGTACATCTTAAAAATCTTGGCCTACTCCCTCTTGTCCCTGGGTGTGCCAACGCCTATACAACCTTTCCCTACGCCCAAATCACGTGGAATATGTTATGACATGACCATTGTTCCCTTGGGCACGTGTTTCCATGCTCGGTAAGCGTCCTTACGCCCACAAACTCCCCTGTTTTCGTGTACCTTGACCCTCATCTCCATCATATGGGCTGTGTACGCTAGCTATAGACATACCCATACTGGTCTCCATGCCATGGCCTCTCTGTTTGCGTAACCAAGCCTAGGTAGGTGTTCTACGCCCACTTTGTGTTTCTAGATTGCAGTTATCACTTTCATCTAATAGTGGTCAGGCGTTTGCACGCCACCCTGGGCGTCTATACGCCCAGGCCTTGTCCCCAACCTCTGATTTTGTATCCTTGGGTCAAATATTGTATTTTGCTTTAAAAAATTAATTTATATACGTCCTAACTATGTGTGAAGAAGATTTGGATGTAAACCCAGTTTCTGTCTTCTCACTACAAAATTCCTCGTGTTGTGTTGATATGTGATTACCTTTCGAAATTTAATAACTATGTATTCTATTTTGTAACTGGGAAAGGTTGAACATATAGTTATTACGAGCAAGTAAAAGGGGATCAAGTTATGAAAAATCCATTCATAAAATTGTAAATTTTCTGGGCAACAGATATAATTTTTATTAACTAACGAGATTAATATTAAAATCAAGTTGGAGCCTGACAAAATAGGTCATGCCATAGGCTTTTTAAAAAACCTTTGAAGTCCAATAGGTTGACTTGTTTAATTAGATTAATTATTAATTAGTTATATATAATATATTTATAACATAAAATAATATATATATATATTATATATTTACATTTACATAATATAAATTAATATTACAAAATTACAATTAAAAAAATTAGGAGGAAAGGGAACACAATTTTTTTAGGTTATTCTTGACCTTTTAAAACCTCACTATAAACAGGCTTTTTAAACAAGCTTTTAAATGGCCAGACCTTGAAACAGGTCAGATTAGACCTTAAAAAAAAGCCTATGATAGGCTAATAGATCAGACTCATGCTTTGAAAATTTGATGTAGGTCAGGCTTAGACCTTTCAAAACCTGGCCTAGCTTGGCCCATTTCCATCCCTAACCATAATACACTGTATAAGGAATATCTATGTAAATAATATGATTAAAAAAATTAAACTGTAGTATAATTAAACTCTGAAAAAGTTGTATTTATATAACATATGCTATACATATGTAGTAAACTTCATTTTCCAACATGAGAACATGTGACATCAATCAATGGAGAAAGTTTGAGAAATTTTCCCTAGTACTATCTTTCAATTTCCATATTGATGGCGATCCGGTCTAGATACCGGTCTCCAGACTAAGACGTCATATTGTTTGTTCAGGAAGGTTAACCGGTATCACAGGTCAACATCCGAACTATAAAAATATCATGTTAGGCGTTCTCCCTTCACCGGTTTATCCGCGATAACACCTAGGACATCGGATAACCTGATCCGGTTTCATTATTCTATTATACATAATCGTTCACCTATACTTCGAGAGGATAAGTGGCTTTTCCGCTTCCCATGATTGATACCCTGCACAGCGTAAAGTATCTACATCACCCGTCAAAAGGTACAAAGTATAGTTACAGGAGTGATACACGGAAAAGGTGGATCTTCCCCATTCCTGTGTCAGAATCATACACTGATCATTGAACTACTCTTGATCGTACACTGAGCATTGAACTACTCTGGATGGTACGCTGAACACGACATCAGAGTCTCCTACCTAACGACTCATTTTCCATGCTCAGCTATAAATAGTCGGTTTTCATGCACACACAAGGTTACGTTGTTTTAACTTTCTACACACTATTGCATTGATCAAGTATTCTCTGAGTTCTCATTCACTTCACTTACTTGAGCGTTGGAGAATCTTCGCAGGTGACACCACCTTTCGCCTCCATCAACGCGAAAGCTTGGTGTAAAGGATCTCCAGGACAACAAGACCGGACTCTCCCACTGAGAGGTTGGATTATAATAACGGATACCCACTGTATGGTATACAAGCACTCAAATCTTAAACTTTTGTGGCTGGTTCCCAGTTCGGATCCTTGACCCCAGACCAGACCAGTTCAGATGGTATTAGTAAAAAGTTAAAAATTAAATATAGAAAGGAAATGCTCTAACCAATTTTGATATTTTTGTTTTTTAGTATTTATAGACAGTTTTAAAATACAATTTTAAAGAATTGTTTTTAAAAACAAGATACAAAATTGTTTGATAAATCTATTTTAAAAACTTAAAGGGAAAATTTATTTGATTGTTATTTTTTGTTAATGTTTTTTAACTCAAAAGGGAAAACCCATAAATCTCAATACAAAAATTAGATAAGTCAAAGAAATCAGATAATATAAGCAAAGACACAAGGTTTCAACTATGGTGGAGGCAAAAATAGTGGTAGTGGCGGTAACACAAACAAGGACTTGAAGCCGTGTAGGATGACAATACGAAATAAGAGTGATGGTTGAGGTGAAGAAGGAGGAGATACATGTTGGTGATGACAAAGACAAAGGAAATTATAATGGCGGTAACTTGCGGAAAGGTAGAGGAAGAGAAAAATAAGAGTTATGGTACTTTAGAAGGAAATGAGTGTCAGTGGATATAAGAATAAAGATTTTTAGATTTTATTGGAAAAACCAAAACTTATTCATTACTTTTAGTGGTTTAAACTTTTTATTTAATGGTAAAAGCAAAAATTAAGAACATCCTTCTATTAATGATTATTATTTTTCATCTTTTATTTTTTTCTCTTGAACTTTCACAAACAATTTTAACAAAAAGGTATTTCTAAGGATTTAGTGTTTGTTGTTAGTTCACTTTTATCAAGTAATGACGTGACTAATGGTAATTCTCATCATTAACTTCTCGTGTGTCTTATATTAATTGTCACATCAATTATTATTCTTCATTCTCTTTCTCCTTTATCTATCTCGATGGAACAAAACCCAGGCCACTTATTATTATCTCCTTCTCATTCACCACTTAGACCACCACCATCATCAACCCTAAAGTTATTTGAGCTATTAAACCTACCAAAAAAAATTGTGACATTGCTACACAACTTAATCATTATTATCATCAAACATAACCATTGAAATTGTCTCACCACAACCATTACCATAACCATTAACCCTCAACCCAAACAATATTCACCACCATCTAATAGCAATCATAACCAAGTTCACTAAACACCATCACAAACCACTAAAAAATAAAACCTTGGATCCCCACCATGTTGTCTTCATCAATGTTGCAACAGAATAAATGTGTTGCTTCCATGGTGAACATTTTGTACCTTCCCTCCTAAGGGTGTCCATCGTTCGATTCAGACTGAGCAACATCGCTTAACCGATCTAAAATAACTGAAACCAAAAATTGATCAAACTGAAACCACATTATGTATGGTTTGGATCATAATTCAGATCTATCTTTGAAACCAAACCGAGCTTAACCAAACTACAATCTTCAATATATTACTCCTATATTTATATTATCCTATTAAATTACATAAATGAATTAAACTTAAATGTGAGACTTAAAAGAATCTAAGTACTGATTTGTGATTTTTTATTATGTTGAACTTTTTTATAGTGGTGATTATGTTTTTTGAAGTAATTATTCATGATTTTATTGGGCTGAAATTATATGTCTTATACTTGATGTTTTAAAAAAATATAATTAATATAAAACGAACAAACCAATCTAATCCGACCGTATTTGATCATATGTCATCATATATTCTAACCAAATCACAACTTAATATAATTATTATAAAATAATATTTTATCTAAAAATCAAATCTATCATGATCGCGAACACTCTTACTCCCACTAGTGTGCCACTAATATGAACCACCGTGTTCTTAGATCAAGCATCAAACCTCTTTAGTCATTGTCACTACCTTTCATTATGATCAGCCCTCTCTCTATGCTTCACCACACCTCATTTATCATAGAGTTTTCATGCCGCTCAGAGCACCACCATCCAACTCTGCCAACCCTACGAGATTTGAAGTTCAACATCATCCCATTGGTTCATTCAAGCAAGCCTTCATGGGTTGTTGAACCAAGGCTTCCCACCATCGTTTCTAACCATGTGATCTTTTTTTTGTCTATCAAACTAATTTCCTTGATTTTGACAATCTAGATGTATAAGGGAATGTTTGCCTTTAGGATTGAACTCGATGATAATATTAGTGTAATTGATTGAAATGACTTCTTCTAACTAAAGGAATATTTATATGTTCATAATTAATTATGTTTATAAAGAAACATCTAATTAAGAATATTCATAGAAATAAGGTAGAGGCATGTATTTAAAATATGAGAGAAAAGATAGAAAGGGAAGGGAAAGAAGGAAGAAGAATAACTTATGTAGTAGTTAATATATGATAAGTGGTGTTAATGATAAGGACTACTGTAGCAGAAATGGACTAATGATAAAGACTAAATCTTTGCATATACTTTTTATTAGGGACTAAATACCAATGTTTTTTTGTCAAATGTAAAAATTTTATAAGGACAAAAAACACAATTAAGTATTTCATTTAAGGGACAAACCAAACATAAAAGTATAAAATATTTCGTAATAAATACAAGTGTAATTATATTTATTTTGGTGGTATACATATACACTTATATAATATATAATATATTACATGTTATTCATATTAATTTAAGATTCACATTAAATTCATAATGTTATTGTTTTCATACTTTAAATATAATGCAACTTTATTAAAAAAATATATAAAGTTTGTCGCAAGCCCTCATACTCAACATGGTACCAATCCCCATATAACCCAACCTTCCTTACCACGGGTTGTGTAAGGCTGATCTTCGCATAAACCTTAGCAAAATGTCCTCTACCCAAAGATGTTTGAGAGCTTGGCAAGGGATTCCATGTCCAAATTGGTGACAATAAGAGGTTCTTGTAGTATGACCTGTAAAATCCCTGTTTTTAGAAACAGTTTTACCCTTGTAATTTTTGAAGTATGGAAGTTTTGTAAGTGATAATAAGTAAATAAAGGACTCTACATGTAGTAAAGAATTGATAATCTAATCCTATATCTAACACTAATTTAGTAAACTAATTAGACTTGTACCATCATTCATCGGGTCAATTCCTAGACACTCGATTCATACCGAAAAGAGATCTACAATTGTCTATTTCTACACTTTGGGGATATCCGATTTTAGTATGGATAGTCCCTAATGAACTGTTTTGACAAATCAAACACTTTTCCTGAAGAGCCAAAACTTTAATTCAGACCTCATCAACCTCGTTTCTTGGAAAAACTTATCTAGTTAAATAGGAACCTCTGAATTCAACTAAAATATCTTTCCTGTTTTGGGCATAACTTTTTCATATGAGGTTGAAATTAAGAAATTTTAATCTCGGTTTTGTTGTTATGAAAAACCTGACAAACTCTATTTCTAGCCTCAAACTCTATTTCGTGATCTATCATTACCAAACTTGAAAAACCCGTTATTTAATCTTGTTAAATTCTTAGAAAAATCATACGAGCTCAAAATCAGTTCGTTGTAATTTTTTTGTTCTCGTACTAAATCCCTCTACAATTCTCGTGAAGAACCTGAAAGCTAGTTCTTGCTCGATCATCCCCGAAAAGCGAAAATTTTTAGAGAAATAGTGATTTTCGCAGGAATAGTAACCCCTATAGAAAAACACGAATATCTCTCTCATACAATGTCGAAATGACTTCGTTCTTTTTTTTATGTTTTCGTATCGCAAAATCCTACAATTTTCGTGCTAATTCCCAATAGATTTTGCGTGGCAGAATTATCTTTCAAAAAAGAACTATTACACCAACTCCCATTTTTCTCTGTTTTTGGCGTAACTTTTGCTCTGGGTATCAGATTTTTGCATACCATATATCGCTTCGAAGAGAAAGAGCCGATCTACAACTTTCATGTTGGAAATTTTTTCAAATTCTAACCGCAACTATAAGTAACTTTTTGTTTTCTTTTAAAATTAACTATTCAAAACTGGTACCAATTAAATTTAGACCCGGTGGCCAGATTTTTCTATAAAGATGGCATCACCCCTCTTCAAAAGCTACACCACTCTTTCTCTCCCACTTCATGCAGCCCTTCTCTCTCTCTCTCTCCCTCTCTCTCCTCTATTGACACTAAACCACCTCTGTTCTTCACCAAAATCACGTAAAGTCTAACTACGGAGACAGATCATCGATTGGAGCTACGGTTTGAAAGTTGGATTCTCTCCCTCTCGTCTAGTATCAAAAAAAAAATACGACATGTGAGGTAAGGGGGGTATATTCTCGGGTATTCTGGGGAAATCTGAGTGAAAGGAAAGGGTTAAGGTACCTTGGGTCTTCACCTTTCCAGGACAGATTCGGTTTTGTTGTGAATTAAATGCCTTAATTGTTATATATTTGTTATATATATTTTATGTATATGATTAATTGTCTGTGTTAATTATTATTAATCATGATGATTGAATGATATGATTGGTGTTAAATTGTGAAAAGATATGATCTGTATTGGATTGTGAAAATATTAAGGACCATGGGTGCCTATGTAGATTCCAGTAAGGAAGTTTTGAAAGATAAGATAAACAAGGAAATAAGGATGGATGATCACCATTTATATCATTGTTACTATTATTATGATTAAGATTATAATTATGATTATGAATATTATTATTATTATTATTATTATTATTTACTATTAAGCTTAATGGACGGCTCTGCCGCCTTATTCTCTGCATTTATCTTTCTTTTTATTTCTGTTTATTTATATTATAATGGACGGCCCTGCCGCCTTATTCCATGTATTTATATTTCTTTTTATTTATATTATAATGGACGGCCCTGCCGCCTTATTCCATGTATTTATCTTTCTTTTTATTTCTGTTTATCTATATTATAATGGACGGCTCTGCCGCCTTATTCTTAACATTTTATTTTTATTTAATTTATGTCATTTATTTTATTGAATATATTGGCTAGCTCTGCAGCCTTATTCTCTGCATTTATCTTTCCTTTTATTTTCGCTTATCTATATTATAATAGACGGCTCTGTCGCCTTATTCACTCTATTTATTTTTCCTTTTATTTCATTTTTTTATAACAAAAGATGCCTTATTATTATTATTATTATTCTTGTAACTAATATTATTATTTAAGTTATGAATAATGAAATAAGGAACAAACTACTTATTCTTTAAATGAAGCATTATTTTAGTCAAGATATTACTGATATATTTTCTTGAATAATAATAAATAAAATAATAAAAATAATTTACAACGTCTTAAAAACTGGTGGACCTAACAACATGAATATTACGAGGCTGGAATCACATAGATACCCAGGGATCAAAGTAATGATAAAACTTAAATAATGCACTTTGCATCATGAAAATATTTTTGAAGGAGAAAAATTATCTAGAGCATACACCTGGTACGCTGGAGGACATTCACGTTCGATCTCCATGAAGATCTTGGGAGTACAATTGGAACGGAAACCCAATGACATCAGAGTCGCGCCTGATAGCCGGGTGAGACGATGCAATTCTAGTGTACTTTGACTAAATGACGGAGTGTAACTATGATCGTAGGGATCCAAGTTCCAAAAAAAATATATATATATATCAATGATGAGAACCAACGAGTTCATTTGTACCTTATGAAAATGGGAGCTTGGGCGGACCCTGATCGCTCTAGAATGGAATGGAGAAATTCCAAAGAATGAGATGAAGATGAATTGATTTATTGGGCCCACATGCATCATGAGACTTAATTAAGATAAATCATAATAAACCCTACTCATGCATTTCCATGAAAATGTTTGATTGTTATAGTTATAAATATGTTAATTGCATGAATTATGTGATATTATCTGTTAACTGGATTATGTCCGCACCGGGTAACCTTTAGGGTCTTGGGTTATACTCACCCTTACTGTTGACAATTTTCAGAGGAATTAGGAAATCAAGAACCCGAGTATGAAGAACCGCAATATGCTGAACCCACTGAGAATGATCATTAAAAATAGAATATATGTAGTTGGATATTTATGGATGACTGTATTAATATTTAAGGGTGCCTGCATGCCCCAATCTGTTAAGAGTACAATTACTTACAGTTTGTGAATGACTATGTGATTTATCTACTATTTGCTTCCACTGATCTGCCATTATATCATTTAAAAAAAATATTTCACTTTTTCTAAAAACTGTTAACACTCTTAGTTAAATAGGATGATCCTATAGAAGGGTTTGTCTTATCTAACCGAGGGTGTTACATTGGTGGTATCAGAGCATAGTCGATTCATTAAGCTTGGGAAGTGGACCATTAGGTTTCCACGTACTCTGATAGAAATATTGAACAATCCATAAGACACCTAAGACTGAATTTTTTATGTGGAAGTCTCCACATAACTTATACCCTGAACATTTTTGTTGATATTCTTACAGCAAATTCCTAATGGCTCGCCGAAACAATGATCATGTCATGGAGGAACTTCTTACCCGAATTGTGGAGGTAATAGAACGACAGGAGTTACCTCATGCTTCTACTAGGCAGAGCCAAGGATTAGCTGATTTTCAGAGGAACAATCCTACGCAGTTCAAGGGAGGCTTCGATCCAGAAGGAGCACAATTATGGATCGAACACCTTGAAAAGATCTTTGCCGCTATGCGATGTTCTGATGAGGATTGTGTAACATTTGTTGTCTTCATGCTGGTTGGAGAAGCAGAACACTGGTGGACTCATGCTAGAATCAGATTAACAACTGATGGACATGTCGTTACTTGGGGACGATTCAAGACAGAGTTTCTCGCCAAATACTTCCCCGAAGACATAAGGAGGCAGAAGGAGCAGGAATTCTTTAATCTGAAATAAGGCAATATGACAGTTGGGGAATATGCTGCTAAGTTTGATGAATTGGCCAAATGTTGCCCTTAGTACACCCACATGGGGGAAGTGTCAAGATGCGCAAAATTTAAAGCAGGGTTGCGACAGGAAATTCGCCAAGCTATATGTTGTCAACAGATCACGCAATTCTCTAATTTGGTTGACCGATGCCGCATCTTTGAAAATACCTCTAATCTTCGACGACCTAGAACATCTAATCATGGGCCAGAACGACGTATGCCAGACAGACCACAAAGGAGGGATTTTCGAGCAGATCGACCCTACTCTCGACCACCTTATTCAGCCAACCAAAATTCTTCAAGGGATCAGGGGAACCAAAGAGGTAAAGTATGCATAATTTGTGGACGGATTGGACATCGTGATGCTGACTGTTGGTACAGAAATAATAACAACCAACAACAAGTGACTCAAAAGCAGGCAGTACGACCTACGGGTCAAGGAAGTGGAGGATCTGCTACAAACACCTCTACAAATAATGCCCCAAGGATGCAGAATGTTCACCACGGCAATAATTCCAATCAGAACAATAATCCTAGAAGGCCTGGGAATGGCTCGACAGGAAGACAAGGAGGAAATGCCAGAGTTTTTACTATGAATGGTGCGGAAATATCACAAGGGAACGACCTTGTGCAAGGTACATGTTTTATAGGAAGCACTCTATTGAATGTATTATATGATTCAGGAGCCACTCACTCTTTCATATCTGAGAATTATGTAAAATATTTAAAGCTTCCTATAACCTCTCTGCCCAATCAGATGATTGTCACAACTGCTGCCAATAAGCCCATTTGCCCTTCTTACATGTGTTCGAAATGCCCACTCAACATCGAAGGGAAAGCTTATCAAGTAGATCTGATATGTTTGGCTTTGATTGATCTAGATATTGTTCTAGGAATGAATTGGCTTGCTGCCAACCATATTCTGATTGACTGTCATAATAGATCCATTTCTCTCGGGTCTACTACATCACACTGTGATCAAGACATTGATTCTTGTCCTGTTGACTCAGAAAAGGTAATTCCAGCAAAGGAAGTCCAACTATACATGATCTTTACTAAAACTGAAAGTAAGGCCACTCCTCAAATTGATCAAATTCCTGTTGTTCAAGAATTCCCAGAAGTTTTTCCTGATGATATACGTGAGCTACCTCCAGAACGAGAAATTAAGTTAAGTATTGATATTATACCGGGCGCGGGACCGATCTCTATTGCTCCTTACCGAATGTCACATAAGGAACTCAGTGAACTTAAGGAGCAAATAGAAGAACTTTTAGAAAAAGGAATGATCAGACCCAGTGTCTCACCTTGGGGAGCACCAGTTCTTCTAGTCAAAAAGAAGGATGGTAGTATGCGGTTATGTGTTGACTATCGTCAGTTGAATAAAGCTACGATCAAGAACCGATACCCTCTTCCAAGGATTGATGATTTAATGGACCAATTACGAGGAGCCACTATCTTCTCAAAGATTGATCTGCGATCAGGCTATCATCAAATCAGGGTGAAGAAAGATGATGTACCCAAAACAGCATTCAGGACACGCTATGGGCACTATGAATATCTTGTTATGCCCTTTGGAGTTACCAATGCACCTGCAGTCTTCATGGGATACATGAATCGGATCTTCCATGAGTACTTGGACAAATTCGTAGTAGTATTCATTGACGACATTCTCGTCTACTCCAAGAGCCATGAGGAACGTGAGGAACATCTCCGAATTGTTCTAAATACTTTGCGTGTAAGATAATTGTACGCCAAGTTTTCAAAATGTGAATTCTGGTTGACTGAAGTGAAATTTTTGGGACATGTCATCTCTAAAGAGGGAATTGCTGTAGATCCTACAAAGGTAGAAGCCGTACTAAATTGGGAACAGCCCAAGAATGTGACAGAAATTCGCAGTTTCCTTGGACTTGCTGGATACTATCGTCGATTCATCGAGAATTTCTCTCGAATTGCAGCACCTTTAACTAGGCTGACTCGTAAAGATCAACCATTTGAATGGACAGACAAATGTGAAAGCAGTTTTACGGAGTTACGCCAATGACTCACTAGTGCACCAGTCTTGATTTTGTCAGATCCTACCAAGCCATGAGGTATATTATGATGCGTCAAGACAAGGACTGGGATGTGTTCTAATGCAAGAAAGAAAGGTTGTTGCTTATGCCTCACGACAGCTAAGATCACATGAAGTTAATTATCCCACACATGATTTGGAATTAGCTGCAGTTATGTTTGCCTTGAAAATATGGAGGCACTATTTATATGGCACATATTTTGAAGTCTTCAGTGACCATAAGAGCTTGAAGTATCTGTTCGACCAGAAAGAGTTGAATATGCGACAACGTAGGTGGATGGAATTCATCAAAGATTATGATTTCGAGCTCCGATATCATCCTGGGAAGGCAAATGTTGTGGCTAATGCACTCAGCAGAAAGGCTTTACGCCTATCATATATGATGACAAAGGAGTTGGAATTGATTGAACAGTTTCGCGATCTGGATCTGGCAGTAACACCTAAAAGGGGAAGCCTTATGGTTGGAATGTTAAGAATTTCCAATGATTTCCTAGAACAAGTCAAAGAAGCTTAAGCTAATGACCAGGAACTACAAGGCTTAGCAGAAAAGACAAGAGAAGAAGGCTCGAAATTTAGCAAAGATGAACATGAGGTGATCAGGTATCAACAGAGACTCTGTATTCCAGTCAACACAGATCTTAAAAGATCCATCCTGGATGAAGCACACAAAAGTAAATACAGTATCCACCCAGGATCGACCAAAATGTATCAGGACTTGAAGAAATTATTCTGGTGGCAAGGAATGAAAAAGGATATCGCTGAGCATGTGACAGCTTGTCTGATGTGTCAGAAGGTAAAGGCAGAACAACAACGACCAAGTGGAACCCTTCGTCCTTTGGATATTTCAGAATGGAAATGGGATGAGATTGCTATGGACTTCGTTACTGGATTTCCCAGAACATCAGCTGGATATGATGCCATTTGGGTAATCGTGGATCGATTAACAAAGACCGCTCACTTCATTCCTGTCAATATGAAGTATTCCCTAGAGAAACTCACTCAGATCTATATCAAGGAAATCGTACGATTACATGGAACACCCACTGCAATTGTGTCTGACCGAGATCCTCATTTCACATCACAATTTTGGAAGAGCCTGCAACAAGCTCTTGGAACTCGTCTGAAGTTAAGTTCCGCATATCACCCATAGACAGACGGACAATCGGAAAGGACGATCAAAACTCTTGAAGATTTGTTACGTCTTTGTGTCTTAGAACATGGGGGAAGTTGGCAAGAATATCTCCCACTTATTGAGTTCACTTACAACAACAGCTATCATGCTAGCATCGGAATGGCCCCTTATGAGGCTTTATATAGAAGGAAATGTCGTACACCTTTGTGTTGGTATAAGACGGGTGAGAAGACGATAATTGGACCAGAGATTGTTCAGAAGACTACAGAACAAGTCCAAAGGATTCAAATGGCAATGAAGGCTTCGCAAGATAGACAAAACAGTTACTACGATAAACGTCGGAAGCCATTGGAGTTTGAGGAGGGAGATCATGTTTTTCTCAAAGTTACCCCTACCATTGGAGTAGGAAGAGCTTTGAAGGCCAAGAAGTTAAGCCCCAGATACGTAGGACCCTATCAGATTCTGCAAAAGATAGGAACTCATGCCTACCGTATTGCTCTGCCACCCGAGCTAACAAACCTTCACAATGTCTTTCATGTCTCCCAGCTCCGTAAATATGTGCCAAGCCCTGATCATGTCCTGAGACCTGATCAGTTTATTCTTAAGGAAAATCTCACCTATGAAGTATCGCCAGTGAAGATTGTTAACCGATGTCTCAAACAGTTAAGAGGCAAGGAAATCCCTTTGGTCAAGGTAGTTTGGAGTCAGACAGATGATGGGGATGCTACTTGGGAAATTGAGGAGAAAATGAGAGAATTGTACCCTCAATTGTTTTAACTTTGAATTTCGGGACGAAATTCCTAAAAGGGGAGGAGAATGTAAAATCCCTGTTTTTAGAAACAGTTTTACCCTTGTAATTTTTGAAGTATGGAAGTTTTGTAAGTGATAATAAGTAAATAAAGGACTCTACATGTAGTCAAGAATTGATAATCTAATCCTATATCTAACACTAATTTAGTAAACTAATTAGACTTGTACCATCATTCATCGGGTCAATTCCTAGACACTCGATTCATACCGAAAAGAGATCCACAATTGTCTATTTCTACACTTTGGGGATATCCGATTTTAGTATGGACAGTCCCTAATGAACTGTTTTGACAAATCAAACACTTTTCCTGAAGAGCCAAAACTTTAATTCAGACCTCATCAACCTCGTTTCTTGGAAAAACTTATCTAGTTAAATAGGAACCTCTGAATTCAACTAAAATATCTTTCCTCTTTTGGGCATAACTTTTTCATATGAGGTCGAAATTAAGAAATTTTAATCTCGGTTTCGTTGTTATGAAAAACTTGACAAACTCTATTTCTAGCCTCAAACTCTATTTCGTGATCTATCATTACCAAACTTGAAAAACCCGTTATTTCATCTTGTTAAATTCTTAGAAAAATCATACGAGCTCAGAATCAGTTCATTGTAATTTTTTTGTTCTCGTACTAAATCCCTCTACAATTCTCGTGAAGAACCTGAAAGCTAGTTCTTGCTCGATCATCCCCGAAAAGCGAAAATTTTTAGAGAAATAGTGATTTTCGTAGGAATAGTAACCCCTATAGAAAAACGTGAATATCTCTCTCATACGATGTCGAAATGACTTCGTTCTTTTTTTTATGGTTTCGTATCGAAAAATCCTACAATTTTCGTGAAGAAATAAAAAGCTAATTCCCAACAGATTTTGCGCGGCAGAATTATCTTTCAAAAAAGAACTATTACACCAACTCCCATTTTTCTCTATTTTTGGCGTAACTTTTGCTCCGGGTGTCAGATTTTTGCATACCATATATCGCTTCGAAGAGAAAGAGCCGATCTACAACTTTCATGTTGGAAATTTTTTTCAAATTCTAACCGCAACTATAAGTAACTTTTTGTTTTCTTTTAAAATTAACTATTCAAAACCGGTACCAATTAAATTTAGACCCGGTGGCCAGATTTTTCTATAAAGATGGCATCACCCCTCTTCAAAAGCTACACCACTCTTTCTCTCCCACTTCATGCAGCCCTTCTCTCTCTCTCTCTCTCTCTCTCTCTCTCTCCCTCTCTCCTCTATTGACACTAAACCACCTCTGTTCTTCACCAAAATCACGTAAAGTCTAACTACGGAGACAGATCATCGATTGGAGCTACGGTTTGAAAGTTGGATTCTCTCCCTCTCGTCTAGTATCAAAAAAAAAAATACGACATCTGAGGTAAGGGGGTATATTCTCGGGTATTCTGGGGAAATCTGAGTGAAAGAAAAGGGTTAAGGTACCTTGAGTCCTCACCTTTCCAGGACAGATTCGGTTTTGTTGTGAATTAAATGCCTTAATTGTTATATATTTGTTATATATATTTTATGTATATGATTAATTGTCTGTGTTAATTATTATTAATCATGATGATTGAATGATATGATTGGTGTTAAATTGTGAAAAGATATGATTTGTATTGGATTGTGAAAATATTAAGGACCATGGGTGCCTACGTAGATTCCAGTAAGGAAGTTTTGAAAGATAAGATAAACAAGGAAATAAGGATGGATGATCACCATTTATATCATTGTTACTATTATTATGATTAAGATTATAATTATGATTATGAATATTATTATTATTATTATTATTATTATTATTATTATTATTATTATTATTATTATTATTTACTATTAAGCTTAATGGACGGCTCTACCGCCTTATTCTCTGCATTTATCTTTCTTTTTATTTCTGTTTATTTATATTATAATGGACGGCCCTGCCGCCTTATTCCATGTATTTATCTTTCTTTTTATTTCTGTTTATTTATATTATAATGGACGGCCCTGCCGCCTTATTCCATGTATTTATCTTTCTTTTTATTTCTGTTTATCTATATTATAATGGATGGCTCTGCCGCCTTATTCTTAACATTTTATTTTTATTTAATTTATGTCATTTATTTTATTGAATATATTGGCTGGCTCTGCAGCCTTATTCTCTGCATTTATCTTTCCTTTTATTTCCGCTTATCTATATTATAATAGACGGCTCTGCCGCCTTATTCACTCTATTTATTTTTCCTTTTATTTCATTTTTTTTATAACAAACGATGCCTTATTATTATTATTATTATTCTTGTAACTAATATTATTATTTAAGTTATGAATAATGAAATAAGGAACAAACTACTTATTCTTTAAATGAAGCATTATTTTAGTCAAGATATAACTGATATATTTTCTTGAATAATAATAAATAAAATAATAAAAATAATTTACAACGTCTTAAAAACTGGTGGACCTAACAACATGAATATTACGAGATTGGAATCACATAGATACCTAGGGATCAAAGTAATGATAAAACTTAAATAATGCACTTTGCATTATGAAAATATTTTTGAAGGAGAAAAATTATCTAGAGCATACACCTGGTACGCTGGAGGACATTCACGTTCGATCTCCATGAAGATCTTGGGAGTACAATTGGAACGGAAACCCAATGGCATCAGAGTCGTGCCTGATAGCCGGGTGAGACGATGCAATTCTAGTGTACTTTGACTAAATGACGTAGTGTAACTATGATCGTAGGGATCCAAGTTCCAAAAAAAAATATATATATCAATGATGAGAACCAACGAGTTCATTTGTACCTTATGAAAATGGGAGCTTGGGCGGACCCTGATCGCTCTAGAATGGAATGGAGAAATTCCAAAGAATGAGATGAAGATGAATTGATTTATTGGGCCCACATGCATCATGAGACTTAATTAAGATAAATCATAATAAACCCTACTCATGCATTTCCATGAAAATGTTTGATTGTTATAGTTATAAATATGTTAATTGCATGAATTATGTGATATTATCTGTTAACTGGATTATGTCCGCACCGGGTAACCTTCAGGGTCTTGGGTTATACTCATCCTTACTGTTGACAATTTTCAGAGGAATTAGGAAATCAAGAACCCGAGTATGAAGAATCGCAATATGCTGAACCCACTGAGAATGATCATAAAAATAGAATATATGTAGTTGGATATTTATGGATGACTGTATTAATATTTAAGGGTGCCTGCGTGCCCCAATCTGTTAAGAGTACAATTACTTACAGTTTGTGAATGACTATGTGATTTATCTACTATTTGCTTCCACTGATCTGCCATTATATCATTTAAAAAAAAAAATATTTCACTTTTTCTAAAAACTGTTAACACTCTTAGTTAAATAGGATGATCCTATAGAAGGGTTTGTCTTATCTAACCGAGGGAGTGGCATAAGGATGACCCTTTTTGTTCCTTGGTTCCGTATGTTCACATAAGTAATATTAAGTTACAGTTGCGATATATTTTTCAAGATGGATGCTTCATGTATGATGAGGCATGTGATGATTTGGGGTTCTTCTTTGGGAGAAGAATACCCTTGTAAATTGGTGTATAAATAGTTGAATACAAGAAGTGGTCAAATAGATAATTAGGTGGATGTTGGTTAGATTTGGAAGCTTCATTTTCCAGATAATTTAAGGTTTTTCTGGTGGAGTGCGGTGATGTGAATTTTTCCCTCGAATGACCTCGGGTTTTAGAGATATTTATGTTTGAACGAATACTTATCATAGGTGTAGGGTAACAAAAACTTTGTTACATTGTTTAAGGGATTATGGGAAAGTCATTAGAATTTGGGGAGTCTAGTGGGCCTACATGATTTTTGTCCTTTTTTCCTAGTTAGATCATTCAAATTGAATTTTGCCCTTAAAAATGTTTAATTATGACCATTTCTTTTGCTCAGTGGTGTAGAAGATTTGGAAGATAAGGAATAAGGAGATTTTTGTAACACCCTTGGTTAACTAGGACGATTCTCATACTAGGATGTCCTAATTAACTAAGGTGTTACTTATGTTGTACAAGTAGAAGAGATTTTTTTGTGTGCATTGGGTATCGTAAAAAGTATTTCCAAGCGGTAGCATGGTTTAATCCATCAAATATTACATACTCTAAAAGAAAACAGGGCACACGGACTCTCAAAAAACTACTAATTAACGTAACTCAGATAGATACTCTTCTATGTTACCTTCTTACTAAGTAAGTTAGGCGTGCACACTACATCTCTACGGAACTACATGTAGCAACTCCTTTTCTTCACAGCTCAGACCCTTGTCTACGTTCCCTATGATTTATTCTCAGAAGAATATGAATAAAACATATAAAAACTAGAGGAGTGAGTACAGTACTTCCAACCTATGGATATTCATGCATTTGGAGAGCTAAACCTAATACATACTTAATACAATTATCAAGCATTTATCATTGCATAGTCAACTCAGTTATTCATTTCAGACCATTATCATTCACAACAGGTTAGTTTATAGGCTGTTATGCATGAGTTAGAAGTTTTATGCTTTCCCTTTTACTTAGTATTTCATGATGCTGATGAGGCCCATAAATTATATCTCTTTCAATTACCTTATCACAGTAGGCCTACTAGGTGATGTAATTATGTACTTAGAGTGACCAGAGTACACCAGTTTCTCCCCACCACACTCTACGAGGTACAGACACCAACGACCTAATACATAAAGGATCCACGCCACACTTTGTTGACCTTACTAGTACTGGCTCTTCATGACCTTAGTAACACTTGCTTGAGTTAAAGTACAATGGGCTTACAACGGACTACCCGACACTAGGTGCTACGTTGGGTCCCCTAGCCGCCCGACCCATTCGCACTCCCATGACCCTGCTTACATTGTGGATCGCAGTGAACATCTTCTCCAACGGTACCCCCTTGTTGTAGGCTCTAGTACTAGGGCCCAGTCATATGCCATGAATGTAGAATGCAATGTTTTATTTTTCTTTTTACTTAGCTTAGTATCTGGTGGGGTTCTTGACTTAGCATCCCTTTGTCTTTAGTACGTAAGGCAAGATATACTATTCTAATTTAGAAGACTATATTAACTCTATATCTATAACTCGTAAAACTTTCCCCTTTTATAGGCTTATGAAAAATAATACGTTATAACGTTCAAAATCATTTTGTATCTTATGAAAATAATCTGCCTAGTATAGATACTCAGAAGAACATATAATATAGTTTAATTAAAAATGGTTTTTCCCTTCATTACTAAATTAGGTGTAAGAAGTAAAGAAAAATATGACGTTATAAGTTCAAACATATTGAATATCTTATGAAAGTAGTCTTTACCTAGTATAAGTACTTGTACATACATAAAATATGATTTGGTAAAAATTTGGTTTTTCCTTTCATTATTAAATAAAACATGAGAAGTAAAGGAAAACATGATGTTATAAAACTTAAACTATTGAGATAAGTTGATCTTGTGAATATATAAATACATAAAATGTTGTTTTATTAAAACAAATCTGAAAGTTGTTATATGGGTTTTAAACTGACATACTCAAAATTATATTTCTAAAAATAAATTTAGTTTCAAAATATGAATATCGGAAAGTACTTGAAATTTTAGAAAGTATGTTATTGAATTATTACTATTTATTTCATGTATTCTCACCGACGACCGGAAACGTGGTCTCATCACATTTTCCATAGCGGACTTGGTTTCCTTCGATGTGTAATTAAGAGACCTTCAAAATGATTTCTCATTCCTTTCAAACTAGTTCTAAAATACCACTCAGTGATTTCTTAAAAACTTTATTCAAAAGAGTTAAATGTTAGATGACCATATTTGTCAAAAACTTGTCGTCGTCCATATTTTCTCTTAAAAGCTTCGATTTTACCGATTCAAAAGTCTAACTTATATATTTTCAAAACTTTACTTATTTTTAGTATTAAAAGTTTAGAATTAGGTCTGAATTAAAACTTCTTTATTTTCTTAGTTTTGTTGAATTTTTAGCGATAAAGCGTCTTTCCGAACATTCCTAAGGACAAAGTCGTCGATCTCATGTTTCTCACCAATTTTTGCCAACTCGTATGGAACTCAACTTCCTCCACGTCATCATGTAACATCCTATTTTCAACACAAATAGAAAATAGATATTAATATATCTTTCATGAGAAATACTTACTATAAGTTACTTTATTATTATCATTTTTTATGAAATTTTTGTATTTATATTTAATTATTTATTTTTTAAAATAATAATAATAATAACAATAATAATAATAATATTTATGAATGAGAAGTTTAAAATGAATTAATTAGTATGCATTGATTAATGAAATTATATTAAGAATTTTAAATATATTTATTAATCACAACTTTTATTTTATGTTTTTATATTTATATTTTTACATATTTGTGTTTTAACTCTTATTAGAATTTTAAAATAAAATTTTGAAGGAATTAGACTATGGTTCTTTAGAACTTTTTGATCTCATAATATTTATGATTTTCTGGAATTTTTTGAAAATTTTGAAATATTTTAATAAAATAATATATTTTAAATAATTTTAAATTCATATAAAGTTACTTAAAATTAAAAATATTTACAAGAAAGTGAATTTAAATTATAAGAAAATTTTTTAAAATCCATTTCAAGTAGACTTATCTAAAAATTATCGGTTTGAATAAAATCTTGATTTTTACCAATTGTAAAAAAATTGAAAACATATGAATAAATTTTTATTAACAGAAAATTTGATATTTTTAAAATTTAAACTTTATATTACTTATCATAAAATTAGTGAAAACTAATATAATATCGCTAAATTTGTAAAAGAACTGATTTTGAATATTTAAAATATACTGAGTGAAAGGTTACTATTTGGCTTAATAATTCAGCCGACATTTACTATGCAAAACATTGTGCATGTACGAAATTTTCAAAAGGTGCACAGTAACCAGGATTGAATTTTCACAGTATTTTTATATTAAAATAATAGAATACATAGTAATTTTCCTTCCTATAAATACCGAAGGAATTATTTTTTAGAATTCACAATTTTAGATGAAGTTTTCTTAATATAGTAGTGCTAGTGAGATAGTGGTGGAAGTAAGAGAGAGAAATAAATTTTTTTGGAAGAAGGTTCTGCTAAAATCCTAAGGTAAGAATACATCTCTTTTATATTTTTTAGGGTTATTTTCATCTCGTTTTTAGAAATCTATTATTATACTGGAAATAATATTACTTTAAGTTACTATTCTAAATAGTAAAATACTATTTCAATAGTAAATTATTATTTAAATAGTAAATTACTATTTACTGTTACTATTTACTTTTATTATTCACATTTTACTATTTACTATTACTATTCACAATTTACTATTTATTGTTACTATTCGCGATTTACTATTTACCATTACTATTCATGTTTTACTATTTATTGTTACTATTCACGATTTACTATTCATGATTTACTATTTACTATCCACTATTCACTATTCAAAATTTACCATTTATGCTTTAAGTAGTAATCTTAATTTTCGTCTTGTAACTATTTAACTTAAAATTTATATAAATTTTAAATTGTGTATCTTGTGTAACTTGATCTAAAATACCTATGCAAAGACCTGGATAACCTATGCGAATTGGACTAAACCTATGCAAGGACTTGGACTATTATGACCTGTATGGACTGAACTATACCTATGCGAAGACTAGATTATACATATATGGACTTATATAGACCTGTCCGAGGAATGGACTATAAGGACTCAAAATCAACTCTACTAATTTAAATAACCATTAAAATTTGAATTATATTTATGAGTGATATTTAGTTAATTTGATTTGATTATAATTAACTATATTTGATTTTGATTAATGATATTATGATTTATAATATTAGAATGTGATTGATGATATGTAATTATAATTGATAATATTTCTGATTGATGACATTACAATACTTGATTGTGGTTGATGAATGATTAGTGACCTTGTTGTATGAAGTTTGAGCATATAGCAAACATGACGGAAAGTTAAAACTCAGTAAGAATTTTCTTACCTTACTCTTTAAATTTTTATTTTAAAAGAAAGTATTTTATCATTTTTTTAGTCTTTTATTTCTTCTTAGAAATAATTTTCATTAACTTTATTTTTAATCTCTAGAATATAATATAGTATTAGAAAGAAGCTATTTTATGAAAATCAGAAGTTGAGATAATTAATACTTGAATTAAAGAAAATTTTTATAGTTTTAAGTATTCTTAGTTAATGATTTTAAAAATTATTTTTTTTTAGAAATCAGAAATTTAAATTGGTTTTTCCCAATGAAATAACTAAAGGATATTTTGTTATAGTCAAGATTTCTAAACTCAATTTAGTTAAAATTTAAATTGGGAAAGATTATGTAAATATGTAAAGTTTTTAAGAGAAAGTTTTGAGATATTTAAGGCTTGGAAACTCAATTTTGGTGAGATCTGAATTCGAAGACTATACTAAATTTATTTCTGTATAACAGAAGTTCAAAGAAGAACTTATGGGAATGTACAGTTTATTGAGATAATTTTGTGAACCTTTATGGTATTTAATAATTGAGATTATAAAAGTGTTAACCAACTAAATATGTGAGTAGTTCATGCATCATGAATCATTAAAGAGAAATGGGATGTGATATTGCCTGGGGACGGATTATAGAAACCGAGGATACATTAGAGGAGACTTAATTGCGAGCCTTGGGATGAGAGGGTGTGAAAGGGTGCTTCAGGTGACCTGGGGTTACTCCCTAGTGTCGGTACTTTCATAATAAAAACTTTCTCAGTCTGACTAGTCTCTAAGTGTTTCCACGCCAGTTGAGCTGTTCATATGCTATGAAGGCATTTATGTTATTATCCAGAATTATAGAACAGTGTAAACTCCTGGTTGGCCCAGTGCAAACTAAAACTTTAAGGGCCCACATGCATAAACTGAATGAGATAGTATTAAAAGTATTACATGTCATACATGTGATTGTGATATTCTGTGTGAATGGTTGTGAATGAAAGTATGATTGTTATGTGTATAAAAACCCTACAATTATAATTAATTGTGTATAAGATTATGAATGATATTATTTTATTAGATTGTAAAAACCCTTATGCTTATGTCTTATCTATAAAGTATTATATTCTGTTTCTCACTCCTTCTTGTTTGAATTTTGTGTCCAAAATATATGTTATGTGATATGTAGCTAGCAGTTCAAGATGGAAGGATATGTAATTACAAGAGGGTAAAGTGGTCTCATCATCAATCAGATAGGTGAAGAGATATGACAAGAGTAGGATTCCAAAACTCGATGGTTCAAGGATTAGGAAATGATTGGTCACATTTGTAGTAGAGGTATAATTTAGTTTTACCTTACCTTATTACAATATCAAGTTAGATAATTGTAACAAGGTAAAGGTTAAACTTTGATAAACTTTCTCATTCGGATATAATACTGTAATGATTTATCACTTATGATTTCTATAAATTGTTTTATCACTATGGACAAATATTTAAAGACAATGTTTTTTTTTACTTTCAATATTCAAAGGAAATCAGATATATATATATATACGTCCTTGTATACGCGAGGTAAAGAGTGATAAATATGTATATCTTTCTAAAAGTTTTTTATATATATCTCGTGTATATAAGGGGGTGTTACACATCACACATACTAGTAATTAAATCACATTATTATTACTATACTGCCATTTCTCCCATTTTTCCTCAATAAGATAGAATATTCGCATTACGTCGAGAACCTGCACTGACACTTTCCCATTTTCTTACTTTTTCATTATTCACAAAATTAGGCAATTAAAATTCATACCAAACCAGTAGCACAGCACATACTATATGATAAGCAAAGTATCAAAATTTCATCAATTAATTTAAAGCAGCAAATTCATGTAATCAAGACAATTTCTACCGCAATCTCATGCAAAACACATTACTTTCTAAACATCTACCCAAGAAGCATCTAGAGCAGAATTTTAAACATGCTAAATACTCCATATTTTTCAAGATTCACAAATCAAGAACATGCATCATATCAAGAACTTAAACGTGACATGCAAGATTAAAGACAACATTTTTACTACACATTTTTTCACATACAATCACAAATAACAAATATGCAATCAATTTCAGCAATCCTACTTAGTTAAAATAATATTTCTAACGCATGCAACCTAGCCAGAAATGCATACGACCAATTTTTCTTTTGGTGCCTAAAACTGAAACTTTTACGAAATTTTCCATTCGAATTCAAGAAAGAAAATTTATATTTTAGGCACTAAGACCGGTAGAGATCTTAGGGTGATCTCTACCACCCAACACATGCAAATAACCTTAGAGAAAAATGGAAAAAACTTTTCTTACCTTGTGGTCTTGAACGTCCAAAGCGACGACGAATGGTTCCTTTTTGTAACTCCCCTCCTTGGCATCTTTGTCTCCTCTTTGGATAAACATGCAAGGGGCCTCCGAGGTAGTGTTTGACAACTAAACAAGATGCTAGACAATGATGGAAATGATGAAGAAACTCAAGGTTTCAAGGAGATTTGATGGTGACGGCATAGGGTTCTTGGTACGGTAGTTAAGGGTGGTGCATGTGGACATGAGAAGGTGGTTTATGGTGGCTAAATGATGCTAAGTTTGGTGCTAGAAAATGATATTTTCTCTTTTCTAGAAGAAGATACAAAGAAAATAGAAGGAGATGGGTTTGGAGCTCACGACCAAGGCTTGAGAACTTGGCAAGATAATGGCTTTTTTAGAGAAGAAAATGAAGAGAAATTGAAGTAATTTTGCTAAGCGGTGTGCCTTCTCTCTCTCGGCCAGACTTAGGAAAAATAAGGAAATAGTTTCTCTTAGAAGAATTTAGGGAGAAGAGATTAAATGAGTGAATTTTGCTATGTTAAATGGCTCATCACTCACGAAAGTTTTTGGGAGAAATGAGATAGGACTTTAGGCTTCTCTTATATAGGAAAGAAATGCTGAAAAATGGAAGTAAAATTCTGATGGTAAAATGGCTTAGTGTTACAACAATATGACAAGAGAAATTTGCAAAGTCTTGGCTAAAATTTGGAGTAAAAATCTGATGGCAATGGCTTGGTTTTCACAATAATGTGGCAAGAGATAATGGTACATGTGTAACCATCACACTTTTCATGGTAAATTAAGTGGAGTTTAGGTGCTTACTTTCTGGCCAAATAATCAGCATAAAGGTGTTAACGTGGCAATTAATGGAAAGCTCATTTTCTTATTGGAAGATTAAGTGTCAATGCATAGCTTTACATGAGTTTAAAGTGGTAAACAACAATCACCACACGACCATGAAAATAAGTGGCAATGCTAGTGGATTTTCTTTAGAGATTATGCATACTTAGTAGGAGACAAGGTTGCTGAAAGCATGTGAGTGTAGACAAGGAATTATGATTTATGTGACTGTTTCTAGGCAGTTTCATAGGTCATTTTGAGATAAAAATAACTTTGTGTTACAGTGTGAATTCGAGGAAATGATAAAAATTATTCTTTATCCTCTCCTATTTCCAACGAGCTAAAGATCACTCAATTCTAATAACTATAGAATAAATTATGCCTAAAACACTAAAAAATGTTTAGGTGATACATGAATTCATGAACCCATAACTTAGAATAAAAATTGAGAGTTTTATATTTATAATTAGCCATTGAGGTCTTTATAAGAAGAATAGGGAATTTTATTACGAAGATTTCAAGACAAGAATCACTTGATTCTGATTTTAGGAGGTTAAGTTACTTTAGAAACAATGTATGCGTAAAATTTTCTACACTTGGAACAAACAAGATCAAGGAAACAATGTTGGAATTTTGACAAATCTTAGGGAATTAATTAGATAATGGATTTTGATTAATAGGTTTAATCCTATAGTTTTCCCTGTTACCCAGGGTCTTCTACATGAACAATTAGAAGTTAATCTACGTCTTTTGATGTTTTTCGATGACAAATGTTAGAATACAGAATTAAACACAGAATCTATTGATTAATAAATTTAATCAATAACAAGAATGTTGGAAAAATATTTAGATTCAGGAGTGACTCAGGCTTTAGGACTTGGTTCCAACTCAAGCAGAAGTTTGTTGACTTAAAAATAATCATACGTTGAACTTCGCATCATTGGTAGAACTCCTCCTACTTGGTAACAGTTGCGTAATTTCTACACAAACAACTTTTTATAGGGTTATCTTAACCTTAAGGAGTCTCCATTCATCTCTGTCTTACATAAAATCCAAAATATGGAGTCAAGTTGCTCACAAAATTCAAGATACAAGATTCTTCCATACACAGAATCCTAGATACTAGCCCGACTAAGGTCCATATCTCCCACAAAACACTCAATAACATATACACAACACATACTAATAATTCTATGGTCTATTGGGTTCTCCCCAAAAAATTGTAATGTTATATTTCTCAATAGGGATATTTGGTCTAACGTTAAATTTCTGAATTCCTCTACTTTGTTTCAGGACATTTGCTAAGCTTGGCCAAGGAATGTCTTGTTAATGGCTCCTCTACAAATGATTAGTTAGGAAGCTACGCCTGAAGGGATGGTAAAGCTTAATGTTGATGGTAGCATGATTGGGTCTTCTCATTAGATCAGCTGGGGTGGTGTAGTGAAATACTATTTAGGGGAATATGTGTGTGGCCTTTATGGTGCTTTAGGTGAAGGAACTCTTTTACTTGTTGAATTATTTGACATGGTTTGAATATGATTTTGGGAAATGGGTATATAAAGGTCATTTCCCTTATGATTTTAAACTTGTAGTAGATTTGGTTCCCAATAAAGAATTTACATTAGTATGAGGTGGTTGTTGAGACTATTAGAAGACTGAATCGGGAACTTAGATCTTTAGTTTGGAGCATACTCTAAGAGAAAGAAATGGTCTATGGATTTTATGGTCAAATAAGACACTTTGAAAGGGGTTCTTTGCTTTTCTTGATTCTTGCCTTATAGGCCTTGATGTTCACTTGTTTGCTTATAAGATGGAGATTGCCTTTTGTAGGGAGTAATCTCCCATTTTTATGTTTTTTTTTTAAAATTTCAACTACATAAAAAATACAAAGAATGTAGACAAATTAGTAAGAGTAAAAACTAAAAAAAATTAAGAAAATATTACTAATATATATTCTCCTCTAATCTCCTATAATTTCTTATGTACTTGATGTTGTAATTTCTAATTAGAAACTGTAATAATTCTTTTAGAAAAAATGTACTCTTTCCTTTTTTTGAAAAAGAATAAGATATAGTTTTGAAAATTTTAGTAGTTCTTTGTAGGTATAATTTCTATGAAGATTTCATATTTTTTTTCTACCCTTATAAATTTTAAGAAGTAAAAATTGCTTCGGAAAATAAGAATTTAAACCAATAAATTAAAGATGAGAGATATTAATATCTTTACTATTATCGAAAGTATTAATTTAATTTACAGGAGTAAACCTAAAAGGTTATATTATTTTTAAGAAACCAACAAATTTAACTACTACAATTAACTATTTTTATTGATATTGATGATTCGATTAATTTTACCTTTATAGTACTATATACATCCTTGAATATAAACAACAACAACAAAAAATAATTTTGTCCTAAAATACAAGTAAATCTAATTACTCAAAGTTCATTACATGCAAAAGTATCTCTAAAATATCCTTAATTAATACACATTTTAATTTTTTAATGGCGTGATAAATCTACTTAACAAATCCTAATGAAACACATATAATTTTTTAGATGAATTCAAGCACGAATGTATTATTAAATAATATAAATGGATTCACGTGAAAAAAGCAATAGATGGGGTATTAATTAATTAATTATGGCTATTATGATATACTATGGCTATCGTGATATACTAATTCTTTCGGTCTCAAATAAAATAACTACTTCCTTTTTATTTGGTGTAATTTTAGAAAAAAATGTTTCTTTTTACTTATCACTTTAGTAGTTAAAAAAACACTTATGACTCATTTTCCTTTTAAACTCTTACTCTTTAAATAAATGACTATAATAAGGACGTGAAATAAATGGAAGAGAAAAAAAATACAAAACAAAACTAAAAAATTAGATGGTGAAATTATATATTTCAAGACTATTTAATAATTTTTTTAACATGTGTTTTTCAATGTACTAGATAAAAAAAAAATGACAGGGTAAAATACTTTTAGAACTCTCTTTAATAACAATACTTTTTTCACTAACTAGACTCTCTTTAATGATATAATTTATAAAATACTTTTTGTATTAATAGAAAGATAATATAAGTAATTTTTAAAATAAAAAATTATCATTTTAATAATTAATGATGAGAATATTTTAAGAATTCTAACTTACTTTTTAGTAATAAGATTAAATAAGAATAACTAATATTCTTAATAATATTAATTAATTATTTATTGTTTATATTCGATTGGCGGGATTACTCGACAACTATATTATTGACTTTATTTTAACTAAAAAAGAAGATAAAAAAGACAAACCTATGAAGCTACGTGTAGAAGCTATGATGCTTTAATTCTTCAACAACATAAACTGCTGGCTGCACATTTATTAAAAGAAAATAATTAAAGAATTACATGAAAATGATTAGCAACTAGCAAGGGTAAGAGAGAGAAGTTCCATTTTCAGTCTTTCAGTCACTTATTATTTCCAGCAATGAAACTCGTAGCCTTTTCCTCTGTCATCATCGTTGTTATTAATAATAATATTATTATTGATTATTGATTATTGATAAAAGTTTTAATCTTTTGGGTCTCTTTCTCATAACACACCATCCATCTCATCTCAGTTTCAAAATTTCTACCTTTTCCTACTACCCATTTCAATTTTTTCACCAAGCTTGAAGCTTTGCTGCTTTCCAACCACACCCATCTTCTCCTTTTTCATATTGCGTGATTGATTCAGACCTTGGTCGTTCTGTGCATCTTCTCACCCCTCATTGGGTATGTTGATTTAGAATCAGTGAGTGAATCATATGTTCAGCACAACAATGTTCATTTTTCAGAGATACTGTGTTTCTCTGATTGGCTTTTCAAGAGTGAATTATTCTGAAGATGAAACTGTTTTTGAGTTACTGGGGGGTGCTTATGCCACTCTTGTGCTTCTTTCTCTTTTGGATCAGCATGAAAGCAGTTTTTTCACATTTTGCTAAGTTGACCCGTTCATACGAATCTTCAAAGTTCAAACATTTCCTTGTTTTTTCCAACACTGGAAGATAATGTCTGCATGTTTTCCAAAATACTAAATTGTTTTTGTTGATTGGTTTTTATGTTAATTTTGCTCTACATAGGATACCATTGGTATCTAATACTCATACATGTATAAAGGCATTCTAAATGCAAATTGATTGGTAACCGAAAAAAGAAGAAAAAAAAAGCAAATTGAATGTGTTGATCATAGCATCTGAATTGGCAGAGGGGCTGATTGCTCTGATGTGAAACAACCCAAGTTGATTCTTTCTTAAAATTCTGAATCCCTTTACAAACCATTAGTCATCAGCTTCTCTTTTTCTTTTCCATGTGTAGATTGGTTTCTATTCTATATATATTTTTTTCCATTTTTGGTTTTAAAAGCAATTCAGATGAATCTTATGTTTATTTTCTATCAAAGTTTAGGATGTTATGATATGATCTTTAATTTTTATGGTATAGAGTACTGGATTTTCTTTAACTGGTAGCTGATTAAGACGTTTCACTGTAGGGAACAAACTACAAACAAAGGGACATTATCATACAGAAAGAAAGACAAGACCAGGGAAATTTTAATGCAGTGAGACATGGAAGCTGAAATTGAGGACATGAGAGTCTTTTGGTAGACCCTCTGTATGGGAGGCTTACTACACTTTTTTGAATTCAATCAGGGGAGGATGGCCAAGAAAGTCCATGCACATAAGAGACATCATGGTAGTAAGTGTTGTTGTATATCATTTAACAAAAAACCTTCACTCATGCTGATTTTGGTGTGCTGTTATTGATTTTGTTGTTATATTGTGTGTCATGCAGGCCTCGAAGCCCCTCGAAATAGTCTAGATCTGCAAGTAGAAACACCTCAGAACCACTGTTCAGAAGGAGAATTACCGGTAAATTTCTCTTCATATGTCTTGTTAAGGGTCTAAAATACCATCATATGTCCTGCCTCTATGCTCATGTTCTTGGTAGTTGGTAACAATGACCCCTCAAAGTTGTGGGAGAGTAGAGCTCATGTATAAGGCTTAGTCATGTTGTTTTGGTTAAAACTGCATTAACTGCAATTTAGTAAAAACTGGGTCTTTTTATTAAACCTCTGTGAGTTGTGTTAGTCATTCATCTCTTCAGCTAAATATAGCTTTGTGGATTTGATGGATCGACCCTTTATTTAATTGATTGATTGCAAAACATTGATCACAGTTCTGATTATTTATATTACTCTTCTCATGTTTTCATTGTACTTTTTTAATAACATGTGTGAGAGTAAACTCATAATAGTGCCTTTTCAGATCCTATCAAGTCTACAACTGGAAAATTAAGTTTCTTTATTTAGTATCTCACACTAACTGCTTTTCTGTTCTCATTCTTGAATTGAATTATACTCTAATTTGAATTTTCAGTACAATTATCCAGTAGAAGAAGATGGGTCTGCTAATAATTGTTATTCAAATGTGGGTTCAATGAAAAAACTCATCAATGAGGAGCTATCCAAACAACCAAGCACAAGACAGAATGCACCTAGCCTTGTGGCAAGGTTGATGGGGATAGATATGATGCCATTAGACACTAAATCTGTTGTTCCATCAGATAAAAGTGTAAATGAAAACAAGGGGAAGAAGTTTCCTGATAAAGGAAAGAGTCAGAGGGGCTCGGTTAGTTGGGGTTCATCCAACTTTAATTCTTCGAGTCAAATAGAATTTGATTCATTTTATGAAGACATGGATGACGATGATGTTGATGGATGGAACCGAAGTTTTGGAGAACCAAGGCCACGGGAACATCCTCAAGAAGAGGAACTCCGGAAATTCAAGAAAGAGTTTGAAGCATATCAAGCAGCAAGGTTTCTTGAGTGTTCAAAGGTTGCTGAAGTTGGCAGTGTTCCCAGTGGATTGCTTTCTCAAGAGAATCTGAACCAGGAAAAGACAGCATATAGTGATGCAAGTTTGCAGAGAGCAGCAGCAGGGAAACTTGCAGAACTTGACAGCCATTCATTCAGAAGAGAGCTACCAGATAGTTATAGTTCAGAACATCATGGTAATACAATGGAGTCAATCCCAGCTATGCAAAGGAAAACCTTTTCTTCAAGGAGCAGAACACTAAGTAGAGACTTTGAGGAGTCCTTAATGATGAAATCTTGTAACAGATTGGACACATCTTCTCCCCCTCGGATAGTTATCTTGAAGCCCGGTCCTGATAGCATTTGCTACCATGAAGAGAATTGGACCAGTTCATCAAGAACCATACAAGGGAGAAATAGTATAGAGGATTTTCTTGAAGAGGTGAAAGAGCGTTTGAGATGTGAACTGCAAGGCAAAAATGTCAAAAGGGGTTCCGTGGTTCGAGGAAGTGGAATTGAGACACCTTACAATGAAAAACCATCTGATCCTAAACTAATAGCACGTCATATAGTAAAGCAAGTCAGAGACAGTGTGACCAGAGATGCTGATACAAATTTACACCATGCAGAATCAGCAGCATCATACAAAAGTGAAATGAAGTTCAATGGACCAAGCTCCCCAGAATTTATCAGCAGAGATACCAAGAGGTTCTTGTCAGAGAGGCTAAGAAATGTTATGAAAAGTGAAACACATGTTGACATTCCTGATGGGAAAATAAGGACACTTGCATTAGACAATCATAAAATTAGGCTAAAACAAACCGGGGATATTATGAAGTATGCAAGTAACTGGGAAATTTCCAAGGAGGAAACAGAAATACAAACAGGATCTTTCAGGCATGAACCGGATGACAATATATTTATCCACAAGGAGTTGTCCCCTAGGAACCTTGTAAGATCCTTGTCTGCTCCTGTATCACGATCCGGGACATCATTTGGGAAGCTTCTTCTGGAGGATCGCCATATTTTAACTGGTGCTCAAATTCGGAGGAAGCTTGAAGCTGTTGAAACTATGTCTGTTGATGTCAAAAAACGGAGAAAGGATAGATTTAATATTAAGGAAAGAGTCTCCAACTTTAGGTATAGTATTGCTCTAAGGGGGAGGCTTTTCGGAAAAAGGACTCAATCAATGGTAGAATCACATGGCACTGAATATGGTTCTATGGTGAGAGATGTCACAAGTGGACCAACAGTTCTCATGAACTGTGGTGAGAGGCATGTAAGTTCATCATGCACAATTTTACTGTTCTTGGTGATGAGTGACGACCTTTGTTTTCAATTAATTTCAAATATAATTGTTATCTAATCACCAGATTTTGTCATATGCTCTTCAGGAGAACTCCACTGAGGTACCTCCAAGTCCTGCATCTGTGAGCAGCAGTGTTCATGAAGAATTTTTAAAGCGGACTGAATATTTAAGTCCAATATCAACTCCTGATGTGTCTTCAAGAGATGATAATCTTGTGCCTCAGGTTTTCAGAGATATCAGCTCTGGTCTGAATGGTATGATACTACCATATGATTCTAACTTTCATACATTGAGCAATGATATCATAGACTTGCTTCATGAAAAGGATAATTAGTATGGTTTTACCGCGTATGCAATATGAAGTGATATCTACAAAAAACCTTTATTGTTTTCTTCAAATGGATACTGAACTAGCTTGCAAGAGCCGAGGTTGGTTTTATGTTAAATTCACTTCAGAATTCCACTGTGGGAAAAATTGCTTCAAGGGCTACTTATTGCAACCATGTGTCTAGTTATATATATTTTTTCAGTCTTTTCTTTCATTCACTACCTTTGACATGAGTTGCTATGTCTGGATCCTTTTGATATATCTTATAAAACTCATGTTTTGAAAACTGTGTGTTAAGTTGGTAACTTAGTTATAATTGCAGAAAAAAAGTACAGATTCTTTGCTTTGGTATGGCAACAATTAGCTTTGTAAGAGTTTGTTATATGTTGTGGGATTTAATTTGAATGTTGTGTATATTATAGACAAGTTCAGGCTTCAGAGGGATCAATCTATGGTCTATTTGGTTTTGGTGTGTGTGACAAGTTCAGCGAATAGACAATTTCATGCATGGAACACTGTTTAGAATGTGTGAGAGATAGAAATAGAAAGAGTGTGAGTGTTCAATGCATGAAAGGATGGTGACAAGAAAAAAGATGATTTTTCTTTGTACTCTTTTTCAATGTTGTGTGAAATGTGAATATCTCTCCCTGCTTTGTTTTGATGTCGAATTCTTGCTGATAGATCTCTTTGCTTGTTGATTTGATAGAGCTAAGGAGACAACTCAATCAACTTGATTCTGACTTTCCAGAGGACTTCACTTTGAAACAGGAGTCTATTGAGTCAAAATTGGATCAATTGGAGGATCCAGCAGAATCCTACATTAGAGATCTACTTGTTGCTTCGGGATTATACTTTGGTTCATGGGATAAATCTTTACTAAGAGGGGACACATTTGCAAAGCCTATTGGCAACTGTGTTTTTGAAGAAGTGGAAGAGTCTCATAACAAATTGGTCCAGGAAAATGATGGAAGTTGTATAAAGGATGAGAACGAGAATACGCTAGACCACAAGGTTTTGCTTGATTTGTTAAATGAGGCACTTTCAGTTGTTCTTGGACCACCTTTGACATTGTCTAGATTCAGAAGGAAATTATGCAACTCTTCCATGTTGTCACCACCTTGTGGAAAGGAACTGTTGAACTTAGTATGGGACATTATCCGTATACCTTTATACCCTTCTTCTGACATATCCTCTTCTTCACTTGATACTTTGGTGGCTCAACATCTTGGATCCATTCCTTGGTCTGGATTAATAAATGATGAGATCAACATATTGGAAAGAGATATAGAATGTCTAATAACCAATGATCTGGTTGAAGAACTCACAAAGGATATGCTCTTAAGATGTAGTGAGTAGTACCATTCTACATGACCATTGTTACAATAAAGAAATCTGCACAAGGAGCAAGGCTTATACTTGATTACTAAAATTTGAAGATAACCAACCAGTCAACCACCTAATTGATATAGCTGTGTTAATGGAATATTGCATGAATTTGTGTATATATAGTGTTTGGTGTGAGTGTTTGTGATATAGGGGCCATTGAGTTGCGGTAATACATGTTGTACATGAGTGGCATGAATTGTTAGGTTACTTTTTCAAAGCAGAAAATTGAATGACTATAGTTATTGTAATTTTTCAAAAAAAAACATTTGAGAATGTGTCAAAAGTTGGTATTGCCACAAAAGTCATATAAGAATAATGAAATTATGTGAGAGGTATCTACCTGTACCAAAGATCATGAATGAAAGTCAAATTTGATACCAGATGGCATCAAATCATTAATATTATTTTGTCAGAAAAATTGCGTGCTGGATAATAGCGTGTTACATTGGGAAGTGGAATTATGTGCATGTTCACACTTGAAGAACATAACTTGAAAATGTTTAACAAGCCGCTTTGTATGTCCATATGCAGACCCTTCTATGTGTGGAAATAATACATAAGAATGAATTTGCATAATCCACCAAAAACTGACTTCGTGTTCTATTGCTTTATGCACGTGAACTAAATGCCATGACATCTTAGACAAGGGCTAGTCACACAGAAGTTGGTTGCTAACCTTCACTCTTAAACTCAAAATGCATTAATGTATTATGACTCAATTGAGAACACATATTAACAAATTAATAAATAATTTATTGGTTTATACCAACAACGTGTGCTTCCAATAAAACTATACATTTGCAGCAAAGAAGTTAAATTAACATTGTCTTAATGATTAATTTAGATTGCGGTTTGCAACCACAATTGTGGCTGCATTTACTTGCAATTTGATACAATGTCAAGGTTTTTGAGTCTTTAAACAGTGTTTCATCCTCTAATTTTCTTAAACTAAAATTGTGTCTCTAGCTGTCTTACATTATCAGTGAGACAAACGAATTGTTGCGGGGCATTGAGAGTGATGGCGCACAAGCTTATGTCCAATTCTGTCAATTGGTGTGTTGGCTGATGGATACTGTTCAGTGCAAGGCACTAAGCACATGTAAACTTTTCTTTCATCATTTAGTGTCTTTCAAATCTTTAGAATGATTATGACTTATACTCTACATCCTTCTCATATTAAATGTTGTTTAAAATTATAAATATACCTTAAAAATATTATTGCTTTTGTTAGTTATTATGGTATAATTTGACTAAAATATCCAATTTAAAATGATAAGAGTTAGTTATATAAATATAATTATTAACATATTATTAAGGAGACTAACTTAGTTGGTTGAATAAAGTAGTAAGTTGGTGTGATTCAATTTATATTAAAATATATATAAAAGTGTAATTTAAATAAATAAATAAATAATATTGCATAGGAATTTTAAAATGATAAATTATTTGAGATAAATTTGTTGTAAAAATAATTTTGGACAGAAACAATGAGAAAATTTTATTTTGGGTTGACTTCGGTCTTCTATTCTATGTTTAATCCATTAAATATCGTAATTTTTTTAATGGAATGAATGGAATATTTGAGAAAAACAAAAATGCAATACATGCATTTATTCCTGATAAAAGGCTAACACTATTAATATCCGTTTATAAAAGTAGTTAAAAATTGAAAAACTCCAGAAAATTAATAAGTTAATTGGATGTATTGAAAGTTTGGTAAAAATAATAATTAAACAGTTGATAAATATAAACTGATAAAATGACATATTTAACTATTTATACAAAACTTATTAAAAAAATTATATACAACTTCTAACTTTTTTAAGATATTTCAATTAATATCGAATTTAATAATTTTTTGAGATATTTTAAGTTAGTTGAGGTGATATAAAATTTATCCAATAATGAAAAATATTTAAAAAAGAGTGTCTTCTTTATATTAACTTTGTGTGAAACAGGTCTTCCAATTTTTTATATTTAATTAAATTAATATTTTTCTTTAATTAATTATTCATGCAAGGAATTTCTTTTCCTAATTTCTTTAATATCCCTTTTTAATTAATATTAGATATAATCAGTAACATAAATTATTAACAAATATATCTCTTCTATAATTGATAAATACCTTTCTATCAATTAAACTAAATTTAAGAATTTTTTAAACATATTTAAATTATTTTACTTAATTTTTTAAAACACTCTTTTGTTAAGGAGACTAGTTTTTCTGTTATTTTGAATTTTTATATTTTAAATCACTGGTATAATTAATTGAAAGTTTCTTCAAGAAAATTTCATCAGCAATTTGATCTTCATTTATCTTTATTTAAGCAGAAAACAAAATAAAATTATTAAAAACACTTGTCTTGGTTGTGCACTGTCTGATATCGAAGTTTTCTCTGCAATGAATGCATTGCTTCATCCAAATCCGAAGCAGATCATAAGGTAAGTCTCGCGCATTTCCATACCCTTCGTTTTGAAATCACCGAATAGGGTGTTTAGATGAAATTCATTCAATTTCACTTCTTATACTATACATTATTAACCATTCTGTGACCTTTGCTATTATCCAAAATCTTCTTCCACTCCCAAACATAGCTAAACAGTGAGTGTTTGAATAAGGTATATTTGGGAGTAGCGATAACCCAGATATCCATTATTATGCTGATTACTTTCTTTGTTGCCTCGTACGTATCTTGATAAAAATTTAGTGTGTGAATTTCAATATTTTAAAGAATTTAAAATTCTGTTGGTTAAAATACTTTATTTGGACATTTTATTTAGGAAAAAAAAATCCTTAGATTTTTGTAGAGATTATTAAGTTTCAAGTTAAGTAATTTACCAAAACAGGTGGAAATTTAAAACTCCTTTCCCATTCTCCTCTGGCATCACTCTTTCTCTCTCCCTCTCTCTCGGCAAGCTTTCTCTCCTGCATTCTCTGATCAGCTTGATCTAGCTTGGATAGTGTGTGAAACAACCATGAAATGAAAAATCGATTCTGATGATGTTTTGTTCATTTCTTTGCTTCCACTGTGATTTTCAGGTGTTTGTACGGTTTGAAGTGATTTGTTGGAAGAACAACCCTCAGTGCAGTATTGCTTTTCATCAATTCAGGTTCCTATGTTTGGAAAATGGTTTGATAAAGTAGTTGCATTATGAGCTTGCAGAATAGCTGTTTGATGGAATGCTTGGGTGTGACACTTTTTTCATATCGCCATTTCGGTATATTACATGCCTCTATTCTAATTCCATTAGCGAATGAAAGCAACAGAGAGAAAGAAAGACAGAAAGAAGAGAGGGAATTTTATGAGGGTATAAAAAAAAAGTTATGGGCCTGAGGCCGTCAGTGAGCAGGTGATATCAATGAGCATGACATAGGAAATCATTTGTTGACAAATTAAACTAGATGATATAGTCATGTAGAAGCTAAGTAACATTTTCACTAGGCTGCAGTTTTTCTTCAGAGTCATCAGAGTTAATCATTCTGATAGGATTTCATGAGTCTATCACAAGGTCCCAATCAGCTCAACCAATTGGATTGCACAATATTATTAAGCTAAGAAAAACTATCCCTGTACATTGCTAAATCAATAAACAAGTCTAGGGAGGCACAGGACTTTTTGAAACAAAAATCATGCAATGTTTTCTAACTTTTTGATAAGCAAGTAACCAAGATACAGAGAGCTAATTAGAAATATCATAGCAAGCTGTCAAAGAACAATAGAGGTCGAAATTTGCTTGCTTCAGAATGTAATGTCAAGAAAACTAGTCGGAGATATCTTTATCTAATTATTAAAGTAACTATTGCTTGAAAGATAAGTGTCAGTTGCACAGTGAGTTACTTCAAGATGGATATATAGTGTGTGGCTTAGGACTCATTTACCTGCTGATCTCAACAACTTGTTTTATCTTCAGTCTCCAACTATTGTTAAGTAGGAATGTGGCTCACTGTCTGCAACCAACAATGGGAGCAGCTTGTTAATATTATAAGGATCATCATTCATCAATTTCCCTATTTTCTTTTCATGGAATCCAATTAAGTTACTCTGATAATTTAGTTTCTGTCTAATCAGCTTCATTATAGGAAGAAAAGGTGATATCAATGGTGGGGTGAGAGAGAATGATTGCCATATTCTCATTGTTAACATGATTTTAATCTTACTCTTGCCATATTTTATTTTCTCCTCCCACTAGCCTTGTTACTATCTTTAGAAAAGAGACTCATGAGATAGCTTTCCCTACACTTATATAATTTTCTCTCTTGAGCATTTTGGCCCTGTTGGTTATAAAAAAAGAAAGATAACTTTTGGTATAAGTTTTTCTTTTCATTTAATAACTACCTTAATTAAGAATAAGAATACTGGACAGCATTTGCCCAAAAGAAATTATAACTTTGAGAAAAGCATGACATATCATGTCTCCCTTTCTCTCTGCCCTGAGTACCTGAGTGATATAATTCTATTTTTCAGAGACACGTCTACGACCTTGAACTTGATTAGTGTATAAGCAAGCTTATATTAAGCATAAACTAGACCAGTGAGCTTCCTTGTATGAGTTCCTTGTAACTTACATGCATGTTGCCTTAGAAAACTACACCCATTTATCCATTTGCAGTAAAAAGTATCGTCTTCCTTTCTTGCCCTGAAGATTAAAATTCTTACATTCTCTCTGGCCAGTCAGAATTTAATCTGCGGGCAAAATCTGCCACTTCCCTACATCGAAAGACACTCAAAAACTACCTTGCAAACATCTTTTATGTCAAACAAATATCTTTCTTATCTAAACCAAACTAATGTGCAGATTCAATTATTAGGATAGAGTTCAACCATTGTCCACTTTTGCTTTGCTTTGCTTTGTCCATTTTTATTTTTAATTTTTAAAATTGGATTACAAATGTCTTTTAATAATTTCATTGTATAGACTTTTGGATATTGCACATTTTGCTTTTGGAAGGATTAGACAATAGCATATTACATACTTGTATAGACAATTTATTGTCAACTGTTTACCGATTTTTGCATTGAAGATAGAGATTCATTGTTAGATATATATATATATATATATATATATATATATATTTTAATTATTCATGTTATTTGTATTATACTGAAGAAGAAATGAATAGCTATATGTATAATGTTTTTGAAAAAAAAAATTAATTACTTTATCCAAACAAAACAAGGAATTTTGTAAATGAAGGAAATTTAATCACTTTACCCAAACAAAGAATTTTAAGAATGGAGAAATTGAGTTATCCTAATAAATTTTTTTACAAATGATAGAAGTTCAATTTGAAGTATTTGAAATTCATAGAATTTTCAATTCCATTATCCAAACACAAACTAAAGTATTAGGCCACCTGTATATTTAAGGTGCATGAATTAGTTGAATAAATGAAATATTAATTGTAAATTTCTTGTGATTTTCAGGATGGTGAAATTCTCAATAAGTAATGCCAGATATACTTACGTGCATGATGATAAATATCCCTCTGAAGGTGTTGACATACACCATATAGTTTTGAAGAGTAGTAGTGCAAAATATCTTTTTGTGTATGGCTCAGCACTTCTCATATTAGCAGGTGCCTTGTATCTCAGTGTTCTCAAGGTATTTCGCAACATTCTTTTGTATTTCAGTTAATGAAGAATCTGTGACCTTGATGTTTGTTTGTTTATTTTTTACTTGATTATATATCCCATCTATTAACAGGAAAAATCAATTAGTCTTGTGTATTACAGTTTGCTTTTTGACATATTTCTTGTCAAGTTGTTACTTCCAAAGCCTGTTAAGAAAGGTGAGGACCTGCCTAACAGGGCTTGTGGTGCTCTAAAAGATTATTTGTTATTTTTATTGTAACCAGGAAAAAATCCACTGTAACGTATGTTATAATTTTCAAACTTGCTTGCAGAGTCTGTTGTGATTATGCCAGCTTTTGGAGTACAGCTTGAGACTCACTATGTGAGGTAATCCTTTTTGTTAATTGATTATTCAGACAACATTTGTGAAGAGCATATCTAACTAATGCCTAATATAAGAATATATTATGTTTTTGTGTTGTGAAGCATTGTGTGCTCCGTAAGTGTTGTGTTTCGAAGAAAGGATTAGGAAAGTGGAATTCCGGTGCTAATTAATTTAGGGCCCTCATGCTTGAGAGAAAATAACAGTAACTTTGAAGTTTTGTTTTTTAGCTGCCAGATCATATCTAACTTTTCGGCTCATCTAACATATCATGTTGCTTAGCCCCTGTAGCGACCCTTGTTAACTCCAGCACAGTTTTTCCATATTTATTTCTATTGAATACTTATTTTTCTGTGGAAGCTTTGTTACAGTGGAAAGGTGAATCGATGCTTTGTACCCGTTGACAAGATTCTGAAACCTGTTCTGCTAGAATGTGTAACTCCAGTAACCTGTTATTGGACACTATCCTTGATTATCCGTGAGGAATCAGAGCTGGTGTTGGTTTTCAAGGTAAGGTTATTTTTGTCTCGTAGAGCTTTTTCATTGGGCATAGGAAACATATCAGAAATGGAAACACTATTGCATGCTTTTTGTGAGCTAAATATGTAAAAAGAGTTAAATAGGCTAATAAAGCATTTAAATTGGTGATACCAGTCAAATGGGTTGTTGAGGTTACTCTTCTACCTATTAACTAAGAATCTCTAAATTTGTTTACTAGAACTTACGTCCACCAGTGAAAATGCTGGTCCATGTATGGAAGGCCCTATGTGCTGCAACTGGTAGTGAAGAAGAAATTTGCACGCTGCCACAGTGAATAGCTATACTGATTCTGGACCCCATCGGTTTATTCTCAAGTTGATAGCTCGGGACGTATTCATTATCAGCATTGCTGGAGATCAATTATTAGAGGCCAGTTGACACTGCTGGAACTGAACTGCTGGGGAAAATTTTGTAGCATAACTGCCAGAACAAGTGTATTCCTGTCTTGCAGAGTCTTGTTTTAGGGCAGGTTTAAATACAGCTAGAGCTGGTTTTCACAAAGGTGAAGCTATATTGTATGATTTTACTTTCATAGCATAAATTGAAAATTTAAATACTTACATATACAGTCAAAGTGCCTTTGATGGATGGAAAATAGTCAGTTTATTTATTTATTTGAGCTTTTACCTGCTGTTCAAATTCAATCTCTTTATTATTGTAAAACTTCTGTGTACAAAATTCAAATAGGAAGAGAGCATCAACTGAATGAATAGTATTTATGTATAAGCAAATGTAGCATAGTTGCCTCATTATTTTACTCCTCAATATTGCTGTACACTCAATTACAAAGGAATGAATTCCGGCAACAACTTCAGTTTTTTCTCAAGTCTCAGTTTCCTCTTGCGGAAGATAAACGCTGTGCTGCACGTTCAACACATACTTTATGTCTATATAATCCATGCCACTCATCAGTTGACCACTCGTTCATCAGTCGAAGCTTGGCTAACTGATTATGCAGTGCCTCCAAGTTGACTAGAGGAACAGTTGTTGGTCGCCCATGAGCACACTGAATAGAGAATTCCTATTCTGTCATGAATGCTGCTTTACATCTCAATACATGCACAAACATGGGAATGTGTATCTTACTTGGAAACAAAGTGATGTATGCTTTAGCTCTTCAACTAGAAGGGAACATTCTGATGGTAGTAACGAATCCCCGAACATAATAGCACCTTCACAAACAAGCATTGATATGATTAATGGAAATAACACTAAAGGATGAACAGTTTGCCATTGGATGGGGAGTTTTCATGCATCTTATTGATAAAATAATTTAACAATTCCAAATAAGTTCGGATCATAGGGAGACATTTCACATTAATTATCCAAGTACATGGAATTGTTACTATCAAGGCCAGCGTTGCAAATAATTATGTAAGCAAAAGAAGGCATTCAAAACTCGTGAGCATGCAATTGCTGTGGCTAATGAGATTAGGCACATACCCCTGCACGCTTTCAAATTTAGAACTCGTATTACAGAAGGTGGCGTTGTTGATGATCCATCAGTGTCAGCAAGCTGAAGGTAAAGATAAACTGGGAGTTAACGAGATGTAAAGTGACAATTTATAAAGGGGTAAGAAAGGTCTCTGGTCAGAAATTTTATAACCTGCTGAAGAAATTCTAAAAGATCAACATCATTTAAATTGACACCTAAGATACACGGTACCTACAAGTAATTATAAAATAATCAACATCAGCTATGGAAAACATGCAACGCACAGCCCTGGTCTAAAATGAACTTGACAAAAATAAACGAAAATTGAAAGGATATCTAATTTGTGGTGACAAAAGAATTGAAGGCGACAAAAGGAAGACAGTATTGACCGCAGTTAGGGTGATGGCCATTTGTGGTTTGTTGAGAATATCCAAATTCCTGCAAAGGCAATCAAAATTATAAATTAAAGAAACCTGAATAAAAAATAATAAATTAAACCCAAGCCCCAAACTATCTAATTGGTAGGTAGAACTCTTGTATGATCTGAGATGCATGCCATGAACAAAGTAACATACGTCATGAAACTCAGGCAATACTGCAACAGTAATTATCTTGACACGTTTGATCAAGGTAAGGTGTGTACCTTCTGAAGGATTCAGAATTTCCAGTATGGATATTGCAGATCCAACCCCAATCTTTAATCTGTTCATTATAACTATGAAGTAGTTGATAACCAATCTCTGGCAGTACCTGTATAATGCAACTTACTAGTGGCGTAAGAATCTTAAAGACTCAAAGTATGGCATAATAAACATTTACTTTAAATCCTGTAAGGCATAGAAGGCATACCAGTTCCTGTTCAGCATCTAGATAGGTTATTGATTTTGATTCTCCAGATAATACCTAAGTATTTGACTAGTTTCATAAGTAAGACTGGAGAAATATTTCTAATATATTCAATATGAACAATCTTTACCTTCTGACGCAATTCTTCAAGTCTGATTCTTTCATCTGCTGCATGCTGTAAAAAAAAATTATTGTCAATTTACCCACCTTTCATGAAGGAAGTTCTCACTGTTCATGACACTGCATGTCAGCACATATCAGACAGTTCTGAAGGAAATATAATTAGTGTTCTTCAGCAGAAGTATATTAAAGTATGCAGATTGATAAGCAGCCAAACTAAAAGATACAAGGAATGGAGTGATTTCTAACAGAATTAGGTCAATGATATTTTCATATTTCATTTAGATCATATTCAGCTTAGCATTGTTCAATAATAGCCTTGATGCATGTTACTTAAAGAAAGAAATTCAATCTTACTGTTAGAATGTGCAACAGACAGACCTGATCAATAACAGCAAGGGTTTTGCCAGCCACAACCGGAATAAATTTTTTATCCACCTGATGGAGAATTTTGGCATCCTCAAGGCATTTCTTACTGATAGTTTCAGGAATTAAAGAATCTCCAGCAAGATGCAAGAATCCAGAAGAAAGGTCAAGTATATTGTTTTGACTTTGAATATTAGCCGAGTACTCTTTCTTCTGTGCAAAGGTCATACTAAAAGTCAGATCAAACAGGCGTCCTCCACATTATTGAATGTCTCTGGTATGTAATACAATAGGACTCTAAATATTGAAAACGTAACTGTAATTTCGAATGAGCAGTCCCTCCATTTGGTTCTGTAATCTATGGAATCTAGCGCTTCCGTAGAGATCAATTCTGAAATACCAAATAGTATGGGTATGTAACAGCAAAGTAACAGTTGAATGATAAGAAAAAGATTTAAGTTTGAACTAAGAATCATATGAACACGAAACAAGTTACAAGCATAATTCAATCATAATGACATTAAACTTTTTCAGGATAGAATATAGTGTAAATTACAAAACTTACATTTCTTGGACTTACCTTTTTTGAAAAAATAAACTAAACAACAAAGGGGAACCTCCAGCTTTACATAGAAATTAATTGTGAAGGAACTTATCATTATATAATTAAATTAGTTGCTCAAAAACCACGATGTGCTCGTATAGTGGTTCAACACCTTGCCCTTTAAACAAGTGGTCAAGGGTTCAATCTCTAACTCTTGTCAACGGAAAATATCCTCCCGTTAGTCCCTTACCGCTAACTATGCTAACCGCTGGGACGGAGGACTAGTTTCATGGTTATTGGATGTGGGGGCACCCCTTAGCAAAGTGGCAATCTACCTCCTCCCAAAAAAAGTTAGTTGCTCAAAATAATATGTAGAGATAAGCCAGCTACTAAGAAATAGATGTCTTTCCCTCACTCCTAATTCAAGGCTGGGCCATTTTGAACATGATTCTGAGCCTAAACTATGTATTTAAATGAGCTCATCTTATCAGACCAGACTATAGTTGTGCTAACATGCTGAACTCACCCCCAAATGGAGCACTCTTTTGAATGTTGAGACTTTCAAATCCAGCAATCTCTCTAATGTCATTAACCTGTGTATCTCCCAGATCCTCTGAAGTCTGTTTCACATTAGTTCTATGATAAGGGAAAACCACAAGGGTTAGTAAGAAATTAATCCTAACAGTTAAGTAGCTTAAGAATGAACAAGTTATAAAATATTATCCTACTTAAACTCTTGCAATTCAGTGCTTGGGTAAAGAGCGACAGAGGATTGTTGAGGGAATTTAGAATCACTAGCTTCTGCAGATACAAAAGCATTAGTCCAATCTGTTCTATTGGGAAAATTTGCTAGATTAGAAAAAAAGAGCAAAGGAGAAAAACCTTGATGAGTGAAGGCAGGGTTGGATGTTTGGCCAGTCTCTAATTTGACCATCATTTTTGAAGGATGATTTAAAGAGAAAAACTTCCGTTTCCTTCTATGAAAAGGAGGAGCTGAAGAGCTCCTTCTAGATCTTTCATGATTCTCCTCCAAAGTTGGACTTCTAAAATGATCCCTTTTGTCTTTGTTCTTGTTAGGTCTCTTCCAGTTTTTAACACATGACTCAGGTAACAACCAGTCAGGCTCTTCATTTAAAATATCTTCCTTTTTTGTGGAATATATATCACTGAAATTGGGCCATTGAACTAATCTGTTGTTGAACATTTCACCACAATCACCAGCACCATCAAAATTAAATCCAGTACTTGCAAAACCTGATGTATAGTGATGTTGATTGGCCTTCTGTGTTAAATTGTAGTTGAAGTTGCATTCATTTTCTCCATCATCATAAAGTTTTGAATGACAGATCCTTTTATGGTTCCTAGATACCCCTCTAAGATCATCTTTAATATCAGTTATATGATAAACACCAAGTGCAGTTGCTTGAGATGGTGATTCTTGGTAGACAGGATGCCATTCAGAATTGAATAGCTGATCATCAGACCTGGAGCTTCTTGTTTGTGTCGCTAAATAGTATGAATCTGGAGGGAGATCATTTTCTTTATCCAATACTTGTTTGAGAAAATCAGAATCTATGGACATCTTTAATTTTTTTGCTATTTCTGGACAGGGATGGGCATATGAATCCTTACCACTCCCATAATCCACCGCAACATTTTGCTTTCTCCAAAAGCTATCACTTTGAAGTTCACATTCATCATTTACAAACAAAGCCTTCTCATGCAGGATGCTTACTTCTTTTGCAGAGCATCCCTTTAGAAAAGGTTTTTGCAACTCATTGTAGTCACATAGTAAATCATCTTCAAATGATTCACTGATAACATCAGCTTCTCCTTTATGGAACTTTCTTCCACATGAAGAACTTGGAGCCCCAAAAGGTACACAATGATTGAAATTCTCTGCAGCATGAATTTTACCATTGAAGTAATCTCCATGCATTAAACCATTGTTATCATACTGGAACAAACTGTCATGCTCTCTCATCACATTGGACATGCACTTGGCATATGAACCATCCAATAAATTGCCAGAGTAACTAGTCTGACAAAGGAAATCTCCCTTAGTTTCTTTCTCTTTAAACATTTCTTTCTCTTTAAACATTGCATTCCCTTCATGCAAATAACCAAATGAGGTTCTTACATCTTCCCTATTGTATTGATGACAGACATCTTCAATTAGCTTGTCTGAAGTAGAAAAGGGGAGGTCCAAGCAATCATTACGATTTTGGAATCTAAATTTTGATATATCTGCATCAAATTTTCAAAACAATCTTAAAATGTTAGAGAAAGTAAACCAACAGGATCCACTGTACCCTACAAATCATTTGTGCAATATCTCCTTTAAAAATAAGCATGTATGCTATACAAGAAAAACAAAGGAAGAAGTAAATTGTGTAAATTGATCAGAATTAATTAGCACAATTGCAAAGGGAACTGTTCGATCACCAAATTAGAAACTTTACCCGATACTGCTGAAATGATGTTGACATCTGCTTTCTTTGGTTGATCTTCTTGCACCATATAAGTGGCTTGATTGGAGGGCTCTCCTGCAAACATCTCGGAGATAAATAGTTGCATGGAAACCAGCAATCCATGGTATTATATATCAATAAGATAGTAGAGGATATACCACAAGCTATGTTTTCATTCCAAAATTGCTTGATGGCCTTCTCAACAAAGTTTAGTATAGGAGTCCAATCCTTAAAATATGAGGGAAAACAGACAATAAGATTCATATTGTGATAAAATAATTCATAGTGAAATTATAATATGGGAAAAAAGGAACTTCAAAATCTCTGATTATTGTTCCTTGTTGGAGTTAATTTACACCACTCACCCAAAGTACATGAAGTATTATATAAGCCTGAATCAAGACTAGAACTCTACAAAAATCATTTACAGACATTAAGCAGAGAAGTATGTAGTCGCAGCTCATTGCATTATTGGTAAAGTTAAGATAAAATGAGTCATGAAAAGGGAAGCCAAAAGGACTACCTTGAATTTAACACAAGTTTTTGAAGGCTCAAAGGTTAGATCATACAAAGATCGGGGGCAACTTAAATTCAAAATATAAGCTGGACATGGTTGACATCTAGTTTTCTTCTTGTTTTGGAAGTCATTATCAGTATTCCATGAGTTCAGATGTTCCAGTTCAATAGCCAATTGACTCAGAAGCTTATGAATTGGACCCTTGCAAACAAACTGTGAGTTAACATCTAACCATGTTAAGGACAACAGCACAAATAATTAAGGCATTTGATTCTTTTCCAAACCTCAACACATTCACTCTGTATCTATAATACACTATCTAAAATTGTAAAGTCACGTGGATACAGACATACTGCAAGACCTGCAAAAATGCACCAAAAGTTAGAGGAGGGAAACAATAAAAAATCTACATAGAAGTAAAGAGTAAGATGAGGTAGAAGATTGACTTTTTATAATAGAAAATACGAATCACCTTCAAATTCAAAGTATTGTAAGGACCAGATATATATCCAGAAAGCTTCATAATATCATTCTCAACTTCTAAGCTGTGAAGAGAGCTTGTGACCTCCACCCCAAAGCCACTGGTTACAAGTGACAAAGGAGAAGAAGCAGATTGTGTGCAAAAAAGCTCGTCCTCTCTACGTGCAAGTTATAAAAGATTGTTAATGAACCAATAAAAAGAAGGCACAGCCTGTTTTGAGGGGAATGATACCTTTCAATATCAACAACTCTGAAGGAAACATTTGACCGTACAAGTGAAAGCCGCATTACACATTTCTTGATTGATTGCAGTACCTTATTGGGGCTTCCAATTCAGAGATTGAATTCATCAGTCGATCCAAATTTTTGAAACAGAGCCATAGTTATCATACAAGGTAACTACAACTTTCAGAAAATATATCACTTTGTATGGTGGGCATGAGAAAGAGAACCTGGATTGCATGTATTTTCTCCGAACTGGTTGATTGTAAAATAAATCACGGACAACAACTGACAGATACAGGGCCTTAATTAGTAACAGATACATTGTGACAAATGGAGAAAAAAACTGCCATCATCAAAAACAGATTTTCTAGCATCAATAGATTTTGAAGATTGCCCAGCATGGGAGAGAAATTATAAGAGCAAATAATTTGATTGCATGCAAAAACTCAAATGGTAATTATTATTTGTGAATGAAAGGAGGGAGGTAAGTAGGATTAAAGAATCCCACAAAATCTAGCTAAATAAAAACCAGAAAACTATATAAGTGTGGACAGACGAAGATTAATATATTTCATCCACAAATAAAATGAAGTAATAACATACCTCTACTAACTAGTTAAAAAAAGCAGTAGATTAATGGAAATATTTGCTGAAGACTTAAACGTAAGAAAAAGATTATATTATGTTCCAAATCCATATCTCAGCAAAACCAAAAGTAAAATGAGATAGCAATAAACCATATAAAAATAATTCTGAGATATTAGCTCAAATTGAAATTCCAAAGGCAAAAGGGGAGATTAGTACGAGAACAGGATTTCTAATTGTTCATGACTCTAAATCTTATAATATCATAATATCAAGTTAACGGCCTACAAATTCAGGGAAAATGGAAGCCATCTATGCAGTAGTAAGTATCTTCCACGATATGCAGAGGGAAAAAAATGCAACAGTCAAGTTCACCAAAATTATTACCTGTTGTGCCCACTTCCTTTCTATCGTCGTCAATACCAAGATATAAACACTTGCAAGCCTGCGGTAAATACAGAAATGTAAGCCCAAAAAAGCGGTGGATCAATAGCAGCTACAACATGATTAATAACTATCTGAATTAAGCATAGAATGTTATCCTCACCTTCATTACTTTTCGATATCCATTTGGCCTTCCAGATGTTCTTGTCACAATTTCCATTAAAGAGACTTCAGAAATGGAAGCTAAAGCTTCCCCATGAAAACCAAAGTTTTCACTTGTGGCATTCATATCAGCCAAGTAAAGAAATTTCGATGTTGCTGTTTGCTCAATTTACACACATAACTTTATTAGAGGCAGCAAGGAAACTTGAATTAACAAAAGATAAAAAGTAGTTCCTTTTTTCTTACTTTTTATGTAATATAGCCTAATAAAAACTCGCTTATGTAGTTTTCAGAAATTGAGCTTGACACATTTCAACAGACTGCAACTAACTGGTCTGATCACTTTAGCTATCTTAGTCAACCAACATGTCTAGAATCAAGGAACAGAAGATTCCTTTAAAACAAATTTCCTAACACAGAGCCCAAGGAGAGCTGCATATACAAACGTTTCTAAAAGCAGTTAACGAAATTAAAATATTTAATAGGTAAGGTCACTCGGTCGTATGGCTTACCATATAAACATAATTTTAGCTTGTAACTAGGTACTAAATAGGAAAATCTTGAAAAACAGTAAAATGTCTATGGATTCCCTCTAAGCAACACACAGACATATGAGAGAGGGGACACACAGACACACATATACACATACATGAGAGGAGGGATCAAGATTTTAGCCTGTAACTAGGCACTAGCCTACTAGGTAGGAAAATCTTGAAAAACAATAACATTGTCTATTGATTCCATTTAATCACCAAAGACACATGCGAGCGTGCACACACATGAGAGGAGGGATGAAGATTTTAGCCTGTAACTAGGTAGGTACTAAGTAGGATCTTGAAAAACAACAACAATGTCTCACACACACAGATATAGATCAAGGTCATTAAGGTATACCGGTGTAATTTACACCAATGTTACACCATTTAATAACTTTTTATTGGTTAATTTTATCTTAAAACCTACTGTTGGATTTAAAATTTCAACCATACAAATTATATATATATATATATATACACACACACACAATTTTCATATTAATCCAAAATTATTTGATACCTCGTTACCTTATTTTAATGCATCATAATATATATTTCTTAAAATATAAAAGGACCTTTTGATTATAAGTTTATACCTATTTAATTTTGACAAAACTTGACAAACAATCAAGATGATATATATATTAACAATTCATCGGTTGGATCAACAAAAATCACATTTGGCTCAAAGTTTTTAAGTGTGTTAGTTTATGAAAAATACGTAGGTATAACTTTATCCCCCCCCCAAAGGCGTGGGTATTAGGTGAGGGTGATGCATTCAGGAAACGACCACCGAAAAATGGAGCAAGCAAGCACATCAACGGTGTAGAAGAGAAGAAAGAAATAAAGCCGAAGAAATGCATACCATATCTTTCTCCCACCAATTCCAGCCCATCTCGGTCGATTCCACTTCCTACAAACGCATTTACCGAAACCATAAAGATAGAAAAAGAACATAAAACGTGCCAACCAGTTTCAAATTGTGAGCATGAAAGGATAAATACACATTCCTATGAATAAAAAAAAAAAAAATTACCATCATCTACTACTTTCAAATAGCAGCTCCCAACACTTACAAACACCGATACCTGAAACCCGAAAACGACAAACTGTTATAGCCAGAATTCTGAAAGCTAAAGCATTTTCCACCTCTTTTTGTTTACGGCTACGGTCGAGTATTGACATCACAGAGAATAAAAATAACAACAATAATAATATAGATAATGTGAGATACCTTGGTGGCACGAGCATCGAGGCTATTGAAAACCAGTTCCTCTACGACTCGTGTGAAGTCGAACAAGAAAATGCCGGAACGCACTGAGCTACGAACATGCTCCGGCAAAGGCTTTATGCTCGCCATCAAGCTCCACGACGGCGATACCGGCGAACATGCCCGATCGGTCCCCAACCTCACCGCGCAATTTGAATGAAGATTCTTAGTTCCTAGGGTTTTGCTTGCTCGACGTTTGATCGGGGAAAACGTAACACCAAGAGCTCGACGTGATGCTATTTTCGAATCATAAAACCGAAATGGCGGTTTGCTGCGTTCGAACTTCGAACTTAAACGACAAGGGTTTATATATGTGCAGGGTATGATAGCGATACCTGGATGAGCTGGCATGTAATTGCAACTCCTCTTTGCTTCGAGAATGAAGTACATGTTCATGACTTCATTCGCTCAGTTTCTTTTAGGAAATTGGTTTTTATTTTTTAGTAAGATTTCATTAAATAAAAATTTTACGCTAAACTACAATTCTAGTTTTTATTTTTTTAAGTAAATTTTAAATTATGTCTCTTTTTTAAAAATATTTTAATTAGATCATTTTTATTAAGTTTTTATTGACACTTGTTAACAGAGTCATAATATACAGACAAACATCATAAATGGTCATGTCCTCATTTATTAACAAAAATATTGTTAATGTGGTTCTTACTGAATAAGTGGTCATTTATATACAATGTATTTTATTCTATTTTTTCAATTTTTAAAATTAACTATTAACCAATGAACATTTGATATTTAATACGTAAAATAACCATGTTTTAAAAAAAATGGATCTAACTAAGATCCAACTTTAAATTTACTAAAAAACAACGACACAAAAATAGTAATTTAGCTTTATTTTTATTGAGATTAATTAATTTTAGTTTGGATAAAAATCATGTATATTCAAAAATCTAAAACAATATAAATATCTTGAAGTATTTTTAATTAAATTATGAACCTTAACTTTGTTATATCTTCATTGGTGTTATATTTAAATAATAAATAATTTGTTAAAAAAAGAAAAAGGTAAATTTTCTTTAAACATTTCTATTTTACCTGGATGATAAAATATAATTCAATTTTATATAAGAATTTAATTTAAATATACTTTTAGTGTAAATTTTTTTACAAATCCAATCATAAGTTAACATGTAGATCATCCATGATTTATATAATAACTATCTTAAAAGTCACATCTAAGATGAATTTAAATTGGTTGATAGTATAAAATATTCTACACTTATATATTAATTACTCTTTATATGATAAAAAAATTTGTAACATTGCATATAACTTAAATACTAATACCTTCATGATAAAAATACTTCCTTTATTTTTTAATTATCTTCTAAGTACTTTTTTAAGGCAAAACACAGAACATCATTTCATAAAATGTGAGCTCAAGGGTTTTTTTTTTTTGGCAAGAATGGTGTAGCTTTTAGAAATATTTTGGTGAAAGGGGTTGATGGAAAAAAAAATGGTCTCAGGTGGATTATGTCAAATCAAAAATTTAAAACTGCACCTTTAAGTTACGGTTTCTGCTAGCCGTGTCCCCAAAGGACGAGTTCTTGCATGGGCGCCAAGTGGCATAAATGCGTAAAAACCGTCTTCTCGTCAGACGGTTTAAAGGTGACGAACCGCATCTTGGAAAGATGGTTTTCAAATCAACACCGACCACTGCAACTCTTATTCCTAGGCACTGAAACCGCATGGTGGAAGTGCAGTTTTTACCAAGATGTGGTTTAGTACGCAAAAGTCACTATCGTTCATCTTCATGAGATCTTTATTACAAGCATCAAGCATGGAATAAACCTTAATGTTTAAGGATTTTAAATACATACTTGTTGTGCTTAACTTGATTGATTTTATAGCAATTTCCTATTAACGGGATACAAAACTTTCGTGCATTCAATCCTTTTTAGATCACACCATGCCTAGCTACTCAATTACTTAAATACTTTTTGTTTGTCATTGTAAATTGATAATGACAAAAGTCATACAGGATGAATAAATTATTGAATGAGTAAAATAAATTATTGAATTCAAGTCTATAATTATATACCAATCTAAATATTTAATTTCTTAAAGTCAAGTCAAACTAATTTAATTTATTTAATTTTTTAAAATATTATATTTTTTAAAGTTTGGTCATTAGAAAATTTAAATATATCTTAATACAATAATTAGTTTAATAAACTTATACTTAAGTTTTAGTTATTCTATCAAATTTATATTATTTTATTCAAAATAATTCATCATATATTAAAAACAAACCAAAATATTTCCATATTTTATACTAAGAAAAATATTTACGTTAAACACTACGCATGTATAACAATTTTCATGTTAATATGTATAATATAAATACTATGCACCATATTTCACATTTACAGGCGGTGGCAAAAGTAAGTTATTTTAATACAGGAAGCTAATAAAAAGATATTTGTGTTTTGCATATGGGTAAGACTCGTAGGGTCATATCATGTGTTCGTTCCTGAACCCATCAACATTTTCAAATTCTAATCATTTACCCTTCCATAAATTATAATATTTCTAAACTTTCTTATAATAACCCCTTCTTAATTCCCTTTTTAATTAAGTGAAGGAATTATTATTATCATTATCATTATTTAATATATTTTAAAAAACAAAATACTGCAAAAAGTTGATGAAAAAGATGTATTTATTTATAGATGAATGATAGTGACCTTCGTGCATTAAAATAAATAAATTTCCTTCTTGTTTTATTTCCTTCGCGTAGTAAACCGCACTTCCACCATGCGGTTTCAGTGCCTAGGAATAAGAGTTGTAGTGGCCGGTGTTGATTTGGAAACCGTCTTTCCAAGATGCGGTTTCTTCACCTTTAAACCGTCCGACGAGAAGACGGTTTTTACGCATTTGTGCCACATGGCGCCCATGCAATAGAACTTGTCCTTTGGGGATGTGGTTAGCAGAAACCGTGACTTAAAGGTGCGGTTTTGAATTTCTGATTTGACACAATCCACCCCAGACTAAAAAAAATTTTCCATCAACCTCATTCGCCAAAATATTTCTAAAAGCTACACCATTCTTGCCGAAAAAAACCCTCAAAGGGTAGAAATTAAGGGTGTTCGCGGATTGGATCAATTTTGAGGCTAAAAGTCATCCAATCCAATCAATAAATCATTGTGCGGCTTGGATTGGATCGGTTAGGATGTACCATGAAATACGATCCGATCTAATCTGATATATATTGGTTTTGATTGGATTTCAGTTTTTAGAAAACACCTTAAAAATAAATAACTTATTATAAAAATCACATACTAACAGTAGTAACAGATAAGTAACATGATAACTCCAACTAAAAAATCCAAAAACTAATATGATAATTCCAACAATCCACGAAGAGAATGAAGAGAAACAATCACAAATGCAAAAAAGCAAAGCGAAGGCTTCTTTTCTTTCTAATTTGAGCAATTGATGAGCATGAATTATAAAATATTAAAATTAAAACATTCGACATTGTCATTTAGGCTTAAGCTGTTTTACGTGTGAGTTATAAAATTGAAACATTGGGCATTGTCATTTGGGCCTAAGCTATTTTACTTCCAGGAATTATAGAAACAAATGAAATATATTGGGTTTTTATGTCTAGAGTAGCTTTGGATCAGTTTGGATTGGATCAGTTCTTGAAGGTGGAACCGAAATCTAATCCAATCCATTAAAAAATATTAATTTTTTCGGTTATCAATTTTTTTGTTACTAATTTTTTCAGTTTGATTGAACGTTTTTTTATTGAATTGGATAATGAACGTCCTTAGTAGAAATCACCCCAGGTGAGCAAAACAAAAAAGAGAATTGGACAACCAATCTTTGTACAAGAACTCACCACCCATATTTTTCACAAAGAACCATTTCCAACTCCTAAACACTATTTTATCTACTACTTGAGAATAGTCACAAATTATGTACCCCTCCCCTGAAACAATAAAATTCCTCAAAAGCTAAATAGACCAAATAGTTGCCACGTAAATCATAGAAAATACCTTACAATGGTTTTCCAGTTTAGCTAATCCACATAGTTGCAACAATAGGGAAGGTAAGTTCCAAGGCAACACAAAGCAAAACCCAAGCCACTTCAGAACCGCATATCACACCTGTGACACCGAGGGGCAAGATAAGAAGAGGTGGTTAACATCCTCCACGAGTGAACCACAAAAGCAGCATGACAACGGATATAATGGGACTCTATGTCTCGCTGAATTACCCAACATTGAGAAGCATCTGCCAACGAAATACATTAGCTTTTGGAGGAGTTGGCAAGTTTCAAACTTGTGAAGGAGTAGCCACCCAAACCCATGTATCCTTACAACCAACCCTTAGTGACACCAAAGGAACAAGGGCCACATTCATAGAACATCTTACTTCTAACCCGAAGCAAGCGTTGAACCATTATCACCATCTAAGGAGAATTGATTTGCCGGTACAAAAAAAAGTGTTAAGGGAATGGAGTTAAGGATGACATTGAGTAGAGTTACCCTCCCATTGATGGAAATGAATCAATTTTTCAAGGTTAAGAGCCTTTTCTTGATGGAATCCAAAAGGGGTTGCCATGCCCTAGATCTCCCAAGACTATCACTAATTTGTATGCCAACCATACAGTGTAGAAATTGGCATTCAGCTCCAAGAAATCCTCATTATTGTGGACACTGAAAATATAACTTTGTGAAAATGAAAATCGATCATGAGCTCAGATGCAAGTTCAAAACTTCTTAGAATCCCCTTCAATGCCCAAAGGTTTTGTTCGGACGCTTCCCCTACAATGATCGTGTTATATGCAAGTTAGAGCATTAAGATCGAAAGTACCCACAATGATCAAAAAGACCTAGGGGAATAACTCTTCTCATCAAAATAACCAAACCCTTTGCAACAATAACATAAAGGAAACGGGTAAGGGGATCACCTTGTTTGAGCCACCTTTGTACCCTCAACTTCCTTTGTAAGGGAACCATTAACAAGCACAGGAATTTAGCTACCACACACATGGACATGAACGCACCTTACCCAAGATTCATTGAAACCAAAACTCCTAAGCATGCAAAGCAGATAAGACTAATCAAAGGGATCACAAGTTTTCTCGTAATCAAGTTTAAGAAGGAAGGCATTTTTATTAGACTTCTTTGTATAGTTAATGGACTCCTTCAACAAGAGAACCGCATCCAAGCATCCAACATAATGCGCCAAGGGATGAATCTCGCTTGCTGCTGAGAAATGATCTGATACAGGATCCATTTTAAATGATTGGCTAAAAGCTTGGATATGATGAAAAAAGGGAAATCAGGCGATTGTCAGAGATGCACTTCGGGATCAGCGTGATGAAAAAAAGAGTAGGGGTAAGGCCTTAGGAATACATGCATTACAATAAAACTCTATTGGCATGTGCACAACATCTTCCTCATGCACATCCCATAAAAACTTGAGCAACAAGAAGGATAAGTCATTGAGAGTCACACCCTGCCACCTATGGGTGGAGCTCGTGTAGTCAAAAACTGGCTAGTCCCAGACCTGACCTGTAAAATATTGCCCAAAGTAGGACAAGATTGACTCCTTTAACTTCACCGCATCCTCCACCCTACGCCCAAACACTTTCATAGAGAGTAATTGATTTCTCCTTCTCCTCCCCTGAATGCAAGCATGGAAAAAATGAGAGTTAACTGTGACTGGTGCTCCTCCACTAGGTAATGTATAATATTATATATGTTGTTGTGATTAATATGGATTAAAATGATTTAAAATTAAGTAATCTTTTAAATACATAATATTGAACGAATCTATATTTCATGTCTAACATTAATTGAATTGTTAAAATTCCAACCTTAATTAATTTGAATTTACCTATTTTTCTCTAAAACTTTATCTTAACGATATTTTATATTATATCAAAATCTTATTAATTTAATTATTATATTTAACCCAATCTTCCTAATAATATATATATATATATATATATATATATATATATAATTCTCATTCATTTACTATTATTTCAAATGATAAAAATAATTATCTATATATTTGACTCTCCTTGACTTACATTCCTGATTTCGCCTTTGAATTCAACTATCCATGTATGATTACAACTACTTGGACCATCCCAAACAAATTCATGTTAGTAGACACTAATGCAAAACATAAAAAATAAAACGTAAAATATAATTTGACATATGTAAATAAAAAACAAAAACATCAAATTAACTATAAGTGGTGCAATCTATGCCTAGGACAAGTTATTTCATAAAAAATGTATAAGTCAAGTTAACATTCCATTCCAATACTTATTAAAAGAAACATCCATTCAAATGCATAATTAAATGGAAGTGGAATTCATGACACTTGGTAAAGGCCTGTGGCAAGTGTACCACCATCCGTTGCAGTATAAGAATTTAATTCAGATGTCTTTCCACTAGGGGTTGCTGTAATTCAGAACTATCAGTTTATAACTGTTTCAAGCATAATGGTAGAGTGACAAAGCATGTTCATGATTATAGAAATTAAAAACTACTAATATCGACTTGAAAACAAAAAGGCAATGCACTACGAATTAAGAAATTCAGTAAAGAGAAATTGAGATTGGATTTCATCTATCTCTTCCGGCCATACCCTGCATATACACACATATATATCATTCAACACTATTATACTTGATGTAACATTCATCAATCATTCAAATTGATTCCTCGACTATGAAATCCATAAGAAAACTACTAAAACATTGTTTCCTCAATCGTTTAAGGAAGCTTTCTAGCATTAAGATCAGATGTTAAAAATGTTCACTACGTAGGAAGCTATTCCTAACAATACAACACATCATGTATTTCATTCAGGTCAATTTTCAAGAATCATTTTCCAATAACTCAAGAAAAACTAAATCAAGAAACTATTGATAAGATAGAAACAAGCATTAAGAACAAAATGAAATACCAAATCTCAATAGAACGAATAGACCATATATATATCCCAAGGCATGATGGGTTCAAATCGACTATATCCAAATCCCATAAAGTGTTTAGCTACTCATGGTAGCCATTACAAACCAAAATAAATGAGAAAATGAAGAAGAAACAGTTTCCACGGCCTTCTGCTTCAATCCTCAAGGATGAGAGATGTATTTCTGTCTCTAGCACAATGTTCCTCTTTCAAAAATTTGATTTTTCACTTTTATAAGCAAAGTCTCGCTTGAGCGAATTTCTTCATTCTGAAGGAGTCTTCATAGCTGCTTAAATCTTCATGGTCTTGCTTAAACGAGACTGGATCCTTTACATTCTGGCAGATTTACGCTTGAGTGAGAAAATCCTAGCTCAAGCGAGAGGTCTTCTTCATGAGATTCTCCCCTGCTTCATTCTCGCTTAAGTAAGAAGCTTCAAAACATGGAATGAATTCATATCTTCCATGGCCTTCTCTTCCAAATTCTTACTATTCTTAGTCCTTTCTTTATTCTTTCGTCATTTACCTATGATTTGCACAAAAAATAAGGATCAATTACATTAAAATTCACAAGACCAAGGCATGTTCATTTAGATGTAAAATATCACATGTTTATAGCATAATTTAAGTCTAAATAAACATAATCAAATAAAAATTGTTCAAATACCACATTAATTTTTATGCATAATGGACATTTATCAACTCTCCTCAACCTAGAATCTTGTTTTCCCTTAAGCAATCAATTAAATCCCAAGCAAAAGGTCAAAATAAGGTTGTTCAAAATCAAATACATATGCCAAGATAAAGGAACAATTTTCATAAAAATTAAAATTTTTCACAACACATGGTGCCTCTTGAATCAAATCAAGTTGGATGCAAGCACAAGCAACACACAAAACAAACTAAAGTAACCATAAACAGTAAGAACAAGGAATCCTCTTAAATCCTCACAGGTGAGTGTTTCTCTTAATTTTCACTGATTATGCCTAAATAAAAGTTGCCTGTCATTTCTAACCAATTTACAAAAATAACATGGATCCTAAGGTCTTCAAAAGGTTATAATAGGGTTAGGGTTTGAAGAATTATTGGTTTTTCGATTATTCAAAATGAACACTATAAAGACAAATAGCATAATTGTATTTCAAACATTGTTATCCATTAGCATACACTTAATAACCTAAAAACTCCCTGATTTGAAATAAATCCGATATTTAATTTCTTTCTCATGCCCCTTTCTTTACTTTTTCCTCTTTTCATTCTTTTTATTGTCATTGTTTTTCTGAAGAGGACACTTATTCTCTTTTTTTTTCTTTTGCAAAATCAAAATCAATTCATAGTCTATTGTACCACTTCATTATTTCAATTTTCACAGTGTACAACCATCCATCTAGCCAACAATCAACCCATTTACACAACACAACACCCATGCTCTGTTCCTTTACAACATGTAATAAGGGTTGGAAATAATTACACATGCATTAGGCTAAAAATTAAGGTGACATGGACAAAATTTAGCTCAAAAGGGTTATGAAAAAAGGGATTCAATTATCTACAGGTTGGCTATTTGGCCCTGGCTATTCCCAAACTACACAAAATTTCCTTAGTCATCTCCATACTTGTTTATATGATGCAATTTGATAGAAAATTAAGTAATAATGACTGAACAACAATCAGTGAGACTCTGAGTGTTTAAGGATTCTCCCACCTCACCAATTTAACTAAGCCTAACTCCTTTATTCAAACAATAAAGGGTTCGATCATCTGTTAAGTTCATTAACATGTATAAGCATCCAAACTATCATCAATTGCTAGATTCAACCATAATGTGTTATTTTCAAAAACAATCCAGTTGATTTATTTTACCTTGAACAGATATTGATTCATTTACAACTATTTAAACTTGTTAATTTTCAAGAAAGAAATTTTGCTTGATTCCTAAATATTTACAAAAGCATAAAAAAGTTTGTTTTTAACTAACTATATGTACAAAAGTAAAAGCCATATATCAAAACAGAAGTAATAACATGGTATTCCAAAAGTAGACGTGGTATAAACAATGAAAATACCCAAAAGCGTCAAATACCACCAAAAGTATTGTGAACACCTCTTTCGGTCCGGCCCAAATTGTTATGACACCGGACCCATCCTTGAAGTTGGAAACACCGGACAAGGCTTAAGTTAACACCGCACCACAACTCCGCCCTCATATACTTCAAAGAAGGTGTGGAACTCCGTCTCTTCATACACCGTCCCATAAACGGCGTGGCACTCCGTCCTCTTCACACCACAGTCCACAGACGATGTTAGCTAACATCCACTCCGCCCAAACGTTCTCACCTCAAGAGTCCGCCCAACCATCCTCACCTCAACTCCGCCCAACATCCTCACCTCAGGAGTCCCTTAACGGCCGATGTCGCGGACCTGAAAACCAAAAGACGAGCGAGTCCGGCCCAAGTGAGACGATCTCAAGCACACAGGCTGGTAGTAGATCCGGACCAGAAAAGAGAACACCGGCCCTATGATTACTGAAAGATTCAGCCGGTGTGAAGACAAAGGGAATGGGTCTTAAGGCCCCACATCGGATCAGTGGGGACTCCGTCCAACCAATGGCTTTGCTAACCGGTGTTACAAATTTGACAACGGAGGGGTGAGGTCAGAAGATTATGCGCAGTGACCTGGAATCGCACTCCCTAGAAAGTGGCAGACAGGGAAGCGGAAGTGGACAATTAAAAAATCCCACTGAAAACCCTGCTCCCCACCAATGGTAATGGCCAGAGCTGCACACCACTACGCAGATGGGTGAGTGGAAGTTCTGGTTGTCCCAAAAACCCTCGGCCCATGGCTTGAAGGTCCTATAAATGCCCCAACCAAGGAAGCTCAAGGGGTTGGCCTTCAGATTCTCCCTCTACGAGAGAAAGCTCTGGAAATTCTTTCAAATCTCTCAAAGTTCTTAACTGATCTCTTCACTCGAAACCAGTGATTGGCCTTAGTCACTAAAAAGGATCCCTTAGTTCGAAAAGGGTTTTTGAGCTTTTCTCACTAACACAAGTCACTGCTCTCACACCGTCCGTATCCCGAACGTACCTCGTCATCACAGAACTGACTCCGTTTCAACTCCCATACATTGTCAGTCTTCGTCACTGCTCAACAGCGTTCACCCCGGATCAACTTCCCACAACACCGGTCGTGACCTCCAGGTTTCCAGTTCGGGTCCTACTCCGGTCCATTGTCTGCCAGCGTACGAGTCCGAAGTCGAACACCGTCACTGGGCTCAATCTCCCACCTCGGTTCATAGCTCGTCACACCGGTTCCACTCCTTTCCTTATTTCTCTTGCTTTCGGTTCCCTTTGTTACTTTTCTATGAGTTTGCTGTTTTGTTGACTGTAATTGTCTGCGTACCATTAGTTCACTTTGTCAATATTCTTTATCCTTCTCCATAATAAACAGACATAATAAAAATGATTTTGTAAAAATAGTGTCGTACGGGAGCACTCCTGTCTACACAATCCTCTTAGGATTCGTGCACGTGCGAAGAACTTCGCTTTGCATGAATTCTCCTCCTTAATGATACCCATTAATATCTTTCAGATTTCTCCCTAAAATAGCAATATTCAGAACTACGTAACCCTGATTTCTTGATAATTCAAGAATACGTAGGAGCGGGACTTTAACTCCTGTCGGGCCCATCTTTCTTATTTCTTTTTTTGTTGTCGATTTACTGCCTTACTTTTTTTTTTTTTTATACATTTCTTTCATAAACGTTCTCTTTTTGGTTATTTCCGTGAAGACCAATTCAGACGTGACGTCTTGTTGGTTTCCCCATAGTTTTTTGCCCAAGCCTCGCCATAATTTCATAGGGAAGGGATACTTAGGACAAGACGTCCCGCTTTTCTCTTCCCTATCCTTATTCTTTTTATCCGAGGATGTTTAGTTCAGACGTGACGTCTTATTAGCATTCTCTTCTCCTCTCTGTCTCATATCGAAGTCGAGTTTGGTTCGGATGAAATGTCCCGTTGACCTCGCTTCGACATTCTATGTTTGTACAGTTCTCTCATTCCATTCCGTTGTTTTTTTTTTAAAAAAAAATAAATAAAAGGGAAGAAACCATGTTCTATTTAAGGTTATTTATATTATGCTTTCAATCTTGGTACTGTCTTCGACAGGCGATGTAGGGTGCTAATACCTTCCCTACTCGTAACCGACTCCCGAACTTGGACTTCAATTTTTTTTAACCAGTGCTTTACTGAACTTAGTTTTTTCCCAATGTTTTTCCTATCGATAAAAACGTTGGTGGCGACTCCCTGTTTCATTTTCTTTCTCTCTTGTTCGCCGCGCCGTCGCGACCCAGGTTGCGACAGATGGCGACTCCACTGGGGACGGTTTAAGAGAGTCAGGCCAGTTTGATTGAAAGCGCATGTTCTTTTTGTATAGCCTTTGTTATCTCGGATTTCTTCCCCTTGTTTTATTTTCTGTTAATTGTTATGGATGTTTGTTCTCGTTTTATTCGCATCTTGTTATTTGTTTCGTTGTCTATGTTTTGCATGCTTATTGAACCCTAGGGTAGGAGACCATGTTACTTTTCTGCAATCATTGAACCCTAGGGTAGACGACTTTATACATTTGTTCTGTGTTCGTTCCTTGTGCAGGATGGGGTAAGGTAAAAGGTATTGAATGCCCTTCCACACACTACACTCACATTATTTGCACACACTTATGAGTGGCGCCCTATACCCGGGCCCCAAATGAAGCTTAAGTTAGGAGGGGTTGGTAACGGAATCGTATGGGATATACTTCCTATCCGGTATTCGTGAGAACCTCAACCAGAGTTCGACCTCTCATGATATACGCACTTAGTGAATTCCTCACTGTTTGCGTCCCTATCATGATTAGGATCTTGGCTCTGGTGACCTTCTAGATGTCTAGCGGAAGCCACCCAATGTGAGAAATCCACTGTTAGATAAGCTATAGGTCCCAGAAAAGACTTTCAGAAAAACCTGGTTTAAGGCACAAAAGGGCAGACTTTACTATACCTTGTCTCATTCTCGCTTTCCCTTTAAATCCAAAATTGATGAACTGCTTACGTGTTCAAAGGGTTATTTTATTCCAAACAAAGGGTAAATCATTTTCCTTTTAAAAAAAAATAGTAATCCTTTAACAAATAAGCGGTTCCCTCACTTTTTGTGTACTTATGAGTCCTGGGTTATAGATCTTCCCAATCGTCAAAATGAAAACAAAATTCTATTCAAGCAGATATTGATGACGTCGGGAAGATCCATAACCCGTGCGACTTTAGTTTCACATGAGTTTTGCCGACCGCTACTTCTCAAACTGAAAATGTTTTCCAATAAATTGATGAAGAAGTAGTGGTTCACAAAACATAGCAGTAACTGATTTCTTTTTCTCTCTCTTTGCTCTTGCAGGAAGCTGTTTGGAATTTAGCGGATACCTTTGAGCATCATGGGAATTAACATGAGATCTGATAGTTGTGACACAAATGTGACCGAACTAAGGAAAGTATTGCACCTTAAGGCCAAGAGGATTGACATGGGTAGTCTGCAAACAATGGGGAGAAAATTAAGCCTGACACAGAAAATGGCTTTTACAAGAAAGTATGGAAGGATTCTGAAGTTGTTAGAAGTGGAAGTGCAAATTGAGGCGATCACTGCCTTAGCACAGTTCTATGACCCGCCTCTCAGGTGTTTCACATTTAGAGACTTTCAGTTGGCCCCATCCATTGAAGAATTTGAACAAATCTTGGGGATGCCTTTGGAAGGACAGATACCTTATCGTCATCTTGACCACTACGCAACTATTGCTTCCATCGCCCGTGTCCTGAAGATCTGTCCCGACACCTTAAGGGATGCACAACTAAACAGAAATCAGATCCCCGGATTCACTCGAGAATTTCTCGAGAAACATATGCAGGTCCTGGCAGAAAGAGAAGATTGGGAGGCCTTTATGGATGCTTTAGCTGTTACCATCTATGGTGTTGTTTTGTTCCCCAACATTGATAACTATGTAGATTATGATGCTATTGCCGTATTCCTAGCTCGCAAGCACAGGCTTGAGAATCCTGTCACGGCTGTGTTGGCAAATGTGTATTGCACCATGGATTTCTGTCACACACAAGGTGGAAAAAGGGTTGTTTGTTGTCTACCTGTTTTGTATGTATGGCTCATATCACACGTTTTCCACCAAGTTTGTAAGGCCGAATGTCCGGTTTCTGATCTGAAGCTATGTCAGTTGACAGTGAAAAGTGGGCGCGAGTGGGCCAATCACCTCATAGGGCTCACAGCAGAGAAAGTTAGGTGGTATCCCCAATGGTTGGAAGTCGAATCAATTGTTCACCACTGTGGGAATTACCCAAATGTTCCCCTTATTGGCACGCAAGGGTGTATCAACTATAATCCCGTCATAGCCAAGCGTCAGCTAGCTTATCCTTTGCTTGGACCACCTGATGAAGAGTCTCTCATTCCTTTCGTCTCATATTATTCGAAAGGAAGCTGTGTCCTTGTCATCCGGGATATAGCGAATGCATGGAAAAAAGTCCACCGAAAGGGAAGAGAGCTGGGGGCCCGAAGCCATGATGTCAGAGGAGAATATTATGAGTGGATCTTGAATAGGGTCTCTATTGTTAAATTACCCTTCAGGAGTCCCCCTCGTTTCCAGGAAAGTCCTCCTGCTCCATCACTTGTTGCGGAGGATGAAGCAACCAAGGCGCTAAAGATCAAAATAGAAGAGTTAGCTGCCAGGAACAAGAAGCTAGAGGAAGACTTATTGAGATGTCAGCAAGAATACACCCTTCAGAAAAGGGAGAACCTGGAGAACAAGTAAGCTGTTGAAGAGATTAGGAAGAAGCGAAAGATTGATGAGAGCTACATGATAAAACAAGACCAATGTCTTCAAGCGGCCAATTCTCAACTAAAAATGAAGAACAAGCAAAGTGATACCATCCTGGCTGAGAAACGTCTTCTGAAGGACATGCTGGCACAATCGAAAGAAAATGAGCAGAATATCATGGTACAAAAAGAGCTCCTACAGACACAAGTCCACAAATTGGAACAACAGCTCAATGAAATGAAAAAGACTTGCGAACAAGAGATAAGTAGGGAACGACAACGCGCCATAAACATTGAGCAAGATTGTCAAGAGACCATACGCCTCTTAGAAGCTGAACAAAATGAAACTATTCACTTATGGATGGATCGCTTTGCTAAGCTGGCGTACCTGGCCAACGGAGCTCTAGAAGATCTCCCGTTTTTACTCAAACAAGCGGAAGGAATTGCTAACCCTGTCAACACTCCTAGGGAAATTGCAACGTTCTTAGAATACTGCAGAGGACGAATTTGTAAAATGAGGGAAATGATTGCCCGAGCTAGGGATGGCTGATTTATTTTCCCGCTTTGTAACTTGGCACTTTATGGCAATAATGTACTCTTTTCGAAATAATGGATTCCTTTGTCTTCACAACTATCTCATGTTAATTTCCATTCAATGCTTTACTTAGTACTCTTGAACGTGACGTTCTGAGGAACAGTCGAAAGATCCGTCAAGTTCCAACATTGCTTCCCGCGTAATCTCGTTTCACTTAATTTTTTTTTTTCTTCTTTAATTCGCTTATCTTTTCTAAATTTTCTTTTGTGTTTCTTTCTAAAGACATTACGGGTAAACATTCTTACGGGACCAGGCTCAGGAAGAAACTCATGGCTGACATAGAACAAGAAAATGAGAATTTGAAGGCTGAGCTCGCCCAGGTCAAGGAACAGATAGCCGAGATGGCCAAGCTCCTGGAAAAGAGAGTCACAGAAGGGGGATCTTCTGCAGGGGTTGAAGACGCCCGGCAACAACCACCCACCTCTCATCATGGTCAAGATCCGGCTACAGGATCTGACCCCAGGACCACCGCACCTCCCCTCGTTGTTCATATAAGGAGACCAAATCCTGCAAACACACAACAACATACCTTTGTGGATGAGGAAGGCAATGTTATTCCCTTTCCCCCGTATGGTTTACCGCACGGATATTTCCCACCACTCCAGGAAGAACCTTGCCACCAAGACCAAGTTCCCATCACTGCCCAGCCTAACACTAATCAACCGAACGACCCACTTACCCAAGCACAAGCCACCCAAATGCCACCCACTCATACTCAAGCCGCCCAAACACAAGCCGCCCAAGCGCAGCCTGCTCATACCATTCATATACCCCGAACCACTACCAAACCGGATACCTTCATACCAAACACTGACCTGTTTCATTCCTATCAGCAATATGGGAAGTTTGGTCAACACACTGCTGCCGGTCCGAGTGCTGTGGCTACCACCCAGGAAGAGAGGTTGGAATTCTTGGAAAGGTGTTTAAGGGAGATGGAAGGAACAAGTAAATTTGGGACAGGCACTGCTGCTGAACTTTGCCTAATCCCTGATGTCATCATACCTCCTAAATTCAAGACGCCCGATTTTGACAAATACAGAGGGTTGACATGCCCAAAGAATCATCTAACCATGTACTGCCGTAAGATGGCTTCGCATGCGTCAAATGACCCTCTGCTGATTCATTGTTTTCAGGACAGCCTGGTTGGGGCTCCCCTGACATGGTACAATCATCTAGAGCGCTCTCGTATACGCTGCTGGAAAGACCTAGCAGACTCGTTCATGCAACAATACAAATATAACCTGGACATGGCCCCGGATAGGGGACAATTGCAGAACATGACTAAGAAAGATAACGAGACGTTCAAGGAATACGCCCAAAGGTGGCGCGAAGTGGCGGCACAGGTTGACCCACCTCTATCTGAAAAGGAGGTGATCACTATGTTCATAGATACACTTCAAACTCCTTTCTATGAGAAGATGATTGGAAGTGTCTCGTCCCATTTCTCTGATATTGTCACTATTGGAGAAAGGATAGAAAATGGGCTAAGGACCGACAGGATAGTCCGAAGTCCATCTGGGATGGGAGCTGCAAGGAGACCTACACTTGGCGAAAACAAGAGAAGAGAAGGGGAGACCAACTTGGTCTCTCACAACCAGAGAAGGAACCTGGCAGGGCCACCTACCCCAGTTAGCCTTTCACCAGTATATCCCGGCGTGTCGCACCCGTATGTGGCAGCCATTCCAAACCATAATCCACCACAATTCAGACCAACCATTGTACGGCCACTTGCGCCACCACAGATACCACACCAAGCACCACAAGCCAACCCACCGCCAAATATCCAAAGAAGGAACAATGACCGTGCTCCACCCCAGTTCGATCCCATCCCCATGTCCTATACCGAACTCTTGCCTCACCTCATTGAAAAAACTCTAGTAGTACCCTGTCCCTTGAGGCCACTACAGCCACCTTATCCTAGGGGGTATGACCCTAATGCCCGGTGCGATTATCATGCGGGTGCACCAGGCCATTCTACTGAAAATTGTCTGGCTTTGAAATATAAAGTAAGGGACCTGATTCAGGCAGATTGGATAAGCTTCCGAGAAGGAAGTCCAAATGTAACAACAAACCCTCTGCCTAATCATGAAGGGCCCGGGGTCAATGCTATCGGGGAAGATGTGGAGTATACGTCCAATGTTGAGGACATTCAGATGCCTCTAAAAGAAATTCACTCCCTTATGTTTGAGGTAGGGTTAGTAAAGGACAAATGGGATGAAGACTTCGATGATGCCCAATCGACAAAGCAGCAAGAGTTTCGAAAAACTCTCCAAAGGTTTATGGACAGTCACACTATACGAGTCTGCAAGCGCCATGGCGATGAGGTAAATATGATACAGGGACAGACTGGACTTCGGGCCCCAAAACCCCTGGTCATATTTTATAGTAAAAATGCGCCGCTAACACAGACCCCTGCCAAAACTACTATTATGGCACGGCCACCTGCTTCATTCCCGTATGACAACTCCCACGCCGTGCCTTGGAAGTATAACACGGACATAGTTGTTTCCAACCCCGTAATAGTTGATCCGACGCCTGCTTTGTTGGTTACCAACATCGCCGGTGTAGGCGGAATGACCCGAAGTGGGAGAGTGTATGCGCCTTCAGAGCCAAAGCAAGACAAGACTGCCGCGGAAGGCAAAATCGGGAAGGTTGGGATCGCTGGCGAAGCAAAGAAGGTTGTGCCAGAAGAAGAGACTGGGGAGTTCTTAAAATTTATCCGCCACAGCGATTACCAGGTATTGGATCAGTTGAACTATACCCCCGCCAAGATCTCCTTATTATCTCTGCTGACAAGTTCTGAATCACATCGGAACGCGCTGATGAAGGTGCTAAGTGAGGCGCACGTGAAACATGACTTGCCTGTTGATAAGTTCCAAGGTATTGTTGGACATATAGTGGCCAGTAACTATCTGACTTTCACGGATGACGAGGTGCCGGTGGAAGGGAAAAGACACAACAAAGCTCTCCATATCTCTGTGAAGTGTCAAGACCATATTATGGCAAAAGTGCTCGTCGATAATGGATCATCCTTGAATGTGATGCCCAAGTCTACATTAGCTAAACTACCCATAGATGGGGCATGCATGAGACCGAGCTCCATGATAGTAAGAGCTTTTGATGGGACCCGACGGGAGGTCATAGGCGAAGTTGAGCTACCCATACAAGTTGGACCCCATATCTTTCAAGTTCTCTTCCAAGTAATGGATATCATGCCCGCCTATAGTTGCTTGTTAGGGAGGCCATGGATCCATTCAGCAGGGGTAGTTCCTTCCACTTTACACCAGAAACTAAAGTTCATCGTTGATAACAGACTGATAATCGTTTCTGGAGAGGAGGATCTTCTGGTCAGTAAGCCAGTTACTACCCCCTATGTAGAGGCAGCCGAGGAAGCCCTCGAGACATCATTCCAGGCTTTGGAGATAGCCAACGCCACAAGTATGCCTTTCCCAAAGGTACCGCTAGCAGTAGCAAAGACCATTCTACGAGGAGGATATAAGCCGGGAAAAGAACTCGGAAGAGAACTGGAAGGAAGAATTCAACCTGTCTGTCTCCCTGAGAACAAAAATAGGTACGGTCTGGGATACCAGCCTACCACTGAAGACCAAAAAAGGGTAGAAGAAGAGAGGAGAGGTAAAAGAATTACTCGTCATATCAGGCATGCTTTCAACACTGCGAAAATCCCCATCTGTGACCTCTACCAGAGCTTCAGGAGCGCCGGAGTAATATTTCCAGATCAAGTGGCCGTGATCCAAAGTGATCTTGATGAAAGCCCCGGATTGGTGTATGCTGGCTCACCCGGTCAGGAACTGAACAACTGGGAGGTCATAGAATTCCCCACGATTTGTACCATTTCATCAAAGTAATCATGTTTTCTGTTTGATCCTTTAGCTATGCTTCGGGATCTCATTTTGTAACAATAAAAACTTGTTTGTTTGTTTGAATAATAAATGCCGTCAGTTTCCAAATAGCTTGATCTGTTTAGTAACCTATTATTTAAACCTTTCTCTTGCTTGTTTTCCTTTTCATTTGCTATCATACACTGAAAATGCAGATCCGAAAGCGATTCATCTGAGAATAGTGAGAATTCGGTCTTATTTCACGATTTTGACTGTCTAACTGATTACGCCAATGAGGAATATGATGAAGACTGCGATCCCTCGCCTGAGTTAACCCGGTTATTGGAACAAGAGGATAGGGAAATTCTGCCCTACTTAGAGATAGCCGAAGTTATCGATTTGGGAATTGGAGGAGTTAAAAAGGAAGTCAAAATTGGTACCTCGTTAAGTAAAGAACAGAGGCAGGAACTGATTGGGTTGTTGAGAGAGTTCAACGATGTTTTCGCCTGGTCTTACCAAGATATGCCGGGACTGGACAATAGCATTGTCGAACATAGGTTACCATTAAAACCCGAATGTCTGCCGGTAAAGCAGAAGCTGCGACGTATGAAACCTGAGATGCTTTTGAAAATCAAGGAAGAAGTCAAGAAGCAATTTGATGCCAGGTTCTTAGCCGTGGCAAAATACCCACAGTGGGTGGCAAATATCGTCCCGGTCCCAAAAAAGGATGGCAAAGTACGAATGTGCGTGGACTATCGCGATTTGAACAGGGCTAGCCCCAAGGATGATTTTCCCCTGCCTCAGATTGATGTTCTGGTCGACAATACTGCGCAACATACGATCTTTTCATTCATGGACGGTTTCTCCGGATACAATCAAATTAAGATGGCGCCCGAGGATATGGAAAAAACCACATTTATCACCTTGTGGGGAACCTTCTGTTATAAGGTGATGTCTTTTGGTCTAAAGAATGCTGGAGCAACTTACCAGAGGGCCATGGTAACCCTTTTCCATGACATGATGCACAAGGAGGTGGAGGTTTACGTCGATGATATTATTGCCAAGTCTAAAACGGATGAAGGGCATATGGAAGACCTAAGGAAACTCTTCGAAAGGCTGAGGAAATTCAAGCTTAGGCTAAACCCAGCCAAGTGCACCTTCGGCGCAAGATCCGGGAAATTGCTGGGATTCATAGTAAGCAAGAGAGGCATAGAGGTCGACCCTGACAAAGTTAAAGCCATTCTTGAAATGCCTCCTCCCCATACAGAAAAGGAAGTTAGAGGTTTCCTAGGGAGATTAAATTACATCGCTCGCTTCATCTCACAGTTGACGGCAACATGCGAGCCAATTTTCAAATTGCTCCGTAAAAACCAACCAGTTCAATGGAACGAGGATTGTCAAAAGGCTTTTGAAAAGATAAAGCAGTACTTGCAGAACCCGCCAGTTTTGATCCCACCTACCCCGGGAAGACCACTCATTTTATACCTTACAGTGTTGGATGAATCCATGGGTTGTGTGTTGGGGCAACATGATGAGACTGGGAAGAAAGAACATGCCATTTATTATCTAAGCAAGAAGTTCACTGACTGCGAGATGAGGTATTCTGCTCTGGAAAGGACCTGTTGTGCGTTAGCGTGGGCAGCCCGACGTTTGAGACAATACATGATAAGCCACACTACTTGGCTAGTTTCCAAAATAGACCCTGTCAAATATATCTTTGAAAAACCTGCCTTGACTGGAAGGATTGCTCGATGGCAGGTCCTCCTAACTGAGTACGATATAGTCTATGTCACTCGGAAGGCTATAAAAGGAAGTATTCTGGCTGACTACCTAGCTCATCAATCCATAAGAGATTATCAGCCCATGCAGTTTGACTTCCCGGACGAAGATATCATGGCCCTGATTGATGAAGAAAGAGCCCAAAAGGATAAATGGACCCTAAGGTTTGATGGTGCTTCTAACGCTTTAGGACACGGAATCGGAGCAATCCTCATTTCACCTGACAGAGAACTTATCCCCGTTTGTGCTCGATTATGTTTTGATTGTACCAATAACATCGCTGAGTACGAGGCGTGTTCTTTGGGAATCCAAGCAGCATTGGATGCCAAAGTGAAGAAATTGGAAGTATACGGGGATTCTGCCCTGGTCATTCACCAACTAAAAGGAGAGTGGGAGACTAGAGACAGCAAATTAATTCCCTATCAAACTCGCATCAAAGAGTTGATTAAGGAATTTGATGATGTTTCTTTTCACCATGTTCCCCGGGAGGACAACCAAATGGCTGATGCTTTGGCTACCCTAGCATCAATGTTCAAGGTGAGCAATGATTACGACATGCCTCTCATTGAAATAGCGCGATACCACGAACCCGTATATTGCCAGATGATTGAAAAGGAGTCAGATGGGAAGCCTTGGTACCACGATATCAAGAGGTATATCCGAAATCAAGAATATCCCGAAGGTGCTACAGAGAATGATAAAAGAACCCTGCGACGGCTCGCCATGGGTTTCTTTTTAAACGGTGATGTGCTTTATAAGAGAAATTATAACTCTGTCCTTCTACGTTGCATCGACACCGACGAGGCAAGTAAAATCATGAAGGATGTCCACGAGGGATGTTTTAGAACTCACACCAACGGGCACGCCATGTCGAGAAAGATCTTGAGGGCTGGTTACTACTGGATGACCATGGAGTCAGATTGTTTTGCCTATGTTCGTAAGTGTCACAAATGTCAGATATACGCGGACCATATTCACGCTTCCCCGTCTTCCCTGAATGTCTTGTCAGCTCCCTGGCCCTTTTCAATGTGGGGTATGGACGTCATTGGACCCATCGAGCCAAAAGCCTCTAACGGTCATCGTTTCATTTTAGTCGCTATTGACTATTTCACAAAATGGGTAGAAGCTGCTTCGTACGCCAATGTGACAAGGAGTGTTGTGGTTAAATTTGTCAAGCGTGAACTGATATGCCGGTACGGTCTGCCGAATCAGATCATCACTGATAATGGCATGAATTTGAATAACAAAATGATGAAAGAACTTTGTGAAGACTTCAAAATCCACCATCATAATTCCTCCCCGTATCGCCCTAAAATGAATGGGGCAGTTGAGGCAGCCAATAAAAACATCAAGAAGATCGTACAGAAAATGGTTGTGACCTACAGAGATTGGAGCGAAATGCTCCCCTTTGCTTTACATGGGTATCGTACCTCGGTCCGAACTTCAACTGGGGCGACTCCATTCTCCCTGGTTTATGGTATGGAGGCCGTCCTACCTTTCGAAGTAGAGATCCCTTCTCTTCGAGTGATAATGGAAGCGGAATTAAAGGAAGCTGAGTGGGTCCAAGCTCGACATGACCAGTTAAATCTGATTGATGGAAAGAGATTAACCGCCCTTTGTCATGGTCAGCTGTATCAGAAGCGTATGAAACGAGCGTTTGAAAAGAAAGTGCGACCTCGGCAATTCCGAGAAGGAGACCTGGTCCTCAAGAAAATCTTGCCAATCCAAAAGGACATCCGAGGGAAATGGACACCTAATTACGAAGGACCATACGTCGTGAAGAAGGCTTTCTCTGGAGGAGCTCTGATCCTCACCAACATGGACGGAGAGGATCTACCAATGCCTGTGAACGCCGACGCGGTGAAGAAATATTTTGCCTAAAAAAAAAAAAAAAAAAAAAAAGGGTGCTCGCTAGGCTGAAAACCCACGGGGTAGCCTAGGCAAAAATTAGAGCTGCTTGACGAGTTGAAAACCCGGAAGGGCGACTCAGGTAGAATAAAAAATCATAAGTTCAGGCATAAGGGCGAGAACTCTTCAGAGAAGGAAAACTGGTCAGGCACGCGCATCTTTGTCAAAATCATTTCCCAGGAGTAAAAATCAGAGGACGGTTTCAAAGTCGTGAGGAAAGATCCGGATTCTTATCACTCGCGGGGAGTCGCTGGAGGGTTCAAAAAGGCCTTCTTCCTCTCCCACCTTTTAATTGTTTATACATATGTTTTTGTTACCTTTACCTTCATTACCAATGTACATACTTATATTCAAGAATAAAATAAGCTTTCCCTTTCCTTCCCCTGAGTCTACGACTGAATCTTATAAACGAACAAGTTTTTCTTAAGAAGAAATTTTTGAAATGAAAAAGTGATGAAATGAAAAGTCGTGGTGAAACGAAATGTATCCCGGCGTCAGACCCGGCCCGTGAGAAAGCATAACCAATTCTGTTAATTATGTTCCTGGAAGACAGAATTTGTCTCTATCTCATCCATGAGTTATCTTGAAAGCCTATCTCTTAGGATAGGTCGCTCGAAATGTTAATTCTTTTGATTACTCGTGCTTCTAACCATCTGTTTTGAAGGATGATGGAACTGCGTCACACAGAAATGAAGAACCTGATAACAAAGATCCAGACCAGAAGTTTTTCCCCCATGGGAAACCAGTAGATTGGCATCCCCAGTGAAATCACAATCGCCAAAGCTACCACTTCCCAAGTTCTCATTCCCCAGCAGAACCATAATCACCAAAAAAAAACTACGAATCCTTCCCCAGTGGGACTACACTTCCCGGTCAACCCAAACTGGGGCATCTCCCTGAGTTTGTTCTTTCATTCAAAGGGCAGTCCCCCAACAACCTTCAGTTATATCAAACTGGGGCATCTCCCCAGATTTCTTTCAAAGGGCAGTCCCCCAACAACATGCAGTCATATCAAACTGGGGCATCTCCCCAGATTTCATTCTATTCCCTAAAAGACAATACCCTGAACTCCCAAGCAACCCAAAACTGGGGCATCCCCCAGATTTCTCTTCTCTAGTGGACCCACTATTATCTCTAAAAGGAAAACAGACTGAGGATCCCTCCTGAAAAGAACCACCAAATGGACTCAAAAAAAGGGGGAGTTATCTTTTCGACACAACCGCAAGAGATCAAAGGCCATGCCTACCTTCCCCAAGAGGAAAACACTTTCCCCAGTGGAGTTACCCTCACTAAAATGTCCCAAGTTGGGGACATCCATCAGATTTTTTTTTCCTCCGACAGGCCTGCCATGCATTCCCCAATGGAACCATAATCGCCAAAGTTGGCGTCTTTTAATGTTTTCTTCTCCCATCGCCTAAGCAGGCACCTTTAAAGTCTCTCGCTCAACTCCAAAGTCAGCATCTCTCAAATTCACATTCCCCAGTGGAATCATGATTACCAAAAAAACTACACTTCCCAAATCCTTCCCCAGTGAGACTACACTTCCCGGTCAAACTGGGGCATCTCCCTGAGTTTGTTCTTTCATTCAAGGGGCAATCCCCTAACAACCTTCAGTTATATCAAACTGGGGCATCTCCCCAGATTTCTTTCAAAAGGCACTTCCCCAACAACATGCAGTCATATCAAACTGGGGCATCTCCCCAGACTTCATCCTATTTTCTCAGAAGGACAGTTCCCCGACAACCCCCAGATTACTCTGTCCCAACTCACCTAATACTTTCCCAGTGGTACCATGAAGGTCCCTAGGAGGAATTATCCTTCCCAGTGGGACTACACTTCCTAAACAATTCCAAGGGCCACACCCCACATTTACTTTCCTGTCGGTCAAGGGGCAATCCCCCACCTTTACTTTTCTGCAAGACCAAGGGCCACACCCCACATTTACTTTCCTGTCAGTCAAGGGGCGATCCCCCACCTTTACTTTTCTGCAAGACCAAGGGCCACACCCCACATTTACTTTCCTGTCAGTCAAGGGGCGATCCCCCACCTTTACTTTTCTGCAAGACCAAGGGCCACACCCCACATTTACTTTCCTGTCAGTCAAGGGGCGATCCCCCACCTTTACTTTTCTGCAAGACCAAGGGCCACTCCCCACATTTACTTTCCTGCCAGTCAAAGGGCGATCCCCCACCTTTACTTTTCTGCAAGACCCAGGGCCACACCCCACATTTACTTTCCTGTCAGTCAAGGGGCGATCCCCCACCTTTACTTTTCTGCAAGACCAAGGGCCACACCCCACATTTACTTTCCTGTCAGTCAAGGGGCGATCCCCCACCTTTACTTTTCTGCAAGACCAAGGGCCACACCCCACATTTACTTTCCCGTCAGTCAAGGGGCGATCCCCCACCTTTACTTTTCTGCAAGACCAAGGGCCACACCCCACATTTACTTTCCTGTCAGTCAAGGGGCGATCCCCCACCTTTACTTTTCTGCAAGACCAAGGGCCACACCCCACATTTACTTTCCTGTCAGTCAAGGGGCGATCCCCCACCTTTACTTTTCTGCAAGACCAAGGGCCACACCCCACATTTACTTTCTTGCCAGTCAAAGGGCGATCCCCCACCTTTACTTTTCTGCAAGGGCCACACCCCACATTTACTTTCCTGTCGGTCAAGGGGCAATCCCCCACCTTTACTTTTCTGCAAGACCAAGGGCCACACCCCACGTTTACTTTCCTGCCAGTCAAGGGGCGATCCCCCACCTTTACTTTTCTGCAAAGCAAGGGCCACACCCCACATTTATTTTCCTGTCAGTCAAGGGGCAACCCCCACATTTACCATTTTGTTAACCAAGGACCACACCCCACATTTATTTCCCTCTCAAGGGGCAGTTCCCCACTCTTATCACCCATTTAAAAAAAAAAAAAAAAAAAACGGTGTTGATCCGATATGGGTAGAGGAAGTCCACTATTCCAAGACAAGTGACGATCCAAAGGACGGTGTCATGACCCTCAAGGTCGAATGAAGTAGGCCCTGTCAAGTTGCTGGGACGATGTCCCAATGGTTACACCGTCTACCACTTCGGGGCATAACGAACGGTGTCGTGAGACCTACCTCGGATAGAATTGGGTTAAGAGGTTGCTAAGGCCGATGTCAGGCCAATTACACCGAAGGTTCGAAGGTTAATTGAAGTTGTGGACGGGGTGGCCGTGATACGCCGATCCGATGTTCTATGCTTCGCAAAAGACCGAATTGAGTCCATATCCTAAGTTGATGATTAAGCGGTGTTACTTCAAGTCATACCGGTCACAAGAAAGAGGTACTTTGAAATATTTTGAAAGAAAAGAGAAGACAAGCTGATGGATGAAAATTGCATTGCATTAATAGAGGGCACTGAGGCCATTACAAAAATTAAAAACTCCGGAGCCCATCCCGGAACAAGGCTAAGGAAAAAAGAAAAATCAAGAGTTGGGTGCTGGAGAGTCCGGTCTAGCAGAGGCTGTCCTCTCAGATTCCTCCGACACCGTCCTCAGTTCCATACTTTGGCCTTCGGGGAGGGGCATCAGTTCGTAAGGAATATCCTCAGGTTCTGAAGCCTGACCCCGGTCCATAGCATATAGGTGGCCACCATGAAATTCATAGTAGACACCTATACCATTCAGGTTAAGTTGAACAGCGGAATTCCGGTGTACAACCTGGCGAACGGCAGAACTGAAGGCAACATCGGCCAGTACCAAAAATTCAGCCATCTGCTCCTCGGCTTCCATCCGCTCCTTCGCTTGCTCTTCCTGCACATCGGCAAGCTTCCCAGACAGTTCCTTATTTTTCTTGTCCACCTCGGCCTTCGCAGCCTTGGCTTCATCTAGTTCGGTCCAGAGAGCTTTGAGAGCGTCCTCTGAAGCTTTGGCCTTAGCCTCAGCAGCATCTGCCCTCTTGGCAGCCGATGTGTAGGCAGCAGCAAGTTCGGACAGATCCTCCTTGCTCTTGGTCAGCTCCTGCTCCTTCTGGGTCAAAGCAGTCTGAGCCTCGACTCTCAAGGCCTCAGCTTTCTTCATCCGGTCTAGGCATTCCTTAGCCTCGATTCCGGAATAGTAAGAGCGGCCTAAAGAGCTAAGGACCCCGGCTGCCTCAACCAAATTAAAAATAGCAGCTTCAGCAGCAGTCTGAGCTTCAGAAGCAGGGAGATCGGCCTTGAGCTTGAAGGGGATATGGACCCGAGCCGGTGTCCCTCCAACATACTCTAGAAAGTCCGAGAGGCGGGAGTTGATGACGATGTCCTCGGGTTGAGACCGGGCTGGAGAAACATTTACAGGACCGGCCTCCTCCTCCGTTGGCGCCTCTACTTTGGCCACAACCTTTCGAGCCTTCTGCTTTTTCGGCCTGGAGGTTGAGCCGGTGTTGGACTTCCTTTTAGCTGGGCCCCTTTCAGCCGGTCCCAGAGTCATTGCCTCAATATTTTCCGCCGGTATGCTCACCACCTTGGCCGGCGTGCGTCGAGGAGTCACCCTGTTCTCCTGTGCAGCAGCAGCAGCGTTCCGGGCTTCGGCAGCCTCCCTCAGTTTTCTGAGGATGTCTATCCGAGCCATCTCGCCTGAAAAAAAGAAAAAAGAGAAACGATGTTAGAACCGGTGTGAATATATAATGGAAAAGGGTAAAGTTAAATAATATCTACCAAGGTAGGCATCCCGGCCTGACTCCGTCCCCAAAAGCCTTTTGCAGGAAAACTTGGCAATGGCCGAATAACCCTTCAGAGCGTCCAGGACTTTCTTGGACTCAGTCGACAAGTTACTCTCACTGACGATGTATGCATTGCTTGTCAGGAGAAAGTGTTCATGAGTCCAACCGGTGTAAAACTTTCTGGAAAAATCAGAATTCTCCCAGAACACCGGCCTGCCAGCGTTGACCTCGACCTTGACATAGGAGTGTTTGAAACTGACCCCGTCCGTCTTGGCCGATTCGGTGTAACTTTCGAAGTTGACCACCTTGGAGTCGCAGCGGAGGTTGATGAAGCCTAGACCCCCTCCAGAGTTACCCCGGCGCATCACCCTGCAATAAGTGAAGAAAAGGGCCACTGTGGGGACGAAGTGGAAGTACTCCCCAAGCACCTCCAGGGACCTTACCAACCCCCAGCCATTGGGGTGAAGTTGGCTAGGAGCACAGTCAAGAAACCGGAGTACCCCCATCTCAAACTCCGTCAATGGGAAGCGGACGCCGATCTTAGAAAAGACCATCTCGTACATAAAGAGGTTCCTTGACCCCGATTGATGGCAAATCCTGTCCGAAGTCTGGGGGCAGAACACAGTGAAGTCGTTTTCATGCTCAACACCGGCATGAACAACGACATCTTCAATGGTGACATCGGCAGCATCTTCAGCATACCGGGAGATAATTGTCTTTGGGTCCTCATGAACCCAGAAGTAGGGGTCCCTGGCCTTCTCAGCTAGCCAGTTGATCCGGTGTACCAGAACGTTAGTCTCAATAGGGTCAGTTATCACAGCAACACCGGTGGAGGAATTTTCAGAAGCCATTCGGACGGTATGGCGAAGAAAGGGGATACAACTGTAAAAGGCCACATCGTCAGTAAGATATAAATCGGCACTGCTTGCCCCTTCACTAGCAGTGCCAAAGTTAAATGAGGAGTCTGACGATGTGTCAAACCCCTCTGTTTCCCACAAAGGCAGTTCAGAGAAATAGTGCCCTGATGAGACGAACCGATGTGAAGCTCCCGAAGTTGCCCCACTTTGGTGACTCGGACCTCGGCTCGAAACTCCACCCGGCTGACGCCGGGATGTAATTGAAGGAGGACCGGACAGGACCTCAATGGAGTCATTACTCGAACCGGTGTCCCCCATGACCTATCTACGAAATTAAAATGAAGGTTGGGATGGCTACCTGCTGAGACGATGCGTGCAGTTTTTTTGGTGCGAGCCAGGACGTAACACCGGAGAAAAAGCTTTAACGCCGGAGAACTTAGAACACCGGAGAGGTTGAACGTCGGAGAGACAGCACTTTAATATCAAGAAAGGAGTGAAAATGATGGATCCCCGAAGTTGCTTTTATAGAGGGAGGAGCGGAGATCCAGAACCTTCCGCATTCCGGCCCATGGCCCATTAAAAAAGGGCCGACTTTTGGCATTCCGGCCCAATGGCGCGAATTTTAAATTTTGAAAGAGCCAGTTAGCTAGTGACACGTGGAATGTCCAATCACCCAGTGACGTGGACCCCATTTAAGACACGTCGGCTGTTTAAAGTGCCACATCATTAAGATCACACCGGATTTTGGTCCTACCTATCCCCCACATCGGTGTTCATATCTTTACTCCCCTTTCACCTCGGAAATTTACATTTCTCTTGTGAAAGAGAGTAAAGAGGGGCATCTGTGAACACCTCTTTCGGTCCGGCCCAAATTGTTATGACACCGGACCCATCCTTGAAGTTGGAAACACCGGACAAGGCTTAAGTTAACACCGCACCACAACTCCGCCCTCATATACTTCAAAGAAGGTGTGGAACTCCGTCTCTTCATACACCGTCCCATAAACGGCGTGGCACTCCGTCCTCTTCACACCACAGTCCACAGACGATGTTAGCTAACATCCACTCCGCCCAAACGTTCTCACCTCAAGAGTCCGCCCAACCATCCTCACCTCAACTCCGCCCAACATCCTCACCTCAGGAGTCCCTTAACGGCCGATGTCGCGGACCTGAAAACCAAAAGACGAGCGAGTCCGGCCCAAGTGAGACGATCTCAAGCACACGGGCTGGTAGTAGATCCGGACCAGAAAAGAGAACACCGGCCCTATGATTACTGAAAGATTCAGCCGGTGTGAAGACAAAGGGAATGGGTCTTAAGGCCCCACATCGGATCAGTGGGGACTCCGTCCAACCAATGGCTTTGCTAACCGGTGTTACAAATTTGACAACGGAGGGGTGAGGTCAGAAGATTATGCGCAGTGACCTGGAATCGCACTCCCTAGAAAGTGGCAGACAGGGAAGCGGAAGTGGACAATTAAAAAATCCCACTGAAAACCCTGCTCCCCACCAATGGTAATGGCCAGAGCTGCACACCACTACGCAGATGGGTGAGTGGAAGTTCTGGTTGTCCCAAAAACCCTCGGCCCATGGCTTGAAGGTCCTATAAATGCCCCAACCAAGGAAGCTCAAGGGGTTGGCCTTCAGATTCTCCCTCTACGAGAGAAAGCTCTGGAAATTCTTTCAAATCTCTCAAAGTTCTTAACTGATCTCTTCACTCGAAACCAGTGATTGGCCTTAGTCACTAGAAAGGATCCCTTAGTTCGAAAAGGGTTTTTGAGCTTTTCTCACTAACACAAGTCACTGCTCTCACACCGTCCGTATCTCGAACGTACCTCGTCATCACAGAACTGACTCCGTTTCAACTCCCATACATTGTCAGTCTTCGTCACTGCTCAACAGCGTTCACCCCGGATCAACTTCCCACAACACCGGTCGTGACCTCCAGGTTTCCAGTTCGGGTCCTACTCCGGTCCATTGTCTGCCAGCGTGCGAGTCCGAAGTCGAACACCGTCACTGGGCTCAATCTCCCACCTCGGTTCATAGCTCGTCACACCGGTTCCACTCCTTTCCTTATTTCTCTTGCTTTCGGTTCCCTTTGTTACTTTTCTATGAGTTTGCTGTTTTGTTGACTGTAATTGTCTGCGTACCATTAGTTCACTTTGTCAATATTCTTTATCCTTCTCCATAATAAACAGACATAATAAAAATGATTTTGTAAAAATAGTGTCGTACGGGAGCACTCCTGTCTACACAATCCTCTTAGGATTCGTGCACGTGCGAAGAACTTCGCTTTGCATGAATTCTCCTCCTTAATGATACCCATTAATATCTTTCAGATTTCTCCCTAAAATAGCAATATTCAGAACTACGTAACCCTGATTTCTTGATAATTCAAGAATACGTAGGAGCGGGACTTTAACTCCTGTCGGTCCCATCTTTCTTATTTCTTTTTTTGTTGTCGATTTACTGCCTTACTTTTTTTTTTATACATTTCTTTCATAAACGTTCTCTTTTTGGTTATTTCCGTGAAGACCAATTCAGACGTGACGTCTTGTTGGTTTCCCCATAGTTTTTTGCCCAAGCCTCGCCATAATTTCATAGGGAAGGGATACTTAGGACAAGACGTCCCGCTTTTCTCTTCCCTATCCTTATTCTTTTTATCCGAGGATGTTTAGTTCAGACGTGACGTCTTATTAGCATTCTCTTCTCCTCTCCGTCTCATATCGAAGTCGAGTTTGGTTCGGATGAAATGTCCCGTTGACCTCGCTTCGACATTCTATGTTTGTACAGTTCTCTCATTCCATTCCGTCGTTTTTTTTTAAAAAAAAAAATAAATAAAAGGGAAGAAACCATGTTCTATTTAAGGTTATTTATATTGTGCTTTCAATCTTGGTACTGTCTTCGACAGGCGATGTAGGGTGCTAATACCTTCCCTACTCGTAACCGACTCCCGAACTTGGACTTCAATTTTTTTTAACCAGTGCTTTACTGAACTTAGTTTTTTCCCAATGTTTTTCCTATCGATAAAAACGTTGGTGGCGACTCCCTGTTTCATTTTCTTTCTCTCTTGTTCGCCGCGCCGTCGCGACCCAGGTTGCGACAAGTATCAAGTATAAAACCAAAATAACCAACTAATGCGAGCAATATAAAATCCAACTAGTGCAAAACAAACATAAAATAACTTCATCTATCAAACTACTAACTATCAAAGCAGTAACTATTTGAACTGGTCTAAACCGGGGTCTACGATCCGGTGTGGGAACCAGCCACAAAAGTATATGTTTTGAGTTTTTATACACCGATACAGTGGGTATCCAGTATTATAATCCAACCTCTCAATGGGAGAGACCAGCCTAGTTGTCTTGGAGATTCCTCTCACTAAACCTCCGCGTTGATGCGGTGAAAGATGGTGTCAACTGCAAAGATTCTCCGACGCTCAAGTGAGTAAAGAGAATAAGAGGATTTGTGCGATGCTAAGGTATATTGAGAGAATAAGAACAATGTAACCGTGTATGTGTAGGAGAATATGCTATTTATAGTTGAGCGTGAAAAATGAATCGTTGGGTTCAGATGAGCCCAAAAGTTCTGATGCCGTGTGCAGCGTATCAATCAGAGTAGTTCAATGTTCAGTGTGTGGCAGAGGGTAGGTCAATAATCAATGTACGATTCTGACACAGGAATGAGGATAATCCACATTTTCCATATATCATGCCTATAATTGTACTTTGCTCCTTTCAGTGAATGATATAGACATATTCCACTGTGCAGGGTATATATCCTGATAAGTAATGACTCCACTTATCTTATCGGGGCACTGAGGCAAATGGTTATACGTGACGGAAGAATAAGAACGGATCAAATATCTGGTGTCTTAGATGCAACCTTGGATGACCGGTGAATGAAGGACTCTTAACATGGTGTCTTCACAGTCTGGATTTGACCTGTGATACCGGTTGACCTTCCAGAGCAATGAAGATGATGCCTTAGTTTGGGTGCCGGTATTTAGACCGGATCATCTGTCCCCTAGCTTGTGTGAGGGACTATTAAGTTGCTCATATAATCTATGTTGTTTGCAAAAAGTCTGGATGCCAGTGTTGGATGCAAAAGATCTTGCGAAAATGCCTACAAGCTTCGTACCGATATTCTGCCCGTCTCACTGTTCTATAGGCGAAGGAACCACACTTAAAATGTTCTTACAGCGGATTTTGGACAAAGATTTGTAAGAAAGGGAATCCCAAGAGTTTTTAGAAATCGTAACTCTTGGTATTCGAGTGGCTGCTGTAGCGCATTTAATGCTTCTGAATGATTTTTAACACGTGAGTCATTATTGCTCCAAATTGGTACCCGTCGTTAGGATTATTTTGGGCCTGAATTTTGAATTTTCGGCCCATTTCATTGAAACCTTTCGCGAAGCGTCACTATTTTGCGCCTTTGGGTATGAAACGACGACGTCGTTTAGATCGATGGCGTTATGTTTTGCTTCAAATGACGCATCCTCTGGCTGACGGTTAGGCATCTTTGTTACCTATAAAAGGGAAGTTGGTAATTTCCTGAAATCATATTCGTCTTCAACCTTAGTGAAACTCTACAGAAATTTCAGAAGAGATCGTTGCTGCTATTTTCGTGGAGTCCTTTCCCTCTTCTCACCTTAACCTCCTTTTAGGTAACCTCCTTCCCCTCTTTTAACTTCTCTATCTTCATTTCTCTTGAAATTTTAACCATGCGCCCTAGGCAGAGCCGCGCTGGTCCTTCGAATAGGAAGGGAAATCTCCCTTACAGGCCCTCCAATTATCATGGTGGAAGGATTTCTGTGGGTCCTTCCAGAGTTGGGTCTCGTGGTTCAAGGAGAGGTAGAGCCTCTTTCACGAGGCAGCCAGTGGTTAGGCTTGACTCTGAACCCTCCTCTAGTTTTGAGGCCATCGGTTCCCCAGGAAGCTCGTCAGGTTAGGAATGGTTCCTTGCTGATGACGTTGCTTTTTACTATAGTACGGACGCTTTTGGCCGCGCCATAGACGAGATGGAGATTGAGGGACATGGTAAAGTTCCAATTGTACATACTCAAGTGAGGTGTGTCAATGTGTGGCACACTGGTTGGATTGAGAAGCTATCAACCGGACTCACCCCTATTGCTGGGTGAAGGAAGAGTTTAAAGAAATCTCCTCCCAGCATGCTCGCGAAGATGGTGGACCGGTGTCCCCGCGCTTCAGAGTTTTTACTGAAGAAGAACAACGTGGGAGGTTCTTGGTTCTGGCATCCCAGCCTATGGAACGAATCTGCCACACCGTGCCAGACAAGCGCTCCGTTTATATATACGACTACATTTTTCAATACCTCGAAGTACGCTTCCCAATGACCGATTTCCAAATGGGAGTTCTGAGATTCCTGGAATGCGCTCCCTCTCAGTTACATCCCAACGGATAGAGTATCGTCCGCTCTCTTGAAGTCCTAGGTGCACACTTCAATTTTAAACCCACCGTGGCTATGCTATTCTACTACTGCCAGGTGGTCCGCCGTGCTAATAACAAAGGCGGTCTGGGCTTCATAACTCTTCATTGTGACTCGAGAGTCATCAACTTCAAATCCTTCACCGAATCGGCGAAGATTGACGGGCGCTCTTTCAAATAGTACTACACGAGGATTCGTGTGAAGCCGGACGAGCCGGTCTTCTGGATGAGTGAGGACGGAATCACCAAATTCCCCTTAAACTAGACCTGTGAGCACTTCTTGCTTGCCAGTCGTGCTTATTTTACAGATAAGAGTGAACTTTCCTCTCACTCAATTGAAGTCTTAGGCGCTCTAAGGGCGTTTACCTCTGTTCACAAGGAATTCTATTGCAAGCGTCTCCTGGAGTCCGCTTCTAGCAGAGATGTTTATCTGAGTAATTAGCTTAACTAATTATATATGTATGTGGTAATCTGATATGTTATTGCAACTTATGCTTCTCTCTTTACTTTTGTAGATTGGATAGAAAGGAATAGCTCAGAGATGCTTGCCTTGAAGTCTCTGTTGGTTGAAGATGGCTCCTCCTCTAAGAGTGAGGAAAACAATGTTCAGCCCAAGAGGAACACCCTCAAGGCGAGAGTTGATTTCATCCCCTTAACCTCCGAGGTGGGTGACGATGTCCCCCTCTTGGATTCTCAGGTTGGCGAGGAGGAGGCCTCTCAAGAGGAGCCGCAAGAGGAGAAGAAGAAGAAGAGAGTTAGGCTTATTAAAGCTTCCAAAAAGGAGAGGACCTGTACCACCGTGCCAGAAAAGAGGCAAAAAATTGTTCATGATACCAGCGTGAGGAAAGACACAGCATCTTCTAGAGCGACCCCTCAGCCTTCTGACCGTTCTATTCCTCCGTCATTCCCACAGGTGAGAATGGATCCGCCCAACTACTCCTTCCTTTCTCCCTTCTTGGTGTATGAGGGGCCTTCTCCTGTCGTACTTCCTCCTCCACTCTACAAACTCCGCCCCACTTTAGAGGTAGATGAAATGAAAAAAGCCATTGCAGCTGGCAAGTGGCAATTGGATGAGTTGAACGGGCTCCTGAATTCCCTTAGCCGCACTGTCGATAGCGTGAAAGAAGAAGATGAGTTAGCTGGCAAGCTTGAGCATCTAAATATCTTGGCTGCAAAAGACAGGGCTCATCTGAAGACAGCAGAGGAGAAACTAAAGAAGGCTCGGAAGTTGGAATTAGAGCAATCGGCTGAGGTAGCTTCACTGAGAAAATCAGTCAAATCTCTTGAAGGGAAGATTTCTGAACTTAAAGAGGACCTCAAGCCAGATAAGCAAAAGAGCTCTAAGCTTTTTGACGACCTGACAACTTCATAGGCCAGTAAACTCAAGAGCCAGGAAGATTTTGCCGCTAGGGAGAGGGAGTTGCTCAAGCAGCTTGAAGAGTTAAAGGTGGGGAGTGCTGCAACTGATTCCTTAGAGAAGGAAAATGCCAAGCTTAAAAAGGACTTGGTTAAAGCCAGAAATAGGGTGAACAAGGCTGTAGAGGCTTGTACTGCTGTGGCGTATGATTCCTTTGGCCTTGCTGTCCGCCAGATTTTCTACCGCAACCCCGACGTGAAATTCAATCTATACGGTATGAATCCCTTTTATGAATTTCACGAAGGGAAATTAGTTACTGTGGTGGATGGCAAGCACAAGGATCCCCCTTTAACTTTATATGAGATACCCCCTCTCCCAGAAGGTCAGAGCATGGGTCCTTCTAAAGCCACTCCGAATCAAGGGGATCAGCAAAAAGAGCAAGCCCAAGAAGAGGGACCGGTGCGGAGAAGACCCAGACTAGCCAAGAGGACGACGGAGGTAAGAAGGCATCCACAACGGAAAATCCGAAGCCTTCCTCTTAATATTATATTTATTTCCTGTTATTACTACTGTGTTCTAGGATCAGCTCCAGTTTTATGTCAACTCATATAAAATTTCCATTTGAATGAGATTTTCCTTGAATTTGCCTTTAACATTTGCAAAAAACGTATTGCTATAACATAACTTGGACATATATGCTACGCTTTTACCTTTGTACCATTCGCGAGACCATTCTGTATAACTATCTTGACGTTGAAATGTAATATGCACCCCGGAAAAAGTGATTAAATAAAACTTGAAATGGACAAGTTATAGAACGTATAATCATTTATACGTGTACTGTCCCCAAGTATGAGTATCTTGGGGGGTAAATATCTATCATGAGATGCTACCTTTAACTCCTTTAAGGGTGAGAAATTCCATTTGATCTCTATAATGCAATACCGCAGAACGGGTAATAATCATTGACAGATACTAAGAATAGCATTCCGTGCTTAGGAATCTATAAGAAAAATACTCCAACCATAAAGATGATGATTGAGTCTTCCATCATAAGGATGACGATGGGAATTGTCCACGCCAAGAGTTACATCATCAATTCACAGAATAGGTGATTGAGATCATTCGTCCTGGGGAAATTACTTCAATCATAAGGACGATGATTGATTCTTCACTAACGTTCGGCCAAACCTACTAGTTGTACTCAGAGTTTGGTTCAATCCTACAATCCAAGCCTTCATGTGGGGTTTGGTACAACCTTAAAAAAGGTTTGATCCTACAACCTATTTCTTGAGGTTCGGTTTAATCCTACTAACCGTACTCAGAGTTCAGTTTAGTCCTACAATCTAAGCCTTTAAATGGGATTCGGTACAACCTTGAAAAAGATTTGATCCTACCACCCATTTCTTGACTCGAGGAGTTATATCGCCAATCACAGAATAGGTGATTGGGATCATCCGTCCTAGCTTTTCCTCGTAGACCAGTCAATGCTATAAATTGCAATACAGAAGAGAAAAAAAGGTAAAGTTAACGTATTCATGAATTAGATCTTCATTTCATTGAATGTGAATTACAAAGAAAGCGTAGCTGGGGTCATGCCTCGTTAAAAGCTTCTTGAGAAAACCCAATGGGAAAAAACTCAAGTAAGGAAAAAGAGTACATGCCGTCTTACCAACTAGCTGTAATAAATGTGTAAATTCTGAGTGTTCTATTTATTACGGATCGGTGTTCCATCAAGCTCTTCTAACCGGTATGATCCTTTTCTAGTCACCTCGGATACTCTGTAAGGGTCTTCCCACGTCGGCGCCAATTTTCCTTGATGGGCGAACTTATTTCCCACACTCTCCTTCCTCAAAACGAGCTCCCCAGTGTTGAAAGCTCTGTATTGCATACGTTTGTTGTACCGAAGGGCGGCCTTCACTTTTATTTCCTGATCCCTAACGAAAGCCTCTTCTCTTAGTTCCTGGAGAACATCTAGCTCCGATGCCAGATTGGCACTATTATTCTCCGCAGAAAAGTATTCCACTCTCATCGATCTTGTCTGGAGCTCCACCAGAATCATCAGGCTCGACCCCGTAGGTAAGACGATATGGAGACTCATTGGTAGAAGAATAGGGTGTAGTACGATATGCCCATAAAATGTGACACAGTTGATCAGTCCATCCCCCCTTTGCTTCACCAAGGCGCTTCTTCAGTCTTTTCAGCACTTCCCTATTGGCTACCTCAGCTTGGCCATTCGTCTGAGGATGTTAACCAGATAAAAAGATTTGGACTATCCCTAGTCCTTCAAGCAACTCTGTGAACTTCCTATCTGTGAACTGGGTGTCGTTGTCAGTTACGATCCGCCCTGGGACGCCGAACCATGCTATGATATTCTCGTATACAAAGCGTCGTGTTCGTGCTGATGTGATATGCACTACTGGCTCTGCTTCGATCCATTTAGTGAAATAATCAACTCCCACAATGAGGTATTTAATGCCTCCAGGCGCGGTTGGGAATGGGCCCAAGATATCGAGGCCCCATTGATAGAAAGGCCATGGCACCGCGGACGAAGAAAGTTCTTGAGCCGGTGTGTGATGAAGATTAGAAAATATCTGGCAAGCATCGCACCTCTAGACGAAATCAATGGAATCCTGCTTCATCATGGGCCACCAATATCCCGCCCTGAGGATTTTTCTCATTAAGCTTCTTCCTCCGGCGTGGTGCCCACATTGCCCCTCGTGTACCTCTTCCATTACTCCTTGTATCTCGTCCTCTTTTAAACAAAGCAGGTACGACACTGAGAATCCTCTTCTATAGAAAACACAGTCAACCATGGTGAAATATGGCAATTTTCTTTTTATTCTTCTTCTCTCCTTCTCATCGGTGGGCAGCTGTCCGTCAGCCAAGTAACGGATATAAGGGGTAACCCATGAATTCTCGTAGGAAGAATTGACCATTATGGCGTTCAGAGAAGGGAACAAAGGAATGCTGGGTGATGTTAATGTACTCTGGACCATTGTTGTTGTATTGCCAGACTGTTTCATACTTGCGAGCCTCGATAGAATATCCACTCTAGTATTTTCTTCTCTTGGCACATGCTTAAACTCCAACATATCGAATCTTCCTTTCAACTCATTCACACAGTTCAAATATAGCTGCAGTTGGGGCTCACAGACCTGGTATTCACCTTGAATATGTGATATCACTAGCTGTGAATCGCTGCACAATGTCACCTCTATTGCCCCGATATTAATTGCTACTCGGAGTCCGGCCAGACATGCTTCATATTCAGCCTGGTTGTTGGAGGTTTTAAAATTAAATCGAAGAGTGATCTCTAGGTGCACACCGTCATCACTTTCCACAACAACACCGGCTCCACAAACTTTACTATTTGATGACCCATCCACATAAATGGTCCAGTGAGCGTGAGGTGTGGCTGGATCTGCCCCTGTCATTTCTACAACAAAATCAGCTAGGACTTGGGCTTTAATGGCTCCTCGCGGTTCATAAGAAACTTCAAACTCAGAGAGCTCGATAGACCACTTAATCATCCTCCCTGCGAGGTTCAGCTTGCTTAGCTCAGAACGGAGTGGCAAATCTGTTCTTACCAGAATTGAGTGTGCATGGAAGTACGGCCTTAACCATCGTGAAGCCCAGATAATTGCGAGAGCGGCCTTCTCTATCTTCTGGTATCTGCTCTCTGCTCCCTGCAACGTTTTATTAGTGAAATATACTTGTCTCTTCCCCTCTGGGGTTTCCTTGACCAATGTTACTCCCAAGGCTTCATCTGAAATCGCCAAATACAATATAAGGGATTCACCAGGGTTTGGCTTTACCAAGATCGCAGGACTCGACAACACCTCTTTAAGCTCTCGAAAAGCTTGTTCCTGCTCCTGCCCCCACTCAAACTTCTTAGATTTCTTTAACACTTTATACAAGGGAAGTGATCTATGTGCCATCTTGGGCATGAATCGAGTCAAAGCTGCCACTTTCCTGTTTAAAGATTGCACCTCCCTCAAGTTCTTCGGACTCTGCATGTCCAATATCGCTCGGCATTTTGCTGGATTAGCTTCAATGCCATGTTACGTTAACATGAAACCTAAAAACTTCCCAGCAGGGACAGCAAAAGTACATTTTAACAGGTTCAACCTCATGTTATATTGTCTTAAGTGTGCAAATACCTGGTGCAGTTCTTCAACATGATCACCTTCAGTTGGAGTTTTGGCAATGATATCATCAATGTACACCTCCACCAGTTTGGTGTACATGCCTTCGAACACCTTGTTAATCATACGCTGGTAAGTGGCCCCAGCGTTCTTCAAGCCGAAGGGCATGACGGTGTAGCAGAAGACACCGCAGTCATTGACAAAAGCTGTTTTTTCTTGGTCCTCCTCCCACATCGGAATCTGGTTGTACCCCGAATAAGCATCCATGAAACTTAGGTATTGGTAACTAGACGAATTGTCCACCATACGATCAATATTTGGGAGAGGATATGGGTCCTTCTGGCAACAACGGTTGAGGTCTACATAATCAGTGCACATTCTCCACTTGCCATTGGCCTCATGTACCATTACCACATTGGAAAGCCAAGAAGAATAGCGGACTTCCCTAATAAATCTGGCCTTCAACAGCTCCTCCGTCTGCTCACAAGCTGCCTTCTATTTTTCCGGTCCCAATCTTCTCTTCTTCTAGGCAACCGACCTTGTCTCTGGATAGACAGATAGTTTGTGGCAGCAGAAATCAGGGTCCATCCCAGGCATGTCTGCAGCAGTCCATGTAAAAAAGTCTTTGAATTCCTGGAGGAGTGCTAACAGGCACTGCTCCATAACTGACTCCAGCTTGTCATTAATGTGTGTGACCTTCTCTGGGGAATCCCCTAAGACGACGTCCCTGGAACCTCCGTTCGGCGTGGGTTTTGAGGGATTGAGTAGGTCGATCTTTAACTCCGCTCTAGGATCAAGATCGATCAAACTGACAGACTCAGCCGCTGTTCCTCTGTCATTCAACTTCCTCTTCTTGTTAAATGCCTCCAGCTTTACCATATTCAGGCTCAGGTTATAACAATACCTTGCCATCTCTTGATCGCCTCGGAGAGATGACACACCATTGTCCTTGTCAATGAATTTGATAAGGAGGTGTGGGGTAGACACAATTGCTTCCATTGCGTTTAGAGTAGGACGGCCTATAATCCCATTGTAAGGGGATTCCACATCGATCACCAAGATCCTGGACTTCACCGTTCTTGCTCCAGGTTCGCCCTCAAAAGAGATAAGGGTATTAAGATACCCCTTGGTGGGATGCTTCGCTCCGTTGAAAGCTGTGAGTTCTTGTGTATATGGCTACAAATCTACGTTATTAAAGCCCATTCTTTTAAAACAATTGTAAAAAATAACATCACAAGAACTTCCCTGATCGACAAGGATCCTCTTGATATCTTTGTTGGCTATGACAGTGATGATAACTACTACATCATCACCTCCTGGAATTGTTGGGCCAAAATCGTCATCTGTAAATGACACCATTGGTGTTGTCATGCCGTCCCTGAAAGGGCGGTTGTCCTTGGGCTTCTCCTGCATAGATAGGATCATTCAGTGGTGGTTCTTGCGAGCTGTGATTGACGCTCCTCCTCCAGCAAATCCTCTAACAATCATATCAATTACCTCATGTCGGCCTTGCCTTTGCTGTTGAGGCATGCCGTCCTGTTGAGCTCCTTCAATGATTACCACTCCCTTTTGTTTCTCAGCAGCTATGAATCTCCTGGCCAAATTGTGACTATTATCGCCCTCATCATCGCGATCTCTCTCTCTCTTCTCCATCCTGTCTGGTTCGTCTAAGGATTTATTCTTAAATAAGTACTGTTTTAGCTTTTCCTCTCTGATGAGGGTCTCTACTGCATTCTTCAATGCCTTGTATTCATCTATGGTGTGGCTAACCTGTTCGTGGAAAGCGTAGTATTTTTTAGAGTTACCAAGTCTTTTCATTGGAGGAGGCTTCCTTATCCCGTAAACACTGAGCATGGGCCAGCCAACTTCCCTCAAAATTTGAGAATGCCTGGAGTTCAGTGGGGCGTAGTTGCTGAACGAGGCTACACGCCTATCCCGCTGTTGAGGTCGGGTGCTCATGAAATCATCTCTTTGGGTATGCTTCTCTGGCCTCACCCTCTCCTTATCTCTTCGAGGTTACTGTAGGGGCACTGATGGCTTCAATCTAGCTGCTGTGGCTTCCAGGTGCATCTCTATGCCCACGTATTTTGAGGCCTTCCTCCAGAACTCCTCAAATGTCGTCAGAGGGCTCTTTGCCAAAGACAGGGCGAAGACTGATCCAGGTTGTAGTGCCTCAATAACGATATGGAGTTGAATGACCTCTGTGAGGTTAGGCACCAAAGCTGCTTCTTTATAAAACCTTTTTAAGAACTCTTTAAGAGTTTTATCCTCTCCTTGCCTGATCTGGGCCAAGGTATGAGACGTCCTAGGAATATCTCTAGAAATAACAAAATGGCTCTCAAATGTAGCTGCCATTTCCTCCCAGTAGTCTATCGATCCTGAGGGTAAACTCTTGAACCAACTAAGAGCTTCCTCCAAGGTTCGTGGGAACATCCTACATATCACATCTTCATCTGCTCCCAGATACATGGCCTTATACACGTAAGCGTTAAGATGCTTAGTAGGATCTGTCTCTCCATTATACTTCCCAATCGAAAGTGGCTGGGTTGTTTGCAGATGCTTGGGAATAAGTACACTCATGAGCCTCCTTGAGAAAGGAACGTTGAGTCTATATGTCCCAGATGCTACCACTGCCTGCTCCTTCCTTCTTCCATTGACTCTATCTCCAGAATCTTGAGTTTTCTCCTGCTCTTCATAAGTAGGAATCTTCGAATATTGGAGAGTAGTAGACTTCTCTCTCGCAGACGTATGATGAGTCTCCGCAGCCTGAGACATTACTCTTTCTCCAGTTACCCTTTTCTCCCTTCTCAGCTCTATCAACTCCTCTCTGAGTTGCCTTATAACTTCGTCTTGAGTGTCAGGGGTCGCAACTGGTACCATTCTCCTCGTGTGGGTTACAGGAGACTTGAAAATAGGTCTCCTACCAGCTTGCTGATGGGTCACATCCTCCATAGGACCTTCCACAAAATCGCGTCCATCTCTTTCCATGGTTAGCTACTGAACTTCTACGAAAAATGGGAATAACTTTATCGAGTCCCACTGGGCGTGCCAATGAACTGGTTTAAACCAGAGTCTACGATCCGGTGTGGGAACCAGCCACAAAAGTATATGTTTTGAGTTTTTGTACACCGGTATAGTAGGTATCTGGTATTATAATCCGACCTCTCAATAGGAGAGACCGGCCTAGTTGTCCTGGAGATCCCTCTCACCAAACCTTCGCGTTGATGGGGCGAAAGATGGTGTCACCTGTAAAGATTCTCCAACGCTCAAGTGAGTAAAGAGAATAAGAGGATTTGTGCAATGCTAAGGTATATTGAGAGAATAAGAACAACGTAAATGTGTATGTGTAGGAGAATATGCTATTTATAGTTGAGCGTGGAAAATGAATCGTTGGGTTTAGGTGGGCCCAAAAGTTCTGATGCCGTGTGCAGCATATCAATCAGAGTAGTTCAATGTTCAGTATGTGAAAGAGGGTAGGTCAATAATCAGTGTACGATTCTGACACAGGAATGGGGATAATCCACCTTTTTCGTATATCATGCCTATAATTGTACTTTGCTCCTTTCAGTGAATGATATAGACATATTCCGCTGTGCAGGGTATATATCCTGATAAGTAATGACTCCACTTATCTTATCAGGGCACTGAGGCAAACAGTTATACGTGACGGAAGAATGAGAACGGATCAAATATCCAGTGTCTTAGATGTAACCTCGGATGACCGGTGAAGGAAAGACTCTTAACATGGTGTCTTCACAGTCTGGATTTGACCTGTGATACCGGTTGACCTTCTAGAGCAGTGAAGATGATGCCTTAGTCTGGGTGCCGGTATCTAGACCGAATCACTACTATAAACTAAAACTAAATAGTAAATAATGATGGCACCGGTCTAGGAGTTCATGAAGGTAACTCAATCGCCTCTCATGACTCGATCAAGACCTGTCTCAAATTCTGCATCATACATATCATGTACTGCTCCAGATGTTCCCTCTCATCAAAAGTGTTTGCGCCTATGCCATATGCCTCATCAAAGGTGCTATCATAGGCGTAGCTGCTTCACCTTCCCCCTGAAAAGTAGGTCAGTCTCTAGGCCAAGAGATATAAGAAGCAAAAGAGTCCAGGTCCATCCAAGTGTTGAATTGGCCCTACAGAACAATGTTGTAAAGTCCATGATGCAAATGAAGGAGTCCTCGATGGTTGGCACTTTACTGTAAATGGAGATGAGAAAAGGCATCCATAATGCGAGACTCTATAGTACCCGCTGGAGGAGTCTGAGACTGTGTATGAACAGAAATGGCTATTGGTGGTGTAGCTGATCCTCTCTTGGATGCTTATCAAGGTTCGCACAATTTTGCTCTATGAACCACTTATCAATGGTGGTCGGATAGATATCGAATGATGGATATCCACTCTATTTACAACACAGAGAACATTGATGAAAGCTGAAAATCCAAGGCTACCCTTCACCTTCTGGCCCAATGTTGTAGTATTTGCCTCTATCCTGACAAATTTATGAATTTCATCTGAAATTACCTGAGCCAAATTAACAAACAAGCTAGGTGTCAGGATACAATAAAGCAGATGGCACTTGGGAGCATTCAAATATGAGATATGTCGAATGAGCACCACATTGGCCAACAAGAAAGACGTCCATACTTGTGTAAGGGTTGTCATATCCTTACGTAAGATGTGGAAGGGGTTACCACCATGGCCCCACTAAAAATAATGATCAGGAAGGCATAATGCCTCTTCTATATCTTAGGTGCAGTAAATGTAACGACTTCGATGACAATCAGTGTAATCAGATACATCTCCTTCAGGCAAGTCTAAGGGTTGGTCCAGAAAAACACTGATAGCATCCCTAGTGTATGAAATCCATGTGCCTTTCACTAATGTTTTGTAGTCACCAAAACCTTCCTTAGGCCAAGCATTTGCATAGAATTCCTACACCACTTATGGATCAAACATGGGCCTTGGATTGGCCACTCAGAGCCAATTCCTACTTTGCAGCATTTCCACAAATTTACCAATCACCACTTTTCAGTTCAACCTTTCTCTCGGGTATGAAAGTCCAGTTTTTGATTTCTTCATAGCGGTTGGCCTGATCCTTATCTCTGAAGGTGGTGGAGGTTGTTGATTAGAAGTTTGGGCTCGCTTTCCCTTATCCCGACGTATGGATTCAGGAGGAGCATAGATTTAGTGTAACGTCCTCCCTCATTTACATTTATTTTTAATTTTAATTCCGTCAAATTTACTATTTTTTTGCATTTATAGATATAATAATTTTAATCCCATAATTAAAATTATATTTAAAACTCTAATTATAAAATATTAACCATTTATAGCATAAATGTCCCTAAAAAGCATTTTAGTTTTATAAAAATTAAGTTTTGACCGATCCTGATAGTGTTGTAATCGATTACATGCACAAAAAAAACAAAATATAAGCATCCTGATAAAGCTGGTAATCGATTACCATAATCTAGTAATCAATTACTGATAGAACAAAGACAACAATTATGCATAATTTTGTATTTTAGCCAACTTCTGACTTACTTAACTGGCCCATTTTAGCTCCGATTGCTATTAAACTTTAGGGCCCCATGTTTTCGTCATTCCGGAACTGTTGGTGCAGTTTGTTTGCCAAAATTTCACCATATGCTCAAGATATACGTAAAAATGCATTTAAACCAAAAGTAACACAAACCAATACGCAAAACCTATCGAATGGACTTCAAACTTGGTGAAGCCTACATGCTCAAGTTCTACTTGAGGTAGGGAACCTATTGATCCCTTCTGGAGGTCCAAAAACCCGCCAGGTCACAAAATCACCACTTCAATTATGGTGTTACCTATATCCATTCATCGATTCTCACCAATAAACCAATCTAATATCACATTCAATCATAATCACACCTCACATATATATTCATCACAATTCACCTGCCCATATCTAATCATACATGAACCATTATTCAACTGTAATGGTCCGTGCCATGAACACTGTAACACCCTCTGTTACACCTTAATAAATTCTAAAAAAATTCGTAATAATTTTTTTTTACTAAAGATATGTTTGTTAAAAAGAAATTATCGGAATAAATTATATACATTATTTCTGAAATACCTCAATATTATTAAAACTTTATAAAGTATTTGTACATTCATCCAAAGAAAATAAACATTAAACATTATAAGAAAGAGAGGAAACTCCATGGCCCAAGAGCAGTTGCCTAGTGACATTATTTATTCATTGGACCACGGTATTCATACCGAGCTCCCTTTCTAGAACGTGCTATATATACTGTCAATGTTCTTCGATCCTTCCCTCTGTACGAACCATTAATTTAAAACATATGAAACAAAAACATAGAGAAAGGAGTGAGAAACAGAATATAATATTCCCAAATGGGACATAAGCAATAAAGGGTTTTCACAAACTAGTATAATAACATCAATCACAATCACAAGCACAATCAATTTATGAATGTATGAATGATATGCCATATCTTCATCATAACTTATCTATATATGTGGGCCCCTTAAATTTTAATTTGCACTGGGTCAACCAGGAGTTTACACTGTTCCATAATTTCGGATAATAATAACATGAACAGCTCAACTGGCATGGAAACACTTAGAGACTAGTCAGATTGAAAAGGTTTTTATTGTGAAAGTACCCGACACTAGGGAGCTACCCCAGGTCCCCTGAAGCACCCTTTCACACCCTCTCATCCCAAGGCTCACAATTAAGCCTCCTCTAATATATCCTCGGTTTCTATAATCCGTCCCCAGACAATATCATTTTGTTTCTCTTCAATGATTCATGATGCATGAACTACTCGCGTATTTAGTTGGTTAAGGCTTTTAGAAACTCAATTATATTATCAGGGCCTACGAATCGCGACATAGCCACCCCAGTAAACTGTACTTTTTCAACTTCTCAAATACGCACATAGAATTTTAGTACAGTTCCTTTTCAAATCACAAATCAAATCTCCTTATAAATTTGAGTTTCAAAACCTTAAATATATTTCACAACCTTTAGAAAGTTTATAGGTCAATTTAAAATCAATTTCTAAAAACTCGAATTTGGAATTATCAATCTTTAAAACCTTAGTACTTGAAAATTTGGTATAATATTTTTATACATTTAAATAATATGTATATATATATATATATGTATATATTAAAATATTAGTAAAAAATTTATTTTTATAAAATAATTTTTCTTTCTTTTTCTTTTTAATAAACTAACTAAAAAAAATCTAAATTTTAGTAAAGATATATACATATATATTAAAATATAAAAGAGATTTCTAAAAACTTATGTAGTTTTATTGAAATCTAAGAAATTTCTTAAAATTAATTTGAATAAATATGAATAAGTAAATAAAGAAGTAGGAGATAAGTAAATTCTTACTGAATTTTAGCTTTCCGTCATGCTTGCTATATGCTCAAACTCCACAGTACAAGATTATCAATCATAATCAAACATTGTCAATCACAATCAAACATCATAAAATATAAATAAATATTAACAATCATAATCAAATCAAATAATTAAGCATCAGTTATAAATATGATAATTTTAAAATTCAATGGTTATTTAAATTAATAAAGTTTGTTTTAAGTTCTATGGTCAATTCCTCGCACAGGTCTATATAAATCCAAGATAGTCCAGTCCTTGCATAGGTCTAGTTCAGTCCATATAGGTCATAAATAGTCCAAGTCCTTGCATAGGTTCAGTCAAGTTCGTAATAGTTCAAGTCCTTGTATAGGTTCAATCCAGTCCGCATAGGTCATAATAGTTCAAGTTCTTAAATATTTTAAATATTAAGTTACACAAGATGCTTAATTTATTAATAACAATTATTATAAATTTTAAGTTAAAAGTTATTATTTTAAAATAATAATATTGTTATGTTTAAAAGGACTAGGGGACTCCTCCCAATATTCTTATGTATTTTCATATTATATCCTTAATCTCACCCCCCCTTACCTTGATTTGCTACCAAAAGTGAATTCGCTCTGCGCCTCCAAGTTCTAACAAAATATTAATACTAACTTATTTCAGTATAAGCTTAAGATGAAAATTAAGATTGCTATCAGAATGATAAATAGTAAATATGTATAGTAATAATAAATAGTAACGGTAAATGGTAAGTCATTAATAGTAACGGTAAATAGTAATTTTTGAATAGTAATAGTAAATAGTAAATTGTGAATAGTAACTTTTTGAATAGTAGTGGTAAATGGTAAATCATGAACAATAACAATGAATAGTAAATTTTGAATAGTAATGGTAAATAGTAAATTTTGAATAGTAATGATAAATAGTAAAAATAACACAGTGGTAAATTATTTTTACTATAGTAACTTATTCATAATAGTACTAGTATATCAATGGTTTAAGAGTGCTAAAAAAATAAACTAAAATTATAAAAAGAATATAGAAGAAAGTTATTACCTTACACCTCCAGCAGAACTTCTTTTTACCAAAAGAATTTACTCCCCACTAATTTCTTACGCACTATCTCTCTAGATTCTCTCTCTAATTTTTGGTGTGGAAATGTTGTAAATGAGCCATCTATTTATAGGAAGAAAATTTTACTATTTAAGATTATTTAATTATTTATTTTACTATTCATGATGTAAGCGATGATGTAAGCGATGATGTCAGTAATGGCATTTTGGTTATTAGATGAAAGGTTAAGGGTATTTTTGTCATTCTTTTAAAAAAATAAATAATAATAAAAAAAATAATAAAAAAAAATTCTAAAAAATTATAAATTATATAACAATCAAAAAGTTCTAAAGAACTATAATCAAATTCCTTTGAAAATTTATTTTAAATAAGAAATAACGAAATTAGGGGTGTTACAACTCTACTCCCCTAAAAAAAATTTCATCCTCGAAATTTACACTTTTTTTTTAGTAAAACAATTGGGGATGAGACTCTTTCATCTCATTTTCTAGTTCCCATGTAGCATCTTCCCCTCTCGTTTCACTCCAAATGACCTTCACGAGTGGAATTTCCTTGTCTCTTAGCTTCTTTATTCTTCTGTCAGCTATTCTGATAGGTGGTGTATCATATGTAAGATTATCTTTAACTTGTATGACATCAGCTTCAATAACATGTGTGGGATCAAATATATACTTTCGTAAGTTTGACACATGAAAAACATTATGGATATTAGAAAGAAAAGGTGATAATGCTATTTGGTAGGCAAGAGGACTAACTTTATGAATTATTTGATATGGACCAATAAATCTAGGAGTTAGTTTTTGAGATTTCATTGCCCGACCGACCCCAGTCATAGGTGTGACTTTCAAGAATACATGATCGCCTTCTTGAAATTCGAGCGGCTTTCTTCTTTTGTCATAGTAACTTTTCTGCCTGCTCTGTGTTGCCTTCATCTTTTCCTGAACTATTTTGATTTTATCCGTGGTTTGTTGTACCAACTCTGGTCCTAGCATCAAGTTTTCACCAATCTCAAACCAACATAGCGGGGTCCTACATTTTCTTCCATATAATGCTTCAAAAGGTGCCATGCCAATGCTAGCATGGAAACTGTTGTTGTAAGTAAACTCCACATATGGTAAGAATTGATTCCAACTTCCTTTATGCTCTAACACACAAGCTCGTAACAAGTCCTCTAGAGATTGGATTGTTCTTTCTGATTGTCCATCCGTCTGAGGATGATATGCTGAACTTAGATGCAGTCTTGTTCCCAAAGCCTTGTGCAAGCTCTTCCAGAATTGTGATGTAAAACGAGGGTCCCGATCAGAAATAATACTTGAAGGAATTCCATGCAATCTCACAATCTCCTCGATGTATAATTTTGCCAGCTTCTCCATAGAGTAACGAATATTGATGGGAATAAAGTGGGAAGACTTTGTTAGTCTATCAACTATTACCCATATTGAATCATGTCCTAATGGAGTTTTAGGTAGAGAAGTCACAAAATCCATAGTAATGCTATCCTATTTCCATTCTGGTATTTCCATTGATTGTAGCATTCTAGGGGGTTTTTGATGTTCTACTTTAACCTTCTGGCAAATTAGACATGCAGCTATGTACTCTGCCACTTCTTTCTTCATTCCAGGCCACCAAAATAACTTCTTCAAATCTTGATACATTTTAGTAGCTCCGGGATGAATGCTCATATAACTTTTATGGCCTTCTTCCAGAATTGCTTTCCTCAACTCCTCTTGATTAGGGATACACACTCGATCCTTATACCTCAGCAATTGGTCACTTCTTACATTGAACTCGACTTCTTTTCCTTGTTTCAAGAGTTCTTTCTTTTCTTGCAGGAATTCATCATCTCTTTGAGCCTCTAAAACTTGCCTCAGGAATTCACTTGTCACTTGCAACGCTCCTAATCTGTAGCTGTTAGCATTAACCTTTATTGCTAGGTTAAGATCTCTGAAGTTTTCTATCAATTCCAGCTCTTTAATCATCATTATGGACGCATGCAGAGACTTTCGACTTAAAGCATCAGCTACTACGTTCGCTTTTCCAGGATGGTACTGTAACTCAAAGTCATAATCCTTTAAGAACTCCATCCATCTCCGTTGCCTCATGTTTAACTCCTTTTGGTCGAATAAATACTTGAGACTCTTATGATCGCTAAACACATCAAATGTTGCACCGTATAGATAATGCCTCCAAATCTTTAAGGCAAAGACTACAGCGGCTAATTCTAAGTCATGGGTAGGGTAGTTAATCTCATGTTGCCTTAATTGGCGCGACGCATAGGCTACAACCTTCTTGTCTTGCATGAGTACACTTCCTAGTCCTTGTTTAGACGCATCACAGTAAACTTCAAAACTTTGATGTGGATCGGGGAGTACTAACACCGGCGCAGAAGTAAGTCGATCTTTCAGCTCTTGAAAACTATTTTCGCATTGTGTCGTCCACACAAAAGGTTGTCCTTTCCGTGTTAACTTGGTCAATGGGTATCCTAGCTTTGAAAATCCTTTAATGAATCTCCTATAGTAACCAGCCAAACCCAAGAAACTTCTAATCTCAGTGATCGTGGTTGGTCTCTCCCATTTTAAAACTGCCTCCACCTTGGAAGGGTCTACAGCTATTCCTCCTTGACTAATTACATGTCCTAAAAAGTTCACTTCTTCCAACCAGAATTCACACTTCGACAGCTTTGCATACAGTTGTTTCTTTTTTAGAATTTCCAACACAACCTTCAAGTGTTCAACATGTTCTTCTTTGCTTTTAGAGTACACTAATATATAATCAATGAACACCACTACAAATTTATCTAGATATGGATGAAAAATCCTATTCATGTAATCCATGAATACGGCTGGTGCATTAGTTACACCAAAAGGCATTACTAGATATTCGTAATGGCCATAGCGTGTTCTAAAAGCAGTTTTTGGTACATCTTCTTTCTTCACCCTTATCTGATGGTATCCAGACCTCAAATCAATTTTGGAGAACACCGTGGCACCACGCAGCTGATCCATCAAGTCATCAATTCTTGGCAGAGGATATTTGTTCTTGATCGTCACCTTGTTCAGTTGCCGATAATCTACACGCAACCTCATGCTACCATCCTTTTTCTTAACCAACAACACTGGTGCACCTCAGGGGGATACACTGGGTCGTATAAACTGCTTCTCTATCATCTCTTCAAGTTGTTTCTTTAACTCTGCTAATTCTAGAGGTGACATTCGGTATGGTGTAATTGAAATGGGTCCAACTCCAGGTACTAGATCAATGGCAAATTCCATATCTCTTTCTGGGGGTAAACCAGGGATATCTTCAGGAAAAACGTCAGGAAATTCACACACAACCGGCAGATTTTTGATTCTTGCTCTCCTTTCATTGAAAGCAATAGCATGAATCCTTGAGCCCCTCCTTTTAAAGAGGCACTCACTTGGTTGGCGGTTAGAAATCTCGAATCCTCAGGATTCAAATTCATTGGTTCTTTAAACATTATGGTTTTATTATGACAATCTATTAGAACATGATTGTCAGACAACCAATCTAGCCCAATAATAACTTCTAAGCCAGAAAGGGGTAAACAAAAAAGATTGGCCTTAAAGTCCCTACCATTTATGACAATAGGGCATTTCCAACAGGCTTTAGAAGTGACAATGGGATTGTTTCCAGGAGTATGTACAGATAAGTCAAATGGCAGTTCTATCACAGGTAACTTTAGTTTTTCTACACAGTCATTGGCAATAAAGGAATGTGATGCACCTGAGTCATACATAACAGTTAAAGGAATCTTATTAATGATACACACTTACCTTCCACCATGGAATCAGAATGAGATGCTTCTTCTCCAGTGATTGCAAAAACCTTTCCTTTTGCCTTCGGCCTTCCGACTGCACTGTGCGCGCCTCCTTGAGTATTTATGCTTGTACTTGCACCTTTAGGGTTTTCCCTCTTCATCTCCGGACAATCCTTGATGTGATGACCTGGTTTGTTACACTTAAAGCAAACATAAGTGTTTTTAGGACAATCCCTTTTCAAATGGGGTCCTCCACAGACAAAACATTTAAAATTTGGTGCAGATGTTGGGTAATAGCTTCCAGTTGAAGCTTGGGGTCTGTTAGGAACAGATACTGCTCCAAACCGGTGAAATGGCGCTTGGTAAGGCTTATTTCTCCTGAAGTCTCTTCTTTGGTGATTGTGAGGTCCTCCACTTCTCATTTCTCCTGCCTTGTGAATGGGCTCACGACTTTTGGTCATTCTATCCTTATGATCTTCTTCAAAGATCCTGCAGCGATTTACCAATACAGAAAATTCACGGATTTCCTGCATTCGTATAGCTTCCTTAATTTCTGGCCGCAATCCATTTAAAAACTTTGCACACCGATCTCTTTCATTAGTAGCATCATTATAATGAGAATGAAAACGAGATAGCTCTTCAAACCTGGATGCGTACTCTCCAACGGTCATATTTCCTTGGGTCAGCGACAGGAATTCGAATTGTCTTTTCTCTTTAACATCAGCTGGAAAGTATTTCTTCAAAAACATATCCTTGAAATAATCCCAAGTGATCTCCACGTCGTTGACTTCGAATTGTCTACGCGTGCTATCCCACCAATGTTTGGCATCCTCAGATAAGGCATAAGTAGCGAAGACTACCTTATCAGCTTCATTACATTGCAATGCTTGAAAGATCTTCTCTATCTCTCGAATCCAGATTTGTGCTCCATCAGGGTTATATCCTCCCTTGAAACGAGGTGGATTGCGCTTTTCGAATAGGTCCAGTCTTCTCAAGGCATCGTTACCTTGACCTTCACGTGCTCCCATTGCATTGATTAAGCGTTCTACAACTCCAGCAAGATCATTTCCAGCCATTAGTTTCCTGTTTCACAGTAACTGAGATTTGTCACATCAATCACAGTTACTACCAAGCCGGATATTCTATTCTCTATCACCTATACAAAGTTTACAGACAAAGCAAGATAGACCTTTTCCCCAGGCCTATTGGATTAACTGGTGTGATACCACTTTGTAACACTCTCTGTTACACCTTAATAAATTCTAGAAAAAATCGTAATAATTTTTTTTTTACTAAAGATATGTTTGTTAAAAAGAAACTATCGGAATAAATTATATACATTATTTCTGAAATACCTCAATATTATTAAAACTTTATAAAGTATTTGTACATTTATCCAAAGAAAATAAACATTAAACATTATAAGAAAGAGAGGAAACTCCATGGCCCAAGAGCAGTTGCCTAGTGACATTATTTATTCATTGGACCACGGTATTCATACCGAGCTCCCTTTCTAGAACGTGCTATATATACTGTCAATGTTCTTCGATCCTTCCCTCTGTACGAACCATTAATTTAAAACATATGAAACAAAAACATAGAGAAAGGAGTGAGAAACAGAATATAATATTCCCAAATGAGACATAAGCAATAAAGGGTTTTCACAAACTAGTATAATAACATCAATCACAAGCACAAGCACAATCAATTTATGAATGTATGAATGATATGCCATATCTTCATCATAACTTATCTATATATGTGGGCCCCTTAAATTTTAATTTGCACTGGGTCAACCAGGAGTTTACACTGTTCCATAATTTCGGATAATAATAACATGAACAACTCAACTGGCATGGAAACACTTAGAGACTAGTTAGATTGAAAAGGTTTTTATTGTGAAAGTACCCGACACTAGGGAGCTACCCTAAGTCCCCTGAAGCACCCTTTCACACCCTCTCATCCCAAGGCTCACAATTAAGCCTCCTCTAATGTATCCTCGGTTTCTATAGTCCGTCCCCAGACAATATCATTTTGTTTCTCTTCAATGATTCATGATGCATGAACTACTCGCGTATTTAGTTGGTTAAGGCTTTTAGAAACTCAATTATATTATCAGGGCCTACGAATCACGACATAGCCACCCCAGTAAACTGTACTTTTTCAACTTCTCAAATACGCACATAGAATTTTAGTACAGTTCCTTTTCAAATCACAAATCAAATCTCCTTATAAATTTGAGTTTCAAAACCTTAAATATATTTCACAACCTTCTTTAGAAAGTTTATAGGTCAATTCAAAATCAATTTCTAAAAACTCGAATTTGGAATTATCAATCTTTAAAACCTTAGTACTTGAAAATTTGGTATAATATTTTTATACATTTAAATAATATGTATATATATATATGTATATATTAAAATATTAGTAAAAAATTTATTTTTATAAAATAATTTCTCTTTCTTTTTCTTTTTAATAAACTAACTAAAAAAAATCTAAATTTTAGTAAAGATATATACATATATATTAAAATATAAAAGAGATTTCTAAAAACTTATGTAGTTTTATTGAAATCTAAGAAATTTCTTAAAATTAATTTGAATAAATATGAATAAGTAAATAAAGAAGTAGGAGATAAGTAAATTTTTACTGAATTTTAGCTTTCCGTCATGCTTGCTATATGCTCAAACTCCACAGTACAAGATTATCAATCATAATCAAACATTGTCAATCACAATCAAACATCATAAAATATAAATAAATATTAACAATCATAATCAAATCAAATAATTAAGCATCAGTTATAAATATGATAATTTTAAAATTCAATGGTTATTTAAATTAATAAAGTTTGTTTTAAGTTCTATGGTCAATTCCTCGCACAGGTCTATGTAAATCCAAGATAGTCCAGTCCTTGTATAGGTCTAGTTCAGTCCATATAGGTCATAAATAGTCCAAGTCCTTGCATAGGTTCAGTCAAGTTCGTAATAGTTCAAGTCCTTGCATAGGTTCAATCCAGTCCGCATAGGTCATAATAGTTTAAGTTCTTAAATATTTTAAATATTAAGTTACACAAGATGCTTAATTTATTAATAACAATTATTATAAATTTTAAGTTAAAAGTTATTATTTTAAAATAATAATATTGTTATGTTTAAAAGGACTAGGGGACTCCTCCCAATATTCTTATGTATTTTCATATTATATCCTTAATCTCACCCCCCCTTACCTTGATTTGCTACCAAAAGTGAATTCGCTCTGCGCCTCCAAGTTCTAACAAAATATTAATACTAACTTATTTCAATATAAGCTTAAGATGAAAATTAAGATTGCTATCAGAATGATAAATAGTAAATATGTATAGTAATAATAAATAGTAACGGTAAATGGTAAGTCAATAATAGTAACGGTAAATAGTAATTTTTGAATAGTAATAGTAAATAGTAAATTATGAATAGTAACTTTTTGAATAATAGTGGTAAATGGTAAATCATGAACAATAACAATGAATAGTAAATTTTGAATAGTAACGGTAAATAGTAAATTTTGAATAGTAACGATAAATAGTAAAAATAACACAGTGGTAAATTATTTTTACTATAGTAACTTATTCATAATAGTACTAGTATATCAATGGTTTAAGAGTGCTAAAAAAATAAACTAAAATTATAAAAAGAATATAGAAGAAAGTTATTACCTTACACCTCCAGCAGAACTTCTTTTTACCAAAAGAATTTACTCTCCACTAATTTCTTACGCACTATCTCTCTAGATTCTCTCTCTAATTTTTGGTGTGGAAATGTTGTAAATGAACCATCTATTTATAGGAAGAAAATTTTACTATTTAAGATTATTTAATTATTTATTTTACTATTCATGATGTAAGCGATGATGTAAGCGATGATGTCAGTAATGACATTTTGGTTATTAGATGAAAGGTTAAGGGTATTTTTGTCATTCTTTTAAAAAAAAATAATAATAAAAAAAATAATAAAAAAAATTCTAAAAAATTATAAATTATATAACAATCAAAAAGTTCTACAGAACTATAATCAAATTCCTTTGAAATTTTATTTTAAATAAGAAATAACGAAATTAGGGGTGTTACAAACACAAACAAACATATATCATTCTAATTCGTGTAATTATACTTCAAGTTCTAACTTATCATCATGAAATTTCAATCTTATCTCATGCATACATCAAAAATGTACTACTCTAGCTCCTTATCATAACTCATTACATTTCTACACGCTCTAACTATAACATATCTCATATCTACAAATCGATACCTACCCATCATAATTTCATCAATAAAATGGCTCTTTGCCATATAACACATATACATATTAAACACATACCTTCATATCTAATCACATGCTCTACAACCTTGAATCATAAATGCAATCAAACATGATAAGTATCACAATACCACGATCATTAAATTTAAACTACACCACATAATCAAACTATCTCAACATCAACTGTATTATTTGCATTATTTCCAATTCTTCCTTGGCATCCGCGCATCATTTGGCATTTTCCCCCGGTGTATCCACCACTTCCCTGTTATTGGTTACTAAAAAGAAAAGTAAGGGTGAGTGTTGGAAAATCATAATTAATATAAAACAATAGTATAACTAAAGGATATTAATCATTTTTTTGTGATGCCACAAGCTCACTGCCTTTCTTAAGGATCCAATATACACCCTTTACAATTAGTTCACTTTAATCTGCATAATACTGTTTAGATAAATATCTTATCAATTATGAAATCACATAAATCATTCACCAACATAAATTCTTATTCATTCCAATATTTCAATCATCAGATAAACACCAATGTAAACATGATATCAAGTCAAGGCATGTAAAACATAACTGACTCTTAAATAGACAATATGACGCCCTAGTATCCGGATACTAAAAGGATCGACCTTCAGTTGGGGGTCTTACTTGATACCTCGTGAACCCGACTTGGTCCACCCTACCTTAACCATTGGGTCCTACTTGACCATTGGGTAGCTCAATTGAGTCCTGCTTTACCACGGGAGTGAAAAACGAGAGGTAACATATACCGTCGGTCGTCCTACACCACATAACCATATAAGTTCAATTACTTTCTTTAATTTCTTATTCAAATGACATAAAAGCCTCACCTTTTAATTATTCAGGACGGCCACACAGATCTGGCCCAGAAATCTCCATTAGGGCAGCCACTCAGACCAGACCCCAAACATACATTTTACATTATTCAATCACCATCAAACATCAAGTTTATCAATGCCAAGGCGGCCACACAGACCATGCCCAAAATACAATGATTGTACACATGTCTGATATAACTTTCATAACATGAAAATATACTCACTACAATTAGTTCTACCACCTCCATTATTCACAAAACATAATGCAATCATAATGACATTTATGTAAATCAATTCATCATACATTACCAATCAATCAACAAAATTCATATTTTTCCAAGCCACCATTATATACTTTCTTAAAATCGCCACTTACTTCATCAATCAATAACATATCATCAACCATTCATTTTCCTATTTCTCACAATATTTCTCATATTATCACATATAACATAACACATTACATTCCCATATTCCGTTCATCATAATAGTTTCCTTTAACTACACTACTTTTCTTTATCACCATATATAAGCAATCTATGCTATAAACAACCTCAATTATTACATCATCACCAAATATCGAGTTTATCATACAACCGCCGCATGGCGGACAACACAGACCACATATTTTCAAACTCATCATTCACAACCCACTATGTCATTAAATGTCACATAATCATTCTATCATCATAAACACAACCACATAATTCATAATTTAAATGCCTTAGTTTCTAATTCACAAGCATCAAGATACGTCATACATCATTCATACATTTTAATTCGTTCTACACTATTAATTAATTAACCACTTCATATAGTTTTTAAAAATTACCAATCCTTTTTATTCAGTAATTTAACATCATATTCATGTATATTTCACCTAACCATACTTCCATTTCCTTATGTACCATAATCATGCTAATCTCCTTGCGAACCTAATTGCGTGTTTACCCATTCTAATTAATTATGACCCGAACACCCCCTTACCTCGATTCCACACTTCTACGAGTTGTTCTTTGTGTCGGTCACAACCCACGATCAAATTGTTTGTCACTCCGCTTTCGATTTCGATACCCACTTCACTTAACGATCCTCCGACGCTCGTTTCACCACCTACAAACGTCGAAACACAAACCCATTAACGCATTGCCATACCCATTTCCATGGAAGTCAATTTCAAACCCCGATTTAGCTTTAAACCCGTAAAATGACACCACCTTATGCATGGGTATATTCGGCCAATGAGATGGATGGAAGGGAAAACACGAATTTAAACTCTTAATTGCGTAAAAAATCATCCCACAAGCTCTAGTTTACTAAGAAAGTGTCAAAACCAAAACCCCACATGCAAAGGGCATCCACGAGTAGAGAAAGAAAAACAAGGAGAGGGAGAAAACTTGAAATTGATGGTTCTTATAGACATACCATGCTTCCCCGATACCAAAAAAAGCGGTTAATTTGAAGTTTCGACACGAAATTAGATGCCAATTGGGAGCTAAAAGCTCACGGCCATTAAAGGGAAATGAAGAAGAAGAAACTCGCGTTCTATTCATGGAAGAAGAAGAGAAAGGCTGGAATTTTAATGCCTTGAGGGTAAAATGGTGATTTACCTTTTTCTTTTCCACATTCTTTTATAACTTAAATTAGAACTCACCTTTTAACCCTTTTGGTAACTTTAAATTTACCATCACTTATTTAGACTTTATTTAAATTTTAATAATCAACCAATTAAATAAATTTATTTAATTTCATAACATATAATTATTTAAAATTGTATTTATATTAATTAATAATAATTTCTAAAAATCTAAAATTAATTTGAAGATAATTATTAATATTTTTCCGTTAATCATAGATTTTTAATTTAATCAACCGGGAGTTACATTTAGTGTGGGTCATCCTGAAAAAATTAAAAGAAATAACAGTGTAAGCACATAACTAAAAGCTAGCCATCATATAATTATAATTTCAATAAGGTAAGATATCACAAATGGCTAATGGGCATAAGCTCCTAGACACACGTATAAACCCACAATTAATAAATATTAAGCACATAACCACAAGAAAGGCACATTAGAAAAATTGACCATCATAAAACTCTAGCTAGTTATCACCAATGGAACCATCAAAATAACTACGCATGCAAATGTTAAAATGCCAACACAGGCCGTGGTAGGTGGTGCTTGTGGTAAGTGATGAAGAGGGATACGTTGGCATTAAAAATGCAAGCAACACAAAATCATGAGGTCCTCGAGGACTTTCATCAAACATATGGCATGTAGTTTTTCAAACACACTAAGAACTTATTCAAACATAGCAATGGCCCCAAAATTTATTTCACACATTGATGCATAAAAAGGGAAAGATAATGCAAATACAATGAGAATCATAAACAAAATAAGAAATAAGCATCTCGGGCACATGGTACAAAAACGGATTCAAATTCTTAACTCTACCAAGCATAAGCAACAACTAAAAATGACAAATATGCTTTGAAATACTTACTTGGTACTTTGGAATCAAACAAATAGAAGGGAAAAATGCGTCCTTAGAGATTTGAAAAGAGAAGAAGGAGGGATATGAGGTAGGGACTTGAAGGGGATACAGTTCAGAGCGTTTATAACAAGTATAACTCCCCTTATTCTGCATAATGGGTCTTAAAAATATGTCAGTTGAATTCTCGCTCAAGCAAGAATTACTCATAACCTACACAAAATATGGCCCCATGTTGAGCCGTAGACTTGTTATTCTCAAAAGATCTAGCAAACTTCATGCAATTGTGCCTCTTCTTAATAGATGGAGTAAGTGGTAATGAGTATGGTGACAAAGAAGTACATGTGGTTTGTAGAGAATATACAAGTCAACTAAGAACAATCAATAATTGAAGAAGATTTTTTAGTTTTAAGAAAATATATTATAAGAGTTTTAAAAATAATAAATTTGATGTTAGTATGGATAGTTTAATAGTCAAAGATTTAATGCTTATGATATTAGGATTTATTATTTGAGCTATTTTTAGAGGATATGTTATAATCTATATTTTTATGTTGATATGAAAAGTTTATATAAGGCTAGTCTTGGGTACTCGTGTCCCTAAAATATCATTAGTTACTAAAAAAATAGGTTTCTTTAAGGTATTTTCAAGTTTAATAGCTTGTTTAGTTTCTTGGATGGGGTTGACTAAAAGCAAGTTTTAGATTTACTTATCACACGTAGTTAGGACGTATCTTGAGTAGCATGTAAGATCAACATTGATTTTTAGAAAATGTTAATGGTCAAACTCTATTTTTGTAACTAGTTGCCAAAATGAAGAAGCTAGAACTTTGTTGGATCTTGGCAAAGTTGGAGCTGGAAGCTTATACTAAAGACTTGAGATGAAAATTAAGGGCTTGGGATGAGATCTAAATTGTATAGGATGTCTTTGGATGATATTATAGATGATATTAACTTACTATCATGTTTCTTATATGGTTCTTCAATTTTTCAAGTAAACACGTGTGCAAAAACTTCTAACAGTTATGATAAAGCAACATATCTTAAACAATGTAAAATTTTTTATTTTGAAGCGATATAACCTTTTCTTTTAAGTGTGAAATAATTCCCTAAATCAAATAGTAAAGAAACTAAATAAAAAAGAAAGAAAACACATTTATGGAGAAGAATCACTTTGTAAACATCTAGAACCAAGTTTGACCAAAATCTAGTTCAAAATCACTAAAATCTAAAGCAAACAAAGGGCCATATTCACAAAGATAAAAAAATCAAACTTGAAGACTAAGACCATAAATTGACTACCCATATAGAGGAAGTTCTTAATAGCCAAATTTGATAACTTGAAATTAAATATAAAGTTATTAGGGTCAAATTTGAAGAGGCAAATATAAAAAAAAAATGACTTAAAAGTTGAAGTCAATTTAGAACCATGACTCAAAGTATAAAGACCACTCAAAGATAAAGATGACATAATTTGATAAACTTTAAGTACTACAATATAACCTTTGAAACATTTGATTTGAATCTAAATTATTTAAGTGGTAGGAATTCTAGATCTTGATGCATGAAGATGGAATTTCATATTTAATGCTCATCAATCTAAGTAACGTAAGAATAACTCTACAAGTAATACGGGATGAGTCTAATAAAGAATCTAACATAAAAAACAACGATTGCACTTAAATTTGAAAAAAGGACCCCTAAAAATTAGATGTAGTTTATTTCATTAAATCTAAACTAGCAAATGTTGTCGGAATAACTTTAAACTTTCTAGAATCAATATTCAAGTGTTAAACATACGGAGAATGAAAAAATTCTTAGATTAAAGTTTTTTTAGTATGGAGCTTTCAAATTTTAGATTAGGGTTTATGAGTTAAGATTCTTGTTAATCTTAAAAGTACAATGCTATAAAAAGGGATAAAACCCTTCAATGGTCAAAGTATGCAGAAGTAATGATTGACACATCTAGTGTTTTTTCATAGGTTGTTAGTGATGCGGTATCCTGAACTGAGGTTGTTCTAGGAATGCCGATTTAGTTTAAACAATTATGTCAAAGATGATAGTTTGCTCGAAGTAAAGTGAAACATTTAGGTTTATTATTATATTAGCCCATTCCATTTTTATTTGGTAGTTCGATCGTGGAATTTCTTTGTTTTTGTATTTTTGGAATATAAGTGTATGACTTGTTATAATTGATCCTATTGATAATACATAACCAAAAAAAAGGATTTGTCATCTTGATAGAAATGTCTTTATCTCGTTAGATAGCCTAATTTTTTTTCTAATGATCGATTCAGCCTATGATAAAAAAAAAGATATACCTTGGTTTTATTTTATCTTTTCAACAAGTTTAGCAATGAACATAACGATTCTATTGTTCCGATGGAGAGAAGTACCTATGACTAGTTTTTTGGGAATATTCTAAATGAACAATTTCAATGAAATCTTTTAATTTCTTATTTTACTATGTTCAACTCTATGTATTCCTATATCCATAGAGTACATTACAAAAATAACTACAACAGAATTTCTATTATGTGTATGGAGATGAGGGTGAGCATTGGCCATTGTCCCTCTCTGTCCTAGTAACTTCTAAAGCAATATAATGATAAGAAATAGTATTAAAAAACCTACAAAAAAGTTGATGGTTTTACCTATAAAATTAGTGAGTTCACCCTTGTTTCCTAGTATCTCTAAATTTTGCTATTTCCTTCCTTAAATTCTTGATCCATTCCTATAAAATGGGATGTACATAAGTGATTCTCATAAAATGAAAGTATATCGGTAACGATAAATTTGACCGATATGTATGAATCAACTTTATTGTTTAATTTCATTAAAAGAATAAAAATCAAATTATATATATTATATCATTACTTTGTTTTGGTAAGTAAAACATTACATTTGGTTCGTAGGTAGAATGTTATACCTTACCACGTTGACAAAAGACTGGAATTAAAATATTGTAGTAAATATATATAGTTTAGCGTTGACAGAAGTAACTCAGATCATGTTGCTTTTGAATTTGGATGAACATCATCACGACGTCACAGTGATTTTGATCAAAATGAATATATAAAAACCACAAAGCAAATTTTGTATAACGCGAGCTTTCTATGGTGTACGTAGCACACAATAAGAAACTATTTATCTTATCTTATAATAATTATAACAATAATACATATATATTTTTTTAATTTTAAACTTTTTACGGTAGTATTTTTATCCGTTTGGTAATTTATTAGCTTTTATTTTAAGTGTTAGTATAGAATTTAAACCCATCACCTCTTTTATCTCCCCTTTCTTTTCATCATTCATTATTAGTGACTAATTTTATATTATGTCTTGTTTATCTAAATAAAAGTAATCAATTGAAATGGATTAAGAAAATTAGTTGAAAGTAATTATTTATATTAATATTATTGAATATATAATATGATTTTTAAGTTATTATTAATACCATTTATTAAATAAGTTTAAAAATACACATAAAAATAATATATTTGATATGTAAATATTTAATATTATTAAAAATATAATTTTATTTATATTGTAAGGGGAAAAATTTCACTATAATTTTTGCTTAGATTTTAAATCGGAAATAGAATCTTCTTAACTTATTACAGTGGGTAATGGATACATATTCTTTATAATAATAATCATAAATAAAATTCTCTTGTAATAAATGAATTCAAACAAATATAAACCATCTATCTTATAGATACACGCGTCAACAAGAATGAAAAAGAATTACGGTTATTGAAAAATGGAGGGAACCAAAAAAAAACCGAGAGAGAGGGCAAAGGAAATTGACCCAGTTTGACAGAAATTAGAAAAATGAGAAACGGAAGTTAGTGAGGATTGAAGTTGAGAGCAGTGGTTGGCGTGTGTGTGCGTGCGAGTTTACGGAAACGGAACTAATCCAAATGCCTTCACTTTCTGACATTTCTTGTAAAAACCAAATGCTTAAAAATAGAAATTAAAAAATACCAAAAAAAAAAGATCTTGGGGTTTTTTTTTCTCACTCACGCCTTGGATTTTCATCTCCTACACCTTCACCACCACCACCACCTATTTCTTTCTTTCTCTCTTTTAGAAAACCCTAATTCATACCTAACCTTTTCCTCTTTCTCTCTCTAGAGATACCTTTCAGAGTGCTCCGAAAGGATCAGGTACTTGTGGAAATAGATGGTTCCAATTTTGATCCACAGTTTCGTTCAAATTCTCATCGTAATTCCCTTGAGTCGAGATTCCACCACCGTCGATTTTTCATTCTTTTCTAAATTTAATTCGAAACGTGTCGGAAATGAGACCGTGTGTGTACATGATTGAACGGACACGAAATTCTGCTATGCATGACTTTGCTGCTTCGGATATATCTATTTGAACTCAATTTGGTTTTGTTTTATGTTCTTGATGCTTGTTATTCTCCCAATCATGTATCCCTTTGGATACACAAAAAGATTCACGATTGACGTTTTTTGTTTTTTTCCGTAGAGAATCTACTTGAGATAAATCGAATCGTTTGTGCTAGATTTTGATTTTGATTTTACTTTTCTGGTTAGGAACCGAGGCGTTGGAATGGAAGAAATTGAGGCAATGAATCGAATTTCTTGTTTATGATATCTGAACAACGCACCAGCACATTGGCTAGGTTGTTGTAGGGTTTGTTGAGAATTTTGTAGGTTTTTTGGATTCTTCATTTGATCACGGATGTGGAATTGGATTTGTGTGTTTGATAGATCGGAAGAAAAGAATGATAGGATTTGATGTTGATCAGTTTCCTGTATAGTATGATTGCGAATGGATTCAGAATTTAATTCATGTGAAGATTTATTCATTGATTTCTGAGCAATCGAATTGGATTTTACTGGAGGAGTATGGAGAACATGTGTGATGTTAATCACTTGGATGCTGATGTTCTCTTGCCGCCTCGTAAGAGGCTTCTTGCTGGATTGAAAAAACAGAGCCCAGATGGAGATGCTGCTGCTGCATCTCCTCCTTCTTTTGTTGTTGCTTCTTGTGTTACGGTTTCTGAGGCTGCTTCCTCTTCCTCATGTTCCTATTCCAGCGAGTTTAAAGCCAGGCTTAAGAATTTGCTGAGTTCTCATTCCAATAACCGTAACCTTACCGCAGAGGAGGTTGTGGAGGCTTCAAAAGCGGTTGCAGTAGCTGCAGCTAAAGCTGCAAAGGCTGCAAGAGCTGCAGCAGAAGAAAAGGCTGAAATTGCGGCGAAGGCAGTTGCTGCTGCCAAGAGGGCTTTAGACTTGGTTGCCTCTTTCTCTGAAGAGGCAGTTAGCAAGGAAAGAAATTTGAAGAAGAACAAGCTTAAGAAGCATCTCCCAGTTCATCTCTTGTACAAGAAATACCAACCAATTGAAAATTGTGGGACAGATGAAGAATTGGCCAGGAAGCTGCATCGAGCCATGAACAGTTCCCCTAGAATCTCGAAGAATTCTCCAAATTCAGACTCGAAAGGCACTAAACACAAGAAGCCTAAAAACTCTTCGACTTTTGAAATGCCTGAGGCTTCTGATGCTGGGGTGTCATTTGGACAGGATTCTTTATCTTTGAACAATGGGCATGCAGTGGTGGGTAAGGTTGACTCAGAAGGCTCCATTCAAGATGTATGCTCAAGTAAGGAAGAAAAGAAGGGATTCACAAATGATAGATCGAGTCAAATGGAGCTAGATAATGCCGTAGCAGAGTCAAGTCATTTGAAGGAGAAAACTTTTGAAGATTTGTCTTCCATTGGTAAGAAGAGAGGAAGGGTGAAGCTAAAAAAATTGCCCTTAAGCTATTGCACCTCCAAAGATAGAGCGCAGACAAAGGAAGGTGTAAGAGTTAGAAGTTCTCCATTGACTGAGATGAATGCGGGTAATCATGCTGTTGGTAACATACCTTTGTTTCCAGTGGAGCCATCCACTGACAGAGTGATGCCAATTGAGGCTGCATCAATGTGCAAATGCCAGGAGTTCAAGGCACCGGCTTGTATCAAACAAAATAAAGCTGTGCAATCATAATATTCAAACTAAATTCAGATGACTGCGTGCTAGAGCTACTTTCATAGAAGTTGATAGTTGAGGTACAAATCATGAACCCCTTTTTACATATATAATATGGCCTTTTATCATTTTTGTTCATCTTTGGTTTTGTAATGGAAATGCACTTGACAAAATGTAAATTTAGATTTTTAGTTGCTTGCTTTACTTTTTCGGTTAAAAGTTGTGTGTAAGGTTAATTGACAGCAAAGTTTGAGATTAGATAGGATGATGCACTGAATTGAACAGCTTTTCCATTATGCTTGCTGCTGCTTATTCCGTCCCGCATCTGTATTGAGAATAAAATAATGCTATTTTCTTAACTGTTGATTTTTTCCTTGTGCTCAAATGCCTGTAAATGCTGATGGTGCGTTTTTTTCTTGATGAGTTACTTTTGAATGGTAATTAAGAGTTTATGAAATGGGGACTCATTGACTAGAAGCTTATTAATTAGTTGCTCATGATAAATTAATTGCGATGTAATTAACCAGGAAAGGAAACGTAGTTATTTCCTGGCATTAAATAGGTAAGTTAGGGAATCTTTATTCTGTACATTTTTTGTACGCAGTCACTTATTTACTTGTTGATTAGTACTTTAGTAGTATGGTATTACTGGTATTTAATCAACAACCAGCCGATATGGACAAATCCATGGGGATATCGTTGGTCAACTTCCATTTTTCTGACAGCCATTATTAGTGTACTCTTAGTATCATTGATGATTAAGTCTTGGCATTTTGATTACTTGATTGGGAGGGAGGTTTGGGCATCTCCAATTGTTATACACTGGGTCCTCTTACCCATAAGATCATGATTTGAGTTCCCTTAGAGATGAGGTAAATTGGAAGATCCATTTAAGGAACATTTTGAAGTTGTTGGGTGGAATGAAAAAAATAGTTAAATTCCCTAAAGCATGAAAAGTGGTATATTATTTTGGGAGAGTGAATAATAACAAAATATTGATAGCATACTGTATACTAGAACTAGTAAGAACACGGTTGCAATACGTTCCTTATTTTTAATGGTTTACTTTTAGTAATATCAATTTTTATAGGATTTTTCTTTGAAATCTCTGCAGATACATCAAGTAAAGTTCAAAATTGAAAATATTAATTACCAAAAATAAATTGAAAATATTATTTTAATATAAAACTTTGATTTAAATAATCTGTTGGTTCTTAAAAGTATTACCACTTTTGATTTTAGTTCACATAAAAATTATATGATTTTTTATATGATTTAAGTTCTTTTCTAGTGATTAAAATTCACACTATTTTTTTTCTAAATATAAATATTAAAAACTAATAAATTTTTTATGAAGAATAAAATTAAAATTTATAATATTTTAAGGGACAAAAAACTTGTATACACCAAAAAAAATTAAAATAGCCTATATCAATAAAATAATAACTATTTGATTATGATTAAAAGAAATAAAGAATAATACATTACTTTAGAATTTAAATATAGTCTATCAATCATGGGAAAGTTATAAAACAAAAAAAATCCTGTGGAAGTTCTTTATACTATCAATCGCTCATGGATTAACATGTTATTAAAAATAATTGATTTTTGTTATACTTACGTTAAAGAGGGTCCGGTCAAACTAGATTGGTCTGCTTAACTTGTAAAAATGACAAAGTGAGTTGGATGTCCCCAATCCGTCACCTCGCCTCAACCTGCTAACTAGGCATGGCAACAGGGCGATTCAGGGACGGGTTTGATTCCTACCATCCTCATCCCTGTATCCTAGACCCTAACCGTGTCTGTCCCCAATCCTCGTCGGACGAGATAAAATGACTCTCCTCCTCGTCCTCGTCCCCGATCAGGATCGGGAAAACCCGTCCCCCTTTTTATATATAAAAAATTTCTTATCAAGTATTTTAAAAGTTGTTGTATCTATAAAATTATTAAATATTTTACATACAATAATCAAAATAGTAATAAATCATCTTGGACGTAATTATTAAACATTGTCTAATAAATAATCTCTAGTAATATATATATATATATATATATATATATATATATATATATATAGTAAGAGTATTAAGTAATTTAAGTATGTCGGGGCGGGGGCGGGGCGGGGCGGATACTAGTTTTACCATCCCCACCCTCGCCCCAACTTTTACGTACTGGGTAAAAACAGTCCCTATCCCCGAAACCAAAAAAATAGGGAAAACCCACTCAAACGGGGGCGGTGCGGTTACCCGCGGAGATGGATTTTTTTGCCATGCCTAACTAACCTTAGTAGCTCAAACTCATGGGTCAAGTGTATATTTTTGTTTATTTTTAGTTTGTATAACTTATGGTATTTTAATCTTTTTGGTTTTAAAGATATACATGCAACTATTATTATTAATTAATTGGTTTAGTTTAATATTTAATTCTTTTCATTTTTACTGAATTTTACCCACATATATAATTTTCTAATGGATTTAAAGGGTTACCTACCAACTCATCCTTAGTATATATTTTTTGTACTTAGTGGTTAACTTGTTCAAAGTCATTGAATCATTGGTTTGACAAATTTAATCACCGGCTATTTTATGATTTAAGTAAATTGGATTAATGATTAGTTCATCAGTTTTTTAGTGGAATTAATTAGTCTATTTCTTTATGATATAAGTAGGACCGACTTTAAAGGCAGCCTAAAAGTACCTGGAGACTAAACCCATAAATGAATGAGACTCACAAAAATTGATTTGATATACTTTTTTAAAAACCATTTTGTGAGTAACGTGTGACTTGACGCCTCAGTTTCCTTTTAATTAATTATTTTCATGTCCAATGTTGCCCATTACCCATAACATTCGGCTGCTCTTTCCACGGTTCTAGCTCCTCTCATTTCTTGTTACTCTTCCCACATAATAGTTTTCAAAATAAGAAATAATATTTACTACTTTTATGAAATTATTTAGGTAATTTTATAGGATATATACAAGGATGGGAATAGGCAAGGCCTAAGCCCAGCCTGGTTCATAATTTTATGGCTTGAGCTTGGCTTGTTACCTGACATAGGTCAAAATTATAGGCCTGACCTGGACTGTTTAAAAGCCTACCTAGACCTAATAGCCTATGATGAATCTGAAAGTTGGGTTTTGAATAAGAGCTTTGTGCATTTTTTGAGGGTCAAAGATTTAGGTCATACAATGATAGCTTTGAAAGGGAAAGGAAGGTAAGGTTTGGTTCAAGCAATGGAGCGAATGCTGATAATTGGAACAAGAAGAAAAGTGAAATCAACGTTGGCAGTGAGAAAAATGGGAGAAACGAGAGCATTGGTGGTGGAAGGCCGAGGCTTATGTTGCAACCTCGGTCATTGTTGGTGAGTAATGAGTGCCAAGAAGGTGGTGGTTCTATGAATGTAGTGAAGCCTAAGGGTCCAAATCCGTTTGGGGAAGCAAGGCCTAGGGAACGAGTTTTGGCAGAGAAAGGGCAAGATTTGAATAAGATTGATGAGCAGCTTGAGAGCGTGAAGATTAAGGATGACGGGTTTGGGAAGAAAGGTTTTGGGTCTCCTAATGGAGGACATGTTGCTGCTGCTACTTTGTTTGAGGATCGCACTGAGAGGAGGACTTGGAGGAAGCCCCAATATGAGGATGATCATCCTAAAAGGTTTGATATCGATAATGAAAAACCAACATGGTAGTAGTTGTTACATTTGTGTGTTTTTTCTACTGAATTATTTTGTTACATCTTTTTTTGCTGATTAGGAGTTTCAAGTTTAGATTTTTTTGGATGTTATTTGGTTATTTAGGTTTTTTTTATACTGATTGATGATCGATTCAATGATTGAACAATGTTCAGTGTCCTTTTGCTGATACTAGATTGGGGAAATGAATGAATTCATAAGGAAGAAGACGATGGGACTAACATGTCAGAAGAATCCCATACGACGTTAACCTCTGACTTGACGGAAGGACCAAATTGATGTGTTTTAAAAAGTTAGGGGGCTGCATTGAAACAAAAAAAAATATAGGGGACCAAATTAGGAATAATTTAAGAGATAGAGAACTAAAAGATATATTTAGCCTATATATATATACATATATGCCTCACTATACTAAAGCAGAAGAGAGAAGGCTATCACACGTACCAATGGCGGGGGGGGGGGGGGGGGGGGGGGAAGAACGTGAAATTGAAGTAGCGAGCTCTGCTATATATAGGCATTTTTTATCATTCATAACAATAATATTTAATTTTAAGTATTTTATGAGATAAATTTTATATCTATAATTTTGTTATGAATACTCAAAATGTATTTAAGAAAAGAAATATAAATTTTAATGAATTTTTTAACTTTAACTACCTCAAATAATAAATGTTTAACTACCTTTCATTAGTTAGTATTTCATTTTCTAACCAAACGATCTCTAAATCTTATAAAATTTTAAACTTAAGCTCGTATGCATAAATCCAAACTCCTTACCAAGTCTAATAATTTATATTGATAACATTTTCTATACTAGTATAAATTCAAATGGCTTTATTTTAAACTATTTTCACTTGTTTCTAAAAATTTTAGAAAAATTTTATAAAATCCTATAAATTATAATGATCAATAAGTTCTAAAGAACCTTAAGCTAATGTTGTGAAAATCATAAATTATAATTTTTCTTACAAATTCAACCTTTAATAATACTAACAATAGGATGTTACACCACTTTTATTTTATATTAATAATGAAATAGTTTATTATTAATATGATCAGATATTTTACTTATAGGGTCACATGCATAAAGTAAACTCACCAGAGGCTAAAATAAAAGTTATTGGGCCTAACTCATTCAAAATGAGTTAGGAGCTCAATCTTTATAGAGTTCATAACGTCAAACTTGAGCCTATATATAAAGCATGAGATGCTCATAAGTGACTTCTTAAAAGAGAAAGAATATACATTCTCGTAATAGTTGCAAAGGCTGAGTATTTTTGAACTAGCATTCGAAGGTTCAACTTTTGGTAGGAATGCTCGCATGGACTCTTAAGGACAAAACTAAGATTGCTTTGATAAACGAATTCATCTCGCGTCTAAAGGGGTAATCTTAAAACCAATATTTTTTTTTGTTATATGTGATGCTTTGAAACACAGTTTTCAAATCGCTATAGGAATCCTATGTGTTTTCACCTGACCCTATGAGATTCCCTAACAGACATGCCTTTTAGAAATTATTTTCCCTTCATCCTACAGAGGTGACTTGAGGGTTGTTTCAATGAGCTTATACGATGATGCTATGAAGATTTCTACTTGTGCCAATGTCAGATGTTTTTAGTTTTGAGACTTTTGTATTAGTGTGGTATTTTCTACATCTATATGATTGCACTTTCATAATCGAGCACTGTCATGTGGTGTCTATTGAATGGTCCTGTCGCTTTAATTCCTGTGTAGTTGTCATTTAGTATGTGACTATGCGTAACATTTTGTGCCTTGTCGTCTGCTAGGGCTCGATTATAAATAAGGGGTCACTTGTTTTCATTTTCACTTGTCATCCTTGGTGCAACTCAGCTTCGATATCATCCCAACCAGAATTAACTATTCATTTCCATGGCGCGTATGAGATGAATTGTGCGAGTCATCTCCTAAGGTAGCCTCCTATCTCGTCTTCTTTTCTAAAGCTTTTTTAGTCAGTTAGTTTTTTATATATACAGAAAATCAGGATATGAGGGATGACCACACAAGCGATGAGTTAATGGAAATACCATCAGAGCCACTATCGTGGCCATTTGTGACGTCCCAGCAAAAGTTGTGGGTGGTACAATCAGACTTACATAAGTTTTTATGGAACAATGATACCGAAGCCTTTCTAGCTACCTTGCCACAGCCACCATGCCAAGCGAGACAATTGTTTGGCGAGGTGCTAGATTGGTATCTCTTTGAACTATTTTCATTCTTTGACGCATTAGATACCTGGGATACATGTCATGTATTAAGTTTATGTTGTAACATCCCTGATGTTTTAATGAGAATTATAAGAAATAGGAAATGTTAGTAAATGTTTTAGAAGTTTTATTTAATATTTGTTCTGTCTGAGCCAGAGACGGGAAAGCCGGTGTCGAGATCGGTCTCAGAAGAGCGGGCAGGCGGAGTTGAAGATCGGGAGTGTAAGAGAAGAGCGGATAGGGCCAGGTGGTTTGGTCCAAACCGATGTGAGGAGAGCGCCTCACACGGGGTCATAGCCCGGATTAACCTCATAATGACTGAAACAACGGGTGTAGGTAACCAAGAGGTGAGCACGGATGAGATATCCGACCTCTCAGGTTGTAGCTCGGATTTTCGAGGTATGAACACTAAGCTAGGACGCCGGGGGCCGATATTCATATTGGGCCTATACTCTTGCGAAGTATTAGAGAATTGTGAATAATTAAACGTTGAGGGAATAAATAAGTGTAATTGATTTGATAACTATGCAATAGTTTAATATAGTGAAATTGATTAAATTTAGTAAGAATACAAATAAAATAAAGGAAAAGACGAATCATTTTTATATGCTTTCATGGTTGCTATGACAACTCTTTGGTTAACAGAATCATTTTTAGGGTGAGATTTTTCGGGAGTCCGTTTGCATGTTTTGCCCAATCCGATGTGTGAAATGTATTCGCTCAAGAGAATAGAAACCTCGTTCAAGCGAGAGTCCGGAATCTCGCTCAGACGAGTAGGGACCCCGCTCAAGCGGGAGGTCCTGATTCTTTTTTTTTTCTTTTCCTATCCGTTGTGCTTAGATTAACTTGTTCTTCTTTCTAGATCTCATTTATTTAATTTGACTGCGACTGCTGTCACTTGAATAGGTCAGTAAAACTAAATGCTATTTCACTAAACCTCGATTAATTTTCAAGAAAAGGAAAAATTTATCATAAGATTTAATCAATTGAATAAAAATAAATGCAAAAATAACCTAGGACGTTACACTTGGTATCAGAGCGGTTCTTTCTAGAGCCAGTGTATGGGTCGGTCTAGTGATTGTGTTAGTATTATGAAGGTTGATTGTATTTTGTTGTACCATGATTGTGTGTGTGGTCTGACATCGTTCCCTTGGCACTCCACTGGCGTAGTATTCTATGAATATAAGGTAAATTTCCAATTCCCTGGCTGACCTTGGTTATTAATGGTGATGTGTTTGCTCATTGTAGAATTACTAAATGGCCGAATAAACTAGTTCTGGGGGAGGAGATGATTTCTTCTCTAGATTTACTCAGCTAATGAGTAGGACCGAGTCCGGTCCCACTCTGGATAAATTCCTGAAAAGGAATCCTCCGATCTACAAAGGGGGACACGACTATGACGGGGCATACATCTGGATCAGGGATATCGAGCAGGTTTTTGAATATTTTGAGTGCTCAGAAGAGCAAAAGGTTTTATTTGCTACTTACCAACTAAAAGAAGAGGCTAGAGTATGGTGGTCCCGAGTGAAGGTGCAGATGAACGCAACAAATGAGCCGTTGGTATGGGCGAATTTCCGAAGGAGGTTCCTTGTTAAATACTTCCCGGATAACTACAAAATCTGGAAGGAAATGGAATTCCTGAAGTTGGAGCAAGACCGGCTGTCTGTGGCCGAGTACACCAGCAAGTTTGACGAGCTGTGTGATTTTTACCACCCTTTCTCGTTAGAAGGGACTGAGGGTAGCAAGTGTGCCAAATACGAAGCTGGACTACGGATTGAACTCCGTAGTGTAATCGTACCGATGGAGATTAGGGACTACCCAACCCTGGTGAACAAAGCAAGACTGACTGAAGAGGTGCAGTTACAAAGGACGTCCCAGCCGAGAGATAAAAAGCCACTGAAGGTGAAAGGATTCAACTTCAAGAGGATGAGTCAATTCTTCCGGGGCGGCAAGTCTTCTGCTACCTCTTCATCCTCTTCCGGTCGGGGTTCCACTGGTCGATCGGGTAATCCTTCTGGTAGTTGTGCATGCTACAATTGTGGTCAGGAAGGTCACATTGCCAAACATTGCCAAGTCAACCAAATTGTGTGCTTCCAGTGCGGACAACCAGGGCATCTCAGGCCCGATTGCCCTCAGAGGCAGCCGCAGGGCAGGCAGGACAACCGAACTAATTCTTCTAGGACCCGGGGTTCCAACTTTCCGAGGGGAGGCCGGAATGGAGCTGGTAGAGGAAACCAACAATCGGGAAGATATGATGCCCAATCTAGCGGTGCCCAGAACGCTATGCCCAGTCGATGCTTCGGAAGCTACGAGGAATGACAATTTGGTACAGGGTAAGTGCCTCATCTGTGGCTATCTGGTTGATGTAATTTATGATTCGGGTGCCACCCATTCCTTTATTTCGGAAAGTTGTGTGCGACGGCTTGGTCTGCCAATCGGTTTAATGGAGAACGCTCTTATTGTTTCCACCCCAACTGGTTCCACTTTCCGTGCAACTACAGTGTGTAGAGAACTGCCGATGCAAATCGAAGCCCGTACTTTTCGAGTGAATTTTATCTGTATGCCATTGAAGGACTTAGATGTTATTCTAGGTCTCGATTGGCTTGCTGCTAATCATGTGTTGGTCGATTGTTATCGGAAGAATATTGTTTTCTCTCAGGAACTTGACATGAAGAACGGGGTGAGCGATGTCCTAACCACGTATGTTGTTTTATTCGCTTCGGAGGGTAGGCATAACCTCCTGCCGAGCGATATTCCAATTGTTTACGAATTTCCTGACCTTTTTCCGGAAGAAATTCTGGAGCTACCTCCCAGTCGGGAGATTGATTTCTCTATTGACTTGATTCCCGGGGCAGAACCTGTGTCCCGAGCGCCATATAGAATGTCTTCGGTGGAATTGACCGAAGTGAAGAAACAAGTAAATGAATTACTAGAAAAGGGCTTTATCCGACCCAGTGCCTCACCCTGGGGCGCTCCGGTGTTACTGGTAAAGAAGAAGGACGGTAGTATGCGAATGTGCATTGATTACCGACAGCTGAACAAACTGACAATCAAAAATAAATATCCACTACCTCGGATTGACAATTTACTGGACCAGTTACGAGGCGCCGTTGTGTTCTCTAAGATCGACTTGAGGTCGGGGTACCACCAAATCTGAGTGAGATCGGAGGATACCCCCAAAACAGCATTTCGGACTCGGTATGGGCACTTCGAGTACGTAGTAATGCCCTTTGGAGTAACGAACGCTCCTGCCATTTTTATGGACTATATGAATCGGACCTTTCAACCGTACTTAGACCAGTTTGTGGTGGTATTCATTGATGATATTTTGGTATATTCGAGGTCGGACGAGGAGCATGCTCAACATCTTTGACTTGTTTTACAAGTACTCCGAGAGAAGAAGTTGTACGCTAAACTATCTAAGTGTGATTTCTGGGGGAGTAGTGTACAATTCTTGGGGCATGTAATTTCCCAAGAGGGAATCTCAGTTGATCCGACAAAAATTGAGGCGGTTATGGCTTGGGAGAGGCCGAAGTCAGTAACTGAAATCAGGATTTTCCTCGGATTAGCTGGATACTATCGACGCTTCATTGAGGGGTTCTCTCGGATAGCACTTCCTCTGACTCGGTTAACGAGGAAAGGAAACCCCTTCGTGTGGTCGGAAAAGTGTGAATTAAGCTTCCAAACTCTCAAGCGATGTTTAACGACTGCCTCTATGCTTGCACTGCCCGATGTAACACAGGAATTTGAAGTATATTGTGATGCATCCAAATTTGGATTGGGGTGTGTTTTGATGCAAGCTGATCGGGCAATTGCCTATGCTTCAAGGCAATTGAGGCCACATGAAGAGAATTACCCGACTCATGATCTGGAACTTGCAGCAGTGGTGTACGCACTGAAGATTTGGCGCCATTATCTGTATGGAGCTCGCTTTGTAGTATTCAGTGATCATAAAAGTCTAAAGTACTTATTTGATCAAAAGGAGTTAAATATAAGACAGAGGAGATGGGTAGAGTATTTGAAGGATTACGACTTCGATTTGAAGTATCATCCGGGCAAAGCGAATGTTGTGGCAGATGCACTAAGCAGGAAGGTATTACACGTGGCTTACCTGATGGGTAGAGAACAGGAATTGCTGGAAAGCTTTAGGGATATGAATGTTGGAATTGTTATGGACGCGCCAAACCGAATGACAATCGGAATGTTAAAAATCTCCAATGAATTTCTGGAGTCTGTGGTAGCTGCACAGAAAGACGATGAAGAGTTACTGAGGCTGATTGATACTCAGACCCAAGGCAAAAATGTGGAGATAACTCGGGGTAATGATGGTATATGGAGATTCAGGAACCGAGTGGTGGTGCCTGCACATGGAGGCTTCAGGCAGGCGGTGCTATCAGAAGCACACAAGAGCTCTCTGAGTATACATCCGGGAGTGACAAAAATGTATCATGACTTAAATAAGGAATTCTGGTGGCCAAGCATGAAGAAGGCAATAATCGAGTATGTGAAATCCTGTGTGATATGCCAGAAGTGCAAAGTTGAGCACCAACGACCTCCAGGTTTGCTTCGACCTCCAGAAATTCCGATCTGGAAGTGGGAAGGTATCACCATGGACTTCGTATCCGGACTGCCTCGCACTCGAACCGGATCCAACACGATTTGGGTAATTGTTGATCGACTAACCAAAAATGCGCATTTCCTGGCAATAAATATGAAGTGGTCGCTAGATCGATTAGCTAAGTTGTACGTTGCGGAAGTTGTACGACTGCATGGTATGCCCTCAAGCATTATCTCCGATCGGGATCCCCGATTCACTTCAAGGTTTTGGAGGAGTTTGCAACAATAACTGGGTACTGAGCTCAAACTGAGCTCAGCCTACCATCCCCAGACCGATGGCCAATCAGAACGGACTATACAAACTCTTGAAGATATGTTAAGGGCATGTGTACTGGAACAGGGCGGATCATGGGAGAAATACTTGCCTTTGGTAGAGTTTGCATATAATAACAGTTACCATAGCAGCATTGGGATGGCTCCATACGAAGCTCTTTATGGTCGGAAATGTCGTACTCCATTATGTTGGAATAAGAACGGCGATGCCCTTCATCTGGGGCCTGAGATGATTCAAGAGATGAACGAACAAATCGCTTTAATCCGAGAGAAGATAAAAATTGCCCAAGACCGGCAAAAGAGCTATTATGACAATCGGAATAGACCCCTTGAATTCCAAGTGGGTGATTGGGTGTTCCTAAGGATTTCACCGACTAAGGGTGTAGGTCGAATTTTGAAGAGCCAAAAGCTTAATCCGAAGTATATTGGACCATACCAAATACTAGAACGGATTGGTGAAGTCGCTTATCGACTGGATCTTCCCCAATCGTTGACTAACATTCACAACGTGTTCCACGTATCGCAGCTTCGAGCCTACATTCCGTGTGATACCATGATTGTACCGAGTGACTCCATTGAAGTGAAGGAGAACCTGACTGTGGAGGCGGTACCAATCAGCATTGAAGAGCATCAAACCAAACGGTTAAGGAACAAGGAGGTACCACTGGTGAAGGTGAAGTGGCAGAATTTACATTGGATGAACTACACTTGGGAGTTAGAATCCGATATGAGGCGAATTTACCCTCATCTTTTCCAACCGGAACACTGATTTCGGGGACGAAATCTCCTTTTAGGGGGGGTGGATGTAACATCCCTGATGTTTTAATGAGAATTATAAGAAATGGGAAATGTTAGTAAATGTTTTAGAAGTTTTATTTAATATTTGTTCTGTCTGAGCCAGAGACGGGAAAGCCGGTGTCGAGATCGGTCTCAGAAGAGCGGGCAGGCGGAGTTGAAGATCGGGAGTGTAAGAGAAGAGCGGATAGGGCCAGGTGGTTTGGTCCAAACCGATGTGAGGAGAGCGCCTCACACGGGGTCATAGCCCGGATTAACCTCATAATGACTGAAACAACGGGTGTAGGTAACCAAGAGGTGAGCACGGATGAGATATCCGACCTCTCAGGTTGTAGCTCAGATTTTCGAGGTATGAACACTAAGCTAGGACGCCGGGGGGCCGATATTCATATTGGGCCTATACTCTTGCGAAGTATTAGAGAATTGTGAATAATTAAACGTTGAGGGAATAAATAAGTGTAATTGATTTGATAACTATGCAATAGTTTAATATAGTGAAATTGATTAAATTTAGTAAGAATACAAATAAAATAAAGGAAAAGACGATCTTGCCCATGAGCTATATATATATAAGGAGATTCTCTTCCTTCCCTCTTCATTATTTACAAGTTACCTCTGCTGCTGGTCTGCCCCTTCTCTTTCATTTTCTCCTCTCTTAACGCTGAGTTGCATGCGCTGGGGAGGGACTCCATTTGTGTCTAAACTTCAACTGAATCCCATTCCTGTGATCGAGGCTTCAAGGTGAGTCTACTGATCCGTTCCAATTGTGATTCCCTTATCCCTTTTATTCTTTGGCGGTTAAGGGCCATGCATGGCTATATTCGAGGCTGTTCTCCACTCCTCCGGTGAGTGTGAGCCCAAATGCAGTCCATGAACTAAGGGCGTTGAAGTGACGAGCTGTACTTTATGATCCGTAGGTAGTAGGTTAAGCAACGGAAGACTGAGTGACGGAGCTGAGACTGCAAAATCAGTGCTCAGAGGAAGGAATCGACACAGAGAGGAGATTATCGAAGCGTGGAACCAATGTAAGGGGGTGTTTGGGTTATAATTAATTAGAATAGGACTCGCTTCTTATACAGGTCATTGAGATGGTGTAAGCAGGTTAAGGAAAATATTACTAAACGTAGTTGTGTGTTTATGCTTGTGCATGCGTGAATGTGTACATGAATTAGTTGAGGATCGGGTGTGTGGTTGAGTTTATCATGTTATGATCTTGTGATATCTAATATTGAAATGATCAGTGTTATGTGACGTCGGGTTAGCAAGCAGGCTACCCGAGTGATGAGGAATTGATATTATTATGTGAAAGGTAAATTGTTGAATGACTATGTGGTGTGGGATGGCCGACGGTATATGATAGCCCCTCATTTCCGGCTCCCGTGGTTTTCGTGTCCAGTTGAGCTACCCAGTGGTCAAGTAGGACCCAGTGGTCGAGGTGGAGAGTCAAGCAAGACTCGGTGAACCAAGCAGGGTTCACGGGGTGTCAAGTAGGACCCCCAGCTAAAGGCCAATCCTTTAGTATCCGGATACTAGGAGTCAAATTGTATGAGAGTCAGTGGTGATTGTGATGAATGTGATGGAATTGCTTGGTTGGGTTAATATAGTTTTCGTATGTAATACACTTGTTGAGTAAACTGTGCTTACTTTTGAATGATGCTTGATGTATATATATAATTATGTATGTGTATTTTTTAAGTTCCATTCTATATTAATTACAATACCAAACACTCACCCTTGCTTTTTTTTTAGTAACTAGTGACAGGGAGGGGGAAGGAGCCATGGAGTCACGCCAAGGGGGAGATCGGTGCCAGGGTCCGAGTGACTTTGAGTGACTCTCTATAGAGTTATATGTGTGTATGAGAACCTTCGGGCGTTATTATTATTAGCTGTGTGTTAACCAAGACCGGATCGGATACAGACCTATATTTTAAAATACATCACTGTCTATTTATATGCTTTCATGGTTGCTATGACAACTCTTTGGTTAACAGAATCATTTTTAGGGTGAGATTTTTCGGGAGTCCGTTTGCATGTTTTGCCCAATCCGATGTGTGAAATGTATTCGCTCAAGCGAATAGAAACCTCGTTCAAGCGAGAGTCCGGAATCTCGCTCAGACGAGTAGGGACCCCGCTCAAGCGGGAGGTCCTGATTCTTTTTTTTTCTTTTCCTATCCGTTGTGCTTAGATTAACTTGTTCTTCTTTCTAGATCTCATTTATTTAATTTGACTGCGACTGTTGTCACTTGAATAGGTCAGTAAAACTAAATGCTATTTCACTAAACCTCGATTAATTTTCAAGAAAAGGAAAAATTTATCATAAGATTTAATCAATTGAATAAAAATAAATACAAAAATAACCTAGGACGTTACATATGTATTACAACATTTTATACATATTAGGAAGGATAGAAATTTAATTTATACCTATTTACTGGGAATCATAAAAAAATTAAACTTCTAATTGTAAATTACAAAATAAAAAATTAGAAACTTACAAATTAAATACGCACTCAATTATTACATAATTGATTTAAGTTTATTAATGATAAAACTTTTAATTTCTAATATAAATTAAAAAATAATTAAATTATAAATTCCTAATTAAAGTTTAAGGTTTATTAAAAAATTTAAAAATTTCTAATCATAAATTACAAAATAAAAGAATTAGAAACTTACAAATTAAATATGTACTTGAGTATTACATAATTAATTTATGTTTGTTAATAATATAATTTTAAAAATTATAAAATAAATAAATTATAAATTACTAATCAAAGTTTAGGGGTTTGCAACTTTGAAAAATACATGTGTTATATGTTGTAACTTAGTGGTATATTGACTAGGTGGATTTTGATATGGACTGTTTATTAATGGTAAGTCATTTATCTATTTATTTGTATATATAATTTAATTTAATAGTTATTTAGTTATGTAGCTATTTTTTTGTAGGAGGTGATATGTGGGCGTTCAATTGGCCCAACTAAGTTGTTTATGGTGACTCACCAGAAACAATTAGGCAAGGGGAACTTCACTGATGAGCATTCTTATTAGACTATCATAAGTTATAGTAAATAGTTAACTTCAATTTCATTTCAAATTTAATTAACTCTACAGTATTCATAGTTGTTAAAGTTAAGAAGATATTGAAATAATCTTAAGATTTGTTGATAACTATCATTCAGTACTCTAATTTTAATGAAGTCATATTTTGTTATCAACTGAAAGATTATCTAAGTATTTCAGGATACAAAGCTTGGTCTATGAAATAAAGGGGGAGTACCAGCACTCTAAAAGTCTGGTCAACGACAACTTCATGACAAGACTTCTTGAATCATGAAGAAGAAGCACCAAAGAAAGAAACGAGAACTGGGAACGCTCTAAAAGCAAAGACTCCTCTCATCTGGACCTATACGAGACCCAGACTTGTTAAGCCATACTGCATGCGTCGAGTATGTAGAAAAGTCCTCTCCTCAAAGCAAAGCTCTTCATCAACCAAACTCTATTCCCATACTTCATCAAGCTTGAAGCTGCTCCAGACCTCTTATAATACTTCATGCAAGAATCTGTCTGTTTATGTTATGAGTCTCATCATCAATACCTTATGGATCACCAGACCCTGAATCATTTCAGAAGTCTTCCCTGAACGAGTCTGGTCCTCAGTATGATGACTCTCTAAAGCAGCTTTCCATCAAAGCATAAAAGATTCTTACAACAAGGAAAGTAATCAAGTAAGACAGATCAAGATCCATCTCTCAAATAAAGACTTTCCATCTTGGTGAAAACTTATACTCTGCCTTTGTACGCACGAGTCGTCAAAGCTCTCTGCCCTATGCTCTGTGTATAGAATGACTCTCTCTAACCAAAAGCTCTTATCCATTAAGCAAAAAAATCCTTCAACAGTTGTATCATCTCTCAACAGTCATCCAACAGATCTCTCTCTTAGTTGCACCTCTAGAAGAAAATCATATAAATTACAACTCTTCTCTTCATCAAACAGAGAGTAGAAGAAAAAGTAGTGAAGAAGTCATGAAAGACGAGTGATGAAAGCCATATGATAAAAAGAGCGATTATGTGAGCAAAAGAAAAAGAGAAAAAGAATGAAATGGGCACTCAATGAAAATAAAAAGAAAAATATATTCAGCCCAGGAAAATCATAAATGGAAAAAGTGAGACGCCCCGGAAAACACGGGTAAATTTTTCGCGTTTTATAAATCATTAATAAAGTAAATAATTAAAGTGGTGAAACATTAAATTCAACACCCCGGATTTATGAAACGCCACTCTCATATATGAAGATATGAGAGGGTAAATTAAAAGTGATTTCATGAGAAAATTCCATTTAAAATCAGTGGAAGAATAAATTAAATTGGTTGTTGCATGATTGAGTTTTAAGAGAAAGGATTTCATATGGTTCTATGATTCATAATATGCCGAAAGTACTCTTAAGATGATGTAAGAAAAGGATTTGATGCATAAGAAATAAAATTTAATTGGAACAAAACAAATTAGGGCATCAGAGTACCACTCGCTCAAGCGAGAGCCACATTTGCTTGAGCGAGCCCACGAGGCGAGGCTTGAGCGAGCCAGGAAAATGCTGAGTGAAGAAAAGAATGAGCATAAGGGGTCTTCTCGCTTGAGCGAGCCCTATCTCGCTTGAGCGAGATTCGAAGGCCACACTTTGGCGAGCCAGCGAGACGCTTGAGCGAGAGAGAAGATTAGTCTTAGGGGCCAATCTCGCTTGAGCGAGTTCCACCTCGCTTGAGCGAGATTGCTCTAGTAGCCTCAGGAACTCATTACCCGATTTTCGCTTGAGTGAGGCAAGGCTCGCCTGGGCGAAAATCGTCCAGTGTCCATTTCCTCTTCCCCTCGCTTAAGCGAACCATAGTACCAAGACCATTTCGCCTGAGCGAAAATGGTCCAGTAGCCAACTACTGGTTCAAGATAAATCTCGCTTGGGCAAGAACAACATTCGCTTGAGCGAATTTCGGCCAGTGGCCACACCCCTGTTTCACAAGGGTCTCGCTCGAGCGAGACTACCACTCGCTTGAGTGAGTTCTGCAGAACTTGTGCAGAAACATGGATTTTACACAACTTAGCATCTCAATTCACATTTCCTACCATTTTGACCCATCCTAATGCATTAGTTGTACTACATCATATAATTATGAGTCCTCCCAATTGTTCTTACATTCAACATCAAATTTCATTCATTCAAAGCATAGGATTTAAACTCATTTCTACAAAACTTCATAAAACGCTAAAAGTTGTGAACTACCTCGTTCATTCATGAAATTAAACATCAACAAACATCATAATTCATCGTATTACATCATTTGGGTCATTAATGAAAATTGGTCATGCACACCAAGGTCCAATTTTCCTACATGACCCTCAAAATCATCATCTACAATCTAGATAACAAAATGAGCATACATATACACTATATGCTATACAAAAATCTAGATATTGCCGGCCAAGGCGCTTCCTATACATCTATTTACCTCCTTCCCCAAAATACACATCAAAGGAGTCTTACTCCTCCCATGAGTGACCTGTATCACAAATCTAAAAAGTGGACAACATGGGAGAGTGAGTCATACATTCCAAAAGAATTAATATGAATACCATATGATCATGTGTATATGTATCACAACATATATACTTACATTCATACACCACTCATCATCAACTATCATCATAATTACAATCATCTAGGTACATCAAGCAAGTATAAACCATACACATGATCTAGTCCTTCAATAATTAGACTATCATACATTTCATCATCTTTCTCATATCATTATTTGGCATTCATATGTTTTATGATGTCTTAATTACATTTCGTCGTTCTCAACACAACTATCACCATATATCATCACCTTTGGCATACTTCCTTGCTATATGCAAATGCTTTTAAGCTAATGCATATGCACAATGGAATATTTCAACAATTGCAGATCTGACTGTGGGAATATAAATACCGATTTGTGGGATTCAAGTATGATCATCTAACCATACCCCTATTGCAGTAGTAAAATGTGTACACATATTCTTAAATTCACATGCATTTCACCAATTATTTTACTGGTACCAAATTGTATCGCCCATCTTGCAACACCTGGTCATTTTCACCATGACCGCGGTAAACAACATATTCGACATATGGTGTTGCGGGCCGGCCAGATCTCAAATCATGGCGGTTGTGATCCCAAGGACCACCGGGGTCACCTGCTCATCAAGAGCCACCCCCCACAAGGGTTGGCCACATGTAGCTCCCCGTAGCAATACATGGGCGGCTTTGTGACTCACACCGAGTCACATGGGAAAAATAAAATTGCTCGTACACTGAGCCACCCTCCCACTGGGTCGGCCGAGGGAACTCCCCTAATGTTCCAACAACGGCGGCTATGCAGTATGCCATGGATGTAAATGCAAATCATATGCATTCCTCACTTTATGCATCCTATATATGCCACTCATCAAACATCATCATCATCATCATTACTAACACCACCTCACCATTCTTAGTGGATATTATTATTGTCGGATTTAGTCTTTAAGTTGTAAGTGTGGCACGTTAACCATTTATTCACCATTTACAATGGCACTCAACATCAATTTCAATAATCAACTTTACATTATCAAATCGTGGTATGCTAATCGTTCACACCCAATCTCAACCAATTATCATTTACATTCATTTCACCTTTAAGGCTAACACATGTCAAATAGTTCACACTACCATATAGCACACTATATATATATACATTCTAATTGCATAAGCATGTTGCCAAACATCATCACCAACATCAAATACACATTACAATTTCCATAATCATCAAAAGCAAAACATATGAAAATCAAATACTATTCAATTCATGCAATTAGAATATAAAGACTCCTCTCCTACCTCAAGAGATGAATTCCGATTGATAAGACGCACCCGCCTCATCGTTCGGAATGGATCCTACATAATCATACATGTAAAATCCTAATTAATCAACCATTCAAGACATAACTCCAACTCTAATTAATTATAAGCATATCTATAATTTTATAACATGTTTAAGACATGTTATAGGCATCATTTTCATTATTTGTTAGGCTTCGGGAATTCCTTCCCCTCAAGCCACATTCATTAAATTCAAGGGCTACCAACAACAAGGGCCCAACATCCACAAAATACCACACCAACCAATACTCATACACCCAATGGCTTGTATTTGCTCTCAATCACACTATCCAACTAATATTTATAACTTTCCCCAATTCTTAAAAGCTGGGATTTCTCTAAAACCCAACAACACTCATTAATGCATCATTAATCTTCATCACCTTCCAACCATAAATGCACCTCCACTATTAACCCCTCATAAATATTCACATTTAGGGCCACCCACTCTAGGGTTAAAGCATTAAATATCCCTAGTAAATACCCATTCACATGCATGGCTCCCCCAAAGCATAATAACACATACCCAAGGCCAAAAACTTCAACAAAATAGTGAGTATACTTACCTTACACCCAAAAATGAAATGGGCTCAAGAAGGGGGAGATACCACACGAAAATGGAGGGGAAGAAGGAGAAGACTTCAACTTCAATGGCCTCCCTACAAGCTCCCTTGAATGAAAATGAGAGAGAGAGAGAGAGAGAGAGAGAGGAAGGTCACCACCCTTGCTTAGGGTTTTAGAAGAAAAAGATAAGAGGAAATGGAGAAGGGAAATAAGAGAAGGAGAAGAAGAATGTGTGTTTTTTTTTCCAAAGTGACCAGCAAGCCAACGAAAAATGGGAGAGGAAATGGGCTTTTGGCTTTAATTTTTAATCCTTCTCATTAAAATTCATCATTTTATGATAAACAGGATCTATGTTTGAGCTCAATACTTTATCCAAAAATTATTCCGAATATATATTCAGACTCCCGATAATATTCTCAACAACCCTAACCAATATCATCCCAATCAGAGACACTTGGTCCGACACCCATATCTCAATCGGGCTTATTTTCAGCTTATCTGGTCTCATTAAATCGTCAATAGTCCCCAAAAATCTTAATTTAGTTATTTCCAATATTTTGGGACATCACATAATTCACATGTAATTATTCAATATTAATTTCCTTAATTAACTCTCTATCTTAAAATTTTGGGATGTTACAAAAAGTCCTTAGATAAGAAAAAGTAGTCAAGAAAATGCCATTGAAGAAAAAGAAAGCTCACTATGTGCATCTCATTTATATCTTCAAACGCCATAGTATCCAAAGTCAGAGACAAGCAATCAACATATCATTTCATCCATTGTGAGCTCATTGTCTTTGACTAAGCTGTCAGACTTAGTATGAATCTTATCTCTTTAATACTTCTACATGTACTAAGTCATCAGTGAAATAAGCCTTTCACTTTTTATACAAAGTCTATTAACCAGACTTTTCACTTAGCTCACCTAAGTCAAAAGGCTTATTGATCTTATTACGTTAATTTTTTCAATTCTTTGTAAGTACAGGTCTGGTAGACCTGTTGGGAAACACCGTTGGCCTAAAGAGGCTTTTGAAAGAACACTTGGGTTTAAGCTAGAAGTGGCTTGTGAAAGAATACTTGAGTCTGCCCAAGAGTGGGTGCTGTAAAAGAATACTCAGTTTGAGCCAGGAGTTTCTAGTGTCAAGAATACTCAAAAGCATGTGATGTGCTTAAGCTAGGAGTCGATGGATTCAAGAATACTTAAGGGCACGTGCATCTCATGTAAAAAGAACAATTTTACATAGTGGAAAAACCCTTCAAGTCTGAAGGTACTGGATGTAACTTTTGTGTTGGAATTGAACCGGTATAAGTCTCTTGTATGTTGTTTCTATCCTTATCTCTTACAAGAGCGTGATGCCCTCAAATCCATCTTCTCTGAACTACAAAAGTTTGTTCCACTGTGCAAAGAGGCTTATTTGATTGCATATCATTTTTGGTTTAAAAATATGAATGGACCTATTCAACTCCCTTCTAAGTTTGTTCTTTGAACCATCAATAGTTTTTAATGTATTTATGAGTAGGAGGAGTCAAAATAGACGAGCTAAGCTCAAGGTTAGAGGGGAGCCTCTTAAGTTGAGTGTGAGGATTAAGCTCCAGATAAAGATTATTGGTAGGAGGCACCATGACCACCTTTATGGCACCGCCTCCTATATTGGTGGGTAGTCATCCTTAATGACATAGCCTTCCCATTCCCTTGGAGCTATGTACATGTGTGCAGTCCTGGAGATAACATACCTTCGAGAGTTTTAGGATGCCACGAGTCAGCCAACACAGATTCATAGGCTACAGAGTCAGTTCGTCCACATGTAAGCCCAAATGGCTAGCCTAGCTTAAGCTTAGCATGATGGGTCATCCAGGGGTATTCACCAGTATTTTAATGCCGCCCTAGACAACTCATTTGTCTCAAAGGAAGAGGAGGAGCTTTGACACCAGTGATGAACCAAAAGTCACTGACTCCACCTATAGGCATCTCAGTAGCAACTAACTATCCTAGTGTGACATCCCTCCTATTAATTAAAGTTTAAATAAAGTGTTTATGCTAAATTTATCTTAATATTGTGTTAAGTTAAGTTATAAATATAAATAATCTGAAACAGCTCGGCGGCAGTTCATGATTTACCTTGGGTTAAATGAAAATAAAGGGAAATGTTTCACGTTTAATTCCCAATAGTGAATCATGAAAACCCTAAACGGTGCTAATTATGATGACACTAAATACTTGCATAAGAAGTATGAAATTATACACAATGCGGAAAATGGATAAGAGTTTATGAAAGCCTATGAGAAAACAAGAGAGAAAAATAAAACAGGACAATCTCGCTTAAACAAGGTACCACTCGCTTGAGCGAGCACAAGTATACACCAGGAACCAAGTTCTCGCCCAAGCGGCCACTTTTCGCTTAAGCGAAACACCAGCAGAACCACACATGGTACTCTCGTTCAAGCGAGAACGCGAAAGGGATCAGACATGGCTTCTCGCCCAAGCGGAATGCCGCTCACTCAGGCGAGAGAGAATGACAGAGGCAGATATATAGATTCACTCAAGCGAGTCTCGCTTGAGTGAGGCACAAACAAAACCAAAATGCACAGTTTTGCTCAAGAAGAGCCCCGCTCGCTTGAGCGAAATACCCACAATGGCAAAACCTAACGCTTAAGTGAAAATGAAACAGAACCTTACAAGCATCATCTCGCTTGAGCAACCTCATCTTGCTCAAACGAGAATGTCACAAAAACAATAGCTTGGCTAAAGGAGTGGCTTGCTTGAGCGAAGATGCCCTCGCTCAAGCAAGAAATACAACTTTTTGCCTAATTTTGGACTTCCAAGGTATCTATCTCTTACGTTTGGGTTCCGATTGATACCAAACTTTACAAGTGACATGTTTTCACCATTTAGGAGCTGTCGGCGAAGTTCGTTTGACCAAATTCTATTATATGCATTAGATGCGCAAGGGCACGCCTAAGGCACACATGATGCATATACATGCACAAAACATGTCAAATGGACACCAAACTAGATGAGGCTTATATGCACAAGTCACAAATGAGGTCAGAAACCTAACGGTCCCTCCTGAGGGTCCAAAAACCCACCAGATAGCAAAATCATTCCTACAGTTCCTAAATTCTATATAATCATACCTATTTCCATTGACATGCACAATACCATCTTTCAATCATCATTCCATGCATTCATTCATATTCGTCCACATAATGCAATACCTGCCCATCACAATCAATCAAACAATGGCTTCGTGCCATATATATACATCATCATTCCATTATTCATGCAAGCATTGACGTTCATCGTCACACCACAATCAATGTCTTAAGTCTAGCAGAACTACAAATTTAGTTATCACATAATCTAGCACACATAAGTCAACATTTAAAGTAATTTACTACTAAACTATTACACACTTTCTGCTTCCACAGCTTTCTTAGCATCAGCTTATCACTTGGCGTTTTCCTCCGGAGCATCCATACCTTCCCTGTCACTGGTTACAAAAAGAAAGAAACCCACAGCTAGAGTGAGTATTTGGAAACAAAACCATAATTAATTTAAAACAATAAACACAATACCAAAATAACAATATTAATGCTTTACCATTAATACCGTTTAACTTCCCAAGTTCACTATGTCGCGACTGGGGCGCCTGGTCATGACGCGGACTGGGAGAATGAAATGAAAAGGAAAATGAAATCATATTGGAACAAGGCCCTTTGAAGGCCTGAAAACTAAAGGGTTCAAGGGAGTCGCCACTAATATTTATTAAGGAAAATATCAGAAAAACTTTTAAATGGCATTGGTTTTTAAAATGAGATTTTATTTTGTCCAAAAGTTGAATTACAGGTAGGGAAGGTATTAGCTGCAACATCCCAAAAATTTCATTCTCATGTATAATCATTTTGATTTAGACCATCAATGATATTATCCATTTTATCTCAACTTTCTACATAAATTTTGGTTATGACAACATCTTCAATTTAACCTTTTACCATTATAAATATTTCTAACTTTACACCTTAGGTAAAAGTTAATCAAATAACTTATTACCTACTTCCTTAGTTATTAATTTCTTTTCCTTTTCCATTTACTTCCATCAAATTACCACATACTTCACTCAAAATACGTCATCTTGTACACATTTTAATTGCTAGTTATATTCTGAATTTGGAAATATGGTCAACTATAAAGTTGTTCCTCTTTTTCTTAGCTTTCTAACAAGATCAAATTTGTTAAAATCCATTAAGATTTGAGAGAAATATACCTAAAATACCAAAACTATTTCAGAATTGATATTTTACTTCAATCATATCATCTTGTACATATTTTAATGCCTAGTTAGAGTCTGAATTTAAAAAAGTGGTAAACTACAAAGTTGTTCCTCGTTGTCTTAGCTTTCCCACAAGACCAAATTTATTAAAATCCATTAAGATATGATAGAGCTATGCCCAAAATACTGAAACAGTGTTAGAATTGATATTTACTTCAATCATACAAGCTACATTATGTAGGCTGCGGAAATGGTCAACAATCCAGCCCATTTTTCTCACCTAAAACCTCCATTATCACTACAATTAATGTACCTAACATCGCACTACAATACCATTATGAAAAGCTTGTCCCCTACTTGTCATTTGTATGATTAAACCAACACTACATCTTGTTCCCAAGTCTGAATTCTTAGAACAAGTTGAAGTTAGTGAAGTCTCTCTTTTATTTTCTTTCATTTTCTCCATCAAAGTCCTTCTTGATCTGAAGTTAGGACAATAAGAGAACACTTTCAACCACTCTAGGATCCTCCATCAAGGTAAAGGGGATAGGGTTGTGAATAAATATGGAATGAGTAGAATTGTATGCTGTTCTAGGATTTCCAGATTTATTTTCATAACTTGTTACTTAATTTTGAAGTTGAAAACATGTAAATTTGACTTTTACTTCTTCATCAAAGTTGTAGATCTGTGTTATATGAATTTTGAGCTTTGAATGACATGATTTGGATGCCTGTAGCTCAAGTTATTGCAAAAATATTAAAGTATGTTTGTTCTAGAATATGTATCTTCTATTTTGTGTAAATATTGAAATTATGGAAATCATAAATACATATTTAGACTTTGATGTCTTCATAAAAGTTATAGATATTTATGTTATGAATCTATAGAAAGTGGTTTCAAGTTAAAAAGATATTTGTAGCTCTAGTTATACCTTAAATACAGAAGTATGTCCATGCTAAAAACCTGTTGACGTGATTCACTGTTTGTATTTTTAAAACTGAGAATTTTGTGATGAGAATCAGTGTTTAGTGTCTTCATAAAAGTTTTATATATTTATTTTATGAGTAATTTAGAATTGGTTTCATGCCAAAATTATTTTTGTAGCTCCAGAAACGTTCATTTTACCAACATATGTACGTTTTGTTACTTTCTTTGAGATAGTTTAGTATACTATGAATTTGTGATATTTTTATTTGGATTTGGAATTTTTGGTCTTCATGAAAATTATAGATAATGGAATTATTGAAACACAAAACTTGTCCTCATTCAAAAATTATTTTTATACCATGAGTTATAGTTAATTTACTAAAGATTGTCAAACCAGGAAAGTTTCTAGAAATTGGTGATAATGATAATTGTTAACCTATTGACTATTTTGTGATTATGTGATGGGGAATTAGAATTTTTGGTCTTCATGAATGTTGTAGATAATTTTGTTATGGAACTAAAAAAAATAGAATTACTCAAAAAGGATTTGATTTGCTCACGTTATGGCCTTTTTACTAATGTATGTTGCTGTTGTAAATTTCTGAAATTTACCTATGATGGTTATTATGGATGAAAATGATATTTTCCATGTGGGTAATGATTTATTTATGAATTATTGAGGGATTATTGATTATTATGGATGTTATTGAGTGTCCTATGAATGTCATACAGTATGTATATCTTTGTGATGAATAATTATGAATGACTAAATTAATGTATACATGAATGCCTTGTGGTTTATTGAGATATGTTGTTGAACTGTAAATCCATGATTTTGAGAATTGATATATGTGATGTGTCCTTTGAGGACTTGTGGCTTTCCAAGTGATTATGGAAGTATTGATATCATGGTATGTTAAATTGATAAAAAGAATTAAAGGCAGTTATGCATCATAAGCATTTGGACGCCCCATGGAATTTAAGGGTTCCATGATTGCCGGTCCTGATGGAGGGTTACTATATGATGAGTTAAAGCCTTATTTTCGTTGAGCACCATGAAGGGTAGGGATTTATGGTTTATGCTAAGTCCTACTTGTGTACTTCGGTACTTGAACGCCATGAAGGGTAGGGATTCATGGTATATGCTAAGTCCTACTTGTGTGCTTTGGTACTTGAGCGCTATGAAGGGTAGGGATTCGTGGCATTATGCTAAGTCCTACTTGTGTCTCTATGAGACTTTTTACTGTAGTATTCCCACTAAACCAAAATGGATCCAACATGACATCATTTGGCTAAATTAAAGATTATTAAATGTAAATCACCTTGTTTGGCATATTAATCATATCATAATTATTTGCTGATTGTGTTTGTGTAATTTTACTTATTTTATATTTTTTCTATATTTTATCTCACTCTTACATTATTTTTATAGTGCATGCTTCATAGAATGACGAGTGGTGAAATTGATAAAGCTTTTATGTTTTATTGCTTGGACTTTAAATTCATTTGACTTTTAATGTGTTGTAATAATATTATGTACCTCGTACTGCTATATATCTATCATTTTCGCTATATAAATGTATTATGTTTTATTCGTTCATGACTAGTATGCATGATAATATTCCGCATTTATGAATTTTTACGTGACCTCAAAATTTAAATTACAAATTTCAAAATGATTCTTTAAACGCGAAAAATTTATTTCAAAAATTTAGGTTAATTAATTAGAATTTGTAATTTTGGTTTTGGGTGTCACATTAGCACCCCACACTATCCGTCCTAAAACGGTTACCCAAATTGATCATGTATAATTTTAAAAATGATTATTAAATATTTCATCCTTCATAAAAAATACAACAATAATAGATGTTATTTACAGATAATATACACTTGAACAAAATGATAATAAGGACATTTTTAAAAAGATATAAATAGAAATAAAATAATGTAACATCCTGATTAAACATTAATTAGCAAATAAATTTAATGATCAAACTAATTAGAAGTTAAAAGGGGATTTAATGGGTTAATTAATCTAAATGGTATGGAAATTACTTGATTGCCCTTGATGTTAAGTGCCAAATTCCAATTCTCTTCTCTTTCTCAATTCAAGTCACGCATGCAACAGGAAGCTGGCTACTTCTTCTTGTCTTCCATTCTTGCGGCACCATTCTTCTTCTTCTCGAATCTTTTCAAATTAAGGGCAAGGCTTCATCCCCCTCTCCTTCCTCCCTCTCGTGGATGCCATAGATGCCCTTGGGAGAGCTTTGAATCTTTCAATTTTGAGGTAAATTGACTAACCCCAAGTGTGGATTTGTGAATGGATAAACCTCATCTCCTAATTCTTGCAAATTCTTCAATCTTAGAGCATTTGAGAAGTGGTATTGAAGTGGATAGCTTGGACATTGTTGGGGTTTGGGAATTTCTCCATTTTCAAGTGAGTAAATTGATACCTATGGTTAATAAGGTATCATTCCGTGGATTTTAAGGCTTAACGATAGTTAATTTCATGAAAATGGGTGATTTCAGAGTTGTTTGAGATAATAGACAACTTGGGGTTTACGTGGAGTTGAGTATCGGTGGTCGGCGGCTTGGTTCGGTAAATTAATACTTATCGGAAAAAAATGAGAATTAGCATTCTAGTTAGAATTATGGAATTTAGTAGCAATTGCAGTATTAAAATCAATTATCATGAATTTTAAGGAATTGTTGGTTGTAGGAAAGTGTGATCGGAGCTTGTGAGTGCCAAACGGATAGCGTTTGATAGCTCGAGGAGCTTCTGGAATCGTTTATTCCAAGAAGGGAGAGCTTTACATTTTAAATGTATAGTTTATGGATGGGTTCAGGGTTAAATTATTATGCTAAATGTAAGTGTTGTGAATTATTGGTATAAAACCCCGGTTATATGATATATGTGATATATCTTGTGTTGTGATGTCTTTCGTTCATATTTTTGGTATTGAAATGACATGAGATACGGATTGTGTTCTTAGAATCATTGTGATATTTGTATGTAAGTGATGTAAAAGTTGATTTTGTAGTTCCTATGCATGCAATGTGATAGGAAAGTTAAACAGATGATTATGTGAATGCATGAGATGCAATTGATAAATGCTGAGAGAATGTAACGTGAGACGCTTATTAATTGAAATGAATATTGTGATATAGCATGAGATGCTTGTATTGATGAATAAACAAGAATGAGATTATATGTTATGTGGTTTCGAGGATTCCATAAAAGACCTTGAGTGGGACTCAAGGAAAGCCTATTGAGTGGGAGTCAAGGTTGCCCGTAATATTGTTGTTGTCGTTAAGAGTGATTGTGTTACGTGAGAGCGAAAATGGTTTGGTACCAGTAAAACGGCCGGATCAGCTGAGAGCTGAATATAAGGTTGAGAGCCTGTGTTGCAACACTAAATTAATAATGAATAATTGGATCCAATTGAATGAGAAATGTATATGCATATGTGTATGTTATTGAGAATAACATGAATGTATAGCCCTATAAAAAGTTATTGTGAATAACCAGATAATAATAGTTATGTGAATCTTGATGAAAATATGTGACGTGAGTAAATTATGTTAAATGACAGCGTGTATTGTTGTTTGATTGTGATATTATATTGTGTTAGGGAATTGGATGATTAATCCGATTTAGTAACTATCATTTGACATGTATTTGCTCACCCCTATTTGTGGCTATATTTCAGTGGATTTAGGACGCGATGGTGATTGGTGAGATGTCACCAAGATTGAACGTGGAGCATTGTATATGCATTGTATATGATATAGATAGTAGTTCGTAATAGCCTTGACTGGCTCTTGTAAATAACTGTTTTGATAACCAATGTATATATAGCTTTTTAGTGGATTTAGGTAACTGACAGCTTCAACTGGAAGCCTAGTTTATATTTTGGATGTATGCTTGTTATGATGAATAATAAGATTTAATGATGTTTATATTGATGTTGTTTTAGTTCTGGTGACCATGGATGGTCCCACCATATGAATATACATTGATTATGCATGATTTTCAGGAATTATGGATATGCACTTGGTGCATTGTATATGTGTGGCATGTTCAAGAATTGCCCTTGTGTGTTGTTTGATGTTGATCATGCATTAGAGTTTTGAATGAGTGATGAATGTATGAAAAATGAGGATTTCATATGATTTCTACGCATAATTAAGGAAGTGATAGAGTCATATTGAGTTTTAGGAGATTTGGATACCATGGGATGGTTCCAATAGGTTATATGCATGATTTAGGACTTGTGTGATTTGGAATTAACCAAATCAATTGAGAAAAAGAGTTTAGGTTGCATATTATAGCTTTGAAATGGTCAAAATGTAAATTTGTGCATAACTTAGTCATATGTTAAAACTTTGGTAAACGGACAATGCCAACAGCTCCAGAATGGTACAAATATTGTGCCCATGAAATTTCATAGTAACCAGAGTTGAATCAGGCCAAATAGGTAGGTTGGAAGTTAATTTATGGGTTAGGAGCTGTCATTCTCGCTCAAGCGAGCCAAATCCCGCTTGAGTGGGCCTTTTTATGAATTTGGGAGTGTATTCTGTTGAAATCTCGCTTAAGCGAGCTCATTCTCGCTCAAGCAAGTGCCCCAGCAGTAGTTTTTGCCAAATTTTCACTCAAGCGAGCTTACCAGGGTCTGATACTGTCGAATTTTCACTCAAACGAGAGTTTGAGCTAAAATCTTGCTTAACCACCCAAAATCTTGGTCAAGCAAGTTGATTTACCTTTTTCTTTCTTCATGAAAGTTGTAGAGAATTTTGTTACCGTCATTTCGATACCCAATTTACATCGATCGGAGTTCGGTAGCCCTCGTTATGCTTAAAACACTAAAGGGTGTTCAGGCTGAAAATTTCAGCCGGGCTAATTTTATAAATTTGTAAATTAGGAAATCTTTGGAGCATAATTGGCCCTTGACTTCTTCATAACAATTGTAGATATTTAAGTTTCGGATGAGTACAAACTAGATTCGTCCCAATTGGAGTTGTGTAACTCCGATTTGACTTAATTTATCGAGTAGTGCGCAGGGAGCCAACATACTGAAAATTTTCTTAAGGCAATTTTGGAGCCCTAAAGCCTAGGAGATGTTATGGGGGACCCGTTGAGTTATATAGGGATATCCTAGGATGGGTATGAATATTTTTGAAAAATTTTCCCCATATTTTTATTATTATATTAAGGTTAGGATGTTTTAAATAAAATTAAATAATAGGACGTATCATCTAATTTTTTTTGAGTTCAAAGGAAAATAAACAAACAAATGATTGAAAGACAGTAAAAATAAAATAAAATAAAATAAAAACAATAAGACATCTTATCTAAATTATTTTTATTCTGAGTTTGAAAGGAAATACACAAATAAGTGCTTAAAAGACAGCCAGAAAATAATAAACGTCTCGTCTAAATTATTTTGCGATTAATTAAAAGGCAATCCATTGATTTTACTAAAAAATACATGGTTCACAAATTTATTGTTTTAAAAATAAATACAAAAATAAATAAATGAAAAGGTACAAAAAGATAGAAATAAGAAGGAAAAATAAAATTAAATACATCAATGTAAAAATAAAGAAATATATACACTTAATTAATTAGAACTAACAAGTAAATTTTATTCAATTATTTTTGGAGAAAATAAGATTAATAAGATGTCACATCCAAATTAATCTCATTTCAAACTTAAAAGAAAGATAAATAGATAAATAAATAGATAAGAAAGGGAAACATAAAATAATAAATAAATAAATAAATAAATACCTGTAAAACAACTTAAGAAAAAAATAAAATGATAGAGAACTGATTATGTAAAAGATAACTACAAAATTATTAGGAAAAAAAGTAGAATAAAATAAATAAGTAAATGTCGAAAGATAAAGTGCAAAAAAATAAATAAATAAAAATAAAAAGTGAATAAAAATAAATAAAGAAAAATAAAAATGTAAATAAATAAATAAATAAAAATAAAAGTGCAAAAAAATAAATAAAGAAAAATAAAAGTAGAGAAAAATAAATGTGCAAATAAATAAATAAATAAATAAATAACTGCAGAAAAATAAAGTGTGAAAAATAAAGTGCAGAAAAATAAATAAATAAAAATAAAAGTGTATAAAAATAAATAAAAAAAAATAAAAGTACAGAAAAATAATTAAAGAAAAACAAAAATGTCGAAAAATAAATGAATAAATAAATAACTGTAAAAAATAAATAAATAAAAATAAAAGTATAGAAAAATAAATAAAGAAAAATAAAAATATATAAAAATAAATAAAGAAAAATAAAAATGTAGAAAAATAAATGAATAAATAAATAACTGTAGAAAAATAAAATACAGAAAAATAAAGTGTAGAAAAATAAATAAAGAACAATAAATAGAATGAAATATGATGTCACAACAAAATATCATAAAATAAAATAATAAATAACAATAATAATGATAACAATGATAACAAACACCAAATATAAAGGAACTAAAAAAAATTAAATGAAATTATGATCCTAATTATGACAATCAAGTTATAAATAAAAGTCCACAAGAAAAAAATTGTAATATTAATAAAATAAAAATAAATTAAAGAGATTAATAAATATTCTCATATTTATTAAAAATACCTTAGTACAGTAACAATTAATGAAGAACAAGAACAGAATTTGGGAGATCGATTGTTTGTAGATCTCTCTTGTTTTTGGCTTCATTTGAACTCAATTTAAGGGTGTTTGGGCACCAGTTACAAGACTTTTACAGTAGTTTGAGTCACAAAACTCACATACTAGAACATACTAAAGTAAAGCACACATTTTCCTAACAACTTTTTCATATCTCTATTTTTGAAGACAAGTTTTTCTAAGAATTCCATAAAAAACTATCACTCTTTTCTCTCTTCCTCATTCTCTATTTTCCCCTTGGCATCATCTTCTATTTATAAGGAAATTTGGCCTTGGATTCTACACAAAATGCCATCACTTTCCTTCTTTTCTAAATTGTCAAAATTTGGTGCTAATTTTCCCCATTTTCTTTAATTATGCAACCAAACTAGGTCCCACCTAAAAAAATCACCGAAAACCTTCATTTTTTTTCTTTTTTTTAGACCCCTTTTTTTGGGCCCATTTTTGTTTTTTATTTTTCTGATTATTTTTTTGGGCCCATTTTTTCTGATGATTTTTTTGGCCCATTTACTTTTTTTGCCTTTTTATATATTTTCAGTACAAATGAATAATCACTTACTCTTATGGAAACATAAACTATTTAAAAATCCTAAAATTATTTATTATACATGTGGCCATAAATAAAATATCCAATAATGATAAAGTATTACCTATGCTACAAGGAGCAAGAAGATAGTCACCAATCATCTGTTTCCCTCCCTCATTCTTTCCTCTTAGCTTCGACACCTATTGGCCATTGCTTGAGGAAAATTATGGAAGAAGGTTGATGAAAGGAGAAGTGTGGTAGGAAATGAAGAGAGATTAAGTATTTATAGAAATGGAAAAGGTTACTATGTAACAGTCACTATATAATTTTTTAATTTTATTTTTAATTTTTTTATTTTTACCAGACAAAAATAAGTGTTCACACCCTATAAGCTCATACAATTATCATATCATAACAAACCACCATGAACATCACATTCTCAAACACTTTTCCAATCATTTGTTCATACATCATCACAGTTACACTAATAAAACATCACTGACTCTCATCATGCAATATGATGCCTAGTATCCGGATACTAAAAGGACCGACCTTCATTTGGGGGTTCTACTTGACACCCCGTGAACCCAACTTTGTCCACCGAGCCTGACTTGGCTCTCCACCTCAACCATTGGGTCCTACTTGACCACTGGGTAGCTCAACTAGGTCTCGAATGAACACGGGAGCAAAAAACGAGGGGTGAAACATACCGTCAGCCGTCCCACACCATAAAATCACATAAATGTATCTTAAACCACATATTTCTTTATCAATAGTCAACAATCGCCTGGGGCAGCCACACAGACTAGGCCCCAGAGCATACATCGCCTCAATACACATATATATTAATTCATCATTATTCATCCAATTCACCATGTAAAGTCTAATCATCAACATATATTCATGAAACTCATAATTCAAAGCACCATACACTACCCCACACACACACACGTGTATCTCATCATTCAAACTCAATCCACCACACATAACTATATACCTACAAACACTACATTATTTTTGAACCTAATTATACATTAACCAATTTTAATTAATTATGATCTGAACACTCCCCTTACCTTGATTTCAAGCTTCAATGAGTTGTTTTCGGTGTTGGTCGTGGCCCACGATAAAATTTTTCACCGCTCTGCCTCTGATTCCGATACCCACTTATTAGACAATCCTTCAATGTCCATTTTGACACCTACGAACGTCGAAACATAAAATTTATTAACATTCCATCGCACCCATTGCCCTATAAGCTATTTCTGAGCCTCTCATTGCCATACAACGCAAAATCATAGCCTCCCCTCACACATGCATTTTGCAATTAAAGAGAGAAAGATGAGAGAAAGGAGATAGCTCAAAATTAAGGGCACATATGGACTTACCTCGAGGTCTCGACTCCAAAAACGTGATGAATTTTATGTTCCAACGTGAAATGGTCCCTCAATTTGAAGCTCAAAACCCATGGCAATGGTGTGAGGTTGTGAAGAAGAAAAGAGGTGATTTTGTTTTATGTGATTAAGGGCGTTATGGTAATTTACCCTTTTCTTTTACATTTTCTTTTAAAACCTAAATAAAAATATACTTTTAACACTCCAGTAACTTTTAAATTTACCATCACTCATCCAAATCTTATTTAAATTTTAGGCTAAAACCCCTTTTTAGCCCTCTTAATGTTTAGGGATTAGGAAAAGGCCCCTTAAAAAAAACCCTTAGGTTTTGGTCCTTATTAAATTTTAGGGTTTATGAATTTAAGGATGATGCCATAAACTGATGAGGTGGCATGAGTTTGGGCCACCTCATTAGTGACAGATGTCAATAATATTATTAATTTAATGAATGACGTGCTTACATGTGAATAATTACCCTACATCCTAAATTAAGAAACCACCAAATTAAAAAACCCTAGTTAAGAAATGTCTTCAACATTTGGACCAGAAAACAAAAATTATTTGCCCTAGACTACATCTTCAACCTTTGGACCAGTGAACTCAAAAACACATGACAACATCAAATGTCTCAACTGGGTGTTCCTCATCCATAGAGATTGAACATGTTCGATGAAGATGTGGGGAGCATCATGTTCTTCTTGTTTTAAAAACAAAGAAGAACAATGGAAGGGCCTTCTGGAGGTGTCCATTTTTCTTGGTAAGTGGCCATCATTTTCATTAAGGTTCGTTGTAGCTGGGTTTTTTTTATGGGTTATACTCTTTTATCTTAGAGGAATGAAGACTGTGGGTTTTTCAAGTGGGCTCGTACTGCTCCTACCACTCAGCTTGAAGGGAGTGAAAGTGAGGGTTGTACTTTCAAGTGGGATCTTGAAAAGCTACGTGAGGAATTCCAGCTCAAGAATGCGAAATTGAAGTCTAAGCTGGTGGCTGAGAAAAGAAAATCTTCAATGTTAGTGACAGTAACAATTGTTTCCTGGGCCATAACGTTGATGATGATCATGTTGTATGTAGCAACAAAGCATTGAGGGTTGTGCTTTAGTACTTTATGTTTAAAAGGGGTTAGGAAGAAGACCTTTCAATGACTAAGGTTTAGGAAAAAGCCCTTACAACTACAAAGAGGGTTTAGGGAAATTGTCCATATAGCATCTAAGGTTTAGGGACTTGTTGAATGTAAGGTTTCTTATGCTGTTTAGGTTTGTAATGAACAAGTATTGTAATGGAATTATCTAGTTATTGTGGTTTCAATGAAGTTATTGTGGTTTCAATTAAGTTATTGTAATGGAATTATCTGGTTTCAATGAAGTTATTGTGGTTTCAATTAAGTTATTCTGGTTTGTTCTTTGTGTTTGTTTAGGGACACCATGCACACAATAACTCATCCAACCCTAGAACTCAATACACAATAACTAAGTAAAATTGCGCTCAAGCGTGAGGTGCATTTTTAGGGTCTGAACTCAAGTCACGCTTAAGCATGAAAGAAATCCCAGCTCGACCTCGCTTAAGTGTGAGGAGGTCTCGCTTAAGCGTGAGGCCCCTGATGCTCTCAATTTTTATTAGTTCACGCTTAAGCTTACACTGTCAAGCTTAAGCTGGCACTGTCAAGCTTAAGCTGGCACTTCTAAGCTCAAGCTTGCCATAGCCAAGCTCAAGCTTGAGACCTTTATGCATGGTTTAGGCTTAAGCTCGAAGATTCACGCTTAAGCGTGATCATGATAGTGGCATAATTTGTGTTTCACGCTTAAGCTTGAAGATTCATGCTTAAACGTGATCGTGACAGTGGCATAATTTGTGTCTTACGCTTAAGCTTGAAGATTCACGCTTAAACGTGATTGTGACAGTGGCATAATTTGTGTCTCATGCTTAAGCTTGGATTCTCACGCTTAAGCTTGGCAATAAATTCTTGGTATTTGTGCCAAACCAAAAGTGGTGTTCACACCTATTAAATTAAAGGACCTGTTAGTCATTGTTTGTTAAAATATACATATAATTGAGAATGACCTATTGGTCAGGTTCCAATGCAATACATTAAGAGAAAACAACAGAGAATAAGGTAAATTCAATTGTTGACACTTTGTTGGGTTCCTGGGAAGTCATAACATTCATTGCAACTGTAACATACTAATTATTAAATTAATGAAAAGATTAAAATTAAGATTAATTAAAAATTAGGATTAATTGTTAATTGAGATTAATTATAAGTTAAAGCTTGACCATTGATTGTGATTGATTGATTGTGACACATGATTGGATGGTGGCTGCCATTTTCACGTTCTCCCACCCGTTCTCCTCATTTCCTTGAGTATAGGTTCAGAAGCTCTCAACCACTTTCCCATTCTCTCAAAAATCCCCTCGAGACTCTTCCTCTTCTTCTACTTTTCTTCTCCTTCTTCTTCGTTCTTCTTCTTCTTCGCCAGTTTACGACTGTGGTGTTGTAGAGGACTCAAAGTTCCCTACTGTTGGCAATGAGCGATCGTTCGGAGGAGGAGCAGCTCCCAGTTTCTCCAAGCTGTATGTGGTGTTCATCTAGATCTGAAGGTTGTTGAGCGAGAGAGACTGAGGGAATGAGCAGAGCACAGGTCAACACTGAAAATCGAGGAGCTTCTTGCATATTTCCAGTAGGTAAGGGGCACTTTACATCTCAAATGCATAGTTATGGATGGATCCCGGGTGAAAGTACTACATTTTGTGTTTATGGTTGTGAATATGTTGATTGTGTGAATCATATGATGATAACTTTCGAATACCGGGTGTGTGTGTGCGTTAGCTGAGTCACGTAAGGTTATATCCTTCTCCGTCCATGAGATGTGTGTTAGTAAATATGTGAATGCATGAAAATATACTGGATCTGTGTTGGCCGAGTGCATGCGTTAAGAGTTTGTTATGATGAGTCCCGTGTGTAGTTTAACACTTAACAGTATGTGGTATATGTTACTGATATTGCTAATACCGAGTATATATTGTGGGACTGTTGGTTGATTCCTGTGTAGATTTTTATATTAGAAACCATGAAACCGTGTTGTTGCGAATAATGGTATGATTACCGAGTACTTGTATTGAGAAGCCGAGGGTAAATCCCTGATTGATATCTTATGATTATATGCATGTAAATGCTGGGATGAATCTGATGGGATTTCATAATGAATACATGAGATGCATGCGTTATGTGGTTTTACCGAGTGAAATTCCACTATTGTGCTAATGAATATGTATGGAAAAATAATAAAAGACCTTGGGTTGGACTCAAGGCAATACCGAGTGAGACACTCATGTACTAGCGTTGGACGCTTGGTGAAAGTCCTTGGGTTAGACTCAACGCAAGCTTACCGAGTTGGACTCGGGGCTGCCCGTAACACTCCCGTTGTCGCTTAGAGCGATTGTGTTACGTGTGAGGGCAAACGGTTTGGTACCAGTAAAACGGTCGGATCAGCTTGGAGCTGAGAAAAAGGCTTGGAGCCTATATTGCAACATAAAAATTAATAAAAAACTGATCGGATCTGACTGAAATTAATGTGTGCACACTTATACTGTTGATGAGCTCAATGTGGTTATATGCGTATGTATGGGGAATATCAATATGAGCAATATGGCTGTGTATTACTGATTAATATGGCTATATGTTATTTGAATAAATTCCGATTGAATGATACTGTGTGTGGATATATCAAATGACAGTGCATGTGATAGATTGATTGAGAGATAATGCTGTGTAGTGGAAAGCTAGAGGATTTTCCGAGTCATTACTGTCATTTTATATGTAAAAGCTCACCCCTATTGTGGCCATATTTCAGTGGATGTTGCTCGGAATGAGGAATGATGGGAGAGCACCAATTGCTGGGAAGTGCATTGTACAGTGGAAGTGTACATGTATATATATATTGTATAGATGTTTTTTTGTATAGCCTTGGCCGGCTCTTAGTTTAACGTTCTATTTTTAATGTGTAGGATTTGAACTCTCTCGGTATTGAGAGTAAAACTAAACATATTTCAATATATATATATATATAATGCTATGTGTTTTACCTTGTTCAGTGGGTAATGATGTGAGTGAATGTCTAAGTTGTGTACATCTATATTCTACCAAATGAATAATGCTTACGTGATTTCGAGTAAGGGAGAGCTAAGGTAAATCCGAGTGAGGTGAGATAAGAGACCCTCTTCTGAATGAAGAAGGGTTGGGCTAATCCCGAGTGAGTTATTCTCATTAAAGGACTATTTTCCTTGGGGGGGGATCAATCGAAGGGTGTTATGTGAGAAATCCCTTTAATAAGCCTATTCCGTGTGGATAAGGCTATGATATCCCGAGTGAATGAAGTCATGTAATTCCGAGTGGGAATTGACTTAAAAACTTTCCGAGTAAGAACTTATTAGAATTTTCCGAGTGAAGAAAAACTAGAGTATTCTGAGTGAACGAAGTTATGAAATCCTTAAGTGAGACTTGACCTTGTAGAGAGTTCTCAAGGCAAGAGAGATCAAATATGCCGAGTGAAAAATATGTGAAACACTTCCGAGTGATACGTGACTGAGGAAGATATTCCGAGCGAGGAAAACTTATAGATTCTGAGTATAATGGCCGAGCGAATAATTACCGAGTAAACTTAGGTTCCGATTCCAAGTGATAAGGTCACCGAGTGAACTTAGGTTCCGATTCCGAGTGATAAGGATACCGAGTGGACTTGAGTTTAGATTCCGAGTGGTCGAATTATCCGAGTGCTTTGTTCGCTTGGGCAAATAAGGTTTCACTCCAGTGATCATTGGCGCTTAGGCGCTTTCTTCCGCTGGCTATTATTCAATCGATATTGGGCCTTACCAACGTGGGGGGCATCCTGACCTGGTTCTTCCTCTCTTTGGTTGAATTCCTATTCAGATTTCCCCTGTTAGCCATTCGGAATTTTTGGGAAAATTTTTCCCTTGTCTCGAATTTTATTTAATTTAGTTAGGATGTTTCATTTTGGTATCAGAGCGGACTTAAAAAGGTCCAAAGCAAAGGTATGCTTACTCTTAGTAAGCGGTTGTATGCATTATGACCGAGTGTCGTAATTATTTGCAGCATCTGATGGATTTGATCTATGTTTAAGCACAATTTGAGTGGCCATGTGCCTATGAGGTGTTGTTTTGGGGGTAGAAGATTGTTCCTACCCTAGTCCGATTAATTATATGATACTTAAGGATTGTATAATAATGTGTTATAATTGTTGAATGTTGGGTTGAAGTCCGATCAGTAGTGAGTAATTCTGTAAACTTATCCTTGAAATGGGTGTTAATTTCAAGATAAGTCATGGCAAATCGTCACAGCATGGAAGCCATAGCCACGGCATTCCAGCGTTTCGCTGACATATTCGAGAGGCAGAGCCAGCCTCGAACTGATGATGACCAAGGGTTGGACCGCTTCCTGAAGAGGAAACCGAGTGAGTCTAAAGGAGGATTCAATCCCGAATCGGCTTATTCATGGATTCAGGATTTAGAAAGGATCTTTGGTGGCCTTCAATATACCGAGGCCCAGAAAGTGGACTATGCTGTATATATGCTGCGAGTTGAAGCCGAGTGTTGGTGGAAGATCACCAAGGCCCGATTAACTGATGCAGGTACCCAGTTAATCTGGGAGAATTTTAAAGCATGTTTTCTGGAGAAATACTTTCCTGACACGGTGAGGAGTCGGAAAGAATTGGAATTCATGGAACTAAAGCAGGGTTCTATGACTGTTAAGGAATACGCTGCTAAATTCGAAGCACTGTGCCTATTCTATCCTCCATTTCAGCAACCCGGAACCGAGGGTTCCAAGTGCATTAAGTTCGAAAGCGGATTAAGACCCAAGATTAAGAGAGCCTTCAGACACCAGGAGATTCAGAATTTTCCAGTGTTGGTGAACAAATATAGAATTTTTGAGGAAGATGTGAATGTCCACCCGGGCCTGAGCAGCAGGACCGACACGTCCTTGAAGCCACAACAGCCTCGCTTCAAAAAGTCGGGCAATGTTGGAAGAGGCGGATCCTCCTCTAAATATCGAGGACGGGGAAATCGTGGTGGACGTTTTGGAGGTCGTCCTGGGAATGGTAAGTGCTTTAGATGTGGTGGGGACCACTTTGCCCGAGAGTGTGATGTTGGAAGAGATGTTGTATGCTTCCATTGTAATGAAAAAGGGCACGTACGCCTCGACTGCCCTCAGCTACAGCAAGCCAATGCAAACGTACAACGTGGAGGTTTCCGAGGAAGAGGTCGCGGAAATGGCAGCCGAGGGAATGGTGGCAGAGGCAATGGAGCTCGGGGTAATATGATGTTTGCCCCAAATAACCGAGAGAAAAATACTGAGCAACCAGCTGCAGGATGGGTTTATGCAATCAATGCCGAGGAAGCTGCACAAGCTAACGACTTGGTGCAAAGTAAGTGCTCACTCGGTAAACATACTCTTGATGTAGTTTTTGATTCTGGAGCTACCCACTCCTTTATAGCTGATGATTGTGTGAGACGTTTGAGGTTGTCGACTGTGTATATGGATCGGACTTTGGAGGTAGCCAATCCGACCAGCGTTAAAGTGTTGACATCGATGATGTGCAAAGATGTAACCTTTACGTATCAGAGTTTTACCTTCGATTTAGTATGTGTGCCTCTGAAAGACCTCGACATCGTACTTGGCATGGATTGGCTTTCAGCCAACAAGATGCTGGTGGATTGCCAAAACCGAAGGGTGATTTTTCCAAGGTAGAACCATAATGATTACACAGTGCAAGGTATAGCCCAGTTATTTGTGATGCTTTGTTTGACCGAGGGTGGAAGTAGAATCCAAGTGCATGATATTCCGATTGTTTGTGATTTTCTTGAGGTGTTTCCGGATGATGTGTCGGGTGTCCCTCTAAATAGAGAAGTTGAATTCTCTATTGACTTAATCCCTGGAGCCGAGCCAGTCTCCAGTGCTCTTTACAGGATGTCTCCGACTGAATTAGCTGAGTTGAAGAAGCAAGTTGATGAGTTACTCGGTAAACAGTTTGTCCGACCGAGTGTGTCACTGTAGGGCGCACCGGTGTTACTCGTCAAAAAGAAAGATGGCAGTATGAGACTATGTATTGATTACCGACAGCTGAACAAGCTCACTATAAAGAATCGGTACCCATTACCGAGGATTGATGATCTGATTAATCAGTTAAGGGGTGCTTCGGTCTTCTCAAAAATCGATCTACGGTCGGGATACCACCAGATTCGGGTGAAGGACTCGAATATTCCCAAGACCGCGTTTAGGACTCGGTATGGGTCATTACGAGTATGTAGTAATGCCATTCGGCGTGACAAATGCCCCTGCTGTATTCATGAATTACATGAACAACATTTTCCATCCATACTTAGACCGATTCATGGTCGTTTTTATTGATGATATCTTGGTTTATTCTAAAACCCCTGAGGAGCATGAGGAATATCTCCGATCGATACTCCAAATATTGAAAGAGAAACAACTGTTTGCGAAACTTTCGAAGTGTGACTTCTGGATGGATAGGATCCATTTTCTTGGGCATGTAATTTCCGAGGAAGGTGTCTCGATAGATCCTTCCAAGGTGGAAGCTGTAATGGCGTGGGAGAGGCCTAAGTCGGTCTCGGAGATTAGAAGCTTCATGGGTCTGGCCGGTTATTATAGAAGGTTTATTGAGGGGTTTTCTAAGCTTGCTCTGCCCCTGACCAAGTTGACTCGAAAGAATGTTCCTTTCTTGTGGAGTTCCGAGTGTGAGAGAAGTTTCCGAGAGCTAAAGACTAAGTTGACAACAGCTCCAGTGTTGGCATTGCCAAATTTGCAAGAAAGCTTTGTAGTTTACTATGATGCGTCGGGACTCGGTCTGGGATGTATGCTGATGCAGAAGAACCGAGTGATAGCTTATGCCTCTCGTCAATTGAGGCCACACGAGCAACACTATCCGACTCACGACTTGGAGTTGGCAGCTGTTGTCTTCGCGTTGAAAATATGGAGACATTACTTGTATGGCTCCCAATTCGAGGTTTACAGTGACCACAAAAGCCTCAAATATTTATTCGATCAGAAAGAGCTGAACATGAGGCAAAAGAGGTGGATGGAATTCTTAAAAGATTACGACTTTGAGTTGAAGTATCATCCGGGTAAGGCGAACGTTGTGGCCGACGCCTTGAGTCAGAAGTCAATTCATGTGGCAACAATGATGGTGAAAGAAATGGAATTAATTGAACAATTCTGAGACATGAATTTTCACATGGATGTCTCTTCGTCTCGGAAGGTAACGCTCGGAATGTTGAAGATAGCTAGTGAATTTCTGAAGCTAGTGTATGTGGAGCAGAGGTCGGATCCCTACTTAGCTGAGATGAAAGAGACTCAGGCTAAGGGCAAGGATCTGTCCCTAACCGAGGGCTCGGATGGAATTTTTCGAGTGAAGGGCAGAATCTATGTGCCAGGTGCTGGAGAATTGAGAAAGATGGTGCTCGAGGAAGCCCATAAAAGTCTGTTAAGCATCCACCCGGGCACTACAAAGATGTACCATGACTTGAGGATGCACTTTTGGTGGCTCGGATTGAAAAGAAACGTGGTCGACTATGTGGCTCGGAGTATCATTTGCCAGAAATCAAAAGTTGAGCATCAGAAACCGTATGGTGGATTGCAACCTCTAGGAATCCCCGTGTGGAAATGAGACTCAATTGCCATGGACTTTGTAATGGGATTGCCTAGAACCCGAGCGGGTTATGATGCCATTTGGGTCATTATGGACCGATTAACGAAATCAGCATATTTCTTACCCATGCATGAGGTATTCCTTACAAAAGTTAGCCCAGATTTATATCCGAGAAATTGTCCGACTGCATGGTGTGCCGACTTGTATCGTGTTGGACAGGGATCCTAGATTCACGTCCCGGTTTTGGATAAGCTTACACCAGGAATTAGGCACAAAACTTCGACTGAGTTCAGCCTATCATCCCCAGTCGGATGGGCAATCCGAGCGGACAATACAAAGTTTGGAGGACTTGCTGAGGTCATGCGTGTTGGAGCACGGTGGTAGTTGGGACCAATAGCTCCCTCTGATTGAATTTACATATAATAACAGCCACCACAGCAGCATTGGCATGGCACCATATGAAGCATTGTATGGCGGAAAATGTCGAACCCCACTCTGTTGGTTGGAAACCGGTGAAAGTCTATTGTTGGGACCGGAAATTGTGAAGCAGACTTCTGAACAGATTCAAGTAATTAGGGAAAAGATGAAGGCATCTCAAGACCGACAGAAAAGCTACCATGATAAGCGGACCAAGCCGCTTGAATTTTTGGTCGGCGATAAAATGTTCCTGAAGGTTTCGCCGAATAAAGGGGTCGGACGAGCCTTGAAGAGTGGAAAATTAAGTCCCCGGTACATTGGACCCTATAAAATTTTGGAAAGGGTCGGTCCTGTGGCATACCGATTAGCATTGCCGACTCATCTATCAAACTTGCATAATGTGTTTCATGTGTCTCAATTGAGGAAGTGTTTACCCGATTGTACACACGAGATGCCGGATGATGAAGTCGAAATCAGAGAGAATTTGACGACTATTGCTGTACCGACTAGAATCGTGGACCGGTCGGTAAAACGCTTGAGGAGCAAGGATGTGTAACTAGTCGAAGTAGCGTGGCAACAAAATGGATGTACTTCTTATACTTGGGAACGTGAGGATGCCATGAGGCAGCAGTATCCTGAGCTATTTTATTGAGGTAAGCTTGTGTTTGAATTTCGAGGACGAAATTCTTTAAGAGTGGGAGAATTGTAACATCCTAATTATTAAATTAATGACCAGATTAAAATTAAGATTAATTGTAAATTAGGATTAATTGTTAATTGAGATTAATTATAAGTTAAAGCTTGACCATTGATTGTGATTGATTGATTGTGACACATGATTGGATGGTGGCTGCCATTTTCATGTTCTCCTACCCGCTCTCCTTATTTCCTTGAGTATAGGTTCAGAAGCTCTCAACCACTTTCCCATTCTCTCAAAAATCCCCTCGAGACTCTTCCTCTTCTTCTACTTTTCTTCTCCTTCTTCTTCGTTCTTCTTCTTCTTCGCCAGTTTACGACTGTGGTGTTGTGGAGGACTCAAAGTTCCTCACTGTTGGCAAGGAGCGATCATTCAGAGGAGGAGCAGCTCCCAGTTTCTCCAAGCTGTATGTGGTGTTCGTCTGGATCTGAAGGTTGTTGAGCGAGAGAGACTGAGGGAACGAGCAGAGCACGGGTCAACACTGAAAATCGAGGAGCTTCTTGCGTCTTTCCAGTAGGTAGGGGGCACTTTACATCTCAAATGCATAGTTATGGACGGATCCCGGGTGAAAGTACTGTATTTTGTGTTTATGGTTGTGAATATGTTGATTGTGTGAATCATATGATGATAACTTTCGAATACTGGGTGTGTGTGTGCGTTAGCTGAGTCACGTAAGGTTATATCCTTCTCCGTCCATGAGATGTGTGTTAGTAAATATGTGAATGCATGAAAATGTACTGGATTTGTGTTGGCCGAGTGCATGCGTTAAGAGTTTGTTATGCTGAGTCCCGTGTGTAGTTTAACACTTAACAGTATGTGGTATATGTTACTGATATTGCTAATACCGAGTGTATATTGTGGGACTGTTGGTTGATTCTTGTGTAGATTTTTATATTAGAAAGCATGAAACCGTGTTGTTGCGAATAATGGTATGATTACCGAGTACTTGTACTGAGAAGCCGAGGGTAAATCCCTGATTGATATCTTATGATTATATGCATGTAAATGCTGGGATGAATGTGGTGGGATTTTATAATGAATACATGAGATGCATGCGTTATGTGGTTTTACCGAGTGAAATGCCACTCTTGTGCTAATGAATATATATGGAAAAATAATAAAAGACCTTGGGTTGGACTCAAGGCAATACTGAGTGAGACACTTGTGTACTAGCGTTAGACAATTGGTGAAAGTCCTTGGGTTGGACTCAAGGCAAGCTTACCGAGTTGGACTCGGGGCTGCCCGTAACACTCCCGTTGTCGCTTGGAGCAATTGTGTTACGTGTGAGGGCAAATGATTTGGTACCAGTAAAATGGCCGGATCAGCTTAGACCTAAGAAAGAGGCTTGAAGCCTATGTTACAACATAAAAATTAATAAAAAACTGATCGGATCCGACTGAAATTAATGTGTGCACACTTATACTGTTGATGAGCTCAATGTGGTTATATGCGTATGTATGTGGAATATCAATATGAGCAATATGGCTATGTATTACTGATTAATATGGCTTGTGTTATTTGAATAAATTCCGATTGAATGATACTGTGTGTGGATATATCAAATGACAGTGCATATAATAGATTGATTGAGAGATAATATTGTATAGTGGAAAGCTAGAGGATTTTCTGAGTCATTACTATCATTTTATATGTAATAGCTCACCCCTATTGTGGCCATATTTCAGTGGATGTTGCTCAGAATGAGGAATGATGGGAGAGCACCAATTGCTGGGAAGTGCATTGTACAGTGGAAGTGTACATGTATATATATATATATTGTATAGATGTTTTTTTTGTATAGCCTTAGCCGGCTCTTAGTTTAACGTTCTGTTTTTAATGTGTAGGATTTGAACTCTCTCGGTATTGAGAGTAAAACTAAACATATTTCAATATATATATATATATATATATATATAATGCTATGTGTTTTACCTTGTTCAGTGGGTAATGATGTGAGTGAATGTCTAAGTTGTGTACATCTATATTCTACCAAATGAATAATGCTTGCGTGATTCCGAGTAAGGGAGAGCTAAGGTAAATCCGAGTGAGGTGAGATAAGAGACCCTCTTCCGAATGAAGAAGGGTTGGGCTAATCCCGAGTGAGTTATGCTTATTAAAGGACTATTTTCCCAGGGGGGATCAATCGAAGGGTGTTATGTGAGAAATCTCTTTAATAATCCTATTCCGTGTGGATAAGGCTATGATATCCCGAGTGAATGAAGTCATGTAATTCCGAGTGGGAATTGACTTAAAAACTTCCCGAGTAAGAACTTATTAGAATTTCCCGAGTGAAGAGAAACTAGAGTATTCTGAGTGATCAAAGTTATGAAATCATTAAGCGAGACTTGACCTTGTAGAGAGTTCTCAAGGTAAGAGAGATCAAATATGCCGAGTGAAAAATATGTGAAACACTTCCGAGTGATACGTGACTGAGGAAGATATTCCGAGCGAGGAAAACTTATAGATTCCGAGTGTAATGGCCGAGGGAATAATTACCGAGTGAACTTAGGTTCCGATTCCGAGTGATAAGGTCACCGAGTGAACTTAGGTTCCGATTCCGAGTGATAAGGATACGGAGTGGACTTGAGTTTAGATTCCGAGTGGTCGAATTATCCGAGTGCTTTGTTCGCTTGGGCGAATAAGGTTTTGCTCCACCGATCATTGTTCGTTTAGGCGTTTTCTTCCGCTGGCTATTATTCAATCGATATTGGGCCTTACCAACATCGGGGGCATCCTGACCCGGTTCTTCCTCTCTTTGGTCGGATTCCTATTCAGATTTCCCCTGTTAGCTGTAACATCCCAGATGTTTTGATAATAAAAAATAAATTAGAAATGAGTAAATTATTATTTGGCTTATAATGAAAATGGTATATGAAATGTTAAGCGGGGAAAAGCAGTTTTAAATGAAATTTTAAGGAAAATGGCATCAAGACCCTGACGCGTAGCGTGTATGGGACGCGTAGCGTCAGGTGCGATTTAGTGAGCTGACACGTAGCGCCAGGCTGACGCATAGCGCCAGCGTCGCGATCTGTTTTATAACAGGGTCACACAGAACAGAACATGTAAACCCTTTCTTTCATTTTCTCTCTTCTCTGAGGCGATTTGGCTAGGGTTTTGAGGGAAACTTGTATTCTTGGTGGTTTTAGGCAATTTGGAACCAAGGTAAGGTATCTAGGGCCTCTAATCTTTAGTTTCTTCTCCTTCCCTTCATGAAATCCGAGTTTGCATGTGATGATTGGGGTTTTGATTCTGAGTTTCAGTGGCTTGTGAAGCTTGGGTAATGAGTTTGGAAGTATAAGGAAGGTAACATACTAACTAATTTGATGTTTCGGTGACCGTAGGTGCCGGAACGAGTGTTAGGCAAGCGATCGACAAAGTGGACGTCGGAAGCGAAAGAGGAACGGTGAATCCAGCGGCTGTAGGACGCTATCCACCCCTTGAGCAAACTGTCGGATCTCGGAATAGAGGTAAGGGGGTGTTCGAGTCATAATTAATTAGAATTGATATGAAAACAGAGTATGGGAAGTTTAAGAATTTAATAAGAGTTGTCATAAATAATATAAAGTAACTAAATATAGTAGTTGTGAATATATGAGTATGTGGAGTGAGATTAAATGGTTGAATATGAAAGAAATATGTTGATTGAATTGATTATACAGTGAAATAAAGATTGGAATGGTGAAAGTAAAAGATATATGAAATATTTCCACTTTGAGTGGTGTATGTATATTTGATTATGAATAAAAGTGTGGAATTTGGATTGTTGAAGATATATGCAATAGCATTGTATGGATGGGTTTAACAAGTCGGTCGCCCTGTATTGTGAGCACATGCCAGTTTCTGGTAGTTGCACATGTGACTTATTGATGATGTATTATGATTATGAGATATGATATGTGAATATGTGGTATGGGATGGCCAACGGTATGTATACCCCTCACTTTTTGGCTCCCGTGGTCTTTGTGCCCAGTTAAGCTACCCAGTGGTCAAGTCGGACCCAGTGGTTGAGGTGGAGAGCCAAGTCGGGCTCGGTGAACCAAGTCGGGTTCACGGGATGTCAAGTCGGACTCCCAGCTGAAGGCCAGTCCTTTAGTATCCGGATACTAGGCGTCAAATTGCATGAGAGTCAGTTGTGACTTATGTGAATCTTATATTGATTGATGATGGAAAATGAATTATGAATTGAAAGTGTAATGTGAATGAATGAAAGTATGGTTTTAATGAGTTAAAGATTCATATGTATGTGTGTATTTATATCAACGTGGATAAGTGCAAGAAATCGAAAGAGAATATATAATAACAAGGAGTAGTAGGTATTGTTAAGTTTGATATTTCGTTCTATATTAATTATGATATTCCAAACACTCACCCTTGCTGTTGTTCAATTTTAATGACCAGTGACAGGGAGGATGCAAATGCCGCGGAGGTGCGCCAAGTAGAAGATTGATGCTAAGGATGAAGGGATGAATGTAATATATATATATATATATATATATATATATATATATAATGTATGATTGATATGTGTGTTATGTGATTGATGTCAGAATAATGTTTGGATTGATTTAGGTAAGTTTTGCATATAGTTGGATATTGAATTTAAGGAACCGGATAGGTGAAATTGAGATTCGGTGGGTTTTAGAAACCCTAGTATGCATCAATGGGTCCTCCATGACATTTAGAATTTAGATGCATTGGCTTTTGGTCCATTGGAATCCATTTAGGATGTTTGGTGTAAGGGTTTTGCACCTATTTGGGTCAAACTGTGTTTTGTGCATAACTTGCGCATATGTTGGAATTTTGGCGAACGGATAGCGCCAACAGTTCCGAAATGGGGAAAACAGGTGGCCCGTGAAGTTTCGTGTCAATCGGATCTAGAACGGGCCAATTAGGTAGATTAGAAGTTGGTAAAATAGTTTAAATGTGTAACAGCATCAGGTGCTGTCACTGTCATGCCCACGCTACGCATGAGGCTGGCGTGTAGCGTGAGGTGCGCAGCAGAGGGCTGACGTTACGCGTGGGACTGGCGCGCAGCGTCAGGTCCCTGTTTCATATTTTTGGTTCTTTTCTAAATTAAGGGAACTCTAAGGTTTTGTTAAACTATATAATTATTATTTTAAGTATGTTTAGTGAAAATAAATATTATTTTGAAATGAGAAATAATTAAATTTTATTAAATGCAAAAAATTAGCTGTGTAAATTAATTAAATGAATATAAATAAAGGTAAATTGACGTAGGACGTCACATTAGCCGTTCGGAATTTTTGGGAAAATTTTTCCCTTGTCTCGAATTTTATTTAATTTAGTTAGGATGTTTCAGCAACTACTCAAAAAACCTTGCTTGCAGGCATCCAAACACATATAAAATGCACCAAATCGAGGCTGTAAATCTCCACCTGGATTCTCCAACTGTAGCCTGCATCTATTACCATTTGATACACGTTTTAATTCTGCACTGTAGCTCCACAACATGTTGTACTGCTTGCTACCCTCACCATCTAATATATCACATGCAAGTCTTGTCCCATTATAGGCAGACCAATCAGTCAACTAAACAACATGTTGAGATCTGAAAATCTCTATGATTTCAGGTATTGTAAGCTTAGAGTTCACCTTTAAGTGCTTCAACAGAAGCTTGGCAACCCATTTAGAATTCTGATTTTTGTTGTCAAACACTCTAGGACAGGTGTGTTGAGGTCCAAAAGCCTTCAACATAATCACATTTGTTCTCCCTACTTTGCTACCAAAAGCCATCCAGCCACAGTCACTGTTTGTACATTTCACACGACACCTCTCACGTTCATTTTTTACAAACTTCCCCTTTCTACGCTTGTACAAGTTATACTCCTTGATAGCCTACCTAAATTGCACCATAGTCTGGAACTCCATTCCAGCCTTTAACTCATACTTCTCCCCCATCTTTTCTTTATCAAAAGCCTCCCTCTGAACTCTAGTTTCCTCATCTGTCTCAACATCAGTGTAAACCTCATCAGTATCATACCCTGATTCGATGTCTCCGTAGTCCTCACCACCAAGACCCTGTAGGTCTTCATCCCTAAAGTAAGTCCTGCACTTAGCCTGCTCACTACTGTTGGTCCAACATTTTCCCTTAAAAACTCAGAATTCACTACTGAATTGGGTTCACTCCTTGGCTCAGGTTCAATACTTGACTCAGGAACAGGTAACTCATCTATGTCTAAAACTTCAGCCTGCTCAGTGTTGAGACAACAAACAAAACTTTCAGCTGATAAATTCCCTCCACTAGCCACCTCTGTTGGCCCACAACTTGGGAACTCAGTTGACTCTATAGTTGGCTCCACAGTTGGCCCACATGTTGGCCCACACCTTGGCACCTTAGTGGACCTCAAACTCTTCAGACGACTCTTGTAAATTTTTTCCTGGTCATCACTTTATTGCCTCTTACATAAGGGCCAGACTTTGCTCTTCTATTTCTGTTATCATATTGGGCTTGTTGGTTTTGGGTTTCAATTTCTTGGGTTTCTTGTTCCTTTGCCACACCTTCATGACCCACATCTCCTTGGACCACATCCTCATGGCCCACACTCTCTGCCTCACCCAAACAAACAACCTCCTCAGTCTCTGTTACACAGTGTTCCATATACAAGTCAACCTCACAATTCTCATTAACTGCATACTTACCCATTTCCAGTGCATGTGTGTCCTATGTCACATTCTTGTACTCAGACTCACTTGATTTCTTCCACCACAGCTTAAATTCCCCTCTATATCCAAGGTCTTCCACCAGTGACCTAGCCTCAAAGTATGACCATCTATCCAAGTCTACATTATGAATGACATGTATTTCTTTATCAATATACGACACTGGTGGACCCTCATCGAACTTCCCCTTATGGTGTATCACAACACTAAAACTCATACCTACATACAATACACACACACACACACTAAATTATGCTTTTTAATCACAAAAGTACACCCACAAACGACAACAACAAACATGCGGTCCCTCCCCCCACAACCCCATCCCAATGCAAATTAAAATAATAGGGCTCCATATAGTGTTTAAAAACATACCTGCACAATAAATTATGCCCTCTTTTACTTATTGACGTCCGCTCACACCTTTCCACAGCCATGCAAAAGTAGTGCTTGCCCGATAGCGACACTCGAGTGAAAAGCAGACACTGAATGAGGAAGGTGGACGGTGAACGAGAACAAAAGATATGAGGGAGGGAGGGAACAGGTGACTTTCAGAGAGCTTCACCCATTCAAAACGCAGCGTTGTGGAAAAAACATTTAATTGCCTTGATTTAATTACCTAAATAAAAAATTTAAACAACTAATCTCAATTATTCACACGTAAGCATGTCATTCATTAAATTAATAATATTATTGACATCTGTCACTGATGAAGTGGCCCAAACTCATGCCACCTCATTAGTTCAGGGCATCATCCTTAAATTCGTAAACCCTAAAATTTAATAAGGACCAAAACCTGAGGGTTTTTTTTTAAGGGGCCTTTTCCTAATCCCTAAACATTAAGAGGACTAAAAAGGGGTTTTAGCATAAATTTTAATAATCAACCAATCAATAAATTCATTTAATTTCATAACATTTAATTATTTAAAAATGCATTTTATATTAATTAATAATAATTTCCAAAAATATAAATTTAATTTTAAAATAGTTATTAATATTTTTCCGCCAATCACAGATTTAGATTAATTACCTGGGATGTTACACCTAGTCCCTACACCTCAGCAAGACTCAACAACACCTTCCAATATTCATTGTCATTCCCGCCATGGAGATTGATTAAGTTTATTAGTTTTTTATTTTTTTTTATTTAAACACTTTATATGTATTTTTGTTAATTTTATTTAGTTTATTTATTTTATTTTTATGTGTTAATAATAATAAATAATAAGTAATATTAATAATTCATAATTAAGACTACCCTTATCCCTCAATATAAAATTCTTTTTAGAAAAAATAGATCCCTTAATATAACATTATCTTTCAAATTTCAATGTCATTAATTTTTTTTTTTGAGCAAAATACTTTTATTCATGTGTAACTTTTGTTAAAATCAATATAACAATAAATGAGATGCACAAATTAAATTATTTATCTCTTTTATGATAATTGAATAGTAAGTGGAGAGAGAATAGTAAAAAAAAGTTGAATGAAAACTCCTAATAACCTTAAGAACAATTTTAAAAAATTACTATAAATTTCAGATAAATTTAACGATTTCAACTAAGTTAACTAACTTTTGTAATATGAGGAGTCTTATACTAAGAGACGAAGATAGTAATAGTTAATAATAATAGTAATAATAAATATTAAATAATGATAATAAATAACAAAAGTAATTAATAATTATAATAATAAACATTAAATAATAATGAAGATGAATAATCATTATAATAAAAATAATAATAATTTACGATGTAATAGGCCTGGAGGAAATTTAAATTCACCATTATATGATGCCTATCATTTTCCATTATTAAAACAACTAATTCCAAAAAAAAATAAAAAATTAATTTACAGTAAATTATATTAAATTTTAATAATTTATATATTGTAGTAAAATAATTGATAATAAAATTATTAATAAAATAATTTTAGAATATCTATATTTTAAATTTTATTGTAATTTAAATATCAATATTATAGAATGATAATTTAAATAAATAGTAATCTTATTATGATAAGTAAAATGTGAATAACTTAAAGGTTAGGTTTTAAATTTTAAATTTAATTTTAATTTAAAATAATTACAAAATAATAAACACAATAAAACGTTGAAAATATTGATTAAATAAAAAAGAATATTAGAGCAGAGAGAAAAAAAGAGATATTATCTTGTCAAAGATTTAAGTTAGAACATTCTATTCTGTAAATGGTTAAGTTAGTTTTATTACATTATATTATTGAAAATTTTGAAATGTGATTTTTTCTTCTGTTTTTATATTTTTTTTAATATTATTTAATCATATTTGTGCAAATTGAAGATAAGTATAAATGTTATGAAATAAAAAATGTGAGGCCATTTTTTATAGATAAGTATAAACGATTAACTATGTTTTTAATCCTTAAATTCTTTCAACATTTTTGAGTTTAGTCTCACAATTTTAAAATTATTGATTTTAATCTTAAACAATTAGAAATACATGAATTTGATCCTTCTTGTCTAACCATGTAACCTGCTTTTATCTAATCACCTCCAATTAATACGTTGCTCACTTTTATTAAGAACAATTTTTCCATTTACTTTAATTTAAATTTTATATATCCTAACTAGAATCTATATGCTGACTTACTATTTTTTTGGATTAACGGGGATTAATTTCATATATGGAAGAAGACTTAAGGCTTGAGAAAAAGGTAATATGGCCTTATAAATCAACAAAAATACACAGAGCTCATATATACAACAATAAAATTATAAGTTTGGTTGTTGAAAACTTCACAAGATGGAACGTTCTGAAAACAACAATACAATTCTATACAACCAAACAACCCTAACAAAATAGTTCTTATCCGAGCCACTTCTATGAAACGAAAATTAGATAAACACCATTTATATCTCGTTCCATCTTCATTTTAAAAAAGTTGAATCGACTTTGTCGCATCACAAACAAACTCAATTGCACATAGAATGTCAATAGTTACAAGATTTTTTTATCTTGATGGTATCCTTTTGAACATACAAGTTTGAACAAGATTGAATCATTGATACTACGAGGTTGAGATAAATCTAGATAAACGAAAAGATAAAATAGGAAAAAAAATAGAAACCATGATAGAGGCAGAGGCAGGGGTGAAGGGTGGCAGTAGCGACAATAGGATGTAGTGGTAACAGCGGCAACTAAAAGGCAACAATTAAAATGATGATGATGATGGCATTCGAAAAAGATGGTAGAGACAACGGCGGTGAGACAAAGGAGGAATGATAAAGAGGAAAAAGGTTGAAAGGATAGAAGAAAAACTTTCACAACAGAAAAAAAATAAAATAAAATAAAATACTCCCCTAAAGTGAGAAAAAAACCTCCACATCTTAAGAGAAGAAATGAGGAAAACTCTAAAAGGAGGACTCCAAGATGCAAACCCCCGATTGGGTCTTTTTTTTCTCTTGTTACAATGTTCTTAGGATTAAATATTAAAAAGACAACTGAATTCACACGTTATTACATATGTTAGCTTATTTTAAAATCGAAAGTTTTCGAGATAGAATCCATTGAATTCTTTGATATTCCCTTTTCCATTATACATGGAGAGTTTAACATAACGTATATAAACCAAATTAATATAAGTTAAAATTAAGTTATAGCATCTGATGAATTCATTTAGCACGAGAGATTAATTGCGTGAAATTTTCATATTGATTTTGTAGTAGGAATACCAAACTCAAACATAGTCCAAAGTTCAGAAAACAAGATCATATTTAACCCCAAGTATAAGGTAACCTATACAGTCCAAATTAAGGTAACGTAAAATTTAAGCTGTAGCATTTGATGAAATCATATTTACCAAATTATTCCCACCGTCCTAACTTTCTGCGTCTGCCTGGGGCCTTTATTATTATTATTATTATTATTATTATTATTATTATTATTATTATTATTATTATTATTATTATTTTGCAATACACGTTTAAGCTTTAAGGCCTGAACCAACTAAAAAAAAACATCTTCTAAACTAGTAAAATTCACCAACAACTTGTATAAGTTTCAACAAACCTTGTTGCTTTAAAAGTTTACAGTCCCACCTAAAAATGTGGACTTTTTCTTAAGTCTTAATCTTAATGAAACAAACAGATAAAATGTTGTTGACAAAATGTTACAATTTATAAAATCAAAAGGACAGGCCAATGATTTGTCCTACAGAAACAGTAGTCATATTAGAATTTTTTTTAACAAATCACTTCTCCGATCCTTGTAACTTGTGGTTTATATGATGAGTTATGACATAAATGAGGAAAAGAGGAAAAAAAGGACTTGAATGAATGTCACCACTTACAACATGTGAACAATGTACACGCAAATTCTGCCGTCAGATATCTCTGGAGGTACAAAATTCTTTACTAATTTACATCTTTGTAGTTAATAATCCAAAAGAAGGAATCTCATTAATCATGAAAAAAGGGGTGAATCACAATCATGAGTCATTTACGAGGAAGGAGGGGCTTAAAGATATGACTCAGACTGTGTCAAAAAACAAAACACATTTGTCCCCTTCACTTTCCCACCCTGATTTTAAGGTTGCTCATCCCAACACCTACCTTTTCCACAGAAGATTCATTTCTTATTTCATTTGGGGTGGACTCCTTGCAGTTCAGCCATGGATGTTGCAGGCATTCTCGTGCAGTTGGTCGCTTCTCGGGTGCAAAATCAAGAAGTGGTAAAAGAAATTCTGCAAATTCCTGAGCATCATTCACTGAAAATTTATATCTATCAATCAGTAACTTGTCAAGTGGCCAGAATTTTAGCCTTCGAATCCGTTTTAGATCTCCATGCCTGTCAAAGTAATCCTTGGATTGAGCTCCACCAATAGCAATCTGTAACCCACAAGCATTAGATATCTCAGAATAGCTCTTCAAGAAATAACATAACATACAGTGGTTGTGCTCGCTCATACTTACCTTCCGGGGCATCTTTCCAAGGAGTTCCATCATCAGGGCAAGGTGATCCTGAAATCAATAGGATGCAGAGATTTCATCATTTTAGTAATGAACAATCTATAACTCCAGACTTGTAGTTATAAACATATGCTAACAGCATCAAGCTCATAAATAGTTTGTTATTAGTGAAGTCTGTCAACTAATGAGGTGGCAAACAAATTACCATATCATCAATGCTGTGTTGCCATATAAACAGTTTCCTGCGTAATCCATTCATCACATCAACCATTAATGGGCTTTTGCTAATGATAAAGACTAATTTTATTCACACTTAAAAAAGTCAGGACTAACAACTTTTTATAGGGCCTAATTCTAAATCTTGAAACATTTATAGGGGCCAAACATTTATTTAAGCCTTATTCATCGTGATCAGATTAGACTTTTAGCATCTATTAGGTGTAAAGCTCATTACATGACTGTCTGGTGTAACAAGAATAGTTGAATGATCTTATGTTGTTATTGATATTGGCTTGAGTAAGTGTTTGGTTCCTAAAAATGTTTCAAGATTTGGAAGTAGACCCTATAAAAAGGTGTTAGTATTTAGTCCCAACATTTGCAAACAGGAGTAAGAGTCCGCTGACCGATGACGTGACAAATGGACTACCTATGACAGTGTTAACATGGTGACACATGGCACTAATGATATTGTAATTTGTTTGCCATGTCATTAATTAATAGGTATCCCTCATGACAAAGACTAATTTTATCCATGCTTAAAACGTAGAGACTAAATCCTAACCAAAAAATTTATAGGGACTAATTACAAATCTTAAAATGTTTATGGAGCAGCAGCAAAAAAAAAAAAAAAAGCATTTATGGAGAATAAAAACTTAGCTAAGCCTCACAAATAAAACATTGTACTAAAAGGAACCTCCTTAAAATATCAAGTAAAGCTTCAGTGGAGCATAAGTTGCATATTGCCAAGGCATAATGATAAAGAATTAGTTCAAGAACCTATGACACACCCAAAACTCTTCTAAAAACTTTCATCAACCAAATAATAAAATTAAGTATATATACACACTTTTGTATTCCAGTTATGGCAGGGACATCTAAGCTAAACAGTTCATGCTAGAATATTTATCATAAATTATACATACACAAAATGAAGAATGTAACTATATCAATATAATTTATTACTGAACTCATCATACCTCGTCCTCACTAAAACCTTGTCCACCCTTGGGTGTAAACAACATATCTCCAGTGGCAAGTTCAAAAGCAATGCAAGCAAAAGACCACATGTCAGTAGAGAAGGAATAGCCAGCCTTCAATATAACTTCAGGGGCTCTATATTGCCTTGTCTGTATTTCTTCTGCAAATTGCTTATCAGCCCAACATGCATTTCCAAAATCTACTATTTTGCACCTCACATCAATCCCATCAATATTTCTACCGGTCTTTGCAGCCTCTACAATTCCTCCCACTGAAGATCTTCTTCCAGATATCTTAGCAACCGCTCTCCTTGCTCTTCTCTTCAACCTTTTCTCAATAAGACTTGTAACTGCACCATTTGGGTTTCCCTCAGGCCGCTCTAGAATTGGGGAAATTCCAGATCTACATGGGTCTTTGGCAAGGTCAATGGTTGAACATAGAAGAATGTTTTCAGGTTTTAGGTCAGTGTGGATTATACCAAGTTCACTATGCAAGTAATCCAAACCAGTCAAAACATATTTGCAAATTTCTCTAACTTTATTCAATGGAAGACCTTTGTAACGGTTATATCTGATCAAACGAAGCAAGCTATCACCAAGAAACTCAAGGACCATGCAAAGATGCTGCCCATTTGGACCTGTGTGTTTAAAGTGGTCAATCAATTGGATAACAAATTTTGAATTTGTTGGGTCACTATCAGCAATGGATGAAAGAACATCGATCTCATGAAGGGCAGCCTGAACAAACTGGGCCGCACTTTTCTGGATCTTGAGAGCAACATATGACTGAAAACCACAATCTTAAAATTAGATATGGAGAAAGAGATAAAATGGTGCACAAAAACAAGAAGAAATTACATTGGTTGGCGTAAAAGTAAACTCTATCAGAATACATGCACAGACACACTTTACTTTTATATAAGGTATTTTAACTTAACATAAATACATGACATGAACGATCAACAAAGGATGAACTCAGACACAGTTCTTAGCAACAGTGGCTGGAAGACCACCTTCGCATTCACAATGGAACCACCCTACCTACATCATTGGAGAGTGTCTTACAGCATATGCTCCTTTTAAAATCTACTTATTGTCTTCTTTCTTTTGGTTTGGCCCCCTATTTTGCTTTCTAAATTCATGCACTAAAAAGATACTACAAGTCATGTGCTTTCTAGTAGCACAAGTCATGGAACCATGAACATGGTAATTAATTATACATATAAAAGACCCATTGATCTTTAACACTCATCTCTGCATAATCAGAATTTAACTTCAAAACGACAATTATTACCATTCCATATACAGCTCTCACTATATACTTCCAACAAATTTAAATTCATGTATTAAATACAAAAAAAATAACCGTGTGTTACGGTTACAACACAAAAACACCAAATCAGTATCAACCTGCTCAAACAGGTGCAGAGGCACATTTATTGCCCATCTATAAACAGACAAATCCGTGCTATGTGGTCACATTCTGTGAGGACCATTCACCATTTTTTTGCAATCCAAACATGTATTAAGCTGTGACACATGTTGAACAAAAGAAGGGATCACCATAGTGGCAATCTACATCAAGAAATAACAGAAAACGACATAATGGAACAACATTACATACATAGTGCCAAAAAGTAAAGAAGAAACAAAGATCTTGGAACCTCCACACCATTAAAAGCATGCAAATTTTAACCAAAACACAGTAAATTCCAAACCCGATTACATCAATTAAAAAAAAAACAAAATTTCAAACCAAGAAACACCAATCATAAAAAGAATCAACGAAAATAACAAATGGGGGGATTAAAAATAACACCTTTGGATTAAAAAAACGAAAAGAAAAAAAAGAACATACAGAAGTGTTAGTATCGTAAGCAAGCCAGACGGTGGAAAATTGACCCCAACCGAGTTTCCTCTGCGCTATGTACCTGCCGCCGGCGAACTGATCGGCGAGTCTGACGGCGTGATACCCTCCTTTCCGGTAAGAGTCGAACCCCTCATCGTCTTCCTCCGACCCAGATGTAGATGAACACGACATCACTCTCTGATCTATTCAGATTCAACGAAAATGTTATGAAAATCTGATTTTGCTTTAAAATTCTGCCACTGATTCGTTTTTCCTTGTGATACGTTTCGTTTCCTTTTTCCTTTATTTCTGAAAAAAGAAGGAATTTGTTTTTTTTTTTTTTGAGAAATTGCTTGGACGTGAAGTCGTTGTGATGGGAGGATGGAGTGTGTTTTTATATTTGTGGTATGAAAATCACTCTCTTTCTCTCTCTAAATTTCTCCACTTTTTTCTCTGTGTTTTCTTCCTTTGTGCATGTGATGTGTTAGCTGTGAATGTGGGTCTTCCATTTTTCATACTTGTCTAATTTCATAGCACACCTTTTGCTAATTACCATTTTGCCCTCAATTTCTTGTTGCATTGACTATTTTGGGGATTGAATTAATATTATTGGGATCGTGAATGAAGTGAGTAATCATATTTTTCCTAGGGAGGTTGTGGGTTGCTGTCCCTTCTAATCTAACGTCGTCCACCTGCATTTCTTCTTTTCTGTGTTTTTTCTGATTTGTTTTTGGTTTTGGTTTTTTTAAGGGTTCACCAGTAATGAGCTAGCTAATTTTCGATTGTTTCATGAGTTAAAATATGTTGTTTCATTTGTTGGATTTTCCTTCTATAGATTTTTATTTTTTGGAAACATCCAAACATTTTATTTTCTTTCAGAGGATATTGCAATAGAATAGGGCATCATATATATTCTTGAAAGTTTTAAGATTATATTATATTGAGAATGGGTTAAATTGTAAAGAAGAAAAGTAAGTTATTTGGTTAAGTGCAGTGTGTAAGTTGTTATAAATCTTTTAATATTTGTATAATTTTTAGTGAAATTTAAAAAGAATCATACTTATATTTCTTGTCTTTTGTGTTTATGTCAATGCATTCTCAGCTTTATTTTATTTCATTTTGGTTTTCTATCATCGTTTAAACCAAAAAAATTAAAATATTTATTATTATATCATATTGGATTTCATATTTATGTTTATCAACTAATATAATCCAATATAAATCAATATATATATATATATAATAAACCTGTAACTCATTTATTAAATTATATTACTTAATTATTTTTCTTAGTTTTATTTTTAAAAATATATCATGTTATCATTTATCATGAGAGATATATCATAACTTTTTTTTAATGTATTTACAAGTTTATTAGTTTTGATATTAATTTAAACTTAATTTTGCATGTCATATTTTTCTTTACTATTTGTAGTTTATATTGTGTAGGAAAATTAAATTTTCCTTATGAAATGAAATTTATCTACTATTTTCTAATTGAAAAATATACAAATATATGAAAATCAAACAATTCAATCCAATTCAAATTGCTTTTAATTGGATTAGATATAATAAATTATTATAAACAACCTAATTCAAATTGTATCATAATTTTAAGATCAGATAAGATTTTGAAATCCATGCCAAAACACTGTTACTTTTGTTAAATTCATAACACCAAAATGAAATAAAATAAGTTAAAGGACTCTATTGACATAAATTTCAATTATAAAAACTTACACACTCAGTTTAAAGACGCCGCCATTAATTAAATTTTTTATTTAATTCATGACTATAAAAAAATGAGTTATGTTAAATTTTTTCATATTTTATTTATAACCATTATTTATATTAAAAATAAATTAAATATTATTTTATAAAGTTACCAAGTAAGGTCCCGTTTTGGATAGTGGTAGTTTTAAATATTTAGTTTCTTGAAAATTAAAATGATATTTGTGAAAACAGAAGAAAAAAACAAAGGCCAATTTTTATGATTTTAAAATGCAGTTTTAACTATTTTAAAAATGTATTAAAAATTAATTTTTTATCAAGTTTTATTTTCAATTTTACTTAAAAATCTAAAAAACCCGTAACAACTAGAAACAAACCTCAAATTAAAATTTTTAAAGTCTTATCATGATATCTTACTTATTTGGTATAAACCAAAAAAAAAAAAAAAACGCTAATACCAGTCCAAGAGATTTCTCTTTCTCGCACACATTTAAAGAGAAATCAGTAAATTTTAGGAGTAAGTCTTCAAGACTTATTCAATAATAATATGATGATTAAATATGTAAAAATGTGGAAAAATAAATAATTCAGTATATCATCTTAACATCTAATATTTATCTATATTTTAAATTATATAAATTTCATTCAAAAGAAGCTGATTGGAGAAATATTAAATAATTTTTAAATTTCATGAAATTTTACATACTTGATATAGTTAATGAGAATTTTGAAACCAATTATTAGATTAACAAAATTTATATATAGATTGTGTTTTGTTATAAGGTATTAACTTTGATCATTTACAAATAAAGTCCATGGTAAAACCCAACATAATAGATAGTTGTATTTAAGTATGTTGTCAAATTATGTCGTATGCATTGAAAATATTTTGTTTGGAGGGGCAAGAGTCACTTGAGTGATCTTTACGCGTCGAAGAGAATAGTCTTTAACTATTTCGACTAAAGGACACTGGTGTGTTCACCCCAATCCTTTTTAATAGATAATTGTATTTAAGTATGTTGTCAAATTATGTCGTATGCATTGAAAATATTTTGTTGGGAGGGGCAAGAGTCACTTAGTGATCTTTACACATCGAAGATAAAACATCATAACTTAATAAAAATAAGCCTAAAACCCAAGAAAATTTTTCGTGAACTTTTAAAACAATTAACAATAAAAGAAGTACAAAACAAAATTTTAACCATTAACCTGGTACAATTAAAAGAATCCATTCTATATATAAAAATACAAGAGAAGGTGTTTAGGTTCAATCAAGGATGCATTTTGATCAACCAAGCATAAAATAATCAATAAAATTAGTAGGAAGTATGATTTATTTTGAAGATTATGGAATAGAATGGAAAGGGGTTCAAATACACTTAATTGATTCTTAAAAAGTGAGTATGTTATATAAGCAAATGATCATATAATCATAGCATATCCTAACAATGTCAAAGTATGTAAAAAACTGATGAAAAAAGGGGAAAACAGGGCATGAATCGATTCAGATGTAAAAAAAATTGCACAAACAGGAATGCAACAGGGGGATGAATCGATTCATACCCCCTTAAATCGATTCACACGCTACAACAGGGGCTGGGAATCAATTCATGGAGCTGTGAATCGATTCCTAATTATAAAGAATTAGTTTTTGACAGAAACAACAAAAAATGCAATTTTGCTAACTTCTAAATACCCTATCTTCCTCATTTCAAATCCAATGATCATCAAATTTTGACACAAGCTAGATTACATCATTTGTGACGTGTAGCCATTGGCCGCACCCAAAAATTCCCAAAAACGAAGAAGTTATGTGCAAAAATGTGCTATACTTGTTTTGAGGCATTTTTGGCAACTGAGAGGTCAATTTTCAATGGAATTAACCCATTCCAGTTTCTATAAGTCACAAATCATGCCTAGATGCTATTCAAACTATTCTAAACCATTCATACCTCATAAATTACAATTTGACTATCTCAATTACTTAATTATGCATGAAAACCAAATAACAGTTACAAATTCATGAGCTTATCACACAGCCACTATTATTTCTCATTCAAAGGCAGTTCCTGGACATTCATGCATCAATATAGCATCATATATAAGTCCACAATTCTTGGTCATCAAAACTCATATGCATATGGTGGGACCATCCATGGTCACCACTCTCTAATATCATCAAGTAAGCATTATTATCCATCATAAACCAAAATATATGCTCAAAATAGGTTCTAAGCTTCTAATTGAAGCTATCAACTACTTAGTCTACTAAGTATTCACCTATACATACTCACATACGTATAGTAATATAGGTATACACAGGAGCCAGCCAAGGCAACTACAAAATCACTATATACATCATGTACAAAGTACATATGCATAATACTCCATGCTTAAACTGAGTGACTTATCATATACCTCTGCTATGTCCTAAGCCCACTATAAAAATAACCACAAATAGGGGTGAGCATCATACATAATAAATGACAGCTATAGCTTTGATTTAATTATCTTATTCTCTATCATGCAATGAGGCATAACAATCTACAAAGCACAACTATTATTCAACATTATCTCTTTTTACATCTCAATGATATACATAGGTGCACGTAAAATTCTCAATTCATTTGGATCCAATTAATCATTAAAGTTTTGTGTTGCAACACTAGCTCTCAACTATATACTCAACTCTCAGCTGATCCGGCCGTTTTACTGGTACCAAATCGTTTGCCCTCTCACATAACACAGTCACTCTCAGCGACAACAGCAGTGTTACAGGCTAACCCCGAGTCTCACTTAAGAGGTTTGCCTTGAGTCCCACCCAAGGTCTTTATGGAATCCTCGAAACCACACAATATACAATCATACAAAGCATCTCATGCTACATAGATGATATATACAATTTTATTCAAGTGCATCCCATGCAATCTTTCCATACTCTCAACAAGTCTTTCATATAATATTCACATTATTAATTCAAACCATCTACTTCACAATTCAAGCATCTCATGCTAAATTTCAAACATAACTATATTCATTCAAGTATCTCATGCATAAGTACCATTTCATGAAACAATTCATATTTCTCATAACATAAGCATCTCTTACATATATATATAACCCAATGATTTCAAAATATACCTTGCATCTCATATAATTTATCAAATTTATATGAATGATAAACAACATGAACATCTAGTCCATAAAACACATAATTCATAATTCGATACCTTAATATACCTTGAATCTGCCTATAACTATGCATTTAATATGTAAAAACTCCCCCTACCTCAAATAGAGAATCCTAGATACTTCTCGCTCGATCAAACGCTAGTAACCCATAAATCGCAACTCCGATCTCTATTTCTCAAGTTCGAACAACTTCCTAAAATTCATAATACTTGATTTTAACACCACAATCGATATCAATATCGCTTACTAAGTTAGTAATCATTAAATTAAAATCATTTTGGTAAGATATAACTTACCAAATCGAGACATCGACTTCGGAACCCACCTCCGAACCAATCTTTAAGCTCCGAATTGCTCTGAAATTCTCCAAAGCTACCTTATTTCATTAAAATAACAATTACCAAGCTTCGATTTTGCAAAATTAGCAATCAAGAATAATTTTCTATGCACTTTTTCCATGGAAGCTCAAGGTTCTTGAAAACCTAAGCTCTCCACTCATGCACATAGTTTCCAATCGCTTTGAAACTCATAAAATTGAAAGGATTAAAGGATGAAAACAAGTCTAAATCAAAATCCATGGTGGGTATTCTTCAATTTACCTTAAATTGAAAAGTTCAAGCTTTCTCCCTCTCAATTCAAGCTTCTCACGTGAAAGAGAAGAAATGGAGGAGGTGATTCATGCTTCTAAGTGGTGAACCCAAGCAAGAAAGTTAATAAATTTGGATGATGGTGCAATGAAGAAGAAAAAAAAGAAGGAGGCAAAGCTTTTCCTTTCTCTGTTTGTTTCCAACAAAAGAAATATGAGAAAGAGAAGAATATTTTTAATTTAAAAGATTTTGGGACACGTTCGTCATTTCTGCATTTGTTCAATTAATCACTTATTTTCATTTAATTCCCCTTTTATTCTTACTTTATCAAATAAATCCTATTTTTAGAATGTTACAGAAGAGAATAGTCTTTAACTATTTTGATTGAGGGACACTGTTGCGTTCACCCCGATCCTTTTTAATAAAAGAAAGAAAAGAACAAATCATCAAAACCAATATTTAGATTAATTATGTTAGAGATTTAACTTTTTTCCAAAATGCACTTAATTAAATAATTAAATAATTATTTAGCACCCAACCTATTCTCACCCCTAAATATGAAGAATCGTCGTATGTGTCAAATTAAATAAGGAAAATAAATTTAACTAATCATATAAATAAGATATATCAAATAAGATTTTAATAAAAATTTAGATTTTATCAAATAATTGTTTAATAGATAATTAATCTAGACTATTAGGAGCCATTTGACACGCGGATCTTTTTTTGATTCCTGGTTAGAAATCTTCTATTCCTACGTGTGATGTAATCATTTTAAAAAGTGTTTCCAGAAAATTAGGATTCAGGAATTTATTTTCATTAATAATTATCACTAAAACTTTCCCATCAAAAAGGGTGGGAATCCTAATTCCCCCTAGTTTGAAAGTTTTTTATAATAAAAAATATAATTATGTATCATATACAAACTTATTTTGTATATTGAGTTCTCATCCAAAATTATTAAAAATATAATAATGGTCAAAATTTAAAATATCCGTATAATTTTCCCAAAAGCCTTTTCATCATACCAAACATATTTATGACATTCCTATAAAATATAATTCCTAAGATTTAAAGAATACTCATATACCAAACACCCCTTAGATTAAAAAAATATATACTCAATTTAATGGTATATAGAGAGAACAAAAGCATGTAAGAAACATAATTAATGATGTTGAGTTTTATAAATAAAATTGATTATTTTTTCTATTTTATCCTTATCTTTTTTTATTTATTATTCTTAAAAAAAATTCACTTTTAATATCAATAAAAGTATTGATGGAGAAAAATAATTAATATTCTACTAAAATTTTAAAATATACAATTAATACTCTTTTTAAATTTTTTAAGAGAACAGTTAAATATGTAAGTGTAGTGATAGGAACTTTTTCTGATAAATTGAGGTCCTGTCTTAGTATAAAATGTGAATTCTGATGGCTTTAAATAAGCCTTACAACTGTAACAAAAACTACCTGAGAGAAAAACTAGGAATAACAAACCCAACAAATTAGGATAATTCAAATACTTATCCAGCCTTTAAAAAGCCAGCTTATTAAACGTAAACAAACTAACAGGCCTATATTTCAGCAAAGACTGTTTTCTAATTTCTAATAAAGATTCTAACAAATTCCTCCCTTTAAACTGAAATGCTCATTGAGCATACAGTTTAATCTTCAAATGGTCGTACTTCCAGTAGCCTCCTAAGTTTCACAAACTGATCCAACTTCATTGGCTTTGTCATATAATGTTTGCAACCTATTCTTATGTTCCACAGAAAACTAACTTCACTAACCCTAACTTGAAAGATCACGTAGATAATGATATCTAACATCAATGTGTTTAGTTCTCCGATGCATCGCAGGATTTTTAGAGAGTTTGATTTATGAACTGTTGTCACAAAAAATATCAATACACTCACAATTTTTAACTCCAATCTGTTCCAGAACTCCCTTCACCCAAACACAGTGGCAAACACACAAGGTTGTTGTCACATATTCAGCATCTGTTGAGGATAATGTGACTATGGCCTGTTTCCTTAAACTCCAACAAACCGCTGCCTCACTGAGCAAAAAGACATACCCTGAAGTACTCTTTCTGTCATCCACATCTCTTGTATAATCACTGTCAGTATATGCCAAAAGTTTTGAAACTTTACTTCTTCTATAAAACAAGCCAAAATCTAGTGTACCTTTTAAATACCTCAAGGCTCTTTTAGCAACCTACATGTGTTCCTTCTTTGGATTAGCCATGTAACATGAAATCAAACACACAACATACATCATATTGGACTTGTAGCTGTTAGGTACATTAGACTGCCTACCAATTGCTTGTACAAGGTTGTGTCGACATTTTCTCCACCTTCTCTTGACAACACAGTTCCAAGCACTATTGGATTTTTGACAGAATTACAATTCCACATATTGAATCTGTCTAAACCCTCTCTAGCATATTTCTTCTGGCATAAGTGGATTCCATTTGCACTCTGTCTTACTTCAACTCCAAGAAAGAACCTCATTTTGCCAAGGTTCGTCATCTCATATTCTTTCTTCATTGACTTCTTAAACCTTGCACACAATTTTTCATCATTCCCAGTATATATTAAGTCATCAATATATAGACTTACCATGATTATTCTTTCTTTGCTTTTCTTGAATAGAGTATAGTCATGACTGCTCTTTGTAAATCCTTCTCTCTGGAAATAACTCTCGATTTTGCTAAACCATGTTCTTGGTGCTTGCTTTAATCCGTACAAGGCTTTATTCAACCTATATACCTTGTCTTCTTCTCCCCGTTTGATGAAGCCCTCAGGTTGCTCCACATATACTTCTTCCTTTAACTCCCCATATAAGAAGGCACTTTTTACATCCAGTTGGTACACATTCCATCCTTCTTGTGCTGCCATGGCCAACATAATCTGAATAATGTCCCATCAAGCTACCGTAGCATACACTTCATTGAAGTCTACCCCTTCAGTTTGTGTGTAGCCTTTTGCAACAAGTTAGGACTTGTATTTGTCAAACTTGCCCTCTTCATTCAATTTAGTTTTGTAAATCCATTTCACTCCAATTTTCTTGGCATGTGTTGGCAAAGTCACTAATTCCCATGTCTTGTTTTTCTTGATGGCAACTATCTCAAGTTTCATTGCTTCTATCCATTTTTCATCATTCACAACTTCATTATAATTTGAGGGATCATTATTTGCCTTTTGTTCTTCTTTAGAGAGACCCTCACTAGTTTCGTAGTCCTGCAACCAACTAGGTGCTTTTCTTTCTCTTCTTGGTTGTTCCTCAGGTTCTAGAGTATGCTCAAGGTTGCTAGCATTACTCACTTCTGTTTCTACATCTCGTTCTTCATCAGAATCCTCCATGCTAGTTCCATCATCACCCCAATCATGAGTATTTTGTTTTGTGTCTTCTGAGTTCAGGTTCCAATTCTATTTTTCTCCTTCTTTAAATATGACATCCCTGCTGACTGTGATTTTCTTCAACACTGGATCATACAAACAGTAAGCCTTGGATTCGTCACTCATTCCAAGTAAGATACATTTACGACTTCTGTTATCCAATTTAGTTCTCTTATGCTTAGGTATATAGACGTGGGCAATGGATCCAAACACCCTAAAATAGTCAACTCTGGGTTTCAGTCTGCTCTATCTTTCTTCTGGTACCATCTCCTTTACTGATTTGGTAAGGCTTCTATTGATCACATGGTTAGTCCACTTCACGGCTTCTGCCCACAAGGTCTTTGGCATCTCTTTCTCAGTGAGTAAGCAACACACCATATTCATAATCGTTCGATTTCTTTGTTTGACTACTCTATTTTGTTGTGGTGTGAAAGCAACTGTCAATAGCCTTTTAATGCCATGCTATATACAGAACTGATTGAACTTGTTTGAGATGAATTCTCCTCCCCTATCTGTTCGTAAATAACATATTGCTTTATGAGCTTCTTTTTCAACCAGATTCTTGAAGCATTTGAATATTTCAAATATTTCACCTTTTTCTATAAGGAAATAAATCCAAGTTTTGCGAGAGTAGTGATCTACAAACACTAGTAAATATCTCTTACCACTATTAGAGATTGGAGAGATCGGACCACACAGGTCAACATGCATCAATTCAAGTTTTTCCAATGCTCTCTAGTGACTTTTCTTTGATATTTTGTCTTGATGTTGCTTGCCAATATGACACACCTCGCAAACCTCAATGAGTTCCTTCAATTTTGGTAGCCCCTTCACCATCTGTTTCTTCTGCATAGCAGTAAGGAACTTATGATTTACATGCCCATACCTTTTATGCCATAAGTCCTCTAAGTTCTCCTCCTCAGCCTTTAAGCATCTCCTTGGAAGTGGTTTCAATATAGCATGAATCACAAACATCTGGTTCATGGTCATCTTGCTCTCTACAATTTTCCCTCTCTGAGGATGATAAATTCTGCAAGTACCTTTTTTTATTATGATGACCAGGCATTTTTCTTGGAGTTGACCTAAGCTCAACAAATTGTTGGTTAGGTCTGGAACATAGTAAACATCACTCACAGTTTGAGTTAGTCCTTCCACTTTAAACCTGACACTTCCTTTTCCTAGCACAGACGTTAACGAGTTATTTCCCAATCTAACAGTATGTCTGAAACTTTTGTCTAGTTCAACAAACCACCTTTTATTTCCTGTCATGTGATTCGAACAACCAGAATCAAGGAACCATATCCCTGTGTCCTTAGTACCTTGAACTTCAGTATGTGCCATTAGAAGCAACTCCTCTTCCTCATCAAACTCAACATAGTTTGCTTCCTTTGCTAGATTTGGACATTCAAACTTGTAGTGTCCTTGCTTTTGACATTGATAACATATAATAGCATTTTTGTTTACAAATGTCTTGGCTCTTCCTCGCTCCCTCACATAGCTGCTACTTCCTCTTTGAGAGTTATTTTTTCCTCTCCCACGTCCAGAACGTGTGCTATGCTCAACTTGCAGAACTTGTTCTTCACTCCTTTCCTCTCTTACTTTTTGTTCATGAACAAGTAGTGAACTCTGTAACTTATCCACAGTTAAGAGATCAATGTTCTTAGACTCTTCAATTGAGCATACGACAAAGTTGAAGTTGTCTGTCAGAGATCTGAGTATCTTCTTAATGATTTTCATATTGTTCATATCCTCCCCGTAATTCCTTATGTTATTTGCTGTTTCCATGACTATTCCAAAATAATCATTCACTAATTTTCCTGGCTTCATCTCCAAGGTTTCAAATATCCGTCGAAACCTCTGCAGCTGCGCGCGTTTCACCCTAGCATTCCCTTGATACTTGACCTTCATGGATTCCCACATTTGTTTAGTCGTTTCTTTCCATGGAATAATCTTGAGGATGGATTTGTCAATGGCCTGAAATAGATAGTTCTTTGCTTTCAGGTCTTTGAGCTTTGCTTCATCCAATGCCTTCTGTTGTGCTACACTGAACGACTCATTCTCCTTTGGTTCTTGGATTCCAGATTCAATGACACTCCGGTACTCCTTTGATTGAAGTAGATTCTCCATGAGTAAACTCCAATGATCATAGCCTCCATCAAATTTAGGAACACATGGCGTGGTGAAATTACTTGATTCTGCCATTTTACTTTCTTCACTCACTCTAGCGTTTTTCCTCTCAAACATGTGTAGTTTACTCACTCTATCACACAACTAAAAAAACACCTGTTAGCGACGGCCACATGCGGTCGCTAGTTCATGCCAACGCCATCGCAAATAGCTTTAGCGACGGTATTTTAGACAGCCAAAGACCCGTCGCTAAAACGTTCGTCGAAGATAGATCTGCGACCACAGGTTGGCCGTCGCTAAAATGCCGACGCCATAACGCTATCGCTAACATGGTCTCTGCTTTACTGACTTCAGTCGTCACTAACTGATCCCGTTCAGCAACCAGCAGAAGCCGTCGCTGAGGATTCCCATATAGCGACGGCGTGATGATGTCGCTATTAGTAGCCATACAGCGACCACTTCTGGCCGTCGCTAGTAGTAGCCATACAACGACCATACAAATTCGTCGCTATTAGTAGCCATACAGCGACCATACAAATCCGTCGCTATTGGTAGCCTTACAGCGACCACCTTTTTCCGTCGCTAATGGGATTTTTTATTTGATATTTTATTTGGTTATATATTTATAGGTTTTGTTAATTTAACTTTAAAATAAAAATGTTGATTAATATTTTCTATTGGCTGATAAAATTTTATAATTAAATTTGAATAATTTTTATTTTAATATTAAATTATTATTAAAAACAAAATAATGGATTAAATTTAATTATCAAATAGGTTGAGTTATTAATGATAATCACAATAAGGCGTTTTTCTTTGAATTTAATTACAAATAAATATTGACATAATAAATGAAGAATGATAAAATAAATACTGAATGGAATATAATATAAAAACTATAAATCAAATATACAATGTGTATACATAATAAAAATACAATCATGGTCGTGGGGGATCCTGTGGTGATGCTGGTGGCGCCTGGGAAGTAAGGGAAGGTAGCCTCGCCATCAACTGCTTCAGTAGCTCCTGCTGCTGTGCAAGTTACCGACGAGTCTCGATGTGCTGCTCCTCGGCCCGCTGTCGGTCCGCCTCGGCCCGCTCCTCCAAAAGCTGCCGCTGACGTCGCTCCTCCTGTAGCTCGTCGTTCAGGTTTTGAATTACCTGAATAACCTCAGTCGGAAGACCAGACGAAGAGGAAGAGGAAGAGATCTTCCCCTTTTTCGCCAACTGTGTGCCGACACCACCCAATCTAAAGATCCTCCCTTTCTTGTTCACACCGCCAACAGCCTCCATATAGATGGCGTTGTCGTCGGAACAAGACAGGGTGGGAGGAACCTCCCCTTCAGGAGTCGAAGCCACCAGGTCCGCCTCCTTCTTGGCCCTCCTGGCCTGATACGCCTCCTATAAATTCAAAAACACTGATAGGATTAGTAAGCTGATTTATAAATTATAAGCATGTGTAAGTTAAAAGTAAATACCGCTAGCTCTATAGTCTTCTGGTTTACCCATGCACTGGCTTTGTTCTTCTTGGTCATTTGCATGACCTCAAACAAAGAAGGCTCCCGATGCTCCCTTAGCTCCTGTGGTGGACAAAAAACATTGAGATTATTATTTGTAAACATGTTAGATGAATCATAATAGAAATGTTTAACATAAATATACTTACAAATCTTTTCTTGTGCTCGAGGGTTGAAATGCTACCCCCAGTGTAAACTGAGGCTGCAGCATTGGCGGCTCTATTTGCCTTGTTCCGAGCACTCGCCTGCTGGAACGGGACACCGCCCTATTCTAGACCATCCCGTCCCAATGGTCCTCGGGGATCCAACAAGGGCGCTCACCCTTGTCCCTCACCTTCCAAAGGGTACTCTTGATGATTTTGGAGGTCTTTGTGGCAAAGAACTTCCTAATCTCATCAATCATACCCTTTGCCCACTGATAATCACGCTGTAAAATGAAATGAAAATTCAAAATTAATAAGAAGTCTATTTTACAAATCAAATCACAACAAATTGATATGGTAACTTACCGAGAAGGTGTCAAACCACCTATCTTGGACAACCTTCCCAGCATCTGTCCAAGATATATATGGACCATCCCACTGGGCCTTCAAAACCTTAGTAATCGCTTTGGTAGTGCGACTACTATCAACAAAGCTGTAATGACAACAATTATAAGTGAATATAACAACATACAATCTAGGGAGACTCCCAAAATTCTGACAGAGTCTCCCTTGTAAATGTAACATTTCCAAGTTTAAATAGTTACCCTGTTACAAACATAAGAGTTCCCAGTACAATTCAATCTGTACAAGTACTAATTAAAGTAACATACAATAAACCAACAAGTCTTTCCACTAAAGTACAAAATAAAGATCTATACAAATAACATAAAAGTATTTGAGTTTTAATGACTTACTCATCTCCGGCCGACACGGGTACTAACATGGGTAGAGGGGATGCCGGAGGTGGGGTGGCCTGATGGCCAGGGTCCTCCAAGCCTCCAACTCCAGGAGTCTGCTCTGGGGTGGTCATTGTTACTGGTGATGGGGTGGTCAGCTCTGGTGATGGAGTGGTCCGCGGTGGTGGTGATGGAGTTGTCTGCACTAGTGATGGAGTGGTTCCCTGCTCTGGGGTGGGAGTCCCCAGACGGGATGCCGGGTCCTGGACCCACCACCCCTACTGAAAGGTAGTCGACGTCCCGTCATCTGTGGATAAAATCATGAAAAGAAAGGTTAGTCTCAGGATATATATAAACCTATGTATATATATTTAACAACTACATACTCTATGTCTGTTTCAGTATCAAATTCCCCCTCAGTTTTAGTGTCACTATGGTTATCTGTTTGAACAACTTCATCAGTATCCAAATCAGCCCTAGACCGTTTTGATCGAGAGACAAGGTCTTTGTCATGTGTTCACCCCCCGTAGTGGCGAGTGTCTCATCCATTATGACTGGATCAATGTTGAACAATAAATTACCATCATTGAGCTCATGTGGTGCAAGCTGATAAGCATCATCGACCTCCTCGGAGACATTGTCAGTGATCTGACTTCGAGCCTTAGCCTTGATTACTGCATACCAGTCCCGATGTCCTCCTAGGAAGTTAGTGTAATAAACCTGCTCGGCTTGTTGGGCAAAAATGAAGGGATCAAACCCTTTATATCTACCATTTTTCTTGACCTCAACTAAGCCGTAGTTGTTGTCAGCCTTTGTTCCAACGCCGATTGTGTTGTCAAACCAATCACATTTGAATAGAACAATATCTCTTCTTAGTCGTCCAGAGAACGAAACTTCAACAATCTCTGTCAGCACTCCATAAAAATCTTCTTCTAACTATCCGGCGGTGCCTCTAACACAAACCCCGTAGTTATGGGTACGCATCCCTTCACTCCATTGAAAAATATTAAACTTGTAGCCATTTATGTAGTAAATAGGCCATTTTTTAACAGTTTTCACCGGCCCCTAAGAAAGGGCTTGGAGTAAAGAATCTTCAATATGGTTGTTAGGGTCTTGTATCTATGTACAACATAACAAATAGGTCATCGTTAGATACCGGGAGTTAGAAGCAAAGATAAAAAAACACTCGGTATACGGGTCTTACGTGTTGTGCGAACCAACCAACGAACTTGGATGACACCTCACTATGAATTTGGTCATCTGTTAAATCATTTTGCTCAAGTTTTAGCATATCTATATATAAGCTATTTAAAGGAAACAAATTTAGATACTATAAAAGCTAGGTTTAGAATGTAACATATAACTTTTATGACTTACTCAAGAAACGGTTCCACTTTTGGGAAATTTAGAAGAATGTACAAGTGAGCCGCCTTTCGATCTTTCTCATCAATGTAACATTTTGTGAGCTTGCCCCCCGGATGACCAGGATAGTTAAAAATTGATATTTGTTCATCAAACCCTGTACGGGTGGCTACCCCAAGATTGCGGGGAATTCTACTCATTCTAGTTTCTATCTCCGTCAGAAAATAGAAAGAAGCAAAAGTTGTCATTTCTTCGACTAAGTATGCCTCACAAATTGATGCTTCAACGCAGGCTTTGTTTGACACTTTGTCTTTTAAAGAGCGTAAGAATCTTCAACATCATAAACAAATGTTAAGTTAGAAAATACTATTATAAGAAGTGTTTGCAAGGAAATTAAAGAGTTTTGGCGTTCACCTTTCGAATGGATACATCCAATGATACTGCACTGGGCCACCAACCAACGCCTCGTACGGTAGATGGATAGGTAAATGCTCTATCGAGTCAAAAAAACTTGGTGGGAAAATCTACTCCAACTTACAAATAAATAGCGGGATAGTTTATTCCATCTTCACAAGTTTCTCCACAGTCAACGAAGTTGCCATCAACTCCTTAAAGAAGTGACTCAACTCCACCAACGGTTTCTAAATAGGCTTCGGTAAGCCATGAAACGCATACGGGAGTAGTTGTTGCATAAACATATGGCAATTATGACTTTTCATGCCAAACACTCTGCCCTCTTTCACATCGACACATCTACTCAAGTTAGAAGCGAATCCGTCAGGCAGGGTCAACCCATTCATCCAAATACACACATTTATCTGTTGCGGTCTAGTTAAAACATATTTTGCATGGGGTTTAAACATTCTTCCACGTCCCGCATCCCTCAATTCTAACTCCTTCCTAGAACACCAAATCGGAAGGTCTAGATGACTCTTCTCGTTGTCCTTTGTTCTCCCTTTGATGTACATAACAGTGTCAAAAATATTCATGAAAACATTACGTTCAGTGTGCATGACATCAATGTTATGTCTTAACAATAAGTCTTTCCAATATGGCAAATCCCACAAGATGCTCTGCTTCACCCAGTGGTGTTCCTTACCATAACCTGCAAACTCCTTAACACTCTTGTCCCAGATGTAGGGATACTCTTCGACCCTCTGCCAAACCCGTGCACCGGATAACCTACGGGGTGGAGGTTCATTAACAACCTTGTTCTTCTTAAAAGCGGTTTTGTTTCTCCTAAACGAGTGATCCAACGGTAGAAACTTTCTATGACAGTTAAAGAAACTTGTCTTGCAACTAACAGGGAGTGATTCCCCCCGGTATGATCCATGCATACAGGGCAAGCAAGCTTCCCAGACGTTGACCATCCAGAAAGCATACCATAGGCCGGGAAGTCGTTAATAGTCCACATCAAAACAGCACGCATCATGAAATTGTTCTTCAAAGACGCATTGTATGTCATTACCCCGACATCCCATAATTGTGATAACTTTTTAACCAACGGTTGCAAAAACACGTCTATGTTCGCCTTTGGATTTTTGGGTCCTGGAACCAGTATAGATAGAAACATGACCTCCCTCTTCATACACATATCAGGAGGCAGATTGTATGGGGTCAGTATGACTGGCCAACAAGAGTAAGCTCTTCCGTATTGACCGAACGGGTTAAACCCATCAGTACATAAGCCAAGTCTTACATTACGCGGCTCGCCAGAAAAGTCCGGATATAGCTCATCCAAACACTTCCATGCTTTCCCGTCGGAAGAATGGTAAATAAACCCCTCTTGTGTTCGGTTCAGAGCATGCCAACGCATGTGTTTTGCCGTGGACAATAAGGCATACAGGCGTTGAAGATGCGGTGTTATAGGGAAGTACCACATTTTCTTCCTGGCCGTCCGGGTTACCTTCCCTTTCCTTTTAAGGGTTTTGTAGCGTTCCTCATTACAATGTAGACATTTTGTGACACTCTTATCTACAAACTCATTTCTGAACAGCATACATCCGTCAACACAACACTCTATCTTCACACAACCCAACCCTAAGTTTGCCACTTGTTTCTTAGCATGGTACATATTTGTTGGCATTCGATGATTATTAGGCATGGTGGAACCCATTAGATTGACCATCCTATTAAAACAACCTCCAGAAAGATTATAATCTGCCTTTAGGCTCAAAGCAGCTAGAGAGGCGGATAACTCAGTGTGACTCTTGCACCCGTCCCATAATGGAGTCTGAGCCGCCGCTAACAAATCATAAAATCTCTTCACCTCTGGATTAGGATCCTCCTCTACATTGTCATCCTCATTCCCTACTTGGTCATCATGTTCTAGCATACGCCCGGTGGAGGGTCCAACATGATCCATCACCATTTGTTCTATGTTGTTGTACGTATCCCTGTTTCCTTCAACCTCGTAGTAAGACTGTTGCACGGTTACGCCTGATGGTCTAGGCGGTAACTGCTCACCATGGTTGTACCAGCAGTGGTATGTTTCCATGAACCCTTTCTCAGTCAGGTGGCACATGACATCATTCGCGTATTCAAAACTCATGCATTTGCACCTTGAGCACGGACAACGAATCTTCTGAGTCGCTTCAAATTCAGGCGTGTTTACCGCAGCAAACGGAATGAACTCTAATAGCCCTATCATAAACTCCTCAGTCACTCGCCGACTGCGATCTAGTCGGTTGTACATCCATCGCCGATTTATCGGTACCTCCATTTACAATATCTAACAAGCACGATTTCTGTTACTTTAAATTATTTAAATTTTATTTGACTATCGGTTGTGAATCACTCTCTATCTCTTTGATGTTGCAAATTGGTGGGGCCCTATCCCATTCAGGATGAATATGCAACCATCCATAACCCATCGATGTTGTATGTGGTCTATCTTGTGTCGTTGATGTTCATTTGAAATTTCGGCAGCATTTCACATTGGTCCCCGAGTACACAGAGATACGTACGGTATGAAACACCGCACGCAGACATGCACCCTGGAGACAATACGAAACACCATAACCGAAATTTCAAATGAACATTCAACGTCTCAAGATAGACCACATACAACATTGATGGGTTACGCCCTACTGGTTACAAATTCATACCAAACTGTCCAACTGGGACAATTCAAGATCCAACACAACACGGTACATCAGCCGGTTGTTTTGAAACTTGAACGGGAATCTAATGGGTACATTCACGACTAAACCCTACATTATTAAAGTTGAGTTTTATTTTTTAAGTTCCCTAAGAAAGGGAGCCTGCCAAAATTTTGGCAGAGTCTCCCCTGTAAACTAGACATTTCCTAAATTTAGAAACGGCCTGTTACATACAGAAAACTTCCCAGTATAGATAAATATATATGCTACGCATTGTATATGATATTGAGATTTATGATCACCAAATCATGTTATCAGTACATAAAACCAATGCCTAATGAGCTCTGCTCTCCAGTATCAAACAACATTACACATGCATAAAAAATCATGTTATCAGCACACAAAACCAATGCCTAATGAGCTCTGCTCTCCACTAATAAACAACATTACACATGCATAAAAAATCATGTTATCAGCACACAAAACCATTGCTAATGAGATCTGCTCTCCACTAACAAACAACACTCGACATGCATACACATAATGAGAAAGTCAGTGTTAGAGGATTACCTGGGGAAAAAAGTCAGGGATGAATATGAAGCTGTCGACAGATGATCAAAGACCACACGAACGTGTGCTAGTCTGCATGACAAATCAATAAGTGGTTAGACAGTTACAAGTAGCAAGGAAACTAAACAAAGAGAGACACGTAAAGCAAATTATAGATTAAATTCATCATCAAAACCCAGAACACGCTCAAGAGTAGGTGGAGAATAAAAAGGTGGTGGAATAAGGTGAAGAGAGGAAAAAGAAATGCATATGGGGAGGGAGAACAAAATTGTGACAGTGAGGTGAAGTGGAAGTGCATAGTGGAACTAAAGAGTAGGTACACAATCTTTGTTCAAATGAATTGATGATTCTAAGTAAGACTGTTTTATTTGTATAGAATGAAAGTGTGGTTACATACCCTTCTATTATTTGTTTTCCTTAAATTGTTGTTAAAAATATAACTAAAACATAATAAACAATTCTGAAAAAGCTATATATTCCATGTCATAATCAGAAGCAATCTGAAAGCTCATCAGCTATCCTATTTGTTTCTTTAAGAGAAAACCTTATATCAACATAAGTAAAAAGATAAAACAATGAAAGACAATTCTAAACTAAATGAGCAGCAAATGGATCATTATAATTCTCTTGGACTGATTTAGAGTAAGTAAATTAATTCAGTAATTAAATAAGTCAACTACTCATGTGCCTACGCACACCTAAGCCCCGACTTCTGTAATTCAATAATTAATACTAAACAACCTTAATGCTCAACAAATCAAAGCTAACTTAACAAACAGATCCCAAAGCAGGACCACACATAGTTTTATAGGTTCTATAATTTATAGATTTTAAGTTTGTCCTTTATATTTCAAAAGTTTCATTTTACTCTTATAGTTATAAAAATTATGATTTCCATCTCAACTATCAACAACATGCTAAAAATCATTTCCTCTAAGGTAAAACTATTTTTTTGCTTTATCGGTTTAATTTATTCATGACCATATACATATTGAGGGGAAAAACATCAGCTGAATAGCCATTATCTTTTCTAACAGCACTCATTGGGGGGGGGGACGTCAACAGAATACATAAGTTTAATAGAATATACATAATTGGTCCTCTTATCCTCTCTGTAATTTTGTTAAACCATCATCAATTTTGAAGAAGCATATGCTAGTGGAGTGTTGTACCAGCCATGAATGCTGACAACGCATGTCACATGATTACCCTTTTCCCCCAACACTATCAATTGGTTTCTTCATAAAACCTTTCCATTTCTTTTTAAGGCAATTATTTAGTATAATTAGTAATAAAAGTCTTGTCTGTCTACGCACTAGTTAAAAATTAAAATGATAATGCTATAAGAGGACTCTAATCCAACCTAAAATTACACAGATGTTACATTAAACACAACTTCTAATAATAACTTTCCACTTTTAGTTTTTTAAAATATTTTTACAAACACACATGAGAAAAACCATAATATAAGTTTAGTTTTCAACAATTTAAACTTAATGAACTTTAATTGACAATGATCAAAATTGGGAATGAAGTTAATATTTTTATAAAATTAGAGATTAAATTGATATGTGTAAAAAGTTAGGAAGGAATTGATGGCACTCATACATTTCAAATGCTGTCTTAGATAGAAGACCAGTAACTATGGACTTTTGGACATCTGTGCCATCTTATGAGTTGAAAATGAAGGTCATCCCAAGAACAGGGATTGCAACAAGCAAACCAGAGGACTTGGTAATTTTCTTGGAGTTTAGCATTCCTATAAGAAACTCAACTGAGTAAGTCTTGAGTGCACTACATGCTAACTCTGGTGTTTTAACTCCTCTCCATGGTAGAAGCAATGAGACCCCGATTCAGTTTTAAAGTAAGAAAGAAATTATTACCTCATATACCATGAATATTACAACTTTTGTATTGACAAAATTAGAATATGATCTAAATTTTCACAATTATATTGCTTTCTATTATTGGATTTCATTATGTAGCTTGAGAGCATTTCTAGAACTGAGATTATCACAATTGAGTTGCAAGCTACATCCTTACTTGGGAGAACAGGCACTCCTGTCTCTTTTGTTTCTCCCATCACATTCCTGTATGGTATGCTATCATCTATAATCTATATTCTATGCTTATGATATTAATGATAATTTATCCCAGTAGCTTTAACTTCTAACCAATTCCCGTGTTGTATTATATACATTCAATACAACCCAGTGTAGTACTAAGGACAAGCTCCCTCAGTGAAACAAGGGGTTTCAACATCAACATAATTGCTGAGTTCACAAAACCAGTATTTGGCTTCGGGGCCTCTACAGTAGAAGTCTCAGGAAGAAGATTAATAAGGCAGGTGTAATAAACTATCAACAATAATAGAAAGCTTGATAAAACTAACATTTTTTTTCTCAAGTTGAGTTATTAATATTATACTATTTCATTAAGTGTTTAAATAATGTAAAACTTCCTCATTTTGTTCAATTAGGTTAAAGGAACTATCCAGAGCTTTGTACTCGTTGACTGTCCAAGCAGTGACAAAGAAGGTGGTGTCAGTTACCATTCCTGCAGGGAAGGTAACTAATATTTCAGGAAATGAAAATTTGGCATCTAACCAGCTTGATATCAAGCATTATATGAATATCCCTTTTAACTTCCATATGTTTCTTTTAAGTTATTTTTATGCGGTTCCTTTATTAGTAGTCAAAATTAAATGCTCTTTGTTTATCTCAGCATCAACATAAATTTTGGTTGAGCACAGTTATTATAATAATACTATTTTTTAAAATAGGATTAATTACACTCTTGAGGTTTAATAAAATTATGGATAATATTTGGTTGAGCATAGTTATAATGGCCATACCCCTTGAGGTTTAATAAAATTTCACTTGATATCTCTCTGTCTTTTTTATAACTCTAAACAGACCCCCCTTAATTTGTTTAAAAACATACCATTGTGTACCCTTTCCATTAACACTGGCTTCCCCTATTATAGGTAGAAAAGGACAGAGATATTGAGAGTAATTTCATGAAATCTTAAGGAATGTAGGTATAATTTGTCAGTATATACAAGGAATAGAATATGCACAGGTTCAAAAAGATTCAAGTTTTAAATTAGTTCATTTATCTTGACAAACAAGTACCAAGAATACAGCATCAGGAAAAAGCTTTGGTATCTGATTCTGTTTACTAGATTCTACTACCATACTGAAGTTAATAGAATCCTTTATAGTGAACACAATTTCAACCCAGGTTAGGTAGAATCACTCATGGATCATGAGGTGAATGAACTCTCTTGACTGATGTATAAATGAAAAAAAATCGGATCAAGAATCTAATTTTAATCATAGATATATTTTGGTTCTTAAACTTTTATAAGTACTGCTTGAATACCAATGTTTTTAGGTGTCAAGTTAACAGATAAAATGTATGAACTATTAGAGAAAATACAAAAATAAGATATAAAACTAACTAATAGCTGGAATTTTTGGTTCTCAAGACTGTTGATATTCTTCAGCTGCATACATTTCCAGTAATAAAAAAACATGTAACTTTAATGAACAAGGAAACATTTCACTTATATTTGCATAGAAAAACTAAATAGAAAGTCCAAACCTGCTCCTCCAGAGTATCTCTAGAACTAGAGGAAAGCAGTTTTCCTTTTTTAACTTGATCTTCAATTCTATTTGAAACTCTCAAACTTCCAGAATTATCACTTTGGCCAGTAACGCCCTGATGTCTCCTATGCCTTTTGTCACTGCAACAACAATTACTGATATTTATCCAGAAACATGGCTAAGGATCTGATTAAAATGAAAAAAAGTATCAATAAATACAGGTTTGTCCCTAGAAAGGCACATTCAGTCATTAAGTGCCTGGAGAGTGAGAACATAATATCAAAATAATAAATTCCCTCACCAGTTTCTTGCTATAGAATGTCAAAATTGGCTAAAACTTGCAAATCTAATTATAAAAGACATTTTTCAACAAGGTTGTCATGCTCATAGCCAGAGCATGTGTTTGCTATGAACTAATTTCAAAGATGTGTCACCAAAAGCTATGAACTAACAAAAGACATTAACTCACTCTCATTCTCAACAACAATAACAGCTTGCAACAAAAACAAAACAAAATGTACCTGGCTGTTTTCTTCCTGTGACCGGCGGGTGGGTTGGACCAGCTGAACACCAGCCTTCGACGACTACCGGACGGAGAGTGCTGAGCTTCAGGGAGACATCGGGTGGAAGAAAAGGAGTGGAAGTAAGGGGAGCCAGAGGGAGGGATTCGGAGAGAGGGAGTCAGAGGGAGTCGGAGGGGAGGGAGGGAGTCAAAGGAAAGGAGTCGGAGGGAGGGAGTCGGAGGGAAGGCAGGGACAGAGGGGAGGGAGGGAGTTGGAGGGAAGGAGTCAGAGGGCAGGGAGTAGGAGGAGAGACAGGGACGGAGGGAGGGAGGGACAAAGGGTTTAGGGCAAATGATTAGGGGACAGCCGCTGGTCGAGTATCATTTAACCTTAGCGACCGCCAACCGCCGTCGGTAAAAACGTCACTAAACTCTAAAACCATTAGCGACGACATAGCAACTCCGTCACTACCTTCAGTTATTAGCAATGGGATCATCACCGTCGCTAAAAACAGCCAATAGCGACGAACACTAGCCATTGTTATCATTTGCCTTCCATTCAGGGACGGTGTACGGTCGTCGCTACAATTTGGCGCAATAAAACACTTGGAGGGAAACCAAAAAAAGGGAGGGAATGAAATCTAGCGACCGTAGTAGCAACAGGGTAACTATTAGTGACGGTATATGTACCGTCGTAACTATTTGGCACCAACAAGAGGGAAACAAAAAAGAGCGGGAACGAAATATAGCGACCGTAATAGCGACGATGTAGTGTTAGCGACGGTGTTGGTGATACTTTTTAGCGACGGTATTATCTGGTCGCTAAATTGGTCACTAATATTTTTTTCCAGTCCTTTTTTCCTAGTTGGTCGCTAGGCGGTCGCTAATTAACGACGACCTTAGGGTGGTCGCTATTTTGAGGTCGCTATTTTGAGGTGGCTATTTGGGGTTTTTCCAGTCCCTTTTTCCTAAGTTGAAGTTGTCTGTCAGAGATCTGAGTATCTTCTCAACGATTTTCACATTGTTCATATCCTCCCCGTAATTCCTCATGTTATTTGTTGTTTCCATGACTATTCCAAAATAATCATTCATTGATTTTCCTGGCTTCATCTCCAAGGTTTCAAATATCCGTCGAAACCTCTGCAGCTGCGCGCGTTTCACCCTAGCATTCCCTTGATACTTGACCTTCATGGATTCCCACATTTGTTTAGCTGTTTCTTTCCATGGAATAGTCTTGAGGATGGATTTGTCAATGGCCTGAAATAGATAGTTCTTTGCTTTCAGGTCTTGGAGCTTTGCTTCATCCAATGCCTTCTGTTGTGCTACACTGAACGACTCATTCTCGTTTGGTTCTTGGATTCCAGATTCAATGACACTCCAGTACTCCTTTGATTGAAGTAGATTCTCCATGAGTAAACTCCAATGATCATAGCCTCCATCAAATTTAGGAACACATGGCGTGGTGAAATTGCTTGATTCTGCCATTTTACTTTCTTCACTCACTCTAGTGTTTTTCCTCTCAAACATGTGTAGTTTACTCACTCTATCAGGCCTCATGGTAGAGCTCTGATACCAAATGTAAGTGTAGTGATAGGAACGTTTTCTGATAAATCAAGGTCCTCTTTTATTATAAAATGTGAATTCTGATGGCTTTAAATAAGCCTTACAACTGCAATGAAAACTACATGAGAGAAAAACTAGGAATAACAAACCTAACAAACTAGGATAATTCAAATACTTATCCAGCCTTTAAAAAGCTAACTTATTAAACGTAAACAAACTAGGCCTATATTTCAGCAAAGACTATTTTCTAATGTCTAATAAAGATTCCAACAAAATAAAAATAAAATTTTTATCTTTAAACAGAGAGTTAAATAAAAACAAAAGGTTTAATCAGCTTGAGGTTGTAAATTTATACTTCAGTATCATTGTTAAGAAAAAGTCACACTAAAAATCTATAAACTACAAAAAATTTCTTATTTGAATTTAATTGAATTAAACTTTCGAGGTTAAACCTGGAACTCCTAATTTCTAACATCTTTAAATTATTTATGGAATGAGAGATAATGGTTGAAATTTTTAATAAAATCATTTGATTCGAACACAAGTTAATTTGCAAAACATTTGCATTTCCGCTTAATCAGGTACGGTGGTTCAATTTGTGTTATACACAAATAAATAAATAAACCAAATTGCATAACAAAATTTAGAGCAATTTGTTTTGATTGGATTAAAAAAAATTAAACTAAACCAAATTATTACAATTTGGATTGATTTTATTAATATGAAATAACTTTGTAACAATATTTAGTTAAAATATACAAATTAGTTCATTCACTAATAATAGGAACCAAAGCAATTCGAACCACATCAATCATATGACTTTTTATGAGGTGATGTGGTTAACAGTTATCATAAACAAGAATTTAAATTGATTTAATTTTATGATTAGTATTTTTTTTGTTGAATCTACGACAATTAGTTTGTATGATGCTCAGCAAATATTACCTCCGATAACTAATTTTTATTTAAAAAGTAGTCAATATAACATTAATAGTATTTTAACGCCCAACTAAAAATTGACGTATTTAATGAATAGATTTTAATGCTAATTATGTGGAACTAGTTTCATGCGTATATGATTCTTATTCTTAATTGAATAACGCTACCTAATTACTCACTCAACAACTACCAACATGTTTCGAACTATTCATTAAATGCCTGGCTACAACAAATAAGCTGCATGCAATTACTAGTACAACGTAAGGAAGATCACACGAAGAAATAACTTCCTTAATTTCAACACACCTAATTTAAACTGGGTTAGTTTTGAGCGTTTTAGCCTGATTTGTTCGTAAAATTAGAATAAAATCTTCTGAAAATGATTATAGAATGAAATGAAAGGACAAACAAAATGACTAAAAGTGAGAGAGTATTATACTGTTTCTATTCAGAGAATAACTTATACCATGTTATACTTTAGTCAAGCGGCAAATACGTTTTTTAATTTCTCTATAAAATTAATGATTTTTAGTTTTAATTCTTAATTAATTTTTTTTCTAATTTCAATGTTGGATAAAATAGTCTTATTGACCCTTTAAAAAAAGGTCGTCCCAACTATTTCCTTCAAAGAAAGATTATAATCCCTAAATAAATCTTTCAGATATTGATTTGTGCACCATATTAATTCTTAGTGTTGAGAATCAAGTTTGAAGCTTTGAGATTACTTCACTGAAGATTATGCTTTTTACTGAATTGAAAATTGATTGTTTTTCTATGTAATGCACACAGCAGAGGAGAATATATATACATGAGCAAAGGGGAATACCCCACTAACTGAGAAACCAAGAAAACAGAAAAGCAAGATAACAGTTATTATTTTTCTTCTTGGGCCCAATCTGTTTGGGCCTTAACATCCCCCCGCAAACTAACAGGAAGACTGGATCCAACGGTTAGTTTGTCCCTCAGAGTCAGGAAAATAGAGGTGGAGGGAGATTTTGTAAGGATGTCGGCGATCTGGAACTGGCTTGGGATATGTTTAAGCTGAAAGTCACCCTTTGCGAGCTTTTCACGAACGAACCATAAATCCAGTTCAAAGTGTTTAGTCCTGGAATGTAGAACAGGGTTGGCAGCAAGGAGAATTATACTCTGATTGTCACACCAAATAAGAGGAGGCTTAGTGGTAGGAGATTTCAGCTCAAAGAGGAGATTTTGTAAAAACATAATGTCAGTGAGGACAGTGGCAAGGCTACGAAATTCTGATTCGGTGCTGGATCGACTCACAGTGGATTGTTTCTTGGCTGACCATGAGATGATGTTTTGCCCAAGGTAAATACAATTCCCAGAAGTGGATCTCATGTCCATTGGGTCACTTGCCTAGTCACTGTCACAATACGCAATGAGGTCCAAAGATGATGCAGATTTAAAGAGTAAGCCATGGTTGAGAGTACCTTTAAGGTATCGAAGAAGTCTCTTGACAGCTTTCCAGTGTATGTCCAAGGGATTATGCATAAATTGGCAAAACTTGTTGACAGTATAGGCTATGTCAGGGCGGGTAAGGGTGGCATATTGAAGGACTCCTACCACTGATCTATATTGGATAGGATCTTCACAAGGGTTGGTGCCATCATGGGAAAGTTTTGTGGAGGGGGCCATGGGGGTTTTGATTGGTTTAGCATTGTGCATATTTAGCTTGTAGAGGATATCTTGAATGTATGTGGTCTGACTCAGATGATAATTTCCAGCCAAGTCTTTGTCAACTTGAATTCCTAGGAAGTGATGTAGGGGTCCAAGATCCTTGAGGGGGAAGGTAGTAGAGAGTTGTTGGATGAGGTTATGTATGGCAGGTTGGTTGGAGCCAATAATTATAATGTCATCGACATAGACCAAAACATACATGGTTAGATGGTCAGTGTGAAGGATGAACAATGAATGATTACTCTTAGTTGATTGGAACCCAAGGTGGAGAAGAGTGGAAGCAAGCTTGTGAAACTAGTTCCGGGGTGATTATTTTAAGCCATAGATAGCTTTATTTAGCCTGCAAACAATGTTAGGATCTCCTTGGTGAAGGCCAGGAGGTTGTTTCATGTAGATGACCTCTTGAAGCTCACCATGGTGAAAAGCATTGTCTATGTCAATCTGGTGTATGGGCCATTGTTGAGAGATAGCAACAGCAAGCACAACTCGGATGGTGACAGGTTTAACCATAGGGCTGAAGGTGTCCTTGTAGTCAAGACCTTCTTGTGCCCCTAGCAACCAATCGAGCTTTATGTTTCAAAATGGTGCCATCAACATTATATTTGTGTCTAAAGAGCCATTTGCTACCTATGGCCTTTTTGTCTTTGGGAAGGGGAACCAGATCCCAAGTGTTGTTCTTGAGCAGGGCTTGATATTCCTCAATCATGGCAGTTTTCCATTTGGTGTCCTGGATAGCTGTTTGGTAGTCAGAGGGGATAGTGTGGTAGATGCTACTGAGGGCTTTGGGCTTAAAGATACCAGCCTTGGCTCTTGTTGTCATGGAGTGAGTGTTAGTTGCAGCAGAAGGAGGAGGAGAGTGACTAGGTTCAGTGTTGATGGGATGGGAATTGGTGTTGTGAGTGGGAGGTGATATAGGTTGATGTGGAGTATGAGTAGGAGTGGGGATAATTTGAAGGATGATAGGGGAGGTATTGGAATTGTTTAGAGGAGTAGGTATGGATTCCTGGAAGAAGTTAGGATTCTGTTGAAGAGGATAGGAATTTTCATCAAACTTCACATTTTTGGCAATATAGATTCTGCTATTTGATGAAATACAAATATAGCCTCTGTGTTGGGAAGAATAGCCAATGAATATACAGGGTTCAGATCTGAAGTTCATTTTGTTTTTATTATAAGGCCTTAGGTGAGGAAAACATAGAGAGCCAAAGGGTTTTAGGATGCTGTAATCAGGGGTTCTGTGGAATAGCAGTTCATAAGGAGAGATGTGGTTTGTATTTGGGGTTAGAAGCCTATTAATAACAAAAGCTGCAGTGGAAAAAGCATCAGACCAGAACCTGGGAGGAAGGTTTGAGTGATTGAGTAAAGTGAGCCCAGTTTCAGTGATGTGCCTGTGCTTTCTTTCTGCAGTGCCATTTTGTTGGTGTGTGTATGGGCAACTTAGCCTGTGTTGGATGCCATGTTTTTGAAGAAAAGGTTTGAAGGCTATATATTCTTTTCCTGAGTCAGTTTGTAAGGCCTTGATCCTTTGATCAAGTTGAAGTTCCACCATGGTTTTGAAGGTAATGAAGGTGGTAAGAGCTTCAGACCTGCTATGCATGAAGTATATCCATATAAATTTTGTGTAGGCATCAATAAAGGAGATGTAATAATAATAACCTTCCTTGAATGGATAAGGGGTAGGTCCCCATATATCTATGTGTATTAATTGCAATGGTGTAGTATATACAGTATCAGTTATATGAAAAGGGAGAGTATGTGATTTCCTAATACAACAAGGTGAACAATTAGGGGTTTTTTTCATTCTTAAAACATGTATATTACAGGATTTTAGGACTTTTGATACAGTTTTAAATGAGACATGAGCTAATCTATAATGCCAAATATCTGCAGAATGAGGAGATACACTAGTATTGTAAGTAGCTATATGCTGAGAAGAATTCTGAGAGGGAGGTTGAAAGTTGTTAAGCACATAGAGTCCCTGCCTAAGGGTTCCATAAAGGAGAGTTTTCTTGGTGACCTGGCATTTAACAAGACAATGGTTAGGATGGAATTCGATAAAGACATTATTATCCTTGGTGAATTTGGAAACACTGATCAGATTTTTTGAAATTTGAGGAACATGGAGAATATTTTGTAATTTGAAATTGTTTTGAGATATATTTGAAGTGATAGCAGATGAACCTATATGGGAAATTAAGAGGGTATTACCATTTTCCACTTGAACCTTCTCTGATCCAGTAAATTTTGATTTCATGGTAAGGTTATTTAGATCATGAGTGAGGTGGTGAGTGGCTCCTGTATCTGGATACCAGGCCTCATCATTGATTGAAGAACTGTTGGATGAGAATCTTGATGTAAATGAGGGTTCAGATTTGTTGGTCTGGACACAAGAATTAATGAGTATTGGCTCAGTGAGGTTTTCATCGAATCTTGACCAGCAGTGATAGGCAGAATGACCATATTTTCCACAGAGTTGGCATTGTGGCCTATTTCCTCTACTGAACATGTGTGGTGGAGCAGAATTTCGGCCACCTCTAAGTCTGCCTCTATTAGATCCTCTAAAGTGCCTCTTCCTCTGTTGTTTCCAAGATTGGACCTTCTTGGTTGGTATTGAGTATTGTAGGTCTGAGACTGATTTATGTTTTGATGCATGTGCTTCTCAATTCTTTGTTCTTGATGTATGAGCAATGCTTCAATTTCGGGGACAGTGTAGGTTTCTGACCTGGTAAGACAAGATGTGATAAATGCATCATATTCTTCAGAGAGTCCATCAAAGATTACCTCAATATGTTCTTCTTGGGATAATAGGGCTCCAATGGCTGCCAGTGTCTCTGCATGTTGCTTGATCTTGAGCAGATACTCCCCAACAGATACGGTTTTCTTGCAATTTCTGAGTTGTATCTTGATCTATTTAATGCGTGCCTTGGTTTGTGTTGTAAAGTATATTTTGAGTATATGCCAAATTTCATAAGACCAATTGCAGCCTACCATACGTATCTTGAATTTCTGGTCCATGGACTCTAGAAGCCATGACTTGAGCAGATTATCTTGTTGTTCATAATCTTCGAATGGTGGGTTGATTTCTCCTTTGTGTTGTGCTGCCTCATCAACAAATTGTTTGGGGATGGCATCAGCTCCTTCGATATATTTCTTCAGTTTGAAGCCTTTAATGGTTGCCTTTGCATGTTGCATCCAGGTGAGGTAATTGTCATTTGTGAGCTTGACAGAGATGGAGTTGGCAAAGGTGTGAGGGATGAAAGTGTGGGTGGTGGGAGCCATGATCGGATCGATCAAGCGATTGATACCATGTTGAGAATCAAGTTTGAAGCTTTGAGATTACTTCACTGAAGATCATGCTTTTTACTGAATTGAAAATTGATTGTTTTTCTATGTAATGCACACAGCAGAGGGGAATATATATACATGAGCAAAAGGGAATACCCCACTAACTGAGAAACCAAGAAAGCAGAAAACCAAGATAACAGTTATTGTTTTTCTTCTTGGGCCTTAACACTTAGATCATTTCTTAACAATCATATGATTGTTTTGTTTTAATATATAATTTTAAAAAATAAATTTTTGTTACGCTAGGATATTTGGTCCTTTTGACCTTACACAACCTTGTCAGTGGCTATAGGCTTGGCGGGTGTGCAGAGGTCTATGGAGACTAGAACTCTAGAAAGTAGTGAAGCGAGGATGAATGATCTTTCGCAAGAGGAATGTCTCAGACATATTGATTGATGAAACAGTGATGGATGACAAGATGGGAGAAGAGAATGAACCCACCCTGAACGAATAGTTTAAGACAACAACTGAAATGGCTCCAAAGTGGCGCCTTGTATCTTACAAAGATGCATACTTGGAGATTAATGGTGCAATGACATACTATTCCTGCTCCAACACAAATCTAAGTGATAGGGAAACAAAAGATTAAGGTTTTAGCCGTTGAAATAAAAAAGGCTTGTAAACATGGAAAAGATCTACATCGTAAAGCTGTTAGGTAAAAGACTTAGGATATACGTGATGAGATGAAGGCTTCAATGTCCATGGCAACCTATAGGGAACATGGAACTCATTTATGTAGGAAATGATTATTTTCTTATTCAATTTGAAGATGGGGTAAATGGGATATTTGTTTTTGAGGAGGGGCTTTGAATTATCTTAGGCCACTATTTAGTGGTGCAACATTGGCACCCTGAGTTCTTTCCTCTGGAAGACCGCATGAAGAAAGTGGCAATTAAGTGCAAGTGTCCGATCTTTCTATTGAATTCCATGACACACAAACCCTAAAGATTGACATTGATACCTTAAAGGAGATAAAGGGAATAAGGTGCGGATGATTCGCAAGACTATGCATTAAAATGGATCTTATAGAAGTCCTAGTCCCCCTACCTTTGAGTTAAAATAGAAGAGTATATTGTGTTCAGTATAAAGGATGCAACTAGTTTGTTTCTCTTGCAAATGCTACGACTATAGGAAAGAGGTCTGTCATATGGCTAATAGGGTAAAAATAGTAGAAAAGGAACCAGAGGAACCTAATCAGAACACTTGGAAATAGAGGATTGCTTTGGGCAATGGATGTTGTTCAAAGAAGGGCTAGAAAGGGAAGGGTGAAGTTTAGAAAGAGATCAAAATCGGGATGAGGAAATAGAGCAACACCGAATATAGGTTCACGATTCTCTATTCTGGAGACAGAAGAGGAAGGTGAAGCAAATGCTAAGAAGGGGCCTTACTAGGAAGAACAACCTACTAAAGGAAGTGGTGATACTTACAAAAGGACAAAAGGACCGATATCCTAATTCGGGGAAGGTCAAGAAGGGGCACATACAAAAACCTAGACTAAAACATTTAATTATAGACTTGGTGATGAGAGAAATAAGTCTAAAGGTCAAGGTTTAGGGACATGTGTCGCAGAAACTCTGGGCAAGGGCATGTCCGTGGTGAAAGAGTAAATAGGGAGGGGACCCACATACCCATGCATGGTATGAAAGGTACAACTAGTCATGCTTACCATGGGGAGTACGCAAATAGGACGGAGGGTGCCCAAGGTGGGGTTTTGATTTTTAATTCTCGTCCCTTGGCCATTGTAAAACCAACCTTGGCACCAATTCTACAAAATGAAATGATGGAGCTCTGGGATGCTTATGGAAGAAAATAGGGTGAGGTTGGAGACTTTCCCCATGGAGTCTAAGTCTTCCTCGTTTTATAGGTTCTAGATGATTGTTCTTTCATAGAGCATAAGGGGCTGAGGGGTATCCCTCGTCTTTTAAATGAGTTTAAGATTGGATGTGATGTTGATATTTGCATGGTGTTAGAGCTAAGAATTAGTGGCACTGGAGCTAAGGGTGTGTGAAAATTTAGGCTTTGCAAAGTCTTTTCAAAGGGAAACAAGAGGATTTAAAGGTGAGATTTGGATCGTATGGAATGAAGACATGGTGAAGGTTGAGGTTATTAATGCTCATGACCAGTTTGTACATATCCTCATTGAAGATAAAAAGGGAGGGGCACCTTAGTTACTAACGTGGGTGTATGGTTATAACGTCTTGCCTAATTATTAGATACTAACCATGCAATTAAAGTTAATCTAATATATAATGTTGTACCGATTAATAAAAATACAGAGGAAAATTTTTCACGATTTGTAAAATATTTAAAAGTTAAGAATGATGAAAATTTATATAAAAAGAGGTTGAAAGATGCACCATCAAATTGTTAAAGATTAATAATGCCATCACATAATGGTAACAATGTTTCTATAGTTCATGGAACCCAAAACCATCAAGAAAAATAGTTAAATGAAGCAAAAATGAAGAAAATAGAATCAGGGCGACTCGTTTGAGTGAGGCCCTAACTCGCTTAAGCGAGTCCAGTAAAGGTCGCCTGAGCGAGGCCCCGACTCGCTTAAGCGAAACCAGCAAGGGTCGCTTAGGCGAGTTTACCATGCAAACGTTTTCGGAATTAGGGGTGATTCGCTCAAGCGAAGCCCCCTCTCGCTTGAGCGAGTTCCCAAAACCACGCCTAGGCGAGCCATCAAACACGCTTGAGTAAGGGAAAATAATATGTGCCAGGTTCCCATTTCGCTTGAGCAAGCTTAGCTCGCTTGGGTGAAATCGCTCCAGAATCAACTTCCATCATCACTCACTTGAGCGAGAGACGCAAGCAAGCCATTTCGCTAAAGCAAAAAGTTCCAGAACCTAACCCACGTTCCCTCGCTTGAGAGTCATGCTCGCTTGAGCGAAATCAATATAGAATCATTCTGCCTGGCGCTCGCTCGAGCGAGGCCAAGCCCGCCTGAGCGAGATTCATCCAGTAAGCACCCCTCTAATGCACGCATATCTCGCTTGAGCAAGAATCATTCTCGCTTGAGTGAGATTAGGCCAGAGGCCACACCATTGATGTTGAGGACTCTCTCTTGAGCGAGAATCCATCTCGCTTGAGTGAATTATGTAGTACATGCCTGGAATATTAAATTTTTCACACAATATAATATGTTTAAACCTTCACATACACCACTAGGCCTAAATTATCCTTCTATATACATCCAAACATGCATTTTGGATTTATTCCAACTAATCATACACATCAATCTTAACTCTAATTCACCAAATGCATCATAGTTAAACTTATTATTTCATATACTTTTATAGAAGATAAAAATTTGTGAAATTCATCAATTCATCCAATCATCAAGACACTAAACAATTCACACACAATTTACATCATTCATGACTCACAATTATATACAAAACCTGCCCATAACAATTCATCATCCACACCTAATATTGGCTCTATGCCAATATACATCAAATTCATGAAAATCAACATTGCTCACGTTAACATCACTACCACACCACTCCATCAACATGAATTCATATCCTCATCAAATCAACACACGAATTTTGATCCATCATTCATCACAATTAATCATAATTCAAATTGTCATCATTCATACCATATCATAACCACATTGACCATCTACTAAGTTAATCCAACAAACACATAAAGCATGTTATGATATTACATTCATTAAACACATTACATATGTTCATTCATTTTACAATTTCCTTCACTCCTTGGCATCAATTCTCCAATTGGTGCACCTCCAGGGCATCAACATCCTCCCTCTCACTGGCTGCTAAATTAAAGAAAACCACAACAAGGGTGAGTGTTTGGTATGTCATAATTAATTTAGAACGGTAAGTAAATAACAAAGTACATGATTAACTAAGTGCTATCACTAATACTAATTCACTAATTCTACCCTATGCAAATGATTTCACTTCTCTTTATCATCAATTCATATCTACAACTTCCTTACAACCTATACATACTTACAAACTACCTAGTTTCATACAAGTTTCAACATCCTCATGGTGTAAATCACAATCAACAAACGTAATAGAGCACATTCACATCATCATATAATATCAATAATTTCATTAAATATCACAACTGACTCTCGTATAATTTAACGCCTAGTATCCGGATACTAAAGGATCGACCTTCAACTGGGGGTCCTACTTGACACCCTGTGGACCCTGCTTGGTCCACTGAGTCTTACTTGACTCTCCACCTCAACCATTGGGTCCTAGTTGACCACTAGGTAGCTCAACTGGGCACAAAAACCATGGGAGCCAGAAAACGAGGGGCTATACATACCGTCGGCCATCCCATACTACATAATCATGCATGTACATCATGTCATTATGGCTTTAACCATCATCACACCCATCTACAATTGTCAGAAACCGACATAAAATATTGTACAGGGCGGTCATACAGATCCAGCCATCCCAAGCTATGTTATAACCTTTCCATCATCATCATTTCATGATTTACTTAATATCACACATGTATATAATTCATAAACTCATTACTTTACTTTCTATCAATTACTTAATCAAGTTAAGTATATTTTCTCAAACACATAACTATCAAATCACGCATACACATATACACATATTTATATCAATAATGTTGAGCTAATTTACAAATTTCCTAATACGCCTAATTATTTTATGCATTCCCCAAATTCAATTATCATACCAATCACAACTAAAGAAAAACCTGTTAGCGACGGACACACACGGTCGCTATTTTATGACATATCCATCATTGAGAGTGTTAGCGATGGAGTTGCAGATAGCAACTCAGCCGTCGTTAAAATATTCGTCGCAGACAGAACAACGACAAGGAAATACTTCGTCGCTAAGTTTTCGACCACGTACTGTCGTTGCTACAATGGTCCCTGCTTTGGTAACGTCCACCGTCGCTAATATTAACCATATAGCGACCACAAAACGTTGTCGCTACATGTAACCATACAGCGACCACGTGTCGCTGTTGCTACATGTAACCAGACAGCGGCCATGTGAGGCTGTTGCTACGTGTAACCAGACAGCGACCACGTATCGCCGTCGCTACATGTAACCAGACAATGACCACGTGACGCCGTCGCTACGTGTAACCAGATAGCGACCACGTGACGCTGTCGCTAAGTGTAACCAGACAGCAACCACGTATCACCGTCGCTAAGTGTAACCATACAACGACCACGTGACGCCATCGCTAAGTGTAACATGTCAGTGACCACCCAACACCGTCGCTACAGTTAACATGTCAGCGATGAGTATATTCCGTCGCTAAAACATTCGTATCCCTTAAGCGACCACTGATGTGTCGTCGCTACTAATATTTTAATTTAATTTTAGACTATTTTAAATAGTATTTCTATTCGTTGAATGCTTGTTTTTTAAACTAGAAATTTTGATAATTAAATTTTGAATTTTTTAATATAATATTAAATTGTTATTAAAAACACAATAATGGATTAAATTTAATTATAAAAATTTAATTAAATTATTAATAATAATCACAATAAGGTGTTTTTCTTAGAATTTAATTACAAATATATAATATTGACATAATAAAATAATAAATGAAGAATAACATAAAATGATTATTGAATGGATATAATGTAAAAACTATAAATCAAATATACAATGTCTATACATAATAAAAAATTTTATAAAAGTAATCAGGGTGGTGGGGGATCCTGTGCTGGTGGTGGGGGTGACTGGGAAGTGAGGAGAGGTAGCATCGCCATCAACTGCATCAGTAGCTCCTACTGCTGAGCAAGTTGTCGACGAGTCTCGGCGTGCTGCTCCTCGGCCCGCTGTCGATCCGCCTCGGCCCTCTATCGGTTTGCCTCGGCCCACTCCTCCAAAAGCTGCCTCTGACACCGCTCCTTCTGTAGCTCGTTGTTTAGGTTTTCAATTACCTGAACAACTTCAGTCGAAAGACCATACGAAGAGGAAGAGGAAAAGGTCTTCCCCTTTTGCGCCAACTGCCTGCCGATGCCACCCAAACCAAAGATCCTCCTTTTCTTGTTCACGCCGCCAACACCCTCCATATAGATGGCGTTTTCGTCGGAACAAGACAGGGTGGGAGGAACCTCCCCCCTCAGGAGTCGAAGCCACCAAGTCCGCCTCCTTCTCGGCCCTCCTGGCCTGATACGCTTCCTGTAAATTTAAAAACACTGATAGGATTAGTAAGCTGATTTATAAATTCTAAGCATGTAAGTTAAAAGTAAATACCGCTAGATTTGTAGTCTTCTGGTTTACCCATGCACCGGCTTTGTTCTTCTTGGTCATTTGCATGACCTCAAACAAAGAAGGCTCCTGGTGCTCCCTCAGCTCCTATAGTGGACAACAAGCACTGAAGTTAATATTCCTAAACATGTCAGACTAATCATAATAAAAATGTTTAACATAAATAGACTTACAAATCGTTTCTTGTGCTCGAGGGTTGAAATGCTACCCCTAGTGTAAATTGACGCTGCAGCATCAGCGGCTCTGTTTGCCTTGTTCCGAGCACTCGTCTGCTGGAACAAGACATCGCCCTACTTTTGGACCATCCCGTCCCAATGGTCCTCGGGGATCCAACAAGGGCGCTCGCCCTTGTCCCTCACCTTCCAAAGGGTACTCTTGATGATTTTGGAGATCTTTGTGCAAAGACCTTCCTAAACTCATCAATAATACCCTCTGCCCACTGATAATCACGCTGTAAAATGAAATTAGAATTTAAAATTAATAAGAGGTCCATTTTACAAATCAATTCACAATAAATTCATGTGTTAACTTACCGAGAAGGTGTCAAACTACCTCTCTTGGATAACCTTCCCAGCATCTGTCCAAGATATGTATGGACCATCCCACTGGGCCTTCAAGCCCTTAGTAATCGCTTTGGTAGTGTGACTACTATCAACAAAGCTGTAATCATAACATTTATAAGAGAATATAACAACATACAACCTAGGGAGACTCCCAAAATTTTGATAGAGTCTCCCCTATAAATGTAACATTTCTAAATTTGAATAGTTACCCTGTTGCAAACAGAAGAGTTCCCAGTACAATTCAATTTGTACAAGTACTAATTAAACTAATATACAATAGACCAACAAAGTGTTTCCTAAAGTAGTAAATAAACTACCATACAAATAGCATAAAAGTATGTGAGTTGTATAACATAAAAGTATGTGAGTTTTAATGACTTACTCGTCTCCGGCCGGCACTGGTACCAGTATGGGTAGAGGGGATGCGGGAGGTGGGGTGGCCTCATGGCCAAGGTCCTCCAAACCACCTACTCCAGGAGTCTGCTCTGGGGTGGTCTGCTGTAGCTTCTCTGGAGTGGTCTACTGTCGTGGTGATGGAGTGGTGTGCTGTGATGGTGATGGAGTAGTCTACACAGGTGATGTAGTGGTTCCCTGCTCTGGGGTGGGAGTCCCCAGACGGGATGCCAGGGTCTTGGACCCACCACCCCTATTGAAGGGTAGTCGACGTCCTGTCATCTATGGATAAAACCATGAAAACAAAGGTTAGTCTCAGGATATATATAAACCTATGTATATATGTTTAACAACTACATACTCTGTGTCTATTTCAGTTTCAAATTCCCTCTTAGTTTCAGTATCATTGTGGCTATCTGTTTGAACAAGTTCATCAGTATCCAAAGCAGCCCTAGACCATTTTGATCGGGAGACAAGGTCTTTGTCAATGTGTTCACCCCCGTAGTGGTGAGTGTCCCATCCATTATGACTAGATCAATGTTGAACAATAAATGACTATCATTGAACTCGTTCGGTGCAAGCTGATAAGCGTCATCGACCTCCTCGGAGACATTATCAGTGATCTGACTTCGGGCCTTGGCCTTGATTACTACGTACCAGTCCTGATGCCCTCCAGGAATTCCGTGTAATAAACCTGCTCAGCTTGTTGTGCAAAAATGAAGGGATCAAACCCTTTGTATCTACCATTTTTCTTGACCTCAACTAAGCCGTAGTTGTTGTCAACCTTTGTTCCTACACCAATTGTGTTGTCATACCAATCATATTTAAATAGAAAAATATCTCTTCTTAGTCTTCCGGAAAAAAAAAAACTTCAACAATCTCTGTGAGAACTCCATAAAAGTCTTCCTCTAACTGTTCGGCTATGCCTTTAACACAAACCCCGTAGTTATGGGTACGCATCCCTTCACTCCATTGAAAAATGTTAAACTTGTAGCCATTTACGTAGTAAATGGGCCATTTTTTAACAGTTTTCACCGGCCCCCAAGAAAGGGCTTGGAGTAAAGGATCTTCAATATGGTTGTTAGGGTCTTGTATCTATGTACAACATAACAAATAGGTCATCGTTAGATACCTAACGTTTCAAGTATAGATTAAAAGCACATGCTATGCGGGTCTTACGTGTTGTGCGAACCAACCGATGAATTTGGATGATACCTCACTATGAATTTGGGCATCATTTATATCAGTTTACTCAAGTTTTAGCGTATCTGCATATAAGATATTTAAAGGAAAAAAACATTTAGATACCTATACAAGCCATGTAAGGAATGTAAATATTGGGCTTGTAATCTTGTTATCACCACTTATGGAGTTTTTGGGAGTGTAAATATTGGGCTTGAAGGGGATGTGTTTGTTCCTCCACTTGAGAATGTTAATCATTATAGCATGAGTGCTTGCAAGAGAGAAACTAACAATACTTACTTTGATGACATAAATAGTATTCTTAATAACTGCCACAATAACAGAGGTGAAAATAATAAGGGTCATAGGGTGGAGAATTTGTTTCAAGAAGAGTTGGCTATGGGAGAGTGGGACTTTGAGGAGTTGATGAAATATGTTACATTTTTTTCCTATGCTTGATTTTTTATTCTAATTTTCCACTGCCTGCTCCAGTCTCCAAACATACACAAACAGAACCTTACAGAGCCTTGTATAGTATATTGTTATTTCTGTATTTTTACAAAATTAACAAGCAGGTATAGGTCTCAAATAAAATTACAGCATTGGTGATCGTGTTAGTTTCAGGTTTATTTATATTTTACTGTTTGATCAATTTTTGAGATAACTCATTGTCTCTAAATCAGTGGTGTAGTGTAGTTAGCAACAATAATTTTCCATACTTGTAAAACATGTGGATATAGAGATTATTATACATTAATTTTTGGTTCAATACACCACTCAAACTAGCTTATTATTATTTACACATTTGAAAATTGAGTTCATAGTGTAGCAAAAAGTTGATAACTTCTTCCAAACAGAACAAACAGAACACAATAGCCAACAAAACATAACAAACAGAACACAATAGGAAGCTTCTACCACCTTAAGCTTGAAAAAAACCCATGTCAGGGAGTACAAGAATGGATTTGAACCTGACCACTGCAGAGCCGTGAAGGAGACAACCGTGAGTGTGTGTGTCACTCGTAAGGGAGCCAGGAGCCAGGAGGGAGTGAGCCACTGACGGAGAGAAGAAGGAGAAGGGAAGAATGGGGAGGGAACTAACAATGTGGTCAACGGAGGGGGAGAGGGAAGTGAGGAGACGGTGAGATTAAGAGCTTGAGAGGGAAGAACAGAGTGGAGAAGGACACATGGGGTAGAGAAGAAGAGGAATAGGGTACAGAAGAAGACGAGTAGAGTGGAACAGAGTATAAAAACTGATTAGGGCTCGAGAAAGGGGCGAATAAGTTATAACCCTTAGCGACAGAAAAGTACAGAGTCACTAATAAAAACACACTAGCGACGGCCAACCCGTCACTAAATTCTGAATTCCCTCCAACTTTTTAGATCCCTCCAGGGTTTTACACTTAGCGACGATAACATTTCGTCACTGATGTTTCCAACCATAGCGACGGCAGAAGAACTGGTCGCTCTCTTTGTAATAGGAGGGGAGATATTAGCCACGGGTAGACGGTCGTCGCTGAATTTTGCAAAGGTAGTGACGAATGAAATCCGTCGCTATGGTTGGTGCATCAAATCGTCACTGATGCATAAGAGATCCAGCGACCGTGACTACCACCATCGCTAAAGTTTAACGCCAACAAAAAATATTGGAGGGAAACAAAAATAAGAGGGAACTAAAGATAGTGACCGCACTTAGCGACGGTAAGCAGCGACGGTGGGAGAACTAGTCACTTCCTTTGTAATGGTAGGGGAGACATTAGCGACGGGTTAACTGTCGTCGCTCAATTTTGTAAATTTAGTGACGAGTGAAATCCGTCGCTATGGTTACACATCAAATCGTCACTGATGCATAAAAGATCTGGCAACCGAGACGATTACCTTCGCTAAGGTTTGGCGCCAACCAAAAATGTTGGAGGTAAATAAAAAATGGAGGGAACTAAAGATAGTGACCGACTCAGCGACGACAACTTACCAAATTTAGCGACAAATTTTGTGGTCGCTGATGTGGTCACTAATTCTTTTTTATGGTCCCTTTCGTGTTGCGGTCGCTAAGGCAGTCGCTAATTAGCGATGGACTACGGCGGTCGCTAACTGGCAGTAGCTATTAAGGGTTTTTCTAGTAGTGAATCCTAATTAATTATGACACAAACACCCCCTTACCTCAATTTCAAGCTTCAACAATTTGTTCTTGGTGTCAGTTATGTCCTCTAGTCACTTGGTTTAAGGTTCCACTTCTGAATCTAACACCTGCTTCACCACTCCGTCTTCCGGCGTTCGTTTCGCTACCTACGAATATCGGAACATGAAACTTATTAGTTTTTGATTGCACCTGCTATTTTAGGATCAATACCCAAGTCCTACATTGTCGTAAAATGCAAGACCCAAACCTTTCCTCACATATGCAACACACTTTTAGAGAGAGAAAGAGGAGAGGAAAGAAGAAGCTTGAAATTAAAGGCGTAATTAGGCATACCTCGATGCCTCGACTTCAAAAACACGATCAATTTGAAGTTCTGATGCAAAATGAGCCTCCCATTGGAAGTAATGAGCTTCGGCAATGGAGAGGAAGGAAGAAGAAGAAAGCACACATGAAAATAAGGAAGAAGAAAGGTGAAATTGAAATTTAAGGTTGATCTATCCAGAACCGGGGTCAAGAGATCCGGTGTCTGGCCAGTCACAAATAATGAGAAGATTACGTCTCTGAAGACCGGTTATATGAGTATCCGGTCTATGTATCCGATGTCTCTGTATAAAGAGAGCAGTCTGGGCATCCTGGAGGTCCTTCACACCGTCCTCACATGTTGATGTGGGCGAAAGGTGGTGTCACCTACGAAGATTCTCCGACGCTTAAGTCAGTAATCATATTCCAAGTGAGGAATGTTTTTCAGAGAGTAATTATAAGTTGAAAAGAAGTCGAAGATCCCCCTCTTCATTGATGAAGAGAGTTCATATACCTGATTGGCTCGATAAACGAGGACTTGTTAGTGGGGAACCACTAACCTCCAATAACATTATAAATTATTATTTTATTATGCACTTGCCAGTATGATTGAGTCAAGTGGCCATTTTATATTGAGCGTAAGGAGTATGGGCTGGACTTAGGGGACAAGTTGATCATTCCCGTGAGCAGTTTTTGGCTCGTAGTGTGGGGAATAGAATCTTTATACTTGCCCCTGTAGCAATGCCATTTATCTTCTGTATGATGACGTGTATGTTATCTGGGGTCATGGTGTTATCCGGACTAACCGGTGCTGGGAGAACGCCTGACACGGAATTAGAGTCCGGATGTATACCGATGACACCGATTGCACGTTGGTAAACTGTCAAAGACGTTGAAATATACCTTGTAGAACAGATACTGGTATTGAGACCGGATCATATGTCCCCTAGCTTGTGTGAGGGACTGTGTAGTTGTTCATATAAGCTATTCAACCTGTGAGAGGTTTAGATGCCGATATACTTATGTAGGAAATATTTTCTTACATGTGCATTATTCAGTATTGTTATATCATAAGGAACCATTCTTCAAATGAGTACTCCGTTGTTATAATGTCGATACAACGGATCCAGACAAAGATTCGCTGTATGAGAATCCCAAAAGTTTTTGAAACTTGAGACTCTTGAAATTCGAGTAACGGCTGTAAGGCATAAATTGCGTCGCATGATTAGGCATTAAATGCCTTTAAACACGTGCGCAAGCAATTATTGCATCTGAGGCGTGTATCTCAGTAACCGTCGCCTAGGGCTTAATGGTCTTACAATTTTTTAAAACTTCTGGGCCCAATGGAGAGGCCCTTTGGCAAATCGACATTGTTTTGGCGCCCATGAATTTAAAATGACTGTGTCATTTGATTTGTAAATCGACGTGTTTAGTTGTGAATGACACAACCTCAAGAGTTGGTAACCGAAACCCCTTCGTTTCTTATAAAAGAAACACTTAGTGAATTCTGGGAACAACTTGCTTCTGATTCCTTAGCCAAACTCTACAAAAAATTCAGACGAACGCTTGCTGCTCATTTTGTGAAGCTCTTTCTGTCTTTACCTTCCTTATCATCTTAGGTAACCACTTTCTTCCCTCTGTTATTTTTGTCTTTCTTTGTTCTGTTTTTTGCTTGAATAGAATGTACCTTAAGAGGGGGAGATTAGCTTCGCGTAACCCTAACTACCGTGGGGGGAGAATCCCTGTGATTCTTCTGAGGGCTGAGTCATGTCGCTCAGAAAGGGGATCTTACTCACGGCGGAGAGTGACTTTTCCCTTCTCAGAGTCGTCCTTTGATTATAGTCGCTCTTCGAAAAGTGAGATGAGTAATGACTGTTACCCTTCTGACGATGTGACTTTTTATCGTAGAGCAAAGATTTTTATCCACGCGACTCGAACAATGACTGGAGAAGGAACCTCTGGAGATCAAACTGTTCTGAAAATAGCAGAAGGCTTGTACAGCGTTGTTGCCTCTCGGCTAAACTGGGAAGATCTTTAGGCCAAATGGCCCTTCTCCTGGGTAGCTGATGAGTTTAAAAACTTAATTTCTCATCATGCGAATGAGGAAGGATCTCGGATTCAACCGAGGTTCACAGTTCATGCAGAGAAGGAGATGAAAAAATGGTTCAGGGTGTTTGCACCACTACCTACAGAACGGATTTGCCACGTCGTCCAGGATGAACGTTCTGTGTACATGCACGACTTTGTATTTCATTACCTCAGAGTTCATTTCCCCTTAACCGAATTTCAGATGGGTGTATTAAGGTTCTTAGATTGCGCACTCTCTCAACTTCATCCCAACGGATGGGGATTGATCCGTTCCCTAGAAGTATTGGGTGACTATTTCAACTTTACACCCACCATGGCGATGCTGTTCTATTACACTCAGGTAGTTCGGAGGGCTAACAAGCAAGGCGGTGTCAGTTTAGTCACACTCCGAACTCAATATTCCTTCGTGAATTTTGAATCTTACACCGATTCGGCTAAAGTTGACGGGAAGTCTTTCAAGCCTTTCTTTACTCGAATATCGATTAAAAAGAATAAGCCCATCTTCTGGAAGAATGAAGAGGGTCTTAATAAATTTCCTCTGAGCTGGACTCATGAACACTTTCTTCGGACCTCCCAAGCGTACTACACTCATCAATCCGAGCTATCTACTGAAACGGCGATGGTGTTATTCGCCCTTGAAGCTTACACTACACGCTTTAAAGCATTTTTGTGTAGACGTCTTTTAAGTAGTTCGAGCGAAGTCCGAGATGAATATCTACGTAATTCTCGTTTTATTTCTCTTTTCCTCCTTTGTTGATTGTATTGAGCATTTCTTTGTTGCTAATGCGTTTTATTTATGTATGTAGGTGAAATAAAACAAAAATCTCCAAACATGAAAAAGTTGAAATTCTTGAAGGCAGGAGAGAAATCTGTGGCTGGTGAGAATGAAATCCTACCAAAGAAGAATTCTGTGAAGGATCGTTCTGAGTTAATCATTCTGACCTCAGATGTAGAATGGGAGATTCCGTTGGTGGAGGGAGACTCAGCTGGTGTTGGTGCAAATGCGAGTCAACCCAAAATAACAGAGAAGAGGAAGAAGATAAAGAATGACCCTTCTGGAAGATCTCCTCCTCCACCAAAGAAACACAAACCTTCAATGAGTCCGGAAAGAACAAGGGCCTCCAAAGGTAAAGCTGTAGAGACCTCGGATACAACTAAAGTTTCCTCTGGACTCCACAAGGGTATTCTTTTCGGGGTCTTCGGATCAAGTTTGATCTCTTCCCCAACCACTTCATTCCTTACTCCCTTCCTCTCATACCGGGGGTCAACTCCAGCGATCCTCCCTCAGCCGCTATACGAACTCTGGCCCACACTTGAACCTAAAGAAATCAAAGAGGCGTGTGAGGCCGGGAAATGGCAGTTAGCAGAACTCACAGGGATGCTTAATTCGCTCAGCCTGTTAGTTGATGATGCTGCTAAGGTTGATAAGCTGAGTGATAAAGTAGAACAGCTCAACCTCTCAGCGAAGAAAGATAAAGCTGCCCTGAAATTAGCTGAGGATCGCCTAACAAAGTCTAAGGAGTTTGGAGATCTCATGAACAAGGAGAATCTGAAACTTAAAACCAAACTTAAAGACTTGGAGGTTAAATTGGCAGAGAGGGAGGAGATGCTTGATAAGTCAAAAGAAGAACTCTGTAATAGTTAGGCTAAACAAGCTGAGCTTGAAGATAAAAGCAAAGCTGCTGTGGAGGATTATTTTAAACAAGCAGAGGAGTGGTCCCAAAAGGAGAAGAAATTCCTCCTTGAGATCGAGGGACTGAAGGCTGGGAGCACGAAATCTCAATGATCGGATGGAGAACTTCTGAGGTTGCGGGAAGAATTGGCTGTAGTAAAAGCTGAGGCGAAGAAAGCCATTGATATATGCAGCCAAGTTGCTGAAGAATCCTTCGGCCTGGCTATACGCCAAATTTTCTACCGCAACCTCACTGCGAAGCTAAACCTTTATGGTATGAATCCATTTTATGAATTTCATGGAGGAAAGCTAGTCGCAGTGGTTGAAGATCGTCATGAAGATCCCTCGGAGTCTTTATATGGCTTGCCCCCTCTTCCCGAGGGTTAAAGTATGGGATCGAATTCTGCTGTTCCTACGCCAGAGGGCGTCTCATCTGAAGGAGGTGTAAAGGCACCTGAAGAGAAAGCTTCGGAAGAAACTCCTAAAGAAGGGGTACAAGACTTTGGAGAAGGAAAGGGAGACAGAGGGTCTCAAGGGTAGATTCCTCTTTTATAGTCTTGTTTAGCATATATAGAGCTGTGTTCTGAGATCAACTCTGGTTTTGATTAATTATATGTAATAAAATTCCATTCAGGCATTTGTCTTTAATACTTCATAAAGAATAATATAACTTAAATGTATATATCGTTTCAGTAATCAATAATTCGTTCTGTATGACTAATCTTGAGGTCGGATTGAAATAATTGCCTCAGAAAATTAGATCATTTAAAATAGATAAATTTAGAATGGATAGATATATACATGAATACTGTCCCCAAGTATAAGTATGTTAAGGCATAGGTACCTGTCATAGGGCACTACCTTCAATTCTTTTGTGGAGGAATCGATCCGTTGTTCACAAAAGTGATGTCACAGGACGGATGACTAGTATTAATTCAGATTATTCTCACTTGGAGAGAAAAACGTCGTCCATTGTGAGGGTATTGTTCCAAGCTTAGGGAACTGTAAAAATACATAAAGATGTTGGTTGGGTCTTCCATCATAAGGATGATGATGGGAATTATCCGCACCGGGAGTTATATCATCGAATCACGGAATAGGTGATTGAGATCATCCGTCTTGGGGAAACACATCTCAATCATAAGAGTACGGATTGAGTCTTCAAAGACTTCCATCATAAGGATAATGACGGGAATTGTCCGCGCCAGGAGTTACATCATCGAATCACAGAATAGGTGATTGAGATCATCCGTCCTGGGGAAACACATCTTAATCATAAGAGTACGGATTGAGTCTTCAATTTCATTCACAAATCCATCCATCCTGGGGAAACACATCTCAATCATAAGAGTATGGATTGAGTCTTTAATTTCATTCACAAATCCGGTATCGAAACAAGATCATCACTCTGCTTGTCCCCTAGCTTGTGTGAGGGACTAGTAAAGCTGCTCATATAAGCTACGTCGTTTGTAATAGGTCTGGATACCGGTTCATATACGTTGGAAGAGTATTTATTTAACACATGGTAGATTTTGACATTACGTTGTCATGTAAATATCCATTCTTAGAATGAAGGCTTCGTTGTCACAGCGCTCCTTAGGACGGATCTGGACAAACCTTGCGTGAGAATCCCAAAAGTTATTGAAACTTGTAACCCTTGGTATTCGAGTAATAGTTGCAAAGTTTCTCATGATTGGACATTTAATGCCTTTAATCACGTGGGCGAGCCATTATTGCCTTAAATGCGCATGTCTTTATAACCATCATTCAGGAGCTTTGTGGGCCTAAAATTGGAATTTTAAGGCCCATTTAGAAGGCCTTATGATGAATCAATGGCATTTTCACGCCTTGGGATTTGAAACGATAACTCTGAATTCACAAAAGGGGTATCGTTTGATAGTAAATGACATATCCTTTGAGTCGGTAATTGAGACTCTTCGTCCCCTATAAAAGGAGTATTTAGTGAATTTAGAAATCACTCAATCTTGCTTCCCTGACGAAACTCTGCAAAAATGTCGAGAAGACATTTCTGTTTGCCTCTGTGAAATTTAATTTACCATCTTCTTCTCTCTTAGGTAACCTTCTCCTTCGTCTCCTTATATTTTCCTTAAGTTTTCTAAATGTCTGGGAGAGGTTTTACTGGCTCAAGCCATGTTGGCCCTAGGGGAAGAGGAGGAAGAGCCTTGTCTTGAACTTCCTCAAGTCGTGGTGGGAGGATCCCTGTGATCTTCTATTCAAAGCCACTTCATTCAGAGAGGGAGGCATCGCCCTACTCAAGGCGAAGGGTGATAATACCCTCTTCAGAATCCTCTTCTAGTGAGAGTGAGGAGAGCGCTGATTTATACCTCTCTAATGATGTGAGTTTTTATCGCAGCGTGAAGGCTTTTAAATTAGCTCTAAAAAATATGACTGGAGAAAGCACCTCTAGTAGCGGAGCACCATTTCAACAGTATATCTTGAAGACAGCCTCTGGACTGTGTAATGTAGTTGCACACCGGATTGACTGGGTAAAGTTCCAACAGATGCATCCATATAGCTGCGTGGCGGATGAATTTTGTGCCACACCGTCCATCCATGCTCGGGAGGACGGAGCAAGGTTGGAGCCTCGCTTCACAGTCTTCAAAAAGGAAAAATACAAGGAGCGTTTTATGGTGTTAGCTCCTCTTCCCTCAGAACGGATATGTCATACACTGGATGAGAGGTCAATATATATGTATGACTTTCTCTTTTTTGAATTTAGGTGTACGCTTTCCTCTGACAAAATTTTAGATGGGGTCTTGAGGTTTTTGGACTGCACCCCCTCTCAGCTTCACCCCAACGGATGAGGGTTGATCCATTCTTTAGAAGTGCTTGGGGAGCACTTTAACTTCACGCTGACAGTCGCTATGCTCTTTTATTTCACACGAGTGGTCCGTCGTGCAAATAAGGAGAAAGGAGGAGTGATCTTGGTAACCCTCCGAACTCATTCCAAGATTGTCAACTTCGAGTCCTACACCGACTCCGCTAAAGTTGATGGGCGTTCTTTCAAATCCTATTTCACCAGGATCCGTTTTAAGCCTAAGGATCCAATTTTTTGGTTGAATAAAGAAGGGATAAATGAATTTCCCGTGGCCTGGACACACAAGCATTTTTTATTGACCTCCCAGGCCTATTATACTGAGGAGGACGAATTATCACCAACTTTGATATCCGTCCTGTTTGCTCTGAAAACATACACCGCCGCGCATAAATCCTTCCCCTGCTGGCGTCTGTTAGGGTCAAAAACTACTCACGAGGAATATTTGCGTAATTTCCTATCATTTCTTGTTGTTTTCATTCTTCATATATCTTGAAATCTTCTATTATTAATTATCTTCTTGTTTTGATTATGTAGTTAAGATCGAGACAGAATCCGAGGAGATGAATAAATTGAAATCGCTAAAGGCTGGAGGACAGTCTGTGGCTGCAGAAAATATCATCCAGCCAAAGCGGAATTCCAAGAAGGCCACCATTGAAACCATCATCCTGACTTCCTCTGCTGGCGATGATATCCCCCTGATAGAGGGTGAACCTGAGAATCCTATCTCCGGAGTTGAAAAGAAGAAGACCAGAGAAAGGAAAAAGAAGATAAAGCACGATATCTCCCAGCAGATGGAGTCACAACCCCCTCCTAGCAAAAAGGCTAAAACTTCTGATGGAGGGACCGGTGCTGAGGCTTCAAAAGGGAAAAAGTCAAAGAGGTTAGCTTCGGGTGTCCCCAGTGACACCGTTACTTTCGGTGCCAAATCGATAACTACTTACTTTGCGCCCAGGGTCACTTGCCCCCTCCAGGCAACTCCAATCTTGCCCCATACCTAGTGTATGAGGGTCCAGTGCCTGAGTGTATCCCCGATTCGCCCTACAAGCTGAAAACTTCATTGGAGACTGAAGAAATAACATAAGCTTGTGACGTCGGACAGTGGCAATTGGTAGAACTGTCTGATCTCTTGAAATCAGTTCGTAGGCTGGCGGAAAGCAACACAGAACTAGGCAAATTGACGGGCAAGGTTAATAACCTTACCGTTGCATCGGCCAAGAACAGAGCGAACATTCTCCGCTTGGAAAGTCGGTTAAAGGCTTCCAAGGAGGAAGGGGATCAAAAGGATGAAGAGATCTCCAGGCAAAGATTTCTGATTAAAGAGCTGGAGGCCCAATTGCTTGATCAGAAAAAGGCCAATTCCGACCTCCATGCCAGCCTCTGTAAAGAGAAAGAGAATTCTACCAAGCTGGGAGAGGAAATGAAGGCGAACAAGTTCATCTACTCCCAAGGAGCTGAAGACTGGGCTCGTAGGGAAAAGGAGCTGCTCTTGGAGATTGAAAACTTAAAGTTGGCGAGTTCGAATGACGACGTTACCGCTCTAAAAGTGGATTTGACTACTGCCAACGCCCGAGAGAAAGAAGCTATGGATATTTGTGTCCAAGCAGTCGAGGAATCTTTCGGGTTGGTTGTACGTCAAGTTCTCTATCGGAATCCCAAAGTGGAACTTAATTTGAACGGTATTGATCCGTTCTATGAGTTTCATTGAGGGAAACTCATAGCTGTTGTTGACGATTGTCAGGAGGATCCGCCCAACACCAAGTACAAGCTGGCTCCTCTTCCTGAAGGTCAGTCAATGGGACCTTCTCTCCTGGTCCCTATCACCAAGCAGCCTAGGGGTGAAGGCACAAGTGCCAGTGCTGATACAGGTAAAGCTGCTGGTGATGGGGGCAGCAAAGTTAGAGGTAAAGGCAAAGGAGAGAGCGGAGAGACAAGCCAAAAGAAATAGCGGCTTCCTTATTGCTTTTATTGAATCAATTTCGCTGTGTTTCGGGATCAGCTCCGGATGTTGGTCACTCACTTATGTAATTCAGGATTTTATCAATGAAATGACAAGTTCCTTTATACGTTCGTTTGTTGAAAACAATTTCGATAGAATCGTTGTATGTGTAATTAACCAATCTGGCTTTAGATGCGTAAAAACTAAATCGGATAGTAACATACAAGTACTGTCCCCATGTATGGATACTTGAGCAATCAAAAGCTTGGTTTGATAGAAAAGATAGAATTTATCTATCTTATATTGTATCAAAATTGTAGTGTGATGAAGTCGTTTACTTAAATCATAACATTTGGCATTCACAAGCTTAGTAAGAAGAATACCTTAATCTTTGATGATTAGGCTTTCGATTATAAGTATCATAATGGGAGTTGCCCACTTGGGGAAACACGTTGTCATCATAAAAACGACGTTTACTAAGTGTTCATCCCTCGAAATACTCGTTAGCCGTTGGATATTGTCCCCAAGCATTATTGAATGATCAGTTCCGAGTGAACATTTGACTCTAAATGAGTGATTCCGAGCAAATATTCGACTCTGAGTGAGTGACTCCGAGTAAGGTTGGTTCTGACCGTGTCACCTGGGACGTTCCATTACCTGTAACCTCCTCGTGTTGTTTGGTAAAAGGGTGTACATCTTATCCGAGTCTTACTTTTATGTCAAAGACGGGTACTTTATTTTGAACAAATTCCGAGTGATACTTCCGAGCAGTAACTCCGTGCGGAAACTCTCTCGTACGATGACTCCGAGTGGAAGCTCAGATTGTTCCTGGGTGGAAAGATCCGAGTGATCATTCCTGGGTGGAAGATTCTGAGTGATCCTTCGACGCTGCTCGGTTTAACTGAACAACCACACTCAAGTTTGGTTTAGTCTTTTAATCCGAATCTTCATTCGGGTTGGGAATTTATGAGTGCAACCTTCCCGAGTGGGTGTGTCTATGAGTATGACACTTCCATGTGGGATTGCACTGAGTGAAACATTTCCGAATAGGATTATACCGAGTGAAACATTTCCGAATAGGATATCACCGAGTGAAATATCTCTGATTCCCGCGTGGCGTGGCACCGAGTGGAGAATTTCTGAATGGGATATCACCGAGTGAAATATCTCTGACTCCCGCATGGCATGGCACCAAGTGGAGAATTTCCGAATGGGATATCACCGAGTGAAGTATCTTCGACTCCTGCACGGCGCGGTATCGAATGGAGAATTTCTGAATGAAAAACTTCGGATGAATACGTCTTAGATAAAGACATACCCGAGTGAATTATTTCTGATTGCAACTTCAAAGTGATAATTTCCAATTAAAGAATTCATGAGTCGGATTTTAGTAAGACATTACCGACTAGATAATTTATGGACATGACTTTGAAGTTAAGGTGTTTCCAGATAAGGAATTTTAAGAAAAAGCATTACCGAGTGAAGAATTCCCAGGGGAAGTACTTCTGGGAGATTTGGAGTTCGGCATAACTTACTTGTCGTATTTTGGAGTTCGGTTCAATCCTACAATCCAAACCTTCGATTGTGGTTCGGTTTGATCCTACAACCCATGTCTTTAACGGTGTTCGGTTTAATCCTACTAGCATGCTTTAATCGGTGTTGGATTTTACCCATTCACCGTACTTGTCAATCAACTCGGGGTTCAGCATGGTCTTGAAGAAGAACCAGCTTACTACGCCCAAACCTTCACTCGGTGTTGGATTTTACCCATTCACCATTTTTCATACCCGGTGTTGGATCTTACCCATTCACCGGCCTTCTCAATCGGTGTTGGATTTTACCCATTCACCGATCTTCATACTCGGTGTTGGAGTTTACCCATTCACCGGCCTTCATCACTCGGTGTTGGATTTTACCCATTCACCGTTCTTCTTCAATAGGTGTTGGATTTTGCAATCTAGGACTTCGAAATATAGTTCACCCAGTTGTACCTTCGAAGAGGTTCATCACTAACGACGGATACGTTGTTAGGATCATCCGTCCTGAAAGTAACTTATCACAACAGTGTTGTGCAACGAAATAAAATCATAAAGACAATGGGTGAATCATAAAGAAACTTTTTCATTTGATTATGAATTACAACATAAAGGAGAGAAAGAGAGCCGAGTCGGGGTACCGACTAACTATAATAAACGCGCAAATTCTGAATATTCCACTTGTTACGGATTTGGGTACCATCGAGGTTCTCCAGGCGATAAGAGCCTTTTCCACAAACATATGATATTCTGTAGGGACCTTCCCATGTCGGAGCGAACTTGCCCTGGTATACAAATTTGTTCCCCACGCTTGCTTTCCTCAAAACCAAATCCCCAACGTTGAAGGTCACCGGGGTCAAGAGATCCGGTGTCTGGCCAGTCACAAATAATGAGAAGATTACGTCTCTGAAGACCGGTTATATGAGTATCCGGTCTATGTATCCGATGTCTCTGTATGAAGAGAGCAGTCTGGGCGTCCTGGAGGTCCTTCACACCGTCCTCACGCGTTGATGTGGGCGAAAGGTGGTGTCAGCTGTGAAGATTCTCCGACGCTCAAGTCAGTAATCGTATTCCAAGTGAGGAATGTTTTTCAGAGAGTAATTGTAAGTTGAAAAGAAGTCGAAGATCCCCCTCTTCATTGATGAAGAGAGTTCATATACCTGATTAGCTCGATAAATGAGGACTTGTTAGTGGGGAACCACTAACCTCCAATAACATTATAAATTATTATTTTATTATGCACTTGCCAGTATGATTGAGTCAATTGGCCATTTTATATTGAGCGTAGGGAGTATGGGCTGGACTTAGGGGACAAGTTGATCATTCCCGTGAGCAGTTTTTGGCTCGTAGTGTGGGGAATAGAATCCGGACTGTAGCAATGCCATTTATCTTCTGTATGATGACGTGTATGTTATCCGGGGTCATGGTGTTATCCGGACTAACCGGTGCTGGGAGAACGCCTGACACGGAATTAGAGTCCGGATGTATACCGATGACACCGGTTGCACGTTGGTAAACTGTCAAAGACGTTGAAATATACCTTGTAGAACGGATACCGGTATCGAGACCGGATCAAAGGTCTAGGGGTGAAATGGTCTTTTCCTATTTCTTTTATATTTTTCCTTTAAAGCTTTAATTAAAACTTTTACTTTTAACCCTATTGGTAACGAAAATTTACCATCATCTAATTAAACCTTATTTAAATCTTTATAATTAATCAATCAAATAAATTTATTTAATTATATAACATTTAGTTATTTATAATTGTATTTATAATAATAATAATTTTCACAAATCTAAAATAAATTTGACGACAATTATTAATAATTTCCCGCCAATCGAAGATTTTAATTTAATTATTCACGATGTTACAATGGTAGCCCCTATAGTATTACTAGAAACAATTTATGGAAGGGCTTGGAAGCTTTAGGGCACAACCTTAGGAGTGATTGGTGCCTCATCGATGATTGGAACATAATTCTTGATAATAATGAGAAAGATGAGGACCCAATTACTATATCCCCCACTATGACCATATTTAATGATATAGTGGACCATTTTGGATTTCTGGATTTGGGGTTCTTAGGACCCATGTTCACTTGGAGAGGAAAAGGTATCAAGGAATGTCCTAATAGATTTTTGTGTAACAATTCATGGAGATTAAGATTTAAGGATTCTAGTGTTCTTCACGCACCTTTCTTCTCTTCAGACCATGCTCTCTTGTTAAATGTGGATGGTGGGAATAGAGCACATAAGTGTTGAAAGGACTTTAAATTCCTGGTAAGGTGGTTGGAGCATGAATCTTTCAAGCAGGTAGTCATTGATTCGTAGGCCTCGAATGAGTAGGTTATTGTATCTAACGAGTTTATGGTTAATGCTAAATAATGGAATTACAACATCTCTAGGAACATCTTTAATGAGAAACGTAAAATCCTTGCTTGCATGGAGGGTATTAACATGCGGTTAGCTTCCAATGCAGATTTTGGTTTGGAGCATCTAATATAAAACTTACGAGTTGAATATGAGAAAATCTTGATACAGGTTGTTATGATACCAAAAGGCCATAATGGATTGGATTAAATTTGGGGATTGCAACTCCAAGTTTTTCCACCTTTCTACAACTATGAGAAGAACACAATCGTATTAAAGCTTTAGTTGATGATGGTGTGGCTCTTCAAATGAACACTAAGGTTATCAAAAATATGTCCATGAATTACTTTCATGACCTTTTCGAGGCAAAGGGGTTCATTTCAAATTTTTCCTTTTCATGTAGTTTTCTATCCACCGTTGATGATATTATTCAAATGAATCAAGGTATGCCTCTAGACTATGAGATTTGCAATATTGTCTTTGACATAAGCCCCCTAAAAGCTCCTGGTCCGAATAGCCTACACCCCATCTTTTTTCAATCCCAATAGGGTGTGGTGGGAGATTTAGTTTGCAATTTGGTGAGATCAATCTTTGAGGACCCATCCAATGTGGCTACTATGAATTCTTTTGGTGCTTATCTCAAAGATTGATAAACTATAGAGAATTAGCCAAATTTGACCTATAAGCCTGTGTAATGTCATCTACAAAATCATTACTAAGATTATTACAAATTTGATGAAAGGTTGTATGAAAACCCTTATTGGACCCCACCAGAGCAGCTTTGTTCTGGGTCATCATGTCATTAACAATATTATGGTAGTGCAAAAGTATTTTTTCACTCTATGCATCATATAAAGGGTATTGGTTAACTATCAAAGTTGATTTGGAAAAGGCTTCTGATCGGGTAAAATGGGAATTCCTTATGATGAGGTTTCTCTAAACCCTATTGGATTTTAAGGACCTATCTAGGAGTAAATTCATAAAACTCTAAATCATAGAGTAAAATTAAATAGAAATTAAACCCTAAATCAAAAATTGGAGAACACAAAACCTACCCTATAAAACGCAAAAAAGAACCAGACAAGGTATAGGTGCCATAAATCTGGGAGTTTGATAAGCCTTGAGATCACCATAAAAATTGAGCAATTCTTGATGAGATCAATTTAGTCCCAACAACAACCCTAGTAGAGAAAATTCTAATTGTTTCTAAATAATATGTATGATATTTATGATTCTAAATCCCGAATGCTTAATACAAACTTAGTTTATGACTTTATGTCATTTAAAAATAAATAAAAGAAAAATAAAATTCTTATACCACAAGCAAGACTTATTTGCCTTGATAGATAAGTGTGGGTATACCAAGCTTGTTGTTTTTGGGTTCAAATCCTACCTCTAGGAAATTTATTAATTTTTTTAACTATAAAAACCAAAACACTTTAAGAACTTAAAAAAATTTTAAAGAACCAAGTCTTCTAATTTGAGCCTCATCTTAGCCCTATAAGCATGTTATGTATGTAATCATCTTAGCCTTCTTTGTATGTTGGGCCTCCAGAAGGTGGGCCATCATGTGTTGCAGTGCTTCTTTGGCCTTTTTAAGTCTTCCTCTAGTCATATGCCCTCTAAATCTTGAATTGGATCCGAGGCTTAGTTCTTTTCATTATGAGCTTTATGGAGTTAAGCTTGGATGTCCACATCACCTTAGCTATACACTTAGTGACATTGATTTTAGTTAAAATTTTTGTGATCTTATTTTCCCATATGTCTGTTCCATCAAGATAAAGGTCATCATTAATGGGATAAACCAGAAACTTTTATGCCTAATCAAGGCCTAAGATAAGGTGACCTTTTGTCACCTTATTTGTTTGTCCTCTGTTTAAAATAACCAAGGCACCTGATCTTGAGTAAGGTTAAGTTGAAGTTATGGATTTCAATCATATAGGAAGAAAAGGGCCTCTTGTATCATACATTTTCTTTACAGATGACTTAGTCTTCTTTGGGGAAGCCTTCTCTATAATTAAGTGCAGGTGATCTTTTATGTGCTTATTTAGAGGCTTAAGTAAGTGCTCAAAAGTCTTGTATTTTAGTTTCTCGAAATATCCACTACTCAAGGGCCAAGGATCTAAGTGATATTGTTGGTTTTACTCTCATAGCAAATATGGGTAAGTATTTAGGGGCCGGTCCTTATTTTACATGGAAGACAAAGGAAAAGTGATTTTTAGTTCTTAATTGATAATATCCAGAAAATACTATGTGTGGCGAGCCAAGAGTTCATCCTTTGCTAGCATAATAACTCTTGTTCAATTTGTCCTAAGTTCTTTTCCAACGTTTATGATGCAAACATGCTTGCTTCCTAAAGCCACTTGTCTGGAGCTTGAGATAATCAAGGGAAGTTTTTTTTTGCCTATGGGCCTTCTGTTTATTGAAAAAATGATTGTTTTAACTGTTAAGAAAAGGTCTAAGGGCTAATGTAATGACCAAATCAATCTTTAGAGAGTTTATTTAGTGATCATCATCTTTGAGGAATCTAGTTAGAGACCATCATATCTTTTGAGCACCAATTTGGTTATTCTATATAAATGTTTCAAAAGAATATGTCATTATAAGATTATTAATAATTATTGATTTGTCTAATATATTTTTATATCATTATCATCTAGTTATCGTAATTTTAAAGTTATCACTAAAAATATAAAAAACATAGTAATAAGGTCATTCAAATTTCTACCTGTCCTTTTTTTCACTAAAAGACAAGGAGTACTATTGACCATCATGCATACTTATTTTTGCATAATTTTATTTTTAATAAAAATATTAACAATTAAATCACTCTTTCAGAAACATAATGGTACTTGACATAGTTTAACACTCCTTTTTATGTCAAGTTGCATGGCCTTGTGTCCAGAAGTGCACTCGTTCATATTGTTGATAAGAACTCTAAAGTGAACTCTATTAGGATTGATAAGTCACTTTGTGGGTGCACGATCAAATACACATACGATATGCCTTGTACTTATGAGTTAGCTAGACATAATATGCATGCTTTCTATGTTCCATTAGAATAAACTCATAAGCATTGGATATGTCTGGCTTTTGTAGAGAAAGGATCCATTTAGTCATCTCAAGGGTGTTATATTAAACTTGAGATTGATGAAATATATAGGCATTTTTCCCTACTTGATATAACTGGGAAGATTACTATAAAAAGCAAATATATAGCCTTCCTAGAAACAACATATATGTGTGCTCCACTTGAAAAAGTAAAGATTAAAAGGTTAGTAAAGTATGCACGAGAAAAAAAAGGAAAGATTTATCAAACACTATGCCTCTTATTTTGAGTATGTTGACTCAGTCCTTGATATTGCATATGGTTGTGCTTCAATTGTTAGAACCAAGATTATTGGTACACCAAATTTTTATGTGATAACAAATAGAAAAGACTTAAGTGAAAAAATATGTTAAAGACTAGTAAATGTATTAAATGTGCAATGGTAACCAAGTCTAGTAAGTTTGATATCAAAGTATGGTTGAATACTTAGAAGAATTCTGAGTTGATCAAGCAAAGTCTATGTATAACTCAAAGTCTAATTATCCCTCTCTAAGATTGCTAAGAAAGTGTGCTTAAGATGAAAGGGACCTTGGATTTTAATTGTTGTAACTATTGCAACAATAGAAGTAGATAAGAAAAGGTCAGAAGGTTTGTTAGAAAAGGTGTACCTACTCTAATGCAAACACTATGAATTCACAAATTTTATGAAAATTTTCACTTTCTTCTCCAATAGTCAAAATATTGAAGAGAATAAATAGTAAATACCATGCAAGGGAGACATGTAAAAGGCTAGAGACTTAAGTGAATCAATCATTAGCATTCAATACAAGATACTCGTGTTCTTTATTGTTCTCATAGACAATCATTGATTGTTCTAAGCAAGGTTGTAAGACTCAAGAGTTTAGGTACACTTGTTTGGGTCCCTAAACTCATTTTGTGAGTTAACTCGTAAACTCGTAAGAGCTTACTTCTTATTAAAACATATTAAAATAATAAAACATGTATGTCTTAAGTTAAATAAACTAACACAAAACACTAAAAAAACAATAGACTTTAGTGACTACTTGTTAACCAAACTATCATAAAACATCAGTATGTCTTTGCATTCAGGTTTTAGTGGTTAATTGCTAAATGATGATGAAAGAAACATTGAAAAATGAATAACATGAAATGAATTTCATATTTTCATTAATGGGTTATTTGACTATGACTCCATGACCACATTTCATTTGACATAAAAGTAAAAAAAACTTTAGTTGAATTACTAATGTTATTTTAGTATATCATAGTTAACTCTTGTCTGCCATACAACAGAATCCACAATCCATGTTTCAACAGACAAAGAGACTAGGGAAAAAAGGCAATTTATGCGTTTTAAAGAGAAAAATATTGTTTAGGCTTTGTAATCTCAAATTTTGATGATACCTTCAAACCGATATCATTTTAGGGTAAAGTGAGAATTTTTTTTCTAAATCAAACTCATGGTTTAACTTGCAAGATCACACGAGTCCACACGAGTTTAAATAGGTCTAAATGAGTCTAATTATGTGTGAATTTGACATGAGTTAACTAGTCTGAGTTAGTAGACTCGTAAACTCGCACGAGTTTGAGTTATTTCATAAGATTGATAACCATGATTCTAACTGTCAAAGTCCATTAAGACTGATCCTCAATTCTACTAAGGTATTCTACTTAGTCTTGTTAGCTTGAATATTTAAGCCTTGATGAGCTAAGTATTTAAAGCTTTCTTTCTTCTCTCAACTATGTGTAAGGCTTGAACAGGATATCCTACAATACTAAGTTTGTTTGGGAAACAATGTTGGTCTGAAAAGGCTTTTGACATAATACTTAGGTTAAGCCATGAAAGCTTTTGTCAAGAATATTTGCATTCGAGTCTTAGAGTATGTAACCTTTGCTGAAAAAGTAAAAATCGTTTTGTTTGGAGGGATTAAAAGTAGCTTTTAAGTTTTTAAGAGGGAACCAATAGAAATATGTTGTGTTATCTTCTTTAATCTCCATCTCTTTATGTTTGTTTATATTGTTATATTCTTGCTATATGATTTTTAAAAAGGTAAAAAGTGTTAGGAAAAGTTGACTGAGGCGTGCGGAATCAAACTGCCCATAAGGGTTTATGCACCTAAGGCGTGACCCCCCAGGATATAGCAACCCTTCTATTAGAATGATAGGAAGCAGAACTCACAAAAGGTGAAGAAAAATCTCGTGTAAACCCCCTCAACATCTTGCAAATCTGTGTAAAATTTCTCTATATAAGGAAAATAATATAGCGGATTTAAATCATACATTAAAATGTTAAGTTGGAAAATAAATCTGTCAATTAAACTCATTAATGAGACGTTACAAAATATTTAAATGGATATTAATTGACATATTAATTGCATCAGGTATTTTTCCTTTTAAAACATAAATCATAACGTTACAAAATTAGATGCCCCAATAAATGGCTTTCATAAATGTGAGATTAAAAACTTTTGAAATATAATCAAAATTTCTAACAATCCCCCTTATATTTCAAAAGTTTTTTAAAAAAAAATAAAAAGTTGGGTTTACATCATAGTGCAAATGCATCAGATCTAGTGTCTTCTGGACTATGAACCAGACCTTAGACAGATAAACTTAACTTACAGTGAATTGGTGAAGCAAAACTTCTATGAACCAAAATCACTTTAATGTAAGATAGCGGTCTACCTATCACATTACACTTCCCGACTCTTTTTGTTGTTTTCACCATTTTACACGAATAGGCCTTGCGCATGTCTGGTGATTCATGAGTGCTCTAGAAATTTCACCATTTAATTTCATAGAAGCGGCCCTACTCCACACTTACATAAGTGTTTTCATCGAGTATATAATGCACTTCTATAACCACCCATAAGAGATATGAAAATCATTAAAAGCTTTTAAGCTTAACCATCATTTAGTGCAGTCTAACACTTTTCACATACACCATAGGAAGAGAAAAAGGAAAAAGTGCTAGCAAGACTAAGTGACTTGTTATTACACATATGAACCTTCTTCATGGGATCTCCAATCACAAAGGTTGTGGTTCCATCACTGTTAGTTACAAATGGCTAAGTCTTATTCCCTTTAGTGTTTGACTCACTAGTTTTTTACTTTGTGAGACTCAATATCAAAATAATTTTGATCCATAATTTGTAGCTACATTACTTAATTATAATATACATGTACATGTCTCAAGATCTCAATATAAATACTATTATTTGTTTTTGCCTATTGGCAATCACAATATATAACTTAAGAAGACACATTTCTTCCATATATATGCTAAGAAAATTTCCTTAGCTTATTAGCCTTAAATTTACCATGTAAAACAATAACTAGACCTCCATTTTTAATTTAGATTACTCACGTCTACTTAAATGAATTCTAAGTGACAACTCCTCTTTTAAGAGTAAAATAAATTCACTTAGGAATTTATTCTTGAAAAAATTAGTCATCAATGTGTCATTAAAACACAATAGAACATATAATATTAATTTATTCATGATAACTCTATCAAGAATAAAATAAATTTATTTATGAATTTATTCTCGTTTAAATTATTTGATTTAATCAACATCATATTTGCATCACCATATCATTAGTATGGTAGAAATCATTGCATAAATATCTCATTAAATCCAATAATTTGGACACTTGTATTAGACAACAAAATCATTTTTTTACAACGCCACCTATCATAAGGGATCTTATATAACCTTAACGAGAATTTTCTCAAAAATAATAATATATTTTTGAGATATATTGTCACACTTCCTTATGATTAAAACTCAAATTCACATAATCTTACTCATGTCTCCTCCATAAAGATAACATGTTAAAACTCAAGTATCACATCATAATAAAATATATACTAAATGTTATTAAACAAATATATATTTTTAAAAACATGTTATCAAACCAACAAATATACTTCTTCTAAAACCAAAAGTTAAATAAATTTCTCTCATGATTGCAACAACATACTCAACATTAATTATCATCGTTGTCCTTTTTTGATCGAAAACATTTAATGTAATGCATATCACAAATTACAAAAACTCTCATAACAGAGTATTTTTTGCTATCAATTTTTAACGGTTAAAATGTAATAATTTCATTACATTTACATTACTAATTAATAGTAGTAAATATGAACAACACCCTTATTATTTTCTTCAATAGAAATTATTAATTTTTTATTTTTATTAACACAAGATTTATAAATAATTATATATAATTAACTTGACATCCACAAATATGTGCACAACTTTATCATATAAAGAATATATGTCAACACACCACCTGAACTGTTTTGGACCGGGGTCTACGATCCGGTGTGGGAACCAACCACAAAAGTATATGTTTTGGGTATCTATACACTGGTACAGTGGGTATCCGGTATTATAATCTGACCTCTCAGTGGGAGAAGTCGGTCTTGTTGTCCTGGAGATCCTTCACACCAGGGCTTCGCGTTGTTAGGGGGCGAAAGGTGGTGTCACCTACGAAGATTCTCTGACGCTCAAGTTAGCAGAGTGTATGAGAACTCAATGAACACTTAAGCAATGTAATAGTAGAGTAAGAGTGAGAACAACGTAACGTTGCATGTGTTGGTGAATATGCTATTTATAGTTGAGCGTGGAAAATGAATCGTTGGGTGTAAGTGGGCCCATGAGCTCTGATGCCGTGTACAAAGTATCAATCAGAGTAGTTCAGTGTTCAGAGTGTGGTAGTGGGTAGGTCAATGATCAATGTATAATTTTGACACAGGGATGGGGATAATCTACCTTTTCCGTATATCATGTATGTAATCGTACTTACTCCTTTCAGTGAATGATATAGACACATTCTGCTATGCAGGGTATCTACTTTAATAAGTAATGACTTTACTTATCTTATCATGACACTGAGGCAAATGGTTATACGTGACGAAAGAATGAGGACGGATCGAATATCCGGTGTCTTAAATGCAACTTCAGATGACCAGTGTAGAAGAGGCTCATACATCAGGTCTTTGCAGTACGGACAATGACTTGTGATTTCGGTTGGTCTTCCAGGTCAATTAAGATAACGTCTCATCATAGGGGCCAGTATCCAAATCGGATTATTTATCCCCTAGCTTGTATGAGGGACTGTTAAGTTGCTCATATAAGCTACACTGTCCTAAAGAAGTCTGGATGCCGGTAGGACACACCAAATATACTCGTTAAAACTCATGTCAGCTTCGTACTAATAATCTTCCCGTGCGGCCGTTCTACAAGTGAAAGAACCACTCTCATGATGCCCTTATAGTAGATTTGGATAAAGATTTGTGACAAGGGAAATCCCAAGAGTTTTTGGAAATCGTAACTCTTGGTATTCGAATAGTTGATGGAATGCATTTAATGCGTTTGAAATGATTAGACAATAAATGTCTTTTAACACGTGAGTCATCATTGCTCCAAAATATAACCGTCGTTAGGGCTGTATTGGGCCTAGACTTTTGATATTGGGGGCCCGTTTCACTCGAAACCCTTTGCGAAGCGTCGCCACTTTGCGCCTTTGACTGTGAAACGACGGGGTCGTTTAAATTCGAAAAGTTGCATTTTGGGTCATACGACGTAATCCTTGGTTGATCGTTGCACTGCTTCGTTACCTATAAAAAGGTAACTTAGTGAGTTTTGAAATTCACTCTTGCCTTCAAGATTAGTGAAACTCTGCAAAAATTCTGGAGACCCTATTGCTGTCGTTCTTGTGAGGTTCTCATTGCCTTTAACTCCCTTCCTAGGTAACCTCTTTCATCCCTAAACTCACTTTTCTTTAAATTTCTTTACACCATTATCATGCGTCCTTGGCGAAATAGCGTTGGTACCTTAAACAGGGGGAAATATAGCTCTCGTGCCCCCTCGGGCCACCGTGGTGGGAGGATTCTGTTGAATCTTCCTGTGGCTAGGTCTCACCGTCCAAAGAGGGTTGGAACTCTTTCTTCGCAATTGCCAGTGGTTCGGTATCGCCCTGAGGATTCCTTCGGCTCGAGGGCTATCAGTCTCTCTGAAAGTGAATCGAGTTCAGAAGGATACCTCTCTAACGATGTTGCCTTTTACCACAACGCTAAAATTTTTCAGCGTGCATCAGATAAAATGGAGGTTCCAGAATCTGGAAAGACGCTGATCCTCCGTACAGCTGAGGGGTGTGTCAACGTGGTTGCACACCGGCTGAACTGGGAGAGGCTAAACAAGGAACACCCATACTGCTGGGTTAAAGAAGAATTTAAAGAAATACCCTCCCGACATGCCAAGAAGGATGGGAACCCAGTGGAGACACGCTTCCGGGTCTATTCCGAGGAAAAATATAAGGGGCGTTTCCTCATTCTTGCACCCCCGGCCAATGGAAAGAGTATGCCACCTGGTCCCAGACGAGAGGTCGGTGTACATGTACGACTTCGTCTTTCAGAATCTGGGAGTGCATTTCTCTTTAACAGAATTCCAAATGGCCATCCTCCTCTTCCTAGATTGTGAACCACGCAACTGTATCCAAATGGTTAGGGTCTGGTGCGCGCCCTAGAAGTTCTTGGGAAACACTTCAACTTCAAAGCCATTGTGGCAAAACTCTTCTATTATTGCTAAGTGGTCCACCGTGCAAACAAGAAGGGCGACCTCGGGTTTATCACGCTCTGGGGTGACTCGAGGGTAATAAACTTTAAATCCTTCATCGAATCTATGAAGATTGACGGTCACTCATTCAAGCAATACTATACGTGAATTTGGGTGAAGAACAATAAGCCGGTCTTCTGGCTTAATAAGGAGGGGATCCCAAAGTTCCCCACCAGCTGGACATACGAGCACTTCCTATTAATAAGCCATGCTTATTATACTGAAGAGGACAAACTCTCTCCTCACTCCATAGAGGTGTTGAGTGCCATGAGGTCCTGCTCCGTGGTCCTGAAGGGATTTTCGTGCAAACTCCTCTTTGGGGGTACCGACGTCAGGGACGAATACCTTAGTAAATATCTGTTCTCTTGTTTTTGTGTCTGTTTTATATTATATTTTTCATTTCGACCACTGTACTAATGTCTATCCTTCTCCTTTTTGTAGCACAAATCGAGAAAGCTTTCGCCGAAATGCTTGTATTTGCATGTGATAACAGGTTTTGATAATGACAATGGAAACAAGCAATGGGAGGTCTTCAAATCAAAAAACAATTAGAGATATCATATAAAAGAAGAAAATGATCTCACAAAGGTTCAAGAGATGAAGAAACCAATGAATCAAACAAAAGGAAAGCAACTATGCATCATTAGATTCAAATGGATGACCAACAGGCATGAGAAAAATGTCAAAATGAAGAGCCTGAATCGATTCAAGCACGAGTGAATCGATTCACAGCCCTGGAAGTCATAAAAATGAGAAACAGAATGGGTTGAATCGATTCACCATGACCCTGAATCGATTCACAGCCCTGGAAGTCACTAAGATTGCAAACAGTATGTCCTGAATCGATTCACAAGGACCCTGAATCGATTCACACAATGCTGACAGACCAGGAACCCAAAACAGAATGCTCTGAATCGATTCAAACAAAGCTCGAATCGATTCATTCGACTCTGGAACTCCAAAATGCATAAAACAGAATACTCTGAATCGATTCAAAGATCTACGAATCGATTCACATAGTGGGAAACACCACTAAATAGACAGACTTAAGTGGAAAACATACACTCAAATCCCACTATACGCAGAGCCATCATCTTGCAACGGCTAGGGGACTCCTCAACAGCTATCTTGGCTCTATAAATGCAAGAAGAACACAAGCACAACAAGCACCTAACAAGAACCAAGAAGCAACAAATCCTTAGCTCTATTTTTGTGCTTTGTAAGCCTATTTCTTGCATCTTATACTTCACTTGTATATCCTCTCATCTTGAGAGTTAGAAATTGTGAGAGCTTTTCATTTGTATATCTGCTCTATTAAGAGAGTATATTGATTGTAAACACAAACACCAAACACAAGCTATTTCACTCTAGGTTGAGTGGTTGTTCACTCTAGGATTGAGTGGTTACAAAGGTTGTGGACTCAACCTTTGGGATATTGTGAGATTGAGAGATTGGGTGGGTTGCCCTTGTACTTGTGAGGATTGGGTTCTTGAGTGTGGGACACTAGGAAGCCGCAATTGCTCAAAGTTGTATCTCTAATCTACAATAGTGGAAAATCCTCTAAGTGGGTTGCTTAGAGGCGAGACGTACACCGGATTGGGTGGAACTCGTTACATCGGTTTGCAAGCTTCTCTTCCTTACTCTTTTACTTCTATACATTTCATATTTGTTGATTGGTATTGTTTGGTTGAGAAGAACATACTTGAACTTGCTTAATTTGCTATACTTTAGATATTGCACACCAAGTGTTTGCTAAATTGCCTCAACAACACTTACCTCTTGTAGTGCATTGCATATCATTGTTACTTGCTTTCACTTGCACAATCTCATAAACTTGGATATAGAAATCAATTTCATAGGCATTCCAAGCAAAAGTTTTATAACTCAATTCACCCCCCCTCTTGAGTATTGAGGCCACTTGAACAACAAGTGGTATCAGAGCTTGACTCTTGGTAGATCAAGCTTAACAGCTTTAAGAGATTAAAATGGCCTCAAGTTCTCAAAATGTTTTTCCCGAGGGTGGTGCGATAAATAGACCTCCCGCTTTCAATGGGGAAGGGTATGCCTTTTGGAAAGAGAGAATGAAAATCTTCATTCAATCAATTGACTTGAGAATATGGAATGCCATTGAAAATGGTCCCTATATACCAATGCATACCATAGATAGCAAGAATGTTGAAAAACCCATAGATGAATGGACTAGCGAAGAAGAAAAGAAAGTCCAATATGGCTACAAGGCCAAAAATCTCATTACCATGGCCTTAGGACAAGACGAATTTTTTAGAATAATGACATGCCAAACCGCTAAAGAAATGTGGGATACTCTTCAAGTAACCCATGAAGGTACTAATGATGTAAAGGACTCAAAGATTAGTACTCTTACTAGTCAATATGAATGCTTTAGGATAAATTCAGGAGAATCTATTGTAGATATGCAGAAAAGGTTTACACTTATTATTAACCATCTTATTACTCTTGGCAAAGTGTACACTAACAAAGAGCTTGTGCACAAAATTTTGAAAAGTCTCAGCAGGGAATGGCAACCTCTTGTCACAGTAATAAAACAATCTCCTAGCATCAATGAAATGTCTCTTGCAACACTCTTTGGAAAATTGCAAGAACAAGAGCAAGAACTTAAAGCATTGAAGCTAGCCGAGGAAGAGGAGAAATCCACCAAGAAGAAAGGGCTAGCCCTCAAAGCCACCTCCATGCATGAGGAAGAATCATGCAGTGACTTAGATGAAGAAGAAGAGTTTGGGCTGTTCGTAAAAAGATTTGGAAGATTCATGAAGAACAAAAAGTTCCAAAAGAACTTTAAGCCCCAAGGTAAGAAATCTACCTCTAATGAAACTTCCTCTTCACCAAGTTGTTTTGAATGTGGCAAGGAAGGGCACTTCAAAGCCGATTGTCCAAACCTCAAAAAGAAAGGCAAGGACAAACAAAGAAGAAGAAGAGCCTATATTGCCTGGGATAAAAACGATGTGAGCAGCTCCGATGACTCGGAAGATGAGCAAGCCAATCTTTGTTTAATGGCAAATCATCAAGAAGAGGAAAATGAGGTAAATCTTCTTGATCTAGATAAAAATGAGCTGTTAGATGCATTTGAGGAATTATATGATAAATTTACAAAAATCTCTAGTAAACTCAAAGCATCTAGGAAAACTAGTGATACTCTTGAACTGCATCTCATGGAAGTATGCAAAGAAAATGAGAGCTTAAAAGAAGAACTAGAGAAAGTTCAAACATGCTCTAGGGATAAACCTTGTGATTTTGCAAAGAAGTGCATTGTGTTAGAAACCAAGGTTGAAGACCTAAATAGGACACTAGAGAAATTCACTAATGGAAGAGATAATTTGAATATCCTACTTGGGCAACAAAAATGCATGTTTAGTAAAACCGGTCTAGGATATGACCAAGAACATAGTAATCATAAAATGGAGAAGCACTACAAAAACTTCTTTGCACCACCAAGCAAATCCTCCTCACCTTTTATGAAGTGCAATCATTGTGGTACCAAAGGACATAGTGCATATAAGTGTAGTATTAGGAAACTAGGACCAAAGGTCTTAAGAAAGGTGTGGGTTCCCAAAGGAACATTCCCACAAACTAACCTTAAAGGACCCAACATAAAATGGGTACCTAGTTCTCTAAAATGATTTTGTTTTGCAGGTATGCTTCAAGGCAAGCAACACCCATTGGTACTTGGATAGCGGGTGTTCGAAGCATATGACGGGAGACATAACTAAATTTACATCATTCACTCCCAAACGAAAAGGAAGCGTCACATATGGAGACAACACTAAGGGAAGAATCCTAGGCATTGGAAATATTGGTAAGAACTCTTCCACATCCATAAGTGATGTATTGTATGTTGAAGGTCTCAAACATAATTTACTAAGCATAAGTCAATTATGTGACAAAGGATATAGAGTTTTATTTGAATCAAATTGTTGTATAATTGAACATAAGACCAATAAGGAAATTAAGTTTGTAGGCCAAAGAATTGATAATATTTACATGATTGATATGGATAGTTTGTCTACAAATGATGAACAATGCTTCATTTCAAAAGAGGATGAAACATGGCTATGGCATAGAAGAATAGCTCATATACATGTAGACCACTTGAACAAACTTGTTTCTAAAGATTTAGTAATTGGTCTACCAAAGCTTAAATTTGAAGATAGATTTTGTGATGCATGTCAAAAGGGAAAACAAGTAAAGGCATCTTTTCAATCCAAAAACATTGTTTCTACTCAAAGGCCTTTACAACTTTTGCACATGGACTTATTTGGACCATCCAAAATCAAAAGCTTTGGAGGGAATTACTATGGTCTAGTAATAGTAGATGACTATTCAAGATATACATGGACACTGTTTCTTGCTCATAAAAATGAAGCTTATCATGCATTCAAGAAACTTGCAAAGATTATCCAAAATGAGCAAAACTCAAAAATTGCATCCATTAGAACCGATCATGGGGGAGAATTTGAAAATCAATCTTTTGAAAAGTTTTGCGAAAAACATGGTATTAATCACAACTTTTCAGCTCCTAGAACTCCACAACAAAATGGAGTAGTTGAAAGAAAGAATAGATCTTTAGTGGAGCTCGCTAGAACCATGCTAAATGAAAACAATATTGCAAAACATTTTTGGGCCGATGCGGTAAACACCGCATGTTATGTTATGAATAGATGTTTGATAAGGCCTATCTTAAAGAAAACCCCCTATGAGCTTTACAAGGGTAGAAAACCCAACATTGCATACTTTCACATCTTTGGATGTAAATGTTTTGTGCTCAACAATGGAAAGGATAATCTAGGAAAGTTTGATGCAAAATCTGATGAGGCAATATTCCTAGGATATTCTCAATCAAGTAAATGTTATAGAATTTTCAACAAACAAACAAATACCATTGAGGAATCTATTCATGTCAAATTTGATGAAAATAGCCATAACCCTCCGAGAAAGGAAGATGTTGATGATCTTGTAGGTACCTTTCAAGAAATGAACTTACAAGACAAAGAAGAAGAAGTCAACAATGATGGAGGTGCAACACAAATTGAGAGACAACAAGATTGGGTAACATTGAAAGATCATCCCTTGGACAAGATCATTGGAGAAATAACCAAAGGGAAAGAATTTGAAATGTCCTTGATGGGAGAACTCACCTTCTTCCTCGGACTACAAATAAAACAAGCCATTGATGGAACGTTCATTAGCCAAACCAAATACTGTAAGGAACTACTTAAAAGGTTTGGAATGGACAAGGCAAATGAGATAGCTACACCAATGAGCACATCCTGCTATCTAGACAAAGACGAAAAGGGTAAGGACATTGAAATCACCAAATATCGAGGTATGATTGGATCCTTACTATATTTAACTGCGAGTAGACCTGATATTATGTTTGCGGTATGTATGTGCGCTAGATATCAAGCATGTCCTAAAGAATCACATTTGACTGCCGTAAAAAGAATTTTGAAATATCTTGTGGGTACTCAAAATGTTGGTTTATGGTATCCCAAAGGCGTTGAATGTAATCTTTTAGGATATTCTGATTCCGACTTTGCGGGGTGTAAGCTTGATAGAAAAAGCACTAGTGGTACATGCCATTTGCTTGGTAGTTCCCTTGTTTCTTGGCATAGCAAGAAACAAGCAAGTGTTGCATTGTCAACAGCTGAGGCAGAATATGTAGCAGCTGGTAGTTGTTGTGCTCAAATTCTTTGGATGAGACAACAACTTCTTGATTTTGGTATTGCCTTGAATAAAGTCCCCATTAAATGTGATAATACAAGTGCCATTAACATCTCCAAAAATCCAGTAATGCACTCTAGGACCAAACACATTGAGATTAGGCATCACTTTATTAGAGATCATGTGTTAAAAGGGGATTGTGTGCTTGAACATGTTGAAACCTCTAGGCAACTAGCAGATATTTTCACAAAACCCCTGGCTAGAGAGCAATTTATTTACATTAGAAGAGAATTGGGCATTCTTGATATGACAAATTGTGTTTGAGTGATCACTTCATCTTGTGTATTGATTGTGTGACACCTTTACTAGTGATTAATGCAAAAGAAACCCATGGAAATGGAGATTTAATGATCCTATATGGAATTCCTCATGCCTTGAATATATTGGAATGGAAAGAAATGAATTTTGGAGTAAAACAGCCCTTCGAATCGATTCAGCACCCCCTCGAATCGATTCAAAGACCTGTTGGTTCAAAAAAATCCTCAAAACAGTATCCTTCGAATCGATTCACACTCCCCTTGAATCGATTCAAACACCTGATGGTCCATATTCCCTCAAACAGAGAGGTTCGAATCGATTCACAACATCCTCGAATCGATTCACGCACCTGACCCTTCCATTTCTCTCAAATCAGTAACGCTCGAATCGATTCACCCATCCTTCGAATCGATTCACGCGTCAGTTATTGCATATTCACGCTGATTCAAGTCTCTAAATCACACTTCCTCATTTCACTCCTCCACTATCTCCCACTCTCTCTTCTCAAACCTCTCAACTTCTAATCTCCTCAACTTCTTCTCCAAACCTTCCATTCAAATCCTTCATCTTCCATGGCTTCTTCCTCTCAACCTCGCAAGAAGCAACGTGCAAACACTGCTGGAGCCTCCATGCCTCAACACTCTGATTTATCTAGATTATTCACTACCCAAAAGGATCTTGAAAGGTACCAATCCTCATTCTCTGAGAAAAATCTCATTTCTCCTCATTGGCTTGATCTCCCATTCTTTGAAGCATCTGGACTTCCTCTACTCACCACTTTACATCAACAAGAGCTAGTTGGTTTCATGGCTCTTGAGGAAGTAGCAATCTACCCCGAACTCATTCGTGTATTCTACTCCACTTTACGCCTTCAAGATGCTCGCTATATTGCCCGAGTGAAAGGTAAGACTATCATTCTTGATAATGAGGTAATGCATCAAGTTGGCTTACTCCCTCTTAGCAACGCTTCATTCCATGGCAAAGAACCTCCTCTTGCATGGAATTATAATCCGTTGGAGGCAAGAGCTTTCTTTAATCTTGCAGGTCCCTCGAGCACGGTTGGCACCTTAAGTCTCCATCACCGCCTCTTGCACTTTGTCCTTGTCAAAATTCTCCTCCCCTCCGGTGGAAATTATGCAAGGCTAAATGAGGCCCAAATCTTGCTGCTCTGGGCAATTGTCAATGAGAAAGACATAAATTGGATTGACTTGGTTAGGCATCACATGGTTGAAGCCCAAAACCTCGCCCATCTTCCATATGCCATACTCATTACCAAATTGCTCCACCATTTTAAAGTGGACTTGAAAAATGAAATCAAGGAAGTGGTCGGTCCCAAGGCACCTATTGGAAAATCTCATCTCACCAAGATGAATATTGTGGAATATCAAGGCATATGGCAGTTTCTTAGGCGTCCCCGACATGAAGTTGAAGATGACGCTCCTCCTCCTCCTCCTCCTCCTCCACACGCTCCTACTGATGACCTTTTCACCAGACTCACTGCCCACCTGGACCAGCGCCTCAACTCCATGGAAGCAAACATCCACGCTCGACTGGACAGAATTGAAGCAAACATGGAAGAGCGATACACGGAGCTTGCCACCCAGATATCCAGCATTCACTTCCCACATCCATGATTGATCTTTACTTTTCTTTCTTTCTATTTCACATTCAGACTTGGCTGTTTACTTTGGTTTATTTTTTGGATAATTACTTTGGTTTGTGATTTGCACAATTATCTCGTTTGGTTAATTATTTTGGTTTATCTCAATTGCATTTGCCTGTGATTACTACTCGATTTACTGCATACTCCCAACTTTTGTTTTTGATAATGACAAAGGGGGAGAGATAGAGAGATAGAGAAATACATGTGCGATATTAAGATAGAGAGATAGAGAGATATATGTGCGATATTATGCGATATACATTCATGTGATACATGTGCGACATTATTTCAACGCTTGAGATCATTTGATGGTTTTATTGAAAAACAAAGGGGGAGACCTATTTTCTTAAAAGAAATAATCACTTAAAACAAGAGACATTAGTTTTCATAACTTGCTATTGGCTAATAAATACCCCAAGAGATGGCCTTTGGTTGTCATCATCAAAAAGGGGGAGAATGTATTTGCATGTGATAACAGGTTTTGATAATGACAATGGAAACAAGCAATGGGAGGTCTTCAAATCAAAAAACAATTAGAGATATCATATAAAAGAAGAAAATGATCTCACAAAGGTTCAAGAGATGAAGAAACCAATGAATCAAACAAAAGGAAAGCAACCATGCATCATTAGATTCAAATGGATGACCAACAGGCATGAGAAAAATGTCAAAATGAAGAGCCTGAATCGATTCAAGCACGAGTGAATCGATTCACAGCCCTGGAAGTCATAAAAATGAGAAACAGAATGGGTTGAATCGATTCACCATGACCCTGAATCGATTCACAGCCCTGGAAGTCACTAAGATTGCAAATAGTATGTCCTGAATCGATTCACAAGGACCCTGAATCGATTCACACAATGCTGACAGACCAGGAACCCAAAACAGAATGCTCTGAATCGATTCAAACAAAGCTCGAATCGATTCATTCGACTCTGGAACTCCAAAATGTATAAAACAGAATACTCTGAATCGATTCAAAGATCTACGAATCGATTCACATAGTGGGAAACACCACTAAATAGACAGACTTAAGTGGAAAACATACACTCAAATCCCACTATACGCAGAGCCATCATCTTGCAACGGCTAGGGGACTCCTCAACAGCTATCTTGGCTCTATAAATGCAAGAAGAACACAAGCACAACAAGCACCTAACAAGAACCAAGAAGCAACAAATCCTTAGCTCTATTTTTGTGCTTTGTAAGCCTATTTCTTGCATCTTATACTTCACTTGTATATCCTCTCATCTTGAGAGTTAGAAATTGTGAGAGCTTTTTATTTGTATATCTGCTCTATTAAGAGAGTATATTGATTGTAAACACAAACACCAAACACAAGCTATTTCACTCTAGGTTGAGTGGTTGTTCACTCTAGGATTGAGTGGTTACAAAGGTTGTGGACTCAACCTTTGGGATATTGTGAGATTGAGAGATTGGGTGGGTTGCCCTTGTACTTGTGAGGATTGGGTTCTTGAGTGTGGGACACTAGGAAGCCGCAATTGCTCAAAGTTGTATCTCTAATCTACAATAGTGGAAAATCCTCTAAGTGGGTTGCTTAGAGGCGAGACGTACACCGGATTGGGTGGAACTCGTTACATCGGTTTGCAAGCTTCTCTTCCTTACTCTTTTACTTCTATACATTGCATATTTGTTGATTGGTATTGTTTGGTTGAGAAGAACATACTTGAACTTGCTTAATTTGCTATACTTTAGATATTGCACACCAAGTGTTTGCTAAATTGCCTCAACAACACTTACCTCTTGTAGTGCATTGCATATCATTGTTACTTGCTTTCACTTGCACAATCTCATAAACTTGGATATAGAAATCAATTTCATAGGCATTCCAAGCAAAAGTTTTATAACTCAATTCACCCCCCCTCTTGAGTATTGAGGCCACTTGAACAACAATGCTCTCTTTGAAGTCTATGCTGGCGGATGATGATTCTTCCTCTGATGAGAACAATGTTCAAGCCAAGAGGAATTCCTTCAAGGTTGATGCTCCACTGATCCTATTAACTTCTGATGTGGGAGATGACGTGCCCCTCCTTGAGGAAAAGAGCGGCGGGGAACAGGCACAAGAGCAAGAGGAGGAGCAGCCTGCCCCCGAGAAGAAGAAAATGAGAAGGGTGCTGGTCAAGGCTACGGAGAAGAAAAAGCCTTCCGCTAAGAGGTCTCCCGTGAAATGCCAGAAGACCCTGGAGGAGACCGGTATGAAGAAAGATAAAGGGAAAAAAGCGGTCGAATCCCCTTCTGCCCCTCCCTCTCACACCGGCTCGGAGGCGGAGTCGAAGAGTGAACTTCTTATGACCAGCTCCCCTTCGAAAGAGTCCTTCCTCTCTTATTTCCTCTGGTTCCAAGGCTTCATGCCTCCTAGACTCCCTAAACCAATATATTGCCTCTGACCTTCTCTTGAGGCCGCTGAAGTAAGGAGTGCTTACAAGGCCGGCCGCTGGCAGCTGGATGAACTTTCTGGTCTGCTGGACTCCTTAAGCGAGAAAGCGGATTACATGGAACAAGTTGAAAAACTTGAGGCCGATATCACTGTAAAGGAGGCCTGGGCGGACAAGCAGGCAGAAACTACGAGGGGAGTTAAGTCAGAACTGAAAAGGGCTAAAGAGCTGCTGGAGAAGAAAATTAAAGAAATAAGTCATCTTCATTTGGCAAACAAATATTTGGAGCGGCAAGTTTCTAAGCTTCAACAGTAAAATAAGTCCATTCCCCCTGGAGGAAGAGCTCCAGCTTGAAAAGAAGAAATCTGCTAAGCTAAACGAAGATCTTGCAGCAGCGAAGGCCGGCCATAGCAAGAGCTTGGGAGAATGGGAGGCCCTCAAGAAGGAGTTGTTGGCCTAGATCAAGGGACTAAAGAAGGGGAGTGCGTCTGCTGGCCCATCGGAAGAAGAAAATGCCAAGCTTTGGAAAAAGCTGGCTGCTTCCAATGCTAAGGCCACCAAGGCTCTGGAAATATATAAAAATGTAGCCTTTGAGTCCTTTGGCCTAGCTCTTCGTCAGGTCTTCTATCGCAACCCTAATGTGAGACTCAATTTGTACGAGCTTCATTCGTTCTACAAGTTTCACGGAGGGAAACTAGTTGTGGTGAAGAGTGATGGCTCGCACAAGGATCCTCCCGATTCCCTTTATGAATTGCCTTCTCTTCCTAAGGGCTGGAGCATGGGGCCACCACCAATCACTCCGGGCCCTAAAAATGCTTCTCAGGAAAATGTTCCAAAAGAAAAGGAGCCCGGAGGTGAAGGAGCTCAAGACTAAAGAAATGAGGAGGGAGAAAAAGAAGTGCCCACAGCGGAAGATCAGATGCTTGCTTCTTAGTTTTTCACTTTTTACTTTATTGCTGTGTACTGGGATCAGATCCAGCTTTTTTATTACTCACGTAATTTTCTTATGAATGAATGAAATTTTCCTCAATCTTCTGACTTTGATATTTACAAGTCATATACCGCTATAATATACTTTGAGTATATACGTTATGCTTTTACCTCCGCCGTATCTGCTTAGACCGTTCTACTCACTTAGCTTGAAGTTTACTTACGATAAATAGATGATAAAACAGAGAACTAAACAGGCAAATACTATCCCCAAGTGTGAGCATGTTGGGAGATGAATATCTGTTATAAGATATTGCCCTTTACTCCTTAGGAATGAGGGATTTAATCCGCCCTGACAATAAGTGATTAATCATTTCCCATAGAAGCATCCTGCTGTAAGCAATTGCCTCAATCACAAAGATGATGATCAGGCCCTCAATCACAAGAGTGGTGATTGGAATTGTCTATGCCAGGAGTTACATCATCAATTCACAGAATAGGTGATTGAGATCATCCGTCCTGAGGAAATTATTTCAATTACAAGGATATCGATTGCAACTTTACCAATGTTCGGCCAAACCTACTAGTTGTACTTGGAGTTTAGTTTATTCCTACAATCCAAGCCTTCGAGTGGGGTTTGGTACAATCTTGCAAAAGGTTTGATCCTACAACCCATTTCTTGAGGTTTGGTTTAATCCTACAACTCAAGCCTTCGACGGTGTTCGGTTTAATCCTACTAACTGTACTCGGAGTTTGGTTTAGTCCTACAATCTGAGTCTTCAGATGGGGTTCGGTATAACCTTGGAAAAGGTTTGATCCTACAACCCATTTCTTGACTCAAGGAGTTACATCGCCAATCACAGAATAGGTGATTGGGATCATCTGTCCTGAGCTTTACCACATAGACCGGTCAATGCTATAAGTTGCAAAACAGTAGAGAAAAAAGTGAAATCAATGTATTCATGAATTAGATCTTTATTGAATTGAATGTGAATTACAAAGAAAGCGTAGTTGGGGTCATGCCTCGTTAAAATCTTCTTGAGAAAACCCAATGGGAAAAAAACTCAAGTGAGGAAAAAGAGTACATGTTGTCTTACCAACTAGCTGTAATAAATGTGTAAATTCTGAGTGTTCCATTTATTACGGATCGGTGTTCCATCGAGCTCTTCTAGACGGTATAATCCTTTTCCAGTGACCTTAGATACTCTGTAAGGGCCTTCCCACATCGACGCCAATTTTCCTTGATGGGCAAACCTATTTCCCACACTTGCCTTCCTCAAAACTAGATCCCCAGTGTTGAAAGCTCTGTATTGCACACGTTTGTTGTACCGAAAGGCGGCCTTCACTTTTGTCGCCTAGTCCTAGACAAAAGCCTCTTCCCTTAACTCATGGAGAACATCAAGCTCTGATGCCAAATTGGCACTATTATCCTCTACGGAAAAGTATTCCACTCTCACCGATTTTGTCTGGAGCTCTACGGGAATCATCGCTTCAACCCCGTAAGTGAGACGATATGGAGACTCATTGGTAGAAGTATGAGGGGTAGTACTATATGCCCACAAAACATAACATAGCTGATCAGTCCATCCCCCTTTTTCTTCACCAAGGCGCTTCTTCAATCCTTTCATCACTTCTCTATTGGCTACCTCAGCTTGGCCATTTGTCTGAGGGTGTTCAACAGATGAAAAGATTTGGACTATCCCTAGTCCTTCAAGCAACTCTGTGAATTTCCTATCTGTGAACTGGGTGCCGTTGTCAGTTACTATCCATCTTGGCACACCGAACCAGGCTATGATATTCTTGTACACAAAGCGTCGTTTTTGTGCTAATGTGATATGCACTACTGGCTCCGCTTCAATCTACTTGGTGAAATAATCAACTCCCACAATGAGATACTTAATACCTCCAGGTGCGGTTGGGAATGGGCCCAAGATATCTAGGCCCCGTTGATAGAAAGGCCATGGTACCGCGGATGAAGAAATTTCTTGGGCCGGTGTGTGATGAAGATTAGAAAATCTCTTGCAAGCATCGTACCTCTTAATGAAATCGATGGAATCCTGTTTCATCGTGGGCCACCAATATCCAGCCCTGAGGATTTTTCTTATTAAGCTTCTACCACCGGCGTGGTGCCCATATTGCCCCTCGTGTACCTCTTCCATTACTCCTTATACCTCGTTCTCTTTTAAACAAATGAGATATGGCACTGAGAATCCTCTTCTATAGAAAACACCGTCAACCATGGTGAAATATGGCAATTCCCTTTTTACTCTTCTTCTCTCCTTCTCATCGGTGGGCAGCTGTCCATTCGCCAGGTAACGGATATACGGAGTAACCCATGAATTTTTGTAGGAAGCATTAACCATTATGGCATTCAGAGAAGGGAACAAAGGAATGCTGGGCAATGTCAATATACTCTATACCACTGTTGTTGTACTATCGGATTGCTTCGTACTTGCGAGCCTCGATAGAATATCTGCTCTAGTATTTTCTTCTCTTGGTACATGCTTAAACTCCAACATATCGAATCTTTCTTTCAACTTATTCACACAATTCAAATATAGCTGAAGTTGAGGCTCATGAACTTGGTATTCACCTTGAATCTGCGATATCACTAGCTATGAATCGCTGTATAATGTCACCTCTGTTGTGCCGATATCAATTACGGCTCAGAGTCCGGCCAAACATGCTTCATATTCAGCTTGGTTATTGGAGGTTTTAAAATTAAATCGAAGAGAGATCTCTAGATGCACACCGTCATCATTCTCCACAACAACACCAGCTCCACAATCCTTACTATTTGATGACCCATCTACATAAACGGTCTAGTGGGCGCGAGGTATTGCTGGACCTGCCCCTGTCATTTCCACAACAAAATCAGCCAGGACTTGAGCTTTGATGGCTCCTCGTGGTTCATAAGAAATTTCAAACTCAGAAAGCTTGATAGACCATTTAATTATCCTCCCAGCGAGGTCCAGCTTGCCAAGCACGGAACAAAGTGGCAGATCCGTTCTTACTAAGATTGGATGTGCATGAAAGTACGACCTCAATCGTCGTGAAGCCCAGATAATTGTGAGAGCAGCCTTCTCTATCTTCTGGTATCTGCTCTCCGCTCCCTGCAACGTCTTGCTGGTGAAATACACTGGCCTCTGCCCCTCTGGGGTTTCCATGACCAATGCTACGCCTAAGGCTTCATCTGAAATCACCAAGTACAAAATAAGGGATTCACCAGGGTCTGGTTTCACCAAGATCGAAGGACTTGATAACACTTCCTTGAGCTCCTGGAACACTTGTTCTTGCTCCTGTCCCTACTCAAACTTCTTAGATTTTTTGAGCACTTTATACAGAGGAAGGGATCTATGCGCCATCTTAGGCATGAATCGACCCAAAGCTACAACTTACCCATTTAAAGATTACACCTCTCTCAAGTTCTTCAGACTCTACATATCCAATATCGCTCGACATTTCCCTGGATTAGCTTCAATGTCATATTGTGTCAACATGAAACCCAAAAACTTCCCAGCAGGGACAACAAAAGTACATTTCAATGGGTTCAGTCTCATGTTATATTGTCGTAAGTGTGCAATTACCTGATGCAGGTCCTCAACATGATCACCTCCATCTGGAGTCTTGGTAATGATATCGTCAATGTACACCTCCACCAGTTTAGTGTGCATGCCTTCAAACACCTTGTTAATCATACGCTGGTAAGTGGCCCCAGCGTTCTTCAAACCGAAGGGCATGACGGTGTAGCAGAAGATACCACGGTCATTGACAAAAGCTATTTTTTCTTGGTCCTCCTCCTACATCAGAATCTGGTTGTACCCCGAATAAGCATCCATGAAACTGAGGTATTGATAACCAGACGAATCGTCTACCATACGATCAATATTTGGGACCGGATATGGGTCCTTTGGGTAATAACGGTTGAGGTCCACATAGTCAGTGCACATTCTCCACTTGCCATTGGCCTTCTGTACCATCACCACATTGGAAAGCCAAGAAGAATATAAGACTTCCCTAATAAATTTGGCCTTCAACAACTCCTCCGTCTGCTCACAAGCTGCCTTCTGCTTTTTTAGTCCCAATCTTCTCTTCTTCTGGGTAACTGGCCTTGTCTCTAGATAGACAGATAATTTATGGTAACAGAAATCAGGGTCCATCCCAGGCATTTCTGCGGCAGTCCATGCAAAAAGGTCTTTGAATTCCTGGAGGAGTACTAGCAGACGCTGCTCCATAACAGATTCCAGCTTATCATTAATGTGTGTGACCTTCTCTGGGGAATCCCCTAAGACGACGTCCCTGGAACCTCCATCCGGCGTGGGTTTTGAGGGATTAAGCGGATCGATCTCAACTCCACTCTAGGATCAAGATAGATCAAACTAACAGACCCAACCGTTGTTCCTCCATCATTTAACTTTCTCTTCTTGTTAAATGCCTCTATCTTTACCATATTCAGGCTCAGGTTGTAACAATACCTGGTCATCTCCTGATCGCTTCAGAGGGATGACACACTATTGTCCTTGTCAATGAATTTGATAAGGAGGTGTGGAGTAGACACTATTACTTCTATTGCGTTTAGGGTAGGGCGGCCTATAATCCCGTTGTAAGGAGATTCCACATTGATCACCAGGATTCTGGACTTCATCGTTCTTGCTCCAGGTTCACCCTCAAAAGAAATAAGGGTATCAAGATACCCCTTAGTGGGTTGCTTCGCTCTATTGAACGCTGTGAGCTCTTGTGTATATGGTTGTAAATCTGCATCATTAAAGCTCATTCTTTTGAAGTAATTATAAAACATAACATCACAAGAACTTCCCTAATCGGTGAGGATCCTTTTGACGTCTTTGTTGGCTATGGCAGCGATGATAACTACTGCATCATCACCTCCTGGAATTGTTGGGCCAAAATCATCGTCTGTGAACAACACCGCCGGTGCTGCCATGCCATCCCTAAAAGGGTGGTTGTCCCTAGGCTTCCCTTGCACTGATAGGATCATTTGGTGGTGGTTCTTACGAGCTGTGATTGACGCTCCCCCTCCAGTAAATCCTCCATGATCATATCAATCACCTCTCACGGGCCTTGCCTTTGCTGCTGAGGCATGCCGTCCTACTGAGCTCCTTCAATGATCATCACTCCCTTCTATTTCTTAGCAGCTGTGAACCTTCTGACCGGATTATGACTATTGTCACCCTCGTCATCACGGTCTCTCCCTCTCTTCTCCATCCTGTCTGGCTCATCTAAGGATTTCTCCTTGAATAAATATTGTTTCAACTTTCCTTCTCTGATGAAAGTTTCTACTGCATTCTTCAACGCCTTACATTCATCGGTGGTATGGCCAACCTGCTTGTGGAAAGCACAATATTTTCAGGAAATACCAGGTCTTTTCATCGGTGGAGGCTTCCTTATCCCATAAACACTGAGTGTGGGCCAACCAACTTCCCTCAAGATTTGAGAATGCCTGGAGTTCAGTGGAGCGTAGTTACTGAAAGAAGCCATGCGTCTATCCCGCTGTTGAGATCGTGTGCTCATGAAATCTTCCCTTTGGGCATGCTTCTCTAGCCTTACCCTTTCCTTGTCTCTCCGCGGTTACTGTGAGGGTGCTGATGGCTTCAATCTAGCTGCAGTAGCTTCCAGGTGCATCTCTATGCCCACATATTTTGAAGCTTTCCTCTAGAACTCCTCAAACATCGTCGGAGGACTCTTTGCCAAAGACAAGGCAAAGGCGGATCCAGGTTGTAAAGCTTCAACAACAATATGAAGTTGAATAGCCTCCGTGAGGTTAGGCACTAAAGCAGCCTCCTTATAAAATCTCCTCAAAAACTCCTTAAGAGTTTCGTTTTCCCCCTGTCTTATCTGGGCCAAAGTATGAGAAGTCTTTGGAACATCTCTAGAAATAACGAAATGGCTCTCAAACGTAACTACCATTTCTTCCCAGGAATCTATCAAACCTGAGGGAACTCTTGAACCAACTAAGAGCTTCCTCCGTTAAGGTTCTTGTGAACATTCTGCACATCACATCCTCATCAGCTCCCAAATAAATAGCCTTATACACATAAGCATCAAGATGCTTAGTGGGATCAGTCTCTCCATTATACTTTCCGATCGGAAGTGGCTGGGTTATTTACAGGTGCTTGGGAATAAGTACACTCATGAGCCTCCTTGAGAAAGGAACGTTGAGTCTGTATGCCCCAGAGGTCACCACCACTTGCTCTTTCCTCCTTGCACTGACTCTGTCTCTGGAATCATGATTTTGTTCCCTCTCCTCATAGGTGGGAATCTTCAAACACTGGAGAGTTGTGGACTTCTCTCTTGCAGATGCATAGTGAGTATCCTCAGCCTGAGACATCACTCTGTCCCCAGTTCCCCTTTTCTCCCTTCTCAACTCCATCAACTCCTCTTTGAGTTGCCTTATAACTTTATCTCGTGGGTCAGGGGTTGCAATAGGTACCATTCTCCTTGTGTGGGTTACAGGAGATTCAAAAATAAGTCTCCTACCAGCTTGTTGATGGGTCACATCCTCTACGTGACCATCCACAAAATCACGTCCATCACCTTCCATGGTGAGTGTGAACACCTCTTTTGGGTCCGGCCCAGATGGAAAGAACACCGGTCCCAGGGTACTAAAAACAAGTTTCGACTGTTGTAAATATGACACCGGTCCAAGTTCCAGGGGTAATAACGGACCAGATATTGGTTCCTGGAGGGCCGATGTCATGCACCTGACAACGGAAGGACTGGTCAGTCCGGCCCAAGTAAAACCTCGATCTAGTGGGGTGACTCAGATCAAAACATGTGCACATCGGCTGAGACGGTAAGTCCGGGCTACGAGGAAGAACACCACCCCCTATGTACCATTGAAAAGGTTCGACCGGTATAAAGGTGATACAGGTCCAAGTTCTAAAGAGGCCACATCGGACCAGTTGGAATTGCATCCAACCGATGTCCTTAATGGCCGATGTCACAAACTTGACAACGGAAGGATAAGCTCGGAGGTTTTATGCGCGCTGACCTGGAATCGTACCCCCTAAAAGTGGCAGACAGGGGGCGAAAGTGGACAATTAAAAATACCCCCACTGAACCACTGTTCCCCACAAACAGATAGTGGCCAGGGTAACACCACTGCACATATGGATTAGTGGGAACTCTTGTTGTCCCAAAAACACTCAGCCCATGTCCTCAAGCCCTATAAATGCCATAACCAGAGAAGCTCAAGGGGTTGGACTTCCCTCTCTCGGCAAGAAAACCCTGCCTAAATTCTCTCCGATTCCTCCTAACCTTCAAAGGATCTTCCAATAATCTGTCTAGATCATCACAAAGGACCTCTAGCCTTAAGAAGCTTGAAGTTCCCCAGTGCTCAAAGTTACTGTCCCTCATACCGAACATACACCGTTCCTACATCGTACCTACACCGTCCCAGTACCAAGTTGCCCTTCACCAAACTTCCATACCGTACCTTACCTAGCCATTGCCTTTATCAATCCTCAACACCGTCCCTGCATAGCATTCAGTCACCTCCTCACTTTGGATCGTTCCCCACCAACATCGGCCACATCCCTCAGTTTCCAGCAGTTGAGTCTAACATCGGCTCAGTACGTCTGCCACAGCGTGCAAATCCAGTACCTGTTCGACACCGTCGCTACATCCGACCCCAACACCGGTTCCTAAGCCTCCACACCGGTTCCTTTCTGTTCCTTATTTCTTTTATTTTCATTATTTATTTTTCTGCCAGATCTCTGTCTATTGGTTATAATTTTCTGTGCAGTATAGCTTGTGCTATTAATATTTACCCTTTACCCCTAAGAAAAATAATAAAAATAATAAGTAATAAATTTTGCATATGTTGTACTTTCTAGCCTAAAAATTCCTGTTTTTTAACTGTGTCGTACGGGAATACTTCCGTCTACACAACCTCTATAGAACCCGTATACGTGCGAAGAACTTTGTCTTGTATGGGTTCCTCCCCAAAGTGATACCCACCAACAGTTTCCTAATCTTTCCTTAAAAGAAAATCATTCAGAACTACGTAACCTTGATTTCTTGATAATTCAAGAATACGTAGGAGCAGGACTTTAACTCCTGTCGGGCCCACCTTTCTTATTTCTTTTTACTGATTTATTTTCTTTGCTTTCGTGTTTCTTTCATGATGTTCCTTTTTGTCGTTTCCGTGAAAAATCAATTTAGATGTGACGTCTTGTTGATTTCCCCCTAGTTTTTTGTTCAAGCCTCGCTACAATTCATAGGGAAGGGATACTTAGGACAAGACGTCCCGCTTATCTCTTTCCTATCCCTATCCTTTCTACCCGAGGATGTTTAATTTAGACGTGACGTCTTATTGGCATTCTCTCACCCTCTCTGTCTCGTATCGAAGTCGAGTTTAATTCGGATGAAACGTCCCATTGACCTCGCTTCAACATTCTATGTCTGTACAGTTCTCTACTCCATTCTATCATTTTCAAAATAAAAATAAAAAAGGAAGAAACCATGTTTTATTTAAGGCTATTTATGTTGTGCTTTCAATCTTGGTACTGTTTTCGATAGGCGACGTAGGGTGCTGATACCTTCCCTACTCGTAACCGACTCCCGAACTCGAATCTCAATTTTAAACCAGTGCTTTACTGAACTTAGTTTTTTCCCAATGTTTCTCCTACAGATAAAAACGTTGGTGGCGACTCCCTGTTTCATACTCAGGTTTCACTCTCTCGCCGCGCCGTCGCGATCCAGGTTGCAACAGATGGCGACTCCGCTGGGGAAGATTTGAGAGTCAGGCCAGTTTGGTGTAAAGCGCATGTTCTTTTATATAGCCTTTGTTATCTCGGATTTCTTCCCCTTGTTTTATTTTCTGTTGATTATGGTGAATGTTTGTTCTTGTTTTAATCGTATCTTGTTATTTGTTTCGTTGTCTATGTTTTGCATGTTTGTTGAACCCTAGGGTAGAAGACCATGTTACTTTTCCGCAATCATTGAACCCTAGGGTAAACGACTTTGTATATTTGTTCTGTGTTTGTTCCTTGTGCAGAATAGGGTAAGGTAAAAGGTATGGACTGCCCTTCCATACACTACACTCACAATTATTTACACACACATATGAGTGGCGCCCTATACCCGGGCCCCAAATGAAGCTTAAGTTAGGAGAGGTTGGTAACGGAATCGTATGGGATGTACTTCCTATCCGGTGTTCGTGAGAACCTCAACCAGAGTTCGACCTCTCATGATATACGTACCTAGTGAATTCTTCACTGTTTGCGTCCCTGTCATGGTTAGGATCTTGGCTCTGGTGACCTTCTAGATGTCTAGCGGAAGCCACCCAATGTGAGAAATCCACTGTTAGATAAGCTATAGGTCCCAGAAAAGATTTTCAGAAAAACCTGACTTAAGGCACAAAGGGGCGGACTTTACTATACCTTATCTCATTCTCATTTTCCCTTTAAATCCAAATTGATAAACCGCTTACATGTTCAAAGGGTTACTTTATTCAAAAAAATGACTCATTTTTTTTTAAAAAAAAACTAGTAATCCTTTAACAAGTAAGCGGCTCTCTCTCTTTTCGTGTACTTATGAGTCCTGGGTTATAAATCTTCCCAATCGTCAAAACAAAAATGAAAACAAAAATTCTCTTCAAGCAGATATTGATGATGTTTGGAAGATCCATGACCCACGCAACTTTAGTTTCACACGAGTTTTGTCGACCGCTACTTCTCAAAGTGAAAATGTTTTCCAATAAAGTAATAAGGAAGTAGTGGTTTACAAAACATGACAGTAGCTGATTTTCTTCCTTTCTCTTTGTCCTTGCAGGAGGCTGTTTGGAACTTAGCAAATACCTTTGAGCAATATGGAAATTGACATGAGATCCGATAGTTGTGACATAAATGTAACCGAATTGAGAAAAGTATTACACGTTAAGGCCAAGAGGATTGACATGGGTAGTCTGCAAACAATGGGGAGAAAATTAAACCTGACACAGAAAATGGCTTTTACAAGAAAGTATGGGAAGATTCTAAAGCTCTTAGAAGTGGAAGTGCAGACTGAGGCGATCACTGCCTTAACACAGTTCTACGACCCACCTCTCAGATGCTTCACATTTAGAGACTTTCAGTTGGCCTCGTCTATTAAGGAATTCGAACAAATCTTGGGGATGCCTTTGGAAGGACAGATACCTTACTGTCACCTTGATCATCATGCAACTGTTACGTTCGTCGCCCGTGTACTGAAGATCCATCCCGAAACTTTAAGGAGTATACAACTGAATAGAAATCAGATCCCCGGATTCACTCGGGAATTTCTTGAGAAACATATGCAGGTCCTGGCGGAAAAGGAAGATTGGGAGGCCTTCATGGATACTCTAGCTATTACCATCTATGGTGTTGTCTTGTTCCCCAACATTGATAACTATGTGGATTATGATGCTATCGCTGTATTCCTAGCTCGCAAGCACAGGCTTGAGAATCCTGTCACGGCTGTATTGGCAAATGTGTACTGCACTATGGATTTATGCCACACACAAGGTGGAAAGAGGGTTATTTGTTGTTTACCTGCTTTGTATGTATGGCTCACATCTTATGTTTTCCACCAAGTCTGTAAGGCGGAATGTCCAGTTTCTGATCTAAAACTATGCCAACTAGCAGTGAAAAGTGGGCGCGAGTGGGCTAATCAGCTTGTAGGGCTCACGACTGAGAAAGTTAGATGGTATCCCCAATGGTTAGAAGTTGAATCCATCGTCCATCACTGTGGAGATTACCCAAATGTTCCCCTTATTGGTACGCAAGGGTGTATCAACTATAATCCCATCATAGCCAAGCGTCAGCTAGCTTATCCTTTGCTTGGACCACCTGATGAAGAGTCTCTCACTCCTTTCGTCTGGTATTACTCGAAGGGAAGCTATGTCTCTGTCATTCGGGATATAGCAAATGCGTGGAAGAAAGTCCACCGAAAAGGAAAGGAATTAGGGGCTCGGAGCCATGCTGTCAGAGAAGAATATCATGAATGGATCCTGAATAGGGTATCTATTATTAAATTACCCTTCAGAAGTCCCTCTTATCTTCAGGAAAACACTCCTGCTCCATCACTTATTGTGGAAGATAAGGCAACCAAGGCGCTAAAGACCAAGATAGAGAAGTTAGCTGCCAAGAACAAGAAGTTAGAGGAAGACTTATTGAGATGTCAGCAAGAATACACCCTTCAGAAAAGGGAGAACTTGGAGAACAAGCAAGCCATTGAAGAGATTAGGAAAAAACAAAAGATCGATGAAGACCACATGATGAAACAAGACCAATGTCTTCAAGCGGCCAATTCTCAGCTAAAAATGAAGAGCAAACAAAGTGATACCGTCTTGGCTGAGAAACAGTTTCTGAAGGATATGTTGACGCAATCAAAAGGAAATGAGTGGAATATCATGGTGCAAAAAGAGCTTCTACAGTCATAAGTCTACAAGTTAGAACAACAGCTCAATGAAGTGGTAAAGGCTTGCGAGCAAGAGATAAATGGGGAGCGGCAACGCGCCATGAACATTGAACAAGACTGTCAAGAGACCATACGCCTCTTGGAAGCTAAGTTAACACAACAGGATGAAACTGTTCACTTGTGGATGGATCATTTCGCTAAACTGGCTTACCTGGTTAACGGGGCTCTAGAAGACCTCCTGTTTTTGCTCAAACAAGCTGAAGGAATTACCAACCCTATCAATACTCCTAGAGAAATTGCAACGTTTTTAGATTACTGCAGAGGAAGAATTTGTAAAATGAGGGAAATGATTGCCCGAGCAAGGAATGACTGATTTATTTTCCTGCTTTGTAACCCAGCACTTCGTGGCAGTAATGTACTTTTTTCGAGATGATGGATTATTTTGTCTTCACAACTATCTCATGTTAATTTCCATTTAATGCTTTACTTAGTACTTTTGAACGTGACGTTCTGAGGAACAGTCGAAGGATTCGTCAAGTTCCGACATCGCTTCCCGCATAATCTCATTTTACCTGATTTTTATTATTTGCTCATTTTTTCTAAATTTTGTATTCCTTTCTAAAGACAGCACGGGGACGCACCCTTACGGAACCCGACTACAGAGGAAGCTCATGGCTGAAACAGAACAAATGAATGAGAACCTCAAGAATGAGAATAATCAGCTAAGGGAACAAATTGCAGAATTGATGAAGCTCTTGGAAAAGGGGATCACTGAAGGGGGCCCTTCTGCGGGAAATAAGGATCCAACGTCGGGCCAGGCTGTAAATCCCACGGCAGTCCCCCTCACTATTAATGTTGGGAGTCCCAACCAACCTGCTGATTCCCACAGCAGGCCTCATGGTTATACGCCACCACATGTTTTCATTAGCTCGGATGGTAACCCTGTACCCTTTCCACCATACGGCTTACCTCCAGGATATTTCCCTCCTCTATTAATCAATTCCCAAGATGGCAATACCTTACAGTGGATAAACCCCCAAGTTCTAAACCCTACCCAAACAACCATTCCGCTAATCAACCAAACCCAAGCTCAGACCACCCAAACTCAAACTAGCCCAGCTCAAACCACCCAAACAGCTCAGCCAATTCCCATCACCCAAGCAACAGCCCAACCACAGGGTCTGGCGCAAAACACTAACCTGATGAACCAAGCTCATTCGACAATGCCTTTCTACCCATATTACGGTTACCCGTATGGATACATGAATTCTTACACTGCCAACCCGTGAGATGCGACTCAAACGATGAATCCAGTTATTGATCATGGCACAGCCACAGATTCCCAGCAAAGAGGGAAGATAGAGATCCTAGAGGCGCGATTACGGATTGTGGAAGGTGTGGAAGGCCTTGGCTTGACAAATGCTTCTGAACTCTATTTAGTCCCAGATGTCATTATTCCACCAAAGTTCAAAATGCTAGACTTTGACAAATACCGAGGGGTGACGTGCCCTCGAAATCATCTTACAATGTATTACCGAGAAATGGCCTCTCATGCCTCTGATGACAAGTTATTGATACATTGCTTTCAAGACAGCCTAGTTGGGGCTGCACTCACTTGGTACACTCATTTGGAGCGAACTCGTATTCGCTGTTGGAAAGACCTGGCGGATGCCTTTTTGAAGCAGTACAAGTATAACTTAGACAAGGCGCCTGATAGAATTCAACTCCAAAACATGACAAAGAAGGATAGTGAGACATTCAAGGAGTATGCACAACGCTGGCGTGAGATAGCCGCGCAAGTAGATCCTCCACTCTCTGAAAGAGAGGTAGTCGCCATGTTTATTGACACACTCCAATCACCTTTCTACGATAAGATGATCGGCAGTGTTTCATCCAATTTCTCTGATATCGTAATTATTGGAGAAAGAATAGAGAGTGGTCTAAGGACGGGGAAGATTTCCAAAGGCCCATTTGGGGTGCCCGCTGCAAAAAGATCAGCACTAAGTGAGGGGAGAAAGAGAGATGGGGAAACTAACTCTGTCTCTTATGACCAAAGGAGAGCTCAACCCAGACCATTCGGCCCTACCACTTTTCAACATACCAATCACTTTCCTAATGCTCCATACCCACATATGGCAGCCGCTACCCATAACCAGATCCCTTATCCCGCGTCACCACAATCCCACATCCGTCCACCCATCATCAGGGCACTGAATCCACAGCTAACCCAGTACAATCCTCTGCAACAATGGCCTCAACCACCTAATCCCAACCAAAACCAAAGAAGACCAAATAATGAACAAACACCGGTCCAATTTGACCCGATTCTTATGACATACACTGAACTTCTACCTCACCTCATCCGATATTCCCTTGCAGTCCCTTGTCCTGAGAAACCCGTGGAACCTCCCTACCCTAGGGGGTATGATCCAAATGCCCGATGTGATTATCATGCCGGGGCACCCGGGCACTCGACAGAAAATTGTATGGCCTTGAAATATAGAGTGCGAGATTTAATCAAAGCCAATTGGTTAAATTTTAAAGAAGGAATGCCAAATGTGACCACAAATCCCTTGCCCAACCATCAGGGTCCTGAGATTAACGCTGTGGAAGGAGATGAGGAGCATGTGACGAATGTCTCTGATGTCAAGACACCGTTGAAGGAGATTCATGCCCAATTATTCAGGAGGGGTTTAATAAGAAAACCTTGGGACTGTGAAAATGATAAGGAGCAGACTATCAGTCACCAAAAGTTTTGTAAAGTACTCCAGGGACTCATGGATAGTCATGTCTTCCAAGTATATAGGCGTCATGACAGTGATGTGAACATGGTTCATGGGGAAACAGGAATGCCAGTTCCTAAACCGCTGGTAATTTACTACACCAAGAACCCCTCAATGAGTATAAGCCCTACGCATCAGCCTCTCACAATCCAGACACCCGCTCCTTTTACGTTCAAGGATTCTCACGCTGTTCCATGGAAATATAATGTGGAGGTAATAGCTGAAAGCTCAAAAATGAATGACCCATTTTTGTCAAACATATCAGGGATAGGAGGGGTGACCCGGAGTGGTCGAGTTTACTATCCACCGGAATTAAGGAAGGAACCAAGTCCAGTGAGTGGAGCTGGTAGTAATGGAAAAGCCAAGATGGTCAAAGGGGACATTGATGGAGAAATCAAAAGAGCTGTGACTGATGAAGAAGCTCAAGAGTTTTTGAAATTTATTCGCCAGAGTGAATACCAGGTGATAGACCAGTTAAACAATACCCCTGCAAAGATTTCCCTTTTATCACTTTTGCTGAATTCTGAGCCCCACCAGAAAATTCTAATTAAAGTGCTTAATGAGGCTCACGTAACTCATGACATCACCGTTGATAAATTTCAAGGAATAGTGGGGCACATCGTTGCTGATAATTACCTATCATTTATAGATGATGAGATACCTACGGAGGGAATGGGGCATAATAAAGCCCTCCACATCTCAGTTAAGTGTCGAGATCACATATTGGCGAAGGTGCTTGTCGACAATGGGTCGTCATTAAATGTCATGCCAAAATCTACATTGGCCAAACTCCCTTTTGATGGAACCTATATGAAACCCAGTTCTATGGTAGTGAGAGCATTCGATGGCACTAGAAGGGAGGTGATAGGTGAAATTGAGCTTCCAATTCAAGTAGGGCCATGTACTTTCCAGGTTCTCTTCCAAGTGATGAATATTATGCCTGCCTATAGCTGCTTGTTGGGTCGGCCCTGGATCCACTCAGCTAGAGTGGTTCCCTCTACTTTGCACTAAAAATTAAAGTTTATCATCGATAATAAACTAATTATCATTTCTAGTGAAGAAGATTTTCTGGTTAGTAAGCCCCTGTCTACCCCCTACATCGAAGCTGCAGAAGAAGCACTTGACACTTCCTTTCAAGCTTTGGAAATTGCAAATACCACGTATGTTGGAGAAGGAAGTGTAGAAATAAAGGCCCATATGCCAAATGCATCCCTGATGATGGCCAAAACGATGTTACAAGGGGGATATCAACCCGGGAAAGGCTTGGGGCGTGGCTTAAAAGGAAGAATAGAACTGGTGCATCTTTCAGACAATAAAGACAGGTATGGTTTGGGATACCAACCTTCAGCAGCTGATAGAAGAAGAGTAGTAGAAGAAAAAAAAGAGAGGAGGATTGCCCGTTTAGAGTGTCGAGAACCCCGCGTTGCTAGAGTCCCCCTATGTGACCTCTACCACAGCTTCCGAAGTGCTGGTTTGGTACCCCCTGATCAAGTAGCTGCTATTGAAGATGATCCCTATGAAGATGGAAGCTTTGTGATCCCTTGCTCATCAGACAGAGATCTTTGTAACTGGGAAGCCATCGAGCTACCCATAACTTTAAATGTTCTACCAAAGTAATTGACAAAACTTTAATGACTTATTGGCCTCATCGTTATGCCTAAGGCTTTGGGGCATTTTTCTGTAATAAGGGCAAATACATGTTTTATCATTTTCAGTTTTCACAAATAAATATGTATTGAATTCCAGTTCTTCTTGCTTTCCCTATCTTTGCATTGATTCCCTTATCCTTTACTTATTCGTTTTTATTATTCACCATAATAACCTGAATAAACGCAGATCTAAAGATGATCTTCTTGAGAATAATGAACTTGCAATCCCATTTCATGACTTTGACCACCCGGTTGACTATGCTGATGAGGAATATGAGGAAGTTTGTAATCCTTCACCTGAGTTAACAAGGTTATTGGAACAAGAGGACAGGGAAATTCAGCCTCATTTGGAGATAGTTGAGATTATTAATTTGGGGAATGAGGAGGATAAGAAGGAAGTCAAGATTGGTACCTTCTTGAGTAAGGAGCGGAGGCAAGAACTAATTAAGCTATTAATAGAGTTCCGTGACATCTTCGCTTGGTCTTACCAAGACATGCCCGGCCTTGATACTAGCATTGTTGAGCATAAATTACCACTAAAGCCGGACTGTCCCCCGATAAAACAAAAATTGCACCGAATGAAGCCCGAAATGCTCTTGAAAATCAAAGAAGAAGTTAAAAAGCAGTTTGATGCCGGATTCTTAGCAGTGGCAAAGTATCCTCAATGGGTAGTAAATATCGTCCCTGTCCCGAAGAAAGATGGAAAGGTACGAATGTGCGTAGACTATCGGGACTTAAATAGGGCTAGTCCCAAAGACGATTTTCCTCTGCCACAGATTGATGTCTTGGTTGATAACACAGCCCAACATATAATCTTCTCGTTCATGGATGGTTTCTCCGGGTATAACCAGATTAAGATGGCACCCGAAGACATGGAAAAGACCACATTTATCACCTTGTGGGGCACCTTCTGTTACAAAGTGATGTCCTTCGGTTTGAAAAACGCTGGGGCAACCTACCAAAGGGCAATGGTGACCCTTTTCCATGACATGATGCATAAGGAGATAGAGGTTTATGTGGATGATATCATTGCTAAATCTAAAACTGATGAAGAACATATTGTTGATCTGAGAAAGCTTTTTGAAAGGTTAAGGAAGTATAAGCTCAGGTTGAATCCGGCCAAGTGTACTTTTGGCGCAAGATCAGGCAAACTGTTAGGGTTCATTGTAAGCAAGAGAGGAATAGAAGTAGATCCTGACAAGGTCAAAGCAATTCTTGAAATGCCTCCTCCCTGTACAGAAAAAGAAGTCAGAGGATTCTTAGGAAGGTTGAACTATATTGCTCGGTTTATCTCACAACTGACAGCAACTTGTGAGCCGATCTTTAAGTTACTTCGTAAGAATCAACTGACGCAATGGAATGAAGATTGTCAAATGGCTTTTGAGAAGATAAAACAGTATTTACGGGAGCCACCGATCTTGGTACCGCCGACTCCTGGGAGGCCACTGATCTTGTATCTGACAGTGTTAGATGAATCTATGGGTTGTGTACTGGGGCAACATGATGAGACCGGAAAGAAAGAATATGCCATTTACTACTTGAGCAAAAAGTTCACTGACTGTGAAATGAGGTATTCGGCTTTAGAAAGAACTTGTTGTGCATTAGCATGGGCAGCCCGACGTTTAAGGCAATATATGTTAAGTCACACTACTTGGCTTGTTTCCAAAATGGATCCTGTCAAGTATATCTTTGAAAAACTCACCTTAACAGGAAGAATCGCTCGATGGCAGGTCCTATTAACCGAATACGACATAATCTATGTCACTCAGAAAGCCATAAAAGGGAGCGCTTTGGCAGACTACTTAGCCCATCAACCTATAAGTGACTACCAATCCATGCACTTTGAGTTCCCGGACGAGGATATCTTGGCATTGTTTAATGAAGAAGATACTCAGAAAGACAAATGGATTTTGAGATTTGATGGAGCTTCTAATGCACTAGGGCATGGAATTGGTGCTGTCCTAATTTCACCAGATCAAGAATTCATCCCTGTATGTGCTAGACTATGTTTTGACTATACTAATAACATCGCCGAATATGAGGCATGCTCTCTGGGGATCCAAGCAGCATTAGATGCAAAAGTGAAGAAGTTAGAAGTCTATGGGGATTCCGCCTTGGTCATTCACCAACTAAAAGGTGAATGGGAGACTAGGGACAGCAAGTTAGTCCTTTATCAAGCTCATATCAAGGAGCTAATCAAGGAATTTGATGATATCTCTTTTCACCATGTCTCCCGAGATGACAATCAAATGGCCGACGCTTTGGCCACCCTTGCATCAATGTTTAAATTAAGCAATGACTGTGATATGCCCCTTATTGAGGTAGAAAGACACAACAAGCCCGCGTACTGCTAAGTAATAGAAGAAGAGTCAGATGGGAAACCATGGTACTATGATATCAAGAGATATATCCAGAGTCAAGAATACCCTGAGGGTGCCACAGAGAATGACAAAAGGACCCTGAGACGACTTGCAATGGGTTTCTTCTTGAATGGTGATGTGCTTTACAAGAGAAATCATGACTTTATCCTCCTCCGTTGTGTCGATACTGTTGAAGCAAGCAAAATCATGGCAGATATTCATGAAGGATCCTTTGGAACTCATACCAATGGACATGCCATGGCAAGAAAGATCTTGAGGGCCGGATATTATTGGATAACCATGGAAGTTGACTGTTTCACTTATGTTCGAAAGTATCACAAGTGTCAGGTATACGCTGACCATCTTCATGCACCCCCATCATCCCTGAATGCCTTATCGGCGTCGTGGCCCTTCTCAATATGGAGAATGGATGTTATTGGACCCATTGAACCAAAAGCCTCAAACGGTCATCGTTTCATCTTAGTTGCCATTGATTATTTCACCAAGTGGGTGGAGGCAGCTTCATACGCCAATGTAACAAGGAAAGTTATGGTCAAATTTGTCAAGCGAGAATTGATATGTCGATACGGCTTGCCAAATCAGATCATTACTGACAATGGCATGAATTTAAACAACAAGATGATGAAAGAATTGTGTGAAAGCTTTAAGATTCGATATCACAATTCCTCTCCTTATCGACCGAAAATGAATGGGGCAGTCGAGGCGGCCAACAAGAACATTAAGAAGATCGTACAGAAAATGGTCGTAACTTACAAAGATTGGAGCGACATGCTCCCTTTTGCTCTACATGGATATCGTACCTCGGTTCGAACTTCAACAGGGGCAACCCCTTTTTCACTGGTATACGGTATGGAAGCGGTTATACCTTTTGAGATAGAGATTCCATCCCTTAGGGTGATAATGGAGGCAAAACTAAAAGAGGCTGAATGGGTCCAAGCTCGATATGACTAATTGAACCTGATAGATGGGAAGAGACTGAATGCCCTCTGCCATGGTCAGTTGTATCAGAAGCGTATAAAACGAGCGTTTGAAAAAAAGGTACGACCTCGATAATTTCAGGAAGGAGACTTAGTCCTCAAGAAAATTTTGCCAATCCGAAAAGACAACCGGGGGAAATGGACACCTAACTATGAAGGTCCGTATGTTGTGAAGAAAGCCTTTTCTGGGGGAGCCTTGATACTCGCGACCATGGACGGTAAGGACTTACCAATGCCCATAAATGCGGATGCAGTCAAGAAATATTTTTCCTAGAAGAAAAATATCAAAACAAAAAGAAAAGAAAAAAGAATGTAAAAAAAAAGGGCTCGCTAGGCTGAAAACCTGGAAAGGGCGGCCTAGGCAAAAATTAGAGCGACCCGGTGAGTCGAAAACCTAAAAGGCGGCTCAGGCAAAAATTAGGGTCAAAATCCTGATGGTATGACTGAGACTTCCCATGCAAAAAGTGCGAGTCCAAACTGGGGCACATAGATCGTGACTGAATCGCTTTCTTAGAAGCAGAGTCGAAGGGTGAGCTTGAAGTTATGATATGGGGTTTAAGATGCGCGTTATCCTCAGGGGTTCACCAAAAGATCAACAAGCTTTCCCTGTTTCATCTATTATCAACCTGTGTATTAGACTTCTTTTGTTTTCCTTACTTCCCTCCCATGTACTTACTCAACTCGTAAATAAATTTCACCCTTTTTTTCGATGCGTGTTTATATTGTGGAATTCACGAATATGATAAGACATGTGTTTTCCTTTATCAAATAAAATAAAAAATATAATTATTTAAAGTTGTGGGGGCAAGATGATCTTATTGCTCAATCTCACCTCAGGTGACCGTTATGAAGACTTGAGCCCAGACACACTCTTTGAAGTTAGAGTTACTTCATTTGTTCTGTTCGGTCATGAGTCACCTCAAGAGATCATGGCTCCATGGGGAGTCTCCTCAAATTTCTATTTACTTTGCCATTGCTATACTTATCCTTTTTCTGCAGGTTGTTATAACAAGCAGTCATTTAGAGTCTCGTTATCTCTTCCCCAGTGGAGCCACAATCGCTAAAGCTGGCACTTCCCAAGTTCTCTTTTCAATGGAACCTCACTCGCCAAAGTTGGCACTTCTCAGAATTCCTTCCTTAGATTGTCAAAGTTGGCATTTCTCAAAGTCTCCTCTTCAATCTCCAAAGCTGGCACCGTTTTAAGCCTTTTTCTCCTTAATCGCCAAAGTTGGCAATCTTCAAAGTCTCCCGCTCAGCTCCAAAATCAGCATCTCTCAAATTCTCATCCCCAGTAGATTCAATCGCCAAAGTTGGCGCTTCTCGGGATCTCTTCCCCAATAAATCCCAAACTTTACATTCTCAGTCAAGGAGCAGTACCCCGAATCACCAAATTCCTCCCCAATGGAACTACATTTTCTTCAAACCATCTCAAACTGGGGCGTCTCCCCAGATTTCTTCTATTCCAGTCAAGAAGTAGTTCCCCAAGGTTCCCTCAAATTATGTCAAACTGGGGCATCACCCCAGGATCTCTCTCTTTCAGCCAAAGAGCAATTCTTTCAATCATGTCAAATTGGGGCATCACCCCATGTTTCTCCTTTCAATCAAGGGGACGATTCCCCGTGTTTCTCCTCTTACAATCACAGGGGACGACTCTCCAAGCCTCCTTCTGATCATGTCAAATTGAGGCATCACCCCAAGCCTTTTGGTCCAGTGAGTTAATTTGGACGAGACGTCCTGTTAGCTCCTCCCCAACCTTTACATTTCCTGCCAACAGTGAGTTAATTTGGGCGAGACGTCCTGCTAGCTCCCCCAATCTCAGCATTTCCTGTCAAACTAAGGGTTAACCCCACACTTTACTTTCCGTTCGCCTATTCAGGCATCCTTTACTTTCCGTTCACCCATTCAGGCATCCTTTACTCTCCAGTTCGCCTATTCAGGCATCCCTTTACTTTTCATTTACCTATTCAGGCATTCCTTTCCTTTCCAGTCAGGCATCCCTTTACTTTTCATTCGCCTATTCAGGCATCCTTTAATTTCCGTCTGCCTATTCAGGCATCCTTTAATTCCCGTCCGCCTATTCAGGCACCATTTATTTCCGTCCGCCTATTCAGGCATTCTTTATTTCCCATTCGCCTATTCAGGCATTCCTTTCCTTTCTAGTCGCCTATTCAGGCATCCTTTACTTTCTGTCCTCCTATTCAGGCATCCTTTAATTTACGTCTGCCTATTCAGGCATCCTTTAATTCCCGTCCGCCTATTCAGGCACCATTTATTTCCGTCCGCCTATTCAGGCATTCTTTATTTCCCATTCGCCTATTCAGGCATTCCTTTCCTTTCCAGTCACCTATTCAGGCATCCTTTACTTTCTGTCCGCCTATTCAGGCATCCTTTAATTTCCGTCCGCCTATTCAGGCGTCCTTTAATTCCCGTCCGCCTATTCAGGCACTATTTATTTTCGTCCGCCTATTCAGGCATTCTTTATTTCCCATTCGCCTATTCAGGCATTCCTTTCCTTTCCAGTCGCCTATTCAGGCATCCTTTACTTTATGTCCGCCTATTCAGGCACCATTTATTTCCGTCCACCTATTCAGGAATTCTTTATTTCCCAGTCGCCTATTCAGGCACCCTTTACTTCCCATTCGCCCATTCGGGCACCCTTTACTTTCTGTCCGCCTATTCAGGCACCATTTATTTCCTGTCCACTTATTCAGGCGTCCTTTACTTTCCATTCGCCTATTCAAGCACCCTTTACTTTCTGTCCGCCTATTCAGGCATCCTTTAGTTCCTGTCCGCCTATTCAGGCATCCTTTACTTTCTAGTCGCCTATTCAGACACCCTTTACTTTCCATTCGCCTATTCAGGCACCCTTTACTTTCCACTCGCCTATTCAGGCACCCCTTTTACTTTCCATACGCCTATTCAGGCACCTTTTACTCTCCGGTCGCTTATGAAGGCACCCTTTTACTTTCCCATCCGCCTAACAAGGCAACCTCTACCTTCCGGTCTACCGGGGGTCAAACCCAATTTTTCCTCACCTCCTGTTAATTGAAAGACATTTTTTTCCTATAAAAAAAACGATGTGGACACTGGGTGGATGAGGTTTTCCCTACTCCAAGACAAGGGTCGTGCTAAAAAAAAAAGTGTCATGTCCCTCAAATCGAATAAAGTCGGCCCCCATGCGAATTAGGTCACAAGAGACGGTGTCCCAGTGGTTACACCGGTTACTATTTTGAGCCATAACGAACGGTGTCATGAAACCCACCTCGGATAGAATTGAGTTGGATCGATTCGAGCGTTGCTAAGGCCGATGTCATGCATATTACACCGGTCATTTAAAGGCAATAAAGTTGAGGACGGGGTGATCATGGTGCACTAATCCGAGGTTCTGTGCTTTGTAGGGACGATGTTCGGATTAAACTGGCAAATAGGCAAAATGAGGTCTCAATTCCAAGTACAAATTAATGATTAGACGGTGTTACTTCAAGTTGTTATCTTACATCGGTCACAGGTGGGATAAACTTGGTATTATTTGGAAAAGAACTAAAAGACAAGGGGATGTAGAAAAATTGCATTATATTAATAAAGGGCACTAAGGCCATTACAAAAAGTTAGACTCCGGAGCCCATCCCGGAACAAGGCTAAGAAAAAAGATCCTAAGAATTAGATGCTGGAGAGTCCGGTCTAACAGAGGCTGTCCTCTCGGATTCCTCCGACACTGTCCTCAGCTCCATACTCTGGCCCTCGGGGAGAGGCATTGGCTCATAAGGAACATCCTCAGGTTCTGAAGCCTGACCCCGGTCCATAGCATATAAGTGACCACCATGAAATTCATAGTAGACACCTATACCGTTCAGGTTAAGTTGTACAGCGGAATTCCGATGTGCAACCTGACGAACGGCGGAGCTGAAAGCGACATCGGCCAAATCCGAAAATTCAGCCAACTGCTCCTCAGTTTCCTTCCGCTCCCTCACCCGCTCTTCCTGCACATCGACAAGCTTCTCGACCAGCTCCTTGTTCTTTTTATCAACCTCGGCCTTTGCAGCCTTGGCCTGTTCTAGTTCGGTTCGAAGAGCTTGGAGAGCGTCCTCTGAAGCTTTGCCCTTAGCCTCAGCATCATTTGCCCTCCTGGCAGCCGATGTGAGTTCGGACAGGTCTTGTTGGCTCTTGACCAGCTCCTCCTCCTTCTGGGTCAAGGCGGTCTGGGCCTCAACTCTCAAGGCTTCAGCTTTCTTCATCCGGTCTAGGCATTCCTTAGCCTCGATACCAGAGTAATAAGAGTGGCCCAAAGAGCTAAGCACCCCGGCTGCCTCGACCAGGTTAAAGATAGCCGCTTTGGTAGCGGATTGAGCCTCAGAAGCAGGAAGATCGGTTTTGAGCTTGAAAGGGATGTCAAACCGAGCCGGTGTCCCTCCAACGTATTCCAGAAAGTCCGAGAGACGGGAGTTGACGACGATGTCGTCTGGTTGAGATCGGTCCAAAGAAGTATTTACAGGACCGGCCTGCTCCTCCCGAGGCGCCTCAACTTCGTCCACAACCCTTGAAGCCTTGTGTTTTTTCTGCTTGGAGGTTGCGCCGGGGTGGACTTTCCTTTTGACTGGGGGCCTTTCCACTGGCCCCAGAGCCATGCCCCCAACATTCTCAGCCGGGATGCTCACAACCTTGGCTGGGGTGCGACGAGGAGTCACCCTGTTCTCCTGTTCGGCAGCAGCAGCGTTCCGGGCTTCGGCAGCCTCCCTCAGTTTCCTGAGAATGTCTATCCGAGCCATCTCACCTGAAAAAAGGGACGATGTTGGTACCGGTGTGAATATATCAAAAAAAAAGAGGGAAAGGCTTAATAGTATCTACCTAGGTAAGCATCCCGGCCCGACTCCGTCCCCAAAAGTTTCTTGCAGGAGATCTTGGCAAGGACGGAGTAACCCTTCAGAGCGTCCAGGACTTTCTTAGACTCGGTTGACAGAACACTCTCGCTGATGATGTAGGTGTTGCTTGTCAGGAGAAAATGCTCATGAGTCCAACCGGTGTAAAACCTTCTGGAAAAATCAGAATTCTCCCAGAACACCGGCCTCCCTGCATTGACCTCGACTTTGACGTAGGAGTGTTTGAAGCTGACCCCATCCGTCTTGGCCGATTCGGTGTAACTTTCGAAGTTAACCACCTTGGAGTCGCAGCGAAGGTTGATGAAGCCCAAACCCCCTCCAGCATTACCCCGGCGCATCACCCTGCAGTAGGTAAAAAAGAGGGCCACTGTGGGGACGAAGTGAAAGTATTCCCCAAGTACTTCCAAAGCCCTTACCAAGCCCCAGCCATTGGGATGAAGCTGGCTGGGAGAGCAGTCTAAAAAATAGAGTACCCCCATCTCGAACTCCATCAGAGAAAAGCGAACGCCTATCTTGGAGAAGACCATCTCGTACATAAAGAGATTTCTCGACCCCGGTTGATGGCAGATCCTATCCGAGGTTAAAGGGCAGAATACGGTAAAGTCATTTTCATACTCCACATCGGTGTGAACAACGACATCTTCAATAGTGACATCGGCAGCATCTTCAGCATACCAGGAGATAATAGTCTTTGGGTCTTTGTGGACCCAGAAGTAGGGATCCCTGGCCTTCTCAGCTAGCCAGTTAATCCGGTGTGCCAGGACATTCGTCTCAATGGGATCAGTGACCACAGCGGCGCCGGTAGAAGAGTTTTCAGAAGCCATTCGGACGGTGTGGCGAAGGAAGGGGATACAACTGTAAAAAGCCACATCGTCAGTAAGATAGAGGTCAGCACTGCTGCCCCTCTCACTAGCAGTGCCAAAGTTAAAAGATGATGAGTCTGACGATGTGTCAAACCCTTCTGTTTCCCACAAAGGCAATGTGGAGAAACGGTGTCCTGATGAGACGAGCCGATGTGAGGCCCCTGAGGTTGCCTCACTATGGTGACTCAGACCTCGGCTCGAGACTCCACCCGGATGACGCCGGGATGTAATCGAAGGAGGACCTGATAGGACCTCAATGGAGTCACTGCTCGAACCGGTGTCCCCCATGACCTATCTATGAATTAAAATGAAGGAGATGATGGCTACCTGCTGAAGCGATGCGTGCAGTTCTCTTAGTACGGGCCAGGTTTGTAACACTGGAGCAGAAATTTAACACCGGAGGATTTGAACGTCGGAGAGGCAGCACTTTGGTATCAAGAAAGGAGTGAAAATGAGAGATCCCCGAAGTTGCTTTTATAGAGTGAAGAAGCGAGGATCCAGAACTTTCCACATTCCGGCCCAAGGCCCATTAAAAAAAGGGGCCGTTCGCCCTGACTTTTGGCATTCCGGTCCAAAGGCGCGAAATTTGAATTTTGAAAAGACTAATTAGATGTCGACACGTGGGATATTCCAGTTATCTCCTGACGTGGACCACGTGGAAGACACGTCGATTGGTTAACTAGCCACATCATCAAGTCCCATACCGGTATGAGGGTCCCGCTTAGCCCCTACATCGGTGTTTATGTCTTTACTCCCTTTTCACCTCAGAAATACGAAGATTCCGTATTTCTCATGAAAAAGGAGTAAAGAGGGGCATCTGTGAACACCTCTTTTGGGTCCGGCCCAGATGGAAAGAACACCGGTCCCAGGGTACTAAAAACAAGTTTCGACTGTTGTAAATATGACACCGGTCCAAGTTCCAGGGGTAATAACGGACCAGATATTGGTTCCTGGAGGGCCGATGTCATGCACCTGACAACGGAAGGACTGGTCAGTCCAGCCCAAGTAAAACCTCGACCTAGTGGGGTGACTCAGATCGAAACATGTGCACATCGGCTGAGACGGTAAGTCCGGGCTACGAGGAAGAACACCACCCCCTATGTACCATTGAAAAGGTTCGACCGGTATGAAGGTGATACAGGTCCAGGTTCTAAAGAGGCCACATCGGACCAGTTGGAATTGCATCCAACCGATGTCCTTAATGGCCGATGTCACAAACTTGACAACGGAAGGATGAGCTTAGAGGTTTTATGAGCGCTGACCTGGAATCGCACCCCCTAAAAGTGGCAGACAGGGGGCGGAAGTGGACAATTAAAAATACCCCCACTGAACCACTGTTCCCCACAAACAGATAGTGGCCAGGGTAGCACCACTGCGCATATGGGTTAGTGGGAACTCTTGTTTTCCCAAAAACACTCAGCCCATGTCCTCAAGCCCTATAAATACCACAACCAGAGAAGCTCAAGGGGTTGGACTTCCCTCTCTCGGCAAGAAAACCCTGCCTAAATTCTCTCCGATTCCTCCTAACCTTCAAAGGATCTTCCAATAATCTGTCTAGATCATCACAAAGGACCTCTAGCCTTAAGAAGCTTGAAGTTCCCCAGTGCTCAAAGTTACTGTCCCACACACCGAACATACACCGTTCCTACATCGTACCTACACCGTCCCAGTACCAAGTTGCCCTTCACCAAACTTCCATACTGTACCTTACCTAGCCACTGCCTTTATCAATCCTCAACACCGTCCCTACATAGCATTCAGTCACCTCCTCACTTTGGATCGTTCCCCACCAACATCGGCCACATCCCTCAGTTTCCAGCAGTTGAGTCTAATATCAGCTCAGTACATCTGCCACAGCGTGCAAATCCAGTACCTGTTCGACACCGTCGCTACATCCGACCCCAACACCGGTTCCTTTCCCTCACACCGGTTCCTTTCTGTTCCTTATTTCTTTTGTTTTCATTATTTATTTTTCTGCCAGATCTCTGTCTATTGGTTATAATTTTCTGTGTAGTATAGCTTGTGCTGTTAATATTTACCCTTTACCCCTAAGAAAAATAATAAAAATAATAAGTAATAAATTTTGCATATGTTGTACTTTCTAGCCTAAAAATTCCTGTTTTTTAACTGTGTCGTACGGGAATTCTTCCGTCTACACAACCTCTATAGAACCCGTATACGTGCGAAGAACTTTGTCTTGTATGGGTTCCTCCCCAAAGTGATACCCACCAACAGTTTCCTAATCTTTCCTTAAAAGAAAATCATTCAGAACTACGTAACCCTGATTTCTTGATAATTCAAGAATACGTAGGAGCAGAACTTTAACTCCTGTCGGGCCCACCTTTCTTATTTCTTTTTACTGATTTATTTTCTTTGCTTTCGTGTTTCTTTCATGATGTTCCTTTTTGTCGTTTCCGTGAAAAATCAATTTAGACGTGACGTCTTGTTGATTTCCCCCTAGTTTTTTGTTCAAGCCTCGCTACAATTCATAGGGAAGGGATACTTAGGACAAGACGTCCCGCTTATCTCTTTCCTATCCCTATCCTTTCTACCCGAGGATGTTTAATTTAGACGTGACGTCTTATTGGCATTCTCTCACCCTCTCTGTCTCGTATCGAAGTCGAGTTTAATTCGGATGAAACGTCCCATTGACCTCGCTTCAACATTCTATATCTGTACAGTTCTCTACTCCATTCTATCATTTTCAAAATAAAAATAAAAAAGGAAGAAACCATGTTTTATTTAAGGCTATTTATGTTGTGCTTTCAATCTTGGTACTGTTTTCGACAGGCGACGTAGAGTGCTGATACCTTCCCTACTCGTAACCGACTCCCGAACTCGAATCTCAATTTTAAACCAGTGCTTTACTGAACTTAGTTTTTTCCCAATGTTTTTCCTACGGATAAAAACGTTGGTGGCGACTCCCTGTTTCATACTCAGGTTTCACTCTCTCGCCGCGTCGTCGCGATCCAGGTTGCGACAGTAAGCTACTGAACTTCTGCGAAAAGTGGGAATAACTCTATCGAGTCCCACTGGGCGTGCCAATGAACTAGTTTGGACCAGGGTCTACGATTCGGTGTGGGGACCAGCCACAAAAGTATATGTTTTGAGTATCTATACACCGGTACAATGGGTATCCGGTATTATAATCCGACCTCTCAGTGGGAGAAGCCAGTCTTGTTGTCCTGGAGATCCTTCACACCAAGGTTTCACGTTGTTAGGGGGCGAAAGGTGGTGTCACCTGTGAAGATTCTCCGACGCTCAAGTTAGCAGAGTGTATGAGAACTCAATGAACACTTAAGCAATGTAATAGTAGAGTAAGAGTGAGAACAATATAACCTTGCATGTGTTGGTGAATATGCTATTTATAGTTGAGCGTGAAAAATGAATCGTTGGGCGTAAGTGGGCCCATGAGCTCTGATGTCGTGTACAAAGTATCAATCAGAGTAGCTCAATGTTCAGAGTGTGGTAGTGGGTAGGTCAATGATCAGTGTACGATTCTAACATACGGATGGGGATAATTCACCTTTTCCGTATATCTCGTTGTAATCGTACTTACTCATTTCAGTGAATGATATAGACACATTCTGTTGTGCAGGGTATCTACTTTGATAAGTAATGACTTCACTTATCTTATCATGACACTAAGGCAAACGGTTATACGTGACGGAAGAATGAGGACGGATCGAATATCCGGTGTCTTAAATGCAACTTCGGATGATCGGTGTAGAAGAGGCTCATACATCAGGTCTTTGCAGTACGGACAGTGACTTGTGATTCCGGTTGGTCTTCCAGGTCAATTAAGATGGCGTCTCATCATAGGGGTCGGTATCCAGACCGGACCACCACCCATACATCTTGATCAGAACATATGCAAGTAGTCTAGTATATCCAAATATATAAATACCATATTTTATTCATCTCGGTTTTTTTTCATGTGATAGTCTTCTCATACTTGTAGCATCATATGCAATACTATAAAACAAACAACTCAAAGTTGTCACCAAAATAGAATTTATTTGATTTGAATACTCATAAGTTCATGTGCTCATCATGATTTGGTGTTATTTTGATCTTAAATTACATTCATGCATGACATAATCTTCAAATTTACAAACTTTCAAGTATCCACCAGTGAAATTAAAGGTTCAGGCGAACATGTTAGAACAAAAAAAAAATTATAATAATAAAAATTTATTATTAATAACACTATTTGCATTGGTGTCCAAAAAATAACTATCTCTGTTGTCAAAACTCGATTAGACTCATCATTTTTTATAAAAAAAATAATTAAAAAACTAAACATGATAAACATTTTTAGTTTTACCTTCTCTTACAAACTTAAAACAGGTCATGACACACAACATTGCAATATCATGATCATATTTTAATTTCAACATTTTATTGTCATGACATATACCACATAAATCACATAGTATTGATTCTAAACAAATTCTATAATTCATCAATATAATAATCAAATTATGTCAAATTGTGACAAATATATAATTAGAGCATAGAAACTTAGCACGTGAGAACATTATAACATTTAAAAGCTTAAAGCCATTATATTTACTTTAAACAATTCATCATCATTCTATCCATTATCAAAGGAAAACTCTTGGCATAAAACAATAAAGCAAAACATGACTATTAATTCAACAATTCACCATATGCAAATTCAAACCCATAATTACGCTGCACAACAAACACATCCACAAAAAAAACACTTGCCCCAACATGAAACACGAACAAAAGTCAAGTAGCAAGAAAGAATTTACAGCAAAGAAATCAAATAAAAGAACAAATTTGCTACTCAACTAAATTCTTGTTCTCATGCTCATTAAAATTATTTGCCAAGCATAGTAAAACACCAATTTTTGAGAAATAAAAATTAGGATAAACCTTTAGGTAATAAATTTTTTTAAAGATTAAACCAACGTGCGAAAGAGAATAAAAAAAACCTAACAGCATCAATCAAAGGTGAGGTGATCCTCCTTCAAGTGATGCAAGAGCATGAATGATCAACAAATCCTTAAGATTGTTGGGAAAAGTTGACTGAGACATGTGGAATCACACTGCCCTTAAGGGTTTATGCGCCTAAGGTGTGAACAGCCCTTCTATCAGAATGATAGAAAGCAAAACTCATAAAAGGTGAAGAAAAATCTCATGTAAACCCCCACAACATCTTACAAATCCGTGTATGATTTCTCTATAGTGGATTTAGATCAGACATTAAAACGTTAAGTTAGAAAATAAATCTGTCAATTAAACTCACTAATGAGATGTTACAAAATATTTAAATGGATATTAATTGACATATTAGCCGCATCAAATTTTTTCCTTTTAAAACATAAATCGTAACGTTATAAAGGGCTCGTTTGTTTAAACTTATTTTAAGAGATAAGTACTTTTTTAATTAAAAAAAGCACTTATTTTAAATTTTAACGTGTTTGTTTAAAGTTTTAAAAATAAGCAGAAGCTGAAAATAAGCTGATTTCAGCTTATTTTAAGAAACAACTCTGATCTGCTTATTAAAAAAGTGATTATAAGAGAATCACTTTTCTATAATCACTTTTTTAATAAGCTTAAACAAACGGGCCCAAAATCAGATGTCCCAATAAATCACTTTCATGTGCCAATCAATATGAAACTAAAAACTTTTGAAATATAACCAAAATTTATAACATAAACAAGCACAAACTTTAATCAACTTCCCTTATAAAGTTTGTTTCGATACCTTCATCAACCTAATTATCGTGTGATGAAACCAAGTTTATTAAACTATTTTCTTATCTTGACCGATTCCCCCGTGAGATACTCAATTTTATTGATACTATTGTGCAAGTGTGGGTATTGTGCAATAGCAACACTATTAGGAATCGGTGAAGTGATGCAAGAGATGCAACAGTGGCAATTAGATTATGTGAGATTGCTTGAGATTCAATGACCTCTTGAAGTCTCTTCTTGTGGATCACATTATAGGTATGCTATTGTGATTCCATTTATTCAAATTGGCTCCATTATCTAGCATTGAACATCGTATTCCATTGGATTTGTTAATAATTGTCATTTTGAATATGTATTATTTACGGTGTATCATCATTTTGTTGGTATGTTTTGGGTAGATTATAAACTGAAACAATTTGAATTATAAATTCTTACTATGATGTAGATTATTTTTTAAGGAATGGTCTTAATTGCCTCCAACAGCCCCACAATGGAAGCATCATTGTTATAAGGAGGTTAGTTCATGGGAATTCCAAACTTCAATTGAATGCAACAATTTCTCCTCATTACTTATAAGAAAGGATATTGGATGTGTTGATATTTTGATTGACAATTCAAGACTTTTTGTATATATAATTTTTTCACTTTTGTTTTCTCAATTCTAATTTTTATTTTTTGATAAAATAATTTGAATTTTTTGTTTTTTTAAGTTAAATTACTAAAGTTTGAAACACTATTAACGTGTTTTTTAAATCCTAACTTTCAGTTTTTATTTGTTTTGTAATTCCAGATTTCTACCTTGTGCTTCTTTTTCACAATAAAAGGTCAACAAGGACTATTTACCATAATGCATATATTTAATTTTTTTCATAATTTTTATGTTTGATAAAACAAATTGAATTATCACTTTGTGTTTTTATTAGACGTCACAATAATAGAAACAGGAAAATAATAAAAGTCCAAAATAAAATTAAAACAAATAAAGATAAAAGATAAAAATTACATACTCTGAGTTGATCTAAGTAAATCCTAAAAAAAATTGATCAGTAAAACAATACTGTAAATCCTAAAAAAAATTGATCAGTAAAACAATACTCCTTCATTATAACTCTCGTGTGCCATATGTACAACTAAAGATTAGGTAGTAAGTTATTTAGTAAAACATACAAGTTATTTAAATATAATTGAATTATTCTAAGTAAATCTTAATAAATTATGGAGTCTTTTTTCTATATTGGTATGTGTTAGGAATGCTAGATTAGCTAGGTAGAACTTTGTTATATTGTTAGTTAGTTTAGTGTTTGTTAATTGATTGTTAAGTCACAATTCATTTTCGTATAAATACTTTGTACCTCATATTTGTAAATCATCTTTTAATACCCTCTAATAAAATGAGTGACTACTCTTGTGCTTTTCTCCTATCTTGAAAATCTTATGACAAGTGGAGGAAATTTCTCAAGAATTTCAAGTTTTGTAATAGTATGCCAACCCATGAACATAGTCATCCAATATAGATCAAATGTTCTTCCAAACATCAATGCCCTCGTTGACTATTGTTTTAAAAAAGGATAAGAGTTGATTCAATGGTCAATAGACTAAGAAATCGGAGAGTGTTATAAGGCAAAACATTAGTTTTACATACCTTTAACAAATGTGCTGGTTAATACTATTAGCATTTCAAAATTTAAGTAAGGGAGAAGAAATCGCAGTATACCAAATGTTAACGTTATATTATGTGACCTAATTGGAAGAGGGAATCACTAGCCATTCCTAGACACAAAAATGACTACTTTGTCGTATTGTTAGGCAAATTTGAAAAATATACATGTTTGTTAGAAATTATAGAACTGAACCAAAATTTAGTTTAACAAACAATCCTTATTGCAACATGAATGTTAAAAAGGATACAATGGAGTGCTTAGATTACAAGCTTCTAACCATCTTACATAATTGAGCACTGCACTAATTTTCCTTATCGATTAGAACTTCGCTTTATAATTTTTTAATGTGAAGTTCCTCTTTACATTTACACTTCTCACTAGGATTTAATGGGGTTGTACTTACATTCACACTTCTAACTAGACTAAAAATCATACAAATATACATACCATAAATGAGTGGGAAACACACTATCGAGAGATTATGTCTATTAGATAATCTAGTTACAAGAATTTGGTGAATGATATCATCTCATGCTTAATCATATAATATTTAGTCTTACATCATTCGAAAAAGATTTATTAATATTCACACGGCTCATATCCTTATAATTACGTCAGAGGTGATAGAGGGTTTTGTGCTAGCCACCCAACAATTTTATTTGACCCATATAAGCTTTTTTTAATTATTTTTCCTTTTCTCTGAATATGTAAAAGTATGTGGTATGATATGTTGATATGAATCAAGAAGAAAATTCCAAGTTAGTAGCTGCCACAACAGTTGTCTCTCCATCACCATCAGCTACAGAGGCGAGAGCCACAAATAGATCTCAGGTTGGTGGGTATACTATTGGTGGCGGCGCAAGATTCATGTGCTAATCTTGTGATAATTCTCAATTTTGATAAGAAATCTAGTAAGGAGAATACGTGCTTACTGCTTATCTGCATAATTAGTGATTGCAAGAAGGCTTTACTCATAATTAGTGTATGCTGGTATGTGAGCATGTACTGAATTCAAACTCATGTGGCTTCTGATTAAATGCAATATTAATTCACTTTCCAAGAAAAGATTAAAGAAAAACTAATGGAATATTACTCAAACCTTAAAGTTCATGCACATGTACCGTCCTTTTAATTCCTTTGTTCTTCAATTCCAACAAAGTAGAGCTATAATTTTTACCAAAAAAATAAACAACACAATAGATATAAAGAATAGGTAAGTGGTCATCACCAAGCAAAACACCTCAGGGCAACATCAGACTTAATTGAGAATTCCTGCCAGCCCAATTAGCAATTTGGTAGCAAAGCAAGAACCCCCATCGAGGAAAAAAAGTATGCTTTTTGTGTGCATCCAAAGCTAAACATGTAAACAACCATGTCTGATCTCTCCCCCCAATCGAAACAGCCTCAGTTTCACCAAGCACAAGAACTTCAAAACGCATCTGGCAATGAAGAACTTTTGCTCCATCCTAATCAATCAAGCTGTAGGAGAAAGAATCTGCATGACAGAAGTATAGGTTCCAGAAACTGCAACAATAAGGCCAAAAACCACAATAGCCCCGTCCCAAACAAGACACTTCCAACCCAACTCCTCTTTAAAAACTATACAATGAAACATAGCAGGCAACACAAAGCTAAGCACAACACACACACTGCTTCCAACCAATGATAGAAAATCAGCAAAATTAGGCACCAAAAGTGCCACCAAACATATAACCAACACCATCAACCACCTCATCCATAAACAATACCTAGATCCACAAAACCTTCTCTCAACCACCTCATAAACCGGGTTCATCATCAGAGGAAAAGTGAAGAACAAATTGATAGAAAGCCCCACCTGAACTAAACAGCTAATAACCCCAGGCCCCAAATTGGTAGTAATAATATCCTTAGTGTCTTCACCAAAGGCAAAATAACCCAACCCTCCAAAAAACCCAAACAACACAGAAATAAACCCCATCCCCAAAGCCAAAACACCACCGAACCTCTCTTTATCCTTAGCTTCGGATTCCAAAGGTAAAACCATTCCTATCCCTTCAAAAGCATACACAGCCACACCAATCCCGTAGAAGAAAACATTCAAACCGCCAAAAGTCTTCAAATCAGGCTTATTCTTGAGAAAAACAAAAACATCCTCGACCATTACAATACTCTTGGAAGCAAGATCAACGGCATCAGCGAAGATGCTCAAGGGGGCCAAATGCGTCAAAGTGCGAATCGAATTCAACCCTAATTGAAAGGGGAAACAGCCCCAGAGGAAGAGTAGTTTTGGCGTGAGACCGAGGAACACCGGGGAGGAGTCGGCGGCACCGGCGGCGAGGTTGGCGAGGGTGGTGGAGATGAAGATGAGGTAGCTGACGCAGAAGCCGGACTGGGAGAGGACAATCATGGCGTCGACGGTGAAGCGGCCGGATGGGCCGCAGACGGTGAAGCCCAGATCGCCGAAAGAGCCGATTTTGGAGAAGCCCAAGAGGGACTCGAGCTTGCGGCGGGTGAGGACTAAGAGCATCATGCAGTGGTAGGTGAGGTAGGCGACTGTGAAGAGCATGAGAAGGCCCAAAACCCATCCCGTTTTCTTGAAGCTGTAAGGGAGGCCCAGAACTCCGGCACCAACTATGGCTATGAAGATGTTGGCAAAGGTTTTGAATTTTGAGGAGAGTGGGGGTGCTTTGCCAAGGAGGGGAGTGTCCTCTCTTGGGTATGGTGGAAGGGAATACGATGATGACCCTGCTTCTTTCTCAAACACCATTGCTTTTTTTATTTTCTTTTTCCTTTCTTTCAATTCCAACTAACTACTTCGTTGATTCTTCGTGTTCTTGTGAGATAATGGACTTAAGAAGGGAAAATATAATAATAATTGAACTCGTGTGTGTGGCACGCGAATTTCCTTGGAACTTGCCAAATGCCAATAATTCAACACGGCAATACCCTTCTTCTGCCAAGTAATTTGGACTTTCTACGGAAATGGCTTATACATTACCATAAACGTGATCGGTTTCAAGAATTAACCAGGGCGAGCAGATCCACCCGACTGGAAAAAAATTAAATTTGGTTTTTCGGGTGGGTAAATGATAAAGTTGGAGAAGAAATGGTTAAATTTAAACGAGTATGGTTTTATATCAGTATCCGACCGAATCTATTATAAACTTATATATTTATTTTAATTAAATTTAAATTGATATAAATTTATGTATTGATGTTACGTATAAATTTACATGATTATTTTAATTAAGTCATTTATATATATATATTTTATATATATATATATATATTATATTAGATGCATTAAATTATTTTTCTATAGAATTAATAGAGAAAATATGTAAAAAGAAAGTTTTAAAAATAGATTTTGGTAAAAAAAAGTTTAATTTATTACAAGTTTAAACTGAAATTACTCGTTAATTTAACTGAAACTACTCATTCGAAACCTGATGAAACCGTGAAGTTATTTAGTCAATTTTGGTTGGAAATAAAATAAATTACATCGATTAATATTGGTTGAGTTATTTATCATCAGTACCCGCCAAAACCCAACCGTCAAACACCCTTAAAATTAACCAGCAAAATAATTGGTTCGGTTTAAACCGAAAACAATTACCCGAAAAAGTCCCTCTGTTCCACACCTCCTTTACCTCCGTCCATCTTCTCCCTTAACGACAAATGTGACATGCCGAGGTAGAAGATAATTTTTAGAGCATCAAAAAATAAATTTATATCTTATTTTTTTTATTTATATCAATTGAAATAAAATATATTTATATCTCATTTGTATCATATTTTTTATTTATTATTTTTTTCTTTTTATTTTAGCTCCACGTTACCTTACCACGTTGTTAATAAAAAAAATTTATATTCATTATTAATTAGTTAATATTACGTAATAATATAATATGGTATCAAAGCTCCCTCGATACTTAACAATATAATATACCTTCATTTAATTTTAATTATTTAAATAAAATCTAACAATTTATATTATTGTATGTATTCGTCATAATAATCAGCAGTAGTCTATTTGATATGCGCGACAAATAAAAGACAACGGAATACTAATCTCACCTATATGTTGTGTCCAATTTGATAAATATTAAAGTTTAAATAAAAAATAGACAATTATTATTCTATATTTGTTGCTTAACATGTTGACAAGTTGTGTGCGAGTGGGATAATTAACTAATTGAGCTTCAGACTTTAATTTGTTTTGATAAAAAAAATTAAATTGAATGAAGTTTATTAGTTTTTTGGGATGAGTAAGAGAGAATAAAAAACAAACCTAACAAAAGAAAACCAATCCTAAACACAATTAGAAACTTCTAAAGAAGCTTCAAACTTGGCCAAACGATGAACAATAACGTTGTCTTCTATAGAATACCATTCATCAAATAGAATCCAAGGCCCGAATGTTATCCAGAATCAACACTGCACTTCTCATCCGATAACACCATATTGTTTCTAAAGCACCAAACCCACCATAAACCGGCAAGAAAAATAGCTTCACACGGTTAACTGAGGCAGTTTTTTTTTAGAATAAAAGATTTAAAGTTTATTCATTTTATTGTTTTTCCTGCTACCCACGTTTAAGAGTTTGTGTTAGTGTGAGAGTAGTTGCCTATTTTTTGCTAATCAGTTGTAGAGCTCAAACCTATAAACTTGGTTCCATTTTCATTTGAAGTTGAATAACACACAAGCAGTTTTTGTGCGCTAACAACTGGCATCAGAGCTGGTTGGACATCAGTGAAAGGAAGCAGCAAACTTCAATCATGGCGAACACAGATAGCAATTTCGTGCAACCTGCAATTCCAAAATTGAATGAATATTATGACCATTGGGCAATGCTAATGGAAAACTTCCTAGGGTCGAAAGAGTATTGGAATCTTATAGATCCAGGGATTCCACAACATGCTGATGGAGCTATCATACCAGATAATGAGAAGAAAGTTTTGGAGGAGCTGAAATTAAAAGATTTAAAGGTGAAAAACTATTTGTTTCAAGTTATCGATCGAACTGTGCTTGAAACAATTTTGCAAAGGGGGACGTTGAAGGAGATCTGGGACTCGTTGAAACAAAAATACCAATTTACAGCTAGAGTGAAACGAGCTCAACTACAAGCCCTACGACGTGAATGAGAGCTTTTGCAAATGAACAACGGAGAATCAATTAATGATTATTTTTCTCGAACTCTCACAATTACAAATAAGATGAGAATGTATGGTGAAAAGATGTCTAACCTTAGTGTTATTGAAAAGATTCTTCGTTCGATGACATTAAGGTACGATTATGTAGTGTGCCCCATTGAAAAGTCTCAAGATTTGGATTCCATGAGTGTAGATGAGCTCCAAAGTAGCCTTTTAGTGCATGAGCAACGCATGAATGGGCATAATTCACATGAAGAGCAAGTCTTAAAGGTTGCACAAGATTAGGCAAGCATTGGTCATGGTCGAGGAAGAAGTGTTTTTCGAGGTGGAGCTATGCGAGGAAGAGGTAGAGGCAGAGGAGGTAGACAACCAATACATAGGGCAACAATACAGTGCTATTATTGTCATGAGTTTGGACATTTTCAAAGTGAATGCCCAAAGAAGCCATAAGACAGCAGAGCAAATTATGTTGAAGGTGGTGAAGAAGCAGTCTTACTCATGGCACAACTTTCAACAGATGAAAAGTCAAATACACAAGAGATATGGTTCATTAATTTAGGTTGCAGTAATCACATGACAGGTAGAAAGTATTGGTTTTCTTCTATTGATTTTTCCTTTTCTGATGAAGTGAAATTGAGGAATAATTATGCATTATAAGTAGCTGGGAAGGGTACGATTAAACTGCTAATTAATAAAGTCATGTATCTGGTCAATGATGTTTCTATGTGCCTGAGTTGAAAAATAATTTATTCAGTGTGGGTCAACTTTTGGAGAAAGGGTTGACAGTTGAAATGAAGCAAAACAAATGTGTAGTGCTTCAAGGATAAAGCCTTATTTTTGAAACCTTTATGACTATTAATCGTATGTTTGCTATTTCTGCAAAATCTGGAGTCCCTACCAATTTTTTGAAGTCAGTTCAATACTACCAGCTCAAGTTTGGCATTTTGCTATGGTCACTTGAGCTATAGTGGATTGAAAACTTTAACAGAGCATGATATGGTGAAAGGGATGCCCATCTTTAAGTCCCCGACTCAACTTTGTGAATACTGTAACATCCCTGTTTTTAGAAACAGTTTTACCCTTGTACTTTTTGAATTATGGAAGGTTTGTGAGTAAGAATAAGTCAATATATACCCTGTTGATGGTCTGTGGTATCTCAGAAATGTCATTTTTGTGCATAATAATGGAATTTATATGGACCATTAGTGAAATTAAGCAAAAACCGAGTGAAAAGAGCTCTGTTCCGAGTAACAGAGAGGAATTCCGAGTGAATAATTAAAAATTCCGAGTGAAGGATGGAATTCCGAGTCAGTGTCATGTTTTTCCGAGTAAAACATGACTGAGAGGGCTACCACCGAGTGGAGTCCTGACCTGAGAAGCAATTCTTGTGTTTGAATATGTTAACAGGTCCAAAAGATGTACAAGGATTTTGATAATGACAAGTACTCTTGAAGAAACAATGCAAAAACAAAGACATGAAATCAGAATTGAAGAAACAACGAAGCTAATCGATTAGGCCATAGATGCTAATCGATTAGAAGCTTTCTGTTTTGGAAGAAATTGCATCAGAGTTAAAGATAATCGATTAGTGAAGCCACACAATCGATTAGATACTCACTGGAATTAAGATAATCGATTGCACACTTGAGACTAATCGATTACAGCAATCAAAAATGGAATTAAATGCATCAGGTACACATGCTAATCGATTAAGGGAGCCATATAATCGATTAGGAAGCCACTGGAATTTAAGGTAATCGATTGCAATACATGCTAATCGATTAGGATGCTGCGAAGACAAATTAAATGCATCAGGTACAAGATGCTAATCGATTACAGGTTATGAGATAATCGATTAGTGACTCTCTGACTTGAAGCTAATCGATTACAATGCGAGGGTGTAATCGATTACGCTAGTGGAAAAACAGATTTAAGTGGGAAACCAGGTCATATCTCCACCATTCTTCAAATTTCCACTAACTGCAACGGCTATGAGGGATTAGGGAACTCTTCAACAGCAATCTTAGGTCTATAAATTGAAGAGGAAGACAAGCACAAATACACAACTAAGTAGCAACAATTCATAGCTCTATTTTGTGCTTTGTAAGCCTATCTCTTGCATCTTTGTACTTTCAATTGCATATTCTCTCATCTTGAGAGATTAGAATTTGGAGAGCTTTTCACTTGTATATCTGCTCTATTAAGAGAGTATATTGATTGTAAACACAAACTCCAAATACACAAAGTTACTCACTCTAGGTTGAGTGGTTGTTCACTCTAGGATTGAGTGGTTACAAAGGTTGTGGACTCAACCTTTGGGATATTGTGAGATTGAGAGATTGGGTGGGTTGCCCTTGTACTTGTGAGGATTGGGTTCTTGAGTGTGGGACACTAGGAAGCCGCAATTGCTCAAAGTTGTATCTCTAATCTATAATAGTGGAAAATCCTCTAAGTGGGTTGCTTAGAGGCGAGACGTACACCGGATTGGGTGGAACTCGTTACATCGGTTTGCAAGCTTCTCTTCCTTACTCTTTTACTTCCATACATTACATATTTGTTGATTGTTATTGTTTGTTTGAGAAGATTGTACTTCAACTTGCTTAATTTGCTATACCTTAGACATTGCATACCAAGTGCTTGTTAAATTGCCTCAGCAACACTTACCTCTTGTAGTGCATTGCATATCATTGTCACTTGCTTTCACTTGCATAATCTCATAAACTTGGTTATAGAAATCATTTTTAAAGGTATTCAAAGCAAAAGTTTTATTACTCAATTCACCCCCCCCCTCTTGAGTATTGAGGCCACTTGAACAACAAGTGGTATCAGAGCTTGACTCTTGGTAGATCAAGCTTAACAGCTTCAAGAGATTAAAATGGCCTCAAGTTCTCAAAATGTTTTTCCCGAGGGTGGTGCGATAAATAGACCTCCCACTTTCAATGGGGAAGGGTATGCCTTTTGGAAAGAGAGAATGAAAATCTTCATTCAATCAATTGACTTGAGAATATGGAATGCCATTGAAAATGGTCCCTATATACCAATGCATACCATAGATAGCAAAAATGTTGAAAAACCCATAGATGAATGGACTAGCGAGGAAGAAAAGAAAGTCCAATATGGCTACAAGGCCAAAAATCTCATTACCATGGCGTTAGGACAAGACGAATTCTTTAGAATAATGACATGCCAAACCGCTAAAGAAATGTGGGATACTCTTCAAGTAACCCATGAAGGTACTAATGATGTAAAGGACTCAAAAATTAGTACTCTTACTAGCCAATATGAATGCTTTAGGATAAATTCAGGAGAATCTATTGTAGATATGCAGAAAAGGTTTACACTTATTATTAACCATCTTATTACTCTTGGCAAAGTGTACACTAACAAAGAGCTTGTGCACAAAATTTTGAAAAGTCTCAGCAGGGAATGGCAACCTCTTGTCACAGCAATAAAACAATCTCCTAGCATCAATGAAATGTCTCTTGCAACACTCTTTGGTAAATTGCAAGAACAAGAGCAAGAACTTAAAGCATTAAAGCTAGCCGAGGAAGAGGAGAAATCCACCAAGAAGAAAGGACTAGCCCTCAAAGCCACCTCCATGCATGAGGAAGAATCATGCAGTGATTTAGATGAAGAAGAAGAGTTTGGGCTGTTCGTAAAAAGATTTGGAAGATTCATGAAGAACAAAAAGTTCCAAAAGAACTTTAAGCCCCAAGGTAAGAAATCTACCTCTAATGAAACTTCCTCTTCACCAAGCTGTTTTGAATGTGGCAAGGAAGGGCACTTCAAAGCCGACTGTCCAAACCTCAAAAAGAAGGGCAAGGACAAACAAAGAAGAAGAAGAGCCTATATTGCTTGGGATGAGAACGATGTGAGCAGCTCCGACGACTCGGAAGATGAGCAAGCCAATCTTTGCTTAATGGCAAATCATCAAGAAGAGGAAAATGAGGTAAATCTTCTTGACCTAGATAAAAATGAGCTGTTAGATGCATTTGAGGAATTATATGATAAATTTACAAAAATCTCTAGTAAACTCAAAGCATCTAGGAAAACTAGTGATACTCTTGAATTGCATCTCATGGAAGTATGTAAAGAAAATGAGAGATTAAAGGAAGAACTAGAGAAAGTTCAAACATGCTCTAGGGATAAACCGTGTGATTTTGCAAAGAAGTGCATTGTGTTAGAAAACAAGGTTGAAGACCTAAATAGGACACTAGAGAAATTCACTAATGGAAGAGATAATTTGAATATCCTACTTGGGCAACAAAAATGCATGTTTAGTAAAACCGGTCTAGGATATGACCAAAAACATAGTAACCATAAAATGGAGAAACACTACAAAAACTTCTTTGCACCACCAAGCAAATCCTCCTCACCTTTCATGAAATGCAATCATTGTGGTACCAAAGGACATAGCGCATATAAGTGTAGTGTTAGGAAACTAGGACCAAAGGTCTTAAGAAAGGTGTGGGTTCCCAAAGGAACATTCCCACAAACTAACCTTAAAGGACCCAACATAAAATGGGTACCTAGTTCTCTAAAATGATTTTGTTTTGCAGGTATGCTTCAAGGCAAGCAACACCCATTGGTACTTGGATAGCGGGTGTTCGAAGCATATGACGGGAGACATAACTAAATTTACATCATTCACTCCCAAACGAAAAGGAAGCGTCACATATGGAGACAACACTAAGGGAAGAATCCTAGGCATTGGAAATATTGGTAAGAACTCTTCCACATCCATAAGTGATGTATTGTATGTTGAAGGCCTCAAACATAATTTACTAAGCATAAGTCAATTATGTGACAAAGGATATAGAGTTTTATTTGAATCAAATTGTTGCATAATTGAGCATAAGACCAATAAGGAAATTAAGTTTGTAGGCCAAAGAATTAATAATATTTACATGATTGATATGGATAGTTTGTCTACAAATGATGAACAATGCTTCATTTCAAAAGAAGATGAAACATGGCTATGGCATAGAAGAATAGCTCATATACATGTAGACCACTTGAACAAACTTGTTTCTAAAGATTTAGTAATTGGTCTACCAAAGCTTAAATTTGAAAATAGATTTTGTGATGCATGTCAAAAGGGAAAACAAGTAAAGGCATCTTTTCAATCCAAAAACATTGTTTCTACTCAAAGGCCTTTACAACTTTTGCACATGGACTTATTTGGACCATCCAAAATCAAAAGCTTTGGAGGTAATTACTATGGTCTAGTTATAGTAGATGACTATTCAAGATATACATGGATATTGTTTCTTGCTCATAAAAATGAAGCATATCATGCATTCAAGAAACTTGCAAGGATTATCCAAAATGAGCAAAACTCAAAAATTGCATCCATTAGAACCGATCATGGGGGAGAATTTGAAAATCAATCTTTTGAAAAGTTTTGCTAAAAACATGGTATTAATCACAACTTCTCAGCTCCTAGAACTCCACAACAAAATGGAGTAGTTGAAAGAAAGAATAGATCTTTAGTGGAGCTTGCTAGAACCATGCTAAATGAAAACAATGTTGCAAAACACTTTTGGGCCGATGCGGTAAACACCGCGTGTTATGTTATGAATAGATGTTTGATAAGGCCTATTTTAAAGAAAACCCCCTATGAGCTTTACAAAGGTAGAAAACCCAACATTGCATACTTTCATATCTTTGGATGTAAATGTTTTGTGCTCAACAATGGAAAGGATAATCTAGGGAAGTTTGATGCAAAATCTGATGAGGCAATCTTTCTAGGATATTCTCAATCAAGTAAATGTTATAGAATTTTCAACAAACAAACAAATACCATTGAGGAATCTATTCATGTCAAATTTGATGAAAATAGCCATAACCCTCCGAGAAAGGAAGATGTTGATGATCTTGTAGGTACCTTTCAAGAAATGAACTTACAAGACAAAGAAGAAGAAGTCAACAATGATGGAGGTGCAACACAAATTGAGAGACAACAAGATTGGGTAACATTGAAAGATCATCCCTTGGACAAAATCATTGGAGAAATAACCAAAGGGGTAAGTACTCGAAACGCCATTAGAAATGCATGCAATCACTTGGCTTTTGTATCCCAAATAGAACCCAAGAATATTGACGAAGCCATTATTGATGAACATTGGATGTTGGCCATGCAAGAAGAGTTAAACCAATTTGAAAGAAATGAAGTTTGGGAACTTGTGCCAAGACCCAATGATCATCTAATAATAGGCACCAAATGGGTGTTTAGAAACAAGCTAGATGAAAACGGAATAATAACTAGAAACAAAGCTAGACTAGTAGCAAAGGGATACAACCAAGAAGAAGGAATAGACTATGAAGAAACATATGCTCCCGTAGCTAGATTAGAAGCCATTAGATTATTACTAGCTTTTGCATGTTGTATGGATTTCAAATTGTATCAAATGGATGTCAAAAGTGCGTTCTTAAACGGCTACATTCAAGAAGAAGTTTATGTAGATCAACCTCCCGGTTTTGAAAATCATAAATTTCCAAACCATGTTTTCAAATTGAGAAAAGCCTTATATGGTTTGAAGCAAGCTCCAAGAGCTTGGTATGAGAGATTAAGCAAATTTCTTTTAGAACACAACTTTGAAAGAGGAAAGGTTGATACTACATTGTTTATAAAACGCAAACAAAATGACATCCTCTTGGTACAGATTTATGTAGATGACATAATATTTGGTGCTACTAATGAAAATCTTTGTCAAGAATTTGCCAAGATTATGTAGAATGAGTTTGAAATGTCCTTGATGGGAGAACTCACCTTCTTCCTTGGACTACAAATAAAACAAGCCATTGATGGAACGTTCATTAGCCAAACCAAATACTGTAAGGAACTACTTAAAAGGTTTGGAATGGACAAGGCAAATGAGATAGCTACACCAATGAGCACATCCTGCTATCTAGACAAAGACGAAAAGGGTAAGGACATTGAAATCACCAAATATCGAGGTATGATTGGATCCTTACTATATTTAACTGCGAGTAGACCTGATATTATGTTTGCGGTATGTATGTGTGCTAGATATCAAGCATGTCCCAAAGAATCACATTTGACTGCCGTAAAAAGGATTTTGAAATATCTTGTGGGTACTCAAAGTGTTGGTTTATGGTATCCCAAAGGCGTTGAATGTAATCTTTTAGGATATTCTGATTCCGACTTTGCGGGGTGTAAGCTTGATAGAAAAAGCACTAGTGGTACATGCCATTTGCTTGGTAGTTCCCTTGTTTCTTGGCATAGCAAGAAACAAGCAAGTGTTGCATTGTCAACAGCTGAGGCAGAATATGTAGCAGCTGGTAGTTGTTGTGCTCAAATTCTTTGGATGAGACAACAACTTCTTGATTTTGGTATTGCCTTGAATAAAGTCCCCATTAAATGTGATAATACAAGTGCCATTAACATCTCCAAGAATCCAGTAATGCACTCTAGAACCAAACACATTGAGATTAGGCATCACTTTATTAGAGATCATGTGTTAAAAGGGGATTGTGTACTTGAACATGTAGAAACTTCTAAGCAACTAGCTGATATTTTCACAAAACCCTTGGCTAGAGAGCAATTCATTCACATAAGAAGAGAATTAGGCATTCTTGACATGTCCAATTGTGTTTGAATATTTTGTTGAAAGGCATAATGCATGATATACATCACATTTCATGTTTGGAACCTTGCTGTTTGATATAATTGAAGTTTTTGACTCCATAATCGATTACATTGTTAATCCCAATCGATTACTAAGCTTCTGTTTCGAAGGTAATCGATTAGAACTCACCCATAATCGATTACAATCATTCTGTTTTTAAGATAATCGATTATACATTATCCATAATCGATTATGAAGCTTCTGTTTCAAGTTCAAAACGTTTCCTCTTCTTCATAATCGATTACCACATTGCCCCAATCGATTAGGACGATTCTGTTTCTAAACTAATCGATTACCATAAGCCTCTAATCGATTACCATCTGCACAAAACGTTTGGAATTCCCCAGAAACAGTGATCTAATCGATTACCACCTGCCACGTAATCGATTAGTATGCATTCTGATGGGTCAAAACTCCAATTTCCTAGGCTCACTCGAAACTCTCCCTCTCTTAACTCACATCACTCCTTTCTAAACTATCTTTCCTCCTTCCCAAACCTAATTTTCACCTATAAATACCCCCTCATTCCTCTTCTCATCTCACACTACCTCCCTTCTCCCAAACCTCTCTAAAACTCTCCAGCACTCATCCTTCTTCATCTCCTTCCTTTTTGCACTTTCCACCATGTCTAGCTCAAGAAATGTCAAGAGAGCTAGGTCCTCTGCTGCTCAAGTTCATAATTCCCTTGACTTCTCAAGGTTTTTCTCTTCTCCTAGAGACCTTCAGAATTTTGTGAAGAATTTTTCTGAAAAGGAGATTATGACTCCTCACTACACCATTGCTGAAACCTTTGACAACCCAAGCCTTACCTTCACCCAAAAGCCTCAACCACTACAACCTCTTCCCTTTCCTATCCCTTAAAAAAGAAGAATACTATCCTGAGCTCATGAGAGTATTCTACTGCAACCTCCGCCTTGTCAATGGGATGGTTGAATCCAAGGTGAAAAACACCACCATCAAACTCTCTAATGCCCAGTTTGCAGAGATTTCCAAACTGCCCCTCAACAATGCTGAATTTGATGGAGGCGAACCCGAGGATGAATGGGGCTTCAATGCTCTTACTGCTCGCCAATCTTTATGGAAAGCTGACCGTCCAAGGAGCAACCACAAATTAGTTGGCCACTTGACCATGAACAACCGCCTGCTCCACTTCTTCTTGGTCAAGATGATTGTTCCCCGTGGTGGGAACTATGCTCTAGTTGAAGAGGATGATGTCCTCTTAATGTGGGCCATGCTGAACCTCAAAGAGATCAACTGGGTTCAGTTGATCAAGTTCCACATGCGCCATGCCAAGGACCAACAAAAGCTCCCTTATGGTATCCTCCTCACCAAAATTTTCAAATTCTGTGGAGTAGATTTGGCAGGGGAACTATCTGAGAAAGTGCCCCCTAGAGCTTGCATTGGCACCCATCACCTCACCAAAATGGGTCTTGTTTTCACCAATGGAGCATGGTACTCACGCATGGAGGGCGTTTATACCAACATTCCCTTCCAAGCTCCTGCTGAAGAAGCACCTGCTCCTCCTCCTTCTCCACCTCAACCACAAGCTGCAGCCTCTTCATCTGCCCCACAAGTTGACCCTTTTGCATCTCTCTACGCTCATCTTGATCGCCGCTTCGATCGTCTTGAGAACTCCCTCCAAGAGTTTTCCATGACCGAGCAGCAACATTTTGAGATGATGCAGCAGCGCTATGAGGAGCTGGCTCACCAAATTGCAGAAATCTGCTTCTTCAACCCGGACAATTAGATTTTTTTTTGGTTTCTGTTTGTTGCCTTTTTTTTTGAATTATGAATAATTTTACTTCTTGTATTTCCCTTTGTTATTTAATTCAACAAAAGTATCTTATTTGAGTTTATATAATCTCTCTTCACTGCTCTAATTGTTTTTGATGATTACAAAGGGGGAGAAGAATAAATGTTCATATGTTGGATAATGCTCTGATACAAAATAATGAATAATTTCGAATATGCTCTGAATTAATATGCTCTGATAATATGCTCTGCTAATATGGATAATAGATGCCTTGTTAACAACTTGCAAAATCTTATCTGCTTGTTAAACTCTTTTTGATAGGGGGAGAATTATAGATAAGAGATAATAAACAATGGATAAAATGAGATAAGACATTGGCTGCTGAATTGGTTTTTGAAAATTGTCATCTGCTATTTGAAAAAGAGATAATGTAGCAGAGTTGTTTTTGCAAAAGATAAGCCTATTTTATTTAAACTAACAACCCTCAAGAGATGAACATAGTTGTCATCATCAAAAAGGGGGAGAATGTGTTTGAATATGTTAACAGGTCCAAAAGATGTACAAGGATTTTGATAATGACAAGTACTCTTGAAGAAACAATGCAAAAACAAAGACATGAAATCAGAATTGAAGAAACAGCGAAGCTAATCGATTAGGCCATAGATGCTAATCGATTAGAAGCTTTCTGTTTTGGAAGAAATTGCATCAGAGTTAAAGATAATCGATTAGTGAAGCCACACAATCGATTAGATACTCACTGGAATTAAGATAATCGATTGCACACTTGAGACTAATCGATTACAGCAATCAAAAATGGAATTAAATGCATCAGGTACACATGCTAATCGATTAAGGGAGCCATATAATCGATTAGGAAGCCACTGGAATTTAAGGTAATCGATTGCAATACATGCTAATCGATTAGGATGCTGCGAAGACAAATTAAATGCATCAGGTACAAGATGCTAATCGATTACAGGTTATGAGATAATCGATTAGTGACTCTCTGACTTGAAGCTAATCGATTACAACGCGAGGGTGTAATCGATTACGCTAGTGGAAAAACAGATTTAAGTGGGAAACCAGGTCATATCTCCACCATTCTTCAAATTTCCACTAACTGCAACGGCTATGAGGGATTAGGGAACTCTTCAACAGCAATCTTAGGTCTATAAATTGAAGAGGAAGACAAGCACAAATACACAACTAAGTAGCAACAATTCATAGCTCTATTTTGTGCTTTGTAAGCCTATCTCTTGCATCTTTGTACTTTCAATTGCATATCCTCTCATCTTGAGAGATTAGAATTTGGAGAGCTTTTCACTTGTATATCTTCTCTATTAAGAGAGTATATTGATTGTAAACACAAACTCTAAATACACAAAGTTACTCACTCTAGGTTGAGTGGTTGTTCACTCTAGGATTGAGTGGTTACAAAGGTTGTGGACTCAACCTTTGGGATATTGTGAGATTGAGAGATTGGGTGGGTTGCCCTTGTACTTGTGAGGATTGGGTTCTTGAGTGTGGGACACTAGGAAGCCGCAATTGCTCAAAGTTGTATCTCTAATCTACAATAGTGGAAAATCCTCTAAGTGGGTTGCTTAGAGGCGAGACGTACACCGGATTGGGTGGAACTCGTTACATCGGTTTGCAAGCTTCTCTTCCTTACTCTTTTACTTCCATACATTACATATTTGTTGATTGTTATTGTTTGTTTGAGAAGATTGTACTTCAACTTGCTTAATTTGCTATACCTTAGACATTGCATACCAAGTGCTTGTTAAATTGCCTCAGCAACACTTACCTCTTGTAGTGCATTGCATATCATTGTCACTTGCTTTCACTTGCATAATCTCATAAACTTGGTTATAGAAATCATTTTTAAAGGTATTCAAAGCAAAAGTTTTATTACTCAATTCACCCCCCCCCTCTTGAGTATTGAGGCCACTTGAACAACAATTCTGAGTGAAGTGTGTTCAAGAGAACCACTTCTGGGTGAAATTCCGAGTCAAAACACCCTAGAAAGGCTCGTTTCCGAGTCAAACATTGCCAAATGCTTCCTTTTCCGAAGGAAATTCCTCTGATTGAACTGGAATATGTTGTGGAATCAATTGGGAAGGATTCCGAATGGTTTCGTATGTGTTTGCTTAGGAAACCAAGTGGAAAATGGTAGAGGGAGCCCATTCCGAGAGAAATGTAAGAGGCTGAACCATTTCCGAGTGAGTCTATGAGTATGACCCCTCTTCCGAGTGAGATATACTCTACTGGACCAAAACCGAGTGAGACTCGTATGTGTAGGTCTTGTTCCGAGAGGTAATGGCTTAAATAAGCCTTAATTTGGAAAGATAGTTGAAGAAGTTGGTCTAAACCGAGTGAACCAAGTGAATAAAGACTCGGATTTCCGAGTAAAAACTCTGAGAAAGAGAGAACTCGGTCTGGACAGATATTACCGAGTGAGAAACCGAGTACCTGAGTCGGTTTCAAAGGAATTTCGAGCGAGGACTTGAAGACTCGCTCAAGCGAGTTGGATTCCGCTTGAGCGAGAAGGACCCCTGATGCATATTTTGCTACTTCGCTCAAGCGAGCAAGCCACGCTCAAGCGAGCCTTGTATTTGTTGGCTCGGAAGAAGAATTCCAGTCGGCATAGTGGTTAACCGAGTGGAATTTTCACTCGATATTCAGTGTTAGTTTTGCGTGTTGACTTCAATTTTGTCTTTTAATGCTTATTTTAATTCAATCATGCACACTATAGCTAGTAGGCGGCCAGAAATGGGCACTGACATAGCCTACCTCCTTATTTAAATCTCCACTGACACTCCATTAACACTCTACTAAAAATCCACTAACAGCCCACTCACAAAAGTTGTTCCCCATTTAGTGTTCCACTTACTCTCTCATTATTTAAACCAGTGCGATGACTCTTAGAGAACACACACACACGAAACAGACACACCTCTATTATCATTCTTCTTCCTACAAGTTCCTTTCTCTCTCTTTTCTTTTCTCTTTCACTCGGATTTGAAGCAGGACAGTGGAAGGAACCTTTTTCTTTCTATCCAAGAACTTCATTAAGGTAAGGGGGTATATTCTTGGGTGCTCTGTGGGAAAACCGAGTGAAGGAAAGGGTTAAGGAATCATGTTCCTCACCTTTCCAGGACAGATTCAGTGATGGGTGAATTAAATGTTTAATTGTTACTATTTTGTATATATATATATATTTATTGGTAAATGATATACTTTGTGTGAATTGTGAGAAAAATATGAACTGTATTGACTGTGAAAATACTAAATCATGGGTACCTATGTGCGTTCCAGCGAAGAATTGCAATTAAATGTTGGAATAAATGACAAACAACTCGGTTTTATATGAATTCAATCGGTTTTTACACAATATCACTCGGTAAATCATTATATATATCAGACAGAACCCTTTTCTTACTTGAAGAACCTCCTTTCAATCATTTTTACTCAGAATTATAGTTATTCCACTCGGAAATCTCTTTCTTAATTATATTTCACTCGGATTTGCAAACAATTCTACTCAGGGAACCATTTTCATACTGATTTCACACGGAATCATGTTTTAATTCACTTAGAAACTTATTTCACTTAGAATTTAAGTTATTTCACTTAGAAAATCCTTTTCAGTATCTATTTCACTCGGAAAACATATTAATTTCATTTAGAAAACTCTGCTCAGTTTTATTTCACTCGGATTCATAGTTAATTCATGCGGAAAACCCATTTTCACTCGGAATCAAACCCGTTTCAGTCGGAAAACAGCCTTCCAGTTCATTTTCACTCGGATTTATAGTACTCGATTGTATTCTATTCAAACAGAACGATTTTTCACTCAGAAATACATCTTTCCAGTCGGATTTCACCCGGAATTATAAGTAAATTATTCAGAGAACTCTTCCTTAATTATATTTCACTCGGAAAACAACTTAATTCCTCTCAGAAAATTTTATTCAGTTTGATATCACTCGGAATCATGGTTATTCCACCTGGATTCACATTTAATCTACTCAGAAACTTCTCTGAACCATATTTTCACTCGGATTCTTACTTATTTCACTCGGAAATTCTATTTATTACACTTAGAATCAATCTCTTTTACTCGGAAACTCTGTTTTTAACATATATCACCTGGATTTTTCATTCAAAGACTTTTCTTTAATTCTTTTAAATTATTTTGGAAATGTTACAACTAAAATTACTATTATTCTTATTATTATAATTCTTATTATGAATCTTATCATTACTAATAACTAGTATTAATGATATTATCTTGTTATGAAAAATTAAATAAGGAATATATTATTTTACTCTTGATACAAGTATAATTCTAATCAAGATATAATCGATATATTTTCTTACAACGTTTGAATAATGGAATCCTAGAACTTGAGAATAATATAATGAGACTGGAAACACATAGATATCCAAGGAATCAATTGATAAAATAAATGCATTTCGCATCATGAAAATATTTTTGAAGAAGAAAAACCTCTAGAGCATACACTTGGTACAGTGGAGGACACTCACGTTCGATCTCCATGAAGAATCTCGATCTCCATGAAGAATCTTGGGAGTACAACTGGAACGGCAACCCAATGGCATCAGAGTCGCACCTGATAGCCGGGTGAGACGATGCAATTCTAGTGTACTTTGACTAAATGCCGGAGTGTAACTATGATCGTAGGGATCCAAGTTCCAAAAATATTTAAATCAATGATAAGAACCAATGAGTTCATTTGTACCATATGGAACTTAGGCGGACCCTGATCGCTCTAGATGATTGGAATGGAGTTATTCCAAAGAATGAGAAGAAGATGAAACGATTTATTGGGCCCACATGCATCATGAGATAGAACCAAAGATAAATCATAATAAATCCAACTCATGCATTCCATGACAACATGCTTGATTGTTATAATTGTGAATATGCTAATTGTATGATGTATGTGATATTGTATGTTAACTGGATTATGTCTGCACCGGATTAACCAATCAGGGTCTTGGGTTATACTCACCCTTACTGTTGACCATTTTCAGAGGAATTAGGAAATCAAGAACCCGAGTATGAAGAACAGCAATATGCTGAACCTACTGAGAATAATCATTAGAGACAGAATTTATATAGATTGAATACTTATTAATGACAAAGACACCGGATGACTGTATAATGTTTAAGGGTGTCTGCGTGCCCCATTCTGTTATGAGTACAATTATTTTTAAGTTGTGAATGACTATGTGATATATCTACTATTTGCTTCCACTAATCTGCCATCTCTTTATTTTAAAAAAATAAAAAAAATATTCACTTTTTACAAAAATTGTTAACACTCTCAGTTAAATAGGATGATCCTATAGAATGGGTTGTCTTATCTAATCGAGGGTGTTACAAATACTGTCTTAAAGGAAAGCATCAAAGAGATCCTTTTCCACAACAAAGTAACTGGCGTGCATCTCAATTACTACAACTAATTCATTTGGACATATGTGGCCCTATCAACCCTACCTCAAATGGAAATAAAAGATACATACTCACTTTCATTGATGATTTGTGCAGGAAAATCTGGGTATATTTCCTTGTTGAGAAAAGTGAAGCACTTGATGTATTTAAGAAATTTAAAGCGTTAGTTGAAAAACAAGCCGGTGTCCCTATCCAAATTTTGCATACTGATAGAGGAGGTGAATACACCTCCAAGGAGTTTGTTGAATTTTGTAATGAGTAGGGTATTCAAAGACAACTCACTGCCTCATATACGCCTCAACAAAATGGCGTAGCTAAGAGGAAAAATTAGACTATTATAAGTATGGTTTGAAGCGTTTTGATAGAAAAAGGAGTTCCAAGATCTTTTTGGCCTGAAGCTGTGAATTGGGTGGTTCATGTTTTGAATAGAAGCCCAACCCTTGCAATAAAGAATATCACACCTGAGGAGGCATAGAGCGGAATGAAGCCATCTGTTACTTATTTCAGAGTCTTTGGCTGTGTTAGGTTTGTTCATGTACCTGACCAAAAAAGGAGTAAGCTTGATGACAAAAGTACTAAATGTGTGTTGTTGGGTGTGAGTGAAGAATCTAAGGCTTACAAACTTTATGGTCCTATCATTGGGAAAATCCATATAAGTAGAGATGTTAAACTTCAAGAGAATAGTGCTTGGGATTGGGGAAAAGCAGGAACCAACAGAAAGCATGATGCAACTGCAAATACTTTGAATTCTATGGAAGAGTCTTGTCAAGCAACTAAGGAAGTGATCCAAACAAGTTTTAATGATGCAGCAGCAACTACCAGTACAGCAACAACTACCAGTGCAGACGTTCCAAACTCAGCCTTAAATTTGTCTGATCTTTCACCAAGAACTGCAGAAATTCCAGCTACAGGGAGGGCTAGAAAACCACCAGCATGGATGAGAGATTATGTTACTGGTGATGAACTAACAAATGAACTTGCTATAAATTTTGCAATGTTTGTAGATGCAGATCCAATAACATACAATCAAGCATCAACAATTCAGCATTGGAGGGATGCAATAGACGTTAAAATTCAAGACATCCAAAGGAATGATACATGGGAGTTGATTGATCCACCACCAAACTGCAAAATTGTAGGTGTCAAGTGGATTTTCAAGACTAACCTGAAGGAAACCAGGGAGATTGACAAATTCAAGGATAGATTGCTAGCAAAAGGCTACACTCAAGAGGAAGGGGTCGATTATGGAGAGATTTTTGCTCCAGTAGCTCGTCTTGAAACCATTAGAACTATCATTGCATTGGCTGCCACAAAAAGATAGAGTATTTATCAGCTTGATATTAAGTCAGCCTTCCTATATGGGGAAATCAATGAAGATGTCTACCTAGAACAACCACCAGGTTATCTCTTTCAGGGACGTGAACATCAGGTATGAAGGTCAAAAAGGCCCTGTATGGCCTTAAACAGGTTCCTAAAGCCTGGTACAACAAGCTAGAGTCTCATCTTACAGCTAATAAGTTTTTAAACTGCCCACATGAACACACTTTATTTGAAAAGAAAGAGGGAAATGAAATCTTAATTGTGTGTGTTTATATTAATGATCTGATATACACTGGTAGTCATGAATTGATGTTTCAAGAGTTTAAAACTATGATGATGAAAGAGTTTGCCATGACTGATTTGGGCAGGATGAGATATTTTCTTGGCATTGAAGTTTTGCAAGGATGTAATAGAACTTTTATCAGGCAGAAGAAATATATTAAGGACATGTTGGATAGATTTAATATGCTTGACTGTAATTTGGTGAAAAATCTCATTGTTCCAAGTACTAAGTTGCTGAAAATAGACAAAGGGGTAGAGGTTGATGGTACTTTATTCAAGCAACTGGTAGGAAGCCTTATGTATCTTACGGCTACAAGATCGGACATTGCACATTTAGTTAGCTTCATAAGTCGCTTTATGGAGCATCCTAAGTACAATCATTCTCTTGCAGGAAAGCGAATTTTGAGATATTTACAGGGAACTCAAAATTTAGGATTTTTCTACAAAGCTAGAGGATATAAAGAATTACTTGCATATACTGATAGTGATTATGCAGGTGACCTTGATGATAGAAAAAGCATATCTGGTTATGTTTTCATGTTGGGAGGTGGTGTGATTTCTTGGGCATCAATAAAATAACCTGTGGTTAGCTTATCCACCACTGAAGTAGAGTTCATAGCAGCTGCATCATGTGCTTGCCAATGTGTTTGGTTAAGAAGAATTTTAAAGCATCTAAACTACTTCCAGGAAGGAGTTACTGTTATATTTTGTGATAATGCTTCTACCATTAAATTGTCTAAAAACCTAGTTCTACATGGAAAGAGTAAACACATTGATGTAAGATTTCATTTTTTGAGGGATTTATGCAATGATGGTGTTATTGAGCTAAACTATTCCAATATGGAAGAGCAGTTCGTAGATATAATGACAAAGCCACTTAAAGTTGAAAGTTTCCAGCATCTACAAAGTGTTTTGGGCATACTTGAAGAACCTAATATAAACTGTTGCAGTGAGCATAAAGTTTAAGGGAGAGAGTGTTAACTGAGTCAATTTTTTTTATAATAAAAGATTTAAACTTTATTTATTTTATTGTTTTTTCTACTACCCATGTTTAATGTAATGCCCTCTGTTACACCTTAATAAATACTAAAAAAATTCGTAATTTTTTTTTACTAAAGAAATGATTGTTAAAAGGAAACTATCGGAATAAATTACATACATCATTTCTGAAATGCCTCATAAATATTATTAAAACTTTATAAAGTAATTTTATATTCATCCGAAGAAAATAAATATTAAACATTATAAGAAACAGAGGAAACTTCATGGCCAAGAAGTAGTTAATAACTTTATTTATTCATTAGACCACGGTATTCATACCGAGCTCCCTTTCTAGAACGCACTATATTTACTGCCGAGATTCTTCGATCCTTCCCTCTGAACCATCAATTTAAAACAAATGAAACAAAAACACGGAGAAAGGTATGAGAAATAGAATATAATATTCTTAAATAAGACATAAGCAACAAAAGGGTTTTTACAAACCAATACATAATAATATCAGTCACAATCACACACACAATCAATTATGAATGCATGAATATTATGCAATATCTTCATCATAACTTACCTATACATATGGGTCCTTAAATTTTAATTTACACTGGGCCAACCAGGAGTTTTGTGACATCCCGGATATTTATAGAAATTTTGTGTAGTGAGAAAATATTAAAAATTGTTTTTAGGAATTTATTTGATATTTTATGAATTATTGGTTTATTATAAAAGGTGTGATTAGAAGAAGGGAGGTTTAATTAAAATCATTAAAGAAATTGTAAAGGAATTGGAAGAATGACCGGTTGAAGAGGTTACCGGTTGGAAGTGACCGGTTGAGAAGGTAACCGGTTGCCATGAGTTTAAATAATGGTTTCCTTCTCTTTCTTCAATCATTTACGCAATCATTTACTCTCTTTCACGTGAAGAACATCTGCTACTTTTCTTTTTCTTCTTCATCTATTGATTGAGAGCTATAAGCTTCGAAGGAAGGTTCATTTTACATCAACACCTTGAAATAATTACATAGTTGTGACAATGGTTTCAAGGTAAGTCCTTTGAACCGTTTAAAAATTGTTACCTTACCTTTTTCACTTCTTTTCTGGACCGAATGGTCATGTGTATGGAGGGGGGTACTGTTCCGATCCCCACTCCTCTTGGCTGTGAGCCTGAAAATGGCCCTTGATCGTGTGGATGGTGGTGTGATGGTAACGTATTTCACATTCCAAACTGTAGGTAGTGGAACGAGTAAGGAAGCTGGTGCTGGAACGGAGGAGCTGTGAACCCAGAAACTGTTGAAGTGAGGAACAGAGGTAAGGGGGTGTTCGGGTTATAATTAATTAGAATAGGACACACTGACTGAGTCGTTGGAATGACTGAACCGGGTAAGAGATGATGCCGAATGAGAATTGAAATAATTGCTGAGTGATGTTATATTTACCAAGTGGTAAAAATGTTTTAATTGCCGAATGAAAATTTAAATCATTGCTGAGTGATTTGATGTATTTGCCGAGTGTAATTTCATATATTGGTCGAGTGATTGTCATATTTTCCGAGTGGAAAATTGTTATATTGCCGAGTGGAAGTTACTTGCTGAGTGTGATTGGCTAGGTTTGCAGTGTTAATTGCTATGATTACCGAGTGTGTGTATTGCTGAATGTTACTTGTTAAGATTGTCGAAGGAGAACTGTTATATTGCTGAGTGTGAATTACTATAATGCCGAGTGTTAATGGATATATTGCCGAGTGTGAGTGTATTGCCGATCGAGTTAATTGCTGAGTAAAATGTGCAGTTTTGAGGATAAAGCAATCGGACGAAGTTTATACTCGTATTTTATTTAAATTTCGTTCTAGATTAATTATGATGCTAAACACTCCCCTTGCTGTGGTTTTCAATTTTAGTAACCACTGACAAGGAAGAGGTTGGAGCCATGGAGGTGCGCCAAGTGGAGGATTGATGCCAAGGAACCAAGTGCTTTGAAATGAATTCTGAGTGTAATATATATATTTTGAGTTTTCTGTGTGATGCTACATGAGCGTGTTAAATTCGAATCGGTATATTGATTAATGAGGATATAAATTTTTGATGTTATGTGATCGGTGTTTATTTTGAGTGAATTTGCATTACTGTAGCAAAGTCAATTACCGGGCGAATATTTCCCGAGTGGAATCATTCTTGTCTGAGCTAGGGCCCATTGATTTGGTGCCTGTGTATCCTTCAATTCTTTCTAAGAGAATAATAACCGAGAGACCCACTTCCGAGTGGAAGGTTAGGGTGTCTCCGAGTGAGCAATGACTGAGAGAATCTCTTCCGAGTGAAGAAAGATAATAGTACTTCCGAGTGAAGATATGAGTGAACTTTTCTGAGTGAAGGTTAAGTTGTTCCCGTGTGAGAGATGACCGAGTGGACTTATTTTCTGAGTGAAACCCGACTTGTTGACTTTCTTTGTAAGTCTAGTCCGCTCAGGTTTAAAGAGGAGTATTCACTCAAGTGAGTCGGATCTCGCCCGAGCGAATCAGAGTCTCGCTCAGGCGAGTAACCCTGTCTCTGATTTCTTCCTTCCGCTGATTCTAAATCTTATTTTATGATGAAATATTCTGATCGGTTATTATTTTTAATATGCTTTTATTCAAGGATTTATTTCAGTCGGTTAATGCTATTTTAAGTATGATTTTATTATTTTGAATGTAGTTAAGGAAAGTAAATGTTATTTTATATTAAGACAGAGTAGAAATTTTATTAAATGAGAAAAATCTATTGCGAAAAATGAGAAAAATGACACGGGTCGTCACAGTTGGTATCAGAGCGGTTCTTTCTAGAGCCGAGTGGATGGGCGAACCGAGTGATTGTGTGAGTCCTATACTGGACTGTGTTTTGCATTTTATTGCATTGTACTTGTGGTTGTTTGTGCAGCTTGGCATCATTCCCTTGGCACTCCAGCGGCGTTGTATATGTGTGAGGTAAATATCCGACTCCCTGGTAGAGTATTGGTTATTAATGGTGAAATGTTTATTCATTATAGAATTATTTTATGGCCGAAAAACTGGTTCTGCTGGAGGAAATGGCTTTTTCTCAGAATTATCCAAATTGATGAATAGGACCGAATCAGGTCCCACTCTTGATAAATTCTTGAAAAGGAATCTCCCTGCTTATGAAGGAGGGCATGACTACGGTGGGGTGTACGTTTGGATAAAGGGAAGTCGAATGAGCTTTTGAGTATTCCAAGTGCTCGGAGGAGCATAAAGTACAGTTTACAACCTATCAGTTGAAGGATAGGCTAGGATGGTCTCGGACTAAGGTACAGATTATACGACGAGTGAGTCACTAGTGTGGGCGAATTTCCGAGAGTGGTTTCTTGTCAGGTACTTCTTGGATAATTAGAAAATCCGAAAGGAAATAGAATTTGAGATTGAAAAAGGGCCGAGTGTCAATGGCCGAGCACACTACTAAGTTTGATGAGCTGTGACTTCTATCACTCTTTCTCACTGGAAGGAACCGAGAGTAGTGAGTGTGCCAAGTGTAACATCCTGCTTTAATAATAGTTCAATTATGTAATTTATGAAGCATGGAAGGTCTGTAAGTGTTAATCAATGAAAAAAACACTTTATGGATGGTTTATAACACTCCAAAAAAAATCCATTTTTGGGTATAATTATAGAAATTACATAGACCTGTATTGATAAGATCCATTTTCTGGGTAAAATATGCCTTAGAAACGAATTTCCGAGTGAAAAAGGGGCTCTGTCCGAGTGAAGAATGAAAATTTTGAGTGAAGAAGGAAAATTCCGAGTGACTAAGAGAAATTCCGAGTGAAGATGTAAAATTCTGAGTGAAGGTTGTGTTTTCCGAGTGGAATATGGCCGAGTGAGTTTATTCCGAGTGAAATTCCTGCACCCGAGACACTTATGTGTGAAGTGGAACTGATAGAACCACTTCTGGGTGAGAGAATCCGAGTGACTCACCTTGGGGTGACTCACTGCCGAGTTAAATTACTTAGAAAGACTCGTTTCCGAGTCAAATGCCATCAAATGACTCATTTCCGAGTCAATTACTCCTGAATGACTCGTTTCTGAGTCAATTACTCCTGAATGACTCATTTCCGAGTCAAACACCACAAAAAGACTTATTTCCGAGTCAAGTATCTTCCAAAGGCTCGTTTCCGAGTCGATCTTGATCAGACATTACAATTCTGAATGAAAGAATCACTAAGTGCCTTCATTTTCGAGTGAATTACATAGGAAAATGCATTTCCGAGTGGCAGAATTCCGAATGGGGACACACGGTTTATTATTACCCAGATGTGCCAGTCTCTGGGATGAAACTCCGAGTGGAAAACCAATAGAGTGATGGGTCGGTTTTAGTGTAATTGCCGAGCGGAAGGCTGAGCAAGAGATGACTCGGAATTAGAATGATATACCCGAATGAAAGACTAATTGAGATGACTCGGTTTTAGGAGAATATGCCGACTGAGTCACCTCTAAGGAAGAGAAATCAGACCGACTGTTTAAAGAGGAATCAATTCCGAGTGAGTAATAAGTGAAGACTCAGTTTCAGGATGTTTTACCGAGTGGATTAAGCTGTTGAAGTGAAAACCGAGTGAATGAAGGATCGGTTTTGGCTCAAGCGAGTCGGTATTCGCTTGAGCGAAACGCACACTCGCTCAAGCGAGTCGGTTTTCGCTTGAGCGAAACCCCTTTGCCAGTGCATTGTATGGAACTCGCTCAAGCGAGTCGGTATCCGCTTGAGCGAGAGGGACTCGGATTTCCCTCTCTTCACATTACCGACCACTACCAGTCGGTATATACATGGACCGAGTGGAATTCCAGCCGGCCAAGAGGCTGACCGAGTGAAATTTCACTCGGAATTCACTGCCAGATTGACGTGTTGACTTCTGTTTTGTCCCTTCATGCATATTTTAATAAATCATCTTCCATTATGCGCACTCCAGTGGGTGGGCTACAGAAGTGGAGCTTACTTTCAACCTAAACCACTCTTAATTCCCACTAAAAGCCCACTAGAAACCCACTCATGGAAAGTTGTCTCCCACCTTGCATTATTAAACACACCACTGATTCTGAAACTCCCAATTACTCTTCTCCATCAACACACCTTCAATCTGAACCAGGACAGCCAGGGGACTTCTTTTCCAGTCAGCTAAAAGTCTTCAAACCAAGTAAGAGGGGACAGGGTTGTGAATAACTATAGAATGGGTAGAATTGTATGCTGTTCTAGGATTTCAGAATTAATTACGTAAGTTGTTGCTCATTTTTGAAATTGAAAACGTATGAATTTGATTCTGACTTCTTCATGAAAGTTGTATATCTTTTTGTTATCTGAATTTTGAGACCTGAATCAATTAATTTGAATAAGTATAGCAAAAGTTATAGCCAAAATACTACAGCATATTCGTGTGGAAGATTTATCCTATGTTTTGTGTATATATTAATTTACTGGGAATTTTACGTGCATAATCAGCCCTTGATGTCTTCATGAAATTTGTATATATTTATGTTGTGGATCTTTAGAAAGTGGTTTCAAATCAAAATAAATTTTGTAGCTCGAGTTATGCCTAAAATACTGAAGTATGTCCAAGCTGTAAATCTGTTAACTTGAAATCCATATCTTATTTTTTTAAAACTGGGAATTTTATGGTAAGAATTAGTGATCAGTGTCTTCATGAAAGTTGTACATTTTTTTGTTATATGAATTTTGAGACCTGAACCGACTGATTTGAGTATGTGTAGCAAAAGTTATAGCCAAATTACTACAACATGTCCGAGTGGAATATTCATCCTATGTTTTGTATATATATTAATATGCTGGGACTTGTACGTGCATAATCAGCTTTTGATGTCTTCATGAAAGTTGTAGGTATTTATGTTATGGATCTTTAGAAAGTGGTTTCAAGTCAAAATGATTTTTGTAGCTCAAGTTATGCCTATAATACTGAAGTATGTACAAATTGTAATCCTGTTAATCTGGAATCCAAAACTTATTTTTAAAACTGGGAATTTTGTGGTGAGAATTAGGGGTTGGTGCCTTCATGAAAGTTGTAGATATTTGTGTTAAGAATAATTTAGAACTGTTTTCATGCCAAAATCATTTTTGTAACTCTAGAAACGTTCAAATTACTAATATGTGTACGTTTTGGAAAACTCACCTTGAGGCAGTGTGGTATTTCATGGATAAGTGGTATTTCTGTTTGAAATTTGAAATTGTGTTCTTCATGAAAGTTGTAGATATTTGTGTTAAGAATAACTTAGAACTGGTTTCATGCAAAAATCATTTTTGTAGCTCCAGAAACGTTCAAATTACTAATATATGTACGTTTTAGAAAAATTCACCTTGAGGCAGTGTGGTATTTCGTGGATAAGTGATGTTTCTATTTGGAATTTGAAATTGTGTTCTTCATGATAGTTGTATATAATTGTATTATTAAGCTATAGGAAGTGGAATCACAGGAAAAGGTTATGATTTACTCATGTTATGACTGTTTTACTAAGAGTATGTTGCTGTTGGAAATGCTGAAAGTTAATTATAATGGTTATTATGAATGAAAATGATATTTTCTCTATGAGTATCAATTTTATTATTAAACTCTTGAGTGATTATGATTTATTATTGATGTTGTTGTGTCTTAATGAGTACCATACAGTTTGTGTATTTTGATGATGAATCATTATGAATGATTAATTTAATATTTATACATGAATGCCTTGCGACTATTGATACATGTGGTTGAAACAGTAAATCCATGATTTTGTAAATTATATATATGAGGTGTTCCTTTGAGGACTTGTGGTTTTCCAAGTGGTTTTGGAGATTGATATATCATGGTATGTTAAATGATAAAGAGAATTAAAGGCATTCATGCATCATAAGCATTCGGACGCACCATGGAATTTAGGGGTTCCATGATTGCCTACCCTGGTAGGAGGTTACTCTATGATGAGTTAAGCCCTATTTTGTTGTGCGCCATGAAGTGTAGGGATTCATGGTTTATGCAAAGTCCTACTTATGATATTTGTGTACTTCGGTACTTAAGCGCCATGAAGTGTAGGGATTCATGGTATATGCTAAAGCCCTATTTGTGTCTCTATGAGACTTTTACTGCAGTATTCCCACCAAACCAAATGGATCCAGCATGACATCATTTGACTAATTAAAGACTTATTAAATATAAATGAACTCGTTTGGCATATTCATCATATCATTATGGTTTGTTGATTGTGTTTGTGCAATTTTATTTATTTTATAATTATTCTATATTCTGTCTCACTCTTACATTAATTTTTACAGTGAATGCCACGCAGAATGAAGAGTGATGCCATGATTGATCCTATTTGAATTATTACTTGGACTTTAATTTAATGGGTTGTAATAAATATTACGTACTATGTACTGTTACTTCTAAATCGTTTCCGCTATGCAAATATTTCATGAATCTTATTAATCACGACTAGTATGCATGATAATATTCTGCAATTATCGAGTTTTATGTGAACTCTGAGTTAAAATACGAATTTTAAATTGATCTTTCAAAAATGCAAAAAATTTATTCGGAAAATCACACCGGGCGTTACATTGGTGGTATCAGAGCATTTTCAAAAATTCAGGACCAATTGCTATGACATGTACTGTTTCTCGATATAATATGTGAAATGTTTGATTTCTTACTTGATAACATGTTAAGTGTGTACTATATGACTTGTGCCTGACTGATTAATTACAAAAAGATTTGTTTGATTACTGCTTGATAATATGATAAATGTGTTATATGAATTATTGCTTAACTGATAAACTGTAGAATACTTATAGTTAGGTTATAATACAATATATTTTCCCTTAGAATTAGTATAAACCAAACTACGAATGTAGGATGGCAAGAAACAACAACAACAACAACAACAACAACAACGATATGGCAGCAGCTTTCAACCGCTTAGCTGAAGCCATAGAACGACAAAACCAACCAAGGAGCACTGGAGGATTACATGGGTTAGATCACTTCCTGAAAAGAAAACCTTCACAATTCAAAGGGGGTTATAATCCGGAAGGAGCTTATCTCTGGGCCAAGGAAATGGAGCGTATCTTTCGAGCATTACCCTGCACAGAATGCGAAAAGGTGGAGTATGCCACCTATATGTTGGTGGAAGAGGCAGAAAACTGGTGGATTCATGCTAGAATCCGTATGATCGAGGCTGACAGACCCTTGAACTGGGTCAACTTCAAAGACTGTTTCCTAGAGAAATATTTTCCAGCAAGTGTGAAAAGCCGTAAAGAGCTGGAATTTATGGAGCTGAAACAAGGCTCAATGTCTGTTGGAGAATATGCTGCAAAGTTTGAAGAACTATCTCTCTTTTACCCTCCTTTTCAACAGGCTGGTGCCGAAGAATCAAAATATGTTAAATTTGAGAACGGGCTGAATCTAGAAATCAAAGAGGCGATAGGATACCAAGAGATTCGGAGTTTTCCTATTCTAATCAACAAATGTAGAATTTTTGAAGAAAATCACCAAGCCAGAATGGCACATGAAAAGGCCAATAGACAACTGAAACCTCAGTCAGTTGATTTCAAAAGAAGAGGGTCGTTCTATCAAAGTCGTTTCAAGGGAGGATCATCATCATCATCTTTTGAAAGACGTAACAATATGAGATGTCTAAAGTGCGGAGGTAACCATCACATACGTGATTGTAACAGACGTCTTGAAGATGTCACTTGTTTTCATTGTAGCCAAAAAGGACACATCAGTCCAAATTGTCCGCAGAACAATCAAAACAACAACAGGAACACTATGAATGATCAAAGAGGCTCTAATTATCAGAGAAGCCGTGGAGGAGACACACGTGCTGCCCAACCTCCAAGACAGAACAGGGAGTCAACAGATCAGAAATTACAACCAACAACTGGAAGAGTCTTTGCCATCAGCGGTTCAGAGGCAGATCAAGCTGATGACCTCGTACAAAGTAAATGTGAGATCAATGGTACAATCTTATCTATGTTATTTGATCTGGTGCTACTCATTCATTTATTTCTAATGAGTGTGTTGGACGTCTTCAATTACCTATGAATCCTATGAGATATGACCTGATTGTTTCCACTCCCACCGGTACACAACTTAGGACTACTAAGGTGTGTAACGAATGCTCTATGCTCATAGAAGGTAAAAACTTTCTAGTCGATCTTGTTTGTTTACCTTTGAAGGATCTGGAAGTAATCCTAGGGATGGACTGGTTGTCGACAAATCGAGTCTTGGTGACTGTCATAACAAAACTGTGATATTTCCATCAGAAGAAAATCTTACTTCCAACAATCTCAAACTCTTTGCCTTACAAGGTGAAAGCCAATTATTTGCCTTGTTTTCTCTTCCACAAGGAGATGGAGAATCTAAAGAGATCGAAATGCCAGTTGTTTCTGAATTTCCTGAAGTATTTCCTGAGGATGTCTCAAGTTTACCTCCAGAACGCGAGATAGAATTCTCAATTGACTTAATTCCAGGAGCAGGACCAGTGTCTAAAGCTCCATATCGTATGGCACCAGTTGAACTGGCAGAACTGAAGAAACAAATTGAAGAGTTATTGGAAAAGCATTTCATCAGACCCAGTATGTCACCATGGGGAGCGCCAGTATTACTTGTCAAGAAGAAAGATGGAAGCATGAGATTATGTGTAGATTATCGTCAGTTGAACAAATTGACGGTGAAGAATAGATATCCCTTGCCCAGAATTGATGATCTGATAGATCAATTGAGAGGTGCTGCAGTATTTTCCAAGATTGATCTACGATCAGGTTATCATCAGATTCGTGTCAAGTCTGAGGATATTCCAGAGACAGCCTGTAGAACACGCTATGGTCATTATGAGTATCTTGTGATGCCCTTCGGAGTGACCAATGCCCCAGCTGTATTCATGGATTACATGAATCAAGTATTTTATCCCTACTTGGATCAATTTGTCATCATCTTCATTGACGATATTCTGATCTATTCAAAAACTTCAGAGGAGCATGAAAAGCATCTTCGAGTGGTATTGCAGATTTTGAAGGAGAAGCAGTTGTATGCAAAGTTATCAAAATGTAAGTTCTGGTTGAAAGAGGTAAAATTCCTAGGCCATGTAATCTCAAACGAATGAGTGTCTGTGGATCCTTCTAAAATAGAAGCTATAGTAAACTGGGAGAGACCTACTTCAGTCACTGAGATACGAAGCTTCCTGGGATTAGCTGGTTATTATCGGAGATTCATTGAGGGGTTTTCTCAAATTGCCCTACCAATGACTCGTCTAACCCGGAAGAATCAACCTTTTTCTTGGACGCCAGAATGTGAGAAAAGTTTCCAAGAACTGAAATTGAAGCTTACATTTGCTCCAGTCTTAACCTTACCTAATCCACAAGAAGACTTTGTGGTTTATTGTGATGCTTCCAAAATGGGCTTAGGATGTGTTTTGATACAGCAACAAAAGGTGGTTGCCTATGCTTCTAGACAGTTGAGACCACATGAGATGAACTATCCAACGCATGATCTAGAATTGGCAGCAGTGGTATTTGCTTTGAAAATCTAGAGACACCATTTGTATGGAGTCAAGTTTGAAGTGTTCAGTGACCACAAGAGCTTGAAGTATTTGTTCGATCAAAAGGAATTGAACATGAGGCAGCGAAGATGGATGGAATTTCTTAAAGATTATGATTTTGATTTGAAGTACCATCCAGGAAAAGCAAATGTGGTGGCAGATGCACTTAGCCGGAAGTCTATTCACATGGCATCTTTGATGGTAAAAAAAATGGAGATGATAGAACAGTTCAGAGACATGAACTTGGGTGTGGAGATGAAATCTTCAAAGAATATGATCTTGGGAACTTTGAAGATAACCAATGATTTTCTGAAGCTGATAAGTGAAAGATAGAAAGAAGATTTGCCATTACAAGAGTTAAGAGAATTATAGGCAAATGGAAAAGATATGGGATTACAAGAAGGATCAGATGGAATTTGGAGAATCAGAAGCAGAATTTGTGTACCAGATGATGTTGGTCTGAGAAGGACAATCCTAGAAGAAGCGTATAAAAGTATGTTGAGCATTCATCCTGGATCAACTAAGATATATCAAGACCTGAAGAAAAGCTTTTGGTGGCCAAGGATGAAGAAAGAAATAGCTGAATATGTGTCTTCATGTCTGGTATGTCAAAAAGCCAAGGTAGAACACCAGAAGCCATCTGGTGAACTGCAACCATTAGAGATTCCTGTCTGGAAATAGGATGACATTTCAATGGACTTTGTGTCAGGGTTACCAAGAACACGTTCAGGGAATGATGCAATCTGGGTTATTGTAGACAGATTGACAAAGTCTGCTCATTTTCTCCTAATGAATATGAAGAACTCTCTAAAAAAATTGGCACAATTATATATGAAGGAGATCGTAAGACTTCATGGTGTACCATCTAGTATTGTGTCAGATAGAGATCCAAGGTTCACTTCCCGATTCTGGGGAAGCTTGCATCAGGAATTGGGTTCAAAGCTTCGATTAAGTTCAGCTTATCATCCACAAACAGATGGGCAGTCAGAGCGTACCATACAAAGTTTGGAAGACTTACTGCGATCTTGTGTGCTTGAACATGGTGGTAGTTGGGAGCAGTTTCTTCCACTAATTGAATTCACGTATAACAATAGCTACCATAGCAGTATTGGTATGGCTCCATTTGAAGCATTGTACGGTAGAAGGTGTCGAACGCCCCTTTGTTAGTTAGAAACTGGTGAAAGTTTGGCGTTAGGACCCAAAATTATGCAACAGACTACTGAACAAATAGAAATAATCAGAGAAAAGATGAAGGCATCCCAAGATAGACAGAAGCATTATTACGATAAGAGGAGGAAACCACTTGAATTCCAAGTCGGTGAGCATGTATTTTTGAAGGTTTCACCTCACAAGGGGATTGGCCGAGCATTGAAGAGTAAGAAGTTGAGTCCGAGGTTCATTGGACCATATGAGATCCTAAAGAGGATTAGTACAGTGGCGTATCAGATTGCATTTCCTCCTCACCTGGCAAACCTACACAATGTGTTTCATGTATCACAACTAAGGAAGTATGTACAAGACCCTACTCACGTGATTGCTGCTGATGATATTGAAGTTAGAGAAAATCTGACCATCTCCACAGAACCTATACAGATTCTAGAAAGATCGAATAAACGCCTGAGAAACAAGAACGTACCACTAGTGAAGGTTGCATGGAAACAAGGAAACGAAGTAACTCTGACTTGGGAGCGTGAAGATGCTATGAGGACACAGTATCCAGAATTGTTTCACTGAGGAGTGCGTAATGATTAAATTTCAAGGACGAAATTTTTATTAGGGTGGGAGAAATGTAACATCCTGCTTTAATAATAGTTCAATTATGTAATTTATGAAGCATGGAAGGTCTGTAAGTGTTAATCAATGAATAAAACACTTTATGGATGGTTTATAATACTCCAAAAAAAAATTCCATTTTTGGGTATAATTATAGAAATTACATAGACCTGTATTGATAAGATCCATTTTCCGGGTAAAATATGCCTTAGAAACGAATTTCCGAGTGAAAAAGGGCTCTGTCCGAGTGAAGAATGAAAATTCTGAGTGAAGAAGGAAAATTCCGAGTGACTAAGAGAAATTCCGAGTGAAGATGTAAAATTCCGAGTGAAGGTTGTGTTTTCCGAGTGGAATATGGCCGAGTGAGTTTATTCCGAGTGAAATTCCTGCACCCGAGACACTTATGTGTGAAGTGGAACTGATAGAACCACTTCTGGGTGAGAGAATCTGAGTGACTCACCTTGGGGTGACTCACTGCCGAGTTAAATTACTTAGAAAGACTCGTTTCCTAGTCAAATGCCATCAAATGACTCATTTTCGAGTCAATTACTCCTGAATGACTCGTTTCCTAGTCAAACACCACAGAAAGACTCATTTCCGAGTCAAGTATCTTCCAAAGGCTCGTTTCCGAGTCGATCTTGATCAGACATTGCAATTCCGAATGAAAGAATCACTGAGTGTCTTTCGAGTGAATTACATAGGAAAATGCATTTCCGAGTGGCAGAATTCCGACTGGGGACACGGTTTATTATTACCCAGATGTGCCAGTCTCTGGGATGAAACTCCGAGTGGAAAACCAATAGAGTGATAGGTCGGTTTTAGTGTAATTGCCGAGCGGAAGGCTGAGCAAGAGATGACTCAGAATTAGAATGATATACCTGAATGAAAGACTAATTGAGATGACTCAGTTTTAGGAGAATATGCCGACTGAGTCACCTCCAAGGAAGAGAAATCAGACCGACTGTTTAAAGAGGAATCAATTCTGAGTGAGTAATAAGTGAAGACTCGGTTTCAGGATGTTTTACCGAGTGGATTAAGCTGTTGAAGTGAAAACCGAGTGAATGAAGGATCGGTTTTGGCTCAAGCGAGTCGGTATTCGCTTGAGCGAAACGCACACTCGCTCAAGCGAGTCGGTTTTCGCTTTAGCGAAACCCCTTTTCCAGTGCATTGTATGGAACTCGCTCAAGCGAGTCAGTATCTGCTTGAGCGAGAGGGACTCGTATTTCCTTCTCTTCACATTACCGACCACTACCAGTCGGTATATACATGGACCGAGTGGAATTCCAGCCGGCCAAGAGGCTGACCGAGTGAAATTTCACTCGGAATTCACTGCCAGATTGACGTGTTGACTTCTGTTTTGTCCCTTCATGCATATTTTAATAAATCATCTTCCATTATGCGCACTCCAGTGGGTGGGCTACAGAAGTGGAGCTTACTTTCAACCTAAACCACTCTTAATTCCCACTAAAAGCCCACTAGAAACCCACTCATGGAAAGTTGTCTCCCACCTTGCATTATTAAACACACCACTGATTCTGAAACTCCCAATTACTCTTCTCCATCAACACACCTTCAATCTGAACCAGGACAGCCAGGGGACTTCTTTTCCAGTCAGCTAAAAGTCTTCAAACCAAGTAAGAGGGGACAGGGTTGTGAATAACTATAGAATGGGTAGAATTGTATGCTGTTCTAGGATTTCAGAATTAATTACGTAACTTGTTGCTTATTTTTGAAATTGAAAACGTGTGAATTTGATTCTGACTTCTTCATGAACGTTGTATATCTTTTTGTTATCTGAATTTTGAGACCTGAATCAATTAATTTGAATAAGTATAGCAAAAGTTATAGCCAAAATACTACAGCATGTTCGTGTGGAAGATTTATCCTATGTTTTGTGTATATATTAATTTACTGGGAATTTTACGTGCATAATCAGCCCTTGATGTCTTCATGAAAGTTGTAGATATTTATGTTATGGATCTTTAGAAAGTGGTTTCAAATCAAAATAAATTTTGTAGCTCAAGTTATGCCTAAAATACTGAAGTATGTCTAAGCTATAAATCTGTTAACTTGAAATCCGTATCTTATTTTTTTAAAACTGGGAATTTTGTGATAAGAATTAGTGATCAGTGTCTTCATGAAAGTTGTATATTTTTTGTTATGTGAATTTTGAGGCCTGGACCGACTGATTTGAGTATGTGTAGCAAAAGTTATAGCCAAATTACTACAACATGTCCGAGTGGAATATTCATCCTATGTTTTGTATATATATTAATATTCTGGGACTTGTACGTGCATAATCAGCCTTTGATGTCTTCATGAAAGTTGTAGATATTTATGTTATGGATCTTTAGAAAATGGTTTCAAGTCAAAATGATTTTTGTAGCTCAAGTTATGCCTATAATACTGAAGTATGTACAAATTGTAATCCTGTTAATCTGAAATCCAAATCTTATTTTTAAAACTGGGAATTTTGTGGTGAGAATTAGGGGTTGGTGCCTTCATGCAAGTTGTAGATATTTATGTTAAGAATAATTTAGAACTGGTTTCATGCCAAAATCATTTTTGTAACTCCAGAAACGTTCAAATAACTAATATGTGTACATTTTGGAAAACTCACCTTGAGGCAGTGTGGTATTTCATGGATAAGTGGTATTTCTGTTTGAAATTTGAAATTGTGTTCTTCATGAAAGTTGTAGATATTTGTGTTAAGAATAACTTAGAACTGGTTTCATGTAAAAATCATTTTTGTAGCTCCAGAAACGTTCAAATTACTAATATATGTACGTTTTAGAAAAATTCACCTTGAGGCAGTGTGGTATTTCGTGGATAAGTGATGTTTCTATTTGGAATTTGAAATTGTGTTCTTCATGATAGTTGTATATAATTGTATTATTAAGCTATAGGAAGTGGAATCACAGGAAAAGGTTATGATTTACTCATGTTATGACTGTTTTACTAAGAGTATGTTGCTGTTGGAAATGCTGAAAGTTAATTATAATGGTTATTATGAATGAAAATGATATTTTCTCTATGAGTATCAATTTTATTATTAAACTCTTGAGTGATTATGATTTATTATTGATGTTGTTGTGTCTTAATGAGTACCATACAGTTTGTGTATTTTGATGATGAATCATTATGAATGATTAATTTAATATTTATACATGAATGCCTTGCGACTATTGATACATGTGGTTGAAACAGTAAATCCATGATTTTGTAAATTATATATATGAGGTGTTCCTTTGAGGACTTGTGGTTTTCCAAGTGGCTTTGGAAATTGATATATCATGGTATGTTAAATGATAAAGAGAATTAAAGGCATTCATGCATCATAAGCATTCGGACGCACCATGGAATTTAGGGGTTCCATGATTGCCTACCCTGGTGGGAGGTTACTCTATGATGAGTTAAGCCCTATTTTGTTGTGCGCCATGAAGTGTAGGGATTCATGGTTTATGCAAAGTCCTACTTATGATATTTGTGTACTTCGGTACTTAAGCGCCATAAAGTGTAGGGATTCATGGTATATGCTAAAGCCCTATTTGTGTCTCTATGAGACTTTTACTGCAGTATTCCCACCAAACCAAATGGATCCAGCATGACATCATTTGACTAATTAAAGACTTATTAAATATAAATGAACTCGTTTGGCATATTCATCATATCATTATGGTTTGTTGATTGTGTTTGTGCAATTTTATTTATTTTATAATTATTCTATATTCTGTCTCACTCTTACATTAATTTTTATAGTGAATGCCACGCAGAATGAAGAGTGATGCCATGATTGATGCCTATTTGAATTATTACTTGGACTTTAATTTAATGGGTTGTAATAAATATTACGTACTATGTACTGTTACTTCTAAATCATTTCCGCTATGCAAATATTTCATGAATCTTATTAATCACGACTAGTATGCATGATAATATTCCGCAATTATCGAGTTTTATGTGAACTCTGAGTTAAAATACGAATTTTAAATTGATCTTTCAAAAACGCGAAAAATTTATTCAGAAAATCACACGGGGCGTTACACCAAGTATGAAGCGGGATTGTGAATTAGAATTCACAGTGTGATTATGCCGATTGAGATTCGGGATTATCCGATTCTGGTGGACAAGGATATGCTAACCGAGGAAGTGCAATTGCAGAGGACCCTTCAGTCGGAAGATAAAAGGTCGTAAAGGCGAGAAAATCCAGTTTCAAGAAAATGGATCGGTTCTTTCAAGGCGGTAAGTCTTCTGCTACGTCTTCTTTCTCTTCTGTCGGATTTCTACTGGCTGATCTGGTAGTCAGTCAGGTAGCTGAGCGTGTTATAGTTATGGCTGAGGGCCATATTATGAAACACTGTCCGACTGGACAAATCGTTTGTTTCCTATGTGGACAACCGGGACACCTTAGGCCCGATTGCCCACAGAGGCAGCAACTGAGTGGGCATGGTAACCGAGCCAACACTTCTGGGACTCGGGTGCTAATTTTCTGAGAGGAGGTTAAATCCTGTGATGAAATGAGAATAGTAAGTGTGTTGGTAGCTGAGAATTTCTACCTGGTCAGAATGACGATTGATATTAGTTGTTCATTCAGGTGTTGAACGTACTTGATGGATAGTACGAAAATTCTTTTATGTGAAGGAATGAACTATTGCAATAAATTGTCCTGTATCGAGCTTAAGGTTAGTAAGCAAGTGGTGGTATGCTAGTAACGTCGAGCACCCAAAGATGTGGAAACATCAGTGGTATAAGTAAATAGAAGGGATTATAAAATAAATCGAAAAGGGAATGGATGAATAATAGGTGATGCAAGTTAGCAACGTTGTAATAAGGTTGACCTTCTAGGAGGGGTGAGCCTCCTGTAGTAATTCTACAAAGTGGTTTAAATAAACATTACCAGTATGTCATGTCCAAGTTGTTAGACGATTGATTAAGGGACATGGGAGAAATTCTGAGTAGGTAATGGAGGACGGTGTAATAATGCCTAATAAGTTGAAGGTAAGAGTCGAAGGGTGGTTAATAATAATTTTCAGTGAGATAATTGATGAGGCAAGAATTTGTAACATCCCTGTTTTTAAGAATAGTTTTACTCTTGTAATTTTTGAATTATGAAAGGTTTGTGAGTAAGAATAAGTCAATATATACCCTGTTGATGGTCTGTGGTATCTCAGAAATGTCATTTTTATGCATAATAATGGAATTTATATGGACCATTAGTGAAATTAAGCAAAAATCGAGTGAAAAGAGCTCTGTTCCGAGTAACAGAGAGGAATTCCGAGTGAATAATTAAAAATTCCGAGTAAAGGATGGAATTCCGACTCAGTGTCATGTTTTTCCGAGTAAAACATGACTGAGAGGGCTACCACCGAGTGGAGTCCTGACCTGAGAAGCAATTCTGAGTGAAGTGTGTTCAAGAGAACCACTTCTAGGTGAAATTCGGAGTCAAAACACCCTAGAAAGGCTCGTTTCTGAGTCAAACATTGCCAAATGCTTCCTTTTCCGAAGGAAATTCCTCTGATTGAAGCATTCCGAGTGAAAGAATGCATATATACTTATGTTTATGTTGATTTGATGCTTCCTACCGACTGGAATGTGTTGTGGAATCAATTGGGAAGGATTCCGAATGGTTTCGTATGTGTTTGCTTAGGAAACCGAGTAGAAAATGGTAGAGGGAGCCCATTCCGAGAGAAATGTAAGAGGCTGAACCATTTCCGAGTGAGTCTATGAGTATGACCCCTCTTCCGAGTGAGATATACTCTACTGGACCAAAACCGAGTGAGACTCGTATGTGTAGGTCTTGTTCCGAGAGGTAATGGCTTAAATAAGCCTTAATTTGGAAAGATAGTTGAAGAAGTTGGTCTAAACCGAGTGAACCAAGTGAATGAAGACTCGGATTTCCGAGTAAAAACTCTGAAAAAGAGAGAACTCGGTCTGGACAGATATTACCGAGTGAGAAACCGAGTACCTGAGTCGGTTTCAAAGGAATTCCGAGCGAGGACTTGAAGACTCGCTCAAGCGAGTCGGATTCCGCTTGAGCGAGAAGGACCCCTGATGCATATTTTTCTACTTCGCTCAAGCGAGCAAGCCACGCTCAAGCGAGCCTTGTATTTGTTGGCTCGGAAGAAGAATTCCAGTCGGCATAGTGGTTAACCGAGTGGAATTTTCACTCGGTATTCAGTGTCAGTTTTACGTGTTGACTTCAATTTTGTCTTTTAATGCTTATTTTAATTCAATCATGCGCACTATAGCTAGTAGGCGGCCAGAAATGGGCACTGACATAGCCTACCTCCTTATTTAAATCTCCACTGACACTCCATTAACACTCCACTAAAAATCCACTAACAGCCCACTCAAAAAAGTTGTTCCCCATTTAGTTTTCCACTTACTCTCTCATTATTTAAACCAGTGCGATGACTCTTAGAGAACACACACACACGAAACAGACACACCTCTATTATCATTCTTCTTCCTACAAGTTCCTTTCTCTCTCTTTTCTTTTCTCTTTCACTCGGATTTGAAGCAGGACAGTGGAAGGAACCTTTTTCTTTCCATCCAAGAACTTCATTAAGGTAAGAGGGTATATTCTTGGGTGCTCTGTGGGAAAACCGAGTGAAGGAAAGGGTTAAGGAATCATGTTCCTCATTTTTCCAGGTTAGATACATTGATGGGTGAATTAAATGCTTAATTGTTACTATTTTTATATATATATATGTATATATTTGTTGGTAAATGATATACTTTGTGTGAATTGTGAGAAAAATATGAACTGTATTGACTGTGAAAATACTAAATCATGGGTACCTATGTGCGTTCCAGCGAAGAATTGCAATTAAATGTTGGAATAAATGACAAACAACTCGGTTTTATATGAATTCAATCGGTTTTTACACAATATCACTCGGTAAATCATTATATATATCAGACAGAACCCTTTTCTTACTTGAAGAACCTCCTTTCAATCATTTTTACTCAGAATTATAGTTATTCCACTCGGAAATCTCTTTCTTAATTATATTTCACTCGGATTTGCAAACAATTCTACTCAGGGAACCATTTTCATACTGATTTCACACGGAATCATGTTTTAATTCACTTAGAAACTTATTTCACTCAGAATTTAAGTTATTTCACATAGAAAATCCTTTTCAGTATCTGTTTCAATCGGAAAACATATTAATTTCATTTAGAAAACTCTGCTCAGTTTTATTTCACTCGGATTCATAGTTAATTCATGCGGAAAACCCATTTTCACTCGGAATCAAACCTGTTTCAGTCGGAAAACAGCCTTCCAGTTCATTTTCACTCAGATTTATAGTACTCGATTGTATTCTATTCAAACAGAACGATTTTTCACTCGGAAATACATCTTTCCAGTCGGATTTCACCCGGAATTATAAGTAAATTATTCAGAGAACTCTTCCTTAATTATATTTCACTCGGAAAACAACTTAATTCCTCTCAGAAAATTTCATTCAGTTTGATATCACTCGGAATCATGGTTATTCCACCCGGATTCACATTTAATCTACTCAGAAACTTCTCTAAACCATATTTTCACTCGGATTCTTACTTATTTCACTCGGAAATTCTATTTATTACACTTAGAATCAATCTCTTTTACTCGAAAACTCTGTTTTTAACATATATCACCCGGATTTTTCATTCAAAGACTTTTCTTTAATTCTTTTAAATTATTTTGGAAATGTTACAACTAAAATTACTATTATTCTTATTATTATAATTCTTATTGTGAATCTTATCATTATTAATAACTAGTATTATTGATATTATCTTGTTATGAAAAATTAAATAAGGAATATATTATTTTACTCTTGATACAAGTATAATTCTAATCAAGATATAATCGATATATTTTCTTACAACGTTTGAATAATGGAATCCTAGAACTTGAGAATAATATAATGAGACTGGAAACACATAGATATCCAAGGAATCAATTGATAAAATAAATGCATTTCGCATCATGAAAATATTTTTGAAGAAGAAAAACCTCTAGAGCATACACTTGGTACAGTGGAGGACACTCACGTTCGATCTCCATAAAGAATCTTGAGAGTACAACTGGAACGGCAACCCAATAGCATCAGAGTCGCGCCTGATAGCCGGGTGAGACGATGCAATTCTAGTGTACTTTGACTAAATGACGGAGTGTAACTATGATCGTAGGGATCCAAGTTCCAAAAATATTTAAATCAATGATAAGAACCAATGAGTTCATTTGTACCATATGGAACTTGGGCGGACCCTGATCGCTTTAGATGATTGGAATGGAGTTATTCCAAAGAATGAGAAGAAGATGAAACGATTTATTGGGCCCACATGCATCATGAGACAGAACCAAAGATAAATCATAATAAATTCAACCCATGCATTCCATGACAACATGCTTGATTGTTATAATTGTGAATATGCTAATTGTATGATGTATGTGATATTGTATGTTAACTAGATTATGTCCACACCGGATTAACCAATCAGGGTCTTGGGTTATACTCACCCTTACTGTTGACAATTTTGAAAAACCTCTAGAGCATACACTTGGTACAGTGGAGGACACTCACGTTCGATCTCGATGAAGAATCTTGGGAGTACAACTGGAACGGCAACCCAATGGCATCAGAGTCACGCCTGATAGCCGGGTGAGACGATGCAATTCTAGTGTACTTTGACTAAATGACGGAGTGTAACTATGATCGTAGGGATCCAAGTTCCAAAAATATTTAAATCAATGATAAGAACCAATGAGTTCATTTGTACCATATGGAACTTGGGCGGACCCTGATCGCTCTAGATGATTGGAATGGAGTTATTCCAAAGAATGAGAAGAAGATGAAATGATTTATTGGGCCCATATGCATCATGAGACAGAACCAAAGATAAATCATAATAAATTCAACCCATGCATTCCATGACAACAAACTTGATTGTTATAATTGTGAATATGCTAATTGTATGATGTATGTGATATTGTATGTTAACTGGATTATGTCCACACGGGATTAACCAATCAGGGTCTTGGGTTATACTCACCCTTACTGTTGAAAAACCTCTAGAGCATACACTTGGTACAGTGGAGGACACTCACGTTCGATCTCCATGAAGAATCTTGGGAGTACAACTGGAACGGCAACCCAATGGCATCAGAGTCGCGCCTGATAGCCGGGTGAGACGATGCAATTCTAGTGTACTTTGACTAAATGACGGAGTGTAACTATGATCGTAGGGATCCAAGTTCCAAAAATATTTAAATCAATGATAAGAACCAATGAGTTCATTTGTACCATATGGAACTTGGGTGGACCCTGATCGCTCTAGATGATTGGAATGGAGTTATTCCAAAGAATGAGAAGAAGATGAAATGATTTATTGGGCCCACATGCATCATGAGACAGAACCAAAGATAAATCATAATAAATTCAACCCATGCATTCCATGACAACATGCTTGATTGTTATAATTGTGAATATGCTAATTGTATGATGTATGTGATATTGTATGTTAACTGGATTATGTCCACACGGGATTAACCAATCAGGGTCTTGGGTTATACTCACCCTTACTGTTGAAAAACCTCTAGAGCATACACTTGGTACAGTGGAGGACACTCACGTTCGATCTCCATGAAGAATCTTGGGAGTACAGTTGGAACGGCAACCCAATGGCATCAGAGTCGCGCCTGATAGCCGGGTGAGACGATGCAATTCTAGTGTACTTTGACTAAATGAAGAAGTGTAACTATGATCGTAGGGATCCAAGTTCCAAAAATATTTAAATCAATGATAAGAACCAATGAGTTCATTTGTACCATATGGAACTTGGGCGGACCCTGATCGCTCTAGATGATTGGAATGGAGTTATTCCAAAGAATGAGAAGAAAATGAAACGATTTATTGGGCCCACATGCATCATGAGACAGAACCAAAGATAAATCATAATAAATTCAACCCATGCATTCCATGACAACATGCTTGATTGTTATAATTGTGAATATGCTAATTGTATGATGTATGTGATATTGTATGTTAACTAGATTATGTCCACACCGGATTAACCAATCAGGGTCTTGGGTTATACTCACCCTTACTGTTGACAATTTTGAAAAACCTCTAGAGCATACACTTGGTACAGTGGAGGACACTCACGTTCGATCTCGATGAAGAATCTTGGGAGTACAACTGGAACGGCAACCCAATGGCATCAGAGTCACGCCTGATAGCCGGGTGAGACGATGCAATTCTAGTGTACTTTGACTAAATGACGGAGTGTAACTATGATCGTAGGGATCCAAGTTCCAAAAATATTTAAATCAATGATAAGAACCAATGAGTTCATTTGTACCATATGGAACTTGGGCGGACCCTGATCGCTCTAGATGATTGGAATGGAGTTATTCCAAAGAATAAGAAGAAGATGAAATGATTTATTGGGCCCACATGCATCATGAGACAGAACCAAAGATAAATCATAATAAATTCAACCCATGCATTCCATGACAACAAGCTTGATTGTTATAATTGTGAATATGCTAATTGTATGATGTATGTGATATTGTATGTTAACTGGATTATGTCCACACGGGATTAACCAATCAGGGTCTTGGGTTATACTCACCCTTACTGTTGAAAAACCTCTAGAGCATACACTTGGTACAGTGGAGGACACTCACGTTCGATCTCCATGAAGAATCTTGGGAGTACAACTGGAACGGCAACCCAATGGCATCAGAGTCGCGCCTGATAGCCGGGTGAGACGATGCAATTCTAGTGTACTTTGACTAAATGACGGAGTGTAACTATGATCGTAGGGATCCAAGTTCCAAAAATATTTAAATCAATGATAAGAACCAATGAGTTCATTTGTACCATATGGAACTTGGGTGGACCCTGATCGCTCTAGATGATTGGAATGGAGTTATTCCAAAGAATGAGAAGAAGATGAAATGATTTATTGGGCCCACATGCATCATGAGACAGAACCAAAGATAAATCATAATAAATTCAACCCATGCATTCCATGACAACATGCTTGATTGTTATAATTGTGAATATGCTAATTGTATGATGTATGTGATATTGTATGTTAACTGGATTATGTCCACACGGGATTAACCAATCAGGGTCTTGGGTTATACTAACCCTTACTATTGAAAAACCTCTAGAGCATACACTTGGTACAGTGGAGGACACTCACGTTCGATCTCCATGAAGAATCTTGGGAGTACAGTTGGAACGGCAACCCAATGGCATCAGAGTCGCGCCTGATAGCCGGGTGAGACGATGCAATTCTAGTGTACTTTGACTAAATGACGAAGTGTAACTATGATCTTAGGGATCCAAGTTCCAAAAATATTTAAATCAATGATAAGAACCAATGAGTTCATTTGTACCATATGGAACTTGGGCGGACCCTGATCGCTCTAGATGATTGGAATGGAGTTATTCCAAAGAATGAGAAGAAGATGAAATGATTTATTGGGCCCACATGCATCATGAGACAGAACCAAAGATAAATCATAATAAATTCAACCCATGCATTCCATGACAACATGCTTGATTGTTATAATTGTGAATATGGTAATTGTATGATGTATGTGATATTGTATGTTAACTGGATTATGTCCACACCGGATTAACCAATCAGGGTCTTGGGTTATACTCACCCTTACTGTTGACAATTTTCAGAGGAATTAGAAAATCAAGAACCCGAGTGTGAAGAACAGCACTATGCTGAACCCACTGAGAACGATCATTAAAGATAGAGTTTATATAGTTTGAATATTTATTAACGACAAAGACACCGGATGACTGTATAATGTTTAAGGGTGCCTGCGTGCCCCATTCTGTTATGAGTACAATTATTTGTAAGTATGTGAATGACTATGTGATATATTCACTATTTGCTTCCATTGATCTGCCATCTCTTTATTTTAAAAAAAAATATTCACTTTTTATGAAAACTGTTAACACTCTTAGTTAAATTGGATGATCCTATAGAAGGGTTGTCTTATCTAACCAAGGGTGTTATATTGGTGGTATCAGAGCGTAGTCGATTCATTAAACTTGGGAAGTGGACCATTAGGTTTCCACGTACTCTGATAGAAATATTGAACAGTTTATAACACTCCTAAGACTAAATATCCTATGTGGAATACTCCACATAACATATACCCTGAACCTATTTGTTGATATTCTTTCAGCAAATTCCTAAATGGCACGCCGAAATAACGATCATGTGATGGAGGATCTTCTTACCAGAATTGTGGAGGTAATAGAACGCCAAGAGTTACCTCATTCTTCTACTAGGCAAATGTTGTGGCTGACGCACTTAGCAAAAAGGCCCTACGCCTATCATATATGATGACAAAGGAGTTGGAATTGATTGAACAGTTTCGCGATTTGAATCTAGCAGTAACACCAAAAAGGGGAAGCCTTATGGTTGGAATGCTAAGAATTTCCAATGATTTCCTGGAACAAGTCAAAGAAGCTCAAGCCAATGACCAAGAATTACAAGATTTAGCAGAAAGGACAAAAGAAGGAGTCTCAGAATTTAGCAAGGATGAACATGGGGTGATCAGGTATCAACAGAGAATCTGTATTCCAGTCAACACAGATCTTAAAAGATCCATCCTTGATGAAGCCCACAAAAGTAAATACAGTATCCACCCAGGATCGACTAAGATGTATCAGGACTTGAAGAAATTATTCTGGTGGCAAGGAATGAAAAAGGATATAGCTGAATATGTGACAGCTTGTCTGATGTGTCAGAAGGTAAAGGCGGAACAACAACGACCAAGTGGGACCCTTCGTTCTTTAGATATTCCAGAATGGAAATGGGATGAGATTGCTATGGATTTTGTGACTGGATTTCCCAGGACATCAGGTGGATGTGATGCTATTTGGGTAATCGTGGATCGATTAACAAAGACCGCTCACTTCATTCCTGTCAATATGAAGTATTCCCTAGAGAAACTCACCCAGATCTATATCAAGGAAATTGTACGATTACATGGAACTCCCACTGCAATTGTGTCCGATCGAGATCCTCGTTTCATATCACAATTTTGGAAGAGCCTGCAACAAGCTCTGGGAACTCGTCTGAAGTTAAGTTCCGTATATCACCCACAGACAGACGGACAATCAGAAAGAACAATCAAGACTCTTGAAGATTTGTTGCGTCTTTGTATCCTAGAACATGGGGGAAGTTGGCAAGAATACCTTCCACTTGTGGAGTTCACTTACAACAACAGCTACCATGCCAGTATCGGAATGGCCCCCTATGAAGCTTTGTATGGAAGAAAATGTCGTACACCTTTATGTTGGTATGAGACTGGTGAAAAGACAATAATTGGACCAGAGATTGTTCAGAAGACTACAAAACAAGTCCAAAAGATCCAAATGGCAATAAAGACTTCGCAAGATAGACAAAAGAGTTACTACGACAAATGTCAGAAGCCATTGGAGTTTGAGGAGGGAGATCATGTTTTTCTCCAAGTTACCCCTACCACTGGAGTAGGAAGAGCTTTGAAGGCCAAGAAATTAAGCCCTAGATACGTAGGACCCTATCAGATTCTGCAAAAGATAGGAACTCATGCGTATCGTATTGCTCTGCCACCTGAGCTAACAAACCTCCATAATGTCTTTCATGTTTCTCAGCTCCGCAAATATGTGCCAAGCCCTGATCATGTCCTGAGACCTGATCAGTTTATTCTGAAGGAAAATCTCACCTTTGAAGTATCGCCAGTGAAGATTGTTGACCGACGTCTCAAACAGCTAAGAGGCAAGGAAATCTCTTTGGTCAAGGTAGTTTGGAGTCAGACAGATGATGGGAATGCTACTTGGGAAATTGAGGAGAAAATGAGAGAATTGTATCCTTAATTGTTTTAACTTTGAATTTCGGGACGAAATTCCTAAAAGGGGAGGAGAATGTAACATCCCTATTTTTAAGAATAGTTTTACTCTTGTAATTTTTGAATTATGAAAGGTTTGTAAGTAAGAATAAGTCAATATATACCCTGTTGATGGTCTGTGGTATCTCAGAAATGTCATTTTTGTGCATAATAATAGAATTTATATGGACTATTAGTGAAATTAAGCAAAAACTGAGTGAAAAGAGCTCTGTTCCGAGTAACAGAGAGGAATTCTGAGTGAATAACTAAAAATTCTGAGTGAAGGATGGAATTCCGAGTCAGTGTCATGTTTTTCTGAGTAAAACATGACTGAGAGGGCTACCACCGAGTGGAGTCCTGACCTGAGAAGCAATTCCAAGTGAAGTGTGTTCAAGAGAACCACTTCTGGGTGAAATTCGGAGTCAAAACACCCTAGAAAGGCTCGTTTCCGAGTCAAACATTGCCAAATGCTTCCTTTTCCAAAGGAAATTCCTCTGATTGAAGCATTCCGAGTGAAAGAATGCATATATACTTATGTTTATGTTGATTTGATGCTTCCTACCGACTGGAATATGTTGTGGAATCAATTGGGAAGGATTCCGAATGGTTTCGTATGTGTTTGCTTAGGAAACCGAGTGGAAAATGGTAGAGGGAGCCCATTTCGAGAGAAATGTAAGAGGCTGAACCATTTCCGAGTGAGTCTATGAGTATAACCCCTCTTTCGAGTGAGATATACTCTACTGGACCAAAACCGAGTGAGACTCGTATGTGTAGGTCTTGTTCCGAGAGGTAATGGCTTAAATAAGCCTTAATTTGGAAAGATAGTTGAAGAAGTTGGTCTAAACCGAGTGAACCAAGTGAATGAAGACTCGAATTTCTGAGCAAAAACTCTAAGAAAGAGAGAACTCGGTCTGGACAGATATTACCGAGTGAGAAACCGAGTACCTGAGTCGGTTTCAAAGGAATTCCGAGCGAGGACTTGAAGACTCGCTCAAGCGAGTCGGATTCCACTTGAGCGAGAAGGACCCTGATGCATATTTCTCTACTTCGCTCAAGCGAGCAAGCCACGCTCAAGCGAGCCTTGTATTTGTTGGCTCGGAAGAAGAATTCCAGTCGGTATAGTGGTTAACCGAGTGGAATTTTCACTCGGTATTCAGTGTCAGTTTTGCGTGTTGACTTTAATTTTGTCTTTTAATGCTTATTTTAATTCAATCATGCGCACTATAGCTAGTAGGCGGCCAGAAATGGGCACTGACATAGCCTACCTCCTTATTTAAATCTCCACTGACACTCCATTAACACTCCACTAAAAATCCACTAACAGCCCACTCACAAAAGCTGTTCCCCATTTAGTTTTCCACTTACTCTCTCATTATTTAAACCAGTGCGATGACTCTTAGAGAACACACACACGAAATAGACACACCTCTATTATCATTCTTCTTCCTACAAGTTCCTTTCTCTCTCTTTTCTTTTCTCTTTCACTCGGATTTGAAGCAGGACAGTGGAAGGAACCTTTTTCTTTCCATCCAAGAACTTCATTAAGGTAAGGGGGTATATTCTAGGGTGCTCTGTGGGAAAACCGAGTGAAGGAAAGGGTTAAGGAATCATGTTCCTCACCTTTCCAGGACAGATTCAGTGATGGGTGAATTAAATGCTTAATTGTTACTATTTTGTATATATATATATTTATTGCTAAATGATATACTTTGTGTGAATTGTGAGAAAAATATAAACTGTATTGACTGTGAAAATACTAAATCATGGGTACCTATGTGCGTTCCAGCGAAGAATTGCAATTAAATGTTGGAATAAATGACAAACAACTCGGTTTTATATGAATTCAATCGGTTTTTACACAATATCACTCGGTAAATCATTATATATATCAGACAGAACCCTTTTCTTACTTGAAGAACCTCCTTTCAATCATTTTTTACTCGGAATTATAGTTATTTCACTCGGAAATCTCTTTCTTAATTATATTTCACTCGGATTTGCAAACAATTCTACTCAGGGAACCATTTTCATACTGATTTCACACGGAATCATGTTTTAATTCACTTAGAAACTTATTTCACTCAGAATTTAAGTTATTTCACTTAGAAAATCCTTTTTAGTATCTGTTTCACTCGGAAAACATATTAATTTCATTTAGAAAACTCTGCTCAGTTTTATTTCACTCGGATTCATAGTTAATTCATGCGGAAAACCCATTTTCACTCGGAATCAAACCTGTTTCAGTCGGAAAACAGCCTTCCAGTTCATTTTCACTCGGATTTATAGTACTCGATTGTATTCTATTCAAACAGAACGATTTTTCACTCGGAAATACATCTTTCCAGTCGGATTTCACCCGGAATTATAAGTAAATTATTCAGAGAACTCTTCCTTAATTATATTTCACTCGGAAAACAACTTAATTCCTCTCAGAAAATTTCATTCAGTTTGATATCACTCGGAATCATGGTTATTCCACCCGGATTCACATTTAATCTACTCAAAAACTTCTCTGAACCATATTTTCACTCGGATTCTTACTTATTTCACTCGGAAATTCTATTTATTACACTTAGAATCAATCTCTTTTACTCAGAAACTCTGTTTTTAACATATATCACCCGGATTTTTCATTCAAAGACTTTTCTTTAATTCTTTTAAATTATTTTGGAAATGTTACAACTAAAATTACTATTATTCTTATTATTATAATTCTTATTGTGAATCTTATCATTATTAATAACTAGTATTATTGATATTATCTTATTATGAAAAATTAAATAAGGAATATATTATTTTACTCTTGATACAAGTATAATTCTAATCAAGATATAATCGATATATTTTCTTACAACGTTTGAATAATGGAATCCTAGAACTTGAGAATAATATAATGAGATTGGAAACACATAGATATCCAAGGAATCAATTGATAAAATAAATGCATTTCGCATCATGAAAATATTTTTGAAGAAGAAAAACCTCTAGAGCATACACTTGGTACAGTGGAGGACACTCACGTTCGATCTCTATGAAGAATCTTGGGAGTACAACTGGAACGGCAACCCAATGGCATCAGAGTCGCGCCTGATAGCCGGGTGAGACGATGCAATTCTAGTGTACTTTGACTAAATGACGGAGTGTAACTATGATCGTAGGGATCCAAGTTCCAAAAATATTTAAATCAATGATAAGAACCAATGAGTTCATTTGTACCATATGGAACTTGGGCGGACCCTGATCGCTCTAGATGATTGGAATGGAGTTATTCCAAAGAATGAGAAGAAGATGAAATGATTTATTGGGCCCACATGCATCATGAGACAGAACCAAAGATAAATCATAATAAATTCAACCCATGCATTCCATGACAACATGCTTGATTGTTATAATTGTGAATATGCTAATTGTATGATGTATGTGATATTGTATGTTAACTGGATTATGTCCACACCGGATTAACCAATCAGGGTCTTGGGTTATACTCACCCTTATTGTTGACAATTTTCAGAGGAATTAGAAAATCAAGAACCCGAGTGTGAAGAACAGCACTATGCTGAACCCACTGAGAACGATCATTAAAGATAGAGTTTATATAGTTTGAATATTTATTAACGACAAAGACACCGGATGACTGTATAATGTTTAAGGGTGCCTGCGTGCCCTATTCTGTTATGAGTACAATTATTTGTAAGTTTGTGAATGACTATGTGATATATTCACTATTTGCTTCCATTGATCTGCCATCTCTTTAGTTTTTTTAAAAAAAATATTCACTTTTTATGAAAACTGTTAACACTCTTAGTTAAATAGGATGATCCTATAGAAGGGTTGTCTTATCTAACCAAGGGTGTTACAGAATTCACTCGGAATAATTAAGAGAATGAATTGTGTGAGTGATGGTCGGGTGAAACATATATATGTATTGGACTGTTGTGTATATGATAAGGAGAAGTAGAGAATGAAGAACATGGGACAAAGTAATTAGAAAGTGGTTGAGCAGGCAAATAACAAGAACGAAGAGAAGTTTTACCGAGTCGTTTGGACTTTGCACTGATATTAGTGTTACATGGGAATCATAGCGGCTGGCCACCGTGGGTTCCTTTTAACATTAATTCATTGTGAAATTGCCAATAGACATAGGTAAATGGATTATGATGTAAACAGCTTGCATGTTGATCAATGATATGGATAGTTGGACTGTATAGCCAACTTTCACCTGACTTAACTATGAAGTGTTGAACGCTTGAGACTGATCACCTCAGGTAGTTGCACTAGTGGTTGAGGTCGTGTGAAGTCGAGGAGACAGATGTATTTTAGCCAACCTTGGGTGATCGGATTTAGAGAAGAGAAGTGTATGATTCGTATCTCCGAAGTCGGTAAGTGATTGGAGATGAGGATTAAATAGAGATGACATTTGGTGACTGACGAATAATAAGTATAGAAAAGTAAATATTATGACGTGGTAGTCGGTATGAATTACTGCTAGATTTTAGGAAGAAGAGATGACCTAAAAAGGAAATCTGATGATTTGAGTTCCTACTAAGGTACATTGAGTGGATAATTTCTGAGTGAATCATGTCTGAGACAAGACCTTCTGGGTGAAGACAAGCTGATTTCGAATGAGTACTTGGGCCAAGATATTTCTGTGTAAGTGAATTCCCTAGTGGGATATCTCCAAGTTGAGTGCGACACTTCCGAGTGGGATTGCACCGATTAAGATATACTGAGTGAGCCTTTTTCCAAGAAAAGTACTTCTAGACAGAAAGAGGAACTTTGAATGAGTATGTTTCCAAGTGATATTCTCAAGAGGTAAAGATGTGGAAATAACTGAAGGTAATGATGGAATTTGGAGATTCCGAGACCGAGTGGTGGTGCCTGCAAAAGGTGATTTCAGGCAAGCCGTGCTGAAGCACATGAGTCCTTTTGGGTATTCATCCGGGTATTACAAAGATGTATTACGATTTGAAGAAGGAATTCTAGTGGTCGGGTATGAAGAAGGCAAAAACCGAGTTAATCCAAGAGATGAATGAGCAAGTTGCTCTAATCTGAGAGGGAATAAAGATTGCCCAAGACCGACAGAAGAGTTACTATGACAATCGGCATAGACCACTTGAGTTTCAGACGGGTGACTGGATATTCCTGAAGGTTTCACCGACCAAAGGTGTAGGTCGGATATTGAAGAGCCAAAAGCTTAATCCAAGATATATCGGACTGTATCAAATATTGGAGAGAATCGGTAATGTTGCTTACCGACTGGATCTTCTGAGTTCGTTAACTGACGTCCATGATGTGTTTCACGTGTCATAATTCCGAGCCTATATTCCATGTGATTCCATGATTGTGCCGAGTGACTCTTTTGAATTGGAAGACCTAACGGTGGAAGTACACCAATCAGTATTGAGGAATTCCGGACCACACGGATAAGGAACAAGGAAGTGCCATTGGTAAAAGTGAAGTGGCAAAATTTGAATGGGGTAACCTACATTAGGGAATTGGAATCGGATATAAAAAGGGTGTACCCCAATCTTTTTCAATAGGTGTGTTGATTTCGGGGACGAAATCCCTTTTTAGGGGGGTGGATGTGACATCCCGGATATTTATAGAAATTTTGTGTAGTGAGAAAATATTAAAAATTGTTTTTTAGGAATTTATTTGATATTTTATGAATTATTGGTTTATTATAAAAGGTGTGATTAAAAGAAGGGAGGTTTAATCAAAATCATTAAAGAAATTGTAAAGGAATTGGAAGAATGACCGGTTGAAGAGGTTACCGGTTGGAAGTGACCCGTTGAGAAGGTAACCGGTTGCCATGAGTTTAAATAATGGTTTCCTTCTCTTTCTTCAATCATTTGTGCAATCATTCACTCTCTTTCACGTGAAGAACATCTGCTACTTTTCTTCTTCTTCTTCCTCCATTGATTGAGAGCTATAAGCTTCGAAGGAAGGTTCATTTTACATCAACACCTTGAAATAATTACATAGCTGTGACAGTGGTTTCAAGGTAAGTCCTTTGAACCGTTTAAAAATTGTTACCTTACCTCTTTCACTTCTTTTCTAGACCGAATGGTCATGTGTATGGAGGGGGGTACTGTTCCGATCCCCACTCCTCTTGGCTGTGAGCCTGAAAATGGCCCTTGATCGTGTGGATGGTGGTGTGATGGTAATGTATTTCACATTCCAAACTGTAGGTAGTGGAACGAGTAAGGAAGCTGGTGCTGGAACGGAGGAGCTGTGAACCCAGAAACTGTTGAAGTGAGGAACAGAGGTAAGGGGGTGTTCGGGTTATAATTAATTAGAATAGGACATACTGTCCGAGTCGTTGGAATGACTGAACCGGGTAAGAGATGATGCCGAATGAGAATTGAAATAATTGATGAGTGATGTTATATTTACCGAGTGGTAAATTGGTTTTAATTGCCGAATGAAAATTTAAATCATTGCTGAGTGATTTGATGTATTTGCCGAGTGTAATTTCATATATTGGCCGAGTGATTGTTATATTTTCCGAGTGGAAAATTGTTATATTGCCGAGTGGAAGTTACTTGCTGAGTGTGATTGGCTAGGTTTGCAGTGTTAATTGTTATGATTACCGAGTGTGTGTATTGCTGAATGTTACTTGTTAAGATTGTCGAAGGAGAACTGTTATATTGCTGAGTGTGAATTACTATAATGCCGAGTGTTAATGGATATATTGCCGAGTGTGAGTGTATTGCCGATTGAGTTAATTGTTGAGTGAAATGTGCAGTTTTGAGGATAAAGCAATCAGACGGAGTTTATACTCGTATTTTATTTAAATTCCGTTCTAGATTAATTATGATGCTAAACACTCCCCTTGCTGTGGTTTTCAATTTTAGTAACCAGTGACAGGGAAGATGTTGGAGCCATGGAGGTGTTCCAAGTGGAGGATTGATGCCAAGGAACCGAGTGCTTTGAAATGAATTCCGAGTGTAATATATATATATTTTGAGTTTTCTGTGTAATGCTACATGAGCGTGTTAAATTCGAATCGGTATGTTGATTGATGAGGATATAAATTTTCGATGTTATGTGATCGGTGTTTATTTTGAGTGAATTTGCATTACTGTAGCAAAGTCGATTACCGGGCGAATGTTTCCCGAGTGGAATCTTTCTTGTCCGAGCTAGGGCCCATTGATTTGGTGCCTGTGTATCCTTCAATTCTTTCCGAGAGAATAATAACCGAGAGACCCACTTTCGAGTGGAAGGTTAGGGTGTCTCCGAGTGAGCAATGACTGAGAGAATCTCTTCCGAGTGAAGAAAGATAAGAGTACTTCCGAGTGAAGATATGAGTGAACTTTTCTGAGTTAAGGTTAAGCTGTTCCAGTGTGAGAGATGACCGAGTGGACTTATTTTCCAAGTGAAACCCGACTTGTTGACTTTCTTTGTAAGTCTGGTCCGCTCAGGTTTAAAGAGGAGTATTCACTCAAGCGAGTCGGATCTCGCCCGAGCGAATCAGAGTCTCGCTCAAGAGAGTAACCCTGTCTCTGATTTCTTCCTTCTGCTGATTCTAAATCTTATTTTATGATGAAATATTCCGATCGGTTATTATTTTTAATATGCTTTTATTCAAGGATTTATTTCAGTTGGTTAATGCTATTTTAAGTATGATTTTATTATTTTGAATGTAGTTAAGGAAATTAAATGTTATTTTATATTAAGACCGAGTAGAAATTTTATTAAATGCGAAAAATCTATTGCGAAAAATGAGAAAAATGACGCGGGTCGTCACAAGTTTACACTGTTCCATAAATCTGGATAATAATAATATGAACAGCTCAATTGGCATGGAAACACTTAGAGACTAGTCAGAATGAGATTGTTTTTATTGTGAAAGTACCCGATACTAGGGAGCTACCCCAGGTCCCCTGAAGCACCCTTTCACACCCTCTCATCCCAAGGCTCGTAATTAAGCCTCCTCTAATGTATCTTCGGTTTCTATAATCCGTCCCCAAACAATATCATTTTGTTTCACTTTAATGATTTATGATGCATAAACTACTCGCGTATTTAATTAATTAAGGTTTTTAAAAACTCAATTATTAAATACCTTAAAGGTTTACAACATCATTTCAATAAACTGTACATTTTCTCAATTCTCTAAATTTCTATCCCACAAAAATAAATTTGGTACAGCTTTCGAATCTCATTGAAATTAAGTTTCTAAGCCTTAAATATCTCAAAACTTTCTCATATAAAACTTTACATAATATTTCTCAAATTGAATCTTAACAAGATTAAATTCTCAATTATTTCCAAATATCTTTAGTTATTAAGTTGGAAAAATAAAATAATTTTCTTTTGAAATTTTATTTTATTAAAAGAGAATAATCTTTAAATCATTAACCAAAAATACTCAAAATTATAAAATTTTTCTTTAATTCAAGATTTAATTATCTCAATTTGTTATAAATTAATTTTCATAAAATATCTTCTTTTTAAAATAAATACTAATTTTTTTTATTCTAAATATTGAAAGTAAAGTTAATAAAAATAATTTCTAAGAAGAAAAGATTTAGAGTAATAAAAATTTAAAGAGTAAGATAAGAAAATTCTTACTGAGTTTTAACTTTCCGTCATGCTCGCTATATGCTCAAACTCCACATCACAAAATCATCAATCAAAATTAAGCATTATCAATCATAACTAAATATCATCAATCACATCAAATATTATTAATCACAATTAAATATCAATCAAAATCAAATATTATCAATTATAAACAATTCAAATAAATTAAATATCACTCATAAATGTAATTCAATTGTTAATGGTTATTTAGATTAATAAGATTGATTTTGAGTCTTTATAGTCCATTCCTCGCATGGGTCTATGTAGGTCCATATAGTCCAATCCTCGTATAGGTATAGTTCAGTCCATACAGGTCATAATAATCCAAGTCCTTGCATAAGTTCAGTCCAGTTCGCATAGGTTATCCAGGTATTTGCATAAGTATTTTAGAGTTAGTTACATCAGATATTTAATTTAAATTTTATTATAAATTTTAAGTTAAAAAGTTAATATTTTAAAATAATAATATTATTAAATTTAAAAGGAATAGGGGACTCCTCCCATTATTCTTATGTCTTTTCATATTATATTCTTATCTCACTCCCCCTTACCTCTTGTATACCGATTCGTTATTAAAAATCCGTACGCGCCTCGTCTCCGAGTTCTAAAACATACTAATTTCATTTTAATATAGTTATAAGATGAAAATTAAGATTACTACTTAAAGCAGAAATGGTAAATTTTGAATAGTAAATAGTGAATAGTAAATTGTGAATAGTAATAGTAAATAGTAAAATGTGAATAGTAATGATAAATAGTAAATCGTGAATAGTAATGGTAAATAGTAAATCGTGAATAGTAACAGTAAATAGTAAATCATGAGTAGTAACGGTAAAAAGTAACAGTAAATAGTAATTTATTATTTGAATAGTAATTTACTATTGAAATAGTATTTTACTATTCAGAATAGTAACTTAAAATAATATTATTTCCAGTATAATAATAGATTTTTAAAAACGATATGAAAATAACCCTAAAAAAATATAAAAGAGAGGTATTCTTACCTTAGGATTTTAGCAGAACCTTCTTCCAAAAAAATTTATTTCTCTCTCTTACTTCCACCACTATCTCACTAGCACTACTATATTGAGAAAACTTAATCTGAAATTGTGAATTCTAAAGAAGAATTCCTTCGGTATTTATAGGAAGGAAAATTACTATGCATTCCATTATTTTAATATAAAGTACTGTGTATTTTTTGAAAATTCAATCCTAGTTACTATGCACCTTTTGAAAATTTTGTATATGCACAGTGTTTTGCATAGTAAATGTCGGCTGAATTATTAAGCTAAATAGTAAACTTTCACTCGGTATATTTTAAATATTCAAAATTAGTCCTTTTTAAAATTTAGAGATTTTATATCAGCCCTCACTAATTTTATAATAATTAATATAAAGTTTAAATTTAAAAATCCAAAATTTTCTGTTAATAAAAATTTATTGAAACGTTCCTGATTTTTTTACGATTGGTAAAAATAAAGATTTTTCTCAAACCGATCATTTTTAGATAAATCTACGTAAAATATATTTTAGAAAATTTTCTTATAATTAAACTTCACTTTCTTATAAATATTTTTAATTTTAAGTTACTTTATATGAATTTAAAATTATTTAAAAAATATTATTTTATTAAAATAATTCAAAAATTCCAAAAAAATCCAAAAAATCATAAATAATACGTAGATTAAAAAGTTCTAAAAAACCATAATTTAATTCCTTGAAAATTTTAATATAAAAATAAAAATAAGGGTGTTACATTTAAGAGTTTGTTGTAAGTGTGAGAGTAGTTGCCTATTTTTCTGTTAATCAGTTGTAGAGCTCAAGCCTATAAACTTGGCTCCATTTTCATTTAAAGTTGAATAACACACAAGCAGTTGTTGTGCGCTAACACATACTCCCCATACACTAGTTCCTTAATCCATACCTTCACTTCCTCATTCCAAAAATTCTGCCATGCAAAATCTTTGAGCCAACTCCAAATTTCACATACATCAGGACAATCATGTAACACATGGAGAGTTTATTCAAAGGAGCAAGAACAATGTCGGCAAGCTGGAGTACTAGTAAGCAGAAGTTCATTAGTTATTTGTACTATTCACTAACCAAAATGTAACAAACAAATATATTGATAAAAAGGCTAATGCTCAAAACTAAGACACAATAGTCCTCCAACGAAATGAAATACCCCACAATCATCCCAAACAAAGAATGAGGATCAACCATAGGCAACCCCATGAAAAGAAACATCATGATCCAAGTTATCATAAAAAAAACATAAATTATCATAAAAATAGTTTTTTTTAGCATTTTTAGATAAAATCATTAATGAGAACATCAACATTAATACTTCCTAACATATCCTTTTTAATAGATAAAATTGACAAATCTTTTAACTTCTGTTTTGAAATTGATGATGTTAAGTAAGTTTTTATTAATTTTAGCTTTGAAAAATTTCTTTCAACACATGCTATAGTTACAAACATAGTTAACGTAAGCAATTGAGACATTTGGATAACAATCTGTTGTTGTGATAAACTTGAGAATTTTAATAGTTGACATTACATCATCAAGTAAAGTCACTTTCAACACTTTCAATTCAGAAAAAAAATCATCCAAATTAACAAGTCATGAGAAAAAGTAAAGTGAAGTTTATCACAACATTCTGTTAGTTCATTATCATTCAATGATTTTAACTTTTTTGAATTAAACAAAAATCTAAAAATATTTTTAAATATTTTTAATTGCTCAAATCTAGTCTTTAAAGAAGTGATAGTCATGTCCACAATAACTAAAAAAATTAACTTTAAACGACTCATCAGCTGACAAAACTTCTTCATTAGTCTCATCAAATTATTTTTTCCTACCAACACGATGTTTTGTTTTAAAAAAGAGTTTAACATCCATATCAAGTGAAATTTCTTTAGCAACATTCATACTATACATGAAACTTTCAACTCTATACTTTTCAAAAAAATAATATATCTTCTAATTATTTTATGGTATCATCAATGCACATATTAATAGAAAATAAAATATCATACACCAAATAATCATGCCCTTAAAAATTTAAAGTTCTCAAGTGCATTAGTTAAACTCTCAACCTCATTTTTGATTTAACATCATCACAAAATTTATGTAATTCTAACAAAGCAAAGCTTGAAATCCAATAGTTTTAATACTTTTAATTCAACTCTCTCATCGGATATTAGGCAAAGATTTCATGGTTAACCTAGGAACACAATCAAGAAAAATTTTCCATCTTTTTGATGGACTTAAAAATAATGAATATATGCATTGAACAATTTCAAAAAAAGAAATAGCTTTAACACAAGAATGTGCCATATCACTAAGAGTAAGATTGAGACTATCACAAGCGCAAGGCATATATAATGATCCGGTGTAGATACCGGCCCACAGGGTAAATAACCAGTTACGATGAATATGAAATAAACACATCAGAGTTGGTTAAAAAATGGATAGGGTAAACGACACCGACACAATCACACTGGACGAGGTACCTCAAACATCAATAAAAACTTTAAGATTCAGTACAGAATGAGTGAAGTAACCCCGGTCAGGAAAGCTGCTGCAGTCAAAGTCATGCAAGTGAGCAACTTATACCTGCCAAAACTGTAGTCTCAGAATGCTGTCAAAAGAGGTCAAATCACCACTTGCGTTTAAGGAAGAACTATAAATACAACTCATTCATTAAGATATAATAGATTCTGATCACTCTCTACTTAATACTTCCATAATCTTATATTTTTTGTAATAACCGTACTAATTTAAGCATCGAAGTATCTTTTGCAAGTACACCTCCGGTGTGTCCCCCTTTTACTATGGTTGGAATTGACCCAAGATCAATACCTTAACACGAAGAGCACAAGATCCCCACTGAACCTGTTTGTATAATATCGTACTCCCACTAAGACAGTGTAAAAAGGAAAGTGAGTGAACATTTGACACCAGTTTATAAAGGGTAGCATCGGACCCTCTATACCAGTCATATCATATAATGCTCTTAAATTTATTTCAAGAAATCGTCTTTGAACTCCTTGGTGCTTTCTTTTCATGTTAGAACCATTATCATAACCTTAACCCCTCACATCATCAATATTAAGATCAAGAGACTTATACACATTTTGTAATTCATTAAAAAGTCCTAATCTAGATGTATCATCTACTTTTAAAAACTCTAAAAAATATTCTTCAATTTTTATTTTATTACTTGACATATACAATCAAGAATTATGGAAAAATATTTTACTTCTTTCATTATGTTTATAATGGAACTTCTAACACTATAAGCTAAAAGTGAAATTAATTCATTTTGAATTTTATGCCCAATGAATTTCACGACTTTGAATGCGTCTAACATGATCTTGTATAAATCAAATTCTGCAATCATTTCAATCAAATCCCAAAAATTTTTTGTTACTATCTTGATATAATTTTTCATTAGATCCTTGAAAATCCAAATTATTTTTAGCAAGACATTTCACAACTGAAAATATTCTTAGTAAAACTTGCGCTAATGTTCTTTCTCTTTCATAATCTATTGTTGCAAATTTTTATCAATTGTTTGATTTTTGTCCAATCTTGCTCTCAATTCATTCCAAATATTCATGTTAGTCATATGTTCAAACCTATTTTCATTTTTTTTAAGTCTCTCGCTAATATGCTTTCAATCATTAAAACCCTTATCTACTAATAAACTTTTTTTTATTATCAAATTTGAACAACTAACAACAAAAACAATATACTCTATCAAACATGCTTGGAATAAACCAATCATTTTCTATCACTAGTCTAATAATTACTTAGCTTTCTGGAATAATAGGCATATGAAAAATGTCTAGAAGTATTATCCAAGGGAAAAATAAGATTCTTTTCTTTAGTAGGCCCCTTTTCATTTAAAATATCTCTTCCTTTGTTTTTAATATTACCCTAATTTCTAGGATCATAAATATTTAAAGGAGGAATTAGTTGCTCTTCGTTAATGCCAATATTTTTCATATTAGATTCATTTGACACATCATTAGATTCACTAAAATTGTTAACTTCATTCTCATTTAAATAAATTTCATCATGCACAATTTCAATTGACTGATCTAAATTTGTATGAGAATCTATCATTTTTTTAAAAAAATCTATCAATAGTTTTTCTTTGTGATTTAATTAACTCTTCCTCTCGTTTTCATTTTTTTCTTTTTTTCACTTCTAGATAAATGTTTTTTTAGGAGGCATATTATGAAAGATTAACACAAGAAAAGAAGTAAAGAACAATAGCACTTGGAAACAGAAGTTGACGTTGAATACCCATTCACTACTTCATACGTATATGCTAATTCCAATTAATAGCTAAATTTAAACATTGTAAGTATAAAATTAACAAATTAATATGAAAATTAAAACAATCAACCAATTAGTAATAACTATTAAAAATTAAAAAATTAAACATTCTTAACATAAAAATATAAAAAGAATTAAACAATTGACAATGACTATAAAAAATAAAAATTAACACCCTATAAACATAAAAATTAACATAATATTGATATCAACATGAATAAAGTTCCTAAATAATTTATATAACAACATAAATTACAACTGATTTGGAAGGTGAAACACGTACTAATTTTATGATTTTTCAGTGTAATTGTAGTATGATTAAGAGATGTCAAAGTGAAAAAGATTGTAGAAACAAAAGTAGAGGAAATCAGGAATAATGGAACAAGAAAATTTCAGTTATAAGAAAAAGTAATTTTTTTAGTTTTATATAAAGAACTTTCTAGCCGTTACACTTAATGAATTTTTGTAATGTTACTTGCAACATGACTTGCGCCTGTCGCGTGAAATCATTAAATTAAAAAAATTAAAGCCAACATGGGATCAAACTAAAGACCTTAAGACAAAATCCATGTCACCTTACCACTAGAATATTCAAGTTATATTAAAATTTATTTATTTTTTCCTTACATAAACTAAATATTATTTATTTTAAACCCCTATTAACATTGGACCCTAGATCATTCCCTTGCTTCTAGGCCTTGGACCGGCCCTGGACATCACGAGTCTTTTTCAACCTTGAAACCTCTACATGTATCATTTCGAAGCAACCATACTTAGGCCTCTTGACACTCTAAACCACCAGATCATCCTCCTTTTTCAATTATTGACCAGTGTCATCCTCCAATAAACCCTAACAGAGGGTTTTCCTTTTCACCATTCTTTACAACAACTAACATTAATTATTTAATTTTCATCCATATCAGGCGTAGTTTTTAACAGATGTATTATTTTTGAATGCATAGTTAATCAAATATTATTTAATTAAAGATAAATATGATATTATTATTGTAATTATTTTACATCTGATTCCCACAACTGTATCACTCTACCATATATCCCACAAAAGCAAGTAATAATAATATTAATTTTATGATTCAAAGACTCTTACTTTATAAGAAACTAAATATGTATTTGGAATACTCTAAAAACTATTTTATACTTTTATTCTTATAAGTATGTATTTGGAATACACTAAAAACTATTTTATATTATATTTATTTTTATAAGTATTTATTTTAATAATCGATTACGATAAAATCTATATGTATTTTTGGATATAATTATATAAAAAATAGATTATTCTGATAATTTATTTTGTTTGAATTATATTAAAATATTTTTAAAGTTTAAGGTTATTAAAATTATAAAATTAAAAAATACAAAAGATAAAATAGAAAAAAATAATTTCATAGTAAAAATAATTACTTATAATCAAAATCTAAAAAAAATCAGATTCTAATTAAAATACAATTTCATAACCCTATGAATTATAATCTACTTTTTATAAGAAAAACTTAAACATGATTATATAGTAGAAATAAATACTTTCCCCTCAAATCAAGAAAATATTCTATAAATGTGATCACTCTTAAACACCCACTAAGTAATTCTTATATTTAAAATAACATATTTTCATAATTTCATATAACAATAAACAATGTTTTTTCTCTTTTTCTCTTTTCATCACATTATTTATCTTATTTTATATTTATTTATTTTTCTTTATTTTGTCTTTCCACACAACATTTTACACGCTATAAATATCATTTCGTTTTATAATACATGTGATTGGATTTTCTGTGTTGATGACCTGATTCCTAGTGTAGGAATTGTTAACCAAAAAAAGTCTCTGCACGTCATGACGAATTGAAAAATGAACGTGTGGCAAAGAAAAACAAATGGAACATAATTGATAATAATATCTTAGATATATATTATCAGGGAAAGGATTTTTCATATTTGTAACCATTATATTGCTCATTATATCTATCAACAGACGTCCTCGTCTCATGTCAGGTACGAAACATCGAAGTTCAGTGTGATGAAAGTGAAAAAAAATCTATTGGATGTTATCTTAAAGACGAAGAGCAAAGCAAAAATCCAAATATCCTGACAGTGACAAGCTAACCACACATGCCTACCAACGCCTACCATCTCTGGTAAGTGTTGTGTCGGTGACTTGAACATTGAGATAAGATTTGCAGGAATTGGTGTAAGACTCCGAAACCGTTGATAGAGTCTATATCAATCTACACCTAATAAACCATGATGGAATACTTATTAATAAATGAGGGAGCATTAAGAATGTGAAGCCAAGAGATTGATTGTTGGGTCGAGTTTGAATAATACACCAGAATGCTAGAGTATTTCATCTATGTTGAGCATGTTCTTACTGAAATTTTTTTCTTGACTCGGACTGAGTAGCAGTGAATTCCAAATAACAAGGCCAGGAAGAATGCCCTTCTCTAGCATGTCTATAAAGACCTGCATGGCTTTCTGAAGGTCACCCTTCCTACATAAGACATCAATCAAAGGACTGTAAGTTTCTGTAGTGAGTACACAGCCTCTTGCAGTGATGTCTTCCACCAACTTCAAGGCACACTCAACTTTTCCTTGCCTACAAAACTCAGTAATGATAGCATTAAATGTAGACGGAATCGGAAAACAGTTATTAGTAATCATTTCATTCATCAGTTCAACCGCTTCTCGGACACTACCTTGTTGGGAAAGTCCATGAACAATGCAGTTGTAAACTAGAATACTTGGAATTCCACCTTCATCAATCATCTGATCATATAACCTCTTTGCATCCTCAATAGTCCCTTCCTTGCAGTGCTCTAAAATCCTCAGGCTTCTGTTCACAGCTCTTGGGAACAAGTTTCCCATCTTTGTCAGAAAGTCAGCTGCTTCATCAAAATGATTTTGCTTACACAGACCATATATTATGCTATTATATGGACTGATATGCCCTCTAGAGCCTTCTTTGCTTTCCTCCATTAACTCCAAGATTGAAAAACCATCTTCAATTCTTCCTTCTGAACACAAACCTCTAATAATTGTGTCAAACGTAACAAAGTTCCACTTGAGCCCATCCGTTTTCATGTCATTAAAAAGATTGAGAGCCAAATCCAACAACCCAGACTCACAAAAGCCAGATATCAATATGTTATAGGTGTCTACATTTGGAAGACAACCTTTACCCTCCATCTGCTTCAGAAAATGAAGCCCAACTTTCACTTTCCGTGATCCACAAAACCCCTTTATCAAGGTGTTATAAGCCACAACATCAAGCGAACCTCCCATGCTCTCAAACCTCTCTAAAACCTCAGCAGCCTCCGTTACACACCCAGCATTGCACAGAATTTCCAGCACCTTAGTAACAGTAACAACATCAGGCACAAAACCCATGGCAAAACTCTTCTCAAGAAGCACAAGAGCCTGAACCGAATTCTCCTCCTTACAATACCCAGATATCAAAATATTAAAAGTAACATCATTAGGCTCCTCCATCTCATTCATCAAACTCCTAGCCCTCCCAACCTTCCCATTCCTACAAAGTGCATGGAGCAAAGTGTTGTAAACAACAGTGTTAGGGGAAACCCCTCTAGACTTAATAAGCTGCAAGAGCTTAAAACCTTCACCAATCCTATTAGTGAGGCACAACCCTTTCATCAAAATCCCAAAAGTGTAATCATCACCCTCAACACCGCTTTCCATCATGCTCTTCCTATAAAACTCCCTAGCTATGTCAATGTCCTCCTTGACAAGCACATCCAAAATTGAGTTGAAAATTTTAAGTGGGGGGCTTCCATGAAACTTGTACGCCAAGTCAAGTACTTTGATGACACTTCTAGTCATCCGGGCACGGCCAAGGCCACGGATGATGGTGATGAAGATATCATCACCAGGAGGGACGCCAATTGAGTCGGGCATTTCGTCGAGCAGTTGCTTGACGGTGTCGAAACGACGGAAAGTGCATAGCTTGTGGATCAAGGCACGGTATGTGGATTGAGAGTGGACGAAATTGGGGAGAGTGGATGCCCATTTGAAGGTTTCGAAAGCCTGGGAAGCGGACTTTTGGTCGAGTATGAGCTGGGAGACATGTTCATGGGTTGGTACAGAAGAGGAATGAGTTTGGAGTTGGAAACAACTTAGATAACAGGCATAAGGGGTTGAGGAGGATGAAGAATGTAGCAAAGAATTGCAGAGTTTGCGAATCATGGAGTGGCTGCACTTTCCTTTGCCAAAATGGGGCAACTTAACTACAAGATAGTAATCTCGTTGAAAGCAAAAACCTCATACTAACCAAGATTGAGGTCATGTTTAATCGAATTACACGGGTTTAAGATTGTTTCAATCATTGAATGAATACAATAGAATGGAAAAGGAATGATAAAGCTTCCCAGCTGTAATTTTTTAAAGCATCATGTTAACTGTCAAAGGTATTTTTAAGGAAATTAAAATAAAATATTGTTTTAAAAATTGCTTTGAATTCAATAAAAAAATTTATTTCAAGTTTTTTTAAACTAAAAACCTTAGAACATTGGATAGTATTTTTCTTTTTAAAAATATTTTTTTTCTTATCTCCAATTTGGATATAACAACCATTCCTTTATCATTTCGACTTATAAATTTTTAAATAAAGAAATGATTATTTTATTTTATTTTATTCTGCATTACATTTTATGTTTTTCCTAAAAAATTTCTATAAGTATGTTTCATAACAAATCCTAATAATCACCTTTGATTTTTTACCGGTTGGATTTTGAGATATATTTTTGAATGTTTATGGTTTTCTTGAATACAACTTTATTTAGTTCAATTACTTCTTATTAGTTTAACTTATAACGTGTACTCTATATGACACATTTTAAAAAATAAAAAAATTATTTGCAATACTGTTTAGTCACTATTTAAAATTACAAAATATTATATTAAACACAATATTCAATAAAGATATTTTACTTTTAATTTTTTCATATATCCTAAAACATACATTAAAAAAATATTAACTTATTTGATCGGAGTTGATTTTGGTTGCTAGCCCATGAAAATAGATTTTATATTAAAATAGTTGTTTAACGGACCAATGTCATATCACAGGGACTTGTTAGATAATACGATAAATATCCAATATTTACATTATAAAAACAACTAAAAAGACTATAAACTGTTTGTGTAATATTAATAGATTTTTAGGAGTTTAAATAAGTTAAAAATTAAAACAAGAATTCAAATACAAATATGTTGGGGTTAAAGTTTCATTTCACTTCCTAAAAAATTATGTATCTTGTGATATGTGTACTTACTTATGATTAGTTAATGCAATAGAAAATTCATTAAACTCAATCCCTTAGTACATAGATTTTAAAGTTCATTCCATTAGGTCTCAATTTCGTTACAACTTTCTAAGTAATTAACTTAACATTATGCAAATAGGCTTAAACAACTAATTCATTCAAACTCTATTCTTAGAAAAAATAAACAAATTATGATTCTATTTCAATTTCTAGATTCAAATAATGCTTCCTAGCTATCAGTTATCCCCTTGTTGTTGTGCAATGTTCGAGTAACTTAATACATGCATTACCCTAATAAACACTTCCTAATGATCCCATTAACATAGAAATCAAACAAGCATTAAGCACAGAAATAGAAACTAACATAATTAAAAAGTAAACATACATAATCAAATCAATACATAGATCCTGACAAAAGATTCACAACATTTCAATTCTAACAAATAGAGGTTTAGCCACACATTTTCATGTGGACCATTCCTTACAATAAAGTAGAGTTCTTCTACCATACCATACCAATAGCTAAAACATGTATTGGAATTAAAAAAATATATGCAGGACAAAGTGGTGACAACTAAAGGGTTACTTTGCTTCTTTCTTCTAAGTTACACAAATTGTAAGCTAACATTTAACCCTTATTTATAGTGAAAACCATTCTTAACTATATATAGGGTAGGTGGGATCCTTTTACCTTCACTTCAATGTAAAAATTAGTGTTAAAGTGTACAATTAGAGTTTCAAGCTCCTCTAAACCTAGTTGAAGTCAAGGAAGCCATAAAGAACTACTTACTCATAGTGGTAAAGGCCACAAAGTAACCAAGACCACTCATTCTTATGAACTAGTAAAAAGAAAAGAGAGGGGAAAATTAACTAAAAGACTTTAAGAAGGGAGAAAAATCTGTGATGGCTCCTTCAAGATCCTCATAGCATAAAACTCTTAAAACTAAAACTAACGAGAGAAAAATCCGTGATGGCTCTTTCAAGATCCTCATAGCATAAGACTCTTAAAACTAAAACTAACTCAGATTATCCTAAGACCAAAGTTGTCTAAACTCTAAACTAGGTCACAACAAACTAAAATAAACTGATGCAACTAAATGTGATTGGGCCCAGCCCAATCAAAGATAGAAAATAAATAAAACTAGACCAACGGAACTCCATGGCCAAACAGGCACACCCATGGCCTGGCTGTGGAGTTCACTTGATGAGTGTGGACTTCATTTTTTGCTCCCTTTTGGTCTATTATGCTGGACTCCGGGCCTTTTTTGAAATTTAACACTTGTAGGTTAAGGTCTTGCATTCTTTTAAACTCAAATTAGGTCTTTTTGTATATGTTTATCTACAAAACATAAAAACCAAACATAGACTGGCCAAAACATAAAAAGTAAACTAAAACTAAATAAAACTAAAATAAATCCTAAGAAAAGTCCTAAAAATCTTACGAAAAACAAGTCTTAAAACTATGCATTTTGGGAATGCATCAGATAATTACCATTTGCATACAATAATCGAGATAGCCGATATCACTAATTTGAACAAGGTGACATGACTAGCAAAAGAAAGGGTATTCTCCCTCTATGATAAGAGTCATTTCTTGACTTTGTCAATAAGATAGTCATGTTGTTCCTTTTTCCTCTGACCATACCAAATTAAGATCCCAATATATTTACCAATATTGGAAGTTAACGTACACTGTCAAACCCCTTACATGGTTACTGTGAACATTGTGAGATACAAAGATTCTTTTCTTCTCCATACTCACTTGTTCTCCTAATGCCAAGCAGAATTTATTAAGACAAGCTAACATTATGTCCAATTGGTTTAACGATGCTTCCTATAAAAGAACAAGGTTGCCCGAAAAAAAAGGAGAATTATCCAGTCCGCCTCTTCTCATGTGCATCGATTTCCATTGCTTCTTTGCCACCTTAATCAAAATAAGTTGACTAAGTCTCTCCATGGAAAGGATAGGTAGAGGGAAAAAGGATTCTCTTATCTCAATCCCATACGTGGAGAAAATTATTGAGTTTTTTCCTCTATTATGCAAAATTTACATTTGATTCGTTGACACATGATTGAAAATCTAGTCATAGAACCCATCATATCCTTCAAAGTATCAATGAGGAAGTTCCACTGTTCCCCCCAAAATCAGGAAGGGCCCGCAAATCCCCCTGATTCCCCCTATCCTGGCAAAGAGTGGATTTGTGTTAGTTATAGCCTAATGGGCTTAGGCCTTTTTTTCTAACCTAGGTATAAATGTATCTTTTAGACGCACATTGTAGGCTAAGTGACACATCATCAAGAAATAGTAAACCTAATCCCTAAAGGAACTCTCTAGGGTTTTGTGCTTCCCATACTCTTTGTGTGAACATCCACTGAATTTAATCACAAGCTTTCTCCAAGTCGACCTTAATTGTTACCTACTATTTCTTTCCTTTCATTGTATGCATAGAGTGAAAGATTTCTTATACAATCTCCATACTATTTGAGCTATAGCACCCCAAGAATATACCCTTCAACCTGTTGGTGATAATTTTTATGATAATCTTATACACTAGATTACATAAACTAATTGGTCTATAGTGCCTACCACTCGTTGAATTATCATTCTTGGGAATAAAAACCAAGAGGGTACCGTTGAAGTGCCTTTACCTATATGGGATCATGGAAAACTCACTTCATTAACTCACAATTTGATTTATCAACAATGTATTATCGTGTATGACAGAAAATCAAGTAAAGACTATCCAGGTCGAGAGCCTTAAGAGGCCCCATTACGAACACTACACTCTTGATCTCATAGTCCAAAGGTTTAGCTTAAAGATAATCAACAGCTTCCTGTGGCAAGGAAGGGAACCACCCCTTTAAATCTTATCTCACCAGTTAATCCTCTGTTATGTAAAGTTGCTCAAAGAAACCAACCACCAAAGAAGAAATTTTACCTAAGTTAGTTATACTAGCAACATCGTCACCCACCAAACTTTCAATCTTATTTCTCTTCCTCGCTTCACCGTGGACATGTGGAAAAAAATGGAATTCTTATCCCCGAACCTAATCCAATCAAGTCTAACTTTTTGGTACCAAAACAAATCCTCTTGGATTAGAACTTGCTTATACTCCCACCAAAATCTATCAAGAAGTTTTTCTAAACCCCTATTTCTACCGTTTGCAAGCCTAGCATTGATCTATTCCATGTGAGCCATAAGGTCTCTCTTTCATGGAATATATTTCCAAAGTGGGTATAATTCCACTCCTTTGCTCAAACCACAAAGTCAATAGAAGCTTTACCCCAATCTTTCTCCCTATCCCAAGCTTGTTGCACCATTTCTCGAAATGATAGATTTGCATGCCACCCTGCCATAAACTCAAACTAGCTATGTCTTCCATGAAGGTAACATATGTTCACACTAGAAGGAGGATTAAATAGTATGATTAAAACTTTGACAAATTCTTTTTTGCAAAGATAACTTTTCAAACACCTATTTAAGTTTTCTCAGAGACTTAGTTGAAAAACAAAATAGTTTATCATGTCGTTCATAAAGTCGTATAAGTTTTCACAAATGTTTAAATGAAGGATAAAAAAGATAACATCGTTAGCAAAAGAATAAAGAAAAACAACACACAAGCAAGATATTATAATGATTCACCTCTTAACCAAGACTATGCCCAGTTTCGATTTGAGCCAATAGGAGTTTGTATTACTTGATCACCAAATAAAATGTAACTCATACTTTCTTATAAGGATCTCAAATATTCTTTTAACAACTTACCCTCCCCAAGCTAATAACCCAAGTATTCTTTCTTAATTTAGCATCTTCAGGATAAAGACCCAAGTATTCTTTCTTATCTTAGGTTCTTTAGGCTAATTGAACAAATATTGTGTATTGACCAAAGCTCTTCAGGCTCTTTTAAACTTCACAAAGAAGTAGAAAAATCCTAAGTCTTTAACAAAGTACCTTACAAGCGTCCGACTTTACAAAACTGAAGGATAAGAAATAAAGTAAAGCTCTTAAAAATTATTTAATAATAAATGAATCAGAGAATATCACACAACTTGTAGAATGTGTAGAGAGAAGAGAAATAGAATGATGAGACACTTTACATTCTTGAGTGATCTTTATTTTCCAGGCTTCCTTTGAAATAGGCATTGTGAGACAAAGAGCTTTGCCAAATGATAACTTGACATTATTAGAGTGTTTTGGGGAGAATGTTTAAACTCTGTCAGCAAATAAACATATTGGTTGTCTGACTTTCCAAATTGATGCATAGGATGGATGCTTATTTAATTTGTCTATGCAGTCCTTTGAAGCTATTCTAATTAGATAGATAGTTTACTTCATATCAAAATTATTATAAGTTGATATAGAATACGCTTTAACTTATGGATTGTATTTATTATCTTCAAGTAAGACTTCTGAATTGAGTCTAGGCATCTGAGTTTAAACAACTATGGCTAATTCAAGAGTCTTAATATTTTAGACTATGACTTGTATTTATCTGTAAATAAGCTTTAGACATTCTTAAAATATTAGTACATTTCATGAGTTCTCCATCCTCCCACCCTTAATAGAAACATGTTGTGATTAGACGCAAGAGCGGGGAAATGTGTAATCGTAGCTTCATCAAATCTCAACAATTATTGCATACCCCACGGTCTAACCTCCCGTTCACCCCTAGCACTCCAAGTGAAAACGGGACACTAGAACCCTATATCTTGGAAGAGCACACCCATAAACACAGGATAGAAGCCATGGTTCCTCATTACGCTCATTAATCCTGACATGCACACAGTGGGGATGGAAGGAAAGAATATCCACACTCACCCCATCTTCTATAAACCCCACCAACGGATTAGGAATATTTAAAAAGTTATGGGCAGAATCCACATTCATGGTCGAATCACACCATGCAAATTCCCCATGCCATGACCGGTAAAGAATAATTTCGGGCACGAAAACCCAGGCCCTCACTCTGAGAATTTTGTCGTGTATTTATTTTGATCCACAGTAACTCCTTTCGTCGTAGCCTCATGCTCTCTTTCTCGCTACCTGCACGTGCACCTTACCACCTCTATCATCCAAAGCAAACCAGTTGCAGCCCTTCGTACTCAACCTTGTATGGCACCAACACTTTCCTGAATGAGATCAAACTTCCCTCTATCACCATCAACATCCTTCTCCCTACGAGTATTTGGGTCGATTTTCATCATATTCCCCAAGCAAGTGCATATCCTTCACAACCCGAACCCTTCAAGTGATCCTCCTTCGGGAAGAATTTCGGCCTCCATCGTTAGACCACTAAATAATGACCCAAAATCATCCAAGGGCCACCATCAAACACAAAACGTCTATTCATGTAGTCCTGGACCGTTCTTGAACCGTTCTTGCTCCTTCATTACTTCATCCTACTGCGTCTCCCACACAGACGTAATGAAGCCTCCTCCACCTCAACCCTCTTCGTTTTTTTTTTCTTAAAACATTCTAATCGATTCCTCTCTTCCGCCGTGGTTTTAATAAAACCCTACCGAAGCTTAAGTCAAAACCCTAGCGGCTATAGTAATAATTATGATTTTAAATATAAATAAAAGTAACTATTTTAATATGCAGAATAAAAACACATTTGGTCAATAAACATTTAATAATATTAAAAAAATATAATTTTGTTTATAATATAAACCTAAAAAATTCTACTAAAATTTAATTATATTTAAAAAATTTCGATCAATTATTATTTTTTACAAGTATTATCTTATTAATTAGATTATCTCTTTCCTGAAATTAATGCAGTATCATAACTTTATTTTCTTTTTCTTACTAATATTTAGGATAACTTTGAATGGATGATGAAAATAATTGATAAATTTAAAATTATCAACCAAATTAACTAGATTTTTTTAATTCCTTAATAAAAGAATCTTACAAAAAAAAGATTAGAGAGAATAATGTCTAACCTAAACCCTTTTAGCATATTCATTCCAGCAATCTTGTAAATGTTGTTATATCATAGCTTTATAAATGTGTAATTCTGTGTTTTTTTAATATGCCAGATCGGCAAGTGCCATTTATTATCTACTTCCACCAAAGGTAAAGACAGGTCAAAGACAACAAATTAGAACATAAACTGAATGTTCCTAACAAATTTACAATGACTTAAGAAAGATGTAAAAGAAAATACTAACAAGGAGGAAAAAAACAAAAACAAAACATTTACTTCATAGTTCTTTCCAATGGACAATGAAAGTTTGTTGTTGTGTTGTGTATTTTTGTCACTTCTCGCCATAAAAAATGGGAAAACTGGCTGAAGTAGACTTATTGACGAGCCAATTCTCAAAATTGGACTTGTAGAAGCTTGCAGTTCATCCAAGACCAGAGCTATGGTGATTGATTGTTCTTGTAATAATCATATATATAGTACAAGTGAGAAAGGGCTCTGAATCTGATTGGTGCTTCCAAATAGGAGTTGTTACAAATTGTGTAACATGTTGTATTCATCTATCTGTCAACTCAATCTGTACAAATCACTAACAAGTTTTAGTATCCCTTTGTTAACTAGTAATGAAAATGGAGCTGTGGAGACAGAGTCTTCCAATAATTAATTTTAATCTTACACACCGTTTGAGATTTGATCAAACGGAATAAAATAGAAAATAACCTTTGACCAAACCCAGTTGGAGGAAATCTCAACAGAGAACCAAAGAGGCTCTTATTCATCTACCACCATTCAACACACCCTTGAGAAGATCAAGGCCTTCAGCAGAAATACTCCTCCTCCTATGTGATCTTGGAATTTCAATTTTAGGAGGTGGATCTTTGGAGAAACACACCACCACAACGGTGAGATTATCACAAGTGTTGCGTTGGAGGGCCTCAGCAACAAGTACCTTCGCACATTTGGTGGGATCATTGTGCAGCATGAGCTCTTTCCTCACCATTGTAACGGCACACTGGCTGCTCATCACATCCCATAACCCATCACAACCCATTATCAAAAACTCATCTTCTTCTGTCAGGACAATTTCCTCTAGCTCTGGTTCAGAGCTCAAGGGACTCTTGGAACCTTTAGAACCTTTGATGTGCCAATCTCCAAGAGCACGGGCCACAGATAGTTGGCCATTGAGGTATCCATCATAGATGACACCACCAAGTTTCTCAATTCTTAATCTTTCGGAAGTGCAATTTGGTTTATGGTCTTTAGAAAGCTCAATGGCTCTGCCCCGTTTGCCTAATACAGCACGAGAATCCCCTGCATTTGCAATTAGCATGGCCCTGCAAGATAGAAATTACTATTACAATTATTATTTTATGGCTGCTAACACCTTTTGCCTTTACTGGCAGCATACATGGTTTCTTAAGGACAAAACTTAAAGTACAATTTCTTAGGTGTTTTTTGTGTTGTTTTCTAATAAGAATTGAAGTTACCAAAATGAAACTTAAATTCTGATTAGAGAATAACAAAGTATCTAAGTTATGTCATAGGGAAATTTGTATCAATATGCATGTAGCAACAGGGATTAGGTTTGAATTGATAATGATATGGTTCTCAGTCCCGACCTTCCCAACACAAGGGCTACTAGAGCAGTGGTGCCTGAAGAACTATCAAGAGTACTGGAATCTCTGAATGCAAGATCAGCCTTCACAAATGCACACTTAATTGCTTTCTTAAAGCCACATGGGAAATTGGAATCTTCAACTATAAACTTTAGGATGTTCTTTTGGGCAAATGATGCCGCATCAATACCACCATGTCCATCAAACACCTGTATATCAACCCTGCATTAGTATCTAAAAGGCATGCAAAAGGCAACCAAATTGGAATGTTTCAATGCATCTAGTTAACCATAAAATGAAGTTTCTATATTGATCTTGGTAAACCTTTAAGGCACGAGGCTAATTAGTGACAAGAAATTGGAAATTGCTCCACTTATGAAGAGAACTGGATCATTACATCAGGTGAACGTGGAGAAACTTACCCCATAGAATGCTGCAGGAGAAGGAAGCTTTGTTCCTGGACCAACACATTCATTAAGAATATCCACACATATGAACTCATCCTCCATGTATTGCTTAGGTCCTTTCACAGAACAGCTTCCAGATCGCAAGGCAACAAAAAACTCTGATTTTTCTTCTGGGTGTGTTTTTAATCCAATAATATTAACATTTGATTCCTAACAGAAGAAAATTAGACATAATTTTTAGCCAAGACTATAACAAAATGAGTTAAAAAGTATACCGCAACCCTCACAAATAAACATCCTATTTTTATTCAATGGAATTAAATTGGATTTTCCTCCATGCTTTCATACACATGGAAACTCTATTTGAAACAAACTCTACAAAATAAGGATATGAACTTACCAAGGCTGCAACCAGCAGTTTTTATTATCATCTACAAAAATCAATATAACTTTATTGACATTTTGCAATTAGCCCAAGGATACTAGCCTCATTTTTTTGGGGGGTTAAATAGACCCTATTTGGGCTCAAGCTGAATAAAACTATTATGAGTGACAATTCTTCCTACGGAGCTGAATAAGACTATTATGAGTGACAATTCTTCCTATGGAGATATAACCAACTACACACTGAAACTTAAAACTTAAAAGCATAGGTTAAGCTAGAATAACGCATGCTATCTGATCTACACACTGATGGTAATGTGACCTCTTTTTTAATACAAAAATTAGTAAGTCCTGGGATAATGTCAACACAACAAATAGGGAAACATTATGTTCTAGGCTTTCTTAAACCCCATATTTCTTCTACCAAGTTTCATTTTAATCAGATGAAAAATTAGTAACAACTTGTGTCATCCAGAGCACATTATTGAATCCAAAGGATTTAGGTAGATGATATCCAACCCACATAAACCAAGATAAAAAAGGCGACATGGGATTTCAATTTGACTATACTAACCGGTTCAGCCAACCAAGAAGAGCTGCTACAATGGCGCATAAGGGAAAGATCCCTAGGAGGTTTCCCAGTATTCTGATTCAAACTTCCCACTGTATCACCATTTTGATCCTCCATGGAACACTCACTATTATTATAATTACCCTTGGGGCAGGGGCAAGGGCAAGGGTACCCACCATCACCAACACCCCCACCACTCATTCTAGCATCATGAGAACCAGTCCCTGGTGCCATCCTTGTCCCATAACGCAAATCTAAAAATGACCCACAACCACAATTACAAAAAAGCTCAAAACTTTATCTTTCCTTGCACCAGAAACTTCTGAGAAAAAAAAACTGCTCAAACAACCGCCACAACCGACAAAGAAGCCATTTTTAAACAACCCCAGAAAATCACAGCTGTTCCAGAACGTGGTTTTGCACTTGATCCAAGAAACACTAACTCAAGCCAACCCAAGAACGTGAGAGGTACAACAAGGATGCAGTTTGTGTTGATTAGTTTGTGGCGTCCGAAGAAGAAAAAGCATGGTGTTGCCAAGCTGGTGGGGGGGATCAAAGGTTGAAAGAAGATTGAGAGCAGAAAAACGAAGACCCAAATAGAGATAAATGGATTTGAGAGAGAAGGGGGAACCGTTGAGAAGTGGCAGATAAATGTATATATAATGAAGTGATTGGCAAATGCAAGTTTTGCGCTCGCCATTGTAGCGCTTGAAAAGGGAGATTAGGGAAGTGACATGTGGCTTCTTCTGCTGCCATTTGTCTTACTACTTCACCGTATGGCCTTGGATCATCTTACAAACTACTATCATCAATCAACATTCTTATTATAAATTCTATGGATTTCATTTCAAATTCATTTGTCTTAATATATTAAGACTATTCTTATAATTTTTTATAGTATTTATATTTGATCTCTTTTCATTCATCACATGTTTTTCATTCATTTTTTTCACACAATTTTATCTTTCTTTCTTCACTCAAAGAAGTATTGTTACATAGATTCGTTTAGTTATTAAATCGAAGTGTGAATTGTTATAAATTTATTTTGTATATTGAAGCTAAAAATTATTTGTTTAATAGAAGAATTCTTTCTTAACTTAAGATAATTTTAATTTAAAAATCTTATATTTTCACGTAAAATTTTTATAGTTGCATTTTATAAAACACTTAAATATGTAAAAAGAAAAACCTCTGAAAAATTAAAAGTTAGGAAAAATTACCTATTTTTTTTTAATATTTACTTCTTCCATATATTAAGTGTGTGGTCAATCGTTACTCACTTAAACACTAACTAGTTTAATTTTAATTAAGAAGTTAGGTTTATTGGTCTCCATCAACAAGGTATAATACTTTTTTAAAGGTTAAGATAATCCTTTGGTCTAATACATTTCACCAAAGTTTTTATTTGTTTGATATTGTTTTAAAAATTTCAATTTGACCCACCGTATTTTTTGAAAAGTTTTAATTTAGTCAATTTTTTTCAAAAAAAACGAACATAGGTTACCGGAGACATATGATGTATCACAAATGGAGTTAAGAATTAAGTGGATGGCAATGCTTATTGAAACACAATCATTTTACACCTTACCTTATCTCTGCCAAATCTCACTCCTCTTCACTTCCTCATCCCCAATACCCAACCCCCACCCTTCACCTTTCACCCCAAGACACAACCCTATGAACGTCAACCAATTAATGTATGTGAATCTTGTGGTGGCTATAACCAACAATGATGACATTGATTTGGGTGGAGCCTCTTTGTCTTGGAGACATGCACTTTTGAAACAACCCTTATCTCTTTTCCCTCCCATTAAATTTCACTTCTTGCTATGAGATTTCTTTGATTGTGTTCTATTTCTTTTATAGTTATGCATTGTTTCTATTTCTAGGTATAGGGTTATGGTTTAAAGTGGGGTTCGATGGTGGAGGGTATGGGTTTATATGGTGACTGAGGAAGGCGGTAGGTTTCGATGGAGTTCGAAGGTGAAATGTGGAGATCGAGGGTGAGGAAGATGGAAGGTTTAGGTGAATGGTAGAGTGTGGGGTTCAGTGGTGGATGATGAAGGTTTCAATGGTGGATATGGAAGGTGGGTTTCAATGAGGTTTGGTGGAGGGGCAAGAGTCGTTTCCCATAACGTCTAAGTAGGGCATGGGATAGTACCGTTTGCAACGGGCAAAAAGGAGAAAAGGAGAAGGATGGGGTGGAGGTAGTTAAAATATTCAACATTGTTTTTTATTTTATTTAATATGACATCTGTCAGATCACGTAGGCAAACAATGTCTAAACACTTAACGCTAACTTTTGAAATAGACTAAACTAAAACCTTTTGAAAATATAATAGATTGATTGAAATTTTTAAAATACACTAGACCAAAAATGAAATTTTAATGAAATGTAACGAAACAAATGATTATTCTAACCTTCTTTTAATGGTGATGAGATCTAGGGACTAAGGTGGTTAAAATATTATGGCCAAACTAACTCCCCTTCCCATCCTTAATTTCCAATAGTAGCGGTATTCTAACACCTAGAGGTCAACACTGGCTTGTAACTACCTTTAGATCCTCAACAAGCATGTCCTATTTAGCTAGATGTTTTGTTTGAAACCAACATCAACATAATTCTATTTTTGCGAGACTGTTAACTATAACCTAAATTTGGGGTGGAATGTTATGATTTTTTAGAATTTTTGAAAACATTAAGAAAGATGCTAGATTAATTTTTCATAAAATTTTAGAGAGATTTCATTACATAAAAATTGAACTGGTTTATGCCGGAGTGCAAGGTTTGGCCTGACAACCAGCCCTCAAATAATCCTTTCCTTTGTGAATTTTACACCGGTCTAGTGGGGATTTAGTATTATATCTCTTATTCCAGTGGGGAAATAAGAGTCTTGGAGTGTTCTCTCGATCAAATCTTACCAACCTTACGCGGTGTAGGGTGAAAAAGGGTGTCACCTACAAAAACACTTTAACGCTCAAGTTAGTGGGATATTCAAAGAGAATAAAATAGCTTGAGCGTGAGTTGTAGTAAGAATGTTCTACCTTTTCATCGTTGATTTATAAGTTTCTATACCTTAGAGCAATGGAAGAGTCGTTTCGAGTAGGTAAGTTTACTGTATGAAATGTCAGTATGATTCTGATCATTGCAGAAAAGCTAACACGTAATAGTGACGCTACCTACCGACTGTACCTTCCCATCAGTCACTTTGTAGGTTACTTCCTCAACACATGATTGTATAAGTCAATCTAACCTTCTAGTATTGAGAGAATGACTTATACCGGTGTTGAGTTATGAGTCTTATACACGGTGTTGGAAGTTGATATCAAGTTTCAAAATATATGTGATATCGGTCTTACATGATGGTTTTAGGTCTAATGACGCGAGACCTGATCATTTATCCCCTAGCTTGTATGAGGGACTATACTGGTCGCTCAAATGAGTTATATCTTTTGCTCTAGCCACCTTTTATAAGCATAAGTAAAAGAAGGGAGATTCCTAACTTGGAAAAGTTTTCAATTTGCGCCATTTTGAGACACTAATTTCTCTTCTTAACTATCGCGTATTTATTTCTCTTTAAGCTAAATCATAATGTTACACGTAAAACGAGTCTTGTCAATCATTATGTGATGGTTACTTTTCGATCAATGCGCGACGGTTTCCTTTCAATCATTGTGTGGCAATTACTTTTAGAACATGGGCCAAGAATTGAAACGACATGGCCCAATAATTTTGAATTGAAATGTTGCCATAGTTCCCCCAGCCACGCCTATAAATAGGTATCTAGAGGGCCTGTAAAACATTACTTGAACTTTGCATGCTAAAACTTTGTTGAAATTTTTAGAGAGCTTTCCAGCAACTTAAAAATTTCCCTAACTTAACCTCTTTCCCAAACTCAACGTCTTTGAGGTTCTTACTTTCAGAGACCCTTTGTGTTCATGACCTTTAGAATCCTTCCACAAAACTTAGGTCGCCATCCCCAACCTTTCCTTTTTACTTTTTTTTAGTTATATGTGTTTACTTGTTTGTTGAGTGAGAGATAAGGACTAGGGGAGGACAAAGAGAGGGTCGTAGGGGAAAGATTTTTGTTAGGGCTCAGGGGCGTGGTTCATAAGTTCTAAGGAGGGGAGTGGGGCGATAAAGACAGAGAATGTCTTCAAAATCCAGTAATGACTTTTGGGTCATAGGGGCTTCTGACAGGGAAGACAACTCTAAATTATATATTTCTAACGATGTAAAATTTTACAACAATGTAGGTGGTTTAAGGCACATTGTAGCTAAAATGCCCGTTGAAGAAAGAGAGGTGAACATTGTAAAGACAGTACCAGGGTGCTCAAGTGTGATCGTGCAATACATTGATTGGGAGTGGTTGATAGATAAAAACCCCTATGTGTAGGTTGATAAACATTTTAGGTGGTTGTGTGGTAAGTGTACCCCACGTTCAGTTGTAGTAAAATAGAGTGTCGTTCCACTTGGGAACTATTGAAATTCGAAAGCTTCAGTTCAAATAATTTGATAAGGAAAATGGTTGGTTTTCATTGTTTAATATGCAAAAGTAAAAAGTTGATGTAAAATAAATATAAACAGTGCTGAAATAAAAGGGAAATTTAGATAGGGAGAGACTAGGATTAGATTTCATATATCTCACCCGGCCGAACCTTGGATGTATTCATATAAATGGTATTTAGAATGATCAATTTTTACGCAATAAATCAAAATTCATTCGTTTCAATTTCTCGAATACAAAATCCTAAGAAAACTCCTAAAATGTCGATCCCTCAATCGTTTTAAGAGATTTTTCAGCATTATAATCAGTTGTTAAAAGTGTTCGATACGTCAGAAGGTATTTATAACACCTAAGCGTATCGAGTATTTCATTTGGATCGGTTTTGACAAATCGTTTTTCAATAACTTAAGAAAACTGAATCACGAAACTATTTATCCAACAGAATCAAGAAATTAACATAGAATGAAACACCAAAATTAATAGATCAAAATACCATATATATAAATACAAAGCCAATGTACATCAGGCTCGAATTGACTACAATTCCAATCCTAAAAAGAGGTTTAGATACTCATGGTAGCCATTACAAACCATAAAATCAGAGAAAAGGGAGAAGAAAACAACTTTCGTGGTCTTCGTAACCTTTCATAAGAGAGAAATAGAGAATCGTCCTTTCACGTTCCAAGCTGACTGCTTAAACACTCAAGCTATTTCTTTAAGTATAAGTGGCCTTGCTCAAGCGAGCCAAGTCTCATTCAAGAGAGAGCCACTTGCAGTTGTTGAGTGAGTTACTTTGGTCTTTGAAGTCTCGCTTAAACGAAAAACACCCTATTCCAATTCCTCTATTTTCGCTTAAGCAGAAAGTCCCTCGCTCAAGTGAAATAAATCTTTGGGGTCTCTGTCTCTTTCTCTCTTGAGTGAATTAGTTGTCACTCAAGCAACAACAATACTTCTGGCTTCTATAATATTCTCGCCCAAGCGAGCAAACCCTCACTCAAGCGAGATTCCATTTGATGTTCTCTTGATGTTTTTCACTTAAGTGAAACACACCTCACTCAAGTGAATACCTTCAGTGTGCCCTCTATCTCTTTCTCGCTCAAGCGAGTAAAGCCACGCTCAAGTGAGTGGCTCGCCCAAGCAAAACTAACCTCGCTTAAGCGAGATACTCCAATTTTACTTGAATTTTTGCCACTTTAACCATTTCTTCCTCTGAATCTCTTTTTTACCTATATAAAAGTAAAAAAATAGGGATTAAATGCTATCGTTGCTAATAAACTAAGGTTGGGGTATATAACTTCAATTTCTTACTGTTTTAATAAATAATTCACATTTAAATCCAACAATTTCTCAGCATAAATGGTCCAAATAACATACAAAAATTATAATCAAATGGACACTTGTCAAACTCTCCTCAACCTAGAGTTTTGCTTGCCCTCAAGCAAAAATTCCTAAGAAACAAAACCATGATCAGTTATTAAAAATCAATCACACTGACCAGGGTAAAATAAACAACCTTCAGACAAAACTTTATATATAAACACATGATGTCTTTTAAAACTAAATCAGATGAGATAAAAATACAAAAATACATGCTTGGAGTTCAGTGGGGTGCAGTTGCTGAACGAGGCTATACGCTTATCCCGCTGTTGAGGTTGGGTGCTCATGAAATTATCTCTCTGGGCATGCTTCTTTGGCCTCACCCTCTCCTTATCTCTCCGCGGTTGCTGTAGGGGCACTGATGGCTTCAGTCTAGCTGTTGTGGCTTCCAGGTGTATCTCTATGCCCACGTACTTTGAAGCTTTCCTCCGAAACTCCTCAAACGTCGCCGGAGGACTCTTTGCCAAAGACAAAGCCAAGGATGATCCAGGTTACAGAGCTTCAACAACAATATAAAGTTGAATAGCCTCCATAAGGTTAGGCACCAATGCTGCCTCTTTATAAAACCTTTTCAAAAACTCTTTAAGAGTTTCATTCTCTCCTTTCCTGATCTGGGCCAAGGTATGAGAAGTCCTGGGAATATCTCTAGAAATAACAAAATGGCTCTCAAACGTAGCTGCCATTTCCTCCCAAGAGTCTATCAATCCTGAGGGTAAACTCTTGAACCAGCTAAGAGCTTCCTCCGCCAAGGTTTGTGGGAACATCCTGCACATCACATTTTCATCTGCTCCCAAATACATAGCCTCATACATATAAGCATCAAGATACTTAGTGGGATCTGTCTCCCCACTATACTTTCTGATCGAAAGTGGCTGAGTTGTTTGCAGATGCTTAGGGATAGACACACTCATGAGCCTTCTTGAAAAAAGAACGTGGAGTCTATACGCTCTAGATGTTACCGTCGCCTGCTCCTCTCTTCTTCCACTAATTCTATCTCCAGAGTCTTGTGTTTGCTCCCTCTCCTCATAAGTGGGAATCTTCAAATACTGGAGGGTGGTAGACTTCTCTCTCGCTGATGTGTGGTAAGTCTCCTCAGCCTGAGATGTCACTTTCTCCCCTGTCACCCTTTTCTCCCTTCTTAACTCCATCAACTCCTCCCTGAGTTGCCTTATAACTTCATCTCGAGGATCAGGGGTTGCAACTGGTACCATCCTCCTCGAGTGGGTCACAGGAGATTCAAACATGAGTCTCCTACCAGCTTGCTAATGGGTTACATCCTCCACGTGACCATCCACAAAATTGCATCCATCTCCTTCCATGGTAAACTACTGAACTCCTGTGAAAAGTGGAAATAACTCTATCGAGTCCCACCGGGCGTGCCAATGAACTGGTCTAGACCAGGGTCTACGATCCAGTGTGGGAACCAGCCACAAAAGTATATGTTTTGAGTGTTTATACACCGGTACAGTGGGTATCCAGTATTATAATCTGATCTCTCAGTAGGAGAGACCGGTCTTATTGTCCAGGAGATCCTTCACACCAGAATTTCTCGTTGATGGGTGAAAAGTGGTGTCACCTGTGAGGATTCTCTGACGCTCAAATTAGCAGAGTATATGGGAACTCAATAAACACTTAAGCAATGTAATAGTAAAGTGAGAGTAAGAACAATGTAACCTTGCATGTGTTGGAGAATATGCTATTTATAGTTGAACGTGGAAAATAAATCGTTGGGCGTAAGTGGGCCCATAAGCTCTGATGTCGTGTGCAAAGTATCAATCAGAGTAGTTCAATATTCAGAGTGTGACAGTTGGTAGGTCAATGATCAGTGTACGATTCTGACACAGGGATGGGGATAATCCATATTTTCCGTATATCACGCCTGTAATCGTACTTACTCCTTTCAGTGAATGATATAGACATATTCCGTTGTGCAAAGTATCTATTTTGATAAGTAATGACTCCACTTATCTTATCGAGACACTGAGGTAAACGGTTATATATGACAAAGGAATAAGAGTGGATGAAGTATCCGGTGTCTCGGACGCAACTTCGGATGACCGATGTAGGAAGGGATCCTACATAGTGTCTTTACAGCACGGATATGGACCTGTGATACCAGATGACCTTATAGAACAGTCATCATGACTTTCTAGTATGGACACCGGTGTCTGGACCGGATCATCTATCCCCTAGCTTGTACGAGGGACTGTTAAGTTGCTTATATAAGCTATACTGTCTACAAGAAGTCTGGATGCCGGTGTGGTATACAAGTGATCTTGTAAAAAAGCCTACAAGCTTCGTATTGATATTTTGCCCGTCTCACAGTTCTATAGGCGAAGGAACCGCGCCTAAAATGTTTTCACAGTGGATTTGGACAAAGATTTGTAATAAAAGGGGATCCCAAGAGTTTTCAGAACTTATAACTCTTGGTATTTGAGTGTCTGCTGAGTGCATTAATGTTTCTGAATGATTAGACAATAAATTCTTGCCATACACACGAGTCATTATTGCTCTGAATGGGTAACCGTCGCTATGACTATTTTGGGCCTGAAATTTGAATTTTTCAGCCCATTTCATCAAAACCTTTCGTGAATCATTGTTGTTTCGTGCCTTAGGGTTTGTGACGCGGGTTGTCGTGGCCCCGTCAAATTAGTACATTAAAACTAATTAATGTAGTACTAGGGTGTCAACCTAGGTCGGTCTCTCAAGGATCAACACAGAAATTTAGGAAAAATCAAGTCTTAAACTAATTTTTAACAATTAAAAATTAAAACTAAACAAGTAAAAATTTTACAAACATAAGTTTACTAACATACAATTGGGGGGGGGGTTTGATTGATTTTTGTTGTGACAATTAAAATTAAAGCAAGGTAAATAAAGGATTTAAAACAATAAATAACAAGCGATTGATTTTCTTGGAGTATTGTAAATAAATTTATCCTTGGTTCACTAAAAATAACTTGTATACTTATTAATGTTAATTTCTTAGCTCAATTTGAATTGATCAACTAAGCGTCTTTTTCAATTCACAATTCCTTTACTTTCATTTAAAAATGAATATTTGAATCAAGCATCCTAATTAAGCAAAAGGAGTCAAGATCTTAAAATCTAGGAATTATTGAGCATACATAAGAACATCGCCTATATACATAATCTATTCTCAAATTATGGAATTAAGCAAACCATAATTATTAAAAGTGATTATGAAAATATTCATTAAGCATGCATATTTCCTTAATCCATTCTAATTTGAAATCTTATTTAACTCCATTTGAATAACTAAACCGATTAAGCATACAAATTCAATTAAACAAAATGGAATTAAATAAGTAGAGAATGATTATGAAGAAATAACAATAATAAAAGCATACTATATTAAAATTAATGACCTCAAAATTACATTACAACATTCTCCAAGAAAATCAATCTAAGGGTTTTAGCCCTCCATAATTACAACTACAACAATAAAACTAACCCGGAAATGGAGAAGTTGCTGGAGAAACTCCAACAAAGAAGAAGAAAGGCAGAACGTATGAGTGAAGGAGGGAGATGAAGAATGAATAATGGTGTGTTATGACCCTTGCTCTTGTGCCTATTTATAGGAGTTCAAAAGCAAAATTATGCCATAAAATATTTCAATGGAAGGAGCACTCTTCATTAATCAATTCAATGGTGCTCCATGATCAAGTTTAGTGCATTTCCCACCATCTCAGTGCTTTGCCCACCTTCCAGAAGCTTGAAAACGTGTTTCTGGGCCAATTATTCACTCATGAATCGATTCATTGGTGGGAGGAATCGATTCATGCTTCCAAAATGCAATTCTGGGCTAATTTTACACGTATGAATCGATTCATTTGATGGAAGAATCGATTCATTGCCTTTGAAACTCAAATGAATCGATTCAAAATGCTGATTTTTGCATGATTCAGACGTATGAATCGATTCAAGCCAGAATGAATCGATTCATGGCTCAAAATTTCACTTCCTGGTGCATTCAATTCGCATGAATCGATTCAAGAGGGGGATGAATCGATTCATCCCCCTGATTCTCCATATTTTGCACATTTTTTCACCCTTTTTGTGATCCTTTTGAATATTTCTTGATTCCTTTGATCCTTAGGCACTTTGATCTTCATTTTGGATTGGAATTCTTGAGTTTCTTTGATCTATTTTCCTTTGGCACAAATTATTAATCAAATATTACATAAAGATCAAATGATAAAAATGTGTTAAAATGCAATATGTTACACACTAAGTGATGGCAAATTATACACATTTAAAATGGAGAATTAGAGATAAATCATGCATCATCAAATACTCCCACACTTATTCTTTTGCACTCCCGGGCAAAATCAAAATAAAAACAAGTATCACAATTTATTGAAAACATTAAGTTGAAAACAACAACACACAATTGGCATGCTTGTCATGAAATCTTAGAAATATACAAAGAAACAAGAGTTTTCAACATGAAAGATACAAAGCATCAAGATATATATAAAAATCATTCAAACACTTAGGCATGTAAAAAAATGAAATTAAACTGAAAAGAAGATCATAAGTGATAGAACCTCACAAGATATACCCTCAACTCTCAAGTGTTTAAGGTTTGTGTATACTCTCAAAACAATTCCTGAAAAACAAACAGTCTAAAAATTTGGCAAGTTTCTTAATTCCTCAATCAACACAAATGCATGTATAGATCCACAGGGCTTTCACAGGGTTGCAATGTGGCCAAGGTTAAAATGGATGAAATATATATATTATATATATATACCAAAAAGAATAATGAAGCAATTAGTTTTACTGGCAAACAGTGAGGGTAAAACATTTATTGTATGGTATTTGGTTTTTTTTTTTTTTTTTTTTTTTTTTTTTTTTTAATGAGATTGCATAACACTTGAAACAAGAGTTGCAATTCCTTTTTGCACACTCCCACACTTATTTGAATGCCTGTTTTTGACTTGATTCCGAAGCTTCAATATCTTTCTTAAGGTAGGTATATTTTTGGTTCTTCATCCATGGTTTATTTGAGCTGTAACAAGGAAACAGTTAAATAGGCTCAAAATGGCTATCAAGAGATGATTTATTCATGGTAGGCTTATCTGGCTTAGTGGCTCAATTGAACAAAATGCCTGTATCAAAATACATTCATATGAGTTTCAAGTATCATCAAGAAACAAGACAAAAATTAAGATGTAAGTCTTCAGGAATTAATCACACATGAAAGGATTAAGATGGTTTAAAGTGATCCATCAAATTTTAAGGCTCAAAAATCTCACAAGGTATAATTCCATCATATATGATCATTTCTCAATTATCATGTCATTCTCAACATACCAAAAATGTTTGAGTTCAAATTATAACATATCATTAAGCTCATATCAGACATGAAAGAATTTACTTGTTCTCATGCATATCTTAAAATTCCAATAAAACTTGCCATTTTTAAAACAAAAACACACATAAAATCTTTTATTTAAATTTTTTTTTTTTTTTTTTTTAAATAAAACAAAGTCACACAAAATTTAATCACACAACACACAATAACACACGAATCCCACCCCCACACTTAAATCATACATTGTCCTCAATGTAAGACAGAGCATACAAAATAGACAATAGAATGAAAAAGTAAAGAGATGGGTAAGAAAAACTCCCTCAAGGGGGATCAAGAAGTGGTTCCCCCAAAGCATGTTCCTCCATTGTAACATCCACAAGTGAAGGATTTTCATGAAATGGCTTCAAACGTTGTCCATTAACCTTGAAGCTTTTGTTGGAGTTTTCACTTTTTATTTCCACAGCTCCATGGGGAAATACATTCGTAACAATGAAAGGTCCTTCCCATTTGGAGCGCAATTTTCCGGCCATCAGTTTCAACCGGGAATTAAACAGTAGCACTTTCTGTCCAGCAGTAAAATCCTTTCTAGCTATTGAGCTATCATGGAATTTCTTTGTTTTCTCCTTATAGAACCTCGAGTTCTCATAAGCTGCCAAACGTATCTCATCAAGCTCATTCAGTTGTAATTTTCTTTCCTCACCTGCTTGATCAAGTGCTAAGTTACAAGCTTTTACAGCCCAATAAGCACGATGCTCAATCTCCACTGGAAGATGACATGATTTACCAAAAACAATTCTATAGGGAGACATTCCTATAGGTGCTTTAAAAGCTGTTCTATGTGCCCAAAGAGCATCATCCAATTTCCTGCTCCAATCCTTTTTGTTAGGCTGTACTATCTTCTCCAGGATCCTTTTGATTTCTCTGTTAGAGACTTCCGCTTGTCCATTGGTTTGGGGGTGATATGGAGTAGAGACTCTATGAACAACCCCATACTTCCTGAGCATAGCTTGCATGGTCCTGTTGCAGAAATGGGTTCCTTGATCACTAATGATTGCTCTTGGGATGCCAAACCTGCAAAGAATTTGAGATCTAACAAAATCCACAACAACTCGAGCATCATTAGTTCTGGTGGCTTTAGCTTCCACCCATTTAGAAACATAATCAACAGCCAATAAAATGTAAGTAAAGCCAAAGGATGGAGGAAATGGACCCATAAAATCAATGCCCCAAACATCAAATACTTCACAAAACAACATTGGTTGTTGAGGCATCTGTTGTCTCCATGTGGTAGCATTACTAGCTCTTTGGCATTTCTCACAGGTGTTACAAACTCTCCATGCATCCTTAAAAATTGTGGGCCAATACAAACCTGAATCCAACACTTTTCTTGCTGTTCTTTGTGGACCAAAATGTCCACCAACTGGTGAAGCATGGCAGAATCGAAGAACTGATTCTATTTCATGATCGGGAATGCATCTTCGAATCACCTGATCATTACACAATTTCCACAAATACGGGTCATCCCAAATATAATACTTTGCATCACTTTTTAATTTTGAAATTTGGTTTCTGGATGCACATGGTGGAAAAACAGAAGCAACAAGATAATTTACAATGTTAGCAAACCAAGGTGAATCAAAGGAGTTAGAAATACTCATGAGGTGTTCATCGGGAAAATGGTCCCGAATAGGTGCCGAATCAGGAGCATTCTCAATTCTGCTTAAATGGTCTGCTACAAGGTTTTGTGTTCCACTTCTGTCACGAATTTCCAAGTCAAACTCTTGGAGCAAAAGCATCCAACGAATTAATCTTGGCTTGGACTCACCTTTCTTCAACAAGTACTTCAGAGCTGCATGGTCAGTAAAGACAACTACTCGAGAACCGAGTAGGTAAGATCTGAACTTATCTAATGCAAAAACAATGGCCAAGAGCTCTTTCTCAGTGGTAGTGTAATTTACCTGAGCAGCATCTAAAGTTTTAGATGCATAGTAGATGACCTTAGGCTGCTTGTCAATCTTTTGACCAAGGACAGCTCCCAATGCATAATTAGAAGCATCACACATCAACTCAAATGGAGCTGTCCAAACAGGTGCTTGGATTATTGGGGTTGTTGTCAATGCTTGCTTGAGGCAATTAAAAGCCTCCTTACACTTTTCATCAAACTCAAATGCCACATCCTTTTGAAGCAGACTGGATAGTGGCCTAGCCTTCTTGCTGAAATCTTTTATGAATCTTCTGTAGAATCCTGCATGGCCAAGAAAAGAACGAACCTCTCGAACACAAGAGGGGTAAGGCAAATGTGATATAACTTCTACCTTAGCAGGATCTACCTCAATTCCTTTTTCAGAGATTACATGCCCTAAAACTATTCCTTGTTTTACCATAAAATGACATTTTTCATAGTTCAAGACAAGGTTAGTTTCAATGCATCTGTTTAAAACTTTATCAAGACTATCAAGGCATGCATTAAATGAAGATCCATAGACAGTAAAATCATCCATAAACACCTCTATGCAATTTTCAATGAAATCATGAAAAATACTTATCATGCATCTTTGAAAAGTTCCGGGAGCATTGCATAGGCCAAATGGCATTCTCCTATAAGCAAATGTGCCAAAGGGACAGGTGAATGTGGTCTTATCTTGATCCTCAGGTGCAATGTGAATCTGAAAATATCCAGAGAATCCATCAAGAAAACAGTAGTGAGACTTACCTGCGAGACGCTCAAGCATTTGGTCAATGAAGGGTAAAGGGAAATGGTCCTTCTTTGTTGCTTGGTTAAGTCTCCTGTAGTCAATACAGACTCTCCAACTATTCTGCACTCTAGTTGGGATCAATTCATCCTTTTCATTTTTCACAACTGTGATCCCTGTTTTCTTAGGAACCACTTGAATTGGACTCACCCATTGGCTATCAGAGATAGGATAAATGATTCCTGCTTGTAGAAGCTTGGTGATCTCCTTCTTAACCACATCAAGGATTACAGGGTTGAGTCTCCTCTGGGGCTGTCTTACTGCTTTAGTATTTTCCTCCAGAAATATTCTATGCATGCACATGGATGGACTAATTCCAGGAATGTCTGCCAATGTCCATCCTATAGCCTTCTTATGTCTTTTCAATACCTGCAACAATTTTTCTTCTTGATTTTCATCAAGAGAAGTGGAAATTATCACCGGGAGCTGTTCATTATCCCCTAAGTATACATACTTTAGGTTCTCAGGTAGGGGTTTCAATTCTAACTTGGGTGCCTGCAAAACAGATGGAACTAACAAAGTAGATTTTGATTCTGCTGTTTGCACCTCAAAAATTTTGTTAGAATTTTCTTGAAATCCTGCATTCAGCTCCTTATGGTTAACAGGTATATTTAAAGATTCTGAATCAGAAATTATGCATCTATCAATTTCAGCACAAATATCACAACTTCCAGAATCATTGCATGCAAAACATTTGTTTGAATCATCCATGTATTCCAAATCAACATTAGAAAAATGTTCAAAAACTAGTTCATCAATAATGTCAATTTGGAAAACAGAATGATTTTCAGATGGATATTTCATGGCATCAAGAATATTAAATTGAACTTTCGTGTCACCAAATTCCATAGAAAGAGTTCCAGAATGAACATCTATTTTGGTTCGAGCTGTTTTCAAAAATGGTCTTCCCAAAATGATAGGGACAGGAATTTGAGGCATACCTTCTTCCATATCAAGTACAAAAAAGTCAGCAGGGAAAACAAGCTGTTCTACCTGAACCAAAACATCCTCTATAACTCCAGCAGGATAGGCAGTGCTCCTATTGGCTAGCTGAATTACTACACCAGTAGGTTGTAAATTTCCAAGAGACAAAGATTTAAAAACAGACATAGGCATAACATTTATTGAAGCTCCTAAATCTAACATGCAATTTTCAAATTTGTTATTGCCTATGATACAGGGTATAGAAAACGTACCTGGATCCTTGCATTTCTCAGGGATATTTGAAACTTCTTTACTAAGCAGTGCAGATACATTTCTTCCCATGTTTATTCTTTCATTCCCTTTGAGTCTCCTCTTGTGAGTACATAGTTCCTTCAGAAACTTAGCATACTTGGGGACTTGTTTGATTGCATCAAGAAGAGGTATATTTATTTCTACTTTTCTGAAAGTATCCAAAATTTCTTTGTCTACTTCTTCCATCTTCTTGCTTGGAATTGCTTTTGGTGGGAAAGGAAGAGGGATATGAGGTGGAACTTGGGATGGTTGCATCTCAGATTTGCTTGTGCTTGAAGAGGGTTCATCATTCTCAACTATTTTGGGCACATCTTTTTGTTTCTCAGGTTCTTTGGGTATGGGTATTTCAAGGTTCTTACCTGATCTTAACTGAATTGCACTCACATTTCTTGGATTTGCAGCTGGTTGAGATGGTAATTTGTCAGAGTTTTGAGATTGTAACTGGCTTAATGATGAAGCCAATTGCCCAATTTGGTTGCTTAAACTCTGGATGGTAGCATCATTCCTCTGTTGATACTCCAAATTCTGCGCAGCCATTTGTTTCACCAGATCCTCCAAAGAAGGGCCACTCGTGGGTGGTTGAGGTGTAGGTCTTTGGAAGGTTGGTGCATTGTTTTGAAATGGAGGTTGGGGATTTTGTTGTTGGTTTCCCCATCTCAAATTTGGATGGTTCCTCCAACCTGGATTGTATCTATTGGTGGAAAGGTCATGGTTTTGTTGTGGTGGAGGTCTATCATGGTAAATGTTACTTGCATAGGCTTGGGGACTATTATTATCCTTTTCTTGTAGAGAAGGACAACAATCAGTGGGGTGCTCTTGTGAAGAGCAGATTCCACACACTTTAGCAGTCATGGATTTTTGATTTACTGCCAATTGTGTGACTAGAGTGGTGAGAGCGTCAAGTTTGCTCTCAAGTTTAATTCCAGATGAACTAGAATTGGAATCAAACATGGGTTTGAAAGAATTATTTCTCACACCAAATTGTTGAGAGTTGGATGCCATTTTCTCAATCAAGTTTCTTGCTTCAGCAGCAGTCATGTCTCCTAAAGCTCCTCCACTTGCCGCATCAATCATGTTGCGATCAACGTGGTGTAAACCTTCATAGAAGTACTGAAGAAGAAGTTGTTCAGAAATTTGGTGGTGAGGGCAACTTGCACAGAGTTTCTTAAATCTCTCCCAATATTCATAAAGACTTTCTCCAGAGAGTTGCCTAATGCCAGATATGTCTTTACGGATTGCAGTTGTTCTAGAGGCAGGAAAGAATTTTTCCAAGAACATTTTCTTTAAGTCATTCCAACTTGTGATTGATCTTGGAGCAAGGTAATACAACCAATCCTTAGCAACACCCTCTAAAGAATGAGGAAACGCTTTAAGATAGACATGGTCTTCTTGAACGTTTTGGGGTTTCATTGTGGAACACACAATGTGGAATTCTTTGAGGTGTTTGTGCGGATCTTCACCCGCAAGACCATGAAACTTAGGCAACAGGTGTATAAGTCCGGTCTTAAGAATAAAAGGGACATCCTCATCAGGATATTGAATACACAAACTTTCGTAAGTGAATTCAGGAGCAGCTAGTTCTCTAAGAGTTCTTTCACGAGGTTCAGCCATATCAGAAAAACTAGCAGTACTTTCAACAGATTCAGAAAAAATACTATCACTATCAATATCAACAAAATTATTATTAAATCTAGCTTCTCTAACTAACCTATGAAAAGTTCTTTCAATTTCAGGATCAAATGAATATAAATGCTCAAAAGTTCTTCTAGTCATACATAGCATACAACAAGATATTTGATCATGATGAGCAATAAATCATAAGAATCCTAAATCATGCAAGAGAAATAAAATAAACAAACAAACAAACAAAGAAAAAATTTTTTTTTTTTTTTTTATTAAATTTTTTTTTTTTTCAATTAAAAAAAAAAATTAATTTAAAACAAGAGTTTTTCCTAAAGATCGTTGATTCCCCGGCAACGGCGCCAAAATTTGACGCGGGTTGTCGTGGCCCCGTCAAATTAGTACATTAAAACTAATTAATGTAGTACTAGGGTGTCAACCTAGGTCGGTCTCTCAAGGATCAACACAGAAATTTAGGAAAAATCAAGTCTTAAACTAATTTTTAACAATTAAAAATTAAAACTAAACAAGTAAAAATTTTACAAACATAAGTTTACTAACATACAATTGGGGGGGGGGTTTGATTGATTTTTGTTGTGACAATTAAAATTAAAGCAAGGTAAATAAAGGATTTAAAACAATAAATAACAAGCGATTGATTTTCTTGGAGTATTGTAAATAAATTTATCCTTGGTTCACTAAAAATAACTTGTATACTTATTAATGTTAATTTCTTAGCTCAATTTGAATTGATCAACTAAGCGTCTTTTTCAATTCACAATTCCTTTACTTTCATTTAAAAATGAATATTTGAATCAAGCATCCTAATTAAGCAAAAGGAGTCAAGATCTTAAAATCTAGGAATTATTGAGCATACATAAGAACATCGCCTATATACATAATCTATTCTCAAATTATGGAATTAAGCAAACCATAATTATTAAAAGTGATTATGAAAATATTCATTAAGCATGCATATTTCCTTAATCCATTCTAATTTGAAATCTTATTTAACTCCATTTGAATAACTAAACCGATTAAGCATACAAATTCAATTAAACAAAATGGAATTAAATAAGTAGAGAATGATTATGAAGAAATAACAATAATAAAAGCATACTATATTAAAATTAATGACCTCAAAATTACATTACAACATTCTCCAAGAAAATCAATCTAAGGGTTTTAGCCCTCCATAATTACAACTACAACAATAAAACTAACCCGGAAATGGAGAAGTTGCTGGAGAAACTCCAACAAAGAAGAAGAAAGGCAGAACGTATGAGTGAAGGAGGGAGATGAAGAATGAATAATGGTGTGTTATGACCCTTGCTCTTGTGCCTATTTATAGGAGTTCAAAAGCAAAATTATGCCATAAAATATTTCAATGGAAGGAGCACTCTTCATTAATCAATTCAATGGTGCTCCATGATCAAGTTTAGTGCATTTCCCACCATCTCAGTGCTTTGCCCACCTTCCAGAAGCTTGAAAACGTGTTTCTGGGCCAATTATTCACTCATGAATCGATTCATTGGTGGGAGGAATCGATTCATGCTTCCAAAATGCAATTCTGGGCTAATTTTACACGTATGAATCGATTCATTTGATGGAAGAATCGATTCATTGCCTTTGAAACTCAAATGAATCGATTCAAAATGCTGATTTTTGCATGATTCAGACGTATGAATCGATTCAAGCCAGAATGAATCGATTCATGGCTCAAAATTTCACTTCCTGGTGCATTCAATTCGCATGAATCGATTCAAGAGGGGGATGAATCGATTCATCCCCCTGATTCTCCATATTTTGCACATTTTTTCACCCTTTTTGTGATCCTTTTGAATATTTCTTGATTCCTTTGATCCTTAGGCACTTTGATCTTCATTTTGGATTGGAATTCTTGAGTTTCTTTGATCTATTTTCCTTTGGCACAAATTATTAATCAAATATTACATAAAGATCAAATGATAAAAATGTGTTAAAATGCAATATGTTACACACTAAGTGATGGCAAATTATACACATTTAAAATGGAGAATTAGAGATAAATCATGCATCATCAGTTTGAAACGACAATGTCGTTTGGCTCGATAACGTTGCATTTTGCTTCAAACGACGCATCTTTTGACCGACGGTTGGACCTCCTCGTTACCTATAAAAGGACAACTTAGTGATTTCGAAAAATCACATTCGCCTTCAACCTTAGTGAAACTCTACAGAAATTTTGGAAGAGATTGTTGCTGGTATTTTGTGAAGTTCTTCCCTTCTTCCAACCCTAACTTCCTTTTAGGTAACCTCCTTTCCCTCTTTTTAACTTCTTCATCTTTATTTCTCTTTGAAGTTTCAACCATGCGCCATAGGTAGAGCCGCGCTGGCCCTTCGAATAGGAGGGGAAGTAACCCTTACAGGCCCTCCGATTATCGTGGTGGAAGGATTTCTATGGGTCCTTCCAGAGTCGGGCCTCGTGGTTCAGGGAGAGGTGAAGCCTTCTCCTCGAGGCGGCCAGTGGTTAGGCTTAACCCTGAACCCTCATCTCGTTCCGAGGCCATCGGTTCTCAAGGGAGTTCATCCAGTTCAGACTGGTTTCTTACTGACGACATAACATTCTACCACTGCGCAGACGTTTTTAATCATGCCACAGATGAAATAGAGATCGAAGGACAAGGCAAAATCCCAATTCTTCGTACCCAAGAGGGGTGCATAAATGTTGTAGCTCATCGGTTAGATTGGGAAGCCTTAAATAGAACCCATCCTTACTGTTGGGTCGAGGAGGAATTCAAGGAGATTACCTCCCGACATGCTCGTGAAGATGGTGCGCCGGTGTCCGCATGCTTCAGAGTTTTTGGTGATGAAGAGTATCATGGGAAGTTTTTCGTCTTGGCACCCCGGCCAATGGAACGGATTTTCCATAAAGTACCAGACAAACGTTCTATGTACATGTATGATTTCATTTTTCAGCATCTCGGAGTACGCTTCCCGCTGAATGACTTCCAAATGGGCGTCTTCAGATTCCTTGATTGCGCACCCTCTCAGGTTCATCCCAACGGATAGAGTCTTATCCGGTCTCTTGAGGTTCTGGGTGCCCACTTCAATTTCAAACCCACTGTGGCCATGCTTTTTTACTACTGCCAGGTGGTCCATCATGCAAATAAGAAGGGCGGCCTAGGATTTATCACTCTCCGTTGTGATGCAAAGGTCATCAACTTCAAGTCCTTCACAGAATCAGCAAAGATTGATGGGCGATCCTTCAAGCAATATTACACGAGGATTCGCATAAAGCTGGACGAGCCGATCTTCTAGCTTAGCGAGGACGGCATCCCCAAGTTCCCCCAAAGCTGGACCCACGAGCACTTCTTGCTCGCCAGCTGAGCCTATTTCACCGATGAGAGTGAACTTTCCTCTCATTCAATCGAGGTCTTGGGAGCTTTGAGAGCATTCACCGCTGCTCATAATCAGTTCTCAAGCAAACGTCTTCTTAGGTCTATGTCTAACAGAGATGTCTATGTAAGTAGTTAGCTTAACTCTTTATATATATATGTAGTAATCTAATGCGTTATTGCAACTTATGTTTCTCTCTTTACTTTTGCAGATTGGATAGAAAGGAATAGCTCGGAGATGCTTGCCTTGAAGTCTCTGCTGGTTGAAGATAGCTCCTCCTCTGAGAGTGAGGAAAAAATGTTCAGCCCAAGAAGAACGCCATCGAGGCGAGAGCTAATTTCATCCCCTTAACCTCCGAGATGGGTGACAATGTCCCCCTCTTGGATTCTCAGGTTGGTGAGGAGGAAGCCTCTCAAGAGGAGCCGCAAGAGGAGAAGAAGAAAAGAGTTAGGCTTATTAAAGCTTCCGAAAAGGAGAAGACCTCCACCATCGTGCCAGAAAAGAGGCAAAAAATTGTTCATGATACCGGCGCGGGGAAGGATACAGCATCTTCTGGGGCGACTCCTCAACCTTCTGACCCTTCTGCTCCTCCGTTATTCCCACGGATGAGAATGGATCCGCCCAACTACTCCTTTCTTTCTTCCTTCTTGGTGTATGAAGGGCCTTCTTCTGTCGTACTTCCTCCTCCACTTCACTTTAGAGGTAGATGAAATGAAAGAAGCCATTGCAGCTGGCAAGTGGCAATTGGCTAAGTTAACCGGTCTCTTGAATTCCCCCAGCCGCACTGTCGACAGCGTTAAAGAAGCAGATAAGTTAGCTGGCAAGCTTGAGCATCTGAATATCTCGGCTGCGAAGGATGGGGCTAATCTGAAGACAGCGGAGGAGAAACTAAAGAAGGCTCGGGAGCTAGAATTGGAGCAAACTGCTGAGGTAGCTTCCCTTAGAAAATCAGTCAAATCTCTTGAAGGGGAGATTTCTGAACTTCAAGAGGACCTCCAGGCGGAGAAGCAAAAGAGCTCCAAGCTTTCTGACGACCTGATAACTTCAGAGGCCGTAAACTCAAGAGCCAAGAAGATTTTGCCGCTAGGGAGAGGGAGTTGCTTAAGCAGCTTGAAGAGTGCTGCAACTGATTCCTTAGAGAAGGAAAATGCCAAGCTGAAAAAGGACTTGGTTAAAGCCAGAAATAGGGCGAACAAGGCTATAGAGGCTTGTACTACTGTGGCGTACGATTCCTTTGGCCTTGCTGTCCGCCAGATTTTCTACCGTAACCCCCACATGAAATTTAATCTATACGGTATGAATCCCTTTTATGAATTTCACGAAGGGAAATTAATTGTTGTGGTGGATGGCAAGCACAAGGAACCCCCTTTAACTTTATATGAGACGCCCTCTCTTCAGAAGGTCAGAGCATGGGTCTTTCTGAAGCCACTCCAGATCAAGGGGATCAGCAAAAAGAGCAAGCCCAAGAAGAGGGGACCGATGCGGAGAAGACCCAGACTAGCCAAGAGGACGACGGAGGTAATAAGGCATCCACAACAGAAAATCCGAAGCCTCCCTCTTAGTCTTATATTTATTTCCTGTTTTTACTGCTGTGTTCTAGGATTAGCTCCAGTTTTATGTCAACTCATATAAAATTTCCATTGAATGAATGAGATTTTCCTTGAATTTTCCTTTAGCATTTGCAAAAAATGTATTGTTATAACATAACTTAGACATATATGCTACGTTTTTACCTTTGCACCATTGATAAGTGCTTTATAATATAATAAAATAGATCTAGTTTGCTTAGGATTTTAATCATTATACACTGTATTTCCTTTATTTATTATGATTTTTGCTTTCTTTCCACTCTATTCTACTTGGGTATGTTATTTTACAGAAATTAAGGTAATAAAGGGTCAAAAACAAGAGAAAAATCACCATAAATGATAATGAAACAAGAAGAAGAAGCCCAAAGTAGAAAGAACTCTCTTTTTATGCTGAATTCCGACTCAAAATGACCAAATCCGAGTGGGATGACTGAGAAAGGACCAAATCCGAGTGGAATTACTCAGAATGGAGCCTTTCTGAGTGGAATGACTCAGAATGGAGCATTGCCGAGTGGAATACTTCACTGTTGGAGCCAAATTCGAGTTGAAAGTTCCCTGTCAAAGCCATTCTGAGTGATAAATGGCTGAGGTTCAATGATGAAATGGAATGAGTCTCGGTTGGAGGAGATTCCGAGTGGAAGCTTCCCCGACTGCGTCCATTCCGAGTGAAAAAGGGGACTGACGTTGAATAGATGCTGTCCAAAGCTATTCTCCGAGTGAAAGGCTTGCTGATTGAAGTGAATCCGAGTGGGAGCTTTCTGATTTACAACCAATCCGAGCAAAAAGCTGTTCCGAGTGAATGGATTCCGAGTAGAAGAGGCCACTGAAATGAATAAATGCTGACTAAGGAGGAATCCGAGTGGTCTCACTCAGAGAAAATGGCATTCTCAAGCAGAACAAAGCATTTCTGAGTAAATCTTAGCAAGGAAGGAAAAATCCGACCGGAAATGAATCACACTTGGGCAGACTCTCAAGTTTCACACTGAGCCCAAGTGAGAAGTCTCCAAGGAAAGCACATCCGAGTGAGTTGGGTCAGAAAGATGCATTTTTGAGCAAAGCAAAGGCTCGGACATAAGAAGAAATTCAATCAGTCAAATTCCAACCCTTCAAGTGCAAGTTCCTGAGTAAAAGTGAAGGCCATTCCGAGTGATTTGATTGACGACTGAAGTCAATTCCGAGTGGAAATCAACTCGGACTCCCGAATGAAGGTGTGATTTTACCATTTGAATGTGACTGAGTGTATTCCTGAGAAATCTGAACAAGGTCTCTCTCTGAGTGGTTCAAATTCCATAGACATAGCCGAGTGAAACAGTGAGCAGACTTCCCAATCCTGAGTGAGCCATTTTCCAGTCGGTTCTGAGTCACCTTTTAAACAGTTCCGAGTGAATCACTTTTCACTCGGTTCTGATTCACTCTACAATCAGTTCCGAATGAACTCCATGAACCTGAGCCGAGTGAATGGTTTCAGTCGGTTCCGAGTCCTCCTATATTCAATTCCGACTGAATGGCTCAATCAGAAGTTACTCTTCAGTCACTCTTCACTCGTCCTTTCATCCAGCTTCATCACCGATCGGTTCTCCCACAAACACCGACTCCTTCCATCTCTTCTAAACACCGTCCCAAACCAACACCGTCCCATCCACTTTGAACACCGGCTCCATCCACCACACCGTCCAGTAACTCTGTCCCCCAACCAACACCGCCCAGACTCTCCTTTCCATCCACAACACCGTCCAGCAGTACTCTCCACACCGCCCAAACTCTCTTCACAGGCCCAACACCGGATCAATTGAACACCGTCCAGCAACTCTATTGTCCCTCAAACTCCACAACACCGTCCCTTTCTCCCAAAACACCCAACCGTCCTCACTTCTCAACACCGTCTCATTCCCTCTTCTATCCACTGTCCCTTTCCGTTCCAAGTCTTCACACTCACACCAGCTCCAACACTTTCCTCTCCACACCGTGCATATCTCCATCCAACAGCAACTCCTCTCCACGTTGTCCAGTTTGCACCCACATCGTCCAGCACTCAGCAAACCACCCTCCAACAAGCTTTCACTCGGAATTTCATCATTCTGCACCAATCATCACTAAAATCCGAATTATTGGAAATATTAAAATATGCAAATTGGAAACAAGTTGGCACAGCTGGAACTCACATGCACCGAAAGTTTCTTCCACTTGCAATTTGAACGCGTTTTCATAGCTGGAAACCTCCATCCATTTGCCTATAAAAGCAGCAGCAACCCATCAGCAAATGAATCATCTCTTCCCATCAATTACGATCAGATTCATTCTATTTTCTTTTCTTCGTTACTTTCTCTCTTTTTCTCTTTAGTTTTCTTCTTTTCCATTTTTCTTTCTCTGTTCGTCTTTCTTCTCTTTCTTTTTATTTTCTTTTCTTTCTTTTATTTTGTAAGAGTGTGAGGGCTGTAAAAGTGAGAATTTAAATTTGTAATTGGGGGAGAATATTGCAACAAGGAATTACAGTGGTAAATTATTCTGAGCTTTTGGAGAAACCCGTAAGTCTCTATTTTTACCGTGTCTTGTATGTTTTATTTTTCCATTATTTATATGAATTTGAATTATTTCATGAGTAGCTAAATTAATTATCTTGGGATAAAGGGGGTATGATAATATTTTATTTTAATGTTATTTTGACTTGGAATTAAATAAATTTTTGTTTTCCATTTAGTTCAATGATGCTTAATGCTTTTAGTGATTCCTAACAAGAACCTAAATGATAAAACTGTATACTTGCGGGTATATTAGTAAGTTTAGGTAACAAATAGAATCGAGAGATTTATTTTTACCGGAAAGCTTTGAATTAAACCTAAGATTTTTGAAATGCTTTTTGTGACCTCGGTAAAACCGTGAAAGTAATCAAAATTCTTTTGAGGAAATAAAAGGGGTTTTCATAAAACGATAATGGGCCTTTCTGAGGATTAAGCAGCGCTTTCCATAGGTTAGGTACATTAATAGGATTCTGAGAGGAACATATTAATTAGCTTTTGGAAAATTCGCCTTGGAAAACTTAATTTGATTCTTATTTATGAAAAGTTAAAATTCATTAACATAAAATAGAATCTTAATCCCCAGAAAACCCAAGATATTCTCAACTCTGATTTTTAAGTGTCAAGTAAATTTTATTTTTATATTTTTTCATATTCTGTGCAATTTTAATTTGTGCTTTATTTTATAAAAATCTTAAAAATCAATTGTGTAGATAATTAAATTTCAATATGCTGGTACTTTGAACACAGTCCCTGTGGAGAACAATAATCTTTTATATTACGCGACATAACCCGTGCGCTTGCGGGCCCTGTCAAGTTTTTGGCACCGTTGCCGGGGACTGTTGTCCCTCAAATATCGGCAATATTGAAATTCGATTAGATCATACTTGTTAATATTTCTATTGTTATTTTGTTATTTTCTTTGTAATTTTGTATTTTGTTCTATATTCTGTGTATCTGTTGTTGTTTTATTTTTGTAATTGTTTGTTTTATTTGTCATTTATTTTCTATTTATGCGACGAAACCGTAGTGTCGATCTAAACTTAGGATTTGACCCTGAGATAGAACGTACCCTTAGAGCTTTGAGAAAACAACAAAAACAATAAAAACAACAAAAAGAACAAAAAGAAAAACAAATGGCAGACCAACACAGACCCTTAAGAGATTTTGCCGCTCCAAGCACTAATGGAAGAGGATCCAGCATCCTCAGACCCACAGTGGAGGCTAACAATTTTGAATTGAAGCCTTCACTACTTTCAATGGTTCAACAGAACCAATTCGGAGGTTTACCCTCTGAAGATCCAAACCTTCACCTTCAAATCATTCTTGAATACTGTGACACCCTGAAGATGAACGGAGCCACCAATGATGCCATTCGCTTAAGACTTTTCCCTTTCTCCTTAAGAGATAAAGCAAGAGCATGGTTATACTCTCTTCCTGAAGGATCCATCACGACTTGGGAACAATTGTCCAGTGCTTTTATCAATAAATGGTACCCAAGGAACAAGACTGATGTGCTGAGAAAACAAATCATCAATTTTTCACAAAAAGATGATGAATCCTTGTATGAAGCCTGGGAAAGATACAGGGAGTTGCTAAGAGAATGTCCTCACCATGGGATAGAAAGGTGGTTGACAATCCATATTTTCTATAATGGACTAACTTCCACACAAAAGATCTCTTTAGATGCTGCAGCTGGAGGAGCCTTCATGAGTAAAAATGTTGATGAAGCTGAGAACCTGATCAAGGAAATATCTCAAAACACTCACTAATGGAACTCTGAGAGAGGATTACCTTCTAAAACACCAGGTAAGTACTCTGTTGATGCTCTTTCCTTACTTTCTGCCAAAGTTGAAGCATTAACATTAAAACTTGATAAAATAGGGTCAACAGGTGCTACTAATATTGTTTGTGAAGTTTGTGGTGTTTCAGGACATGGAGCTACAAACTGCCATTTAGCAATGACCCCTAATCAAGAACAAGAAATGCATCAGGTGGACGCTATTGGAAACTATGGTGGAAACTATCAAGGTAACTACAGACCTCCACAAGGTCCACCTGGCTTCCAAAATTGGCCATCTCAATTCTAAAGTAACTACAAACCTCAACAAGGAACCTATATTCCACAAAAATCAAAGCTAGAATCCTTGATGGAGACATTTGTAGCTACTCAACTTAAACAAAATGATGAATTCTCTGATGCAATAAAAAATTTAGCTTCAAAAGTGGACTCTCTTGCCACTCACAACAAAATACTGGAAAATCAAATTGCCCAACAAGCCTCTTATTCTCAAAGAACACCGGGAACATTTCCTGGAAAACTAGAGGCTGGACCATCTAACCAAACCATGGCTGTCACTCTTAGGAATGGTACTCAATACAATGGGCCAGTTGACAAGACTACAAAGGAGGAAAAGAAAGTAGATGAATCTTCATCTTATCCAGTAATTGAAGAAGAGAAACCACAAGAAAAGAAGGAGAAGGTTAAGCCATATCAACCTCCCATTCCATTTCCTCAGCGCTTAGCCAAAGCAAAGTTGGACAAACAATTTGGTAAGTTCCTTGATGTTTTAAAGAAATTGTATATTAATATTCCCTTCACAGATGCTTTGCAGCAAATGCCTACATATACGAAGTTCCTGAAGGACATTTTGTCCAACAAAAGAAGACTGGAGGAAGATGGTACAGTTACACTTACTGAAGAGTGCAGTGCTCTAATTCAAAAGAAACTTCCACCCAAGCTCCAAGATCCAGGTAGTTTCTCTATTCCTTGCATGATTGGTGACATGAATATAGATAAATCATTGTGTGATTTAGGAGCGAGTGTGAGTTTAATGCCATTATCTGTTGCTGAAAAGTTAGGATTGGGTGAACTAAAACCTACTAGGATGTCTTTACAATTGGCTGATAGATCTGTAAAATATCCTGTAGGAATTTTAGAGGATGTTCCTATTAAGATAGGAAAATTTTTTATACCTACTGACTTTGTTGTGCTTGAAATGGATGAAGATTCTTTGATTCCTATTATTTTAGGCAGACTATTTTTAGCAACTGTAGGTGCTATGATTGATGTCAAGAATGGTAAGTTGTCTCTAACTGTTAGAGACCAAAAGGTTGATTTTAATTTGAAAAATGTTTTAGAAAAACCTTACAATGATGTTTGCTGTACTGTGGATTTTGTCGAACAAGTGGTAAAGGAAGCAACCCTTCCTAATGACCCACTTGAAACTGTTTTCATGATTGAGCCGACAAAAACATCTGATTGCTCTGAGGCCTCACATGATACTGAGGTCATGTGCGACAAAGTGGTAAGCCCCAATGTGGAATTAAAACCTTTACCAGCTTCATTAAGGTATGAATTTCTTGGTCCCAATTCCATATATCCTGTGATTATCAATGCTGAATTAAATCCATGTGAAACTGAAAAACTTTTGAAATAACTTAGGTTGTATAGAAAGGTAATAGGTTATACAATGGATGATATCAAAGGGATTAGCCCTTCTCTTTGTATGCACAAGATTACTGTAGAAGATGAAAGTAGGCCCACAGTAGAACCACTTAGGAGATTAAATCCTAAAATACAAGAAGTGGTTAAAAAGGAAATTTTGAAATTGCTTGATGCTGGAGTCATATATCCTGTTGATAGTAGTAAATGGGTAAGTCCTGTCCATGTGGTGCCTAAAAAGGGGGGAATAACTGTGATTGAAAATGATAAACATAACTTGATTCCTACTAGAATTGTCTCTGGTTGGCGCATGTGCATTGATTATAGGAAGTTAAATAGTGCCACGAAAAAAGATCATTTTCCCCTCCCTTTTATTGATCAGATGCTTGAAAGACTTGTGAAACACTCTTATTTCTGTTATTTGGATGGGTATTCAGGTTTTCATCAAATTCCCATTCATCCATCTGATCAAGAAAAGACTACCTTTACTTGCCCTTATGGGACTTATGCTTACAGACGTATGCCTTTTGGTTTATGTAATGCACCGACGACTTTTCAAAGGTGTATGCAAGCAATTTTTTCTGATCTTATTGAAAATGTGATGGAAGTCTTTATGGATGATTTTTCAGTGCATGGTTTGGATTTTGATAATTGTTTAACAAATTTGTGCCAAGTCTTGCAGCATTGTGAAGAAACCAATTTGGTTCTAAATTGGGGAAAATGCCATTTTATGGTAAGAAAAGGCATAGTTCTTGGACACCTGGTGTCTGAGAGAGGTATAGAAGTTGATAAGGCTAAAGTGGAAGTGATTGAAAAATTGCCTCCACCCATAAATGTGAAAGGTATTCGGAGTTTTCTTGGACATGTAGGGTTTTATCGCAGGTTCATTAAAGATTTCTCCAAGATCACAAAGCCTCTTACAACTCTTCTAGGTAAGGATGTGCCTTTCAATTTTGATTCATCTTGTATGGAAGCTTTTTGCAGGATTAAGCAAGCTCTAATCTCTGCCCCCATCGTACAACCACCTGATTGGAAACTCCCATTTGAGCTGATGTGCGATGCGAGTGATTACGCAGTGGGGGCTGTGTTGGGGCAAAGAAAGGATAAAAAGCTCCATGTAATTCATTATGCCAGCCGGAAGCTAGATGATGCTCAGGTAAATTATGCCACAACTGAAAAAGAACTGTTAGCTATTGTCTTTGCTTTTGATAAATTTAGGTCTTATTTGGTAGGTTCACATGTTACTGTTTACACTGACCACTCTGCCATTAAGTATCTATTGAATAAAAAGGAAGCAAAGCCTAGATTAATTAGGTGGATCCTAATATTGCAAGAATTTGACTTGGAAATTAAGGACAAGAAGGGTACCGAGAACTTGGTCGCTGACCACCTATCTAGGTTGACATTTGAAAAAGAAGAAACAGATAATATTCCCATCAATGAATCTTTTCTAGATGAACAACTCTTGAATCTTAGTATCCAACGTGTTCCTTGGTATGCTGATTTTGTAAATTTTCTTGCATGTGGTATCTTACCTCCTGATCTTAGCTTTCAACAAAGGAAAAAGTTTTATGCAGATGTCAAGCATTATTATTGGGATGAACCACTCCTTTTCAAGCAATGTGCAGATGGTATGATTCGGAAATGTGTTTCACAAGATGATGTCCATGCTATCTTGGACCATTGCCATTCTCTTTCCTGTTGAGGGAACATGAGCACCTCCAAGACAACCGCTAAAGTATTGCAAGCTGGGTTCTATTGGCCAAATATTTTTAAGGATGTACGTAAGTATGTTCTAACTTGTGATGCTTGCCAAAGAACAGGTAACATTGGTAAGAGACAAGAAATGCCATTGAATACCATTCTAGAAGTTGAATTGTTTGATGTATGAGGTGTTGATTTTATGGGTCCCTTTCCCTCTTCTTTTGAAAATCAGTTCATATTAGTGGCAGTTGACTATGTGTCAAAATGGGTGGAAGTCATTGCTTCACCCCATTCCGATGCTAAAACTGTTATTAAACTTTTCAAGAAAATAATAGTTCCAAGGTTTGGGGTCCCAAAATGTGTTATAAGTGATGGAGGGTCTCATTTTATTGAGAAAACTTTTCAGACCCTTCTAAAGAAATATGGAGTTAAGCATAAGGTTGCTACACCTTATCACCCACAAACTAGTGGACAAGTTGAGGTATCCAATCGAGAAATTAAAAATATTCTTCAAAAAGTGGTGAATACATCACGTAAGGATTGGTCTATTAAGTTAGATGATTCCTTATGGGCGTATCGAACCGCATACAAAACTCCCATTGGAACCATACCTTTTAAGCTAGTATATGGGAAGCCCTGTCATTTACCTGTTGAGCTAGAATATAAATCTTTTTGGGCTGTTAAAACTCTTAACTTTGATCATAAGGCTGTAGGTGAACAAAGATTGTTGGAATTAAATGAGCTTGAAGAACTCCGTCTAGATGCATACGAAAATGCCAAAATTTATAAAGAAAAAACCAAACAATGGCATGATCGTCACATCCAACGGAGAACATTTAATCCAGGTGATATGGTTTTACTGTTTAATTCCAGATTGAAGCTTTTTCCAGGTAAACTGAGATCCCGATGGTCGGGACCATTCAAGGTGACAAAAGTCTTTCCCTTCGGAGCTTTCGAACTATGGAGCGAGAAATCTGGTACATTTAGGGTAAATGGACAGAGAGTAAAGCACTATCTGACAGGTCAACCAATACAACAAGCAAGTGACTTGGACTTGTTTGATGCTCCTGATGAGTAAATCCAAACGATGAGAAGTCTGGCTGAAGACTTAAAACTTAGCACTGATAGGGAGGTAACCCTATAAAAAGTTGTTGTTTTATTTTAAGCTTTTATTCTAAAAAAAAAAACCAACTATGTCAGATGCTGGTTTGGGGTTATTACAGGTAAGTTTTCTTATCCTTTTATCATCCATTTTAACATTGAGGACAATGTCAAATTCTGGTTTGGGGTGGTAGGTAAGAAAACTTAACTGTTTTGTTTACGTTGTGTGATTGTCATTTTATTATGCATGTGTGTTTTCCTTGATTTGTTTGTAATCTTGTAATTTACCATGATTGCATGATAAATTTACTTTGAACACAAGGCTAAAGTATCTAAGGATCCCAAAATTTTGAGTAAAATTTTCAAAATTTGATTGTTTAAATGCCAAATAAATAAATGAACCTTATGTGATTAAAATTTTCTTTGAAAAGACTTTCCATGATTAGACTTGAGCCAAAATGGGTTATTTATCAAACAAATTTTCAAAACCCATATTTTCTTAATTGAGTGAATCTCATAGTCATTAATATTCTAGAACTTGTTTTTCAACCGATTCAAAATGGTTTTTGATTATATGTCTTAGAATGATAAAGACATAATTAGGTCTTATTCTTAAGCCTCAGAATTTTGTATAATTTGACCCCTAGTTGCCCCTTTTGAGCCTAAAAGCGAAAATTTTTCCTTGAAACCTTTCATTGAATGATATTCTCTTAATGGTGAAAAAGTTGGAAATTTAGTGGAGCAAAGAAATAAAAAAAAAGGGGACTTAAGAAAAATATGGTATTGGATGCAAAGAAAAGCAAGAAAAAGAAAAAGAAAATCAAAAGGATGATATTGAATGAAATTCCAAAAAGTCCATAAAGGGGAGCAAACAGCTGAGGTAGCTTCCCTTAGAAAATCAGTCAAATCTCTTGAATGGGAGATTTCTGAACTTCAAGAGGACCTCCAGGCGGAGAAGCAAAAGAGCTCCAAGCTTTCTGACGACCTGATAACTTCAGAGGCCGTAAACTCAAGAGCCAAGAAGATTTTGCCGCTAGGCAGAGGGAGTTGCTTAAGCAGCTTGAAGAGTTAAAGGTGGGGAGTGCTGCAACTGATTCCTTAGAGAAGGAAAATGCCAAGCTGAAAAAGGACTTGGTTAAAGCCAGAAATAGGGCAAACAAGGCTGTAGAGGCTTGTACTACTGTGGCGTACGATTCCTTTGGCCTTGCTGTCCGCCAGATTTTCTACCGCAACCCCCACATGAAATTTAATCTATACGGTATGAATCCCTTTTATGAATTTCACGAAGGGAAATTAATTGTTGTGGTGGATGGCAAGCACAAGGAACCCCCTTTAACTTTATATGAGACGCCCTCTCTTCAGAAGGTCAGAGCATGGGTCTTTCTGAAGCCACTCCAGATCAAGGGGATCAGCAAAAAGAGCAAGCCCAAGAAGAGGGGACCGATGCGGAGAAGACCCAGACTAGCCAAGAGGACGACGGAGGTAAGAAGGCATCCACAACGGAAAATCCGAAGCCTCCCTCTTAGTCTTATATTTATTTCCTGTTTTTACTGCTGTGTTCTAGGATTAGCTCCAGTTTTATGTCAACTCATATAAAATTTCCATTGAATGAATGAGATTTTCCTTGAATTTTCCTTTAGCATTTGCAAAAAATGTATTGTTATAACATAACTTAGACATATATGCTACGTTTTTACCTTTGCACCATTGATAAGTGCTTTATAATACAATAAAATAGATCTAGTTTGCTTAGGATTTTAATCATTATACACTGTATTTCCTTTATTTATTATGATTTTTGCTTTCTTTCCACTCTATTCTACTTGGGTATGTTATTTTACAGAAATTAAGGTAATAAAGGGTCAAAAACAAGAGAAAAACGACCATAAAATGATAATGAAACAAGAAGAAGAAGCCCAAAGTAGAAAGAACTCTCTTTTTATGCTGAATTCCGACTCAAAATGACCAAATCCGAGTGGGATGACTGAGAAAGGACCAAATCCGAGTGGAATTACTCAGAATGGAGCCTTTCCGAGTGGAATGACTCAGAATGGAGCATTGCCGAGTGGAATACTTCACTGTTAGAGCCAAATCCGAGTGGAAAGTTCCCTGTCAAAGCCATTCCGAGTGATAAATGGCTGAGGTTCAATGCTGAAATGGAATGAGTCTCGGTTGGAGGAGATTCTGAGTGGAAGCTTCCCCGACTACGTCCATTCCGAGTGAAAAAGGGGACTGACGTTGAATAGATGTTGTCCAAAGCTATTCTCCGAGTGAAAGGCTTGCTGATTGAAGTGAATCCGAGTGGGAGCTTTCTGATTTACAACCAATCCGAGCAAAAAGCTATTCCGAGTGAATGGATTCCGAGTAGAAGAGGCCACTGAAATGAATAAATGCTGACTAAGGAGGAATCCGAGTGGTCTCACTCAGAGAAAATGGAATTCTCAAGCAGAACAAAGCATTTCTGAGTAAATCTTAGCAAGGAAGGAAAAATCCGACCGGAAATGAATCACACTCGGGCAGACTCTCAAGTTTCACACTGAGCCCAAGTGAGAAGTCTCCAAGGAAAGCACATCCGAGTGAGTTGGGTCAGAAAGATGCATTTTTGAGCAAAGCAAAGGCTCGGACATAAGAAGAAATTCAATCAGTCAAATTCCAACCCTTCAAGTGCAAGTTCCTGAGTAAAAGTGAAGGCCATTCCGAGTGATTTGATTGACGACTGAAGTCAATTCCAAGTGGAAATCAACTCGGACTCCCGAATGAAGGTGTGATTTTACCATTTGAATGTGACCGAGTGTATTCCTGAGAAATCTGAGCAAGGTCTCTCTCTGAGTGGTTCAAATTCCATAGACATAGCCGAGTGAAACAGTGAGCAGACTTCCCAATCCTGAGTGAGCCATTTTCCAGTCGGTTCCGAGTCACCTTTTAAACAGTTCTGAGTGAATCACTTTTCACTCGGTTCTGATTCACTCTACAATCAGTTCCGAATGAACTCCATGAACCTGAGCCGAGTGAATGGTTTCAGTCGGTTCCGAGTCCTCCTACATTCAATTCCGACTGAATGGCTCAATCAGAAGTTACTCTTCAGTCACTCTTCACTCGTCCTTTCATCCAGCTTCATCACCGATCGGTTCTCCCACAAACACCGACTCCTTCCATCTCTTCTAAACACCGTCCCAAACCAACACCGTCCCATCCACTTTGAACACCGGCTCCATCCACCACACCGTCCAGCAACTCTGTCCCCTAACCAACACCGCCCAGACTCTCCTTTCCATCCACAACACCGTCCAGCAGTACTCTCCACACCGCCCAGACTCTCTTCACAGGCCCAACACCGGATCAATTGAACACCGTCCAGCAAGTCTATTATCCCTCAAACTCCACAACACCGTCCCTTTCTCCCAAAACACCCAACCGTCCTCACTTCTCAACACCGTCTCATTCCCTCTTCTATCCACTGTCCCTTTCCGTTCCAAGTCTTCACACTCACACCGGCTCCAACACTTTCCTCTCCACACCGTGCAGATCTCCATCCAACAGCAACTCCTCTCCACGCTGTCCAGTTTGTACCCACATCGTCCAGCACTCAGCAAACCACCCTCCAACAAGCTTTCACTCGGAATTTCATCATTCTGCACCAATCATCACTAAAATCCGAATTATTAGAAATATTAAAATATGCAAATTGGAAACAAGTTGGCACAGCTGGAACTCACATGCACCGAAAGTTTCTTCCACTTGCAATTTGAACGCGTTTTCATAGCTGGAAACCTCCATCCATTTGCCTATAAAAGCAGCAGCAACCCATCAGCAAATGAATCATCTCTTCCCATCAATTACGATCAGATTCATTCTATTTTCTTTTCTTCGTTACTTTCTCTCTTTTTCTCTTTAGTTTTCTTCTTTTCCATTTTTCTTTCTCTGTTCGTCTTTCTTCTCTTTCTTTTTATTTTCTTTTCTTTCTTTTATTTTGTAAGAGTGTGAGGGCTGTAAAAGTGAGAATTTAAATTTGTAATTGGTGGAGAATATTGCAACAAGGAATTACAGTGGTAAATTATTCTGAGCTTTTGGAGAAACCCGTAAGTCTTTATTTTTACCATGTCTTGTATGTTTTATTTTTCCATTATTTATATGAATTTGAATTATTTCATGAGTAGCTAAATTAATTATCTTGGGATAAAGGGGGTATGATAATATTTTATTTTAATGTTATTTTGACTTGGAATTAAATAAATTTTTGTTTTCCATTTAGTTCAATTATGCTTAATGCTTTTAGTGATTCCTAACAAGAACCTAAATGATAAAACTGTATACTTGCGGGTATATTAGTAAGTTTAGGTAACAAATAGAATCGAGAGATTTATTTTTACCGGAAAGCTTTGAATTAAACCTAAGATTTTTGAAATGCTTTTTGTGACCTCGGTAAAACCGTGAAAGTAATCAAAATTCTTTTGAGGAAATAAAAGGGGTTTTCATAAAACGATAATGGGCCTTTCTGAGGATTAAGCAGCGCTTTCCATAGGTTAGGTACATTAATAGGATTCCGAGAGGAACATATTAGTTAGCTTTTGGAAAATTCGCCTTGGAAAACTTAATTTGATTCTTATTTATGAAAAGTTAAAATTCATTAACATAAAATAGAATCTTAATCCCCCGAAATCCCAAGATATTCTCAACTCTGATTTTTAAGTGTCAAGTAAATTTTATTTTTATATTTTTTCGTATTCTGTGCAATTTTAATTTGTGCTTTATTTTATAAAAATCCTAAAAATCAATTGTGTGGATAATTAAATTTCAATATGCTGGTACTTTGAACACAGTCCCTGTGGAGAACGATAATCTTTTATATTACGCGACATAACCCGTGCGCTTGCGGGCCCTGTCAACCATTCGTGAAACCGTTCTGTATAATTATCTTGACGTTGAAATGTAATATGCACCCCGGAAAAATGATTAAATAAAACTTGAAATAGACAAGTTATAGAACATATAATCATTCATACGTGTTCTGTCCCCAAGTTTGAGTATCTTAGGGGTTAAATATCTATCGTGAGATGCTACCTTTAACTCCTTTGAGGGTGAGAAATTCCATCCGATCTCTATAATGTAGTACCGCATAACGGGTAATAATCATTAACAGATACTAAGAATAGCATTCCGTGCTCAAGAATCTGTAAGAAAAATACTCTAACCATAAGGATGATGATTGAGTCTTCCATCATAAGGATGATGATGGGAATTGTCCGCGCCAGGAGTTACATCGTCAATTCACAGAATAGGTGATTGAGATCATTCATCCTGGGGAAATTACTTTAATCATAAGGACGATGATTGATTCTTCACCAACATTCGGCCAAACCTACTAGTTATACTCGGAGTTCAATCCTACAATCCAAGCCTTCATGTGGGGTTCGGTACAACCTTGAAAAAGGTTTGATCCTACAACCTATTTCTTAAGATTTGGTTTAATCCTACAACTCAAGTCTTCAATGGTGTTTGGTTTAATCCTACTAACCGTACTCGGAGTTCGGTTTAGTCCTACAATCTGAGCCTTCAGATGGGGTTCGGTACAACCTTGAAAAATGTTTGATCCTACAACTTATTTCTTGACTCGAGGAGTTACATCGCCAATCACAGAATAGGTGATTGGGATCATCCGTCCTGAGCTTTGCCTCGTAGACCGGTCAATGCTATAAATTGCAATACAAAAGAGAAAAAGGTGAAATTAACGTATTCATGAATTAAATCTTCATTGAATTGAATGTGAATTACAAAGAAAGCGTAGCTGGGGTCATGCCTCGTTAAAACCTTCTTGAGAAAACCCAATGGGAAAAAACTCAAGTAAGGAAAAAGAGTACATGCCGTCTTACCAACTAGATGTAATAAATGCGTAAATTCTGAGTGTTCCATTTATTGTGGATCGGTGTTCCATCAAGCTCTTCTAACCGATATGATCCTTTTCTAGTCACCTCGGATACTTTGTAAGGGCCTTCTGTTAGTCCTCAAATTTACAATAAAATCATTAATAAAAATTTCATAAAAAATAAAAATCAGTCTAAATTATTAGAAAATTAGGTTTTAAATTCAATAAATAGAAGTTGTTAGAAATAATCTGCCCTTGATCAATTTTCTCTAGTTTTGCAGTGAAAAAGTGAAGAATTTAAAGAGAAAATTGAAGATCAGGAACATGACGCGTAGCATCAACACCACGCGTAGCGTGGAGACTTTTGATGCTGACGCTACGCGTCACAGCCACACGTAGCGTCAGAGCTGCGTGGACTCCACAGCCATGTTGGCCAAGCACTCACCTTTTGACCCACTTTTGGCCACTCCACTACTCACAAACGTCCACACCGAAGTGGAGACAGGGCTAAGTGGTAGGGCATGATTCATTAAATAATTCCATCATGGCCACTTCGAGCTATTTAATGGAGGTTGAGTCAGGGAACTGACACGTAGCTGTTGACCCCGTTGTTGTAACCGGGCTTTGTCAATTGGCAAGCGCACCAATCGTTTGTAGTTTTCGAAATTTAGATATCGTTCCACTGGGATTGAAAGTCCAATAACAACAGTAATTTTCTACTTACTATGGTAAATGTGAAGGAAATTATAAACAAAAGAATGATTTATATACAGTTTATACAATATTCACAAGATAGCATGGTTGAGTGATTCATAAGATAAAAAGAAAATAAAATCTATCTAAAAAGTTGAGTTGCAATCTAGAATAGGTAAGATACTTGAGATAAACACAGATAAACAAATTATGTTGGAAATTGGATCCCTAATCTAGAATAACAATAAGGAACTCAAGACATGCATATTTAATCATCAAGTTTCATGTCATTGCAGCTTAAAATCATTATAACCGATCCCTCGTGATATAAATTCTAAGAATTCACCGTAAAGTCCGATCCCTCGTGAGCTTTCTCAGTAAAAACTTGCATTAAGACCTGACCTTATGGCAACAATGGTTAACAACCCCTATAGAATTGAGATACCAAGGGTATTCCAACTTTTTACTTTCGTCAAAACAAGTTTCAATACGGCATAAATAATCATTCTCCCATTTGACATTTACACTAATAAAACCAGTTTCGATACACATGAAAATCATTCTCCCGTTTGACGTTCATATTAATAAAAGGTTGAAATACTAACATGGACTTGAATCATAAACATGCAGAGGTCGAATTCACAACATTATACTCAATAGATTAGTTCACCAATTCCAACATAAACAGATTAGTTACACATGGTAAAAGTAAAAACAACACTTACAGAGTTTGACATTACGAAGACGATGGAAACTTCACGATACAACGATCACAATACACCGAAACACACTCAAGTATCTAGAAAACTATTCTAGAACTATAACTCACAAAAGAAAGTACTCAGAGTCGAGCACAAGAGAGAAGAGAAGAGAAGTGTATGGAATGGGATGTTATGAATGGTGTTGGATGGCCCTATTTATAGGGCTGAGCAAGGGTGCTGACGCTACGCGTCCCTGTGACGCTACGCGTCAGACCCCTGACTCAGCCTCCATTAAACACTTGATAATGGCTACTTTCAATAATTAATCTTGATCATGCCTGGCCACTTGGACATGTTTCCACGAGTTTTTGGCCATTTATGCTGATTGGGGTGGCCCTTGGGCTGAGTGGGGTGCCCATTATTGGGTCCAAGTGGGGTGGTTGGCCAAAAGTAGGAGTGGAGACCACGCAGCACTGACGCTACGCGTGGCTTTGATGCGTAGCGTCAGCATCAAAAGTAGCTCTTGATGCTACGCGTGGGGTGAGGCTACGCGTCAGCTCCTCCAGTGTAATTTTCTCTTGATTTCTTAACTTTTTCACTGCAAAACTAGAGAAAATTGATTAAGGGCAGATTATTTCCAACAACATCCATTTATTGAATTTAAATCCTAATTTTCTAACAAATTAAACTTATTTTTATAATTTTTATAAAATTTTTATTTAAACTTTTATTGAAAATTTGAGGACTAACAAATACCCCCAACTTGAGACATTGCTCGTCCTCGAGCAAGAGAGAAAAATAAAAATTTGAAATCAAATTTTTAAGTTAGTCCGAAAATTTATCACAAAAAATAATTACACAATTTTAACTATTTTGTAATAATCAAAAACTGATTCAAATATAACAAAGGTTTAATGATAAAATTATTTACAATATTCTATTAACAACCAAGCAGAATTTCAGGCTTACCTCACAAGTGTTTATCTCTATGCAATTGGTAACCTGTTTCTCTCAATCAATCATAGAATCAAACGAATTTAACTTTGTTTGTCATCTAATCAATGGTTATTTATACAGAGTTAATTCAAAAATCACAAGGTCTTTTCACGGGTTGTAATGAGGCTTGGTTTACAAGAATCAATGGTTTTTCTTGAAATTCAAAAACCTGAAATCATAAAAGAGCATTTTATAATCTTTAGGCTTTCTCTTGATCCAAACTCTCATTTATTTTTATTGATGAAAAATAAATACCCCCAACTTGATTCTTTTCACTATTTTTGACTTTTCTTTTCCATATTTTCTTTTTGAAAAGAATCAAGTTGCTTATTTTCACTCCCCATTTTTGTGAGAACACTCAAAATATTTTTCATTTATTTCAACTGCTCTTTTAATCAATCAAGTATAGGGAATGGTAAAAACAAATTTAGGCTTTAAGGGTACCAAAGAATTTTATTTTAGGCTCAAATGGGCTTGCAAAGGATAAAAGACTTTTTACCAAGGTAAGCTGTTTGGCCCAAGGTTTCGTTTCACCAATAAATGTGCCTTGATCATTTTCCCAAATTCTCTGTACAACAACACAAATCAGAGATTAAAGCAAAATCAATTCGAATTGAAAATATGTCGATTAAAACCCTCAGGTGTGTAAAAAGATCTCTCAACTCACCGGGTTATTGAAATTTGCTTGATGGTTAATAAACTTATTGTAATTAAATTTATCAAAATTCCTAAGTTATAAAGAATCAAATAATTAATTATACAAAATTGGTTTTATTGTGTAAAAACTCTAAGTGTATAAACTAGCTTACTAACAAAAATTTGATTATTTTTATTTAAAAAGAAGAATTATTTTTCAAAAAAATGAGCAAAAACAAATAAACACACCACACAATGATAAAATGCCATAATATAAAATGTAAATATAAATGTAAATGTAAATCCAAATATAACTAGAAACAAATGTACTCAAAATAAATGAAGATGGCATCCTCAATCCTCCATCTGATCATCATCATCCTCCTCCTCCTCATCATCACCATCAGAGTCATGATGTGTACTAGAAGATCCACCAGTCTCAGGGTAGGTGGGTAAATCTCCGGGCCAAGCTACATGTGCAGAAAACTCGGCTGGAGTAACATAAGGTGCTCCCTCTCCCTGTAACCTATACTGATAAAATTCATCGTGAAGATGAATATAAGCTCTGTGAGTGGCAGCCATCATCTGCATCATATGCTGATGCTCAAGTGACATCCGAGCAAAGCCCTGTGTAACAGCATCAGCAGATGGAGGCTGCACTGGTGGTCTCCTCCTCCGAGGTCGGGGCTGAGCCTCCTGCTCTAGTGGTGGAAGCTCGCACTGCTGCACAAAATAATCTCTGTTTACTAGAACTTTAGGGACTCTCCCTGAAGAACTAGTAAACTCTGGTGAAGGTACAATGACTCCCTGCCTCCTCAGTAAGGCAGATATGATGAGAGGAAAGGGTATGGGGCGATTCACTTTATACCCAAGGGCATAAAAGTGAATCTGCTCGGAGATAAGCTCGGCGATATCAATGGTGTGGCCCTGGAGGATAGAATAAAGGAGGCAACAACGCTCCACTGGAAGGGAAGAAAGATGGGTGACAGGAGTGATATTATGGAGCATGAGGTGGGACCACGCCTGGGCTATGGGGGTAAGCTGGGTCTTGAGGAGGTTAGATGGACTCCTTCCAACCCTACTCAGGTTGAAAAAGATTCCATCCTTGCTCAGAAAATGAGCAACCTCCTCGAGGGAGTATCCTAACTCTCCCTCAGCAAGAATCTTGTTTCTGTTTTCTTTCCAGAAACAAGTATCATCCTCGGGAGTAGGCTCCCAAGGGTTACCCAGTAGGGTACTGATGGTGTCCCGGTCATAAGAGATATACCGGCCTCTAACCCAACTCGTCCGCTGCTGCCCAAGATTTGGTGCGTCCTGGCGGGTCCTGTAAGCATTTGCGTAAAACTCCATCACTAAGATGGGATCCCCCTCAGTAGGTAGGGAGAATAGAGGTCCCCATCTCCTCTGATGCACTCTATCCTGCAACTCAGGATAGTCTCCTGCACTCAGATCAAGGACCCTCTCCCAGATCAGTCTCTGGCCCTTGATCTGATGAAATCTCGCCCACTTCGCATCAGTGCGAAATCTAGTAGGATCCCTCGGTCCCAATACCTCCTGTCTCTGAGAATCCGGATCCTCAGAAGTGGTGTCAGTGTCTGTGGATTTCCTCTGTCTTTTAGAGGGACCGGCTGTGGGAATGGATTTCTTAGGTGCCATCTGGAAAAAGTAAAAATTTAAAATTAAACACACACTAAATAAATCACACACAAGCAAACAATTATTTGTAAAATATTTTTGGGTTTTCTAAAATTTTTCATAAATAAAAATACAATTCAACAACATATTTTTGAATTTAAAGAAATTAACATACATATATTCAAATAATATACAAAACAAAACAAAATTTATTCAAAATTCATACAAAGTTGCAAGAAAGTATAAATATAAACTAAAAAATTTTTTAATTTCAAAAGAAAACAGCAAACAACAAACAAACATCAAGAATTAAAAACAGAGGCTGACGCTACGCGTGGTGTGACGCTACGCATCAGCCTGTTCTTCCCACGCTACGCGTCAGTGGGACGCTACGCGTGGGCTTACAGTTCATCCTCACGCTACGCGTCAGTGGGACGCTACGCGTGGGATGCGCAGAAAAAAGAAAAAACAGGGGTTGCACAGCAGCAACCCCTTTTCAACCTACACTACATCCATTCAATCCCTAACTCTTAACAGCAATCAATCCCAATGGTCTTCTAATCCTAATCCTAACCACCTTATTTCTACAAATTAAAAATCAAAAACAAAACTAAAGAGAAGGGATTAGAATACTTACTTGTGATTCCTTGAGCAATGGGATTGAGAGGCTAGGGAAGAGAGAAAAAGGGAGTTTCTAAACTTTAGGGTTTTTGAAAGAGAACTAAAGTGAAGCAAAGAGGGAATTTTAGGTTTTAAAACCTAAGATGGGCCTCTCTGGTTCAATTTTAAAAACTGAACGTGGGCTCTGACGCTACGCGTGTATGGGACGCTACGTGTGATACCCAAAATGCAGAGTCCACGCTACGCGTCAAGGGGGCGCTACGCGTGGGCTTCTGTTTTTGATTTTCCAAAATTTTGATTTTCAAAAACCTTTTCTTTTCAATCTTAAACTCCATTTCTTTTCAAAATAAAATTCTATCTAATTATTTTTGAAATATGTTTTTTTTTTGTAAAACAACCATAAAGACAAAAAGAAAAGAATGGGTTGCCTCCCATTGAGCGCTAGGTTTAATGTCTCCAGCCAGACATTACCTCTGATTAATCAGGTGGTTTCCCAATATTCTTTGAGGAATCACCTGTCTTTTTCTTCCTTCTTCTTCTTTTCCGATGCCTAATTACCTATTTTTCATCATTCAAAGCATCGGTTAATTCAAAACAATTTATTTGATTGGGAAGAAATATACCTGGTTTGGTTGAGGGGTAAACTTTTTCCTCATTACTTATCCTGAGGTGTTCATGAGCACTGAAGCTTACTTCTTCTTCATAAACTTTGACTGCAACCATACTTTGATCAACATCCACTTTGATTTTTGCAGTCTTCATGAAAGGTCTTCCTAGGATCAGGGGGATCTCAGTATCCTCCTTCATATCCAGTACCACAAAGTCAACTTTGAAGTGGTACTTGTCAACCTTTACCAATATATCTTCCACAATCCCATAGGGCTTTTTGACAGAGCGATCCACAAACTGTAATTCTGTCTTTGCTTCTTTTAGCTCATATTCACCAATGCGTTTTATTAAATCTAAGGGCATCAAGTTAATGTTAGCCCCTAAATCTAATAGCGCATTCCTGATGTTGATATTTCCAATTGTTACAGGAATAGTGAAACTCCCCGGATCTTTACATTTTTTCAGGGTTACACAGTTTGTTTCTTGCTCTGTATCTCTTTGCATATTTTTTTCTTTTTCATTTTTTTCATTTTTTTCTATTTTTTCACTTTCTTTTTCTTCTTCTTCTTTCTCACTCTTTTTTTTACAATCAATTTTTACAACATCAATAGAAACAGCATTACATTGTTCCCTTGGGTTTTGAGTGTTTGCAGAAAACCCAGAACTCTTTAATTCGGCTATCTCCTTTGCAAGCTGACCCATTTGTATGTCTGATGCTTTTCGGGCAGCTTCATTTGTCTCTACAAACTGCAATAACTGTTGAATAGCTTCCTCTATTCTTGTCAACCTTGCATTGTCAGTTTGTTGTTGCTTGAATTGATTGTTAGGAGGTCTGTTGGAAGGTCCAGTTTCCTGTCTCCAGCCAATATTCTGATTTTGCCAACCCTGTAGGTAATTGTTAGGAAAAGAGTTTCCATGATTGAAAGGATAATTACCTAAGGGTGCTCTTTGATGGTTCATGAAATTGGCTTGCTCTTGCTCATTTCCACAGTAACCACATGGTTGTTCTCCCATGCAGTGCGTACATGCTTTAAGTTGAGCAGGGGGTGGTGATGCTATTTGAGCAATTTGAAGTTTTTCCAATTGCTTGCTCATAACTTTAATTTGTTGGGTCAGTAATTTTTGCTGAGCCAACACTGCATCATTTACTCCCAATTCGAGCATTCCTGGCTTCCTTTGCATATTACCTCTTTCATGCTTTGCTTGTCGGTCACTAACAGCCATTGATTCCAAAATTTCTATGGCTTCCTCCACAGTTTTGTTCATTAGTGAACCACTTGCACAAGCATCTAACATCATCTTGAACTGAGGCAATAAACCATGGTAAACGATTCTTACCTTCGGCATCATTCAGGTTGTGGTTTGGGCATTTTCTCAAGAGTGCCTTGAATCGTTCCCATGTTTCTCCTAATGATTCATCATTATTTTGGGAAAAAGAGTGTATGGCTGTCATTGCTTCAAAATATTTTGAAGGAGAATAAAATCTTTCCAAAAATTTTCTTTCAACATCGGACCAGTTTGCAAAACTACCCGGTGGACAAGATTTAAACCATTCTTTTGCTTTCCCAATCAATGAAAAAGGAAAGAGTCTCATGTAAATAGACTCTTCTTGATTGGGTTCAAAACCAATTGTGCTGCATAATTCATAAAAAACAGTTAAATGTTCATATGGTTCTTCATGATTTAAACCAGCAAATTGGTTGTTTTGAATAATGTTTAAAGTGGCAGGTTTAATTTCCACTGGTAAAACTGGTCCTTGAAACATTCCCGAAACTCGGGGTGGACCATTTATAGCAGCAAACTGTCCCAATGTTCTCCTTTTAGCAGCCATATTTGAATTTTCAAAAATTTTCGAAGTAGAAGAAGAATTAGTTTGTGTTTTAGATTTCAAAGACTTGATTTTCTTTACAAACCTTTCTATCTCAGGATCAAAATAAATTTTACCTGCGGTAGATCGAGTTTGCATACACAAACTAGACAAAGAAAGTTAGTGTGATAATGATAAGAAATAAAAAAAATTATCTAAGGTAAAAAATATTTACCACGGTAATTAAAATTTTACTGTTTTACTGAAACAATTCAATCCCCGGTGACGGCGCCAGAAAACTTGTTGACCCCGTTGTTGTAACCGGGCTTTGTCAATTGGCAAGCGCACCAATCGTTTGTAGTTTTCGAAATTTAGATATCGTTCCACTGGGATTGAAAGTCCAATAACAACAGTAATTTTCTACTTACTATGGTAAATGTGAAGGAAATTATAAACAAAAGAATGATTTATATACAGTTTATACAATATTCACAAGATAGCATGGTTGAGTGATTCATAAGATAAAAAGAAAATAAAATCTATCTAAAAAGTTGAGTTGCAATCTAGAATAGGTAAGATACTTGAGATAAACACAGATAAACAAATTATGTTGGAAATTGGATCCCTAATCTAGAATAACAATGAGGAACTCAAGACATGCATATTTAATCATCAAGTTTCATGTCATTGCAGCTTAAAATCATTATAACCGATCCCTCATGATATAAATTCTAAGAATTCACCGTAAAGTCCGATCCCTCGTGAGCTTTCTCAGTAAAAACTTGCATTAAGACCTGGCCTTATGGCAACAATGGTTAACAACCCCTATAGAATTGAGATACCAAGGGTATTCCAACTTTTTACTTTCGTCAAAACAAGTTTCAATACGGCATAAATAATCATTCTCCCGTTTGACATTTACACTAATAAAACCAGTTTCGATACACATGAAAATCATTCTCCCGTTTGACGTTCATATTAATAAAAGGTTGAAATACTAACATGGACTTGAATCATAAACATGCAGAGGTCGAATTCACAACATTATACTCAATAGATTAGTTCACCAATTCCAACATAAACAGATTAGTTACACATGGTAAAAGTAAAAACAACACTTACAGAGTTTGACATTACGAAGACGATGGAAACTTCACGATACAACGATCACAATACACCGAAACACACTCAAGTATCTAGAAAACTATTCTAGAACTACAACTCACAAAAGAAAGTACTCAGAGTCGAGCACAAGAGAGAAGAGAAGAGAAGTGTATGGAATGGGATGTTATGAATGGTGTTGGATGGCCCTATTTATAGGGCTGAGCAAGGGTGCTGACGCTACGCGTCCCTGTGATGCTACGCGTCAGACCCCTGACTCAGCCTCCATTAAACACTTGATAATGGCCACTTTCAATAATTAATCTTGATCATGCCTGGCCACTTGGACATGTTTCCACGAGTTTTTGGCCATTTATGCTGATTGGGGTGGCCCTTGGGCTGAGTGGGGTGCCCATTATTGGGTCCAAGTGGGGTGGTTGGCCAAAAGTAGGAGTGGAGACCACGCAGCACTGACGCTACGCGTGGCTTTGATGCGTAGCGTCAGCATCAAAAGTAGCTCTTGATGCTACGCGTGGGGTGAGGCTACACGTCAGCTCCTCCAGTGTAATTTTCTCTTGATTTCTTAACTTTTTCACTGCAAAACTAGAGAAAATTGATCAAGGGCAGATTATTTCCAACAACATCCATTTATTGAATTTAAATCCTAATTTTCTAACAAATTAAACTTATTTTTATAATTTTTATGAAATTTTTATTTAAACTTTTATTGAAAATTTGAGGACTAACAAATACCCCCAACTTGAGACATTGCTCGTCCTCGAGCAAGAGAGAAAAATAAAAATTTGAAATCAAATTTTTAAGTTAGTCCGAAAATTTATCACAAAAAATAATTACACAATTTTAACTATTTTGTAATAATCAAAAACTGATTCAAATATAACAAAGGTTTAATGATAAAATTATTTACAATATTCTATTAACAACCAAGCAGAATTTCAGGCTTACCTCACAAGTGTTTATCTCTATGCAATTGGTAACCTGTTTCTCTCAATCAATCATAGAATCAAACGAATTTAACTTTGTTTGTCATCTAATCAATGGTTATTTATACAGAGTTAATTCGAAAATCACAAGGTCTTTTCACGGGTTGTAATGAGGCTTGGTTTACAAGAATCAATGGTTTTTCTTGAAATTCAAAAACCTGAAATCATAAAAGAGCATTTTATAATCTTTAGGCTTTCTCTTGATCCAAACTCTCATTTATTTTTATTGATGAAAAATAAATACCCCCAACTTGATTCTTTTCACTATTTTTGACTTTTCTTTTCCATATTTTCTTTTTGAAAAGAATCAAGTTGCTTATTTTCACTCCCCATTTTTGTGAGAACACTCAAAATATTTTTCATTTATTTCAACTGCTCTTTTAATCAATCAAGTATAGGGAATGGTAAAAACAAATTTAGGCTTTAAGGGTACCAAAGAATTTTATTTTAGGCTCAAATGGGCTTGCAAAGGATAAAAGACTTTTTACCAAGGTAAGCTGTTTGGCCCAAGGTTTCGTTTCACCAATAAATGTGCCTTGATCATTTTCCCAAATTCTCTGTACAACAACACAAATCAGAGATTAAAGCAAAATCAATTCGAATTGAAAATATGTCGATTAAAACCCTCAGGTGTGTAAAAAGATCTCTCAACTCACCGGGTTATTGAAATTTGCTTGATGGTTAATAAACTTATTGTAATTAAATTTATCAAAATTCCTAAGTTATAAAGAATCAAATAATTAATTATACAAAATTGGTTTTATTGTGTAAAAACTCTAAGTGTATAAACTCGCTTACTAACAAAAATTTGATTATTTTTATTTAAAAAGAAGAATTATTTTTCGAAAAAATGAGCAAAAACAAATAAACACACCACACAATGATAAAATGCCATAATATAAAATGTAAATATAAATGTAAATGTAAATCCAAATATAACTAGAAACAAATGTACTCAAAATAAATGAAGATGGCATCCTCAATCCTCCATCTGATGGAATGGGATGTTATGAATGGTGTTGGATGGCCCTATTTATAGGGCTGAGCAAGGGTGCTGACGCTACGCGTCCCTGTGACGCTACGCGTCAGACCCCTGACTCAGCCTCCATTAAACACTTGATAATGGCCACTTTCAATAATTAATCTTGATTATGCCTGGCCACTTGGACATGTTTCCACGAGTTTTTAGCCATTTATGCTGATTGGGGTGGCCCTTGGGCTGAGTGGGGTGCCCATTATTGGGTCCAAGTGGGGTGATTGGCCAAAAGTAGGAGTGGAGACCACGCAGCACTGACGCTACGCGTGGCTTTGATGCGTAGCGTCAGCATCAAAAGTAGCTCTTGATGCTATGCGTGGGGTGAGGCTACGCGTCAGCTCCTCCAGTGTAATTTTCTCTTGATTTCTTAACTTTTTCACTGCAAAACTAGAGAAAATTGATCAAGGGCAGATTATTTCCAACAACATCCATTTATTGAATTTAAATCCTAATTTTCTAACAAATTAAACTTATTTTTATAATTTTTATGAAATTTTTATTTAAACTTTTATTGAAAATTTGAGGACTAACAGTAGCGTCAGGACCCTTCCTCAGCCCTATAAATAGGGCCATTTCCAACACTTCTAAGCATCCCATTCTGAGTATTTCACTCTTCTCTTCTCTTATATACTCGATTTTGAGTATTTCTTTTGTGAGTTTGTAGTTCTAGAATAGTTTTCTAGATACTTGAGAGTATTGTGTAGTATTGTGATCGTTGTATCATGAAGTTTCCATCGCCTTTGTAATGTCAATCACTGTAAGTGTTGTTCTTACCTTCACCATGTGTAACTAATCTGTTTATGTTAGAATTGGTGAACTAATCTATTGAGTATGATGTTGTGAATTCGACCTCTGCATGTTTATGATTCAAGTCCATGTTAGTATTTCAATCTTTTATTAATATGAATGTCAAACGGGAGAATGATTTTCATGTGTATTGAAACTTGTTTTATTAGTGTGAATATCAAACGGGAGAATGATTATTCATGCCTTATTAAAACTCGATTTAATAAAAGTAAAAGTTGGAATACCCTTAATATAATACTAGGAATAGAATTGGTAATTATTGTTGTCATAAAGCCAAGACTTAATGCAAGTTTTTATTGAGAAAGCTCACGAGGGATCGGACTTTACGGTAAATACTTAGAATTTATATCACGAGGGATCGATTATAATGATTTTAAGCTGTAATAATATGAACTTGATGATTAAATATGCATGACTTGAGTTCCTCCATTATTATTCTAGATTAGGGATCCAAATTTCAAGATAATTTATTTATCTGTGTTTTATCCTCAAGTATCTTAATTATTCAAAAATTACAACTCCACTTCTTAGATAGATTGTTATTCTCTTTTTATCACATGAACAACTTAATTATGCTATCTTGTAAATATTGTATAAATTGTATATAAATTATTCTTTTGTATAAGTTTTGATAAATTTTCCATAGTAACTAAAAAATTACTGTAACTATTGGATTTTCAATCCCAGTGGAACGATATCTAAATTTTGAAAACTACAAACGATTGGTGCGCTTGCCAATTAATAGACCCAACAGTAAAACAAAGTAACAAGTTTTCTGCAACACTATATTTTCTGGGTCTAACACCTTCCCACGTCGGCGTCAATTTTCCTTGATGGGTGAACTTATTTCCCACACTCGCCTTCCTCAAAACGAGATCTCCAGTGTTGAAAGCTCTGTATTGCACACGTTTGTTGTACCGGAGGGCAGCCTTCGCTTTTATCGCCTGGTCCCTGACAAAAGCCTCTTCTCTTAACTCATGGAGAATATCTAGCTTTGATGCCAAATTAGCACTATTATTCTTCGTAGAAAAGTGTTCCACTCTCGTCGATCTTGTCTGAAGCTCCACCGGAATCATCACCTCAACCCCGTAAGTAAGATGGTATGGAGACTCATTGGTAGAAGAACGGGGTGTAGTACAATATGCCCACAAAACATGACATAACTGATCAGTCCATCCCTCCTTTGCTTTACCAAGGCGTTTCTTCAGTCCTTTCAGTACTTCTCTATTGGCTACCTCAGCTTGGCCATTCGTCTGAGGGTGTTCAACAGATGAAAAGATTTAGACTATCCCTAGTCCTTCAAGCAACTCTGTGAACTTCCTATCCATGAACTGGGTGCCGTTGTCAGTTACGATCCGTCCTGGGATGTCGAACTGTGCTATGATATTCTCGTATACAAAGCGTCGTGTCCATGCTGATGTGATATGCACTACTGGCTCTGCTTCGATCCATTTGGTGAAATAATCAACTCCCACGATGAGGTATTTAATGCCTCCAGGCGTGGTTGGGAATGGGCCCAAGATATCGAGGCCCCATTGATAGAAAGGCCATGGCACCGCGGACAAAGAAAGTTCTTGGGCCGGTGTATGATGAAGATTAGAAAATCTCTGGCAAGCATCGCACCTCTTGACAAAATCAATAGAATCCTGCTTCATCGTGGGCCACCAATATCCAGCCCTGAGGATTTTTCTCATTAAGCTTCTTCCTCCGGCGTGGTGCCCACATTGCCCCTCGTGTACCTTGTTAGACCCGAATATAATGTTGTAGAAAACTTGTTAACTTCGTGTTACTGTTGGGTCTTTTAATTGGCAAGCACACCAATCGTTTGTAGTTTTCAAAATTTAGATATCGTTCCATTGGGATTGAAAGTCCAATAGTTACAGTAATTTTCTAATTACTATGGTAAATTTATCAAAACCTATTCACAAAAGAATAATTTATATACAATTTATACAATATTCACAAGATTGCATAGCTGAGTTATTCATGTGCTAAAAAGAAAATAACAATCTATCTAAAAAGTTAAGTTATAATATAGAATAACTAAGATACTTAAGGATAAAACACAGATAAATAAATTATGTTGGAATTTGGATTCCTAATCTAGAATAACAATGGAGGAATTCAAGACATGCATATTTAATCATCAAGTTCATGTCATTGCAGCTTAAAATCATTATAACCAATCCCTCGTGATATAAATTCTAAGTATTCACCGTAAAGTCTGATCCCTCGTTAGCTTTCTCAGTAAAAACTTGCATTAAGTCCTGGCCTTATGGCAACAATAATCACTAATTTTATCCCTAGTAATTGGCATATTAAGGGTATTCCAACTTTTACTTTTGTTAAAACAAGTTTTAATAAGGCATGAATAATCATTCTCCCGTTTGATGTTCATACTAATAAAACAAGTTTCAATACGCATGAAAATCATTCTCCCGTTTGACGTATATATTAATAAAAATTGAAATACTGACATGCACTTGAATCATAAACATGCAAAGATTAAATTCACAACATCATACTCAATAGACTAGTTCACCAATTCCAACATAAACAGATTAGTTACACATGGTGAAAGTAAAAACAACACTTACATTGATTGACATTACAAAGGCAATGGAAACTTCATGGTACAACGATCACAATACTACACAACACTCTCAAGTATCTAGAAAACTATTCTAGAACTTCAAACTCACAAAAGAACCACTCAAACACGAGTGTATAAGAGAAGAAGAGAACTCAGAATGTGAGATGGGATGGGATGCTTAGAAGTGTGGAGAATGGCCCTATTTATAGGGCTGAGAAAGGGTCCTGACGCTACGCGCTAGCCTGACGCTATGCGTCAGGTCCCTGAGTCAGCCTCCATTAAACGCAGCTTGAAGTGGCCAGTATGGAATTATTAAATCAATCATGCCTTGCCATTTGTCCTTGTCCCCCAATTCGGTGTGTCCATTTGTGCAAAGTGGAGAGGCCATAATGGGCCAAAGGCTGAGTGCTTGGCCACCTAGAAGTGAAGTCCACATAGCTTCTGACGCTACCCGTCAGCATCAGAAATCCCCACGCTACGCGTGGGGTTAATGTTACGCGTCAGCTCTCCAGATCTTCATTTTTCTCTTTAAATTCTTTACTTTTTCATTGCAAAACTAGAGAAAATTGATCAAGGGCAGATTATTTCCAACAACATCCATTTATTGAATTTAAAACCTAATTTTCTAACAATTTAAGCTAATTTTTATTATTTTTACAAAATTTTTATTAAAGATTTTATTGTAAATTTGAGGACTAACATACCTCTTCCATTAATCCTTGTATCTCGCTCTCTTTTAAACAAAGGAGGTATGACACTGAGAATCCTCTTCTATAAAAAACACCATCAACCATGGTGAAATATGACAATTCCCTTTTAATTCTTCTCCTCTTCTTCTCATCGGTGGGCAGCTGTCTGTCAGCTAAGTAACGAATATAAGGGGTAACCCATGAATTCTTGTAGGAAGCATTGATCATTATGGCGTTCAGAGAAGGGAACAAAGGGATGCTGGGTGATGTTAGCATACTCTGGACCACTATTGTTGTACTGCCAGGTTGTTTCGTACTTGCGAGCCTTGATAGGATATCCGCTCTAGTATTTTCTTCTCTTGGCACATGCTTAAATTCCAACACATTTAATCTTCCTTTCAACTCATTCACACAGTTCAAATATAGCTGAAGTTGGGGCTCACGAACCTGGTATTCACCTTGAATCTGCGATATCACCAGCTGTGAATCGCTACACAATGTCACCTTTGTTGCCTCGATATCAATTGCCACTCGAAGTCCGGCCAGACATGCTTCATATTCAGCCTGGTTGTTGGAGGTTTTAAAATTAAATCGAAGAGAGATCTCTAGGTGCACACCATCATCACTTTCCATGACAACACCAGCTCCACAGCCTTTACTATTCGATGACCTATCCACATAAATGGTCCAATGAGCGCGAGGTGTGGCTGGATCTGCCCCTGTCATTTCTACAACAAAATTAGCTAGGACTTGGGCTTTAATGGCTCCTTGTGGTTCATAAGAAACTTCGAACTCAGAAAGCTCGATAGACCACTTGATCATCCTCCCTGCGAGGTCTGGCTTGCTTAGCACGGAACGGAGTGGTAAATTCGTTCTTACCAGAATTGGGTGTGCATGAAAGTATGACCTCAATCATCGTAAAGCCCAGATAACTATGAGAGCGGCCTTCTCTATCTTCTGGTATCTGCTCTGCTCCTTGCAACGTCATACTAGTGAAATACACTGGTCTCTGGCCCTCTGGGGTTTCCTTGACCAATGCTACTCCCAAGGCTTCATCTGAAATCGCCAAATACAAAATGAGGGATTCACCAGGGTCTGGCTTTACCAAGATCGGAGGACTCGACAACACCTCCTTAAGCTCTCAGCTTGTTCCTGCTCTTGTCCCCATTTAAACTTCTTAGACTTCTTTAGCACTTTATAAAGAGGAAGGGATCTATGTGCCATCTTGGGCATGAATCGAGCCAAAGCTGCCACTTTCCTGTTTAAAGATTGTACACCCCTCAAGTTCTTCGGACTCTGCATGTCCAATATCGCTCAGAATTTTCCTGGATTAGCTTCAATGCCACGTTGCATTAACATGAAACCTAAAAACTTCCCAGCAGGGACAGCGAAAGTACATTTCAACGGGTTCAGCCTCATGTTATATTATCTTCAGCGTGCAAATACCTGGCAAAGGTCTTCAACATGATCACCTCTAGCTGGAGTCTTGGCAATGATATCGTCAATATATACCTCCACCAGTTTGGTGTGTATGCCTTCGAACACCTTGTTAATCATACACTGGTAAGTGGCCTCAGCGTTCTTCAAATCGAAAGGCGTGACAGTGTAGCAGAAGACACAGTGGTCATTGACAAAAGCTGTTTTTTCTTGGTCTTTCTCCCACATCCATGAAACCGAGGTACTGGTAACCAGACGAATCGTCCACCATACGATCAATATTTGGGAGGGGATATGGGTCCTTCGGGCAGCAACGGTTGAGGTCTACATAGTTAGTGCACATTCTCGCCTTCTGTACCATCACCACATTGGAAAGCCAAGAAGAATAACGGACTTTCCTAATAAATCCGGCCTTCAACAGCTCCTCTGTCTGCTTATAAGCTGCCTTCTGTTTTTCCAGTCCCAATCTTCTCTTCTTCTGGGCAACCGGCCTCGTCTCTGGATAGACAGATAGTTTATGGTAGCAGTAATCAGGGTCCATCCCAGGCATGTCTGCAGCAGTCCATGCGAAAAAGTCTTTAAATTCCTGGAGAAGTGCTAACAGACGCTGCTCCATAACAAACTCCAGCTTGTCATTAATGTGTGTGACCTTCTCTAGGGAATCCCCTAAGACAATGTCCTTGGAACCTCCGTCCGGCGTGGGTTTTGAGGGATTGAGCGGATCGATCTTCAACTCCGCTCTAGGATCAAGATCGATCAAACTAATAAACCCAGCCGATGTTCCTCCGTCGTTCAACTTCCTCTTCTTGTTAAATGCCTCCAGCTTTACCATATTCAGGCTCAGGTTGTAATAATACCTCACCATCTCTTGATTACCTTAGAGGGATGACACACCATTGTCCTTGTCAATGAATTTGATAAGGAGGTGTGGGGTAGACACAATTGCTTCCATTACGTTCAAAGTAGGACGGCCTATAATCCCATTGTAAGGGGATTCCATATCGATCACCAGGATCCTGGATTTCACCGTTCTTGCTCCAGGTTCGCTCTCAAAAGAGATAAGGGTATCAAGATACCCCTTGGTGGGATGCTTCGCCCCGTTGAAAGCTGTGAGTTCTTGTGTATATGGCTGTAAATCTGCATCATTAAAGCCCATTCTTTTGAAGCAATTATAAAAACTAACATCACAAGAACTTTCCTGATCAACGAGGATCCTCTTGACGTCTTTGTTGGCTATGACAGCGATAATAAATACTGCATCATCACCTCCTGGAATTGTTGGGCCAAAATCGTTATCTATAAATGACATCACCGATGCTGCCAAGCCATCCCTGAAAGGGCGGTTGTCCCCGGGCTTCCCCTACACAGATAGGATCATTCGGTGGTGGTTCTTGCGAGCTGTGATTGACGCTCCCCCTCCAGCAAATTCTCTAGCAATCATATCAATCACCTCACGTCGGCCTTGCCTTTGTTGCTGAGGCATGCTATCCTGCTGAGCTCCTTCACTGATTACCACTCTCTTTTGTTTCTCAGCAGTTGTGAATCTCTTGACCAGATTACGACTATTATCGCCCTCGTCATTAAAACATCCTAATATTTAAAACTAGGTTTCTAAAACCCAAATAAATTTTTCATGAATTACTTTCAATTTTAAAATAGGATTTTGGAAAAGTACAATAACACTGTCATCACTACATCAACCTTCTAATGTGCAGCTCATCATCACATAACCTACCCATTATGCAATATAACAGTTTCATGGATATATCAAATATCACACACATTTATATATATAGTGGGACCAACCAAGGTTGCCACAATACAACATCATCATCCACCACAACAAGAAGCATATGCTCAAAATAGGTCTAGGCTTCCAGCTGAAGCCGTCAGTTACCTATTCAACTAAGCATTTATATATATACACATATATGTACACACAATAAAACAGGTATACACAGGATCCGGCCAAGGCTACTACAAAACTACTATATACATTATAAACAATATATATATATACAGTACTCCACGCTCGATCTTGGTGACCTCTCACCAATCTCCGTCACGTTCTAAGTCCACTGTAAAAATATCCATAAATAGGGGTGAGCATATACATGTTAAATGACAGTTATTGAATCAGATCAAGTATCCAATTCATTAACATATATAATCATATTCAATACTACACAACCTCATCATATAACATTCAATCTCATATTCTTATATAATCATACCACTCATGTTATTCTCATCAACATATATCAATGCATAAATATGCTCAATTATATGGATCCATTATTAAGTTTTAATTTTTGTGTTGCAACACTGGTTCAGCCATAACTCAGCTCTCAGCTGATCCGTCTGTTTTACTGGTACCAAACCGTTTGCCCTCTCACGTGACACAATCATTCTCAGCGACAACGGTAGTGTCATGGGCTAACCTTGAGCCTCGCTCAAGAGGTTTTGCCTTGAGTCCCACCTAAGGTCTTTTGTGGAATCCTCGAAACCATAATCATATTTCATATTTATTTATCAATTTAAGCATCCCATGCTATATCAATTTGCATCTCATGCATATACTCATATTATCATCATATATCCTACTACATATCATGCATAGGAATCACAACAATTTCACAAATACAACATATATATCTCATGCCAAATTCAATATCAATAATATATGAACAGAAAATATCATAACACAATTATGTCACACATATGATATATTCAGGATTTCTCTCTAATAATAACAATACTATCCCGAACCTGTTCATAAACTGTGCATTTAAAATGTAAACGCTCCCCCTACCTAGAATCCTTGATTTCAAAACTCGAACGCTCCCCGAACAATCCGAGTCAATCGTTGATTTAAACTCATGCTACTGTTCAAGCACAATATCTCCCAGTCTAGACCTCAAAACCAAGATCCTAATGGTTAGTACCTAGCACCACGTCTCAGGAACTTCATACCGAAATTTCAGCCCGATCCAATAGTTAACGAATCGGAAATGGCAGTTTTCCCGAAGCTGGTCAGAATTCCTGCAAACTGGAATAGGGTCGCGGTTTGAACACGATTTCTACACCTACAGATGTCAAACTAAAAATCTAAACGGTTATCACGTAGAGGAGGATGTTCAAAATACACTCTCAAAGTTTCAGGCCGATCCAACGGTGGGATTGACAGAGATAGTTGATGGAAGTACGCTGGTCCAGAAACTCTACACTCTTTTCTCTCTCTCTATGGCTTGGGTTATGATGGATAAGTTTGATAATGATAAATGATGTAGGTTCAAACCTCCAAACAACAAGGGAAACACCATTAAATTTTCAGAATACAAATTGATTTCTGAACCATAAAAATTTCAAGAACAAACTCCAAGAAAATTTGGCAAACTCACCTTAGGTGGTTCCTAGATGAGCTATGGTTTTGAAAAGCTCCAAGGCAAGACTATATCTGATTTTAGAAGATTATTTCATACAAACAAAACTGAAAATGGAGGGGTTTTGTGGCTATAATATAGAATGATTTAAGAGAGAAGATAAGCTTCAATTCTTCAAGGCTATGACATGTAAAAGAATAGAGATGGAGCTGGTTAGTGGTTATGGGAAGAGAAGAGATGAGTTATTGAAGCTTTGAAATTTTTGAGGTGAAGAGGAATGGCTTATGGTTTCTACCGTGGATGAATAATGGAGAAAAGGGAATGCTAAACAAGGGTGAAGCTAAGTGGGACAAGTGGCCATTGATGTTACAAGCTTATTGGACCATGTTGCATGGAGTAGTTGAGTTATCCAACTTTGCACGTAACTTTGCATGAGATTTTACGGGATGATTCAGGCCGAATTTGGAAATGGTCTGAACACAAAAGTTGTAGAACCTTTTGTTCTATTTAAATCCATATAAATCACAAAAAAAGCCATCAAGAATTGAGTGAGATATGGTCACAATACGACAGGATGCTTTAATCATCTTCAAATCAGGTATATGCTCAGAAATAAATTCACCAAAAATTATCCTTTGAGAATTGGGTTTCGTACCCTTCATAACAATTGTAGATAATTTTAATACAAATCTATACCAAAAAGAACGAAGCGATTTGAGTTCCGGACAAGGGAGATATACAATTGTTTCTACAGGAAGTCAGTATCAAAACGAAACAGTCCAAGGGTTCTATATTTTTATTAAACTGTACCAATTTAGCAAGAATCAGCTTTCAAGGTCTTCATAAAAAGCGTAGATAATTTCGTTATGAAGATTTTGACACTAAGTTTACAAGAAACAGAGATCATATGAGAGAGTTATGAATTTCTGAACGAACCATGCGCAGGATAAAAATGTGAATAATCATGGTTCTAAGATGGATTTACTTAATCCTTGAGTTTGAGCATGACGGAGTGAGAATTTGGGATAGAACCCAGAAATAGAGATTGAAGATCTCTTCGAAACAAAGTGAACAAGACTAGAATCATTCCAATCAAGCATCATTTGAGAAAATTAGACCCGAAATGCCAAAGGCGCGTAGGAAAAGAATAAGCCACCAAGCCTTAATTAGTTATTTTCTAAAATTTTCAAATTTAGGATGTTATAGTCATCACGGTCTCTCCTTCTCTTCTCCATACTGTCTGGTTCGTCTAAGGATTTCTCCTTAAACAAGTACTATTTCAACTTTCCCTCCCTGATGAGGGTCTCTACTGCGTTCTTCAACGCCTTGCATTCATTTGTGGTATGGCCGACCTGCTCGTGGAAAGCATAGTATTTTCAAGAGTTACCAGGTCTTTTCATTGGAGGAGGTTTCTTATCCTGTAAACACTAAGCATGGCCCAGCCAACTTCCCTCAAAATTTGAGAGTGCCTGGAGTTCAGTGGGGTGCAGTTGCTGAACGAGGCTATACACTTATCCCGCTGTTGAGGTTGGGTGCTCATGAAATTATCTCTCTGGGCATGCTTCTTTGGCCTCACCCTCTCCTTATCTCTCCGCGGTTGCTGTAGGGGCACTGATGGCTTCAGTCTAGCTGTTGTGGCTTTCAGGTGTATCTCTATGCCCACGTACTTCGAAGCTTTCCTCCGAAACTCCTCAAACGTCACCGGAGGACTCTTTGCCAAAGACAAAGCGAAGGATGATCCAGGTTGCAGAGCTTCAACAACAATATGAAGTTGAATAGCCTTCATAAGGTTAGGCACCAATGCTGCCTCTTTATAAAACCTTTTCAAAAACTCTTTAAGAGTTTCATTCTCTCCTTTCCTGATCTGGGCCAAGGTATGAGAAGTCCTGGGAATATCTCTAGAAATAACAAAATGGATCTCAAACGCAGCTGCCATTTCCTCCCAAGAGTCTATCGATCCTGAGGGTAAACTCTTGAACCAGCTAAGAGCTTCCTCCGCCAAGGTTTGTGGGAACATCCTGCACATCACATTTTCATCTGCTCCCAAATACATAGCCTCATACACATAAGCATCAAGATGCTTAGTGGGATCTGTCTCCCCACTATACTTTCTGATCGAAAGTGGCTGAGTTGTTTGCAGATGCTTGGGGATAGACACACTCATGAGCCTTCTTGAAAATGGAACGTGGAGTCTATACGCTCTAGATGTTACCATCGCCTGCTCCTTTCTTCTTCCACTAATTCTATCTCCAAAGTCTTATGTTTGCTCCCTCTCCTCATAAGTGGGAATCTTCGAATACTGGAGGGTGGTAGACTTCTCTCTCGCTGATGTGTGGTAAGTCTCCTCAGCCTGAGACGTCACTTTCTCCCCTGTCACCATTTTCTCCCTTCTTAACTCCATCAACTCCTCCCTGAGTTGCCTTATAACTTCATCTCGAGGATCAGGGGTTGCAACTGGTACCATCCTCCTCGAGTGGGTCACAGGAGATTCAAACATGAGTCTCCTACCAGCTTGCTGATGGGTTACATCCTCCACGTGACCATCCATAAAATCGCGTCCATCTCCTTCCATGGTAAACTACTGAACTCCTGTGAAAAGTGGGAATAACTCTATCGAGTCCCACCGGGCGTGCCAATGAACTGGTCTAGACCAGGGTCTATGATCCAGTTTAGGAACCAGCCACAAAAGTATATATTTTGAGTGTTTATACACCGGTACAGTGGGTATCCAGTATTATAATCTGATCTCTCAGTGGGAGAGACCGGTCTTATTGTCCAGGAGATCCTTCACACCAGAATTTCTCGTTGATGGGTGAAAAGTGGTGTCACCTGTGAGGATTCTCTGACGCTCAAATTAGCAGAGTATATGGGAACTCAATAAACACTTAAGCAATGTAATAGTAAAGTGAGAGTAAGAAAAATGTAACCTTGCATGTGTTGGAGAATATGCTATTTATAGTTGAACGTGGAAAATGAATCGTTGGGCGTAAGTGGGCCCATAAGCTCTGATGTCATGTGCAAAGTATCAATCAGAGTAGTTCAATATTCAGAGTGTGACAGTTGGTAGGTCAATGATCAGTGTACGATTCTGACACAGGGATGGGGATAATCCACATTTTCCATATATCACGCCTGTAATCGTACTTACTCCTTTCAGTGAATGATATAGACATATTCTGCTGTGCAAAGTATCTATTTTGATAAGTAATGACTCCACTTATCTTATCGAGACACTGAGGCAAACAGTTATATATGACGAAAGAATGAGAGTGGATGAAGTATCCGGTGTCTCGGACGTAACTTCGGATGACCGATGTAGGAAGGGATCCTACATGGTGTCTTTAAGGCACGAATATGGACTTGTGATACCGGTTGACCTTACAGGACGGTCATCATGACTTCCTAGTATGGACGTCAGTGTCCGGACTGGATCACATTGCTATCAAAATAAACAGCATGGATCTTAAGGTCTTCAAAAAGGTTGTAATGGGGCCAAGGTTATAGAAAAATCATTGGTTTTTCTTAGATTCAAAATGCATATTGTATAAAAAAAACATCTATACTTCATCTCTTATTATTTTTAGGCATGCACTTTATTTCTCACTATATTTTCTTTTACAAAATCTTTCTTCTCTTTCTTCTCATGTCCAATTTTAATTTTTCTATTTTTCTGGACATTTCTTTTTCTTTTTTATTTACAACAAAATTTCATATTTTTCATTTCTTTGAACTTTCATAACCAACCAATAGCCCTATTTTCACTTGCACCTATGCTTTTTCCTATACAACATATAAAAAAGGTAGGATTTTATTATTCATGCTTAGGTTCATAGAGTAAGGTAATAAGAATAAAGATTTTTAGCTCAAGGGGCTAAAGAACAAAAAGGGATAATTATATATACAGGTTGGCTATCTGGCCCTGGCTAATTCCTAATTCTAACAAAATTGCCTTAGTCATATCTATGCTAGTTTAAATTATGCAAAATGATAGAAATTGGGAAAATAAAAATCGCACATGATTCAGTGATACTTCTCTCAATGTTTAATAGGTTCACTCAACTTACCTGGATTAAAGGCTTGATTCCTTTATCCAAACAGTAACAAGGTTCAATCATCAACAAGTTTCTCACTTGTATTAACATCCTTAATTTCATTAATTTTTAAATTCAACCATAATGTTTTTATTTTCAAAAAGATAATCCAGTTGAGTAATTTCCCTGAAATAGTTTTCTTGATTTATTCATAACTGATTATGCTCATTACATAACAAAAATATTTCTTAACTACTAATTTACAAACTACGAAATTATTTCAACTATCTATATTAAACAAAACATGTGTATATTTATATCATATCACCAATTACTAATGCGATATTTCCAAAAAAATATGATATAAATAATAAAAATCCAAAATATCAACCGCTATATAACATCAGTATCAATTATGTGATCAAAATATCGAAAGCACGTGAAAAGTAGTAAACTAAAAAATAAACCATAACTGTCTATGAAAGATATAAAATGCTGAAATAAAACATGTAAAAATAAATATACAAAAATATAAAAACTGATAAACCAATCTAAGAGTGTCAGTCGCCTCTCATGGCCCTATCCAGCTAGTCCTCAAACTCCTTATCTCTCATGTCATGAACTGCTCTTGATGCTCCACCTTCTTCAAATGTGCTGGGGCCAAAATCAGGATGGTAGTCACCAAGTCCTATTGTTGGTCTGGCTCCTGATACTCCACTTCCCCCTACAAAAGTAAGCTGGTCCCCAGGCCATGCAATATAAACAGAAAAGTCATTGAGGGCCATCCATGAGTTATATTGACTCTAAGGGATGCTAGCATAAAGACCCTGGTGGATATGGAGGAGGCCTCGGTGTATGGCACTCTACTAAAGATAGAGGTGTTGTTGCTGAATATAAATCTAACTAATGGCCTTAAGAATATATACCTCCATGGTGGACTGAGGCTGAGATGAGGTGGGATCTGGAGGGGCATTGGCTGCTGGCTCGTCGGCTGGTGATGGTGGTGGTGATGGCTGCTCCTGTCCTGGTGTTGGTGGTATACACTACTAAGTGATGAAGTGGCGATCAATGGATGGTTTGATGGGAAGAAGTAGCTGGATGTCAACTTCATCCCCAGCATAGAAACCTGTAATGAAAGCAGGAAAACCAAGACTGCCCTTCACCTTTTGTCTCGAAGCAGTAGCCTTCACTTCCATCTGGGCGAATTTATGGATCTCATCTGAAATGATGCATGCAATGTCCACTGACATATCAGGAGTTATAATATATTTTAAAATGTTACACTTCTGATATGTCAGATCGGAAACATGCCCAGAGGGGGTCACATTCACTAGGAGGAATACAGTCTAGACTTGAGTAATAAGCTTCATATCCTTCCTCTGAATGCAGAGGGGGTTATGATTTCCATGGCCCATCTAGAAATGTCAACCCGGTAAACAAAGAGTCCTTTATAGATTATCTGTCTTGAAGAAATCGTGATGCTCTCTCAAAAAGAAGTAACTGCAAGGACTCCCTTCTGCTAAGTTTAAGGGGTTGCTCAAATGTTCACTAATGGTGTCTCTATTTTAAGAGAGCCATTTGCCTCTGACATAGGTCCTGTGGTTGTCGAAACTATCCTTGGGCCATGCATTGGCGTAGAACTCTCTCACGACATCAGGGTCAAACTTGGGGCGAGGGTTGGTCATCCTCAGCCAACTACGCCTCTCTAGTACATCCATAAATTCATCACATTCTTCTCACCGTAAGTCCACTCTGTACTCCAGAATGAAATTCCACTGTTGAATCTCCTCAAAGCGCTTGGTCAGGTCTTTGTCTCTAAATCGGGGTCCCGTAGGAGGGTTATCTTCAGAAGTTTAAGGACGTTTGCCCTTATCCCTCCTAGTGGTCTCAGGGGTGGCAGCACTGACTTATTTGGAAATTCTCAACATACACTACCATGACACCATAATCTATAGTATCTCTAAAGTACTTTATGAGTTCTAGTAGTTTATGAGTTCGACATGTATAGTAAAATTTTTATACTAACTCATAAGTACACATAATTCAATAAATATTAATTATGACATACTCGTACCTAAACAACAAAACATCCACTATATTTTTGTTGATATTATCGTAAGGGATATTCATTAACTAATAATTCAAATTTCACGAGAATTTTTCAAAACACTATATATGACAAGCATTATGCAACGCACTTTCTTATGATCAAACATTCAAAAACATATTTGTTTCTTTCACAAAGATAGTGCACACACGTATCTAATTACTTACAATATTTCTACATATACATATCTTTATGTTCGAAATTCAACATTTAAATTATAATGTAACTCTATGTCGCACATATATATTCTTCATAATTATAAATCACAATTGAACCAAAATCAATGTGACTTACTTATTTATGCCACATGCTAAGAAATTTCAAGCATATTCAAATCAACCCATGAGTATAAGTCATTATCGATCCTTTTATTTATCAATCAATTGATGCAACGATATCACTTTAATAAAGCCATCACATAAAGATATTTCCATTTTACACAATTATAATATGATAAAGTTATTTACTTTGATATAAGATTATATCAATAAACAAGATTAAGTTATTACAAAATAAGAGTTGATAAACTAGAGATGACATTTTTTTAATATTATATAATTTTGTCATATTTCTTATAACTTATCTAATACCGATGACTATACCGATGAGTGCTTATTATCTTTCAGTAATACTTACTTCATATTTCATCAATATATTTTAAAGTCAACTATATGAAACCATATGTTTATGGCATGCTAGTGTCACCGATTGCAAAATTTCACCAAGTAATATATATCATGTTTTAGGAGATTTCACAAAAGCATTTAATATGAAATGCATATTTCCTTATGTTTATGACACCTTACCCAAACACTATAAACAACCAAACTCTAGAGCAAAATAATTAAAAATAAGAATAAAGATAAACACTCTTTCTTAACTCAATATATTATAATATTTTAGTTATTTAATTATTATTTATATATCATTGAAATAGTTATACTTAAAATGATTGTACTCTAACAACCATATCAAAAATTATTTTCACCTCAATTAATAACATATTGCTATTAACAATAAAATCATGAGTTCATAAAACTCAATAAGCTCTCCAGTTGGATGTACACATACTAGGCAACAAATCTACATCTTTCAATTGAATGGTGTTCAACACATAATGGTGTATAATTTTTTTTCATTTATAACTATCCATTGGAGCGCTAACTATAGCAAACAGCTCACCATCCCACTAAAGATTAGCATCCTAGGGGGAATTAAAGTAAGCCAAAGTTCTGTAAACATAAAAATGCTAGACCAAGTAGTTAATTTGGAATTTGTGAGTTTGGAGGTATCAAATTCCAAAGAGGCAATCCTTTTATGTATTTTCAATACATCATTTCCTTTATCTTTTTAGTTTCTTGGTTGAGTTGCATAATTTTGTATTTTGCTATGCTGAATTTAGTCAATTCGTAATTTAGGAAATTGAAATTTTAGTTACGAGTAAAACAGTACGTGTTGACCTGAATCGATGTCATTTTCCAAAGTGCACATGTTGGTCAATTGCATATCCTCTTCAATAGAAAGCTTTACGGCTTAATCCTCCACATCGTTCATTTCAAAGTGTAGGACACCACCGAGCAGTGAGCCAAAGAAGATGGAACACCATGGGAGCAAGGTTCTCAGGAAGCAAGCGATATAGTGGCAAAGCAGACGACAAGGAGGCTATTGCCGTGACACGAAGGTGGACCACACACGCAAGAGAGATTATAAAGGATGGGTTAGTACAAACCTTCCATCTTCCCGTGCGAACAACATCTTGCAAACCAATGGCAATAAGCTAGTGGCTTTGCCGGCGAAATGTGAGGTTGGGGGATACGAAGTTATCGATGGAGAGACGGGTGGCGAAGCTTAAGAACAGAGCTTGCATCGAAAGAAGTTGAGAGTAAGAAAGGGTTTAGGTTTTGAAATTAGAAATTTGGGAAAAGAAAAATCACTCTTGAATCAAACATGGCATTTTCTAATTTTAACGGAGGGTGACCAAATCGATTTCAATTTAGGGAAATCCTAAGGGTCTGTTTGGTTAAAAGTTAGTGTAATGTTTGTGAAATGAGGTTTGAAAAATTAGGGTTTTAAAAATGTGGTTAGGAAAACTATGGTTTTGAAAATAATGATTTATGTTTAGACAATTTATTGTAAAAGTGAGTTAGAAAGTAGAAAAGTAGAATTTGAGGGTAAAATTACCAAAATAAAAAATAGTAAAATAGAATATTTTTTGTAAATAATAATAACAATTACATATTAAAATACTCTATTTATAATTTGATCAACAAAATATATTTATTAATAATAATTAATAATAAATATATATATGAATATAATAATATATGTTAATATTATGAACCATGTGTATTCTGAAATATATATTATTTGACGATATATTTGATTTAGTTTCACTTTTAGTTCATATTTTTTTATATAGTTTGTTGTGCCTTAATTTTTCTCTATTCTCTACATTTTGTATTTACCAAGAGCACAATACTAATGTATCAGTATGTAGAAAATATTTGGAAGGATAATCAATAGTTGAATCATCTACCTTCAAAAGTCAATGTTACCATACACCATAAACCCGAGGCCTTACCCATACTCCACCTTCCACACCATCACCATCCACTAAAGTCACCACCTCCCACAGCTACCACCCATTTCCACCACCACAACCATTCACCTACCATCCATAACCACCACTAAAATCCCTCATCCACCCCATAATCCCTTACCTTAAACCCAAGGCCACCACTACAAACCCTCACCCACCACCACAACCACTCACCGCCACCACCACAAACTGACCACCCACCACCTATAGTCAACCAAAACCCAAATCTTTAACTAAAATAACTACCATAAAAAAAACAAAGAAAGAGAAGGGGGAAAAATGGTCACCACCCAAATTTAGAGTTTGGAGATGCAAATGAAGCTTCCCAGCAGTGACGTTGAGGGAACACCAACGGAGAACGTGAAATGACAACAAAGGACTGTGGACAAAGCCAAATGGAGAACGATGGCACGGTTACTTGGAAACGGAGGTTGCTTATAGTGATGGGGGTTTTAACTCAGAAACAAACTGGCACTAAATTGTATCAAATTTAGGGGAAAGGAAATCAAAACTAGGGGAAAAGGAAATCAAGATTAAATCCTTAAGATTATTGGGTAATCTCGATTTTTGATGAGCTGAGACGTGTTATGATAACATTGTCCTTTAGGATTTATTCGCCTATGGTGTATCCTTAGGATATAACAGCTCCTTCTAGGATAGACCCAGGTTCAAAACTAGTAAAAAAAAATTTTATGTAACCTAATAATATCTAACTAAGTTGCAGATAATATCCAACTAACTTAGACTATAGATAAGATTTAACTGAATTAAAATTTATCTATAATTATAAATAATATTTTATAATGACAAAATAATTTGTTACTTGACGTGAATATTTTTGCAGTCGTGATTCCGTCAAATTAGTACATTAAAATTAATTAACGTAGTACTAGGGTGTCAACCTAGGTCGTTCTCTCAAGGATCAACACAAAAATTTAGGAAAAATCAAGTCTTAAACTAATTTTTAACAATTAAAAATAAAAACTCAACAACTAAAAATTTTTACAAACATAAGTTCAACTAACATACAATTGGGGGGGGTTTTGATTGATTTCTGTTGTCACAATTAAAATTAAAACAAGGTAAATAAAGGATTTAAAACAATAAATAACAAGCGATTGATTTTCTTGGAGTATTGTAAATAAATTTATCCTTGGTTCACTAAAAATAATTTGTATACTTATTAATGTTAATTTCTTAGCTCAAATTGAATTGATCAACTAAGCGTCTTTTTCAATTCACAATTCCTTTACTTTCATTTAAAAATGAATATTTTAATCAAGCATCCTAATTAAGCAAAAGGAGTCAAGATCGTAAAATCTAGGAATTATTGAGCATACATAAGAACATCGCCTATATACATAATCTATTCTCAAATTATGGAATTAAGCAAACCATAATTATTAAAAGTGATTATGAAAATATTCATTAAGCATGCATATTTCCTTAATCCATTCTAATTTAAAACCTTATTTTATTCCATTTGAATAATTAAACCGATTAAGCATACAAATTTAATTAAACAAAATGGAATTAAATAAGTAGAGAAAGATTATGAAGAAATAACAATAATAAAAGCATACTATATTAAAATTAATGACCTCAAAATTACATTACAACATTCTCCAAGAAAATCAATCTAGGGGTTTTAGCCCTCCATAATTACAACTACAAATAATAAAACTAACCCGGAAATGAAGAACTTGCTGGAAAAATTCCAACGGAGAAGAGAAGAGGAAGAACGTATGAAGGAGGAATTGATGTCTTCTGATGAAGAATGAATGGTTTTGCCCCTTGCCTTGCTTCCTATTTATAGGAGCTCAAAAGCAACGCTTATGCCTTAATTAATTTGTAATGGAATGTGCACTCTTAATTTACAATTTAATGGTGCTCCATTATCATGCTTCAGTGCTCCATTATCAGCTTCAGTGTTGTTTCCACTTTGATAATGCGTTATCTGATGTTTCCACTGATGAATCTGTGCCTGAATCGATTCATCTAGGCAATTTTTGGGCAATTTTACACATAGGAATCGATTCCTCAGGGGTGGGAATCGATTCCCAAGCACATGAATCGATTCATGCTTGTTTGAATCGATTCCCAAGCCTTTAAAATGCATATGAATCGATTCACATGGGTGGGGAATCGATTCCTAGCTGTATGAATCGATTCCCAGGGTGCTTGAATCGATTCCTTGCTGTTCTTTTGTGTGGAAATCGATTCCCACATTGGTGAATCGATTCCCAGACCTGTTCTGGTGCTTTTCTCGCATTTTTGACCATTTCTTGAGTCGTGGCTTCTTTCGTTTGACCTGTGGTAATTATTTTTTTAATTACAGGCTTAATCACACACTACAAAACAAGAGAAAACCAACTTTTATTAAAAATTTATCCTTAATTCATTTTAAAATTAAATATTAAATAAAGCTCAAATGATGAAAATGTGTTAAAGTGCAGTATATTACACACTAAGTGATGGCAAATTATACACATTTAAATTGAGGAATTAAGGATAAATCATGCATCATCAAATACTCCCACACTTATTCTTTTGCACTCCCGGGCAAAATCAAAATAAAAACAAGTATTTCAATTTATTGAAAACATTAAGTTGAAAATAACACACAGATTTGGCATGAAATTTTAAGAATATACAGAGAAACAAGAGTTATTTAACATGCAAGATTCAGAGCATCAAGATATATATAAAGATCATTCAAACAGTTAGGCATGTGAAAATTAAATTAAACTGAAAAGAAGATCATAAGTGATAGAACCTCACAAGACATACTCTCAACTCTCAAGTGTTTAAGGTTTGTGTATACACTCAAAACAATTCCTGAAAATCAAGCAGTCTAAAAATTTGGCAAGTTTCTCAATTCCACAATCAACACAAATGCATGTATAGATCAACAGGGCTTTCACAGGGTTGAAATGTGGCCAAGGTTAAAATGGATGAAATATATATATTTATATATATACCAAAAAGAATGATGAAGCAATTAATTTTTCTGGCAAACAGTGAAGGTAAAACATTTATTGTATGGTATTTGGTAAATTTTTTTTTTATGAGATTGCATAACACTTGGAACAAGAGTTGCAATTCCTTTTTGCACACCCCCACACTTATTTGAATGCCTGTTTTGACTTGATTCCAAAGCTTCAATATATTTCTTAAGGTAGGTATATTTTTGGTTCTTCATCCATGGCTTATTTGAGCTGCAACAAGGAAACAGTTAAATAGGCTCAAAATGGCTAGCAAGAGATAATTTATTCATGGTAGGCTTATCTGGCTTAGTGGCTTAATTGAACAAAATGCCTGTATCAAAATACATTCATATGAGTTTCAAGTATCATCAAGAAACAAGACAAAAATTAAGATGTAAGCTTTCAGGAATTAATCACACATGAAAGGATTAAGATGGTTTAAAGTGATCCATCAAATTTTAAGGCTCAAAAATCTCACAAGGTATAATTCTATCATATATGATCATCTATCAATTATCATGTCATTCTCATCATACCAAAATTGCTTGAGTTCAAATTATAACATATCATTAAGCTCATATCAGACATGAAAGAATTTACTTGTTACTCATGCATATCTTAAAATTCCAATAAAACATGCCTTTTTAAAACAAAAACACACACAAAATCTTTTATTTTTAATATTTTTTTTAATATCACACAAAATTTAATCAAACAATAACACACACACGAATGATCCCACCCTCACACTTAAATCATACATTGTCCTCAATGTAAGACAGAGCATACAAAATAGACAATATAATGAAAAAGTAAAGAGATGGGTAAGAAAAACTCCCTCAAGGGGGATCAAGAAGTGGTTCCCCCAAAGCATGTTCCTCCATTGTAACATCCACAAGTGAAGGATTTTCATGAAATAGCTTCAAACGTTGTCCATTAACCTTGAAGCTTTTGTTGGAGTTTTCACTTTTTATTTCCACAGCTCCATGGGGAAATACATTTGTAACAATGAAAGGTCCTTCCCATTTGGAGCGCAATTTTCCGGCCATCAGTTTCAACCGGGAATTAAACAGTAGCACTTTCTGTCCAGTAGTAAAATCCTTTCTAGCTATTGAGCTATCATGGAATTTCTTTGTTTTCTCCTTATAGAACCTTGAGTTCTCATAAGCTGCCAAACGGATCTCATCAAGCTCATTCAGTTGTAATTTTCTTTCCTCACCTGCTTGATCAAGTGCTAAGTTACAAGCTTTTACAGCCCAATAAGCACGATGCTCAATCTCCACTGGAAGATGACATGCTTTACCAAAAACAATTCTATAGGGAGACATTCCTATAGGTGCCTTAAAAGCTGTTCTATGTGCCCAAAGAGCATCATCCAATTTCCTGCTCCAATCCTTTTTGTTAGGCTGTACTATCTTCTCCAGGATTCTTTTGATTTCTCTGTTAGAGACTTCTGCTTGTCCATTGGTTTGGGGGTGATATGGAGTAGAGACTCTATGAACAACCCCATACTTCCTGAGCATAGCTTGCATGGTCCTGTTGCAGAAATGTGTTCCTTGATCACTAATGATTGCTCTCGGGATGCCAAACCTGCAAAGAATTTGAGATCTAACAAAATCCACAACAACTCGAGCATCATTAGTTCTGGTGGCTTTAGCTTCCACCCATTTAGAAACATAATCAACAGCCAATAAAATGTAAGTAAAACCAAAGGATGGAGGAAATGGACCCATAAAATCAATGCCCCAAACATCAAATACTTCACAAAACAACATTGGTTGCTGAGGCATCTGTTGTCTCCATGTGGTAGCATTACTAGATCTTTGGCATTTCTCACAGGTGTTACAAACTCTCCATGCATCCTTAAAAATTGTGGGCCAATACAAACCTGAATCCAACACTTTTCTTGCTGTTCTTTGTGGACCAAAATGTCCACCAACTGGTGAAGCATGGCAGAATCGAAGAACTGATTCTATTTCATGATCGGGAATGCATCTTCGAATCACCTGATCATTACACAATTTCCACAAATACGGGTCATCCCAAATATAATACTTTGCATCACTTTTTAATTTTGAAATTTGGTTTCTGGATGCACATGGTGGAAAAACAGAAGCAACAAGATAATTTACAATGTTAGCAAACCAAGGTGAATCAAAAGAGTTAGAAATACTCATGAGGTGTTCATCGGGAAAATGGTCCCGAATAGGTGCCGAATCAGGAGCATTCTCAATTCTGCTTAAATGGTCTGCCACAAGATTTTGTGTTCCACTTCTATCACGAATTTCCAAGTCAAACTCTTGGAGCAAAAGCATCCAATGAATCAATCTTGGCTTGGACTCACCTTTCTTCAACAAGTACTTCAGAGCTGCATGGTCAGTAAAGACAACTACTCGAGAACCGAGTAGGTAAGATCTAAACTTATCTAATGCAAAAACAATGGCCAAGAGCTCTTTCTCAGTGGTAGTGTAATTTACCTGAGCAGCATCTAAAGTTTTAGATGCATAGTAGATGACCCTAGGCTGCTTGTCAATCTTTTGACCAAGGACGGCTCCCAATGCATAATTAGAGGCATCACACATCAACTCAAATGGAGCTGTCCAAACAGGTGCTTGGATTATTGGGGTAGTGGTCAATGCTTGCTTGAGGCAATTAAAAGCCTCCTTACACTTTTCATCAAATTCAAATGCCACATCCTTTTGAAGCAGACTGGATAGTGGCCTAGCCTTCTTGCTGAAATCTTTTATGAATCTTCTGTAGAATCCTGCATGGCCAAGAAAAGAACGAACCTCTCGAACACAAGAGGGGTAAGGCAAATGTGATATAACTTCTACCTTGGCAGGATCTACCTCAATTCCTTTTTCAGAGATTACATGCCCTAAAACTATTCCTTGTTTTACCATAAAATGACATTTTTCATAGTTCAAAACAAGGTTAGTTTTAATACATCTGTTTAAAACTTTATCAAGACTATCAAGGCATGCATTAAATGAAGATCCATAGACAGTAAAATCATCCATAAACACCTCTATGCAATTTTCAATGAAATCATGAAAAATACTTATCATGCATCTTTGAAAAGTTCCGGGAGCATTGCATAGGCCAAATGGCATTCTCCTATAAGCAAATGTGCCAAAGGGACAGGTGAATGTGGTCTTATCTTGATCCTCAGGTGCAATGTGAATCTGAAAATATCCAGAGAATCCATCAAGAAAACAGTAATGAGACTTACCTGCGAGACGCTCAAGCATTTGGTCAATGAAGGGTAAAGGGAAATGGTCCTTCTTTGTTGCCTGGTTAAGTCTCCTGTAGTCAATACAGACTCGCCAACTATTCTGCACTCTAGTTGGGATCAATTCATCCTTTTCATTTTTCACAACTGTGATCCCTGTTTTCTTAGGAACCACTTGAATTGGACTCACCCATTGGCTATCAGAGATAGGATAAATGATTCCTGCTTGTAGAAGCTTGGTGATTTCCTTCTTAACCACATCAAGGATTATAGGGTTGAGTCTCCTCTGGGGCTGTCTTACTGCTTTAGTATTTTCCTCCAGAAATATTCTATGCATGCACATGGATGGACTAATTCCAGGAATGTCTGCCAATGTCCATCCTATAGCCTTCTTATGTTTTTTCAATACCTGTAACAATTTTTCTTCTTGATTTTCATCAAGAGAAGTGGAAATTATCACCGGGAGCTGTTCATCATCCCCTAAGTATACATACTTTAGGTTCTCAGGTAGGGGTTTCAATTCTAACTTGGGTGCCTGCAAAACAGATGGAACTAACAAAGTAGATTTTGATTCTGCTGTTTGCACTTCAAAAATTATGTTAGAATTTTCTTGAAATCCTGCATTCAGCTCCTTATGGTTAACAGGTATATCTAAAGACTCTGAATCAGAAATTATGTATCTATCAATTTCAGCACAAATATCACAACTTCCAGAATCATTGCATGCAAAACATTTGTTTGAATCATCCATGTATTCCAAATCAATATTAGAAAAATGTTCAAAAACCAGTTCATCAATAATGTCAATTTGGAAAACAGAATGATTTTCAGATGGGTATTTCATGGCATCAAGAATATTAAATTGAACTCTTGTATCACCAAATTCCATAGAGAGAGTTCCAGAATGAACATCTATTTTGGTTCGAGCTGTTTTTAAAAATGGTCTTCCCAAAATGATAGGAACAGGAATTTGAGGCATACCTTCTTCCATATCAAGTACGAAAAAGTCAGCAGGGAAAACAAGTTGTTCTACCTGAACCAAAACATCCTCTATAACTCCAGCAGGATAAGCAGTGCTCCTATTGGCTAGCTGAATTACTACACCAGTAGGTTGTAGATTTCCAAGAGACAAAAATTTAAAAACAGACATAGGCATAACATTTATTGAAGCTCCTAAATCTAACATGCAATTTTCAAATTTATTATTGCCTATAATACAAGGTATAGAAAACGTACCTGGATCCTTGCATTTTTCAGGGATATTTTCCTTACCAAGCAGTGCAGATACATTTCTTCCCATACTTATCCTTTCATTACCTTTGAGTCTCCTCTTGTGAGTACACAACTCCTTCAGAAATTTGGCATACTTGGGAATTTGCTTGATTGCATCGAGAAGAGGTATATTCACTTCCACTTTCCTGAAAGTATCCAAAATTTCTTTGTCCACTTCTTCCATCTTCTTACTTGGAATTGCTTTTGGTGGGAAAGGAAGAGGGATATGAGGTGGAATTTGGGATGGTTGCTTCTCAGATTTGCTTGTGCTTGAAGAGGGCACATCATTCTCAACTGTTGTGGGCACATCTGTTTGTTTTTCAGGTTCCTTAGGTATGGGTACTTTAAGGTTCTTACCTGATCTTAACTGAATTGCACTCACATTTCTTGGATTTGCAGCTGGTTGAGATGGTAATTTGTCAGAGTTTTGAGATTGTAACTGGCTTAATGATGAAGCCAATTGCCATATTTGGTTGCTTAGACTCTGGATGGTAGCATCATTCCTTTGTTGATACTCCAAGTTCTGTGTAGCCATTTGTTTCACCAGATCCTCCAAAGAAGGGCCATTTGTGGATGGTTGAGGTGTAGTTCTTTGGAAGGTTGGTGCATTCTTTTGAAATGGAGGTTGGGGATTTTGTTGTTGGTTCCCCCATCTCAAGTTTAGATGGTTCCTCCAACCTGGATTGTATCTGTTGGTGGAAAGGTCATGGTTTTGTGGTGGTGGAGGTCTATCATGGTAGATGTTAGCTGCATAGGCTTGGGGACTATTATTATCCTTTTCTTGTAGAGAAGGACAACAATCAGTGGGGTGCTCTTGTGAAGAGCAGATGCCACATACTTTAGCAGTCATGGATTTTTGATTTACTGCCAATTGTGTGACTAGAGTGGTGAGAGCATCAAGTTTGCTCTCCAATTTAATTCCAGATGAACTAGAATTGGAATCAAACATGGGTTTGAAAGAATCATTTCTCACACCAAATTGTTGAGAGTTAGATGCCATCTTCTCAATCAGATTTCTTGCTTCAGCAGCAGTCATATCTCCTAAAGCTCCTCCACTTGCCGCATCAATCATGTTGCGATCAACGTGGTGTAAACCTTCATAGAAGTACTGAAGAAGAAGTTGTTCAGAAATTTGGTGGTGAGGGCAACTTGCACAAAGTTTTTTAAATCTCTCCCAATATTCATAAAGACTTTCTCCAGAGAGTTGCCTAATGCCAGATATGTCTTTACGGATTGCAGTTGTTCTAGAGGCAGGAAAGAATTTTTCCAAGAACATTTTCTTTAAGTCATTCCAACTTGTGATTGATCTTGGAGCAAGGTAGTACAACCAATCCTTAGCAACACCCTCTAAAGAATAAGGAAACGCTTTAAGATAGACATGGTCTTCTTGAACGTTTTGGGGTTTCATTGTGGAGCACACAATATGGAATTCTTTGAGGTGTTTGTGCGGATCTTCACCCGCAAGACCATGAAACTTAGGCAACAGGTGTATAAGTCCGGTCTTAAGAATAAAAGGGACATCCTCATCAGGATATTGAATACATAAACTTTTGTAAGTGAATTCAGGAGCAGCTAGTTCTCTAAGAGTTCTTTCACGAGGTTCAGCCATATCAGAAAAACTAACAGTACTTTCAACAGATTCAGAAAAAATACTATCACTATCAATATCAACAAAGTTATTATTAAATCTAGCTTCTCTAATTAACCTATGAAAAGTTCTTTCAATTTCAGGATCAAATGAATATAAATGCTCAAAAGTTCTTCTAGTCATACATAGCATACAACAAGATATTTGATCATGATGAGCAATAAATCATAAGAATCCTAAATCATGCAAAAGAAATAAAATAAACAAACAAACAAACAAAAGAAAATTTTTTTTAAAATTTTTTTTTAATAAAAAAAAATTAATTTAAAACAAGAGTTTTTCCTAAAGATCGTTGATCCCCGGCTGCGGCGCCAAAATTTGACGTGAATATTTTTGCAGTCGTGATTCCGTCAAATTAGTACATTAAAATTAATTAACGTAGTACTAGGGTGTCAACCTAGGTCGTTCTCTCAAGGATCAACACAAAAATTTAGGAAAAATCAAGTCTTAAACTAATTTTTAACAATTAAAAATAAAAACTTAACAACTAAAAATTTTTACAAACATAAGTTCAACTAACATACAATTGGGGGGGGTTTTGATTGATTTTTGTTGTCACAATTAAAATTAAAACAAGGTAAATAAAGGATTTAAAACAATAAATAACAAGCGATTGATTTTCTTGGAGTATTGTAAATAAATTTATCCTTGGTTCACTAAAAATAATTTGTATACTTATTAATGTTAATTTCTTAGCTCAAATTGAATTGATCAACTAAGCGTCTTTTTCAATTCACAATTCCTTTACTTTCATTTAAAAATAAATATTTTAATCAAGCATCCTAATTAAGCAAAAGGAGTCAAGATCGTAAAATCTAGGAATTATTGAGCATACATAAGAACATCGCCTATATACATAATCTATTCTCAAATTATGGAATTAAGCAAACCATAATTATTAAAAGTGATTATGAAAATATTCATTAAGCATGCATATTTCCTTAATCCATTCTAATTTAAAACCTTATTTTATTCCATTTGAATAATTAAACCGATTAAGCATACAAATTTAATTAAACAAAATGGAATTAAATAAGTAGAGAAAGATTATGAAGAAATAACAATAATAAAAGCATACTATATTAAAATTAATGACCTCAAAATTACATTACAACATTCTCCAAGAAAATCAATCTAGGGGTTTTAGCCCTCCATAATTACAACTACAAACAATGAAACTAACCCGGAAATGAAGAACTTGCTGGAAAAATTCCAACGGAGAAGAGAAGAGGAAGAACGTATGAAGGAGGAATTGATGTCTTCTGATGAAGAATGAATGGTTTTGCCCCTTGCCTTGCTTCCTATTTATAGGAGCTCAAAAGCAACGCTTATGCCTTAATTAATTTGTAATGGAATGTGCACTCTTAATTTACAATTCAATGGTGCTCCATTATCATGCTTCAGTGCTCCATTATCAGCTTCAGTGTTGTTTCCACTTTGATAATGCGTTATCTGATGTTTCCACTGATGAATCTGTGCCTGAATCGATTCATCTAGGCAATTTTTGGGCAATTTTACACATAGGAATCGATTCCTCAGGGGTGGGAATCGATTCCCAAGCACATGAATCGATTCATGCTTGTTTGAATCGATTCCCAGGCCTTTAAAATGCATATGAATCGATTCACATGGGTGGGGAATCGATTCCTAGCTGTATGAATCGATTCCCAGGGTGCTTGAATCGATTCCTTGCTGTTCTTTTGTGTGGGAATCGATTCCCACATTGGTGAATCGATTCCCAGACCTGTTCTGGTGCTTTTCTCGCATTTTTGACCATTTCTTGAGTCGTGGCTTCTTTCGTTTGACCTGTGGTAATTATTTTTTTTAATTACAGGCTTAATCACACACTACAAAACAAGAGAAAACCAACTTTTATTAAAAATTTATCCTTAATTCATTTTAAAATTAAATATTAAATAAAGCTCAAATGATGAAAATGTGTTAAAGTGCAGTATATTACACACTAAGTGATGGCAAATTATACACATTTAAATTGAGGAATTAAGGATAAATCATGCATCATCATTACTCTTTTTTTTAATTTAAAATAAAATAAAAATTTTGAAATATAACATAATTTTCAACCATATCTACCCTTATCTTATTTGTCAAATTGATTTGATTTTGGGTGGTGAAATTGAAGTGGGAGTTCTCTACAAAGGTATTGTCACCTCCATAAAAGAGTATGGAGCTTTTCTAGAGTTTAATGGCGGCCATCAGGGCCTTCTCCATATTTCAGAGGTGGTCTTTATTGGCCAGAAGCTTTCTTTGATGTGCATAGGCCAAGATGTTCATGGTAACATTAAATTATCCTTCAAAACAACTTTTTATTCAATTGTGTGGTCTTAATAATGTAGGTGATCAAAGAAAGAGGGAGGTTATTTGATGGTCAATTTTAAGTGGTATGGGAAGTCCTTAATCCAAGAACAGATTTAATGGGACTATATATTCTCCACAAGTAAAGTAAAGGGAGCTTTTCACCATCCATATCTCCTTAGTTTTGACCGGACATAGTATGTATGTAACAAGGGAGACCATCAAGTTATATATAGCCTTTTTTGAAACTAATATTAGAATTTTATATATTAATCCTAAATGATATAGATGAAGAGAAATAATTTGTTTTTTATTAAATAGGCATAAATATATTTTAAGTTTTAAATAATTAAATTTCTTTATATATTTTTCAGTCTAGTAATTTTACTTTTATTCTTAACAATCTTCAGAGTGAATGAATGACCATGTGAATTTTCATGATAAGTAGTTAGTGCATGCTCACCAACCACTCCCTGTGACCTTGACTACTAACTTTTGATTGGTGTTTTTCTCATATATGTTGTTTTTTAATAATAAAAAATAAGTTAAAGTTTTATCAAATGTGAAGCGGTTTATTCTCAGACTGTACTACCTAAGAACTATCAAATGTGAAGGTATGGATGGTAGTAATATGTATGCACTGAGTTGTGTTTAATAGCTTTGAATTAATCATTTTTTTAAGAATTTTTGGTTCATTGTTCGTTGGCAAGGATAGTAAACTGTCAAGATGCTAAGAAATTAAGTAGGAAATTTGTGAAAAAACAATTACAAAAAAATAAATGGTCATTCTTAGTGGTTATGCTAAGAAATTAAGTTTTTCTTAACACTTACTAACTTGTTAAGAAAATATACCTTTTTTAATGGTTTCTATTAATAAACTGTTAAGAAAAGATATGTTTTTAATGGTTTTTATTAATAAACCGCTAATAACGAAATACTTTTCTTAGTGGTTTAAAAAGATTTCAACCGTTAAGAAAATTTTTCTTTATGGGATAACTTAATGGTTCAAAACCATTAAAAAAAGCTAAAAACAACCACTAAAAAAGACCATTTTTGTTGTAGTACACTCATGTTAAGGTAATCCGATGTTGCGAATTGGCATGAGTATTCAAAACGGATCAGTTATGATAAATATATTGTTAACAATATATTTATTTAATATCTTAATAATAAATATTTATAAAATATATTGTTTATAATATATTTATTATAAATATTTAATTACAATAAATTTGATAATATATTTTATAGATTTGAATATATATTTTAAAAATATATTAATTATGAAAATTTAAATCATTAATTTAAAATATTAAATATATTATTTAATAATATATTAAATATTATTAAATATATTGCTTAGCAATAAATAAATTATTGTTCGATATATTATTAAGATACACTACTAATAGTATACTTTAGTTCTATTATTTTTAATATAATTAAAATATATTTTAATAATTTAAATATTGTTAAATATATTTAATAATAATATTTTTAATAGTATATTAAACAACATATATTTAATATATATTTTCAATAATATTTATTATTATTTAATATATTTAAAATATATTGTTAATAATATAATAAATATATTCAAGTTCATGTATATATATACATTCTAAAGATTTGATCTAGTTGATTATATATATATATATATATATATATATATATATATATATATGATCCGGTCCCAACACCGACCCCCAAGAGCATGGTTTTAATGCTTTGCCAGATCAGCATTTCGAACAGAAGAAGTACGTTTCAAATCCCTTATAATTACTCTTATACGGAGTACATACCTTAAAAACATACTCACCACTCCGCCAAGAAAGCAATTTAGTTAGGCGGAATATGTCACATCTTATTGTGTAAGTATCTTTTAAACGAAGTACATGACCAAAAAGACATTCATGTTACTCCGCCAAGGCTTGTGACTCCGCCAAGGCTTGTGACTCCGCCAAGGTATGTTACTCCGCCAAGGCTTACTACTCCGCCAAAGCCTATTACTCCGCCAAGGCGGAAAGTATTAAAAACTTGTACATATGTACATGAAGTACTTCCAGTGCACACTACTCCGCCAAGCCATAGGCTTAACACAGGTGGAATACTGAAATTCTCATATTGCGAGCGAGCCCATACTTATAACCCCGGCACGAGATTGACTCTGTCTTGAGAGGTTGAAAATGGGAAACACGCTGTCACGCATAAGAGGGAACAACAAATAAAATAATGAAGCATTAACGCTTTCCAAGTGAGTGGAAATGCCCACTACAGTGATGGTGCTTGTAAACGGCGCAGGGGCCCACTACCTTTCTTGCATTATGCCTGAAAACAAGGAATGGGTCCTAGCAATAATAGAGCACCAGTAACAGGTATATAAACCTCAGAAAAAAGGTATAAGGGGAGACCCTTAATTCTGAACCTTAGACTCATACTTGCATAATTCTCTTAGATTTGCTTTCTAAGTCAAAACGGTATTTCAAAATACTGACTGGAGCGTCAGAGAATAATTGCAGGTACAACCACCAACTGTGTCAAGGCAAAGGAGGTTATTCCAGGCGGACTACTACACCGCCACAGAGTGCATTGTACTACTTCCCTGAATGCAAGAGTACTCCGTATTTGTGTCTGTATAAAGACCTCCTCATATCAGATTCATATTACATATACATTTTGAATTGTTGGACGATTACACCTTTACACCCCCAGTAAAGAACAGTTCATTGGCACGCCCGGTGGGACCTGTAAATTTGGTAATCCCACAATCCTTGATCGATTCCCATTACGTTCGTCATCAATGGAAAGACCAGGACCAGAAGTGCAGACTGAGGATTCCCCTCCTCGTAATCCTAGACGTCTAAGCTTCAACAGCGATATTCATGAAAAGGCAACGCATGTTGGCTCTCCAGATCCGAGAGATGACATGATCAGAATGCTGAGGGAAGAAATTGCAGAGCTTCGATGTGAAAAGGCGAATCCCATGCATGAGAAAGCCGGCCCTGCAAAACAGCCACAACACGAATCGCATGTACAGGAGGAATCGAGTACCCCAAGTTATTCTCGCATCCCTACTTACATGGACGAGCAACAAAGCCTTCCACTTGCAAATGCCCATCATCTTGAGGGAAAGAGAATCATTTCAAATACATCCCCCTCGGGGTACAAGATGAGTGTCCCATTTTCCAAAAGACTCATGAATACGCATGTCCCCCGACATTTGCAAACTATGCAACCCATTTCCATAGGGAAATACACCGGGGAGACAGATCCTTCTAAGCATTTAGATGCTTACATCTATGAGGCTATGTTCTTAGGTGCTGAGGAAGACGTCATGTGCAGAATGTTCCCCAGGACCCTCACAGGTGAAGCTCTTAGCTGGTTCAAGAGTTTACCTTCAGGTTCCATCGATTCATGGGAAGACTTGGCCACAGCATTTGGCAGCCACTTTGTAATCTCTAGGGATACGCCTAAAACCTCCCATACCTTGGCTCAGATTAAGCAAGGTGATAAAGAACCCTTAAAGGATTTCTTGAAGAGATTTTATAAAGAGGCAGCATGGTCCCTGACTTAACAGAAGCAATCCAGCTGCATATCCTCATCGAAGCCATGCAGCCGAAATCCCCTTTTGCTTTGTCTTTGGCAAAAGGACCTCCATCCACCATGGAAAAATTTCGCAGAAAAGCATCCAAGTATATAGGTATTGAGATGCACTTAGAAGCCACTGCAGCTCGCAATAAACTGTTGTTCAAGTGGCCTCAATACTCAAGAGGGGGGGTGAATTGAGTTATAAAACTTTTGCTTGGAATGCCTTTGAAATTGATTTCTATAACCAAGTTTATGAGATTGTGCAAGTGAAAGCAAGTAACAATGATATGCAATGCACTACAAGAGGTAAGTATTGTTGAGGCAATTTAGCAAACACTTGGTGTGCAATATCTAAAGTATAGCAAATTAAGCAAGTTCAAGTATGTTCTTCTTAACCAAACAATACCAATCAGCAAATATGCAATATATGGAAGTAAAAGAGTAAGGAAGAGAAGCTTGCAAACCGATGTAACGAGTTCCACCCAATCCGGTGTACGTCTCGCCTCTAAGCAACCCACTTAGAGGATTTTCCACTATTGTAGACTAGAGATACAACTTTGAGCAATTGCGGCTTCTTAGTGTCCCACACTCAAGAACCCAATCCTCACAAGTATAAGGGCAACCCACCCAATCTCTTAATCTCACAATATCCCAAAGGTTGAGTCCACAACCTTTGTAACCACTCAACCTAGAGTGAACAACCATTCAACCTAGAGTGAATAACTTGTGTGTTTGGTGTTTGTTTACAATTAATACACTCTCTCAATAGAGAAAATATACAAATGAAAAGCTCTCCCAAGTTCTAACTCTCAAGATGAGAGGATATACAGGTGAAGTATAAGATGCAAGAAATAGGCTTACAAAGCACAAAAATAGAGCTAAGGATTTGTTGCTTCTTGGTTCTTGTTGGGTGCTTGTTGTGCTTGTGTTCTTCTTGCATTTATAGAGCCAAGATAGTTGTTGAGGAGTCCCTAGCCGTTGCAAGATGATGGCTCTGCGTATAGTGGGATTTGAGTGCTTGTTTTCCACTTAAGTTTGTCTATTTAGTGGTGTTTCCCACTATGTGAATCGATTCGTAGATCCTTGAATCGATTCAGAGTGTTCTGTTTTATGCATTTTGGAGTTCCAGAGTCGAATGAATCGATTCGAGCTTTGTTTGAATCGATTCAGAGCATTCTGTTTTGGGTTCTTGGTCTGTCAGCATCGTGTGAATCGATTCAGGGTCCTTGTGAATCGATTCAGGACATACTATTTGCAATCTTAGTGACTTCCAGGGCTGTGAATCGATTCAGGGTCATGGTGAATCGATTCAACCCATTCTGTTTCTTATTTTTATGACTTCCAGGGCTGTGAATCGATTCACTCGTGCTTGAATCGATTCAGGCTCTTCATTTTGACATTTTCTCATGCCTGTTGGTCATCCATTTGAATCTAATGATGCATGGTTGCTTTCCTTTTGTTTGATTCATTGGTTTCTTCATCTCTTGAACCTTTGTGAGATCATTTTCCTCTTTTATATGAAATCTCTAATTGTTTTTGATTTGAATACTTCCCATTGCTTGTTTCCATTGTCATTATCAAAACCTGTTATCACATGCAAATACATTCTCCCCCTTTTTGATGATGACAACCAATGGCCATCTCTTGGGGTGTTTATTAGCCAATAACAAGTCATGAAAACTAATGTCTCTGTTTGTTTTAAGCAATTATTTCTTTTAAGAAAGTAGGTCTCCCCCTTTGTTTTTCAATAAAACCATCAAATGATCTCAAGCGTTGAAATAATGTCACACCTGTATCACATTCATATATATGTATCATATTCGCATATATCGTAAATATATCATATCGCACATGTATCGCACGTGTAGCTCTCTATCTCTCCATCTCTCCCCCTTTGTCATTATCAAAAACAAAAGTTGGAGGTACGCAGTAAATCGAGTAGTAATCACAGGCAAATGCAATTGAGATAAACCAAAATAATTAACCAAACGAGGTAATTGTTCAACCGACATAGTAAAGTAAGAAACTAAGACGAGATAGTTGTGCAAATAATTGACCAAAACAGAAACCAAAGTAAACAACCAAGTCTGAATGTGAAAAATAAAAGGAATAAAGAAAAGTAAAGATCAGTCATGGATGTGGGAAGTGAATGCTGGATATCTGGGTGGCAAGCTCCGTGTATCGCTCTTCCATGTTGGCTTCAATCCTGTCCAGTCGAGTGTGGATGTTTGCTTCCATGGAGTTGAGGCGCTGGTCCAGGTGAGCAGTGAGTCTTATGAAAAGATCATCAGTAGCAGTGGGTGGAGGAGGAGGAGGAGGAGGAGGAGCGTCATCTTCAACTTCATGTCGGGGACGCCTAAGAAATTGCCACCTGCCTTGGTATTCCACAATATTCATCTTAGTGAGATGAGATTTGCCAATAGGTGCCTTGGGACCGACCACTTCCTTGATCTCATTTTTCAAGTCCACTTTAAAATGGTGGAGCAATTTGGTAATGAGTATGGCATATGGAAGATGGGCGAGGTTTTGGGCTTCAACCGTGTGATGCCTAACCAAGTCAATCCAATTTATGTCTTTCTCATTGACAATTGCCCAGAGCAGCAAGATTTGGGCCTCATTTAGCCTTGCATAATTTCCACCGGAGGGGAGGAGAATTTTGACAAGGACAAAGTGCAAGAGGCGGTGATGGAGACTTAAGGTGCCAACCGTGCTCGAGGGACCTGCAAGATTAAAGAAAGCTCTTGCCTCCAACGGATTATAATTCCATGCAAGAGGAGGTTCTTTGCCATGGAAGGAAGCGTTGTTAAGAGGGAGTAAGCCAACTTGATTCATTACCTCATTATCAAGAATGATAGTCTTACCTTTCACTCGGGCAATATAGCGAGCATCTTGAAGGCGTAAAGTGGAGTAGAATACACGAATGAGTTCAGGGTAGATTGCTACTTCCTCAAGAGCCATGAAGCCAACTAGCTCTTGTTGATGTAAGGTGGTGAGTAGAGGAAGTCCAGATGCTTCAAAGAATGGGAGATCAAGCCAATGGGGAGAAATGAGATGTTTCTCAGAGAATGAAGATTGGTACCTTTCAAGATCCTTTTGGGTAGTGAATAATCTAGATGAATCAGAGTGTTGAGGCATGGAGGCTGCAGCGGTGTTTGCACGTTGTTTCTTGCGAGGTTGAGAGGAGGAAGCCATGGAAGATGAAGGATTTGAGTGGAAGAAGTTGAAGAGATTAGAAGTTGAGGATTTTGAGAAGAGAGAGTGGGAGATAGTGGAAGAGTGAAATGAGGGAGTGTGTGAATTTATCAGCGTGAATATGCAGTAACTGACACGTGAATCGATTCGAGGAATGCTGTGAATCGATTCGAACTTTACTGATTTGAGAGAAATGAAAGGATCAGACACGTGAATCGATTCGAGTATGCTGTGAATCGATTCGAACCTCTCTGTTTAAGGGAATATGGACCATCAGGTGTTTGAATCGATTCAAGGGGAGTGTGAATCGATTCGAACGATACTGTTTTGAGGATTTTTGAACCAACAGGTCTGTGAATCGATTCGAGGGGGTGCTGAATCGATTCGAAGGGCTGTTTCACTCAAAATTCATTTCTTTCCATTCCAATATATTCAAGGCATGAGGAATTCCATATAGGATCATTAAATCTCCATTTCCATGGGGTTCTTTTGCATTAATCACTAGTAAAGGTGTCATGCAACCAATACACAAGATGAAGTGATCACTTAAACACAATTTGTCATATCAAGAATACCCAATTCTCTTCTAATGTAAATAAATTGCTCTCTAGCCAAGGGTTTTGTGAAAATATCTGCTAGTTGCCTAGAGGTTTCAACATGTTCAAGCACACAATCCCCTTTTAACACATGATCTCTAATAAAGTGATGCCTAATCTCAATGTGTTTGGTCCTAGAGTGCATTACTGGATTTTTCGAGATATTAATGGCACTAGTGTTATCACATTTAATGGGGACTTTGTTCAAGGAAATACCAAAATCAAGAAGTTGTTGTCTCATCCAAAGAATTTGAGCACAACAACTACCAGCTGCTACATATTCTGCCTCAGCTGTTGACAATGCAACACTTGCTTGTTTCTTGCTATGCCAAGAAACAAGGGAACTACCAAGCAAATGGCATGTACCACTAGTGCTTTTTCTATCAAGCTTACACCCCGCAAAGTCGGAATCGGAATATCCTAAAAGATTACATTCAACGCCTTTAGGATACCATAAACCAACATTTTGAGTACCCACAAGATATTTCAAAATTCTTTTTACGGCAGTCAAATGTGATTCTTTAGGACATGCTTGATATCTAGCACACATGCATACCGCAAACATAATATCAGGTCTACTCGCAGTTAGATACAGTAAGGATCCAATCATACCTCGATATTTGGTGATTTCAATGTCCTTACCCTTTTCATCTTTGTCTAGATAGCAGGATGTGCTCATAGGTGTAGCTATCTCGTTTGCCTTGTCCATTCCAAACCTTTTAAGTAGTTCCTTACAGTATTTGGTTTGGCTAATGAACGTTCCATCAATGGCTTGTTTTATTTGTAGTCCGAGGAAGAAGGTGAGTTCTCCCATCAAGGACATTTCAAACTCTTTCTGCATAATCTTGGCAAATTCTTGACAAAGATTTTCATTAGTAGCACCAAATATTATGTCATCTACATAAATTTGTACCAAGAGGATGTCATTGTGTTTGCGTTTTATAAACAATGTAGTATCAACCTTTCCTCTTTCAAAGTTGCGTTCTAAAAGGATTTTGCTTAATCTTTCATACCAAGCTCTTGGAGCTTGCTTCAAACCATATAAGGCTTTTCTCAATTTGAAGACATGATTTGGAAATATATGATTTTCAAAACCGGGAGGTTGATCTACATAGACTTCTTCTTGAATGTAGCCGTTTAAGAACGCACTTTTGACATCCATTTGATACAGTTTGAAATCCATACAACATGCAAAAGCTAGCAATAATCTAATGGCTTCTAACCTAGCTACGGGAGCATATGTTTCTTCATAGTCTATTCCTTCTTCTTGGTTGTATCCCTTTGCAACTAGTCTAGCTTTGTTCCTAGTTATTATACCGTTTTCATCTAACTTATTTCTAAAAACCCATTTGGTGCCTATTATTAGATGATCATTGGGTCTTGGCACAAGTTCCCAAACTTCATTTCTTTCAAATTGGTTTAACTCTTCTTGCATGGCCAACATCCAATGTTCATCAATAATGGCTTCATCAATATTTTTGGGTTCTATTTGGGATACAAAAGCCAAGTGATTGCATGCATTTCTAATGGCGTTTCGAGTACTTACCCCTTTGGTTATTTCTCCAATAATCTTGTCCAAGGGATGATCCTTCAATGTTACCCAATCTTGTTGTGTCTCTATTTGTGTTGCACCTCCATCATTGTTGACTTCTTCTTCTTTGTCTTGTAAGTTCATTTCTTGGAAGGTACCTACAAGATCATCAACTTCCTTTCTCGGAGGATTTTGGTTAAGTCCATCAAATTTAACATGTATGGACTCTTCAATTGTGTAAGTCCGTTTGTTAAAGAGTCTATATGCTTTACTAGTAGATGAATAACCTAGAAAAATTGCTTCATCAGATTTTGCATCAAATTTACCAAGATTTTCCTTTCCATTGTTCAAGACAAAGCATTTGCATCCAAAAATGTGAAAGTAGGAAATATTTGGTTTTCGTCCTTTGTAAAGTTCATAGGGGGTTTTCTTTAATATAGGCCTTATCAAACAACGATTCATAACATGACACGCGGTGTTCACGGCATCGGCCCAAAACTGTTTTGAAATATTTGCTTCATTCAACATAGTTCTTGTAAGCTCCGCTAAAGATCGATTTTTCCTTTCAACTACTCCATTTTGTTGTGGAGTTCTTGGAGCCGAAAAATTATGTTCAATGCCAAACTTTTCACAAAATTTTTCAAAAGATTGGTTTTCAAATTCTCCCCCATGATCCGTTCGTATGGATGCTATTTTTAAGTTTTGTTCATTTTGGATAACCTTGGCAAGTTTCTTAAATGCTTGATATGCTTCATGTTTATGAGTAAGAAACAATGTCCATGTATATCTAGAGTAATCATCCACAATTACTAGACCATAATAGTTTCCACCAAAACTTTTGATTTTCGAAGGTCCAAACAAATCCATATGTAAAAGCTGTAAAGGTCTTGTTGTTGAAATAATATTTTTTGCTTGAAAAGAAGCCTTTACTTGTTTTCCTTTTTGACAAGCGTCACAGAATTTATTTTCAAATTTCAGTTTTGGTAAACCAATGACTAAATCTTTTGAAACAAGTTTATTTAAATGGTCTACATGAATGTGAGCGATTCTTCTATGCCAAAGCCATGATTCATCCTCTTTAGTTATAAAGCATTGTACATCATTTGAAGCAAGACAATCTAGATTAATCATGTAAATGTTATCTACTCTTTGACTAACAAATTTTATCTCCTTGTTTAGTTTATTTTCAATTATGCAACCATTTGATTCAAAAACAATTTTATAGCCCTTGTCACATAATTGACTAATGCTAAGCAAGTTATGTTTTAGTCCTTCAACATATAAAACATCATTTATGGAGGTGGAATAGTTTTTACCGACATTTCCGATTCCAAGTATTCTTCCCTTTGTGTTGTCTCCATAAGTGACAAATCCTTTGCTTCGTGGAGTAAGTGATATGAACTTATTTTTGTCTCCCGTCATATGTTTGGAACACCCACTATCCAAGTACCAATGGGTGTTGCTTGCCTTGAAGCATACCTACAAAACAAAATCATTTTAGAGAACTAGGTACCCATTTTATGTTGGGTCCTTTAAGGTTAGCTTGTGGAGATGTTCCTTTGGGAACCCACACCTTTCTTAAGACCTTTGGTCCTAGTTTCCTAACACTACACTTATAAGCACTATGTCCTTTGGTACCACAATGATTGCATTTCATAAAAGGTGAGGAGGATTTGCTTGGTGATGCAAAGAAGTTTTTATAGTGCTTCTCCATTTTATGATTACCATGTTCTTGATCATATCCTAAGCCGGTTTTACTAAACATGCATTTTTGTTGCCCAAGAAGGATATTCAAATTATCTCTTCCATTAGTGAATTTCTCTAAGGTTTTGTTTAGATCTAGGACTTTATTTTCTAGATCTACACATTTCTTAGCAAAATTACAAGGTCTACTAATGGAACATATTTGAGCATTTTTCAATTCTTCTTTTAAACATTCATTCTCTTTGCAAACTTCCATAAGGTGCATCTCTAGAGTGTCACTAGTTTTCCTAGATGCTTTGAGTTTACTAGAGATTTTTGTGAATTTATCATACAATTCTTCAAATGCTTCTAACAGCTCATTTTTATCTAAGTCAAGAAGATTTACCTCGTTATCTTCTTCTTGATGATTTGCCATTAAGCAAAGATTGGCTTGCTCATCTTCCGAGTCGTCGGAGCTGCTCACATCATTCTCATCCCAAGCAATATAGGCTCTTCTTCTTCTTTGTTTGTCCTTGCCCTTCTTTTTGAGGTTTGGACAATCGGCTTTGAAGTGTCCTTCCTTGCCACATTCAAAACAGTTGGGTGAGGAAGAGTTTTCTTTAGTGATAGGTTTCTTACCTGAGCTTTTGAAGCTTCTTTGGAAGCGTTTGCCTTTCATGAATTTCCCGAAGCGTTTCACAAATAGTCCAAATTCTTCTTCTTCATCAAGCTCACTTCCGGATTCTTCTTCTTCATTTGTGGAAGTAGCCTTGAGAGCAAGACCCTTTTTCTTGGAAGATTTTTCTTCCTCTTCCGCCATCTTTAATTCTTTCAGCTCTTGTTCTTGTTCCTGCAACTTACCAAATAAAGTGGCGAGAGACATTTCGTTTATGCTAGGAGATTGTTTGATGGCGGTAACTAGCGGTTGCCATTCTCTGTTAAGACTTTTCAACACTTTATGAATGAGTTCTTTGTTAGTGTAAGTCTTTCCAAGTGTAATGAGTTGATTAATGATGAGAGTAAATCTTTTTTGCATATCAACAATCGATTCATGAGAGTTTAATCTAAAGCATTCATATTGACTAGTAAGAGTACTAATCTTTGAGTCCTTTACATCATTAGTGCCTTCATGGGTTACTTGAAGAGTATCCCATATTTCCTTAGCAGTTTGGCATGTCATTATCCTAAAAAATTCATCTTGACCTAAAGACATAGTAATAAGTGATCTGTCCTGGACCGGGGTCAAGAGATTCGATCTCAAGCCAGTCACGAATAGTATGTCAATACCGTATGAGATATCGGATGTATGTGTATCCGATACGTGTATCCGTTGTCCTTGGATGAGGAGAGCGGATTGGGCGTCCTGGAGATCCTTCACACCGACCTAATCGCATTGAAGTGGGCGAATGGTGGTGTCACCTGCAAAGATTCTCCGACGCTCAAGTCAGTGATTATATTCCAAGTAAGGAATGTATTCAGAGAGTATTCAGTCGTAAAAGAGCTGAAGAAGAAGATCCAGATCCCCAACCTCAATCATGAAGTTAGTTCATATACCTGATTGGCTCGGTTAACGAGGACTCGGTGGTGGGGAACCACCAGCTCCCACTAGCATTATTATATTGCGCACTTACCTGCATGATTGGGTCAAGTGGCTATTTTATATTGAGCGTAGAGAATGTAGACTAGGATTAGGGAATAAGTTGACCATTCCCGTGAGCAGAATTTGGCTCGTAGTGTAGGGAATTATTGATCGATCCCTGTAGCAACAATCCTTGTCTTTTGCACAGTGACGTGTGTATTGTCCGATGTCATGGTGTTATCCTGAACAACCGGTATAGGGAGAACGCCTGATACGGAATTACAGTCCGGACGTATACCGATGACACCGGTTACACGTAGATGTCTTATCAAAGACGTTGAAATATGCATAGAAGATCGGGTACCGGTATTGAGACCGGATCATATGTCCCCTAGCTTGTGTGAGGGACCGAATGGTTGTTCACATAAGCTACTCAACCTGCGAGAGGTCTTAATATCGGTAAGCTTATGTGTGTAACAGTTCCTTAGCATCCGTTGTCATTCGTAAAGAACCGCTCTGAATATAATAGAAAAGACCTTTCGGTATTGTCACAACGGATTCAGACAAAGATTCGTTGTGTGAGAATTTCAAGAGTTTATTGGAATTGAAAGCTCTTGAAGTTTGTGTAACGGCTGTAAAGCGTAAATTGCGTTGCATGATTAGACATTAATGCTTTTAATCACGTGGGCAAGCAATTATTGCGTCTGAGATGAAAATCTCATTAACCGTCGTTTTGGGCTTAATGGACCTGAAGTCTTCAAAACTTTTGGGCCTAGTGGATAGCCCTTTGCTGAGTCGCTATCGTTTTGGCGCCCAAGAATTTGGAACGGTTGTGTCGTTTCGCTTGTGAACAGGTGCGTTTTATCGAGAACGACACAACTTCAAGAGGAGGTAACCGATCCTCTTTGTTTCCTATAAAAGGAATACTTAGTGGATTCTGGGTTCCACTTGCTTTTGCTTTCTCAACGAAACTCTGCAGAAATTTTGCAAGGAAGTTTATCACCTACATTGCGAAGGTTTCTTCGTTCCTCAAATTCATCACTGTTATCTGAGGTAACTGTCTCTTCCTTGTCGCTTTAGTTTCGCTTTGATTTGCTACTCGTAGTTATAGAAAGTAGGCTTCATCGAAAGGGAGGGGAATCAGTTTCCCTCGACCCTAATAGTCGTGGGGAAGAATCCTTGTGATTCTTCCTAAGACTGAACCGCGTCGCTCAGAAAGGGGATCTTACTCACTGCGGGAAGTGACCTTCCCCTTCTCAGAGTCGTCCTCTGATTGTAATTGCTTTAAAAAATGCAGTGAGTAATGATTGCAAATTTCTGACGACATTTTATTTCTTATCGTAGATTAAGGAATCCGGTCTATATATTTACAATGACAACTGGAGAAGGATCTTCTGGAGATAGCGCCATTTCGAAGACAGCAGAAGGTCTCTACAGCGTGGTTGCTTCGAGGCTAAATTGGGAGGAGGTTCAGGCTAAATGGCCTTTCTGCTGGGTATCTAGTGAGTTTAAGGAATTGGCCTCCCGACATGCGGATGAGGAGGGATCCCGGATCCAACCGAGGTTTACTTTGAGTACGGATGAAGAGACAAAGAAGTGGTACAGGGTTTACGCACCACTTCCGTCAGAGCGGATATGCCACGTCGTCCCCAACGACCGCTCTGTATACATGTATGATTTTATCTTCCATAATCTGGGAGTTCGTTTTCCTTTAACCGAACTCCAGATGGGTGTTTTGAGGTTTCTGAACTGTGCGCCCTCTCAACTTTATCCCAACGGTTGGGGCCTTATCCGAGCTCTCGAAGTGCTTGGGGAGCACTTCAATTTCACGCCAACAGTAGCGATGCTGTTCTACTACACTCAGGTAGTTAGAAGGGCGAATAAGCAGGGCGGAGTTGGTCTGGTGACACTCCGGACTCTCTGTTCCTTTGTGAACTTTGAGTCTTACACAGATTCTGCCAAGGTTGACGGGAAGTCCTTCAAGACTTACTTCACTCGCATCTCCATTAAGAAGGGCAAACCAAAATTTTGGAAGGATGAAGAGGACGCTGACAAATTTCCCTTGAGCTGGACACACAAGCATTTCCTCTTGAGCTCACACGCGTACTACACTGATCAATCCGATCTGTCTCGTGAGACATCGAGAGTGTTGTTCGCGCTTGAATCGCACACTACAGGTCGTCACGTCTTTTCGTGTAGGCGTCTGCTGAGTAGCTCAAGCGGAGTCCGGGAGGAATATTTGCGTACTTCTCGTTTTATTTCATCTTTCCTCCTTTATTTTTATATAGAATATTTGCAGTTGCTGACATCTTGTATTTGTTCATGTAGGTGAAATAGAACAGCAAACGCCAGAAATGGATAAATTGAAGAAATTCAAGGCAGCTGGTAAATCCGTAACCCGTGAGAATGAAGTGAAGCCCAGGCCCTCATCCAAGGATCGTCCTGAGGTAATCATCTTGACCTCGGATGTTGAAGGGGACATCCCACTGGTTGAGGGCGGTTCATCTGATGCTGGCGCAGCCCTAGGTCAGCCTCCAGTTACTGAGAGGAGGAGAAAGATCCATAATGATCCTGCGAGGCGTCAGTCCAAGAAGCAAAAGGTTTCGGAGGATCCTGCTGCTGGGGTTCCTGGATCAGAGCCGACCTCCTTCCCAACTACCTCGTTTCTCACCCCCTTCCTCTCCTACGAAGGTTCTACTCCAGCCACTCTTCCTCCTCCGATGTACAAACTCCGGCCTACACTCAGTCCTAAAGAAATTACAGAAGCGTGTGAGGCCGGAAGGTGGCAGTTAGCCGAACTTGCTGGAATGCTTTCTTCAGTCAGTGAGTTGGCTAGCAACGCTGATAAAGTTGAGGAACTGAGTGACGAATTGAAAGAACTCAAGCTTTCCTCGGAAAAGGACAAAGCCGCCGTGAAGTTAATGGAAGATCGTCTCAACAAGTCTAAGGAGTTTGGGGATCTCGTCACCAAAGAGAATCTCAAACTCAAAGGCGATCTTAAGAACTTGGAAGGCAAAATGGCAGAGAAGGAGGAAGAACTCCGCAGCAGTCAGGATAAACATAAAGCTGATGCTGAGGAGTGGTCTCAAAGGGAGAAGAAGCTCCTTCTTGAGATAGAGGGACTGAAGGCTAGGAAAGCGGAGTCCGAGGTGTCTAGTGAGGAGCTGTCCAAGTTGCGGGGAGAATTGGCTACAGCGAAAGCCGAGAGAGAAGAAGCTGTTGACATATGCAGCCGGGCTGTTGAAGAGTCCTTCGGCCTAGCTATACGCCAAGTCTTCTACCGCAACCCCACTGCGAAACTTAACCTCTATGGGATGGATCCGTACTATGAATTCCATGAGGGAAAGTTAGTCGCAGTGGTGGATGGTCGTCACGAAGATCCACCAATGTCCTTATATGGTTTGGCTCCTCTTCCTGAGGGTCAATCCATGGGGCCTGGCTACGTCTTTCCTGCGTCCGAGGTTCCCTCTACTGAAGAAAGGGCTGAGGCTCCTGGAGGCGAGACTCCTGCGGAGGTTCCAAAGGAAGGGGGACAAGAACCTAGTACTGAGGAGGCGCAAAAGACTGAAGAACAGATTCCTCCTCAGTAGTTTTGTTTTCATTTATATGTATAGTTGTGTACCGGGATCAACTCTGGATTTTAAACTATTGTATGTAATTTCGTTTCAATGAATGAATTTTGATTGAAGAAATTTGTCTTCGTCGTTCCATGTATATTTAAATCATTTCTAATCCGTTCTGTATAATTAATCTTAAGGCCGGATTGAAATAATAGCCTCGGAAGATTAAACAACAAATAAAATTTAGAACGGATAAATATATACATGTCCCCAAGTGTGTATTAAGAAGAAGGTGCCTGTCTTTGGGGCGTGATCCTTAATTTCCTTAGTTCTCTTGGGGAAAGATGGGTCGATCCGCTGTTCAGTAGAGTAGTGTAACAGGACGGATGACTGCTTCTAATCCGTAATATTCTTACAGGAGATGATAATATTGTTCCAAGTTCAGGGAACTGCAAGGAAGTGGTGTTTGAGTCCTTTATCATAAGGGTGATGATGGGAGTTTTTTCTACGCCAGGAGTTACGTCGTTGTATCACAGAATAGGTGATAAAGAGTATCCGTCCTGGGAGAATACCACTAGAAAGCGAAAGTGCGGACTGACTTTCAGAATTTTCCATCATAAAGATGATTGAGTATTGATCATGCCAGGTGTTTTATCATTAAATCACTTCATAAGTGATTGTGATCATCCGTCTTGGGGATGTGTATGATACCAGGAACTACATCATCAGGTCACATATTAGGTGATTGAGATCATCCGTCCTTTGGGTGTGTATGGCGCCAGGAGTTACATCGTCAGATCACAGTACGGGTGATTGAGATCATCCGTCCTGGGCAGGTACACCGCGTTAGGAGTTACATCGTCATATCACATAATAGGTGACTGAGGTTATCCGTTCTGGAAAAGTACACATCGTCAAGAGTTACATCGTCAGATCACAGATTAAGTGATTTAGATAATCCATCCTGGAGACATTTTTCAATCGTAGGAATACGGATTGAGTGAATACTTTCAGAATAATGATGAGAATTGTTCATACCAGGAGTTACATCGTCGAATCACTGAATAGGTGATTGAGATCATCCGTCCTGGAATGATTATTGGAGTTCTTCATACCAGGAGTTACATCACCGAATCACTGAATAAGTGATTGAGATCATCCGTCCTGGTGAATTTTTCCAATCAAGGGAGTGCGGATTCAATTGGCAATTTTCGCTCCATCCGAAATCCGAGTCTTACCTCTACTAGCCCCCTAGCTGATGTGAGGAAGCAGTTGACTTGCTCATAGGAGCTATATTGATTATAGTACGTCTGGATTTCGGATTTGCACCGAAGTGTAAATATCCGCTCTGGGAACCATGTTCCGTAGTGATGAAATTATAAGGGCGGATTCGACAATGGGAATATCAGAAGTTTATCGAATTTCGCAACCCTTGGTATTCGAGTAATGGTGGCCACGTTTCTAATGATTGGACATTTAATGCCTTAATTCACGTGGGCGCGCCATTATTGCGTTAAATGTGCATGTCTTAATAACCGTCACGTAGGGGCTTGTTGGGCCTAAAATTTGGATTTAATAGGCCCATTTAGAAAGCTTTGTGACGAAACGATGGCATTTTCGCGCCTTGATGTACTAAACGACAATTTTGGTCCACTAAACGGGGAGTCGTTTGGGGGTAAACGACAGGTTATGTTTAGTGGGTATTTGAAAAATTTTGGTGCCCTGATATAGGCATATTTGGCAATCTCAGTTACCATTTCTTCTAATTCTCTTGACGAACTTCTGCAAAAGTTTCGAGAAGATTATCGTGTCTGCCTCTGTGAATCTTAATTCACTATCCTCATCCATCCTTAGGTAACCACTTTCTTTCCATACTTTGTGTCTTGTTTCAATTTCTGAAAATGTCTAGGAAAGGTGTTAGTTTTAGTGGTATCAGCCCCAGAGGAAGAGGAGGAAGGGCCTTCAATCAAAACCCCACAGTTCGTGGTGGGAGGATTCCAGTGGTTTTTCAATCGAAGCCACTAAGCTCAGAGAGGGAGGCGTCGCCGTATCAGAGGCGAAAGGCGATTATACCCTCTTCAGAATCCTCCTCTAGTGAGAGTGCTGAGAGTGGTGGCCTGTATGTTTCTGACGATGTGGATTTTTACCGCAGTGTAAAAGCTTTCACAATGGTGGTGAAGAAAGCGACTGGGAGGAAATCGTCTGAAGGGGGATCTTCTTCCGAGAAATATATCTTGAAGACCCAGTCCGGCCTCTGCAACGTGGTTGCACACCGGATAGACTGGGTAAAATTTCAACAGAAACGCCCATTCAGCTGGGTGGCTGAGGAGTTTCGTGAAATAGCATCAGTTCACGCTCAAGAGGGGGGAGCGGAGTTGCAGCCGCGTTTCACGGTCTTCAAGAAGGATAAATACAAGAAGTGCTTCATGGTGATAGCTCCGCTCCCATCAGATCGGATTTGTCATACTCCGGACGAAAGGTCCTTGTACATGTATGACTTCTTGTTTTTGAATCTCGGCGTACGCTTTCCCCTTACAGATTTTCAGATGGGGGTCCTGAGATTCTTAGACTGCGCCCCTTCGCAGCTTCACCCCAACGGATGGGGGTTAGTCCGTTCTCTTGAAGTGCTTGGGGAGCACTTCAACTTTGAACCAACGGTGGCCATGCTTTTCTACTTCTCTCAGGTGGTCCGCCGTGCAAATAAGGAGAAGGGAGGAGTGAGCTTGATATCCCTCCGGACTATCTCCAAGATCATCAACTTCGAGGCGTACACTGACTCCGCCAAAGTTGATGGTCATTCATTCAAATCTTATTTCACGAAGATTAGCGTTCACCCTGACGAGTCAGTTTTTTGGTTAACTGAAGATGGGCTTCCGAAGTTCCCAATGGCTTGGACGCATGAACACTTTTTGCTGACCTCCCAGGCGTACTACACTGAGGAGGACGAACTAAGCCCGTCTTCAGTTTCCGTTCTTTCCGCCCTTCAATCTTACACCGCCTCGCATCAATTTTTCTCTTGCAGGCGTTTGTTGGGATCGTGGTCTACCCGCCAGGAATATCTGCGTAATTTTCCTGCTAATATTCATATTTTATCGCATCATGCCTTGAAATAGTTGATTTCTAACCGTGTTGCTTGGTTTTGCAGTTGAAATTGAAGCTGCGTCTCCAGAGATGGAAAAACTGAAAGGGCTCAAAGCTGGAGCGAATTCCGTGGCAGCTGAAAATGACATTCAGGCGAAACGGAATTCGAAGAAAGCCACAGCAGAGACCATCATTTTAACCTCTTCTGCTGGTGACGATATTCCCTTACTGGAGGGCGGATCTGAGAAGGTTATGGCTGAGAAGGTCGGAGAAAAGAAGAAAGCTATAAAACGCGGTTCCTCAAGGACCTCGGATCGTCAACCTTCTCCGAAAAAACAAAAAATTTCAAGTGAGAGTGCTGATCCGGAACCTTTAAAGGGAAAGAAAGTGGAAAGATCCGCTCTGGATGTAGGGTCCACTCCGGATGCTCCTGGTGATGGGATCACCTATAGTGCAAAGCCAATAACGACTTACTTTGCACCAAAAGTTACTCGCCCCCTTCAAAGTAGCTCCGGTCTTGCACAGTATCTGGTATACGAGGGTTCTGTTCCTGAGGCTGTTCCTGAGACTCCGTACAAGCTGAAGCCCTCATTGATGAGCGATGAAGTAACAAAAGCTTGCGATGCCGGACAGAAGCACCTGGCAGAATTATCCGGGCTCTTAAGATCGGTTCGCAAGCTTCCAGAAGAGAATGAGAGGCTGAGCTCGTTGGTTGGCAAGGTTAATGACCTTAGCATTGCTGCTGCTAAAGACAAGGCAACCATCCTTCGTTTAGAAAATAAATTAGAAGCTTCCAAAGAGGAAGGATATAAGAAGGATGAAGAAATAGCCAGGCTAAAACATCTTGCCAAGGAGTTGGAGGCCCAAGTAGCTGATCAAAAGAAAATCAATTCCGACCTCCACTCCGGTTTTTGTGCGGAGAAGGAACGCTCTTCAAAGCTGGAAGAGGAGCTTAAGGAAGCCAAAGTTGTTTATGCTCGAGGAACCGAAGATTGGTCGCGTAAGGAGAAGGAGCTGCTCTCAAAGTTGGCGGACACAAAAGCGGATTTTGACGAGGCTGTGGATATGTACGATCAGGCAGTCAAGGAATCCTTTGGGTTGGCTGTTCGTCAAATCCAATACCGGAATCCCAAGGTGAAACTTAATCTGAATGGTATTGACCCGTTCTATGAGTTTCAACAAGGGAAACTGGTGGCCATAGTTGATAAGCGTCATGAAAGTCCGCCTAGCACTCCTTATAGGCTCGCTCCTTTACCTGCAGGCCAATCGATGGGACCTTCATTCCTAAAGCCCATAAGCACAGGAACGAGCTCTCGCTCTGAAGAAGGCAAGGCCGGAGGCAAAGGCAAAGGGAAAGAAGGGGATTCAAGCCATAGAAAGTAGCGTGCTTCCCTGTTTTCTTTTTCGTTTTATCGATTCGAATTCGCTGTGTTCCGGGATCAGCTCCGGAGTATTATACGAATTGTAATTCTCATTTAATCAATAAAAGAGTTCTTTACCTCCATTCTTGTTTAGTGAAAAACAACTTTAATAGAGGGATTGCATGTGTATTGTATCATTCCGGATTCAAGTAATGAAGATCGGATTGTAAAACAAAATCTCCATACCAGACTTATACATGCGAAATGAATTTCATAATAAGGTCACCGCTGATGAGGTTTGTTACAAGAACGGTTTAAGGGAAATGATTGTGAGATCATTTAGACGAGAGTTCATTCCTCAGGATACTTGTTAAACCGTTTATGTTGTCCCCCAGTATCATTGGGTGATTATCACTTTGAATAAACTCTGGGTGAGATTTTCTCGTGAGAGTTTTTAAGAGTGAGGTCTTAAAATAGAAATTCCTCTTTAAATATTTCCGACTGAGGAATTTCGGGTGAAAATGCCTTTAGATTGTGGCGTACCCGAGTGAATTGTTTGTGTCGGAGTTTATGAGTGAGATCTCAATTGAAGAATTGATGACTCAGAATTATAAGCTATAAAACTCCCAAATAAAGAACTTCATGAGAGTATTAATTTGGAGTTCAGTATAACTTACTTGTTGTGTTTGGAGTTCGGTTTGATCCTACTGTCCATGTCATATTTGGTGTTCGGTTGAAACCTACTAGCCGTTCTTCAATTGGTCTTTGGTTTCATCCAATGACGATTCTTCACCGACGTTCGGTTAATCCTACTAGTCGTACTCAGAGTTCGGTTTAATCCTACAATCCGAGCCTTCAATACGGGGTTCAGATCAGGGCTAATCCTGAACCTACTGCGCCCGTCACTTGGGGTTCAGCGTGGTCTTGAAGAAGAACCAGCTTACTGCGCCCAAGCCTTCGCATGGGGTTCGGTTTGTGGCCTTGAAGAAGGACCAGCCCTACAACCCATGTAGTCTTCGAATGGGGTTCGGTTTGTGGCCTTGAAGAAGGACCAGCCCTACAACCCATGTAGTCTTCGAATGGGGTTCGGTTTGTGGCCTTGAAGAAGGACCAGCCCTACAACCCATGCCCTGAGGTTCGGTTTAATCCTACAACTCAGGTCTTCAGCGACGTTCGGTTTATCCTACTAGTCGTACTCAGAGTTCGGTTTAATCCTACAATCTGAGCCTTCACCGGTGTTCAGCCAAACTTACTAACCGTACCCAGAGTTCGGTTTAATCCTACAATCTGGGCCTTCAATACTTACACACTCGAGGAGTTACATCGTCAATTACAGAATGGGTAATTGAGATCATCCGTCCTGAGTATGTTCTTGTGCGTTGCGCATATTCGAAGAGTTACATCGTCAACTACAGAATAAGTAGTTGAGATCATCCGTCCTGAATATGTTTTTGTACACCGGATAAACTGAAAATCACAGCATAAGAAAAACTCGAAAGAGTTAAATTGTTATGAGAGATTCTTATTAAATCAAAAATAAGAATTACAAGGAGAGCGTAGCTGTGAAAATAAATTCTCCAGTATTCAATCCAAGATAGGAGAGTGTAGAAACAGCTAGCTATAGTAAATGCGCAAGTTTTGGGTATTCCATTTGTTTCGGATAGGAGTGCCATCAAGGTTTTCAAGGCGGTAAGAGCCTTTGCCAGTAACTTCGGATACCCTGTACGGGCCTTCCCAGTTTGGGGCTAATTTGCCTTGATGGGCGAATTTGTTCCCTATACTTGCTTTCCTCAAAACCAAATCTCCAACGTTGAAAGTCCTCGATTGGACTCGTTTGTTGTACCGGAGAGCAACTTTGGCTTTGATGGCTTGATCTCTGATGAAAGCGTCTTCTCTGAGTTCTTGTATGACATCTATTTCGGATGCCAAGTTAGCATTGTTGGTTTCTTCAGAGAAGTACTTAACCCTTGTGGAAGCAATTTGCAGTTCCACAGGTATCATTGCCTCGACCCCGTATGTTAGGCGATATGGGGATTCATTGGTGGATGAATGAGGCGTTGTCCGATATGCCCATAGGACGTGACACAGCTGGTCTGTCCATCCGCCCTTGGCTTCACCAAGGCGCTTCTTTAGTCCCTTAAGCACCTCCCTGTTGGCCACTTCAGCTTGACCATTAGTTTGGGGATGTTCGACGGATGAGAATATTTGGGTTATTCCTAACCCTTCAAGCAAATCTGTGAATTTTCTATCCGTGAACTGGGTGCCATTGTCTGTGACAATCCGTGCTGGGACCCCGAACCGTGTTATGATGTTTTCATACATGAAACGACGAGTTCGGGCTGAAGTAATATGCACCACCGGCTCTGCTTCTATCCACTTAGTGAAATAATCGACCCCTACAATGAGATATTTGATGCCCCCAGGAGCAGTTGGAAAGGGGCCCAGAATATCCAATCCCCGTTGATAGAAGGGCCATGGAACAGCGGATGTGAAGAGTTCTTCCGCCGGTGTGTGGTGCAGGTTAGAGAATTTTTGGCAAGCGTCGCATTTTTTGACGAAGTCAATGGAGTCTTGCTTCATCGTGGGCCACCAGTATCCAGCTCTGAGGATTTTTCGCATTAAGCTTCTTCCTCCGGCATGGTGTCCACTTTGTCCTCCATGCACTTCCTCCATTACACCTTGCACCTCATCCTCTTTAAGACAAATTAAATAGGGCACAGAGAGTGCCCTTCTGTAGAGATTACCATCAATCATAGTGAAATATGGTAATTCTCTCCTTAACCTCGTTTTTTCCTTCTCATCTGTGGGTAGCTGTCCATCAGCTAAATAACGGATGTAAGGAGCCATCCATGTATCTCCGTAAAGGGAGTCAGTCATTATGGCGTTTAGAGAAGGGAAAAGAGGAATGCTGGGCGACGTTAGCGTGCTTTGAACCAGCGTAGTGGTGCTACCTGGTCGTTTAGTGCTTGCTAACCTGGAGAGTATATCCGCTCTCGTATTCTCTTCACGTGGAACATGCTTGAACTCCACCTTTGAGAATTTCTCAGTCAACTCCTTGACACAGTTCAAGTATAATTGGAGTTGAGGTTCGCGAGCTTGATATTCTCCTAAAATCTGCGAAATCACCAGCTGTGAATCGCTACAGAGGGTCGCCTCAGAAGCTCCGATGTCAATTGCAGCTTTTAACCCGGCCAAACAAGCTTCGTACTCAGCTTGGTTGTTGGATGTTTTGAAATTGAAACGAAGGGAGATCTCCAGGTGTACTCCGTCATCACTTTTGAGAACTACACCTGCTCCAGAGCCTCTTTGGTTTGATGAACCATCAACATAAATGGTCCAATGGACTCGAGGGTAATCTGGATCAGTCCCTATCATTTCCACAATAAAGTCAGCCAGGACTTGAGCTTTAATAGCGCTGCGGGGTTCGTAGGATATATCAAACTCAGAGAGTTCAATAGACCATTTGATCATCCTCCCAGCGAGATCGGGCTTGATTAGGACAGAACGGAGTGGCAAATCCGTTCTCACTATGATTGGATGGGCGTGAAAGTACGGACGCAACCGTCGTGAAGCCCAAACAACAGCGAGGGCGGCCTTTTCAATTTTCTGATACCGGATCTCAGCACCTTGCAAGGTCTTGCTAGTGAAATAGACCGGTCTTTGTCCATCAGGAGTTTCTTTTATCAAGGCAACGCCCAAAGCTTCATCTGAAATAGCCAAGTACAGAATGAGTGTGTCTTCGGGGTCAGGCTTTGTGAGAATGGGAGGTTTGGATAACACCTCCTTAAGCTCTTGGAAAGCTTTTTCTTGTTCCTGTCCCCACTCGAATTTCTTGGACTTTTTCAGTATTTTGTATAAGGGGAGCGACCTGTGAGCCATCTTCGGCATGAATCGTGCCAAAGCTGCTACTTTGCCATTCAGGGATTGGACTTCTTTGAGATTCTTAGGACTCTGCATGTCTAGAATCGTTTGGCACTTTCCTGGATTGGCTTCAATACCACGTTGAGTTAACATGAAACCCAAGAACTTCCCAGCAGGGACAGCAAATGTGCACTTCATTGGGTTCAGCCTCATGTTAAATTGTCTCAAACGGGTGAATACTTGGCGTAGGTCCTCAATATGATCGCCACCAACCGGCGTCTTTGCTATTATGTCGTCAATATATACTTCAACAAGTTTGGTGTGCATACCTTTGAAAACCTTGTTGATCATGCGCTGATATGTCGCCCTAGCGTTTTTCAGGCCAAAGGGCATGACTGTATAGCAAAAGACACCATGATCATTTATGAAAGCTGTCTTCTCTTGATCCTCTTCGCACATCGGAATTTGGTTGTAACCAGAATAAGCGTCCATGAAGCTCAGGTATTGATAACCAGAGGAATCGTCCACCATCCGATCTATATTAGGTAGAGGATAAGGATCTTTTGGACAGCAGCGGTTAAGGTCCACGTAATCAATACACATTCTCCATTTACCATTGGATTTAGGGACCATCACCACATTCGAAAGCCAAGAGGAATATCGGATTTCCCTGATAAATCCGGCCTTCAGCAACTCCTCAGTTTGCTGGCAAGCTGCCTTCTGTTTCTCTGGGCCTAAACGTCTTTTCTTTTGGGCCACAGGTTTCGTCTCTGGATAGACGGAAAGTTTATGACAGCAGAATTCAGGGTCTATGCCTGGCATATCGGCTGCGGTCCATGCAAAGAGGTCCTTAAACTCTTGCAAGAGAGCCAGCAGTTGCTGCTCTATTTCGGCATCTAGCTTGTCATTGATATGGGTGATCTTTTCTGGAGAATCTCCCAAGACAATGTCCCTGGAACTTCCATCCGGTGTGGGCTTTGATGGGTTGAACGGATCAATGTTCAAATCCGCTCTAGGATCCAGGTCGACAAGACTTACAGATCCAGCCGATGTTCCAGCATCATTAAGTTTCCTCTTTTTGTTGGAGGCGTCCAGCTTTGTCATGTTGAGGCTAAGGTTGTAGCAGTATCTAGCCATCTCTTGATCACCCCGGATAGATGACACAGCATTATCCTTGTCAATGAACTTGATAAGGAGATGTGGGGTTGATACAACTGCCTCCATTGCATTCAGAGTAGGACGGCCTATGATGCCATTAAATGGTGATTTGACATCAATCACTAGCACCCGGGACTTAACCGTCCTGGCTCCTGGCTCGCCTTCAAACGAAATAAGGGTGTCAAGATACCCTTTAGTTAGTTGCTTTGCGCCATTAAAAGCTGTTAGTTCCTGCGTGTAAGGCTGTAAGTCTGAGTCTTTAAAACCCATCCTTTCAAAGCAATTATAAAAAATAACATCGCAGGAACTTCCCTGATCAACAAGGATTCTCCGGACGTCCTTGTTGGCGATCACAGCAGTGATGACTACAGCATCGTCACCACCAGAAATGGTTGGGCCAAAATCCTCGTCAGAGAAAGAGATTGTGGGAGCTTCCATCCCATCTCTGTAAGGGCGATTGTCTTTAACTTTCCCTTGCACAGATAGAATCATTCTGTGATGATTCTTACGGGCTGTAATTGAAGCTCCTCCTCCAGCGAACCCTCCAGCAATCATGTCAATAACTTCACGTCGGCCCTGACGTTGTTGCTGGGGCATGCTGTCTTTCTGTGCTGCATTATCGGTCATTACACCTTTTTGCTTCTCTGCAGCAGAGAACTTTCGAACCGGACTGGGGTTGTTGTCATCCCCATCATCGGGATCTCTTTCTCTTTTCTCATTCCGTTCTGCCCTGTCAAAGGATTTTTCTTTGAACAGGTATTGCTTCAACTTGCCTTCTCTAATTAGCGTCTCAACTGCGTTTTTTAGAGCTTGGCACTCATCAGTTGAATGACCATTTTGTTCATGAAAATCACAGTACTTACGTGAATTTCCTGGTCTTTTCATAGGGGCTGGTCTCCTGATGCCATATGTGCTAAAAACTGGCCATCCGACCTCTCTCAAAATCTGAGATGGTCTGGCAGATAACTGTGCATAATGGCTGAAGGAATTGACATGCCTCTCTCGAGGTCGAGGAGGGTGGTTATCCACCTTAGGATTGGTGAATGGCCTCTCCATGCGTTCTGACCTCGTCTTTTCCTTACCCTTCTGGGTTTGGGGAGATGGTGTTGGTGGCTTTTTCTTTGCAGCCATTGCCTCCAAGTGCATCTCTATGCTCACATACTTTGAGGCTTTTTTCCTGAATTCCTCAAAAGTTGATGGGGGGCTCTTTGCTAATGAAAGAGCGAAAGCTGATCCTGGCTGCAATGCCTCAATTACGATATGCAGCTTGATAGATTCTGTGAGGTTAGGAACCAGGGCTGCTTCCTTATAAAACCTCTTCAAGAAGTCTTTTAAGCCCTCTGTTTCACCTTGCTTAATCTGAGCCAAGGTATGAGACGTCTTGGGTACGTCTCTGGAGATGACAAAGTGGGTTTCAAAGGCAGCTGCCATTTCTGTCCAAGAATCTATGGATCCAGAAGGCAAGCCTTTGAACCACCCGAGGGCCTCCTCCGACAATGTTCGAGGGAACATTCGGCACATCACGTCTTCATCAGCCCCCAAGTACACGGCTTCGAACACATAAGCATCAAGATGCTTAGTTGGATCAGTTTCACCATTATACTTTCCGATGGAAAGTGGTTGAGTGGTTTGAAGGTGCTTGGGGATGCTGATGCCCATAAGTCTCCTTGAAAAAGGAACCTTCAGGTTGTAAGACAATGGGGGTGTTGTTGTTGAGTCTCTCTTCCTTCGGGAAGCTGCATCCTCAGAATCGCGAGTTTGTTCTCCCTCCTCAAACGTTGGGATCTTTGAGTACTGAAGAGTGGTGGACTTTTCACCATCAGTTGTGTGGGGAGTGTTTCGCGTGCGAGATGACTCTTTATCCTCGCTTTGCCTTTTTTCTCTTCGCAATTCAGCGAGTTCCCTCTGAAGTTGTTTGATCAACTCATCACGAGGATCAGGATCAGACACAGTTACTATCTTCTTTGAACTGCCCCCATGAGAATCAAAGTTGAGTTTTCTGAAGGCATTAGGATTGGTTCTGCCTTCAGCTTGATTCTCCATGAAGTCATGTGCCTCGCCTTCCATTGTGGATTACCTGCTCTGTCAAAGGATATGGGAATAACTTTATCGAGTCCCACTGGGCGTGCCAATGATCTGTCCTGGACCGGGGTCAAGAGATCCGATCTCAAGCCAGTCACGAATAGTATGTCAATACCGTATGAGATATCGGATGTATGTGTATCCGATACGTGTATCCGTTGTCCTTGGATGAGGAGAGCGGATTGGGCATCCTGGAGATCCTTCACACCGACCTAATCGCGTTGAAGTGGGCGAATGGTGGTGTCACCTGCAAAGATTCTCCGACGCTCAAGTCAGTGATTATATTCCAAGTAAGGAATGTATTCAGAGAGTATTCAGTCGTAAAAGAGCTGAAGAAGAAGATCCAGATCCCCAACCTCAATCATGAAGTTAGTTCATATACCTGATTGGCTCGGTTAACGAGGACTCGGTGGTGGGGAACCACCAGCTCCCACTAGCATTATTATATTGCGCACTTACCTGCATGATTGGGTCAAGTGGCTATTTTATATTGAGCGTAGAGAATGTAGACTAGGATTAGGGAATAAGTTGACCATTCCCGTGAGCAGAATTTGGCTCGTAGTGTAGGGAATTATTGATCGATCCCTGTAGCAACAATCCTTGTCTTTTGCACAGTGACGTGTGTATTGTCCGATGTCATGGTGTTATCCTGAACAACCGGTATAGGGAGAACGCCTGATACAGAATTACAGTCCGGACGTATACCGATGACACCGGTTACACGTAGATGTCTTATCAAAGACGTTGAAATATGCATAGAAGATCGGGTACCGGTATTGAGACCGGATCAATAAGATTTTTGGCCTTGTAGCCATATTGGACTTTTTTTTCTTCCTCGCTTGTCCATTCATCTATAGGTTTTTCAACATTCTTGCTATCTATAGTATGCATCGGTATATAGGGACCATTTTCAATGGTATTCCATATTCTCAAGTCAATTGATTGAATGAAGATTTTCATTCTTTCTTTCCAAAATGCATACCCTTCCCCATTGAAAGCGGGAGGTCTATTTATCGCACCACCCTCGGGAAAAACATTTTGAGAACTTGAGGCCATTTAATCTCTTGAAGCTGTTAAGCTTGATCTACCAAGAGTCAAGCTCTGATACCACTTGTTGTTCAAGTGGCCTCAATACTCAAGAGGGGGGGTGAATTGAGTTATAAAACTTTTGCTTGGAATGCCTTTGAAATTGATTTCTATAACCAAGTTTATGAGATTGTGCAAGTAAAAGCAAGTAACAATGATATGCAATGCACTACAAGAGGTAAGTATTGTTGAGGCAATTTAGCAAACACTTGGTGTGCAATATCTAAAGTATAGCAAATTAAGCAAGTTCAAGTATGTTCTTCTTAACCAAACAATACCAATCAGCAAATATGCAATATATGGAAGTAAAAGAGTAAGGAAGAGAAGCTTGCAAACCGATGTAACGAGTTCCACCCAATCCGGTGTACGTCTCGCCTCTAAGCAACCCACTTAGAGGATTTTCCACTATTGTAGACTAGAGATACAACTTTGAGCAATTGCGGCTTCCTAGTGTCCCACACTCAAGAACCCAATCCTCACAAGTATAAGGGCAACCCACCCAATCTCTCAATCTCACAATATCCCAAAGGTTGAGTCCACAACCTTTGTAACCACTCAACCTAGAGTGAACAACCACTCAACCTAGAGTGAATAACTTGTGTGTTTGGTGTTTGTTTACAATCAATACACTCTCTCAATAGAGCAAATATACAAATGAAAAGCTCTCCCAAGTTCTAACTCTCAAGATGAGAGGATATACAGGTGAAGTATAAGATGCAAGAAATAGGCTTACAAAGCACAAAAATAGAGCTAAGGATTTGTTGCTTCTTGGTTCTTGTTGGGTGCTTGTTGTGCTTGTGTTCTTCTTGCATTTATAGAGCCAAGATAGTTGTTGAGGAGTCCCTAGCCGTTGCAAGATGATGGCTCTGCGTATAGTGGGATTTGAGTGCTTGTTTTCCACTTAAGTTTGTCTATTTAGTGGTGTTTCCCACTATGTGAATCGATTCGTAGATCCTTGAATCGATTCAGAGTGTTCTGTTTTATGCATTTTGGAGTTCCAGAGTCGAATGAATCGATTCGAGCTTTGTTTGAATCGATTCAGAGCATTCTGTTTTGGGTTCTTGGTCTGTCAGCATCGTGTGAATCGATTCAGGGTCCTTGTGAATCGATTCAGGACATACTGTTTGCAATCTTAGTGACTTCCAGGGCTGTGAATCGATTCAGGGTCATGGTGAATCGATTCAACCCATTCTGTTTCTTATTTTTATGACTTCCAGGGCTGTGAATCGATTCACTCGTGCTTGAATCGATTCAGGCTCTTTATTTTGACATTTTCTCATGCCTGTTGGTCATCCATTTGAATCTAATGATGCATGGTTGCTTTCCTTTTGTTTGATTCATTGGTTTCTTCATCTCTTGAACCTTTGTGAGATCATTTTCCTCTTTTATATGAAATCTCTAATTGTTTTTGATTTGAAGACTTCCCATTGCTTGTTTCCATTGTCATTATCAAAACCTGTTATCACATGCAAATACATAAACCACCTATTTCAGCTTCACACCACGACAAAGATAAGGATAAATCATCCAGGAATGATAAGTTTCCTCAGAAAGATAAAGCAGGGAGCCAACCCTTCAAACAACAAGACAAACGTGTTTTCAATTTCGCTCATTACGCGCCCCTTAACACGTCATATGAACAAATCTTGCGCGAAGTAGGATGGACTACACTCAATGTTTACGGGATCCAATGCCTACCTCCACTCAGACGCGGTGGGAATCCAAAGAAATATTATGAGTTCCACGAGTCAGTTGGCCATACCACGAAGGAGTGCAAGCAACTCAAGAACACTATCGAGGTGCTTATCCGTGAAGGCAAATTAAAACACTATTTGTTTAGGAGTAAATCTCATGATGAGCCAGAGAGGTTTGAGAAACGACCTCGTGATCATTCTCCGGATCCCGATAGCACTCGGGAGCTAAAACGTACAGCAGCACCAGAAAAACAAAAGAATATTATTCTGGAGACCGCCCAAAAAGAACCAAGCCCTGAACCCAAATCGCGGGGCAAAAGGCAGGTGGTAGATATGATTGCTGGAGGCTTTGCCGGGGGCGGACACTCAATCACCGCAAGGAAAAACCACCATCGTATGATCTTGTCGGTACAAGGCAAGAGCAAAGAATATCGCCCATTCAGGAATGGGGTACAAACTCCGCCTATAACCTTCACAGACGACGATTTTGGCCCTACTATTCCTGAAGGAGATGACGCAGTAGTGATTATTGCAGTAATCGCTAATATGGACGTAAAACGCATCCTAGTTGATCAGGGAAGTTCCTGTGACGTTATCTTCTATGACTGTTTTAAACGCATGGGTTTAACTGATGCAGATTTGCAGCCATATACGCAGGACCTTACAGCCTTCAATGGCGCCAAACAGCCCACCAAAGGCTACTTGGACACAAGAATTACTTTTGATGGCGAACCTGGAGCAAGGACTATGAAATCCAGAATTCTCGTCATTGATGTGAAATCTCCATACAACGGAATCATTGGTCGGCCTACCCTGAATGCCATGGAAGTCATCGTTTCAACCCCTCACTTGTTAATCAAGTTCATTGATAAAGATAATCAAGTCTCATCTATAAGGGGCGACCAGGAAATGGCTCGCTATTGCTATAATTTGAGTCTTAACATGGTGAAGCTTGAAACCATGTCTAAGAGAAGAAAGTTGAATGAAGGAAGTAACGCGGTGGCGTCTGTCAATTTGGTGGATCTTGACCCTAGGGCGGAGTCTTCTGTCGATCCACTGAACCCTTTGAAACCAATTCCAGATGGTGGCTCCAAATCTATTGTTTTGGGTAACACCCCGGAACAGATTACAAACATCAATGACAAGCTTGAAGCTAGCATGGAGGAAAAACTAATTGCACTTCTCCAAGAGTATAAAGAAATTTTTGCTTGGACCGCCACAGATATGCCTGGCATGGATCCCAACTTTTGTTGTCACCGCCTGGCGGTGTATCCTGAAACCAAACCTGTAGCATAAAAGAAACGGCGTATGGGTCCGGCAAAACAAAAGGCTGCTTGTGAGCAAACAGAAGAACTTCTCAAGGAGGGGTTCATCAGGGAATTCCGTTATTCCTCCTGGTTGTCTAACGTGGTCATGGTACAGAAAGCCAATGGCAAATGGTGTATGTGTATAGACTATGTTAACTTAAATAAATGCTGTCCCAAGGATCCATACCCTCTCCCTAACATTGATAGACTGGTTGACGATTCTTCAGGATATAAGTACCTATCTTTCATGGATGCCTACTCCGGTTACAACCAAATTCCAATGTGTAAGGATGATCAAGAGAAGACAGCGTTTGTTAATGATAAAGGAGTCTTTTGCTACAACGTCATGCCATTTGGGTTAAAAAACGCCAGGGCAACCTACCAGCGCATGATCAACAAAGTTTTTGAGGGTATGCACACAAAGCTGGTAGAAGTCTATATTGACGATATTATTGCCAAGACCCCAGAAGGAGGAGACCATGTTGAAGATCTACGTCTCATTTTTCAACGCCTACAATAATACGACATGAGGCTCAACCCATTAAAATTCATATTCGCTCCCTGGTGGCAGATTTTTGGGTTTCATGTTAACACAAAGAGGTATAGAGGCTAATCCCGATAAATGTCGCGTTATCCAAGAGTTACAGAGCCCCAAAAAACTAAAAGAGGTACAATCCCTCAACGACAAAATCGCTGCTCTAGCACGTTTCATGCCAAAAATGGCCCATCGCTCTCTTCCCTTGTACAAAATGCTGAAGAAAGATAAGAAATTCAATTGGGGCCCAGAGCAAGAGGCGGCTTTCCAAAGCTTGAAAAATGTCTTAGCCAGCCCTCCAATCCTGGTAAAACCAAGCCCAGCTGAGCAACTCATCGTTTATTTGTCTGTTTCAGATGAGGCTTTAGCAGTAGCTGTGGTCAAGGAGACAGTTGAAGGCCAACGACCGATATACTTCACCGGTAAAACATTGCACGGTGCAGAATGCCGTTATCAAAAGATTGAAAAGGCAGCGCTTGCAGTTGTTTGGGCTTCACGACGCCTAAGACCATACTTTCATGCCCATCCCATCTTGATTCGCACAGACTTGCCACTCCGTACTATACTGTTCAAACCAGACCTAGCTGGAAGAATGATCAAATGGGCCATAGAACTCTTTGAATTTGACATATCTTACGAGCCAAGAACTGCTATCAAGGCACAAGTCCTAGCAGATTTCGTAGTTGAGTTAACAGGTTCTAGCCCAGATGCAGATCATTCACACTGGATAGTATACGTTGATGGGTTTTCCAATAGCAAAGGATGTGGGGCAGGAATTGTAGTAGAAAGTGATGACGGGGTACATCTCGAAATTTCATTACACTTCACTTTCACTACGTCTAACAATCAGGCGAAGTACGAAGCCTGCTTAGCCGGACTCAGAGCAGTACAAGATATTGGAGCCAAAACTGTCACCTTATGCAGTGATTCTCAATTAGTCATCTCGCAAATTCTGGGCGAGTATCAGGCTAAAGAACCTTTACTGCAACAATATCTAAACTGCGTCAATGAGTTAAAGCAACACTTTGTTGAAGTCTCTTTCAAACATGTACCCCGGGAAGAAAATACACGTGCTGATATCCTCTCCAAGTTGGCTAGCACAAAGAAGGCTGGAAGCACAACTACGGTTGTACAAAGTACCTTGGCGGAGCCAAGTGTTTCCTTTCCTTCTTCAATGTGTATGATTAGAAGCCGCTCCTTTAATGACGATTCCTGGGTAGCGCCGATAGTTCGTTACCTTGTTAATGGACAATTACCCACGGATGATCTTGAACGGAGGAAATTAAAGAAACCTTGTTAATGGACAATTACCCACGGATGATCTTGAACGGAGGAAATTAAAGAAAGAAGCACCTTATTATACACTCGTTGATGGACAGTTATACCGCCGAGGAATATCTGTTCCTTACTTAATATGCATAAACGAGAATGAGGTGCAAGCTGTTTTAGAAGAAGTCCATGAAGGGCAGTATGGACACCATCTGGGGGCGCGAAGTCTAATGCGAAAAATACTCAGAGCTGGGTATTGGTGGCCCACCTTGAAGCATGACTCCGCCTCGTATGTTCAGAAATGCGATCAATGTCAACGATTTACAGATCTTCATCATACTCTAGCGGAAGAAATGTCATCATCAATAACGCCTTGGCCTTTCTATCAATGGGGCATGGATATCTTAGGTCCATTCCCAACTGCGCCTGGCGGTATCAAATACTTGATAGTTGGTGTTGATTACTTCACCAAATGGATTGAAGCAGAGGCAGTGGTGCATATTACATCAGCCAGGACTCGTAGATTCGTATACGAAAATATCATTGCACGTTTCGGAGTCCCTGGACGCATAGTCACTGATAATGGCACCCAATTCACAGATCGTAAGTTCACTGAACTCCTAGAAAATCTCAGCATTACGTAGATTTTTTCTTCTGTGGAACATCCTCAAACCAATGGCCAAGCTGAAGTTGCCAATAGAGAAATCTTGAAAGGCCTGAAGAAACGCCTTGGTGAAGCAAAGGGAGATTGGACAAATCAATTATTCCATGTTTTATGGGCATATCAGACAACCCCTCACTCCACCACAAATGAATCCCCATATCGGCTGACATATGGAGTCGAGGCTGTTATTCCCATTGAATTGGCAGCCCCTTCAGCTCGAATCCTCCACTTCAATGAAGAAGCCAATCAACAGAACCTCGCCCATAAGCTCGAGGTCTTGGCGGAATTGAGAGAGGAAGCCTTTGTGCGGGATCAAGCTGTTAAAGCAAAGGCCGCCAAACGGTATAACACACGTGTTTCTGAACGCCGTTTCAAAGAAGGAGATTTGATTCTGAGAAGGGCCAATATCGGCAACAAATTTACACATTAAGGCAAATTGGCGCCAACCTGGGAAGGTCCATACCGAGTCACCGAAGTTCTGGGCAAAGGCACATACCGCCTAGAAAACTTAAATGGCACTCCGGTCAGGAATAAATGGAACATTTTAAATTTACGCATATATTACAGCTAGTTGGGTAATACGGTATGTTATCTTTCTCCTAACTTAAGGTTCTTCCCAAATGGGCTTTCCTTGAAAAGGTTTCGACAAGACATAACCCAACTCAGCTCTTTATGTAGTTCCATCATTAATAAAATTCCTTCCTACATTAAATCTTCATTCTAACTTTCAGTCAATTATCCGTGGCAGAACTTGTTCCCATGCAAATAAGACACCGGCTCCAACAATTGAAGCATAAAAGCATAGCTCTTTATTCCTTAAAGACCATCCAATATGCAGCAAAGCTTTACAAACGGAGCCAAAAAACTCCTTGGGGGGAAAGGATTGGTGTCACAGCTGCACCATACCAACCCCAAGGTCCAAAAAACTCCTTGGGGGGAAAGGATTGGTGTCACAGCCTACGCTGCACCATACCGACCCCAAGGTCCAAAAAACTCCTTGGGGGGAAAGGATTGGTGTCACAGCCTACGCTACACCATACCGACCCCAAGGTCCAAAAAACTCCTTGGGGGGAAAGGATTGGTGTCACAGCCTATACTGCACCATACCGACCCCAAGGTCCAAAAAACTCCTTGGGGGGAAAGGATTGGTGTCACAGCCTACACTGCACCATACCGACCCCAAGGTCCAAAAAACTCCTTGGGGGGAAAGGATTGGTGTCACAGCCTATGCTGCACCATACCGACCCTAAGGTCCAAAAAACTCCTTAGGGGGAAAGGATTGGTGTCACAGCCCATGCTGCACCATACCGACCCCAAGGTCCAGCAAACTTCTTACAGAAAGGATTGGTGTCACAGCTTATGCTGCACCATACTGACCCTGGATTCAATAATTCTCACTTGACCAGGAGACACATTCCAATTCCAATTCAAAAGGATGAACGCTCCATCCAAAACCTTACTCCGCCTAACTGCTAATGTTTTACGGAGTACATAATCAACAAACTCAAGCACTATCGACAAATCCAAGTAAGTATAATACTTGTAAAAATTATGCTTCATTAAAATTCTTAAAAGGCTACTCCGCCTCATTACAGAATTTTACTTCATAAAATTCTTAAAAGGCTACTCTGCCTCATTACAGAATTTTACTTCATAAAATTCTTAAAAGGCTACTCCGCCTCATCACAGAATTTTACTTCATAAAATTCTTAAAAGGCTACTCCGCCTCATCACAGAATTTTACTTTATAAAATTCTTAAAAGACTACTCCGCCTCATTACAGAATTTTACTTCATAAAATTCTTAAAAGGCTACTCCGCCTCATTATAGAATTTTACTTCATAAAATTCTTAAAAGGCTACTCCGCCTCACTACAGAATTTTACTTCATAAATTTCCCAAAAAGGTTATCCCGCCTCGTTATACTAAGTCATATTTTATTAGTCCTCAAAGGATTGCTCCGCCTTATTAATAGCACTTTACAAGGCATATATCCTACGGACTTAAACATCATTTATAGGAACAAGTATAGATTTACAGAAATTATACTTCATTAAAAATTCTTCAGGGATCCAGAGCCTATCCTGGAACAAGGCGATATGTATCAAATGCATAATAAGGGATAAATAAAATCCTACAAAAATCAGAATTTGTAAAGAAACACAAAAAATTAACAACACACTCTGAGCTAATCACAAAGTTCAGGTGGAATGCCTTCTTGATGGGCGGAGCTAGGTTGAGGCTCGTTGGGCTTGGACAAACTCTGTGAAGGGGGTAAGTCCGCCAAGACATACTCTTCATTAGGTGCAGGAACATGACCCCCCTGAACAGGCACCATTAATTCACCATTGATAAACTCATAATAAGGGTGAATGCCTGCAATGTTAAGAGCAACGCCTGGGTTGCGATGACGGATCTGGCGAATAGCCATGCTGAAAGCATCATCAATTGCTGCCTCAGCTGCATCCAAAGCCGTTTGCAACTCCTGATCAATCAGCTTATTGTTGTCATCTGAAATGGCTTTCTCAGCTTGTAGTTCTTCGACCTGTTTTTTAAGGTCACTATATGCACTAGCAGCTTGATCCAATTCTGTAGCCCAGGCATCTTGAGCAAAGGCCTTGCTAGTTTTAAAAGAAACCAGTCTCTGCTGAACCTCGCTCACGTCCTCACCCAGCTTTGAGTTCTGCTGTTTCAAATCTAAAACTTGTTTTTCCAGCAGAACATTTTCAGCCTTTACACGGGTCAGCTCGCCCACATCCTCGCCCAGCTTTGAATTCTGCTATTTCAAATCTGAAACTTGTTTGTCCAGCAGAACCTTCTCAGCTTTGACCCGGGCTAGCTCCTCTTCAAGCTTCTTTTTGTCAGAGTCGGCGGTATCAAGATGTTTATCCTTAGCCTTGATAACCTCCGACAGCTGTTCATTATCATGCTCCAGGCCTCGGATTTTTTCAAGAGAATCATGGTATGACTCTTGAAACATAGCAGCTTCCGCAGCCACTTCAGCAATATGGGGCACAGAGGCAAGATACCCATCAATTTCAGTGAGATGCCACCTTGCAGCAGCAGTAGCATTCGCAATCTCCTCAAAATCGATCTCTGGGCGGAGTATGAATTCAGGGTCGCGCCTCTCTGACTGGTAGGATCCCACATTTGCAAAATACAAGTAAGGGTTTAGACAGGACCCTGCCAAAGGAAGAGAAACAGACCGCCTAGATGGCTCCCCTGGAACATTGACAAGAAAAACTACTGTTCTCTGAGCAGTCAAGTCCAGAGCGGGAGTCTCAAATTGACGAGGTGGAGAACTCTGAACCCCCTCCATTACCTCTTCCTCAACATCCTCCACAGGGACGTCTTCCTGGCCGTCCAACTCAGCTGTGATAGGTGTAGGTGATGGCTCTGGAGTTCTCTCAACTCCTATCACAACATCAGACGACGTCCCTTCACCCACCTTCTCTTTTCCTTTGCTCTTCCTCTTCTGCAAAGGCTGGGGGTCCTCTTCCTCCACTTCGATAGTTTCTGGCTCTTGGCGCTTTTTGGACCGCCTTTCTGCATCAACTATCGAAGGTCCCGCACCACCCTCCAGCATCACTACCTTGGTGGATACAGGCAGAGGAAGACTCCTTGTTAGAGCTGCAGCAAGGTTCCTCCGGGGCTGCACATTATTCTCAGCAGTAACTTCCTGGCGATTCATACGGAGTTGCTTGATGTGTTCCATCCCAGGGAATTCTGCAATCTCTCCTGTAAACGTAATATACAAGAATAAAATTAGCAGTTGCAAGAAGAAGAGAAGTAATATTCAAGCAACAAGTCTTAAAGCATTACTTAAATATTCTTGAGCATCACGCCCAAGCAGCCTTCGGCACAGAAACTGCTTATGGGCGGAGTTATACTCCTTCAGCGTACGGAGTACTTCAACAGAGGTAGGCGACAGAGCACTCTCCTTAACCTCGTATGCTTGTTTAGTCAGGAGGAAATGCTCATGGGTCCACGCCACCGGAAATTTATCAATCCCCTCCGCACTCCACCAAAAAATGGACTTGTTCTTCTTAACAGAAACTTTTACGAAATTCATTCTAAAATAGAGTCCAGCCTCTTTGGCGGAGTCAGCAAATGCCCTAAAGTTAACAATCTTCGGCTCTGCCCGAAGGGTGACAAAGCCCATTCTGCCTGACCTCGTGTTCACCCGCCTCATTATGCGGCAAAAAGCAAAAAACAACGCCACAGTAGGCGTAAACTCCAAATGCTCCGCAAGCACTTCAAAACTTCGAACTATACCCCATCCATTAGGGTGCAGCTGAGAGGGGGCGCAATCCAGAAACCTAAGAACGCCCATCTGGAATTTATTCAAAGGAAATCGCACCTCTAATTGAGTAAAAAGGATATCGTACATATACAAGGTACGTTCATCCTGAGGGTGATGGCAGATGCGTTCAAACGTCTTCGGCGAACGAACAATAAACCTCTTCTTAAATTTATCATCCACCCAGACAGGCACCGACAACTCCATCACCCCCCACTCGTTGTTACATGACGCGAAGAAGCTTCCCTGACGTCTGCCTCAACCCAACAATAAAGATCAGTCTGGAGCATCTTTTCCCAATCTAACCCGTGGAGCACAACGTTTTGACATTCTGCCATCGTTCTCACTTGTACCTGAGGTGTACCTCCTGCTACAAATGAATGTACAGCATTACTAAAACACTCCACGCTGCTGTAAAACGTTGAATCCCTCCCAGTATAGAAGCCCCCATCTTCACTCTCAATATCAGAAAACATAGGTTGAACAGATACCCTAGGGCACGACTCCGATTCTTTTCCTCTCATCCTCGTTTCAATAAGCACACATATAAAGAAAACAAAACCAACCCAATAACAACGAGAACAGAGAACAGAGGTGTTAGCCAAGGCCTCAACGCTCAAGAGGGGGGGTGAATTGAGTGTTTCAAATTTTTACGCGGAATCCCCTTGGAAATGGTTAGTAATATACAAATGATGCAATGATGAAGAGACAACAACTTTTATGCACATATCACACTATGACACACTTGATGTGCAATGACAATATTTAGCTATAAGTGTGATAAACAAGGTAAGTTATTGGTTTAAACAATTTATCAAACAGTTGGAGTGCACAGATTTATTTGTCAATAATGTGATGTTTCCTATAAAGATTCAGCTCATTCAAGTTATCAAACACCTTGTGAATGTGAGAAGTAATAGCAATCAAGTAAGTATTGTAACACCCTGGAGCCAACTTGCAAATCTCAAGATAATTACCCTTACCATATAAAATCTCTTAGATAACTTATTTTTCACCTGGTAATTATCAAGAGATTCACAACCTGATTCCAGAGGTTACTGATACAATATCAGAGTACGCAACCTTTACATAATTAAATTCTTATTATATAACATCAGAGTTCCATACATATTATATTTTACAACAGGCACCTAGATCTTATAAAATATAAAGACGTACAGTACCAACAACATAGTATATACGTAATACAGCCACAATAGACATGCAAGCAAGCATCAGCATCAAAAGTCTTCATAATTCATCCATATCAAGCATTATCCACTTTGTCATATATCTCCCTGGTTAACCACTAAAAGGGTTGCCACAAGTAACAGAAAGAGTGAGATAAAATACTAAATAAATAGAAATCAAATTAGAACAACCACAACCACAAGTAGGATGCTATGCGATGCAGATGCCAAACAAGTGTTTTGTATTATATTACGTTCTTTTATATGAATGAAAATGCATGATGGATCCATTCTGGTGGGAACATCTGCAGTGATTTCCAACAATAACATTTTTACGGATATCCAACCGATACCGCGCCCCATAATGCAACACCAACATCGGATAACAATATCATAATATCAATAACAAGTGTTGCGGGACCCCCCTTAAGGACACACTGCTTAGCCCTTAAGACGGCCGTGGTATAAAACCACCGCAGAGGTCTGTGCTCAACAGAGCGCGTTCCCCCACCGGGAACCCCCTCAAAGAACCCCTCTGCGGATTCTTTGAACGGCCAATGCATATGATGCATGAATGCATTACATTATCAAATTCCTTTATAACTAATTTTAACAATAAAATTATTATAACAATCAATTAAGCATACTTTATTTATAACTCAAGAATATGGAAACACATTTTCCATATTATTTATATCATAATTCAATCATACAAAAACACATTTCCCATAATATTCATATCATATTTCAAACATATGAAAACATATTTTCTATAATATTTCATATTTCAAAGAATATGGAAACATATCTTCCCTGTTATGGTAATTGTTTAATATCATATTCCAAACCATTTGCATCCATTTCACAATTTAGTTCAAATTAAATTAAAGTATAACTATATGAGTTTCTAAACAATTAAGCAAGCAATTCTAACTTAATTTCTATGTATTTAATATCCTATCCCCTCTTTCTTACCTCAAGTGAAGATCGTTAAGCTTTCCTTATGCTAACTCCCTTGTATTTCTTCAATTCTTCAAATTTGCGTAATTTCTTCTTATACAGAAATTAAAGTATGAAGGTTTTGAGAGCTTAAAGAGGGAGATGAAAGGTTATAGGATCTGGGAGGGTTGTGGTCTGAGGAAATGTGGGAGGTCAGGGCTCTATTTATAGGCTTTCAATGGCGGTTACTGTAGCAAATCACTGTAGTAAATCACTGTAGCAAATCACTGTAGCAAATCACTGTAGCAGTTCGAAATTGACATGAGGCGGCGGAACTTTGGAGAATTCTCACGAATTCTCTACATTCTGCAACATTTTTCACGTGGCGTTACTGTAGCATTTTACTGTAGCATTTTACTGTAGCATTTTACTGTAGCATTTTACTGTAGCAGATTTTTATTTTAATTTATTATTCTATTCTACATTCTATTCTTGTTTATTTCCGTTTTAAGTCAGACTGAAAATATCCTTGTATTAAATTTTCTATTTTCTATGATTCATTTCTTATTTCTTTGAGAAACTTTAATTTTTTCACTGTTTAATTACTGCTTAAAAATTGGGTTGTTACACTCTCCCCCCGTTATAAAAATTTCGTCCTCGAAATTTAAACGTACCTTGTTAGAATAATTCAGGATATTGACTTCTCATCTCATCTTCTCGTTCCCAAGTCATGCTTACTTCATCTCCTTGTTGCCAAGCCACTTTCACCAATGAGATCTCCTTGCCTCTTAGTCGCTTGACGTCTCTTTCCATTATCTTCACTGGTGTTACTGGAATCGTAAGGTTTTCTTTAACTTCTATATCATCAGTCTCGATCACATGGTCTGGGTCAGGTACATACTTTCGTAATTGTGAGACATGGAACACATTATGAAGATTGGAAAGGTGAGGCGGCAATGCGATCTGGTATGCAACTTTACCAATTCTTTTCAGGATCTCATATGGTCCTATATACCTTGGAGTAAGCTTCTTGCTTTTTAACACTCTTCCGACTCCTTTGTTAGGTGATACTTTTAAGAATACATAATCTCCAACTTGGAATTCTAATGGCTTCCTTCTTTGATCATAATATGACTTCTGCCGATCCTGTGCAATTTTCATCCTTTCTCTAATCATCTGAATTTGCTCTGTTGTTTGCCGGACAATTTCTGGTCCAAGAGTCAGGTGCTCACCTGTCTCTAACCAACAAATTGGTGTCCTGCACTTCCTACCATACAATGCTTCATATGGTGCCATCCCAATGCTTGAGTGATGACTGTTATTATATGTGAATTCGATTAGTGGAAGGTAATGTTCCCAGCTTCCACCATGTTCTAATACACATGCTCTTAGTAAATCCTCCAGACTTTGGATAGTCCTCTCTGACTGTCCATCAGTCTGTGGATGATAGGCAGAGCTTAACTTCAGTCTAGTACCAAGCTCTTTATGTAAGCTTCCCCAAAATCGAGAAGTAAATCTAGGATCTCTATCAGATACTATGCTTGATGGTACTCCATGTAATCTCACTATCTCCTTTATATACACTTGAGCCAACTTCTCAAGTGAATACTTCATGTTGATTGGAAGAAAATGGGCTGATTTTGTCAATCTATCGACTATCACCCAGATAGCATCATTGCCTCTTTGTGTTCTAGGCAAGCCTGACACAAAGTCCATGGCAATGTCATCCCATTTCCATACAGGGATTTCTAGTGGTTGTAATCCACCAGATGGTTTTTGATGTTCTACTTTACTTTTCTGACATATTAAGCAAGATGAAACATACTCAGCTATCTCCTTTTTCATCCTCTTCCACCAGAAATCCTTTCTTAAGTCTTGATACATCTTCGTAGATCCAGGATGAATACTAAGCATGCTTTTATGGGCTTCGTCTAGAATCATCTTCTTTAGTTCTGCATCCTCTGGGACACATATTCTTCCTTTCATCCTCCATACTCCATTTGAACCTTCTTGTAATCCCAGATCTTTTCCATTATGTTGTGTCTCGATCATTTCTTGGAGACATACATCCGATCTTTGTTTTTCACCCACCATTTTTAGAAAATCATTAGTGATTTTTAGAACTCCAACCACCATATTTACTGAAGATTTCTCCTCAACTGCTATGTTTAAGTCTCTAAATTGCTCAATCATTTCTAATTCTTTTATCATTAAAGCTGCCATATGAATAGCTTTTCTACTAAGCGCGTCAGCAACCACGTTGGCTTTCCCCGGATGGTACTTCAATTCAAAGTCATAGTCCTTGAGAAATTCCATCCATCAGCGTTGTCTCATGTTTAATTCTTTTTGATCAAACAGGTATTTGAGACTGTTGTGGTCACTATAAATTTCAAACTTTGCACCATATAAATAGTGCCTCCAAATTTTTAAAGCAAAGACAATGGCCGCTAATTCTAAGTCATGAGTAGGGTAATTAAGTCCGTGTGGTCGTAATTGCCTTGAAGCATAAGCAATTACTTTTCTTTGTTGCATTAGGACACAACCAAGTCCCAACTTTGAAGCGTCACAATAAACTTCAAAGTTTTCTTGGGGGTTTGGTAAAGCTAGAACTGGTGCAGTTGTTAATCTTTTCTTTAATTCTTGGAAACTTGCTTCGCATTCAGGAGTCCAAATGAAAGGTTTGTTTTTACAGGTTAATCGAGTCATTGGTAGGGCAATTCGGGAGAATCCTTCAATAAATCTTCGGTAGTAGCCCGCGAGTCCTAAGAAACTCCTGATTTCGGTGACAGTCTTTGGCCTTTCCCAAGTTATTACAGCTTCAATCTTCGCAGGGTCGACTGACACTCCATTCTTAGATATCACATGGCCTAAGAATTTTACTTCATTAAGCCAAAACTCACATTTGGATAGTTTGGCATATAGCTGCTTCTCCTTTAGTATTTGTAGCACTAAGTATAAATGCTCCTCGTGCTCTTCCTTGGTTTTGGAATAGATGAGTATATCATCTATAAAGACAATAACAAATTGATCAAGGTATGGGTGGAATATCCGGTTCATATAGTCCATGAACACGGCTGGAGCATTAGTTACACCAAAAGGCATAACTAAATATTCATAATGGCCATAGCGTGTTCTAAAGGCTGTCTTTGGAATATCTTCTTTCTTTACACGAATTTGATGGTATCCCGATCTCAGGTCTATCTTGGAGAACACAGTAGCTCCTCGAAGTTGATCAATAAGGTCATCGATCCTTGGTAACGGGTATTTATTCTTAACCGTCACTTTGTTCAATTGGCGATAATCGACGCAAAGTCTCATACTACCGTCCTTCTTCTTGACCAGTAGTACAGGTGCTCCCCAAGGAGATACGCTGGGTCGTATGAATTGCTTTTCTAATAACTCATCTACTTGCTTCTTTAGTTCAGTCAGTTCTATTGGAGACATTCTATAGGGTGCTCTAGCAATGGGTTCTGCTCCAGGAATTAGGTCAATAGAGAATTCTATCTCTCGTTCAGGAGGTAATCCTGGGACATCCTCGGGGAATACTTCTGAGAATTCACAGACTACTGGTATTTTACTTACATCAGGAATAACTTTCCCTTCTGTAAGTGCAAATACCATGAATAATTGGGCTTCATTGTTCAAGGAATATCCTATAGGGTTTTGTAAGGTATCATACTCTTGACACTCCATGTTGTCAGGTGGAAAGATCACGGTTTTATTACGGCAATCCACAAGGACATGGTTAGCAGATAGCCAATCCATCCCCAGAATGATTTCCAAGTCCTTTAATGGTAAGCATACTAGGTTCACGTTAAAATTTCTACCTCCTATATGTATAGAACAGCCTTCACACACATTAGCTGTCCTAAGATGGTTACCAGTAGGAGTAGAGACAAGCAAATCATATTGCATAGATTTCATAGGTAAATTCAGACGCCTAACACATTCTTCAGCAATGAAAGAATGTGTCGCACCAGAATCAAATAAGACAGATAAGGTAGTGTCGTTAAGAATGCACTCACTTTGTACTAAGTCGTCTGCTTGTGATGCCTCTGATCCACTGATTGCAAATACTCTGCCAGCTGCAGGTGATTTGTTCTGATTATTCACTAGCTGTCCACTTTCTCGTCCTCGACTAGCTGTGCCTTTGACATTAAGTCCTCCGCGACTATTGGTATTACGTCCATTTCGAATGTTGGCTCCTCCTCTGTTGGCTCCATTGTTGTTGTTCTCAGTTTTAACATTCATAGTGTCAGTGCCTTGGTGAAGTTGTGGGCAGTTAGGACGAATATGTCCCTTCTGGTTGCATTGGAAACAGGTAACATCTGTTTGTGTGCAATCACGTGTTCTATGATTTCCTCCACACTTATAGCAGTTCCATGTGATTGGTTGGTTCACGCGTCCTCCAGATGACGAAGTTAATCCTCCTCGAAATCGATTCTGGTTAAATGCTCCTCGCCTTTTAAAGTTCACTAGTTGAGGTCTCAATTGTTTACTGCTTTTCTCCTGCTCAATCCTAGCCTGATGGTTTTCTTCAAAGATTCTGCATTTGTTGATTAAAGTAGGAAAACTCCTAATCTCCTGATGTCCTATGGCTTCTTTAATTTCTGGCCTCAAGCCATTTTCAAATTTGACGCATTTAGAAGTCTCGGTTCCAGGCTGTTGGAAAGGAGGATAGAACGATGACAGTTCCTCAAATTTGGTAGTGTATTCTCCGACAGACATATTCCCTTGCTTTAATTCTAAAAATTCTAATTCCTTTTTGCTCCTAACACTGGCAGGGAAATATTTCTCGAAAAAGGTTTCTTTAAAATTCTCCCAGTTAAGTGGCCTACCAGCTTCCAGTAACCTATCACGAGCAAAGATCCACCAATTTTCTGCTTCCCCTACCATCATATAGGTAGCGTATTCTACCTTCTGGACTTCAGTGCAAGGTAAGGATCGGAAAATATGTTCCATTTCCTTAATCCACAAGTAAGCCACCTCTGGATTATAGTCTCCTTTGAATTGGGTAGGTTTCCTTTTCAGGAAACGGTCAAGTCCATGGGTTCCCTCGGCTAACCTTTGCTGTTCCTGTCTTTCAAGGATCTCAGCAAATCGATTGAATGCAGCAGCCATGGCATCATCGTTCTGACGTCTAGCCATTTCTTATCCTACATGTACGAGTACCACTGCATTCAGTTACTGAGTATCTAATATACTCAGAGTTCTAACAATTTTTTATGGTATCTAACTAGTAATTATACTAAACAGAAACATACAAAGAGCACACATAACACACAAGCACACAAATTTCAAACAAATAGCAATCAAGTTTCATACACTTCAAGCTATCTTATGTTATTCTCTAGTTAATTCCTAAGGTTTTCTTTATATTTTATAAACCTTTGCTCTGATACCACTGTAACACCTCAGCCGCTTTTCAGGAATGAACGACTCGCCCCACAGACCAACACGAGACCTTTCCAATGTGCTTTTGTCCTCACTCACACACTTCCCGAGAACTTCCCAGGAGGTCACCCATCCCAGAATTACTCCAAGTTAAGCACGCTTAACTTTGGAGTTCTTAAGTGATAGGCCACCGAAAAGGCTAAATGCATTTGTTGGTATAGGTAGTACGAATTCATTTCTTTAAGCTATCCTCAACTGTATAGTCCCATACCTATACAGTCTTTGGATCCCTCTCATTCCGGTATGTATTCGATTCGTTCATGTGTCCCTCCCACTGGAAGCCTGCCAGGAGCCGCTCCTTGTCTGTGCCTATGCACCGGCGATCACTCCCCGCCCTCAACAGCGCCGGGATGTCACATGCCCACCAGCTTCCGCCTGGTTCGTCCTCGAACCATACCGTACTAGGAGAGGCTAGGCTCTGATACCACTTCAGTTGTAACACCCTGGAGCCAACTTGCAAATCTCAAGATAATTACCCTTACCATATAAAATCTCTTAGATAACTTATTTTTCACCTGGTAATTATCAAGAGATTCACAACCTGATTCCAGAGGTTACTGATACAATATCAGAGTACGCAACCTTTACATAATTAAATTCTTATTATATAACATCAGAGTTCCATACATATTATATTTTACAACAGGCACCTAGATCTTATAAAATATAAAGACGTACAGTACCAACAACATAGTATATACGTAATACAGCCACAATAGACATGCAAGCAAGCATCAGCATCAAAAGTCTTCATAATTCATCCATATCAAGCATTATCCACTTTGTCATATATCTCCCTGGTTAACCACTAAAAGGGTTGCCACAAGTAACAGAAAGAGTGAGATAAAATACTAAATAAATAGAAATCAAATTAGAACAACCACAACCACAAGTAAGAGGCTATGCGATGCAGATGCCAAACAAGTGTTTTGTATTATATTACGTTCTTTTATATGAATGAAAATGCATGATGGATCCATTCTGGTGGGAACATCTGCAGTGATTTCCAACAATAACATTTTTACGGATATCCAACCGATACCGCGCCCCATAATGCAACACCAACATCGGATAACAATATCATAATATCAATAACAAGTGTTGCGGGACCCCCCTTAAGGACACACTGCTTAGCCCTTAAGACGGCCGTGGTATAAAACCACCGCAGAGGTCTGTGCTCAACAGAGCGCGTTCCCCCACCGGGAACCCCCTCAAAGAACCCCTCTGCGGATTCTTTGAACGGCCAATGCATATGATGCATGAATGCATTACATTATCAAATTCCTTTATAACTAATTTTAACAATAAAATTATTATAACAATCAATTAAGCATACTTTATTTATAACTCAAGAATATGGAAACACATTTTCCATATTATTTATATCATAATTCAATCATACAAAAACACATTTCCCATAATATTCATATCATATTTCAAACATATGAAAACATATTTTCTATAATATTTCATATTTCAAAGAATATGGAAACATATCTTCCCTGTTATGGTAATTGTTTAATATCATATTCCAAACCATTTGCATCCATTTCACAATTTAGTTCAAATTAAATTAAAGTATAACTATATGAGTTTCTAAACAATTAAGCAAGCAATTCTAACTTAATTTCTATGTATTTAATATCCTATCCCCTCTTTCTTACCTCAAGTGAAGATCGTTAAGCTTTCCTTATGCTAACTCCCTTGTATTTCTTCAATTCTTCAAATTTGCGTAATTTCTTCTTATACAGAAATTAAAGTATGAAGGTTTTGAGAGCTTAAAGAGGGAGATGAAAGGTTATAGGATCTGGGAGGGTTGTGGTCTGAGGAAATGTGGGAGGTCAGGGCTCTATTTATAGGCTTTCAATGGCGGTTACTGTAGCAAATCACTGTAGCAAATCACTGTAGCATTTTACTGTAGCATTTTACTGTAGCAGATTTTTATTTTATTTTATTATTCTATTCTACATTCTATTCTTGTTTATTTCCGTTTTAAGTTAGACTGAAAATATCCTTGTATTAAATTTTCTATTTTCTATGATTCATTTCTTATTTCTTTGAGAAACTTTAATTTTTTCACTGTTTAATTACTGCTTAAAAATTGGGTTGTTACAAGTATCACACAAGACTTAATAGGAAACAATGTATTAGATATTTAGTAAGTTATAGCAATTTCCAGTTTTGAAGAACTTCACCAAATATTGATTCAAGCAAATTATCAAACACTTGGCATGCAGAGTTAAGTATTCTACTTGAACAATAACTTTGATTCACATATTTAGCTCATGCATTTCAACAAACAGTTTATATGTGCAGTTGTATAAGGAGTTCAAGGTAGAGAGAAATGCAAACCAAATTTAACGAGTTCCACCAACCCGGTGTACGTCTCGCCTTTAAGCAACCCACTTGAAGGATTCCACTATTGAAGATTTGAGATACAAGCTTTGAGCAATTACAACTTCCTAGTGTCCCACACTCAAGAACTCAATTCTCACAAGCAAAGGGCAACCCACCCAATCTCACAATCTCTCAATACCCAAAGGTTAAACCTCAACCTTTGTGACCACTCAATCCTAGAGTGAAACAACCACTCAACCTAGAGTGAAAAACCTTGGTGTTTTGGTGTTTGGTTTACAATCAATAAACTCTCTCAATAGAGTAGATAAGCAAATGAAAGCTCTCTCAAAATTTAAACTCTCACAAGAGAGGATATGCAAATTGAAACTCACAATCTAACAACTCTTAAGCAATATGCAAGTTTAGAAACAAGAGTTGCAGAATATACAAGAGAAATCTAATAAGAAGACCTCTAGAAGAAGAATGTTGATTGCCTTGTGTTGTACCTTGGTCTCTCTATGGTGCCACTCCTCTTGCTTGAATCCATGCTTCATTTATAGCCATTTTTAGGGTTTTCAGCCGTTGCACATTGTCTCCAACAGATACCTTAGCATGGGCATAAAGTGGGAGTGAAGAAATGAGCTGGAGTTCCACTTAAAAGCATTTTCCCATGTTTTGACACTATGGTGATCGATTAGCCTTCGAGCTCTAATCGATTAGCTTTTGAAATCTTCAGTGTTATGCAGCAGGTAATCGATTAGCATTTCTACTGTAATCGATTAGCTATGAAACAGAACCCTTCTAATCGATTATTCCTTTCCTTGTAATCGATTATGAATGATACCTGATGCTCTTACTTATGTCTCGCAGCATGGTAATCGATTAGGTACTTGTGCAATCGATTATGTACAAAACAGAAGCTCAGTAATCGATTAAATTCTCCCTTGTAATCGATTAGATATATTCCAGAACCCTTACAATCGATTGTCCTTCTTATTGTAATCGATTATACCATAAACAGAGTTATGGTAATCGATTATTCCAATGTGGTAATCGATTAGGACATGTAACTGATACAATTCTTCAAGGTCTTTGATATGTTCTTGATATGTATTGACCCATGGCTTATTCCTTTTATACTTATGCTTGTTTCCTTGATTCTTCTTCAACTTATGAGCTTGTTTTTCATGATTTAGTTCATGTCATCAACCTTGTCTTCCATAGCTCATGTTTCTTTAACTCTTTGTAAGGCATCTTCATCTCTTTGTTCTTAGCCATTGTCTTTGTGCTTGAACCTTCTTGTTTCTAAACCTTTGCCATTCCATCATCATCATGAATACTTTGTCATTCATCAAAACTACTTTGCATACTTACATATGCAACTTCAAGAGGAAGAGAGAAGTTACCTTAAATCTCCGAAGAAATGATGAAAAACTGGCAACAAAAAATGACTCGCGAGGAAGCACCACGATTTCTGACCAGCGTTCAAAAGGCAGTCTAAACACCAAAATGCAGAGTGAATAATGAGGCAAAACGTTTCCTCTCCTAAGAGTTTACCTATTTATAGGCTTGGCTTGGGGGGGAAACATAGCGAAGCCTCGAAAATTTCAGAAATGCACCTATGGCCATTGGATGAATCATAATGACGTTCCATTAATTCTGAGACCGTTAGATGAATCTCTCAAGGCAGACATTTCTTGGGCCGTATTTTCAAAATTCAAGGCCCATGGTAATAACCTCGAAAACGTATTCCAACTGCCATCCCACACATTTATGTCCCATCATTGGAACGGCAATCGTTACAAGGGCATACGTGGCAATGAAAGATTGAAACGGCAAAATGCAGTTTCGAGGCGCTTTGATGACAGGCATGGCAAATAACGACAAAAAACAATAAATGCATGAAAACACTTGTCCATAAATTCAGAACTAGCAAACACCGCCTAAACCCATGCCTATAAAAGCTAAACATAACAAAGTGATATAGCTTATTAAAGCAACTCCGCTAGTCACTCTAACAAGCTAGGGGGTAGATGATCTGGTCCCAACACCGGCCCCCAAGAGCATGGTTTTAATGCTTTGCCAGATCAGCATTTCGAACAGAAGAAGTACGTTTCAAATCCCTTATAATTACTCTTATACGGAGTACATACCTTAAAAACATACTCACCACTCCGCCAAGAAAGCAATTTAGTTAGGCGGAATATGTCACATCTTATTGTGTAAGTATCTTTTAAACGAAGTGCATGACCAAAAAGACATTCATGTTACTCCGCCAAGGCTTGTGACTCCGCCAAGGTATGTTACTCCGCCAAGGCTTACTACTCCGCCAAAGCCTATTACTCCGCCAAGGCGGAAAGTATTAAAAACTTGTACATATGTACATGAAGTACTTCCAGTGCACACTACTCCGCCAAGCCATAGGCTTAACACAGGTGGAATACTGAAATTCTCATATTGCGAGCGAGCCCATACTTATAACCCCGGCACGAGATTGACTCTGTCTTGAGAGGTTGAAAATGGGAAACACGCTGTCACGCATAAGAGGGAACAACAAATAAAATAATAAAGCATTAACGCTTTCCAAGTGAGTAATAAGCTTCATATCCTTCCTCTGAATACAGAGGGGGTTATGATTTCCATGGCCCATCTAGAAATGTCAACCCGGTAAACAAAGCGTCCTTTATAGATTATCTGTCTTGAAGAAATCGTGATGCTCTCTCAAAAAGAAGTAACTGCAAGGACTCCCTTCTGCTAAGCTTAAGGGGTTGCTCAAATGTTCACTAATGGTGTCTCTATTATAAGAGAGCCATTTGCCTCTGACATAGGTCCTGTGGTTGTCGAAACTATCCTTGGGCCATGCATTGGCGTAGAACTCTCTCACGACATCAGGGTCAAACTTGGGGTGAGGGTTGGTCATCCTCAGCCAACTACACCTCTCTAGTACATCCATAAATTCATCATATTCTTCTCACCGTAAGTCCACTCTGTACTCCAGAATGAAATTCCACTGTTGAATCTCCTCAAAGCGCTTGGTCAGGTCTTTGTCTCTAAATCGGGGTCCCGTAGGAGGGTTATCTTCAGAAGTTTGAGGACGTTTGCCCTTATCCCTCCTAGTGGTCTCAGGGGTGGCAGCACTGACTTATTTGGAAATTCTCAACATACACTACCATGACACCATAATCTATAGTATCTCTAAAGTACTTTATGAGTTCTAGTAGTTTATGAGTTCTACATATATAGTAAAATTTTTATACTAACTCATAAGTACACATAATTCAATAAATATTACTTATGACATACTCGTACCTAAACAACAAAACATCCACTATATTTTTGTTGATATTATCGTAAGGGATATTCATTAACTAATAATTCAAATTTCACGAGAATTTTTCAAAACACTATATATGACAAGCATTATGCAACCCACTTTCTTATAATCAAACATTCAAAAACATATTTGTTTCTTTCACAAAGATAGTGCACACACGTATCTAATTACTTACAATATTTCTGCATATACATATCTTTATGTTCGAAATTCAACATTTAAATTATAATGTAACTCTATGTCGCACATATATATTCTTCATAATTATAAATCACAATTGAACCAAAATCAATGTGACTTACTTATTTATGCCATATGCTAAGAAATTTCAAGCATATTCAAATCAACCCATGAGTATAAGTCATTATCGATCCTTTTATTTATCAATCAATTGATGCAACGATATCACTTTAATAAAGCCATCACATAAAGACATTTCCATTTTACACAATTATAATATGATAAAGTTATTTACTTTGATATAAGATTATATCAATAAACAAGATTAAGTTATTACAAAATACAAGTTGATAAACTAGAGATGACATTTTTTTAATATTATATAATTCTGCCATATTTCTTATAACTTATCCAATACCGATGACCATACCGATGAGTGCTTGTTATCTTTCAGTAATACTTACTTCATATTTCATCAATATATTTTAAAGTCAACTATATGAAACCATATGTTTATGGCATGCTAGTGTCACCGATTGCAAAATTTCACCAAGTAATATATATCATGTTTTAGGAGATTTCACAAAAGCATTTAATATGAAATGCATATTTCCTTATGTTTATGACACCTTACCCAAACACTATAAACAACCAAACTCTAGAGCAAAATAATTAAAAATAAGAATAAAGATAAACACTCTTTCTTAACTCAATATATTATAATATTTTAGTTATTTAATTATTATTTATATATAATTGAAATAGTTATGCTTAAAATGATTGTACTCTAACAACCATATCAAAAATTATTTTCACCTCAATTAATAACATATTGCTATTAACAATAAAATCATGAGTTCATAAAACTCAATAAGCTCTCCAGTTGGATGTACACATACTAGGCAACAAATCTACATCTTTCAATTGAATGGTGTTCAACACATAATGGTGTATAATTTTTTTTCATTTATAACTATCCATTGGAGCGCTAACTATAGCAAATAGCTCACCATCCCACTAAAGATTAGCATCCTAGGGGGAATTAAAGTAAGCCAAAGTTCTATAAACATAAAAATGTTAGACCAAGTAGTTAATTTGGAATTTGTGAGTTTAGAGGTATCAAATTCCAAAGAGGCAATCCTTTTATGTATTTTCAATACATCATTTCCTTTATCTTTTTAGTTTCTTGGTTAAGTTACATAATTTTGTATTTTGCTATGCTGAATTTAGTCAATTCGTAATTTAGGAAATTGAAATTTTAGTTACGAGTAAAACAGTACGTGTTGACCTGAATCGATGTCATTTTCCAAAGTGCACATGTTGGTCAATTGCATATCCTTTTCAATAGAAAGCTTTACGGCTTAATCCTCCACATCGTTCATTTCAAAGTGTAGGAGACCACCGAGCAGTGAGCCAAAGAAGATGGAACACCATGGGAGCGAGGTTCTCAGGAAGCAAGTGATATAGTGGCAAAGCAGACGACAAGGAGGCTATTGTCGTGACACGAAGATGGACCACACACGCAAGAGAGATTATAAAGGATGGGTTAGTACAAACCTTCCATCTTCCCGTGCGAACAACATCTTGCAAACCAATGGCAATAAGCCAGTGGCTTTGCCGGCGAAATGTGAGGTTGGGGGATACGAAGTTATCGATGGAGAGACGGGTGGCGAAGCTTAAGAACAGAGCTTGCATCGAAAGAAGTTGAGAGTAAGAAAGGGTTTAGGTTTTGAAATTAGAAATTTGGGAAAAGAAAAATCACTCTTGAATCAAACATGGCATTTTCTAATTTTAACGAAGGGTGACCAAATCGATTTCAATTTAGGGAAATCCTAAGGGTCTGTTTGGTTAAAAGTTAGTGTAATGTTTGTGAAATGAGGTTTGAAAAATTAGGGTTTTAAAAATATGGTTAGGAAAACTATGGTTTTGAAAATAATGATTTGTGTTTAGACAATTTATTGTAAAAGTGAGTTAGAAAGTAGAAAAGTAGAATTTGAGGGTAAAATTACCAAAATAAAAAATAGTAAAATAGAATCTTTTTTGTAAATAATAATAACAATTACATATTAAAATACTTTATTTATAATTTGATCAACAAAATATATTTATTAATAATAATTAATAATAAATATATATGAATATAATAATATATGTTAATATTATGAACCATGTGTATTCTGAAATATATATTATTTGACGATATATTTGATTTAGTTTCACTTTTAGTTTATATTTTTTTTATATAGTTTGTTGTGCCTTAATTTTTCTCTATTCTCTACATTTTGCATTTACCAAGAGCACAATACTAATGTATCAGTATGTAGAAAATATTTGGAAGGATAATCTATAGTTGAATCATCTACCTTCAAAAGTCAATGTTACCATACACCATAAACCCGAGGCCTTACCCATACTCCACCTTCCACACCATCACCATCCACTAAAGTCACCACCTCCCACAGCTACCACCCATTTCCACCACCACAACCATTCACCTACCATCCACAACCACCACTAAAATCCCTCATCCACCCCACAATCCCTTACCTTAAACCCAAGGCCACCACTACAAACCCTCACCCACCACCACAACCACTCACCGCCACCACCACAAACTGACCACCCACCACCTATAGTCAACCAAAACCCAAATCTTTAACTAAAATAACTACCATAAAAAAAACAAAGAAAGAGAAGGGGGAAAAATGGTCACCACCCAAATTTAGAGTTTGGAGATGCAAATGAAGCTTCCCAGCAGTGACGTTGAGGGAACACCAACGGAGAACGTGAAATGACAACAAAGGACTGTGGACAAAGCCAAATGGAGAACGATGGCACGGTTACTTGGAAACGGAGGTTGCTTATAGTGATGGGGGTTTTAACTCAGAAATAAACTGGCACTAAATTGTATCAAATTTAGGGGAAAGGAAATCAAAACTAGGGGAAAAGGAAATCAAGATTAAATCCTTAAGATTATTGGGTAATCTCGATTTTTGATGAGCTAAGATGTGTTATGATAACATTGTCCTTTAGGATTTATTCGCCTATGGTGTATCCTTAGGATATAACAGCTCCTTCTAGGATAGACCCAGGTTCAAAACTAGTAAAAAAAAATTTTTATGTAACCCAATAATATCTAACTAAGTTGTAGATAATATCCAACTAACTTAGACTACAGATATAAAATTTATCTATAATTATAAATAATATTTTATAATGAAAAAATAATTTGTTACTTTTTTTAATTTAAAATAAAATAAAAATTTTGAAATATAACATAATTTTCAACCATATCTACCCTTATCTTATTTGTCAAATTGATTTGATTTTGGGTGGTGAAATTGAAGTGGGAGGTCTCTACAAAGGTATTGTCACCTCCATAAAAGAGTATGGAGCTTTTCTAGAGTTTAATGGCGGCCATCAGGGCCTTCTCCATATTTCAGAGGTAGTCTTTATTGGCCAGAAGCTTTCTTTGATGTGCATAGGCCAAGATGTTCATGGTAACATTAAATTATCCTTCAAAACAACTTTTTATTCAATTGTGTGGTCTTAATAATGTAGGTGATCAAAGAAAGAGGGAGGTTATTTGATGGTCAATTTTAAGTGGTATGGAACAGATTTAATGGGACTATATATTCTCCACAAGTAAAGTAAAGGGAGCTTTTCACCATCCATATCTCCTTAGTTTTGACTGGACATAGTATGTATGTAACAAGGGAGACCATCAAGTTATATATAGTCTTTTTTGAAACTAATATTAGAATTTTATATATTAATCCTAAATGATATAGATGAAGAGAAATAATTTGTTTTTTATTAAATAGGCATAAATATATTTTAAGTTTTAAATAATTAAATTTCTTTATATATTTTTCAGTCTAGTAATTTTACTTTTATTCTTAACAATCTTCAGAGTGAATGAATGACCATGTGAATTTTCATGATAAGTAGTTAGTGCATGCTCACCAACCACTCCCTGTGACCTTGACTACTAACTTTTGATTGGTGTTTTTCTCATATATGTTGTTTTTTAATAATAAAAAATAAGTTAAAGTTTTATCAAATATGAAGCGGTTTATTCTCAGACTGTACTACCTAAGAACTATCAAATGTGAAGGTATGGATGGTAGTAATATGTATGCACTGAGTTGTGTTTAATAGCTTCGAATTAATCATTTTTTTAAGAATTTTTGGTTCATTGTTCGTTGGCAAGGATAGTAAACTGTCAAGATGCTAAGAAATTAAGTAGGAAATTTGTGAAAAAACAATTGCAAAAAAATAAATGGTCATTCTTAGTGGTTATGTTAAGAAATTAAGTTTTTCTTAACACTTACTAACTTGTTAAGAAAATATACCTTTTTTAATGGTTTCTATTAATAAACTGTTAAGAAAAGATATGTTTTTAATGGTTTTTATTAATAAACCGCTAATAACGAAATACTTTTCTTAGTGGTTTAAAAAGATTTCAACCGTTAAGAAAATTTTTCTTTATGGGATAACTTAATGGTTCAAAACCATTAAAAAAAGCTAAAAACAACCACTAAAAAAGACCATTTTTGTTGTAGTACACTCATGTTAAGGTAATCCGATGTTGCGAATTGGGATGAGTATTCAAAACGGGTCAGTTATGATAAATATATTGTTAACAATATATTTATTTAATATCTTAATAATAAATATTTATAAAATATATTGTTTATAATATATTTATTATAAATATTTATTTACAATAAATTTGATAATATATTTTATAGATTTGAATATATATTTTAAAAATATATTGATTATGAAAATTTAAATCATTAATTTAAAATATTAAATATATTATTTAATAATATATTAAATATTATTAAATATATTGCTTGGCAATAAATAAATTATTGTTCGATATATTATTAAGATACACTACTAATAGTATACTTTAGTTCTATTATTTTTAATATAATTAAAATATATTTTAATAATTTAAATATTGTTAAATATATTTAATAATAATATTTTTAATAGTATATTAAACAACATATATTTAATATATATTTTCAATAATATTTATCATTATTTAATATATTTAAAATATATTGTTAATAATATAATAAATATATTCAAGTTCATGTATATATATACATTCTAAAGATTTGATCTAGTTGATTATATATATATATATATATAATAAAGATTTGAGTCATATCTAATACAAGTTTTTTAATTTTCAGCTTTTCGTACAAGTCATTCAAATTATGATAATATCAATTAGGGGTTTTATTGGGTAGGTTTGATCGGTTTCAGGTCAGAAGGAATCGATCATAATTAACTATCTAAAAATTAAGACCAAAACCGACTGTTTGATCCCTTGGGTTCACGGTGGCGGTTGAAACGGGTGGGTTCGAACGGTTATATTCATCTAAAATACAAAAAAAAAAAGAAATAATCATAGATTTGAAAAAAAATAGATCTTATTCTCTACACCGTTACGCTATTGTGCTATTGCAAGTTCAGGCACTATGACTTTTCTTAGGAGAGGGAAGAAAGAAAGATGCACTGTGTCGTTGTTTTCTTTGGAGATGGAAAAGAGATGCACCGTGTCGTTGCAGAATCTGTGGAGCAGAGCAGTGAAGATGGACTGGAGAGTGGAATGAGAGAAGGAAAGAAACGTGAGAGGGTGAGTGAGAAACTATGAGAAGTGAAATTAAAAATTATTAATTGGTGCATTAAATGAAATTGTTTAATCCATGTATTTTCCCTGTTGACCATCCATTCAAATTAAGAAAACACAATTTCCATGAATCATAACCATTCATTCAAGATTTGATAGTAAGATTTATTATTAAATAACTGGTCCGGTTTGGTTAACTATGGTTCAAATTTTTCAGACCCAGACCCGTCCAATTTTAACTGTATTTAACCATAGTTTTATATATTTTCAACTGTAACCCGTTTTTATCCACCCAACACCTCATTATTTAGTTTGGATTTTATGGATACCAGTCGGGGGTTGGTTATAAGCACCCCTAATATCAATCTAACAAATTGTCATACATGTCATAAGTTTGTACATCAACAACAGTATTGGACAAAAACTAATGAAAAGATGAAATTAAAACTTTTTAAAAAGATCGAATACCAATATTTTTTAAAAAATAATTAAAGAAACAAATTAAAATAAAGCCAAAAGACATTTAACCTTTAAAATTAAGAATGAACCAATTAAGTATTTATTTAGTTAATAGTTATGTTAACTAAATTAAAAAAATAATAATTTAATTATTTTAAATGATGGATATAATCAATATTAATTATTAATTTTTTTCATCTTCACAATTTTATTTCCACACTTAATTACACTTTGAGGTTATAATCGATATGCACGTTACGGGAGATATTTGAAAAAAAGCAGGCATGGCTGTTACATTGACTTTTGGTACCCTTATAATGAGCAAAATAATGGTATTATTATTATTGTCACTTTAATAAAATCTTTACACGATTACTATGTTGACTTTTATATTCTGAAGACTATTTTTAACTTTTAATTGACACTTTTTGCATTTTTAATGTGAAAAAAGATCCACGACAAAAAATACTAATAGGGAGACAAAAGGTTGTAAAATAAAAATTATTCATTTATGTTTCTTGGTTAAAAAAAATGATTAAGAGGTTACAAATTCATTACGAATGGTTACGCTAGGAAGCAACAAACTCAACCTTTTGTCCAAAATTACTTTACTTTTTAGATAAATCAAGGATTAAAATCATAAACCTAACGACTTTTACATCTAAATACATGTATCTTTAATTAAGTGATGCACAGTATTATCGGATCTAAACATTATAAAACAAAATATGTTCACTTTTAAAAATTAGAGAAAATACATAAAAAATAAACAAGCCTCGAACTACCAATGAAGAGACTTTCCCTTCGAGGAGGCTTCTACAACAAAACAAAAATTAGATCAAAACACTTTTACTTGTTAAATCTTCATATATCATTTTTTGACTATGTCGATTATATGGTGCTACCTTGCAAGAGAAAACCATCAAATCAAAAACTAAGCTCAAGAAATCGGAAGAAAAGAGGGATAAAAACTATAGTGGAGATGGAGGTAGTGGCGAAAAGAGGTGACAGCCGTAAGGGGAGGTGTAATGGCGTAGACAAATAGAAATTAAGAAATAAGTACAGATAATTATCTACATAATGTAATATATGAACCATATATTTTTTTTGTTTCATTAGAAATTGAATTTGTGTCAAACTCACAATAATTCAAACACTCTATTTAACCAACTGAGTTAGTCTATTTAACGATATAAAAGCTATGTATATATGTGGGAAAGTAATATACGTAAGAAAAAAATTAAGGTTAACGAGAGCAATTACCTACATGATCAAATATATAAATCCATCCTCTCGTGGGATGCATTTATCATTTAACCACTGGTATTTAACTAATTTAATCAATCAATTATCTTAGATATAAATTTTAATATAATTATTACGAAAGTGAAACCTAATATATATCATTATAAACAATATTTACACTTACACTAATTTTAATAAAGGTCAATGTTAATTGAAAAATATACAATTTTTCGTACAATAAAAATACAAAATTTAATAAATGTATTTATGTAAATTTTAAAAGCAACTGCGATTATCATACTTTATCTCTACCAAGTTCAAGATAGTTGATAAATAGTTAAGTTTTTTAAATATGTTATTTAAAAATGATAAAATTAGATATTTTTCTTTGAAGGGAAAGGGATTAAATATAAAAATTAAAGTATATATATTTAATATTGATATATTAAGCTTAACACTGAAAAATATTAAAAAATTAATACATAACAGCAAAAAGAAAGTATTGTCATTTGAGCTTAGAGTCGAATTTGATAATATAGTTAAAAAGTAGAAAATTTTCATCAATGTATACCTTGGATAAGAAACATATAATAATTGACTTAAATTGCATTATGTATTAATTTATTTTAATTTAAATAATATATACACAGGGACTTTTTAATAAAAATGGGGCCAAGGCCCATCATCATAACACTACATGTCACCTCTCTTACTCAAGGTTTGAATCATGTTATAACTAGGGATGTTTATGAATAAAATATCATTTAATTTGATCATATTATTAGGTTGCGGTTCAGTTGTGTTTGAATATGATTTCAGGATCAAGGATTTTGATAATGACAAAGGACTCTTGAAGAAAGTCTTGCAAAAACAAAGAAGACATAAAACAGTGTGAAGGTAATCGATTAGGAAGCCCAGTCTAATCGATTAGAGTGATTCTGTCTTTGGAACAATTGCAACATGGCATAAGCTAATCGATTACAGCAATTGAAATAATCGATTACATAGCTACTGGAATCAAGCTAATCGATTACTATGACTATATAATCGATTACGAAGCTACGAAGCCAAATTAAATGCATCAGGCATCTTTGCTAATCGACTACAAGGAAAAAGGAAATCGATTATCAAGCTTCTGACTTGAAGATAATCGATTAGGCAAATGAAGCTAATCGATTACATAGCGAACAGAGATGGAAAATTCGAAGTGTAATCGATTACACCTTAAGGGATAATCGATTACGATAGTGGGAAAACACATATTAGTGGGAAACCAGCACATTTCTCCATTACTTCTTCAGATCTCCATTATGTGCAACGGCTAGGAAGAAGAAAGGCACTCCTCAAGCTTTCAAATGGCTCTATAAATTGAAGAGGAACTCAAGCACAAAAGACACACCAAGAAGCTACAATTCCTTTGCTCACTCTTGTGCTTTATAAGCTCTATTCTTGTATATCTTGAGATTTCATTTGTATATCCTCTCTTCTTGAGAGATTAGAAATTGTGTGAGCTATCATTTGCTTATCCACTCTATTAAGAGAGTTATTTCCTTGTAAACACTTCAACAAACACAAAGATTTTCACTCTAGGTTGAGTGGTCACAAAGGTTGGGGTTCAACCTTTGGGTATTGAGAGTTTAAGAGATTGGGTGGGTTGCCCTTGTGCTAGTGAGGATTGAGTTCTTGAGTGTGGGACACTAGGAAGCTGCAATTGCTCATAGCTTGTATCTCTAAACTTCAATAGTGGAAATCCTCTAAGTGGGTTGCTTAGAGGCGAGACGTACACCAGTGTTGGTGGAACTCGTTATATCGGTTTGCAAGCTCCTCTCCCTTACTCTTTTACTTTCATATACTGCAATTGATTGATTTGTGTTGATTGATTGAGAATTGCATACTTGAGCTTGTCTAATTAAATACATTTCAAATACTGCCCACCAAGTGTTTGTTAAATTGCTTCAGCTATATTTATCCTTGTTGTGCATTGCATACTACCTTTAACTTGATTTAACTTGCATTCTCTTGTAAACTTGGATATAAAAATCAAGTTTAAAGGCATTCTAATTCAAAGTTTTTAAAACTCAATTCACCCCCCCTCTTGAGTATTGAGGCCACTTAAACCACAAGTGGTATCAGAGCTTGACTCTTGTTAAATAAAGCTTAACAGCTTCAAGAGACTAGATGGCCTCAAGTTCTCATAACATTTTTCCCGAGGGTGGTGCTATAAATAGACCTCCCGCTTTCAATGGGGAAGGCTATGCATTTTGGAAAGAAAGAATGAAAATCTTCATTCAATCCATTGATTTAAGAATTTGGAATGCCATTGAAAATGGTCCTTATATACCAATGCATACTGTTGATAGTAAGAATGTGGAAAAGCCTATAGATGAATGGACCAGTGATGAAGAAAAGAAAGTACAATATGGCTATAAGGCAAAGAATCTAATCACTATGGCATTAGGTCAAGATGAATTCTTTAGAATAATGACTTGTCAAACCACTAAGGAAATGTGGGATACTCTACAAGTAACTCACGAAGGTACTAACGATGTGAAGGACTCCAAGATTAGTACCTTGACAAGTCAATATGAAAGCTTTAGAATAAACTCAGGAGAATCCATTGTAGATATGCAGAAAAGATTTACTCTTATTATTAATCATCTCATTACTCTTGGTAAAGTTTACACTAACAAAGAACTTGTGCATAAAGTTTTAAAAAGTCTTAGCAGGGAATGGCAACCACTTGTCACAGCCATAAAACAATCTCCAAGCATCAATGAGATGTCTCTTGCAACACTCTTTGGAAAATTACAAGAGCAAAAGCAAGAACTAAAAGCATTGAAGCTAGCGGAGGAAGAAGAAAAATCTTCCAAAAAGAAAGGCTTAGCACTCAAAGCCACCTCTATACATGAAGAAGAATCATGCAGTGACATGGATGAAGAAGAGGAATTTGGGCTGTTTGTAAAACGATTTGGAAGATTCATGAAGAACAAAAGATTCCAAAAGAACTTCAAGCCCCAAGGTAAGAAGCCAACTTCAAATGAAATTTCTTCTTCACCTAGTTGTTTCGAATGTGGCAAGGAAGGGCACTTCAAGGCCGATTGCCCAAATCTTAAAAAGAAGGGCAAGGATAAACGAGGAAGAAGAAGAGCTTACATCGCTTAGGATGAGAACGATGTAAGTAGCTCCGACGATTCGGAAAATGAGGAAGCAAATCTTTGCTTAATGGCCAATCACCAAGAAGAAGATAATGAGGTAAACCTTCTTGACTTAGATAAGAATGAACTACTAGATGCTTTTGAGGAGTTATATGATAAATTTATAAAAGTGTCTAATAGGCTTAAGTCATCTAGGAAAACTAGTGACACCCTTGAAATGTATCTTATGGAGGTATGTAAAGAAAATGAAAGCTTAAAAGAAGAATTAGAGAATGTTCAAGCATGTTCCAAGGATAAACCATGTGACTTTGCAAAAAGATGCGTGATATTAGAAACAAAGGTTGTAGATCTAAATAATACATTAGAAAGTTCACTAATGGACAAGACAATTTGAATATCTTGCTTGGACAACAAAGATGCATGTTTAATAAAACCGGGCTAGGATATATTCAAGAAAATAGCAATCACAAAAAGGAAAAACACTATAAAAATTTCTTTGTACCACCAAGCAAATCATCTTCACCTTTTATGAAATGTCATCATTGCGGTTTTAAAGGTCATAACTCTTCGAATTGCAATGTTAGAAAATTAGGGCCAAAGGTTATGAAAAAGGTGTGGGTTCCCAAAGGAACATTACCACAAACTAACCTAAAAGGACCCAACATAAAATGGGTACCTAGTTCTCTAAACTAATCTTGTTTTGTAGGTATGCTTCAAGGCAAGCAACACTCATTGGTACTTGGATAGTAGGTGTTCAAAGCATATGACGGGAGACATAAGCAAGTTTACATCATTCACTCCCAAGAGAAAAGGAAGTGTCACCTACGGAGACAACACCAAAGGAAGAATCCTAGGCATCGAAAATATTGGTAAGAATTCTTCCACATCAATAAGTGACGTGTTGTATGTTGAAGGCCTCAAACATAATCTACTTAGCATAAGTCAATTATGTGACAAAGGATATAAAGTTTTATTTGAATCCAATTGTTGTATAATTGAGAATAAGCTAAACAAAGAGGTCAAATTTGTTGGAAAAAGGATTGATAACATTTACATGATTGATGTGGATAGTTTGTCTACAAATGATGAACAATGCTTCATTTCAAAAGAGGATGAAACTTGGCTATGGCATAGGAGAATAGCTCATATACATGTAGACCATTTGAACAAACTTGTTTCCAAAGAATTAGTGATTGGATTACCAAAGCTTAAGTTTGAAAATAGATTTTGTGATGCATGTCAAAAGGGAAAACAAGTAAAGGCATCTTTTCAATCCAAAAATATTGTTTCCACACAAAGGCCTTTACAACTTTTGCATATGGACTTATTTGGACCATCCAAAATCAAAAGCTTTGGAGGTAATTACTATGGTCTAGTTATTGTAGATGACTATTCTAGATATACATGGACATTGTTTCTTGCTCATAAAAATGAAGCATATCATGCATTCAAGAAACTTGCAAAGATTATCCAAAATGAGCAAAATTCTAAAATTACATCCATTAGAACCGATCATGGGGGAGAATTTGAAAATTAATCTTTTGAAAAGTTTTGCGAAAAACATGGTATTAATCACAATTTTTCAGCTCCTAGAACTCCACAACAAAACGGAGTAGTTGAAAGGAAAAATAGATCCTTGGTGGAGCTTGCAAGAACCATGTTAAATGAAAACCATATTGCAAAACACTTTTGGGCCGATGCGGTAAACACCGCTTGTTATGTAATGAATAGATGTTTAATAAGGCCTATTCTAAAGAAAACCCCCTATGAACTTTACAAGGGTAGAAAACCCAAAATTTCACACTTTCATATTTTTGGATGTAAATGTTTTGTGCTCAATAATGAAAAGGATAATCTAGGAAAGTTTGATGCCAAATCTGATGAGGCAATCTTCCTAGGGTACTTTCAATCTAGTAAATCTTATCGAATCTTCAACAAACAAACAAACACCATTGAAGAGTCTATTCATGTCAAATTTGATGAAAATAGCCATAACCCTCCGAGAAAGGAAGATGTTGATGATCTTGTAGGTACTCTTCAAGAATTGACCTTAGATGACAAGGAAAGAGAGATCAAAGACACAAATAAAGCCAAACATGAGGAACCCCAACAATGGATCACTTTGAAGGATCATCCTCTAGACAAAGTCATAGGTGAAATAACTCAAGGTGTAAGTACTAGAAATGCTATTAGAAATACTTGTAATCACCTAGCATTTATATCACAAATAGAACCCAAGAACATAAATGAGGCTATTATTGATGAACATTGGATGTTGGCCATGCAAGAAGAGCTAAATCAATTTGAAAGAAATGAAGTTTGGGAGCTCGTGCCAAGACCCAATGATCACCAAATAATAGGAACCAAATGGGTTTTTAGGAATAAACTGGATGAAAATGGAATAATTACTAGAAACAAAGCTAGGCTAGTAGCTAAAGGCTATAATCAAGAAGAAGGCATTGATTATGAAGAGACGTATGCACCCGTAGCTAGATTAGAAGCAATTAGACTACTATTAGCCTTCGCATGCTGTAGGGACTTCAAATTGTACCAAATGGATGTTAAAAGTGCTTTCTTGAATGGATACATTCAAGAAGAAGTATATGTTGATCAACCTCCAGGTTTTGAAAACCATCAATTTCCAAATCATGTTTTCAAATTAAAGAAAGCTTTGTATGGTTTGAAACAAGCTCCAAGAGCTTGGTATGAAAGGTTGAGCAAATTTCTTTTGGAAAATCATTTGAAAGAGGGAAGGTTGATACAACTTTATTCATAAAGCACAAAAAGAATAAGATACTATTGGTACAAGTTTATGTTGATGATATAATATTTGGTGCCACTAATGATTCAATGTGCAAGGAGTTTGCTAAGCTAATGCAGGAAGAATTTGAAATGTCCATGATGGGGGAACTCACTTTCTTCCTCGGACTACAAATCAAGCAAACCAATAAAGGCACATTTATAAATCAATCCAAGTACTGCAAAGAACTACTCAGAAAATTCAATATGGATAAAGCAAATGATATAGCCACACCCATGGGCACTTCATGTTATTTGGACAAGGATGAGAAAGGTAAGGATGTTGAACTCACAAAATACAGAGGTATGATAGGATCCTTACTTTACTTAACCGCTAGTAGACCGGATATCATGTTTGCTGTGTGTATGTGTGCTAGATACCAGGGTTGTCCTAAGGAATCACATCTCACTGCAGTAAAAAGAATAATGAAATATTTAGTTGGGACTCAAAATGTTAGTTTATGATACCCCAAAGGGGCTGAATGTATTTTAGTTGGTTTCTCTGATTCAGACTTTGCAGGATGTAAACTTGACAGAAAACGCACTAGCGGAACATATCACTTGCTTGGTAGTTCTCTTGTTTCTTGGCATAGCAAGAAACAAGTAAGTGTTGCGCTATCAACAGCTGAGGCAGAATATGTTGCAGCTGGTAGTTGTTGTGCTCAAATCCTTTGGATGAGACAACAACTTCTAGACTTTGGAGTTGTATTGAACCATGTGCCTCTTAAGTGTGATAATACTAGTGCTATCAATATCTCAAAAAATCCTGTAATGCATTCTAGGACTAAACATATTGAGATTAGGCATCATTTCATTAGAGACCATGTATTAAAAGGAGACTGTGTACTTGAGCATGTTGAAACTTCTAGGCAACTAGCAGATATTTTCACCAAACCTTTAGCTAGGGAGCAATTCATCCACATTAGAAGAGAATTAGGAATTCTTGACATGACCAATTGTGTTTGAATGATGAAGTATTTTGATAAAAGCACTGTTGTATAGCATGTTTGTATGAATTTGGCATTATCTGTGGCATGATTCTTTAAGACTGCAAACTTCCTTTGAGAAAAATGCATAAAAGTGAATTTTTGACCCACATAATCGATTACTCAGCTCCTCATAATCGATTAACACGTTTCTGTTTTGTTGATAATCGATTACCCTTTGATATCTAATCGATTACAATGCTTCTGTTTTAATCTAATCGATTACTTTCTAATCCATAATCGATTACACAGCCTCTGTTTCAGGTATAAAACGTTTCATCTTCTCACTAATCGATTACCATATTGTTTCAATCGATTAGGACGATTCTGTTTCTTCACTAATCGATTATTCCATTTCAATAATCGATTACACACTGCTCGAAACTCTTCAAATTCCCCAGAAACAGTGAGCTAATCGATTACCCATGTCTCATAATCGATTAGCATCGGTACTACAGAGTCAAAACGCATGTTTCCGAGGTCTGCTTGAATTCTTCACTCCCTTAACTCACCTCACTCTCTTCTAGACCTAATTTTTCCCTATAAATACCTTTCTCTTCACCTTCTCAACTCACACTACCTCCTTCCTCTTTCTCATTCTCAAAAGTTCCCAAGAACTCTTCTCTTCTCCTCATCTTTTTCTACATTCCTTGTCAATGGCTTCCTCCCACACAGTTAAAAGAGCAAGGTCCTCCATGGCTCAAGCCAACAACCCCCTTGACTTCTCAAGGTTCTTTTCCTCCTCTAGAGACCTCCAACACTTTGTTAAAAATTTTTCTGAGAAAGAAATCATGACTCCCCACTTCACCATTGCGGAAACCTTTGATAACCATAGCCTCACCTTCACCCAATGCCTCCACCACTACAACCTTTTTCCCTTCCTCACCCTCAAGGAAGAAGAATATTATCCTGAACTCATCAGGGTATTCTACTGTAATCTCAAACTGGTGAATGGGATGGTCGAATCCAAAGTGAAAAACGTGACCATCAAGCTCACCAACGCCCAATTTGCAGAAATCTCTATGCTGCCGCTCAACAATGCAGATTTTGATGGAGGAGAACCAGAAGATGAATGGGGCTTCAATGCTCTAACTGCTCGTCAATCCTTGTGGAAAGCTGACCGCCCCAGGAGCAACCACAAGCTGGTAGGACATCTGACCATGAACAATCGTCTTCTCCACTTTTTCTTGGTCAAAATGATAGTTCCTCGTGGTGGGAACTATGCCTTGGTGGAAGAGGATGATGTCCTCTTGATGTGGGCGATGCTGAACCACAAGGCAATTAACTAGGTTCAATTGGTCAAGTTTCACATGCGCCACACAAAAGACCAACAAAAACTTCCATATGGTATTCTCCTTACCAAAATTTTCAAATATTGTGGAGTAGACTTGGCTGGAGAATTATCAGAAAAAGTGCCTCCAAGAGCTTGCATTGGCACCCATCACCTCACTAAGATGGGTCTTGCTTTTCTACACGGAGCATGGTACTCACGAATGGAAGGCATTGATGCCAACATTCCCTTCGAAGCTCCTGCTGAAGATGAACCCGTTCCTCCTCCTCCTCAACAACAAGCTACACCTCAAGCCTCTTCATCCGCTCCTGCTGACCCCTTTGTATCACTCTATGCTCATCTTGATCGCCGCTTCGACCGCATTGAAAACTCTCTTCAAGAGTTCTCAATGACTGAGCAGTAACACTTTGAGATGATGCAACAGCGCTATGAAGAACTCTCCCACCAAATCTCCGAGCTTCGATTTTTTAATCCTGATAACTAGAGTTTTGTTGTGCTTTCTGTTTTTCCTTTCTACATAAGTTATTAATCTTTCCTTGGTGTACTCCCTTTCATTACATTGAATAAAAATATGTCTTTCCTTATATGCTATACTTGTTTTAGTATTTTTGATGATTCCAAAGGGGGAGAAGAATTATTTGTTCATATCTTGTTCATCTGGAATAAGCTGCTAAAACAAAATAATTGCCAAATGATTAACAATTTGTAAAGAGGTTAATAAATTCCTTTTGATAGGGGGAGATTTGTTAATGCTAAGAGATAAGGATATTGTTAAGAGATAAAGATGCTGAACATTTGAAAAAGAAACTCTACTATTTGAAACTGTGATTAAGAGATAATGCAGCAGATATGTTTTTGCAAGAGATAAAATTAGAGATAAGTCTTTTGGTTAAAATTAACAACCCTCAAGAGATAAACATGGTTGTCATCATCAAAAAGGGGGAGAATGTGTTTGAATATGATTTCAGGATCAAGGATTTTGATAATGACAAAGGACTCTTGAAGAAAGTCTTGCAAAAACAAAGAAGACATGAAACAGTGCGAAGCTAATCGATTAGGAAGCCCAGTCTAATCGATTAGAGTGATTCTGTCTTTGGAACAATTGCAACAGGGCATAAGCTAATCGATTACAGCAATTGAAATAATCGATTACATAGCTACTGGAATCAAGCTAATCGATTATTATGACTATATAATCGATTACGAAGCTACGAAGCCAAATTAAATGCATCAGGCATCTTTGCTAATCGACTACAAGGCAAAAGGAAATCGATTATCAAGCTTCTGACTTGAAGATAATCGATTAAGCAAATGAAGCTAATCGATTACATAGCGAACAGAGATGGAAAATTCGAAGTGTAATCGATTACACCTTAAGGGATAATCGATTACGATAGTGGGAAAACACATATTAGTGGAAAACCAGCACATTTCTCCATTACTTCTTCAGATCTCCACTATGTGCAACGGCTAGGAAGAAGAAAGGCACTCCTCAAGCTTTCAAATGGCTCTATAAATTGAAGAGGAACTCAAGCACAAAAGACACACCAAGAAGCTACAATTCCTTTGCTCACTCTTGTGCTTTGTAAGCTCTATTCTTGTATATCTTGAGATTTTATTTGTATATCCTCTCTTCTTGAGAGATTAGAAATTGTGTGAGCTATCATTTGCTTATCCACTCTATTAAGAGAGTTATTTCCTTGTAAACATTTCAACAAACATAAAGATTTTTACTCTAGGTTGAGTGGTCACAAAGGTTGGGGTTCAACCTTTGGGTATTGAGAGTTTGAGAGATTGGGTGGGTTGCCCTTGTGCTAGTGAGGATTGAGTTCTTGAGTGTGGGACACTAGGAAGCTGCAATTACTCATAGCTTGTATCTCTAAACTTCAATAGTAGAAATCCTCTAAGTGGGTTGCTTAGAGGCGAGACGTACACCGGTGTTGGTGGAACTCGTTATATCGGTTTGCAAGCTCCTCTCCCTTACTCTTTTACTTTCATATACTGCAATTGGTTGATTTGTGTTGATTGATTGAGAATTGCATACTTGAGCTTGTCTAATTAAATACATTTCAAATACTGCCCACCAAGTGTTTGTTAAATTGCTTCAGCTATATTTATCCTTGTTGTGCATTGCATACTACCTTTAACTTGATTTAACTTGCATTCTCTTGTAAACTTGGATATAAAAATCAAGTTCAAAGGCATTCTAATTCAAAGTTTTTAAAACTCAATTCACCCCCCCTCTTGAGTATTGAGGCCACTTGAACAACATCAGTTAAAATGTATGATGAGATATAATCTGATTTGGTCTAAGCAAATGCAGTTAAATTAGATCAGTTTGTTCAATTTTATATTAGTTATATTTTTTATTTGCAAAATCAAGTATAAAGCATATAACTCTAGCTCAATAAAATCAAGAATTATCACTTCAAAAATGGAATCAATATTGTAAAAAATTTCAACATAATAAAAAATCACAAATCACTATTGAGTGTCTTTTAAGTCTCATTTTAAGTTTAAATTACATATGTAATTTAGTAAGATAATATAATAATAATATATTGAAGATTACAGCTCGGTTAAACTCAGTTTAACCTAAACCCTAAACAACAATAACAACAAATTTTATGAACTGCCATAAGATATTATATATAATTTTATAAAATAAATTATAATTCTTAATATATTAAACTTTATAAATACATATGATATTTTCAATGAATCATAGTTGATAAAATTAAAATTTGTTAAAATCACTTGTAATGCGTAAAATTAATATTTAAATATATATTTTAAGTAGGTAGTTTACCTTTTTCAAAAGTCTATTAGTTTGTTTAAAATAATATTATTAATTTATTTAATATATATTTGATAGTTTTTCATTGAATTTAATATAAACTAAATTTTTAAACAAGCTACTAGACTTCTAAACAAACTAGGTTAGACATAAAACTATAGTCATGCCAAGTAATAGATTAGGCTTAGGCCTTGTAATTAACTCAGGACAAGCTCATGTCCTATAAAATCTATCTCAACCTAGCTTATTCTCATCTTTATTATCATGCATCAAATCATTTGAGATTTTATTTACCAAAATGTCCCTATCAATAAGCTTTTTGAGTATTGTTTTTGGCAGGGCCGGCCCTGGGCCTTAGAAACTAGGGCAATGGCCCAGGGCCCATTAAAAATAGGGGCCCAAAATAAATAATTTTTAACTTATATACAAAAAAAAATCAATAGATTTCAATATGGTTTACACGGTTTAGTGGTAAGGATATGAAAGTTTCGCTACATGGTCCCAGGTTTGATTCCTCACTAGCTATGTTTTTTTTAAAATTAAATGTTTCTGAGTCAGCACTGTATGGAATCAGAACAGGAATTAATTGGCAAATTAACAGGATTGAAATTGGAATTAGCATTGGCAAATTAACGTTAACGTTACAGGCAAATTAATATTGTAACGTATAAAAAAATATTAACGGTAATTTTATATATATATATAACAATTATATTTTCTTCTATAATACTTCATTTCATCTTCTTTGGTTTCTATAATTCTTTTCTACTCTTCCATCATTTTTCATCTCCTCTTCTTTTGTTTCTATAATTCTTTTCTACTTTAACGGTTTTATCCCTCTCAAGTCTTAATCACCACAGTTATATTGGAATATCATAAAATTGGTATGTGTTTCTATTCACCTTCTAAATTACTTGTTAATTACGTTATAATTAATGTTGTTATATATGTTGATATCAATATTTTTTAAATTTTTGTTTATAGGGTCTTAATTTTTTTTTTATCATCATTGTTAATTGTTTAATTTTTTTATATTTTATTATTTTTATGTTAAGAATATTAAATTTTTAAATTTTTAATAGTTATTACTAATTAGTTAGTTGTTTTGAATTTCATATTAATTTGTTAATTTTATGTTTACAGTGATTAAATTTTGCTATTGGAATTAGCTTATATGTGTGAAGTTGTGAACGTGTATCCAACACTAGCTTCTCTTCCCAGGTGTTATTGTTCTTTATTTTTTTCTTGTGTTAATTTATTATTTTAATTATATTTCACAATATGCCTCCTAAAAAACATTTATCTGGAAGTGAAAAAAGAAAAAAACGAAAACGAGAGGAAGAATTAATTAAATCACAAAGAGGAGCTCTTGGTAAATTTATTTTTAAAGAGACAGATTCTCATGAAAATTTAGAACAATCAATTGAAATTGTGCATGATCAAATTCATTTAAATGAGAATGAAGTTAATGATTTTAGTGAAGCTAATAATGTGTCAAGTGAATCTAATATGGAAAATATTGATATTGAACAAGAGAAACTAATTCCTCCTTTAGATATTTATGATCATAGAAATTGTGGTAATCTTGATAACAAAGGAAAGGATAGTTTAATTGAAAAGGGACCTATTAGAGAAAACAATCTTATTTTTCCTTTGGATAATACTTCTAGACATTTTTCATATGCCTATTATTCTAGAAAGCTAAGTAATGGTGAGACTAGTGATAGAAAATGGTTGGTTTATTCCAAGCATGTTGATAGGGTATATTGTTTTTGTTGTAAGTTGTTCAAATCCGATAATAAAAAAAGTTCATTGGCAAATGAGGGTTTTAGTGATTGGAAGCGTATTAGTGAGAGACTTAAGCAACATGAAAATAGTTTTGAACATATGAATAACATGAATACTTGAAATGAATTGAGAGCAAGATTAGACAAAAATCAAACAATCGATAAAAATTTACAACAAGAGATTATAAAAGAGAAAGAACGTTGGCAACAAGTTTTACTAAGAATATTTTTTGTCCAATGAAAAATTATATCAAGACTGTAATGGAAATTTTTTGGGATTGATTGAAAATGATTGCAGAATTTGATTTAATAATGCAAGATCATGTTAGACGCATTCAAAGTCGTGAAATTCATTATCACTATTGAACTGTTCTTTACAGGGGGTGTAGAAGTATGCTTGTAGAACAACTCAAAATATACATATAAATGTGTTCTTGATACAAAGCAATATGCGTATAAATATAAATACGGAGAGTCTTTGTATGCTGAGGCGGAGTGCAATGTACTCTGGGGCGGTGTCACAGTCCGCCTGACGGGATCTACGTTGCCTTGACCCGATTGGGGGTGGTACCTGCAATCGTTCTCCGACGCTCAAGTCAGTATTTCAGAATACTTAGAGACTTAGAAAGACAGTCAGAGAGAATTATGCAAGTAAGAGAGTGTAAGGTTCAGAGAATGGGATCAAGATCCCTTATACCTTTTCGAGAGAGGTTTATATACCTGTTACTGGTGCTCCATTATTGGTAGGACCCGCTCCTTGTCTTCAGGCATAATGCTGAAAAGGTAGTGGGTCCCTGCGCCGTTTACATGCACCATTATTGTAGTAGGTATCACCACTTGTCTGGAAAGCGTTAGTGCTTTAATATTTTATTATTATTTCCCTTTATGCGTGACAGCGTGATTCCCATTATTAACCTCTCAAGACAGAGTCAATCTCGTGCCGGGGTTGTGAGTATGGGCTCGCTACGCAGTATGGGAAATTCGATATTCCGCCAATATTGAGCCTATGGCTTGGCGGAGTAACAACTTTGGCGGGGTTACATTCCTTGGCGGAGTAACATGCCTGGACGGAGTTACATTCCTTGGCGGGGTAACGTGCCTGGGCGGAGTTATGAGCCTTGGCGGCGTTACTTGCCCTGGCGGTATGCACTCCGTGTAGTATTTGTAGTGTATTTAAAGAGTACTTCTCTTTATTCAAAATGCTGATCTGGCAAGGCATTAAAGCCATGCTCTTGGGGGCCGGTGTTAGGACCGGATCATATGCCCCCTAGCTTGTTATAGTGACTGGCGGAGTCACTTTAATAAGCTATAACACTTAAGTTTAGCTTTTGTAGGCATGGGTTTAGGCGGCATTTGCTAGTTCAGGATTTGTGGACAAGTGCTTTCATGCATTTATTGGTTTGTCATTACTTGTCACGCCGGTCATTAATGCGCCTCGAAACCACGTTTTTTGTTCTTCAGTCTCCTATTGCCACGTATGCCCTCGTAACGGTTGCCATTCCAATGATGGGACATAAATGCGCGTGATGGCAATTGAGAACCGTTTTCGAGGTTATTACCGTGGGCCTTGGATTTTGAAAACGTGGCCCATGAAATATCTGCCCTTAGGTATATCTATTGGTTTCAGCAAAAAAGGAACCGTCAGTGAGACTAATCCAACGGTTGTAAACGCATATTTCAATTTTAGAACCGTTGATGAGATTTATCTAACGGCTGCAAACACATCTTTGAGATTTCTGAGGATTCGCTTATTTCCCCCCAAGCCATGCCTATAAATAGGTAAACTCTCAGAAGGGAAATGTTTTGCTTCATCTCTCACTTCATATTTGTTCGCTGAAAGTGTTTTTTGCTACTCTCTTGCGAGTTTATTGGTGTTTGGAGTTCTTCTATCTTTCAGAAGCTTAAAGTACTTGCTTCCTCCTTTTCTTTGCTTCTCCATTTTCACTGGGTTGGTTTTGTTTTCCCTTATTGTGTGTTCGTAAAAAGGAAGATGAGAGGAAAGAGGTCAGAGTCACGTTCTAGGGTTTCTGTTCGTCCCATGTTTTCTGACATTGAGAGTGGAGATGAAGCTTTTTATACTGGGAGGGACTCGACGTTTTATAGCAGCGTGGAGTACTTTAGTAATGCTGTACATTCATTTGTGTCAGGAGGTGTTTCCCATACACAAGTGCTGACTATGGCAGAGTGTCAAAATGTTGTGTTGCATGGACTGGATTGGGAGAAGACACTCGAGAGTGACCCCTACTGTTGGGTTGAGGAAGATGTCAAGGATGCTTCCTCTCGACATGCGACAACAAGCGGAGGGGTAGTGGAGTTGCCTGTTCCGGTTTGGAAGGATGAGAGGTATGAGGATAGGTTCATCGTCCGTTCACCCAAGACGTATGAACGGGTTTGCCATCGTCCTCAGAATAATCGTACCATATATATGTACGATATTCTATTTACCCAGTTAGGGGTGCGCTTCCCATTGAATAAATTCCAGATGGGTGTGCTCAGGTTCTTGGACTGTGCCCCTTCTCAGCTGCATCCTAATGGTTGGGGAATAGTTCGCAGCTTTGAGGTGATGGCTGAACATTTGGGGTTTACGCCTACAGTGGCGTTATTTTTCGCTTTCTGCCGCATTATGAGGAGAGTAAATATGAAAACCGGCGGCATGGGTTTTGTGACTCTCCGGGCGGAGCCAAAGATTTTAAACTTTGAGGCGTTTGCTGATTCCGCCAAGGAAGGCGGACTTCACTTCAGGATGAGTTTTGTGAAGGTATCCGTCAGGAAGGACAAACCTGTTTTTTGGCGGAATAAAGAGGGTGTTGGTAGATTTCCAGTGGCATGGACGCATGAGCACTTTCTCTTAACCAAACGAGCGTATGAAGTTGAAGAGGGTGCTCTATCGGCGGCGTCTGTGGAAGTACTCCGAATGTTGAAGGAGTACAACTCCGTCCACAAGCTGATTCTTTGTCGAAGGCTGCTTGGGCGGGATGCTCAAGGATACTTGAGTAATATTACGAACAATTGCAATGTAATTGAGTATTACCTCTATCTTGCATTTTCTAACCGTATCTTCATATTGTTATTTCACAGGAGAAATCACTGAGTTTCCTGGGATGGAGCGTATCAAGCAGATCCAAATGAGCCGCAGGGAAATGAACGCGGAGAATAATGTGCAGCCCAGGAGGAATCTGACTGCCGCCCTGACAAAAACTCTCCCCTTCCCTGCATCCACCAACATAGTAAATTTTGAAGGTGGTGCAGGATCTTCAGCAGCTACTGTTGAAAGGCGTTCTAAAAAACGTCAAGAACCAGAAGCTGCTGAAGAAGAAGAAGAGGAAGTAGATCTTCATCCTTTGCAAAGGAGGAGGACTAAGGGCAGGAAGAGGGCTGGGGAAGGGACATCAATCGATGTTGCCATTGACTTGGAGGAGGAGGAGACTCAAGAAGTACCTGTTATGGGTACTTCTGCTAATACGGGCGGTGTTGAAGGCATCCCCGAAGAAGATGTCGCGGGGGAGCAAGCGGAGGGTTTCCAAGCCTCTTCTGACCAAGATACGGGGGACGAGGCGGGGAGAGTTCAAGTTTCTCCAGTCCGCCCATCTGAGGATCCCGCCCTGAGCTTGACCACTCGAGGTACAGCAGTTTTCCCCATTGATGTGCCAGGGGAATCATCCAGGCGGTTTGTCTCTTTGCCCGAGGCGGGGTCTCGAATGAATCCCTTTCTGTACTTTACAAATACGGGATTCCGCCAGTCAGAGAGGCGTGATCCAGAATTCATTCTCCGCCCCAACATCGACTTTGAGGAGGTACCGGAGGCTGCTGCAGCTGCGAGGTGGCACCTTGCTGAGTTAGATGGTTTCTTGGCTTCTGTCCCCCGGATAGCTGACGTTGCTGCTGAGGCGAACATGTTTCAGGCGTCTTACCACGAGTCTGTAGAAAAGATTCGTAGCTTGGAACATGACAATGAGCAGTTGTCCGAGGTGATCAAGGCCAAGGACAAACATCTTGACACCGCCGACTCCAACATCAAGAAGTTGACGGAGAAGTTGGCTAAGGTGAAGGCTGAGAAAGTCCAGCTAGAACAACAGAATAAAAAGCTGGGCGAGGAGGTGAGTGGACTTTCCCAGGTCAAGGCTGATAACGTTCTGCTGAAACAACAAGTTTCAAATTTAGACCAGCAGAACCAAATTTTGGGCAGAGACGTGAGCAATCTTCAGCAGAGGCTGGTCTCCATAGAAATAAATAAAACCATAGCTGAGGATGCCTGGGCAGCGGAGTTGGGCGAAGCAGCAACCGCATATGGAAATCTTGAAGTGCGGGTTCAAGAGTTGGAAGCTGAGAAGACTGCCTCAGATGCCACCAGTGAGAGGCTCGACAAAGAATTACAATCTGCCTTGGATGCAGCTGAGGCAGCGATTGATGATGCTTTCAGTATGGCTGTTCGCCAACTCCGCTATCGCAACCCAGGTGTTGCTCTCTCCACCACAGGCATTCATCCCTATTAAGAATTTATCAATGGAGAATTGATGGTGCCTGTGCAAGGAGGTCATATGCCTGCGCCCAATGATGAATATGTCTTAGCGGACTTGCCTCCTTCCCAAAGTTTGACCAGGCTAGGAGAAGGTCAGCTCACCTCCACTCAGCAAGAAGGGAAGCCGTCTGACCCTTAAAGATCAACTTCTCGGTCTCCTCCTCAGTCTCTTTGCAAGTCTTGTTTTTATTAGCATTTTAATGATATCGCCTTGTTCCAGGATAGGCTCTGGACTTTTATTAATATTGGCAATATTCAATAAAACATATTTTCTGCAAATGTATACTTGTTCATAGAAGTAGTGTTTAAGTCCGTCGTATTTATGCCTTGTAAAATGATATTGAGAAGGCGGAATATTCATCTGAGGACTTAATGAAATATGACTAAGTATAACGAGGCGGAATAGCCTTTTTGCAATTCTGGTGAAGTAAAATTCAGTAAGGAGGCGAAGCAGCCTCTTAGGAATTTCAATGAAATAAATTCAGTAATGGGGCGGAGTAGCCTTTTTGAGAATTTAACTGAAGTAATTTCAATAATGAGGCATAGTAACCTCGTGGGAATTTCATTGAAATGATTTTAATAGTGAGGCGTATTAGCCTCTTAGGAATTTCAATGAGATTGGATTCCGTAAGAAGGCGGTGTGGCCTCTTAGGAATTTCAATGAGATTGGATTCCGTAAGAAGGCGGAGTCGCCTCTTAGGAATTTCAATGAGATTGGATTCCGTAAGAAGGCGGTGTGGCCTCTTAGGAATTTCCAAGGAATTGGATTCCGTAAGAAGGCGGAGTGGCCTCTTAGGAATTTAAAAGGAATTGGATTCCGTAAGGAGGCGGAGTAGCCTCTTAGGAATTTCAATGAGATTGGATTCCGTAAGAAGGCGGAGTCACCTCTTAGGAATTTCCATGAGTTGTATTCCGTAAGGAGGCGGAGTAGCCTCTTAGGAATTTCCATGAGATTGGATTCCGTAAGAAGGCGGAGTCGCCTCTTAGGAATTTCAATGAGATTGGATTCCGTAAGAAGGCGGTGTGGCCTCTTAGGAATTTCCAAGGAATTGGATTCCGTAAGAAGGCGGAGTGGCCTCTTAGGAATTTAAAAGGAATTGGATTCCGTAAGGAGGCGGAGTAGCCTCTTAGGAATTTTAATGAAGCTGGATTCCGTAAGAAGGCGGAGTCGCCTCTTAGGAATTTTTATGAGTTGTATTCCGTAAGGAGGCGGAGTAGCCTCTTAGGAATTTCCAAGGAATTGGATTCCGTAAGAAGGCGGAGTAGCCTCTTAGGAATTTTAATGAAGCTGGATTCCGTAAGAAGGCGGAGTAGCCTCTTAGGAATTTTAATGAAGCACAATTTTACAAGTGTTGAACTTACTTGAACTTGTTGGGTAGTGCTTGAGTTTGTTGCTCATGTACCCCGTAAAACATTGGGAGTTAGGCAGAGTCAAGTTTTGGATGGAATGTTCATCCTTTTGCATTTTGATTGGAGTGCGACTCCTGATTGAATAAAAATCATCGAAGTGGGGATTGCTATGGTGCAGCATATAGCTGCGACACCAATTTATCCTGCAAGAAATTGGTTAAACCTTCGAGGCGGTATGGTGCAGCATATAGCTGTGACACCAATTTATCCTGCAAGAAATTGGTTAAACCTTCGAGGCGGTATGGTGCAGCGTATAGCTGTGACACCAATTCATCCTGCAAGAATTTGGTTAAACCTTCGAGGCGGTATGGTGCAGCATATAGCTGTGACACCAATTCATCCTGCAAGAAATTGGTTGGATTTTGGGGTTAGCGTGGTGCAGCATATAGCTGTGACACCAGCTCTTCCCACAAGAAGCCTGCAGGACCTTGGGGGTGAATTAGTGCAGCATATAGCTGTGACACTAGTTCTTTCCATAGACGGCCTGTAGGACCTTAGGGTTGGTATGGTGTAGCATATAGCTGAGACACCAATCCTTTCCCCCCAAGGAGTTTTCTATACCTTAGGGTCGGTATGGTGCAGCATATAGCTGAGACACCAATCCTTTTCCCCCAAGGAGTTTTCTGTACCTTAGGGTCGGTATGGTGCAGCATATAGCTGAGACACCAATCCTTTTCCCCCAAGGAGTTTTCTGTACCTTAGGGTCAGTATGGTGCAGCATATAGCTGAGACACCAATTCCCCAAGGAGTTTTTGTTGACTCCGTTTTTGAAGCGGCGTTGCATGTTGGTTGATCTTTATGGAATAAAGAGTTATGCGTTTGTGCTTCAGTTTTAGAGTCGTTGTTTTATCTGCATGGGAACAAATTCTGCCATGGATAATCAATTCAAAGTTAGAGTGAAGATTAAATACAGGAAGGCATTTCATTGAGAATGGAACTACATAAAGGATTGAGTTGGGATATATCTTTTCGAAACCTTTTCAAGGAAAGCATACAGAGGAAGATCCTTGAGTTAGGAAGAAAAGATCATACCGTATTACCCAACTAACTGTAATATATGCGTAAATTTAAAATGTTCCATTTATTTCTGACCGGAGTGCCATCCAAGCTTTCTAGGCGGTATGTACCCTTGCCCAAAACCTCGATGACTCGGTATGGACCTTCCCAATTTGGTGCCAATTTGCCTTGGTGCGCAAATTTGTTGCCAATGTTGGCCCTTCTCAGGACCAAATCTCCTTCTTTGAAACGGCGTTCGCACATGCGTGCATTATACCGTTTGGCGGCCTTTGCTTTGACAGCTTGATCTCTCACAAAGGCTTCCTCTCTCAACTCCGCCAAAACCTCCAATTCGTGTGCGAGGTTCTGTTGATTGGCTTCCTTATTGAAATGGAGGACTCGAGCTGAAGGGGCTGTTAATTCAATGGGAATGACAGCCTCGACTCCATATGTCAGCCGATATGGAGATTTATTCGTGGTGGAGTGTGGGGTGGTTTTGTATGCCCATAAAACATGGCATAACTGATTTGCCCAATCTCCCTTTGCCTCACCAAGGTGTTTTTTGAGGCCCTTCAAGATTTCTCTGTTGGCGACCTCTGCTTGTCCATTGGTTTGAGGGTGTTCCACAGAAGAGAAAATCTGCGTGATGCTGAGATTTTCTAAGAGTTCAGTGAACTTGCGATCTGTGAACTGGGTGCCATTATCAGTGACTATGCGTTCAGGGACTCCGAAACGTGCAATGATATTCTCATAAACGAATCTTCGAGTCCTGGCTGACGTTATGTGCACCACTGCCTCTGCCTCAATCCATTTGGTGAAATAATCAACACCAACTATCAAGTATTTAATACCGCCGGGTACAGTTGGGAATGGACCTAGAATATCCATGCCCCATTGATAGAAAGGCCAGGGCGTTATTGATGATGACATTTCCTCGGCTGGAGTATGGTGAAAATTCGCGAATCGTTGACATTGATCGCATTTTTGAACATACGAGGCAGCGTCTTGCTTCATAGTGGGCCACCAATACCCCGCCCTGAGGATTTTTCTCACTAGACTCCGTGCCCCTGGATGATGTCCACATTGCCCTTCATGGACTTCTTCCAAAACAGCTGGCACCTCGTTTTCATTTATGCAAATTAAGTATGGGACAGAAATTCCTCGGCGGTATAGCTGCCCATCCAGGAGTGTATAATAGGGTGCCTCCCTCCTTAGCTTCTTTCGCTCAAGATCATCCGTGGGTAATTGTCCATTAACAAGATAACGAACTATTGGTGTTACCCAGGAGTTGTCATCAACGGGGCGGCTTTTAATCATATGAATTGAAGAGGGAAGGGATATACTTGGCTCCGCCAGAGTACTCTGTACAACCGTGGTTGTGCACCCCGCCTTCTTTGTGCTGGCTAACCTGGACAGGATATCAGCACGTGTATTTTCTTCGCGAGGTACATGCTTGAAAGTTACTTCATCGAAGTGCTGTTTCAACTCATTGACGCAGTCCAGATATTGTTGCAGTAGAGGTTCTTTAGCCTGATACTCACCAAGAATTTGTGAGATGACTAGTTGAGAGTCACTGCATAGGGTGACAGTTTTGGCCCCAATATCTTGTGCTGCTCTGAGTCCGGCTAAGCAGGCTTCATACTCCGCCTGATTGTTAGACGTAGTGAAGGTAAAGTGCAATGAAATTTCAAGATGTACCCCGTCATCACTTTCTATAACGATTCCTGCTCCACATCCTGTTAACCAAGTGGCCTCAATTACTCAAGAGGGGGGGTGAATTGAGTATTAAAAACTTTTCTTTGGAATGCTCTTGAAATTGATTCTTTTGTCACTATGTATATTTAAGATAATAAATTAGATAATAAGAAGCAATAAATTATACACAAGATAAACTAACAACTACTTAAAGAGTTTGAATAATGAATCAATTTAGTTACAAAGCAATTTATAGGACTTTTTAGAAAGATTGATTCAAAAGAGATGCTTAAGTCCAAGTTCAACAAAGTTGTTCAAAAATGGTTTTCAACTTAGTATATCATGCACTTAGTTCAATTAATGAAGCAAGGAAGTTAAGCAAACAAATTAGGTGCACAAATTAAATGAGTTAAGGGAAGAAGGATTTGCAAACCGATGTATACGAGTTCCACCACGCCGGTGTACGTCTCGCCTCTAAGCAACCCACTTAGAGGATTTCCACTATTGTAGATTAGAGATACACTTTGAGCAATTGCAACTTCCTAGTGTCCCACACTCAAGAATCCAATTCTCACAAGTACAAGGGCACCCCACCCAATCTCTCAATCTCACAATTACAAGGTTGAAACCCAACCCAAAATTTCTAAGATGTTTGATATTTGAGCATACAAGGAAACTCTCTCACTAGAGTGGATATACAAGTTAAAGCTTACACAAGATAATAACTCTCAAAGAGAGGATATGCAAGTTAAGTACACAAATATAATTTCCCCAACAAATTAACTCTCAAGAAATATATCAATCAAGAATAAAGAGAGTAAGTAGAAGAGCAAGAAAATGGAGGAGGAAGAAAGCAAATGGAAATGCTTCAAATGCTTGGTGCAAGTTTTGCCTTCAACTCCTTCTCTATTTATAGGCTCCATGAGGCATGACATGTGTAATATTTAATTCCTTGGGAGCTTGAAGTGTTAGGCATGTGTGTCTCCATTCAACTTGGCATTCCAATTCCAATAAACCTTTTAGTGTCTCCAAGAGAATATTGCATGTGCATCAAGAAGCATGTTTGTCTAATATTCAAATTAATTGCATTACCAATGTAACACATGCATGTGGAGAGGGACAAGTCATGGAACATTGCCTAGGAACCTTCAAGTTGAGTGAACCGAAGGAATTTATGAGTTTCCATGTGATTTTGCCTTCTGACAGCATGTTGAATCGATTCAAGAAGGAAGGGAATCGATTCATGCGTTTTGAATTGCATATTTTGGACCCCTGCAGCCGTGTGAATCGATTCACACATGGGTTGAATCGATTCAACCCTGAAGCAATCACATTTTGGGCACTGGAAACCGTATGAATCGATTCATACTTACCTTGAATCGATTCATGCACCTGATCCTTGAATTTTAGTGCATTTTTCACCTCTTTTTGGAACCCTTTTGCATATACCTTGGTTCCTTTGATTCTTGGGCATTTTGATGATCAATTCTCACTTGTTTTGAGCTTCTTTAAATGCCTTTAACATATGTCCTTAATTATACATCAAATTTAAACATCAACCAATTTAGATTCTACATTAAACATAATCAATTGCTTGATAACATCTTTGATACTTCTTCATTTGTTGTGTCATTATCAAAACCTACATCAACATACAAATACATTCTCCCCCTTTTTGATGATGACAACAAATGTTTGTCTCTTGGGGTGTTAGTATCATAACAATTCATATATATTGCAATAAAGACTCCCCCTATCATATATAATTTGATACTACATGTTGATGAAATCATAGACACAAGAAATCAAGAAAGTGTTTAAGAAACAAAGGTCTCTCCCCCTTAATGTATGGTTTCTCCCCCTTAATATATGTTCTCTCATTCTTAGTCATCTCCCTTTAATCATACAATACTTTAAATATCTCTTACCTTTTACAAGATATTTTTATAAATTCTTCCCCCCCTTTCTTATAGATATATCTCTCCCCCTTTAAGAATATGTATTTCTCTCCCCCTTTGGCATCATCAAAAAGATTTCCTTATAAGCATATACAAATTAAAGGTAGATGCATACATTTTGAAGTAAGATGACAATGCAACATACATCATGAAATCATTCAAAGCATATAGGCACATAATGTCTCATGGGAATCGATTCATCTAGCTATTTTTACGCAATTATAAGGCATCATGTTACTAGATGGTTATGAAGTGAGGGATTTGTTCAAAGATTTAAATTTTGCAAGTTGCCAATGATTTTGTTGCACAAGAAAGTCAAGAAAATCAAAGGTCATTTGCCATTTATTTTTGAGAACCATGTTGTATATAGGAGATTATCTTTGTGTAAAAATATGTTTAAAATAAATGGGGACTCCACGGGGTCTTAAAATAAGACAAGAGATTTGTAGAGCATTAAGTTGATTATTGGAAATGTGAGTATAAATTTTCTTTAAAAATTTGTAAGTATATCACAAAGTAAGGTATTATGTTCAAGGAAATGAAAATTTTATGAAAAAGATGAGTTGGAAATCTTCAAGTTAAAGATTTGCAAAATTTTGTTCAAAGAGTAAGAAAGTGTGATAAAATAAATCAATTAGGAAATTTCCAAAATTCCTAACTCCCTTCTAATATTTATAAATTGGTCTTTTGGAAGGGGTTTTGTAAAAATGTCCGCCAATTGTTTTGAAGTTTCAACATATTCAAGTACACAATCTCCTTTCAAAACATGGTCTCTTATGAAGTGATGTCTTATTTCAATGTGTTTGGTCCTAGAATGCATGACCGGATTCTTAGATATATTTATTGCACTAGTGTTATCACATTTAATGGGGACTTTATCCAAGGAAATACCAAAATCAAGAAGTTGTTGTCTCATCCAAAGAATTTGAGCACAACAACTACCGGCTGCTACATATTCTGCCTCAGCCGTTGACAATGCAACACTTGCTTGTTTCTTGCTATGCCAAGAAACAAGGGAACTACCAAGTAAATGACATGTGCCACTAGTACTTTTTCTATCAAGCTTACAACCCGCAAAGTCGGAATCGGAATATCCTAAAAGATTACATTCAACGCCTTTGGGATACCATAAACCAACATTTTGAGTACCCACAAGATATTTCAAAATTCTTTTTACAGCGGTGAGATGTGATTCTTTAGGACAAGCTTGATATCTAGCACACATGCATACGGCAAACATAATATCGGGTCTACTAGAAGTTAAATAAAGTAAGGATCCTATCATTCCTCGATACTTAGTTATTTCAACGTCCTTACCCTTTTCATCTTTATCTAGATAGCAGGATGTGCTCATTGGTGTTGCTATTTCATTTGCCTTATCCATTTCAAAACGTTTAAGTAATTCTTTACAATATTTTGTTTGACTAATAAAAGTTCCTTCATTTGTTTGTTTGATTTGTAATCCTAAGAAAAAGGTAAGTTCTCCCATCATGGACATTTCAAATTCTTTTTGCATGAATTTAGCAAACTCTTGACAAAGGCTTTCATTTGTAGCACCAAAAATTATGTCATCAACATAAACTTGTACCAAAAGAATGTCATGATTTTTACGCCTTATAAATAGTGTAGTGTCAACCTTTCCTCTTTCGAAATTATTTTCTAAAAGAAATTTGCTAAGTCTTTCATACCAAGCTCTTGGAGCTTGTTTCAAACCGTATAAGGCTTTTCTCAATTTAAAAACATGATTTGGAAATTTATGATTTTCAAAACCGGGAGGTTGATCTACATAAACTTCTTCTTGAATATAGCCATTTAAAAAAGCGCTTTTGACATCCATTTGATAAAGTTTAAAATCCATACAACAAGCAAAAGCTAATAATAATCTAATGGCTTCTAATCTAGCTACGGGAGCATACGTTTCTTCATAGTCTATTCCTTCTTCTTGATTATACCCCTTAGCAACTAGTCTAGCTTTGTTTCTAGTTATTATTCCATTTTCATCTAGCTTGTTCCTAAAAACCCATTTGGTGCCTATTATTTGATGGTCATTGGGTCTTGGCACAAGTTCCCAAACTTCATTTCTTTCAAATTGGTTTAATTCTTCTTGCATGGCCAACATCCAATGTTCATCAATAATGGCTTCATCAATATTTTTGGGTTCAATTTGAGATACAAAGGCTAAGTGATTGCATGCATTCCTAATAGCATTTCGAGTGCTTACCCCTTTGGTGATTTCTCCAATAATTTTGTCCAAGGGATGGTCCTTTAAGGTTATCCAATCTTGTTGATTGTCAAGTTGTGTTGCACCTTCTTCATTTTTGGCTTCTTCTTTGTCTTCCAAGTTCATTTCTTGGAAGGTACCTACAAGATCATCAACTTCCTTTCTCGGAGGATTTTGGTTAAGTTCATCAAATTTAACATGTATGGACTCTTCAATTGTAAAGGTTCGTTTGTTAAAGAGTCTATATGCTTTACTAGTAGATGAATAACCTAGAAAAATTGCTTCATCAGATTTTGCATCAAATTTGCCAAGATTTTCCTTTCCATTGTTTAAGACAAAGCATTTGCATCCAAAAATGTGAAAGTAAGAAATATTTGGTTTACGTCCTTTGTAAAGTTCATAGGGGGTTTTCTTTAGTATAGGCCTTATTAAGCAACGATTCATAACATGACAAGCGGTGTTCACCGCATCGGCCCAAAAATGTTTTGAAATATTTGCTTCATTCAACATAGTTCTTGCAAGCTCCGCTAAAGATCGATTTTTCCTTTCAACTACTCCATTTTGTTGTGGAGTTCTTGGAGCCGAAAAATTATGTTCAATGCCAAACTTTTCACAAAATTTTTCAAAAGATTGGTTTTCAAACTCCCCCCCATGATCCGTTCGAATGGATGCTATTTTTAAATTTTGTTCATTTTGGATGACCTTGGCAAGTTTCTTAAATGCTTGATATGCTTCATGTTTATGAGTAAGAAACAATGTCCATGTATATCTAGAGTAATCATCCACAATCACAAGACCATAATGGTTTCCACCAAAACTTTTGATTTTCGAAGGTCCAAATAAATCCATATGTAAAAGTTGTAAAGGCCTTGTTGTTGAAACAATATTTTTTGCTTGAAAAGAAGCCTTTACTTGTTTTCCTTTTTGACAAGCGTCACAAAATTTATTTTCAAATTTTAATTTTGGTAAACCAATAACTAAATCTTTTGAAATAAGTTTATTTAAATGGTCTACATGAATGTGAGCGATTCTTCTATGCCATAGCCATGATTCATCCTCTTTAGTTATGAAACATTGTACATCATTTGAAGCAAGGCAATCTAGATTAATCATGTAAATGTTATCTACTCTTTGACCAACAAACTTTATCTCCTTGTTTAGTTTATTTTCAATTATGCAACCATTTGATTCAAAAACAATTTTGTAGCCCTTATCACATAATTGACTAATACTAAGCAAGTTGTGTTTTAGACCTTCAACATATAATACATCATTTATGGAGGTGGAAGAATTTTTACCAACATTTCCGATTCCGAGTATTCTTCCCTTTGTGTTATCTCCATAAGTAACAAATCCTTTATTTCGTGGAGTAAGTGATATAAACTTACTCTTATCTCCCGTCATATGTTTGGAACACCCACTATCCAAGTACCAATGGGTGTTACTTGCCTTAAAGCATACCTACAAAACAATTTAGGTTAGAGAGCTTGGTACCCATTTTATGTTGGGTCCTTGTAGGTTAGTTTGTGAAAAAGTTCCTTTAGGAACCCATACTTTTCTCACCACTTTTGGTCCTAATCTTCTAACTTTGCAATTATAAGAGTTATGACCTTTAAGACCACAATGATTACATTTTATAAAAGGTGAGGAGAATTTGCTTGGAGGTACAAAGAAATTTTTGTAGTGTTTTTCCATTTTGTGATTGCTATGTTCTTGATCATATCCCAAGCCGGTTTTACTAAACATGCATTTTTGTTGCCCAAGTAGGATATTCAAATTATCTCTTCCATTAGTGAACTTTTCTAGTGTCCTATTTAGGTCTACAAGCTTGGTTTCTAATATAATGCATCTTTTTGCAAAATCACATGGTTTAACCTTAGAGCATGCTTGATTGTTTCTATCATTTGTAAATTTTTCAAGAGTTTTATTCAAATCCAAAACCTTAGTTTCTAGCATATCACATTTCTTTGAAAACTCACAAGGTTTGGTCCTAGAACATGTTTGAATATTTGCTAACTCTTCTTTTAAGGATTCATTTTCTTTACACACTTCCATGAGATGCATTTCTAAAGTATTACTAGTTTTTCTTGATAACTTAAGCTTATTAGAGACTTTGGTGAATTTATCATACAAATCATCAAGAATATCAAGTAATTCATCCTTTCCTAAGTCATGAAAGTTTACCTCATTTTCTTCATCTTGGTGATTGGCCATGAGGCAAAGATTTGCTTCTTCATTTTCGGATTCATCCGAACTACTCACCTCATTTTCATCCCATGCTATGTATGCTCTTCTTCTTTCCTTTCTTTCTTTGTTCTTCTTTTTTAGATTTGGACAATCCACTTTGAAATGTCCTTCCTTTCCACATTCAAAACAAGTTGGTGAAGTAGAATTTTCTTTGGGTATAGATTTCTTACCTTGTGATTTGAAGTTCCTTTGAAAGCGTTTGTTCTTCATGAGCTTTCCAAACCTTTTTACAAATAGGCTTAACTCTTCATCTTCGTCAAGATCACTCTCGGTTTCATCTTCAACAATTGAAGTAGCTTTGAGAGCTAGTCCTTTCTTTTTGGAGACTTTCTCTTCTTCTTCCGCCATCTTCAATTCTTTTAGCTCTTGTTCTTGTTCTTGCAACTTACCAAATAGTGTAGCAAGAGACATTTCATTGATGGTAGGTGATTGTTTGATGGCCGTGACTAATGGTTGCCATTCCCTATTAAGACTTTTCAAGACTTTGTGAATAAGCTCTTTATTAGTATAAGTCTTTCCAAGTGTAATGAGTTGATTTATAATGAGTGTAAAACGTTTTTGCATATCAACAATAGATTCATTGGTATTTAGTCTAAAGCATTCATATTGACTAGTTAATGTACTAATCTTAGAGTCTTTAACATCATTTGTACCTTCATGGGTTACTTGTAAAGTATCCCACATCTCTTTAGCCGTTTCACATGTTATTACTCTAAAGAATTCATCGGGACCTAAGGCCGAAGTAATAAGATTTTTTGCCTTATAACCATATTGCACTTTCTTTTCTTCTTCACTAGACCAAATGTCCATAGGCTTTTCAACTTGTTTATTATCCACAATATGCATAGGTATAAAGGGACCATTTTCAATAGCATTCCACACTCTTAAATCTATTGATTGTACAAAAATTTTCATTCTTGCTTTCCAAAAAGCATAACCCTCACCATTAAAAGCGGGAGGTCGGTTTGTAGCACCACCCTCGGGAAACATGTTATATGAGGTTGAGGCCATTTGTTCTCTTGAAGCCGTTAAGCTTGATTTTCCAAGAGTCAAGCTCTGATACCACTTGTTAACCAAGTGGCCTCAATTACTCAAGAGGGGGGGTGAATTGAGTATTAAAAACTTTTCTTTGGAATGCTCTTGAAATTGATTCTTTTGTCACTATGTATATTTAAGATAATAAATTAGATAATAAGAAGCAATAAATTATACACAAGATAAACTAACAACTACTTAAAGAGTTTGAATAATGAATCAATTTAGTTACAAAGCAATTTATAGGACTTTTTAGAAAGATTGATTCAAAAGAGATGCTTAAGTCCAAGTTCAACAAAGTTGTTCAAAAATGGTTTTCAACTTAGTATATCATGCACTTAGTTCAATTAATGAAGCAAGGAAGTTAAGCAAACAAATTAGGTGCACAAATTAAATGAGTTAAGGGAAGAAGGATTTGCAAACCGATGTATACGAGTTCCACCACGCCGGTGTACGTCTCGCCTCTAAGCAACCCACTTAGAGGATTTCCACTATTGTAGATTAGAGATACACTTTGAGCAATTGCAACTTCCTAGTGTCCCACACTCAAGAATCCAATTCTCACAAGTACAAGGGCACCCCACCCAATCTCTCAATCTCACAATTACAAGGTTGAAACCCAACCCAAAATTTCTAAGATGTTTGATATTTGAGCATACAAGGAAACTCTCTCACTAGAGTGGATATACAAGTTAAAGCTTACACAAGATAATAACTCTCAAAGAGAGGATATGCAAGTTAAGTACACAAATATAATTTCCCCAACAAATTAACTCTCAAGAAATATATCAATCAAGAATAAAGAGAGTAAGTAGAAGAGCAAGAAAATGGAGGAGGAAGAAAGCAAATGGAAATGCTTCAAATGCTTGGTGCAAGTTTTGCCTTCAACTCCTTCTCTATTTATAGGCTCCATGAGGCATGACATGTGTAATATTTAATTCCTTGGGAGCTTGAAGTGTTAGGCATGTGTGTCTCCATTCAACTTGGCATTCCAATTCCAATAAACCTTTTAGTGTCTCCAAGAGAATATTGCATGTGCATCAAGAAGCATGTTTGTCTAATATTCAAATTAATTGCATTACCAATGTAACACATGCATGTGGAGAGGGACAAGTCATGGAACATTGCCTAGGAACCTTCAAGTTGAGTGAACCGAAGGAATTTATGAGTTTCCATGTGATTTTGCCTTCTGACAGCATGTTGAATCGATTCAAGAAGGAAGGGAATCGATTCATGCGTTTTGAATTGCATATTTTGGACCCCTGCAGCCGTGTGAATCGATTCACACATGGGTTGAATCGATTCAACCCTGAAGCAATCACATTTTGGGCACTGGAAACCGTATGAATCGATTCATACTTACCTTGAATCGATTCATGCACCTGATCCTTGAATTTTAGTGCATTTTTCACCTCTTTTTGGAACCCTTTTGCATATACCTTGGTTCCTTTGATTCTTGGGCATTTTGATGATCAATTCTCACTTGTTTTGAGCTTCTTTAAATGCCTTTAACATATGTCCTTAATTATACATCAAATTTAAACATCAACCAATTTAGATTCTACATTAAACATAATCAATTGCTTGATAACATCTTTGATACTTCTTCATTTGTTGTGTCATTATCAAAACCTACATCAACATACAAATACACATCCTTTGCTGTTTGAAGACCCATCGACGTATACTGTCCAGTGTGAATGATCTGCATCCGGGCTGGATCCTGTTAATTCGACTACGAAATCTGCTAGGACTTGTGCCTTAATAGCAGTTCTTGGTTCGTAGGATATGTCGAATTTAGAGAGCTCTATGGCCCATTTGATCATCCTTCCTGCCAAGTCTGGCTTGAACAATATAGTACGGAGTGGCAAGTCTGTGCGAATCAGGATGGGATGTGCATGGAAATATGGTCTTAGACGTCGTGAGGCCCAAACAACTGCAAGTGCTGCCTTTTCAATCTTCTGATAACGACACTCTGCACCATGCAATGTTTTACCAGTGAAGTACACCGGTCGTTGGCCTTCGACTGTTTCTCTGACCAGGGCCACTGCCAGCGCTTCATCTGAAACAGACAAATAAACGATGAGTTGCTCACCTGGGCTTGGTTTTACCAGGATTGGAGGGCTGGCTAAGACATTTTTCAAGCTCTGGAAGGCCGCCTCTTGCTCTGGGCCCCAATTGAATTTCTTATCCTTCTTCAGCATCTTGTATAAGGGGAGAGAGCGATGAGCCATTTTTGGCATGAATCGTGCTAGAGCAGCGATTTTGCCATTGAGGGATTGTACCTCTTTCAGTGTTTTGGGGCTCTGCAACTCTTGTATCACACAACACTTGTCAGGATTAGCTTCTATGCCTCTTTGTGTTAACATGAAACCCAAGAATCTCCCCCTAGGCACAGCAAATGTACATTTTAGTGGGTTGAGTCTCATGTTGTATTGCCGTAGGCGTTGAAAAACGAGGCGTAGGTCTTCAACATGGTCTCCTCCTTCTGGAGTTTTGGCGATGATATCATCAATATAAACCTCCACCAGCTTTGTGTGCATGCCCTCAAAGACTCTGTTGATCATGCGCTGGTAGGTGGCCCCAGCGTTCTTCAGCCCAAATGGCATGACATTGTAGCAAAAGACCCCTCTGTCATTGATAAATGCTGTTTTCTCCTGATCATCCTCACACATTGGAATTTGGTTGTATCCGGAGTAAGCATCCATGAAGGATAGATACTTGTATCCTGATGAATCGTCAACCAGTCTGTCAATGTTGGGGAGAGGATAAGGATCTTTGGGACAACATTTATTCAAATCGACGTAGTCTATGCACATGCGCCATTTGCCATTGGCTTTCTGCACCATAACCACGTTGGACAGCCAAGAAGAGTAACGGAGTTCCCTGATGAACCCCGCCTTAAGGAGTTCTTCGGTTTGTTCGCAAGCAGCATTTTGCTTAGCAGGACCCATACGCCGTTTCTTTTGTGTCACTGGCTTAGTTTCAGGATACACCGCCAGGCGGTGGCAACAGAAGTTAGGATCCATACCAGGCATGTCTGCGGCTGTCCAGGCAAAAATTTCCTTGTACTCATGGAGGAGTGCAATCAGTCTTGCCTCCACGCTAGGCTCCAATTTGTCATTGATGTTAGTGATTTGCTCCGGGGTGCTGCCCAGAACAATAGGCTTGGAACCACCATCAGGAGTTGGTTTCAAAGGGTTCAGTGGGTCTATAGAAGACTCCGCCCTGGGATCAAGATCCACCAAGTTGACGGATGTCGCCGCACTGTTTCCTTCGTTCAATTTTCTTTTCTTAGACATGGTTTCAAGCTTCACCATGTTAAAACTTAAATTGTAACAATAACGAGCCATCTCCTGGTCACCCCTGACAGATGAGACTTGATTATCTTTATCGATGAACTTGATTAACAAGTGGGGGGTTGAAACGATGGCTTCCATGGCATTCAGAGTAGGCCGCCCAATGATGCCATTGTATGGGGATTTAACATCAATGACAAGAACCCTGGATTTCACAGTCCTTGCTCCAGGTTCACCATCGAAGGTAATCCTTGTGTCCAAGTAGCCTTTAGTAGGCTGTTTGGCGCCATTAAAAGCTGTAAGGTCCTGTGTGTAAGGCTGCAAATCAGCGTCAGTCAGTCCCATGCGTTTAAAACAGTCATAAAAAATAACATCGCAGGAACTTCCCTGATCAACTAGGATGCGTTTTACATCCATATTAGCGATCACCGCAATGATCACTACCGCATCATCTCCCTCAGGAATGGTTGGGCCAAAATCATCATCTGTGAAAGTTATAGGCGGAGTCTGAACTCCGTCCCTGAATGGGCGATATTCTTTGTTCTTGCCCTGCACAGATAAGATCATACGATGATGATTTTTCTGGGCGGTGTTTGAGGGTCCGCCTCCTGTGAAGCCTCCAGCAATCATGTCCACCACCTGCCTTTTACCTTGTGATCTAGGTTCAGGGCTCGGTTCTCGTTGGGTGGACTCCAGAACAATGCCTTTTTGTTTCTCTGACACCGTCTTACGTTTTGGTTCCCGAGTACTATCAGGGTCCGGAGAACGTTCACGATGTCGCTTTTCAAACTTCTCAGGCTCATCATGAGATTTGCCTTTGAACAGGTAATGTTTCAGTTTACCTTCACGAATGAGCACCTCAATGGTATTTTTGAGTTGCTTGCATTCTTCTGTGGTGTGGCCAACTGACTCATGGAATTCACAATATTTCTTTGGGTTTCCCCCGCGCCTGATTGGGGGTGGACGTTGAATTCCATAAACATTGAGGGTGGTCCATCCTATCTCACGCAAGATTTGCTCGCAAGTTGTGTTCAGTGGTGCATAGTGAGCAAAATTGAACACACGTCTGTCTTGCTGTTTGAAAGGTTGGTTCCCTACTTTGTCCCTTTGGTGGGACTTGTCATTCTTCAACAACTTCTCTTTCCCTTTGTCATGAGGTGGAGTTGCAGGGGATGGTTTACTGCGAGATGCAGTGGCTTCCAAATGCATCTCGATACCCACGTACTTGGACGCCTTCCTGCGAAATTCCTCCATCGTGGTTGGAGGTCCCTTTGCCAAAGACAAAGCGAAAGGTGACTTTGGTTGCATAGCTTCTATGAGAATATGCAACTGGATTGCCTCTGTCAGATCAGGGACCATGGCTGCCTCCTTGTAAAATCTCTTAAGGAAATCCTTCAGAGATTCTTTGTCGCCTTGTTTGATCTGAGCCAAGGTATGAGAGGTTCTGGGTGCATCCCTAGAGATCACGAAGTGGCTTCCAAAAGCTGAGGCCAGCTCTTCCCACGAGTCAATGGAACCTGAAGGTAAGCTCTTGAACCAACTAAGAGCTTCGCCTGTAAGAGTTCTGGGGAACATTCTGCACATGACATCCTCCTCAGCTCCTAGAAACATGGCCTCGTAGATATAAGCATCTAAATACTTAGAGGGATCTGTTTCCCCAGTATATTTCCCTATAGAAATGGGCTGCATAGTTTGCAAATGTCTGGGTACATGTGCATTCATGAGCCTTTTGGAAAATGGGATGCTCATCTTATATCCTGAGGGGGATACGTTTGAGCCTGCTCTCCTTCCTTCTTGATGCTGAGCATTCACCAGTGGGAGGCTTCGTTGCTCCTCCATGTATGTAGGAATACGGGAGTAGTGAGGAGTACTTGATTCCTCCTGCACGTGTGATTCATGATGTGGCTGTCTTGCGGGACCAGCTTTCTCATGCACTGGGTTTGCTTTTTTACGATGAAGTTCCGCAAGTTCTTCTCTCAACATTCGAATCATCTCATCTCTTGGATCTAGAGAATCAGCTTGCATTGCTTTTTTCTGAGCACCATCGTCGAAGTTAAGACGTCTGGGATTGCGTGGAGGAGAATCCTCGTGCTGCATCTCTGGTCCTTGTCTCTCCATTGATGATGAAGATTGATCAAAGATTGTGGGATTACCAAGTTTACAGGTCCCACTGGGCGTGCCAATGAACTGTTCTTTACAGGGGGTGTAGAAGTATGCTTGTAGAACAACTCAAAATATACATATAAATGTGTTCTTGATACAAAGCAATATGCGTATAAATGTAAATACGGAGAGTCTTTGTATGCTGAGGCGGAGTGCAATGTACTCTGGGGCGGTGTCACAGTCCGCCTGACGGGATCTACGTTGCCTTGACCCGATTGGGGGTGGTACCTGCAATCGTTCTCCGACGCTCAAGTCAGTATTTCAGAATACTTAGAGACTTAGAAAGACAGTCAGAGAGAATTATGCAAGTAAGAGAGTGTAAGGTTCAGAGAATGGGATCAAGATCCCTTATACCTTTTCGAGAGAGGTTTATATACTTGTTACTGGTGCTCCATTATTGGTAGGACCCGCTCCTTGTCTTCAGGCATAATGCTGAAAAGGTAGTGGGTCCCTGCGCCGTTTACATGCACCATTATTGTAGTAGGTATCACCACTTGTCTGGAAAGCGTTAGTGCTTTAATATTTTATTGTTATTTCCCTTTATGCGTGACAGCGTGATTCCCATTATTAACCTCTCAAGACAGAGTCAATCTCGTGCCGGGGTTGTGAGTATGGGCTCGCTACGCAGTATGGGAAATTCGATATTCCGCCAATATTAAGCCTATGGCTTGGCGGAGTAACAACTTTGGCGGGGTTACATTCCTTGGCGGAGTAACATGCCTGGACGGAGTTACATTCCTTGGCGGGGTAACGTGCCTGGGCGGAGTTATGAGCCTTGGCGGCGTTACTTGCCCTGGCGGTATGCACTCCGTGTAGTATTTGTAGTGTATTTAAAGAGTACTTCTCTTTATTCAAAATGCTGATCTGGCAAGGCATTAAAGCCATGCTCTTGGGGGCCGGTGTTAGGACCGGATCAACTATCTTGGGCATAAAATTCAAAATGAATTAATTTCACTTTTAGCTCATAGTGTTAGAAGTTCAATTGTAAAGATCATTAAAGAAGCAAAATATTTTTCTGTAATTCTGGATTATACCCCTGATATGAGTCATCAAGAACAAATGACTATAATAGTACGATGTGTGAATATGTCAAGTAATAAAATAAAAATTGAGGAATATTTTTTAGAGTTTTTAAAAGTAGATGATACATCTGGATTAGGACTTTTTAATGAATTATAAGATGCATTAAAATCTCTTGATCTTAATATTGATGATAATGGTTCTAACATGAAAGGAAAACACCAAGGAGTTCAAAGACGATTTCTTGAAATAAATTCGAGAGCCTTATATATGCCTTGTGCTTGTCATGGTCTTAATCTTACTCTTAGTGATATGGCACATTCTTGTGTTAAAGCTGTTTCTTTTTTTGGAATTATTCAACGCATATATTCATTATTTTCAAGTTCACCAAAAAGATGGAAAATTTTTCTTGATTGTGTTCCTGGGTTAACCGTGAAATCTTTGTGTAATACTCGATGTGAGAGTCGAATTAAAAGTATTAAAGCTATTAGATTTCAAGCTCCCCAAATCAAATTTGCTTTGTTGGAATTACATAAATTTTATGATGATGCTAAATCAAAAAGTGAAGCTGAGAGTTTGGCTAATGCACTTGAGAACTTTGAATTTTTATGGGGCATGATTATTTGGTATGATATTTTATTTTCTATTAATATGGTGAGCAAGAAATTACAATCTAAGTCAATATGCATTGATGATACCATAAAACAATTAGAAGATATATTATTATTTTTTGAAAAGTATAGAGTTGAAGGGTTCATGTCTAGTATGAATATTGCTAAAGAAGTTGTACTTGATATGGATGTTGAACCCATTCTTTTAGCAAAACGTCGTGCTATTAGGAAAAAACAATTTGATGAAAATAGTCATGATGAAGAAGTTCAATCGCCTGATGAATCATTTAGAATTAATTATTTTTTAGTTATTGTGGACATGGCTATCACTTCTTTAAAGACTAGATTTGGGCAATTAAAGATATTTAAAAATATTTTTGGATTTTTGTTTAATTCAAAAAAGTTAAAATCATTAAATGATAATGAACTGAAAGAATGTTGTGTTAAGTTCACTCAACATTTTCTCAGGGCAATTTATCAGATGTTGATTTGGATGATTTTTTTTTCTGAATTAAAAGTGTTGAAAGTGATTTTGTCTGATGATGTAATGTCAGCTATTGAAATTCTCAAGTTCATTCAAGCAGCCGATTGTTATCCAAATGTTTCGATTGCCTATAGAATTTTGTTAACTATGCCTATAACTGTAGCATCTGCTGAAAGAAGTTTTTCAAAACTAAAATTAATAAAAACTTACTTAAGATCATCAATGTCACAAGAGAGGTTGAATGGTTTAGCAATTTTATCTATTGAAAAAGATATGTTAGAGAGTATTGATGTTGATGTTCTCATTAATGATTTTGCATCTAAAAATGCTAGACGAAACCATTTTTATGATAATTTGTGTTTTTTTTGCTTCGTTGTAGGTGGAAGAATGATTTTTAAAAGAAAGCATGAGACTATAGGAGCACAGTTTTGACTTCTTATTATTCTTTAGACTAGGATGATATATTTGATTTTTGTGTTTGGAATTTATAATGACTTTGTTAATATTAATTTGATTATTTAATAATTTTTAAAAAAATATATATATTAAGGGGCCTTTATCTATCGTGTCGCCCAGGGCCCATAAAATTCTAAGACCGGGCCTGGTTTTTGGTCTTCCCCTACCTTTCTCCATAGGATTCTCACACAGCTCAATTATCTAACAAACACTTCTAAAGGTCTCATTTGTACATGTCTAATCACCTTAGGCGATTTTCAACCATTTTCTCTTCAATAGATGTCACGTCACATGACCTTGAATATTGTGGTTATGAATTCGGTATTTTTTTATGTGATCACACATCCTCATCTCAGGTACCCCAATTTGATGTTCATGTTATACTTTCACTGCCCAACATTCAGTCTCATAATATTGTTAGTTTATTATACTTCCATAAAAACTTTCTTTTAAGTTATACTTTTCTATCACATATAACCCCTACAATTTTTCATCATTTTCAATCATCATACTTGAATTATATGAGAGTTTGAATCATATTCTATATATATATATATAAAACAAAAAGTAAGACATGTTTTATTGATCTCTGCACATTAGTTTTGACACCGACGGTTTAAAAAATATACACCATATTTCATTATTATATCCCCACACTTTAGAGGTGAAAAAACAAATGAATTTTCCATTTGATAATGCGTTTTGTGGTGCGCCGTGAATACAACCGCAAAAACCAACCATTGCTTACGACACACTCATGTCAACGGAAGAGTAAATAATTCACGGCTTACATTCTTCTATTTTATATTTTTATCTAACAACTATCACAACTCAATAATTTAACATGCCTTTCAGCCATAGACACTATAAAATTAACATATCAATGTTATATTTCGTATGAAACATTTTGTGAATTTAATTACTATTTCTACACCAAGTCGTCTTTCTCTGTAAGAGTAAAATAATAATAATAATAATAATAATAATAATAATAATAACCCAGAAACGTGGGGAAGGAAATGTCAGATTCCGTTCCTGAAAATTCCACGTCACTGACGCCCCTTTGATTACAACCAATGATGTTGTCCTGTATCTGAATCCAACCCACCACTCCTGTCCTGTGTGTTAAGAAAAGTGTACCCTTATGTTCCAGAGGTTAGCATCACGTTTTTGTTGCCTTGTTCTGTTGTTTACACATACAGTGACAATTATCTTCAACTCTTTCAACTTTTAGGACAATTTCCCATATGAGGCTGCATTTTAATCTCCAACTTATATCATTGCCGTGGGTCATAAAGACAAGGACATCGAGAATATGCCCAAAGGAGTGGAACTAGCTTTTATGGGCAATATTTCTCAGCACCAACAATACCATTAACCTTTTTGTCCTGTTTTTTCTTCTCCCCTTCATTTTCCTTACTTTTTCTTCAGTGCCCATGTTCTCCATTATGCCTTTGGTCTTCAACTTTCGGTTCCCTCTTTCATTGCCACTGTACGTTTTCTTTTTCTCTATCTTCTTATTCTTATTCTCCACTTGAAGAACCAAGCTACACGTTTTCTACACCACTTTGGTGGAGCCTATGCATAGATGTCACCTCCTTTTTCTTGTGTGTGAATCTACCAGGTATGTATTCTTTTCACTGCAAGTACTCTCGCTAACCTTTTTCAATAAAGCTCCATTCTTTACACGTTGGTGTTTGTCCTTGCAATCCCACACAATTCTTTGCTTTATTGGCAGAAGCTGTAGTGCCTTTTTTTTCTCTTTCCCATTTTGTGTGTCTAAGATTTGCTTTATATATGTTACGTTATTTTTTGGCTTTTCAATTTTTGTGCTATAATACCCCCCTTGATTTTGGGGTCATGTTGATGTTACTACTTCTGGGGTGCTTGTTATTTACCAACCAAGGCCATGATTAAGAGGTGTAGTTTGAACTAATTTACAATCAAGTTACCTGTTTCTGAATTTTAACTTAGTAATTGTAGTTTCTTTTAGGGGGGAAAATTGAGGATGCTTGTTCAGTTGATTGTTGAGGAGGGTTATCATTAGTGGCTTTTGTTGTTCTATAGGCAACTCAACCAACCATGATTGGAGTTTGGCTCTTGGCTTTAATGGTTCTGTCAAATGGGTTATCTTCAAATGGGGAAAGCATGCATAATTCCACAAGGCCGGAGTTTGTAAATATTGGGGCTCTCTTCTCTTTCAATACCACTGTTGGTAGAACTGTAAAAATTGCTATAGAAGCTGCAGTTAAAGATGTAAATTCTGATCCAAATATTCTTGGTGGAACCAAGCTCAGGCTCTCACTGCAAGAAGATTCTAAATATAGAGGTTTCTTGAGCATTGCTGAGGGTATGTCTCTCATAGTATCATCCTTGTTATTATGTGTTAAAAATAACAATCTTTCTAAGGTACAGATGAAGTTTTTGTTACTTCAACTCCATCAGATTGTTGTTGTATGTGATTACAGTTTTGCAGGTCATGGCAAGACACACCGTGGCAATAATTGGCCCTCATAGCTCTGTAACAGCTCATGTCATAACTCACATTGCCAATGAGCTCCAAGTTCCTCTACTGTCTTTTTCAGCCTTGGACCCTACCCTTTCTTCACTTCAATTCCCATTCTTTATTAGAACTTGTCATAGTGATCTTTATGAAATGGCCGCAATAGCAGACCTTGTGGACTACTATGGTTGGAAAGATGTTATTGCTGTTTATATTGATGATGACAATGGGAGGAATGGTATCAGCGCATTAGGCGATAAGCTAGCCGAGAAGCGTTGCAGGATATCATATAAAGCACCTTTGAGCCCTGAAGCAACCACAGAAGAGATAACTAATCAGCTTGTTCAGGTGGCTTTGGCAGAATCGCGGATAATAGTTGTTCATGCCAATACTATGAAGGGCCTTAAGGTGTTTAGTGTTGCAAAGAATCTTGGGATGATGGGAACTGGGTATGTTTGGATTGCCACTGCTTTTCTTTCTGCTCTACTAGATGTTAATGGCCCATCTTATGCAATGGATGAAATTCAAGGAGTTCTTACATTCCGTATATACACTCCAGATTCGGAGCTCAAAAGGAGGTTTATTACTAAGTGGAAAAACTTGACTAGTGCAAATGCTGCTAATGCCAATGTCCCACTTGGAATGAACTTTTTAGTTCTCTATGCATATGACACAGTTTATGCGCTTGCCCATGCACTTAATGCATTCTTCAAACAAGGGAACCAAATTACATTCTCAAATGATTCAAGGCTATCTCTAGTAGGTGGAGACAACTTGAATCTTGATGCTTTGAACATCTTTAATGAAGGATATTTGTTACGAAGAAACATATATCAAGTTAACATGACTGGTGTATCAGGTTCATTCAAGTATACACCTGATAGAGACCTTGTTAATCCTACATATGAAATTGTTAATGTGGCTGGAACAGGAACTCGGAAGATTGGTTATTGGTCTAATTACTCTGGATTATCTCTTGGTCCTCCGGAAGCACTTTATAAAAAGCTGTTGTTGCCTGTGATTTGGCCTGGAGACACAGACCAGAAGCCTCGTGGTTGGGTTTTTCCTAACAACGGAAGGCTCTTAAAGATCGGAGTACCAAAAAGTGTTTATTACCGTGAATTTGTCTCACAAGTAAAAGGCTCTGACACTTTTCAGGGATTCTGCATTGATGTATTTCTCTCTGCAGTGAATCTATTGCCTTATGCTGTCCCCTTTAAGTTCATCCCATATGGGGATGGCAAGAACAATCCTAGTATGACTGAGCTTGTCCGTCTAATCACAACCGGTGTGAGTATCATGCCATTGATTTTTCTGTGGAGTTTGGATGTGTTTATGGCAATCTTCTGAGACTAGTTTTCTTCTTCCTATGCAGGAATTTGATGGTGCAGTAGGTGACATTGCAATTACAACAGAAAGAACAAAGTTGGTGGATTTTACTCAGCCATATATTGAGTCTGGTCTAGTGGTAGTGGCCCCAGTTAGGAAATCAGACTCCAGTGCTTTGGCCTTTTTGGCCCCATTTACACCAAAGATGTGGTGTGTCACAGCTATCTTTTTCATATTAGTAGGAGCTGTTGTTTGGATTCTGGAGCATAGGGTGAACGATGAATTTAGGGGACCACCCAAAAAACAAGTAGTTACTATTTTATGGTAAGGAAATCTGGTGTAGACCCTTTTCCAATGCTTCACTGTATTGAATCTTTTTTAGAACATGGCCCATGTTAATGATACATGCAATGCAACAATTTTAAAGAGGTTGCAGTTTTCCTATTATATGTACTTGTATATATAACTTTGCTTATGTTTGTAACTTTTTGTTTGTGTTGCATTTGGCAGGTTTAGTTTTTCAACAATGTTTTTTTCCCACAGTAAGTGCCAGTGTTGTCTTCTGTGAAGTCTATGGTCGAAGTGGTAGCTTCCCTTAAATTAATCAAGTTTCCTTTCTCTATATCTTGTAGGGGAAAACACAGTGAGCACACTTGGTCGCATTGTGCTGATTATATGGTTATTTGTAGTTCTTATAATTAACTCAAGTTACACAGCAAGTCTAACATCAATCCTCACAGTGCAACAGCTTTCTTCACCCATTAAAGGCATTGAAAGTTTACTAAATAACAAAGATCCTATTGGATACACACAGGGTTCTTTTGCTAGGAATTATTTAGTTCAGGACATTGGTATTGATGAGGCCAGGCTTGTTCCTTTGAAATCAACAGAAGAAGCTGCTACAGCACTGAGAAAGGGTCCCCAAAATGGGGGTGTTGCTGCTTACATCGATGAGCGTGCCTACATGGACATCTTCCTTTCAAGCCGGTGTGATTTGAGTGTTGTAGGTCAAGAGTTCACCAGAAATGGTTGGGGATTTGTAAGTATCTCCTTAGTAACGGTGTTCTAATTTTTTTTACCTACATGGTCTTTACAATTTCATTTGGTTCTCTTCTTTTCCTTCATATTTTCCTATCTAACAAAAAAACATAACTAAAATTTTGTCCTTAGTATTTGCATATCGTTGTTATTCTTGAACGCATGTTGAAGGAAATTACCTTTTATCTTATGTTTTGCATTTTACTAACATGTTTTATCATCTCACCAGTCACTGCCCTTGGAATCTAGTTCAAGATTAATATACAAGTAACAGTCGAATTGTCAGGGAAGATGCTGAATAGGATAATATTAAATTAAATATGTTATTATGATAACATTAGATTATTAGGATTATGTTACTAGATCATATAACATTATTCCGTTGTTAGATAACATATTCTGTTGGCGAATTAGCTAATATTATTAGGAGATTAGATTATTATGATTAGATTAGGTTATTATGACTAGAATTCTGTTAGGATATTAATTATTCTATTAGGAGATTAGTATAAATTATGGGACAGATAGTATGCAGAATGTGTGTGAAATTACTAGCTATTTGCTAGAGAGCAGAGAAACTGAGTTTTCTCTGAAGAGTTATTGCTCCGGGGTGGGGCTTTGTCCTTAACAACTATGTATTCTGTAACTATTTTTCAATGATAAAAGTTATTATTTTCCTATTCTCTCTAGAATCCCTATCATAAATAAGTTCCCTAAAGAAGACGATCACTAAATAAGTCCTCTAGAGTTAAGACTTATTTGGTGATGGCCGTCTTTAAGAGAACTAATTGGTGACTACTTTATCTCTAAGCAAATTTGACTTTACTCATATTTGAGGTTGTCATCTTATGATAACATGTCCTTCATTTCTGTTCAGGCCTTTCCACGAGACTCGCCATTAGCAGTTGACCTGTCAACTGCTATATTGCAAATGACAGACAATGGAGATTTACAAAGGATTCATGACAAATGGCTTCTGAGTAGTGCTTGCTTATCACAAGGTGCAAAGCTTGAAGTGGAAAGGCTCCAACTTAAAAGCTTTTGGGGTCTCTATGTGATATGTAGCTTTGCCTGTTTGCTTGCACTCTTCATATATTTTATACAGGTTTTGAGACAATACCACAAACACTACTCAGGGGACACCGAGTCCACTGACCAAAACTCAGGATCAGGATCAGGATCTTCACGTCTAAAGACTTTCCTTTCATTTGTGGATGAAAAAGAAGAAACCGTTAGGAATCGATCCAAGAGAAGGAAAATGGAGAGGATCTCATACAGAAGCAGTGAGGGAGCCTCATCCATCAACTCCAATAAAGGATATGCTTCATATAGAAGTGAATCTGCCAGTGAAGTGTGATCAACTGCTAGTACTTATTCTTTTCTTTCTAGGAAATACACGTTGGGATAAATTACAACTTTTGCTACTTGTATGTAACACTTATTTTTAATTAGCCCTTCAACAGAAAGAAAGATTTTGAATAGTTTATATGTAAAATCAATCATTTACAATTGTACACATCTTACTAATTGCAATCCTGATGATAATGATTATAGGGCATCGTTCTACGTGGCTAATGGTTATAATGTGACTCTGTTTTAATTAACTTCTTGGTTTTATACCACTATAATTTTGAACTTCGTTAAATGGGGAAAAAATCAAATCAGTTTGTACTTGTGTACATGAAGTTCCAAAGCTTTGTAAGCATTTTGAAATAGAAAGTAAGTTGGATGAAAAACTAGTGCTCATCAGCATGAGCAAGCATCACTCCATAGGCTTAGCTTGATAATGAGCCTTCATTGGAAACAAATTGAGATGACCCCACCCTAGCCCGCTTGACAACACATTGTTTCTATGGCAAGAACTACTCCTGTAGAATTTAGTTTGCAATGTTTTTAATAAGAACCAATTTAAAAAAAACTCGAGAGAAAATTCTAAGGTAAACCTTTGCTAAAGAAAAGTCAAGTCGGGACTAATTGTAATATAAGAGCAAAGAGAACATGATTACTTTTCGACCTCAGTTCAGTCTATAGATTTCTGTAGACAATACATTGGAAAATTAATCGTTCAGTGTGAAAACCCCTACACTATCCTTATAAAATAAATTAGTGTACTTTTAGTTGAATCCCTTGAACACTAGGGGAATTACAGATGGCCTTCCATTATAACTTGAGGCTACATTAATCAGTGGCTAGTGGCGACATATGTCCACTCCATTACAAGTATTAATCTGTATACATGTACACTACATCACATGTCTATAGAAACCTACGGTTGAGGTTATAAAAGTAAACACACCTTGCTCCATGCTGCAAACAACCAAGATTTTCTGATAAATTCTCAAGTCATCCATCCAAAGCATGGCTAAGGTACTAATTAGTATATCTAAAATATCTTTGAAAACATTCATCGTCCTTGCAATTTTTTAGTATGACTTTGTACACTTCAATCAAGAGCCTTGGAAATCGACTTGAAAAGTAGTCATTGAATCCTTCTGGAACAGATCCTAGCAGCTCCTGATAAGCAAGCAAGAAGAAAATTACAAGGAATACACATATAAAGAGTATAAGTTGCCTTTTATCATATAAGTTCATGTGCTTGGAGGATTGTCTAATAAAAATGCATTTTTTACTTCTTTTTTTTAATAATAAAAGCTATCACCAGCAAATAAAGTAAGGACCATCTCCCACAAATTCAAATATCCTGTTTTGATTGTGAACACGCTTTATTATAAGACATCAAAGTTCAGTGATGGGTCAGGTAAAGTAAAAGCTTAAGTTGACGTACGTGATTTTAGTAAAAAAATTTGAAGGCTGTGGTTATATGTTGGAGAAATTTTTCTAGGGGTTGATTGTGAAAAAGAAAATACGTTGGATAATTGAAAGGAACAATAACTATTTAAGTGTAGAATTAAAAAAATAGACATGAAATATTTACGGACCCATTTCATATAATTGTGTTGGTCTTTTGGTAGACATCTTGGAATTAAAAGATAAAAAACTGTCTAAAAACTTTTTCATGGAATAAGGAAATTCAACTTTATTAATCAATCAACACTTACATTTATAACACTAGGAACTACTAACTCATCTAACAAACTACTTACTCATCAAATAAAAACAAACTTCATCCTAATCTAAAATAACAACTTATTCAAATTTAAAATGATAACGATAAAATATTAAAAACTAACTAGTCTAATGATAGCTAACAGACTCAATCTAGTCTTAATCCAAATTCAAATAATTTTGAAAGCATTCAAAGGCACATTCTCAACAAATTGGTATTGGGAATATGTTTGAAAAATGAAGTTGACCTCATCTAGAGTTGATTTTAACTAGGAGAAGCTACATTTTTTCACTTCTGCTCAAAATACTCACAAACATTATCGAAAACTTAACCATTTCTGGCTAATTGCTACATTGGCTATTTAACATGATTCTATTGCCCAAAAAAAGAACAGGATTCTCAAGTGCATAAACAGTTTCAACTTTCATGTGTCCTCTAACAGAGAAAACTAAATAGATATAATGTGAAAATGCAAGTCCAAGAAAAAACCTGGATTTCTCGAGGCAATTCTCTATAATGATTTAGCTTATTTCTCATGACCCTCAACAAGTCTCGAACGCTGTCAAACTTATATCTCCTATAATGACCAATGTTAGTAATGAAAGCCGTTTCCATTTTTTCATTCCATTTTGCCCCTAAAGCCACTGGAGCAGTGCTTTCTAATGCCTTCAAAAGATCAGAATCTGTTTCTCTATCCTCAAGTTCCACCCTATCACTTGCATCACGAAGAAATGAGAGTCTCATCTCAGAACTCCAAAAAAGAGGATGCTGCAGCACTTTCATTGCCTTTGGCCTGACAATAAATGAAATAATTTCCTAAATGAATCGCTCACTTGTTACAAGACAAACAGAAACACAAAAAACATAGTTCTAATGTCTCTATCTAAACCATAATTTGTGCAATCAAATCTCATGTTAATGTGGTAATTGCATGCAACATAATCCTTTGCTAACCTCGAGTGGATAATTATTTCTCTCTCATGCCTTTCAATTCATGGGCAAGGTAAATCACTCTGACCTCAAATTTGCACCAATATATCTTTCAAAGACAATAAACTACCTGACACAAGCCCTGCCTAACTGACTGACAAGGTCACACCCACAACACAATTGCATACATCTTTTAATAAAGAAAGAAACCTTATTAAACATAAGAAAGAAAAGGCACAATAAAAATGGAGGAGAGGATAAAATGTCTTCCAGGGGGAAGATATACAGATAAAGTTAAACTAATCTACAAGTTGCGGAACTATCTAAGGATTTTTAAGTAAGTCCCTACACCTGAAAAGTTTATAATCATATTCCTGAAGTTCGAAACATTCATAATCAAGTCCCATTTAATAGTTCCATTAAGGTCCTGGTATATGCAAGGACTTGTTAATTGCAAATTTTGAAATAGTTCAAGGGCATAAAAGTTAGAGTAAATAATCAAATTGGTTTTTAAAAGATAGGATGACTACCAAGTAGGTCCCTCAAAGATGATGGTCACCAAATAAATCCTCCAAAAATGATAGTATCAAATAAGTCCTCTCAAGATTGATTTGGCCACTATATTGGTCACTAGACCCTTTCTTAGCAGTTAAAATCACAAAGAAAAGATTATTAACCGCTCAAAAATAATCTAGTGACCTATACGATGGTCAAATCAATCTTTGGGAGACACATTTGATAACCATAATCTTTGAAAGTCTTCATTGATGGCCACTAAATCTTTTGATAAAAGTTAAACATAGGATCTATTCCCTAAACTATTTCAAAACTCATAATTAAGAGTTGTTTCACTTAGTGGAACCCTAACAGAAATGTTGACAACAGCAAAATTACAAATTATTCAAAAGCTTAAGAACCTAATTACAAACTCTTGGAATGGAGGGATTTATTTTAAAATTTCCAAATAATTTACAAACCTATAGAATAATTTAACCTGAAGATAAAATCAAACAAGCTCCATTGACAAGAACATTGCAACTTGGGAGAGTTCAAAGCCTTATATTATAAACTCCACACTAGAATCTCATAATTCTAACGTGGGACTCAAGTTATAGCTCACAATTGAACCCTAAAACTAATTGGTACAGGAATCATGCATTATCAATCAAGCATCTAGCTTCAGAATCCATCCATGGCCCATGATAAGCGCAAACTGAGTATCCTTACATGAAGAATCGTCTTGACATGTCCTAAGAGCTACTAGAATAAAAAATCCAGCTCCAGGCACACTTGCAGTGCCATTAAAGAGATGTTTCCAATAACATTTTAGATACATAACAACCTAAGTGACTGTTAGAAAGTCTTACATTGAATAAAATAAGAGAAACTAAAGAGTATATAAGTATTGGTTTGGAAGCACCACCCTTAATACCTTAAGATTTTAAAGTTGAGTGTCTCTTGTCTAATAAACTCACCTTCATTCCGCCAAGCATATTGGACCTGCAGACCACTAAAATTCTAATATGGTATCAAAGCCTAAATACTTAACCACACCAATCTAACAAAAAAAAAACTTGGAAAAAAATGACATGGCCTTTAAGACTCGTATAAAAAAAGGGGAGAAAAGTAGCCCAAGCTGAAAAAAGAAAAGGCCTTTGAAGTTCATTGAGTACAAGCCCTAAAACATTAACAAAAAAAAAAGCCAAATAAAATCAAGTCCCAACTAGAAACCTAATTGGGCTTGAGGAGGCGGGTGGGGTTAGAAAGTCCCACATTCAATAAAATAGGAGGAACTAAAAAGTATGTAAGTGTTGAAAGTATCACTCTTAATACCTTAGGGTTTTAAGGTTAAGTGTCTCCCACCTAATAAACTCACTTTTCACTCCCCTAAACATATTGGACCGGCAGACCACTAAAATTCTAACAGTGACTGTTTTCTGCAGTGTATTCAACATCAGTAGTTCCTTGTCTAACTGGGGCACAAACATTCTTAGCAACGAAAATTTTATTAAACCATATCATTTCCAATTCCATTTCAACCATTCTGACCAATTTTAGCTTCAACTAAAAATAAGTCCCTAGATATTAGCAGATGTTCAACAATTCATTAAGATACAAATACTGATAGTTGAAGATTTGTCAAAATACAATATTCTCAGTTAACATATTGTACATGGATAACATCTAGCTAACTCAAACGGCTAGAATTTCACAGATATATGAAATTATATTCATCAATATTTTAGAATATCTTAGATTATTCTGAGATGAATTTCCTTATTTCAACAATATCCCCTGGGATTAGTTATTACTACCTTAGCTTCTTGATATAAGACTTTTTTACTTAGTTCACATGTATTAAGAAAGTTGGTTAATATAGTTAAAATCATTAAATTTGTTTAGAATTTATTGTAGTTTTCCAAAATTACCCTTAGGATGATTATGACCAAGGTTGTTAAGATGTAGAGTCTACGTTTAGATGACGGGGATTTGTAAAATGTAGACTCGTGAAACGTCAGAAGAGACGGAAGAATCTACCAAAAATACTAAAGTATACATAAATATAATAAATATCAAACTAAACTCATAAACTTCATAATATTAAACCAAATTTAATGTCATAAACACAAAAAACATAAACTCAATATCACAACCATCAATCATAAAAGTCAACCAACAGAAACAAAGAACAGAGAGAAGAAGCCAGCCAACAGAAATAGAGAGAAGCAGAGAAACAGAGAGGAGAAGCCAGCCAACAGAAACAGAGAACAGAAGAGAGTAGAAGCCAACAGAAACAGAGAGAAGAGAGGAGCCTGAGAGCAAGCCAATACAGAAACAGAGAGAGGAGAGGACCACCACACCATGACTGCTGCACTGACGCAGAAACAGAGTGCGATGGAGTGGGAGGGAGGTGCACGGTGCGACGGAGGGAGTTGTGATGGAGGGGTAAAGGGTCGATGCAGTGGGGCGAGCTTTGAGGGAGGGGAAATCGCAAAAACAGAGAAGGGATCGAAGGAGAAAGAGTGAAATTAGGGTTTTCAGTGGGCTGGGTTATTTTTAAAACCGGGTCGCCCGCTTGACCCGGTTATTCCTGCCCTAATCACGCGAGACGGAGACGGCTACGACTCCACGTTTCGACGGCCCGAGTCGCGTCTCTACACCATCTCTACCAGGAACCGTTTCTGCACGAATTGCGGCGCGGTAGACCTCCAGCGGGACGTAGAATCGTACGACTCTACATCCTGAGACGCGAGTCTGACAACCATGATTATGACTCATCATTCAACTTTCTCCACTTATTCTCTCTCCACTTAATCTCTACCAACCTACTATCTAATTATCATGGGAAAGATAAATAATCTAATTGATGTATCTCATTTATTTTTATTATATTGATTCCAATCAAAAGTTATACATTAACAGAGCTATTTTGCTCAAAAATAATTAATGGCATGGAAATTTGAAAGAGGATCTTATACTAATTTTTTATATATAAAAAGGGTCTTATATTTAGGGACAGAGGTATTATATTTTTATTTATTATTATGATATATTTCCCTAATTATATAAGACCATAATTAGTATAAATAGGGAATAGTCCTCTAGGTTTTATATACACATCAACATATTAATCTATTCAATATCATTTTATCTTTCATCTCTTTCTCTCCCTCTATACCTAAAAACCCCATAATTTGAACACAAGTGAATAGTTTCAGCTTGGCTATACGGTTTTCCCAAAGAAATCAATTTTAGCACCGCAACTTTACCGAAAATATCAATGGGCATCATGGGTCTCCCAAAACCATCATTTTGGCTTTGTGGCTTTCCCATAGATGAGCCTGGCATGCAGCATTTCTAGAAAAATTAGCCTGGTCCCGCAAATTTACCAGAAGTATTAACTGGCCCCACAATAATCACATTAAAAATGTCATATCATAATCTTAATTGATATGTTTGATTTATTTTATTCAAAGGGTTTATTTGTAACAAGTTTCAAGCTTTAGTAAGCTTTAGCTTGAGGGGGAATGTTAGAATATATGAAATTATATGGTAATATCTTAAATTATTCTGAGATTAATTTCCTTATTTCTACAATATCCCTTGGAATTAGTTATTATATTTTCATTTGTTATTTTGATTTCCCTAATTATATAAGATAAAAAGTAAATAAGGAATGGTGCTCTAGGTTTTATGTACACATCAACATATTATAATCCATTCAATATCAAATTATCTTTCATCTCTTTCTCTCCCTCTATACCTAAAACCCCATAATTTCTGAACCTATCATTTATTCTACACAACAATTAAATAATTCATAAAAAGATATGAATTAATGAATGTATGGTACAAAGTATTTTTGAATTGAGTGAAACTGATATACCTCAAATCAGGGTCAGGGTTTAACAAACAAGTAATAAGATCCTCAGCTTCAGGAATGAACTCCACTAAGAAAAGATCCTTCTGATTTTTCACAATGTTGACATCACGCTCAAGACGTTCTCCAAATGGATGTCTTCCTGCAGTCATGCAGAAAAAAAGGACACAACCTAAACTAAATAAATCTACAGCCCGTGTTTGGCGTCCTTGAAGAAGCTGCTCTGGTGCTTGCCAACCTGAACTGCCACAGCCTGAAATTGTTGTTAAGCCTTATTGTAAGATAAAAACATCTATCAGTACTTAAGTCTGTAAATTAACATGCAGGATAAGATAAATGTGTGTTTGGATTATCATATTTTGTGCCACGAAAGCATATAAACAAAATAAGCAAAGTCCTGACTGACACAGTTCTTGTGTAAAACTTAAGAAGGCCAAAACACATGTTAAAGGATGTTACCCAAACTTGAAAAAAAAGAGGAATGGAAGGGAAAAGTTCAGAGTGAAAATTAAAGATATAGATCAGAAAAATAATATAGGGATGGAGTCATCGCATCATGCTAAACACTATAGCAACTCATATAGCCATAAGCCAATGCTAAAACAGTGCAAATAAATTCTACTCACCCGTAGTACTATGACCCAGGGAAGACATGTCTTCAAGAAGGCGTTTGCTAATCCCCATATCAGAAACCTTTGCACAGATTGATCTTTCTTTGATTATCAACACATTTTGGGGTTTCAAATCCCTATGAATTATTCCTAGTTCATGCAAATGGGCAAGCCCAGAAACTATATCCCTGTGTTGCAATATAAAAATGAAAGTCAAGATCATGTCAACAAAAAATAAGCAAATAAGTTGAAATATGTAGAAGTGAACATTCATGCTTCAGCCATCACTATCTATCAACCTCTAATCACTAGGCTTAACTACATGAGTCCTAAATCGAAACTAAACAAGATCCTTCCCATGTATTCTTAACTGTTTTTTTCACTACTACCCTTTCCAATTTCCATGAATCTTTGGTTACCATTTTTTTTTTTTTTACCAATGCTTTAAAAACTGAACCGATTACTGAACAGGTCCAGCTACTAGTTCATGGTTTAACGGTTGAGCTAAGATCAATAAAATAATCTTTTTCAACAAAAATAATATTACAGATGAAATAATCTTTTTGTTTTGTTTTTGGATAGTGTTTTGGGCTTGTGTGTAGTTTTGAATGTTAAAAACCTATAAATAGTGTATTATTTTTAGTTTTTAGTGTAATGTTGTTTTCTACTAATATTATTTTATATAAGATAATTTTTATCAAAACATTTTATTTATATGTAATATAATTTTTATAAAAAATATTAATTTATTAATATCATTTTGACCACCAAAACATGAACAAATGGCTTGACCGGTCCAAGTTTTAAAACATTGGTTTAAGTGGACCAATATGATAATCTATTAGAGTAGTGCTGTATTTTGTAATTCCTCTCCATGTGTTTGAGAGGAGCATATTAGAGTGGTGCTGTTATAACTCTAAACTGAATTCAGTTAGGTGCTTACCTGTTCAGCAGGTAGTTTGTCATAGCTACACAGTTAGCCTTAGGTAGCTTGCTCAGCACTTTTCCTAAATCATACAGGTAGGATTCTCTTTGTATCAAATTGCACATAAAATGAATGAGGCTAAACCTATCTCTACACCTATGGTTGGTGAAGCCAAACTTACCAAACATGGCTCAAATTATGTTGAAGATCCAACCTTATACAGGTCTATTGTTGGTGCTCTGCAGTATGCTACTGTCACTAGGCCAGAAATCAGCTATGCAGTGAACAAGGCTTTTCAATTTTTGTCTCAACCGCTTGAGAAACAATGAAAGGAAATCAAGGATCTTGAGGTATTGAAAGGGAACACTGACTTATGGGCTCACATTGCAACCTACTCCCATTGACAAGCCCATACCTATCACTGCCTATTGTGATGCAGATTGATCCACTTCTGGTTCTTGCATATATCTTGCCTAGAGTTTAATTTCCTGATGGTCCAAGAAGCAGGATAGACTTGCTAGATCCAGCACTGAAGCTGAATGTCAAAGTCTAGCACTTACAGCAACTGAGATCTTGTGGATAGAATCTCTTCTAACTGAGTTGCATATACACACTCCACAAATATACTGTGATGATGTTAACTCACAATCCTATTCTACACAACAAGACTAAACATAAACACATGGAGCTAGATATTTTCTTAGCCAGAGAAATGTTTCTCAATAAAAGTCTAGCCGTCCATCATATACCTTCTACAGATCAGTATGCTGATATTTTAACTAAAGCTGTGTCTCCATCCAGATTTACAGTTCTCAGAGACATGCTTGGAGTGTTTCATAAATTTTCTTGTGTAACTTATCCCCTTGTGCTTGAGAGGAGCATATTAGAGTAGTGCTGTATTTTGTAATTCCTTTCCTTGTGTTTGAGAGGAGCATATTAGAGTGGTGATGTTATAATTCTAAACTGAATTCAGTTAGGTACTTACCTGTTCCGCAAGTAGTTTGTTATAGCTACCTGCTATAGGCAGTTAACCTTAGGTAGCTCACTCAGCACTTTTCCTAAATCATATAAATAGGATTCTCTTTGTATCACAATGCACATGATATAATTCAGATACAATTCTCTCTAGCTTCTTAGTTTTCTAATATAATCAGTTCATCAATTTTCCAATTAAACCAGCTGATTCAGTCAGATGTTTAAAATTATGCTTTTTGATCCATATACCATCCTCATATCTTTCTCATTCTCTTGGACTCACATTTACAGTAATTCCAAAATTATTCTACTCAATTATTTCATTTCCTCTTTATTGATGCTAGTGCTATAGATCTAGCATCCCCATCTTCTCTTTCTTATAACAGTTGTCTAATTGCAGCAATGCTCCTCCGTCCACCTTAACTAACAAGATAAACTTTCTTAGTTCTACTTATAAAATTTTAGCTTCTGTAGCTTATCTTAAAAAATGGCCTCTATAGTTCTACTTTTAAGCACAAAGAATAAATGCATGATAATCACGGGTAGAGTACTTCTAACCTTAAATGAAAAAGAAATGTTACAATCTTTTTTTTATTCCAGGAAAATGTGATTATTGCAGCCTGGTGCACCACAGCCAGAAATAGTTCATTAAATCATTAAGTGTTTTGCACTTTTACTAACCTCATCAATTTCAGTAATAGAGGGGATGGATAGCCATTTGCCTTCCAAAGATATTGCATGTCATCTCTCTCTGACTCCATTTGAGTATTTTTAGAAATATTAGAATATTGATCCTGGCAAAATTTTGGATTCTCTGACATATCAGAGTAATTATGAATCAAATCATCCAAGTTGCATGTACAACGCTCCAAAGCAAGGTAAACAAAATCATGATCATATTCCACCCCATACCATCGAACAATGTTTGGATGTCGATCAGATGCAATAAGATTTTGGATTTCTTTATGAGCTACATCATGATGAGCTTGGACAAGACGTTTGACAGCAACTGGCCGGCCCTCATATGTACCCTCAAGGACGATGGTACCGTTGCTTCCTTTTGCAATTTCATGTTCTGAAACAAATAGTTTACCGATCCTGCGTCCATCACCTTTGTTTAAGTGCAACCATGCTTCACTATCAATTTCCTTATGTGTCAATATATTCTCAGCTGATGGAAGATGTTTATCCTGTTTGTCAACTATTATATTGTTCTTTCCTAACTTACGTGCTTTCTTTTTTCTAGGAGGTAGACTTTTTAAATCTAACTCTCTTTTTTGGTTATTCAATCTCACCAGATAGTAGCAGACAAAAAGGCCCATGACAATGAGTAAAACCACCACCATACATGTCAAAAGCAATGTCATTGGCCATTCAAACTTGTTTGGATTAACTTCCTCTTGAAAGAGTGCGACTGCATTATCATTGCTTTCATGGAAGCCACCATTTGGTTTCAAAGAGGGTAAAGAATTTGAAAAGGGCGAAGGTAGCATCAAGTTACCATCACGACCAGGGAATCTATCATTGTCTGGCCATGGTGGAAGCATCAGATATTGAGCAGGCATTGGGAGCATACCATTCTCTTGATAAGTCCCACGTAACCTTTCAGGGTTATTGGGCTCTAACAGAATGTTCTTACGTTGGCGATAAACTTCTTTCAGTTTTCTATCTTGACATGTATATGGCATTGCAAAATCTAAGCAACTGTCAGAAACACATTCATCCTCCCCATCAAAAGAATCCCTGCCAGACAGATTTTCATTATGTTGGCAAACTAACACAGCCTTAAATTCAGCCACTGCCATTGTCCACAAAACTAATCCTGATCCAGGACCGACAGATTGCAAAAAATAATCAGTCCTGATTATCTTCAGCAAGAATTCTGGTGAATTCAATTGAGCATGATCAGCAAGCTCATTATTCTTTGTACTGGGGACAGTGGCAACACGCTGCCCACCATCACTCCGCACCACAACAGAAGCATTATAAATATCAGCAGCGGAGTAGCTTCGAACAAGCCTTCCAGTTTTGGCATCAATTTCAAATACAGTGCTTTTTTTGGACCCAAGTACAACTGCTCCATCCTCTGTTACAGTAGGTGTATATGCAACATATTCTGCAATTGATTCAGAGAGTCTCTGCAGCCACAAAAAATGTTCTAAGCACATAACTTCTTATTGATTTCAAGGAGCGACGACAATCAATGAAGTTAACATGCATCGTAATCATCTATCTAGTAATTGCAATTGAGTAAACTATCAAATTAATGTTTAAAATTGTATGGATAAGACAATTTAGTCAGAAAAAAAAAACTCTTCTTCAGTCCTAAGTAACTTTATCAAACTAGGTTTACTTTATTCTTTCCTTTTACCCTGTACTTTTCACTAACATTTTGTAAGTCTCTACCATTGCTTTGTGTTAAAAAAGAATGAATGACATTTTTCATTGTCAGGAAACAAAACAAGAAGCTAAATTACGATAATCATGCAATCTTAAGGACTTGATTTAGAGATTTATTCAATTGCAAACAAGGAAACAAAAGGTCATTACAAATTTAATATCTTCATATCACTTTCCAATTACATGAACTCAGTGAGAAGATACAATACCATTTTGCCAAAGTGAGTATCATGAATAATTAATTCCCAGTCATCTCCACATTCAATGAGACCATTATTATTGTTGATAGAAGCATGATAGGAATGGTAGATTGGGGATCCAGTAGAAAAAGACCAAACAACCCTGCCAGAATCAATCTCAACCAAATACATAGTCCCATCTAGGCCAGCAATCAGCGCTGTGGCTGCTTTCCTGTTCAATCATAACAATTCCACTCAGTCACATTCTCAAAGAATGAAGAAATTAATTAATTAGAGGAAAAAGAAAGGGAACTAACTGCGGAAGAGAGAGATGAGAAGGGATCGGAGACAAGCGATTTTGAAGAAGCGACAGCTGGGATTGTGAGGTGGATACATGAGAGATGCAGCTCAAGAAGAAAAAGAGAAGGATTGGCGATAGCAAAGAGCTAGTAAAGCAAAATTTCATCTGCGATGTTTGGAAAGAAGAGAGAAGGACCCGATTTAATATAATTTTCAATAAAAACTTCTCTTTTATCTTGATAAGAATCAAACACGTGTCAAAAGGCTCTCAACAGCTCACACATCCGACTCAACCAACTGAGTTAGTCCCCCTTGACTTTTTATTTTTAATTTACTAACATGTAGTTCGAAACATTATTAAAAAATTGCAATATGAAGAACTTTATTAAACTAAATCACAAAAGTTTAAACTATTAAAAATAATAATTTTTTATCAGAATTGAAGTACTAATAATTACATCACAAAAGTAAAAGCGTAACAAATGTGTTTATTTCTAATAAAAACTTGCTGCTTTCTTTACTTAAACTCGGTCCTTAGGGCTGCAGTTAACAAAACTCAAATATTAAATATAGACACCTGTTCATTTCGTCAATTACATTTAGGGTTTTGTTAACCTGATCTTTAGAGTTGCGCTTAAGTCACTAAAGTTAATAACATTTTATTGAATTCATTTAGTATAAGGTCAACAATTAGTGTTTTGTATAAACTTAAGCATTGAAAGCAAGATTCAAATCCTAAATGCCCACTCTCAAACCCTATCCACCTCCCCTTTATTATTATCCTCAAAACATTTAAAAAAAGAAAAGAGAAACAACTCTAATATTTGACTAGAGATTAATAAAATCCTTAAATTTAATATAGTTTAATTTAATCATAAGAAAATTCACACCAGAACATATATTGAGAGAAATTGCTGGAAGTTCTTAATCATTGATTTCTAATAGCTACTCTATACATACCAACTTTACCCCTATTCAAATCCAAACTCTAATTTAATGTTAATTGTGAAATTTTAAAATATTAAATGATAAGGGAAAATGTGAAAAAAAAATTAAATGCTACTAAATTTGTGAGTTTTGTTTTATAAATGGGACCGTTAAAACTCTCCTTACAATATTTTATAGAAACGGCTGGAGGATTGGAAGCTCATCAGTAAAGAAGAATTCTCATACTCTCTGAAGTCACACCTAAACCTAAAATGTCTAGCTATCATTGTCATTACTCTAACCATTGCACAAAAATAAATAAAACCAAAACTATGAAGCAGACCAAGGGAGTAATCCTTGAGGTGAGCCATGTTTGATTGAAAAGTTCATATTTGTCCAAGCAGTTGTCATCTATCATAAAGAAAGCATTGGTGTGATGAGATCAAATTAAGATAGACATTTACCTTACTCAGCTCTCTTACAGCTTTGAAAAATCAACCCCAGCAAAAATTCACAACACGACCCCTTATTGTATTGGTATTCACTATTCACTTGTTAAATCAACTTAATTGTCATGTATATGTAGTGGAACTACATGTCACTACCCTGCCTATCTGAAGTAGATGTGTCTACACATAAACTGATTATAAAAACTAATCCTTTGTTTTGAGGCACATTTGCAAACTCACACCGCTAACCAGATTCTTCAAGCTCCTATAAAGATTTCACCCCAGTGAATTACAATCTTAACAATCAAATGAAGTAATTCGAGTCTAACATAACTCCCTATATAACTCGGATACACAACTACACAATCAAAATGAAGAAAACAGTAAAAAAGGATATTCAATATTAAAACGTAATAATCAGAAAGAGTCAAAATCAGCAATACCAAGAAATTAAAAATTCCAAGCTCATCGACGGAATCGATATCGAATTCCTCAAAATCCTAATTGTACAGGAAGTCATTGAATCGGATAGAAGCGTACTACTACAAATGCAACTTCGAAAAGGTCAAGAATAATTCGGTGAATGCCATACCAGAAAAGGAGAAGCTTGAGTATCAAATCGATCCTTCACGCGGGTAAAGCTGAAGCGGGGAAACACGAAGCTTTCGATATCGACAGTAGGTGTGTGTATCTAGGGTTGAGGTAGCGAATTCACTTTGGGCCTCCACCACAGCTCTGGCGACGGCGGTGGCTGTGCAGTGGTCGCGGTGGAGATGGCCAGATGCACGGTGATGCGCGGTGGAGAGAGAAGCTTAACAGAGAGACAGTGGCGTGAGCTTCTCTCTTTTTTTCAACTATGAATTTTTTTAAAAAAAATATTATGAAATAAATCTCCGATTAGGTTAAAGGATTATTTTAATTTTTTTTGGTAAAAAAGATTATTTTTATCTTTTAGGTATATGTGAACTTAATCCTCTAGTTTAATAAGATTTCAATGTGTGTCATTAGAATGACCACTTTTAGAATTTGGGATTGAGGTTTCCATTATATTGTATAGCCGCAAATGAAGATTAATCTCATGTTTATTATGAATATTATATTTAAAGTGGATGTTCATAATATGCCTATAAAAGGATTTATGTTCTTCATTATTTGTGTGTAAAAAACTTGTTGAATTATTCCTTTCTCTGCATTCTTTTATTTTTTTCATTTCCTTTTTTCTATCATTTTAAATTTCTCATTCATTTCACAACACGTTATCAACACAAGATTCTAACTAACTGAGATTTAATTAAGTCTTCAAAAGGTAACACATGATTATTTTATTTTATTTCTGTCTTCATGATTTTATTTTAATTTATGTATCTTCTGTTACATATATATTATAAAAGGTTCCTAAAAAATTTATATTTTCACATATCCCAACAGGATGTATATATGTATAAAATTATATATAATAATAATAATAATAATATGTTCCTGAAGAACTTGTATTCTCAAACATCCCTACAAGATTTGAAAGAATTCTCGAAGAATTCTTGAAAATATTTATTGATAGTTCTTGAATAACTAGAAATTAAATACTTAATTATTTGATATTAAAATTTATATATTAAGCTTCGATGTTTTCTTTGTTTATAATTATTTCATGTTATTGTGATTTAATTTTGCTGAGAATAATTATTCCTTGATAAAATTGCTTCAATAATTTTACTTTGTTAATTGTTAATTATTAGTGACTCCTCTTCGTTTCCTTGCTTTAATAATTTAATGCCTTTTGCTTTAATAATTCCATAATTAACTATTAGCTACTTGTTGCTCCTATTCATTTAGGTATGCATATGATCCGGTCTTGATACCGGTATTCGATCTGTAAGACATATTTCAACATCTTTATCAAGACGTCAACGTGCAACCGGTGTCATCGGTATACATCCAGATTCTAATTCTGTATTAGGCGCTCTCCCTATACCAGTTGTCCAGGATAACACCATGACACCGGATAACGTATATGTCACTATGCAGAAGATAGAAGGCATTACTACAGGGACCGATCAATAATTCCCTGCACTACGAGCCAAAATCTGCTCACGGGAATGGTCAATTTGTCCCTTAATTCTAGCCTATACTCCCTATGCTCAATATAAAATAGCCACTTGACCCAATCATACTGGTAAGTGCGTAATAAAATAATAATTTAAGGCGTTATTGGAGGTTAGTGGTTCCCCACTAACGGATCCTCGAATATCGAGCCAATCAGGTATATGAACTCTCTTCATCAACGGAGGGAGGGATCTTTCGACTCTATCAACCTACAATTACTCTCTGAATACATTCCTTACTTGGGATATTATCACTGACTTGAGCGTCGGAGAATCTTTGCAGGTGACACCACCTTTCGCCCACATCAACGCGTGAGGCCGGTGTGAAGGTCCTCCAGGACGCCTAATCTGCTCTCTTCTCATACGGAGACATCGGATATACAAACCGGATACTCATACAACCGGTCTTCAGAGACGTAATCTTTCTACTATTTGTGATTGACCCGACACCGGAACTCTTGACCCCGGTTCAGGACAGATCAGCATATAATTGCATTTGTTCCATTTGTTTAATCCATTGCAATTATTTTACATGGATTATTTTATTGCTATATGTTATTTGCTTTATATCCATCACAAATTCTGCGTGGATCCATTATTGCTTTACATCTTGCTTTATATGCTATTACCTAGCATTTTATATTATTACTACCTAGTGCATTTCATGTTGATCCATTACTTGTCATGCATATTCATATTATTAAATTGGCAACTCACTAACTGTATGCTATTACCTAGCATTTTATATTATTACTGATCCGGTCTCAATACCGGTATCCGTTCTACAAGACATATTTCAACGTCTTTGTCAATTCGCCAACGCGTGACCGGTGTCATCGGTATACATCCGGACTCTAATTCCGTATCAGGCGCTCTCCCTATGCTGGTTGTCCAGGATAACACCATGACACCAGATAACTCATACGTCACTATGCAGAAGACAAAAGGCATTGCTACAGGGACCGATCAATAATTCCCTGCACTACGAGCCAAAATCTGCTCACGGGAATGATCAACTTGTCCCCTAATTCTAGTCTATACTCTCTACGCTCAATATAAAATAGTCACTTGACCCAATCATGCTGGCAAGTGCATAATAAAATAATAATATATAGTGCTATTGGAGGTTAGTGGTTCCCCACTAATATGTCCTCGTATTTCGAGCCAATCAGGTATATGAACTCTCTTCATCAATGAGGGGAGGGATCTTCGACTGAATTTACTTACGATTACTCTCTGAGAAACATTCCTCACTTGGAATATTATCACTGACTTGAGCGTCGGAGAGTCTTTGCAGGTGACACCACCTTTCGCCCACATCAACGCGTTAGGTCGGTGTGAAGGATCTCCAGTACGCCTAATCCGCCCTCCTCATACAAGGACAACGGATATTTACATCGGATACCTATATATCCGGTCTTCTGCACAGAATCTTCATACTATTTATGATTGACTTGACACCGGATCTTTAGACCCCGGTTCAGGACAGATCATTGGCACGCCCGGTGGGACCCGATAAAGTTATTCCCATATTCTGTGAAAGAACAGGTAATCATCAATGGAAGGTGAAGCACATGATTTCGCGGAGAATCAACCTGAAGGCAGAACCAACCCCAACGCCTTCAGAAAGCTTAACTTTGATTCTCATGGGGGCAGCTCAAAGAAGATAGTAACAGTGTCCAATCCTGATCCTCGTGATGAGTTGATCAGTCAACTCCAGAAAGAACTCGCAAAATTGCGAAGAGAGAGAAGGCAAAGTGAGGACAAGGAGTCATCTCGCACAAGAGACACTCCCCATACAACCGATGGAGAAAAATCCATAACTCTCCAATACTCAAACATCCCCACATTCGAGGGGAGAGAGCAAACTCACGATTCTGATGATGAAGCCGCTCGGGGAAGAAGGGAGCTAACTACAGCACCCCCGGTAACTTACAAACTCAAAGTTCCTTTTTCAAGGAGGCTTATGAGCATCCATATCCCCAAACATCTTCAAACCACTCAGTCACTCTCCATTGGAAAGTATAATGGCGAAACTGATCCTACTAAGCATCTTGATGCTTACGTATTTGAAGCCATGTACTTAGGGGCTGATAAAGATGTAATGTGTCGAATGTTCCCACGGACATTATCAGAAGAGGCCCTCGGTTGGTTTAAAGGTCTACCTTCTGGATCCATAGATTCTTGGGCTAAAATGGCAGCTACTTTTGAAACTCACTTTGTCATCTCTAGAGATATGCCCAGGACATCTCATACTCTGGCTCAAATTAAGCAAGGCGAAAATGAAGGCTTAAAAGATTTCCTGAAAAGGTTCTACAAGGAAGCATCCCTGGTTCCTAACCTCACAGAGTCCATTAAGTTGTATATCGTTATTGAGGCGTTGCAGCCAGGATCATCTTTTGCTCTCTCATTAGCAAAGAGCCCACCAGTAACGTTTGAGGAGTTCAGGAAAAAGGCCTCAAAGTACGTGAGTATAGAGATGCACCTAGAAGCTATAGCTGCAAAGAAAAAGCCACCAACACCACCTTCACAACCTCAGAAGGGTAAGGAGAAAATGAGGTCAGAACGTATGGAGAGGCCATTCACCAACCCCAAAGTTAATAACCCCTCTCCTCGACCTCGAGAAAGGCGTGTTAATTCCTTCAGCCATTATGCACCACTATCAGCCAAGCCATCTCAGATTTTGAGAGAGGTCGGATGGCCAGCTTTCAGTATCTATGGCGGTAGAAGGCCAACCCCTATGAAGAGACCAGGGAATCCCCGTAAGTATTGTGATTTTCATGAACAGAATGGTCATTCTACTGATGAATGCCAAGCTCTAAAGAACGCAGTTGAAACGCTAATTAGAGAAGGCAAATTAAAGCAATACCTGTTCAAAGAAAAATCCTTTGACAGGGCTGATCGAAATGAGAAAAGAGAAAGAGATCCAGACGACGGGGATGACAATAACCGTAATCCGGTTAGAAAATTCTCTGCTGTGGAGAAACAAAAAGGTGTAATGACTGATGATACAGCACATAAAGATAACATGCCTCAGCAACAGCGTCAAGGCCGGCGTGAAGTCATTGACATGATCGCTGGAGGGTTCGTTGGGGGAGGAGCTTCAATTACAGCCCGGAAGAATCATCATAGAATGATTCTGTCTGTACAAGGAAAGGTTAAAGACAATCGTCCTTACATAGGAGGGGTTGAAGCTCCAATAATTTCATTCTCTGATGAAGATTTTGGTCCTACCATTCCTGGTGGAGATGATGCTGTAGTCATCGTCGCAGTCATAGCCAACAAGGACGTCCGAAGAATCCTTGTTGACCAGGGAAGTTCCTGTGATGTTATTTTTCATAACTGCTTTAAAAGGATGGGTTTTAATGACTCAGACTTACAACCTTACACACAGGAACTAACAGCTTTCAATGGTGCAAGGCAACCAACAAAGGGATATCTTGACACCCTTATCTCCTTTGAAGGCGAGCCAAGAGCCAGAACGGTTAAATCCCGAGTGCTGGTAATCGATGTCGAATCACCGTTTAACGGCATCATAGGACGTCCCACCCTGAATGCTATGGAGGCAGTCGTATCAACTCCATACCTCCTTATCAAGTTCATTGATAAAGACAATGCTGTCTCATCCATCCGAGGTGACCAGGAGATGGCCAGGTATTGCTACAACCTGAGCCTGAATATGACAAAGTTGGAAGCATCCAACAAAAAGAGGAAACTCAATGATTCTGGAGCAGCTGCTGGTTCTGTGAGCCTTGTCGACTTGGACCCTAGGGCGGATTTGCACATTGATCCGTCCAACCCATCAAAGCCTACACCGGATGGAAGTTCCAGGGACATCATTTTGGGAGATTCTCCAGAAAAGGTCACCCATATTAATGACAAGCTAGATACAGAAATGGAACAACGACTATTGATGCTCCTACAGGAGTTTAAAGACCTCTTTGCTTGGACCGCAGCTGATATGCCTGGTATAGACCCAGCTTTCTGTTGTCATAAATTGTCCGTCTACCCAGAGACGAGACCGGTTACCCAAAAGAAGAGAAGATTGGGACCAGAGAAGCAGAAAGTAGCTTGCCAACAAATCGAGGAATTGCTGAAGGCCGGATTTATCAGGGAAATCCGTTATTCCTCTTGGCTCTCTAATGTAGTAATGGTCCGGAAAGCTAATGGCAAATGGAGAATGTGCATTGACTATGTGGACCTTAACCGTTGTTGTCCGAAGGATCCTTATCCTCTTCCTAATATAGATTGGATGGTAGACGATTCCTCTGGTTATCAGTACCTGAGCTTCATGGACACGTACTCAGGTTACAACCAAATTCTGATGTACGAAGAGGATCAGGAGAAGACAGCTTTTGTAAATGATCGTGGTGTCTTTTGCTACACAGTTATGTCCTTTGGCCTGAAAAATACTGGGGCCACATACCAGCGCATGATCAACAAGGTGTTTGAGGGCATGCACACCAAGCTTGTCGAAGTATACATCGACGACATCATAGCCAAAACACCGGTTGGAGGTGATCATATTGACGACCTACGCCAAGTGTTTACCCGCTTGAGAGAATTTAACATGAGGTTAAACCCATTGAAATGCACCTTCGCTGTCCCAGCTGGGAAGTTTTTGGGTTTCATGTTGACTCAACACGGTATTGAGGCCAATCCAGGGAAATGCCAAATGATTCTTAATATGCAAAGCCCAAAAAATCTGAGGGAAGTCCAATCCCTGAATGGCAAAGTAGCAGCCTTGGCACAGTTTATGCCAAAGATGGCTCACAGGTCACTTCCTCTATACAAAGTGCTGAAAAAGACCAAGAAATTCGAGTGGGGACAGGAACAAGAACAAGCATTTCAAGAGCTTAAAGAGGTGTTGTCCAAACCTCCTATTCTAGCAAAGCCTGACCCCGAAGACACGCTCATCCTATACTTGGCTATTTCAGATGAAGCTTTGGGCGTAGCCTTAGTAAAGGAAACTCCTGATGGACAGAGACCGGTCTATTTCACCAACAAAACTTTACAAGGTGCTGAGTCCGGTATCAAAAAATTGAAAAGGCCGCCCTCACTGTTGTTTGGGCCTCTCGACGGCTACGACCGTACTTTCACGCACATCCAATCTTGGTAAGAACGGACCTTCCACTCCGCTCTGTGTTAATCAAACCTGACCTCGCTGGTAGGATGATCAAGTGGTCCATTGAACTCTCAGAGTTTGATGTATCCTATGAACCTCGAGGTGCTATTAAAGCTCAGGTCCTGGCAGATTTTATTGTGGAAATGACAGGGATAGATCCAGCTACACCTCGCGTTCATTAGACCATCTACGTTGATGGTTCATCAAATCAGAAGGGCTCTGGTGCAGGGGTAGTTCTTGAAAGTGACAATGGAGTACACTTAGAGATCTCCCTTCGTTTTAATTTCAAAACTTCCAACAACCAAGCTGAATACGAAGCTTGCTTGGCCGGATTACGAGCTGCGATTGACATCGGAGCCTCTGAGGCAACGCTCTGCAGTGACTCACAGCTTGTGATTTCACAAATCTTGGGAGATTATCAAGCCCGTGAGCCTCAACTCCAATTATACTTAAACTGCGTCAACGAGTTGAAAGAAAAATTCTCAAAGATGGAATTTAAACACGTTCCACGCGAAGAGAATACAAGAGCGGATATACTCTCCAGGCTGGCAAGCACCAAACGACCTGGTAGCACCACAATATTGGTCCAAAGCACTCTGACATCGCCCAACATTCCTTTTTTCCCTTCACTAAACGCCATAATGACCAATTCCCTTTACGGTGACACATGGATGGCCCCCTACATCCGTTATTTGGCTGATGGGTAATTGCCCACTGATGAGAAGGAAAAGAAAAGAATAAGAAGAGAATTGCCATACTTTACTATGATTGATGGCAACCTTTACAGAAGGGCATTTTCAGTACCTTACTTAATCTGTCTAAAAAAAGATGAGGTACAAGGAGTGATGGAAGAAGTGCACGAAGGACAATGTGGGCACCACGCCGGAGGAAGAAGTCTGATGAGAAAAATCCTCAGGGCGGGATACTGGTGGCCCACGATAAAGCAGGATTCCATTGACTTCGTCAAGAAATGCGACGCCTGCCAAAAATTCTCTAATCTTCACCACACACCGGCAGAAGAACTCTTCACATCCGTTGTTCCATGGCCGTTCTACCAATGGGGTTTGGATATTTTGGGCCCTTTCCCAACTGCCCCAGGAGGCATAAAATACCTCATTGTAGGGGTTGATTATTTCACTAAGTGGATTGAAGCAGAGCCAGTGGTACACATAACTTCAGCCCGAACTCGTCGTTTTATGTATGAAAATATTATAACACGATTCGGAGTCCCAACACGGGTTATCACAGACAATGGCACTCAATTCACGGACAGGAAATTCACAGATTTACTCGAGAGGTTAGGAATAGCCCAGATATTTTCCTCCGTTGAACATCCTCAAACCAATGGCCAAGCTGAAGTGGCTAACAGGGAGGTGCTGAAAGGACTAAAGAAACGTCTAGGCAAGGGCAAAGGCGGATGGACGGATTAGTTGTGTCAGTCCTCTGGGCATATCGAACAAGGCCCCATTCTTCCACCAATGAATCCCCTTATCGCCTGACCTACGGGGTGGAGGCGATGATACCTGTAGAACTGCAAATTGCTTCTACTAGGGTCAAGTATTTCTCTGAAGAAAGCAACGACGCTAACTTGGCATCAGAAATAGATGTCATACAAGAGCTCAGAGAGGTTGCATTCATTAGAGATCAAGCCATCAAAGCCAAAGCTGCCCTTCGATATAACAAACGAGTCCAATCAAGGACTTTCAACATCGGGGATTTGGTTATGAGGAAAGCAAGTGTGGGAAATAAATTTGCTCATCAAGGCAAATTGGCCCCGAACTGGGAAGGCCCTTATAGGGTATCCGAGGTCGCTGGTAAAGGCTCTTACCGCCTTGAAAACCTTGATGGCACACCGATCCGAAACAAATGGAATACCCAGAACCTGCGCATTTATTACAGCTAGCTGCTGGAGCAACATGCACTCTTCTCTCCTCGCTTGAGAGTATTCGACAGAGAAACCAATATTATAATCCCAGCTACGCTTTTATTGTAATTCTTATTTTTGCTCAATAATAATCTCATACATCAACTTAACTCTTTCGAGTTTTTCTTATGCTGTGATTTTCAGTACATCCGGCGTGTATAAACATATCCAGGACGGATGATCTCAACTACCAATTCTGTAGTTAACGATGTAACTCCTTGAATATGTGTGAACAATTGAAGACCTGGGCATAGTAGGATTGATCCTCTTGCAAGGATCATACCGAATCCCAGGAAAAGGGCGCAGTAGGATCAGACCTTTTTTACAAGGCTGTACCGAACCCCTTTTGAAGGCCCAGATTGTAGGATAAAACCGAACTCTGGGTATGGTCAGTAAGTTTGGCTGAACACCGGTGAAGACCTGGGTTGTAGGATTTAACCGAACCTCAGGAAATGGGTTGTAGGATTGCACCGAACCCCATTCGAAGAACGGTAAATGGGTAAAATCCAATACCGTATTGAAGGCTTGGGCGCAGTAAGCTGGTTCTTCTTCAAGACCACGCTGAAGCCCGGGTAACAGGCGCAGTAGGTTCAGGATTAGCCCTGATCTGAACCCCGTGTTGAAGGCTTGGATTGTAGGATTAAACCGAACCCCGAGTACGACTAGTAGGTCTGGTCGAACGTTGGTGAAGAATCGTCAATGGGTAAAACCAAAGACCAACTAAAGAATGGTTAGTAGGACCAAATCGAACGCCAAATACGACATGGGCTGAAGGATCAAAACTGAACCCCGATCAGAATTTTGGATTGTAGGATCGAGCCGAACTCCAAGCACAACAAGTAAGTTATTCTGAACTCCGGATTAACATTCTCTTTCGAAGTCCCTTATTTGGGAACTTCATGATTTCAAAGTCCGGGTCATCAATTCTCCAGTCGGCATTATTTATTCGAAGCCCGACTCATGAATTCCGACTCAAGAATAATTCGGGTACGCCCTTATCTGAAGCATATTCACCCGAAGTATTCGAAAATTCTCCATTCGATACCATGCCGGGCAGCAGTCGGAGAAATTTTACTCGGTGAAATCTTACCCTAGAGTATCACCCTCGGATATACCTCTCAGACATTTTCATCCGAAACATTTCATTCAGAAATTCTCCACTCGGCGCGTGCAACGCATAAGTCAGAGATAAGTCACTCGCTGACTTCCCGTTCGGAAATCCCTCATTCGGTGATCCTCTGTTCGGAAAACTTCCACCCGGTTCAACATCAAGCGGGAATCGGAGATATTTCATTCGGAATTTTTCTCATCCGTTCCCCGAGTCGGAAAAGAATTCACTCTGTGATTTCCTATTCAGAGATTATCCACTCGGTGATACGTCACGTGGAAATCAGACGTCTTCCACGGTAGAATTGAACTCCGAGTGTAATGAGTACAATAAAACCGAATGCGACTGAAAAATCACTCAGAACCTTCCACTCGGAAATCTTCACTCAGCAAAAATTCCACTCGGAAATCTTCACTCAGCAAAAATTCCACTCGAAAATCTTCACTCAGCAGAATTTTTACTCGGAAATTCTCACTCAGAAGAACTTCCACTCGGAAGTTTCACTCGGAATTTGTTCAATCAAATATTCACTCAGAACTGATCACCCAACAATACTGAGGGACAGTATTAACAGCCTAATGAATATTTCGAGGGATGAACTCTTAGTGAAACATTCTCACAATCACTTCCCCTCAAGATTAACATTGCAAGCCGTTCTCATGACAATAGCATGTTCCCTCACAACAGCGATCCCTATTATGGTACTTACAACCAAAAGGCCTGATCTTCAAGGAGCAAGGTACACTTTTTACCAGGCTTGTATACCAAACGTGTGATTCCAGAAAACGACTTCATCACACCAAATTATCCATACTGGACAAAAGATACTCTATCTTTTCTGTCAAACCAAGCCTTTAGCTATCAAAGTGCCCATACATGAGAACGATAGTTATATGTCCCTATCCGTTCTTCATCCCGCATGTTCAAATCCGGAGTGAAGGTTATATGTTAATATCCGTTCTTCGCTCTATGTACTTAAATCCGGAATGATTCATTACACATGCAATCCTTCTATCGAAGCTGTTTTCAACTGACAAACATATAAAGGCAAATTGTTCTTTTATTGATCAAATATTAAATTATACGAAGGAATTCATTCAGTAATCTAGAGCTGATCCTGAAACACAGTAGATTTAAATCAATAAAAACTAAGACAAGGAGGACACTATTTCTTTTGGCTCGTCTCTCCGTCCTTTCCTTTGCCTTTACCTCCGGCCTTGCCTCCCCCATCACCAGTAGCCTTAGTTGCTTCAGCACTAATGCTTGTTCCTTCACTTATAGGCTTCAGGAGAGAAGGTTTTATTGACTGACCTTCAGGTAGAGAAGCAAACTTGTACGGGGTGTTAGGCGGATCCTCCTGACGATTATTAACAACGGCCACCAGTTTCCCTTAGTGAAACTCATAGAACGGATCAATACCGTTCAGATTAAGTTCCACTTTGGGATTTCGGTATTGAACTTGATGAACAGCCAGCCTGAAAGATTCCTTAACTGCTTGGTCACACATATCTACAGCCTCATCCAAATCCGCTTTCAAAGTTTTGACTTCGTCAGTCAAACCCGCCAACTTTAAAAGCAACTCCTTCTCCTTACGTGACCAGTCTTCTGCTCCTTAGGAGTAAACGACCTTGGCGTCCTTCAATTCTTCCGTTAATTTAGCCAAATGCTCATTCTCTGTACAAAGGCTAGCATGGAGGTCGGAATTGGCTTTCTTCTGATCAAGTATCTGGACCTCCAGCTCCTTAACAAGATATTTCAGACTGGCAATTTCCTCGTCTTTTTTATACCCTTCCTCTTTGGAAGCCTCTATTTTATTCTCCAGTCGGAGGATGCTTACCTTATCCCTAGTTGCAGCAACGTTAAGGTCATTAACCTTGCCAACCAATTGACTAAGCTTTTCATTATCTTCTGAAAGCTTGCGAACCGACTTCAGAAGATCGGACAATTCTGCCAAATGCCTCTATCCGGCATCGTAAGCTTTGGTTACTTCTTCGCTTTCTAATGGAGTCTTCAGCTTGTATGGGGGCTCAGGAATGCATTCAGGCACAGGACCCTCATACATAAGGTATTGGGCGAGACCGGGACTGCCATCAGGGGGGCAAGGAACTTTGGGCACAAAGTAGGAAGTTATTGGTTTTGCACCGAAGGTAATCACACTGCCTGGGGCATCCGGAGTGAGCCCTTCTACTTTCTTTCCCTTAGAAGCCTCTGGATTAGCAGCCCCTTTGGAAAGTTTTGGTTTTATGGGAGAAGGTTGAGGCTCCGAGGTCTTGGAGGAATCATTTTTTGCCTTTTTCCTTTTCTCTCCGCCCTTCTTAACCATAACATCAGGGGTCGGTTTATCAGATCCGCCCTCCAGCAAGGGAATATCGTCACCAGCAGACGAAGTGAGTATTATGGTCTCAGTAGTAGCCTTCTTAGAATTCCGTTTTGCCTGAATGTCGTTCTCAGCCATAACGGAGTTCTCTCCAGCTTTGAGCCCTTTCAACTTGTTCATCTCTGATGACTTAGCCTCGATTTCAACTGCAAAATCAAATAACACCATTAGAGATCAAAGATTTCGAGGCATAATATGAGAGAACATGAAAAATGACAGAAAAATTACGCAAATATTCCTCGCGGGTGGACTTTGACCCTATCAAACGCCTGCAGGAGAAAAATTTATGCGAGGCAGTGTATGATTGAAGAGCAGAAAGAACAGAGATCGAAGTTGGGCTCAATTCATCTTCATCAGTATAATAGGCCTGGGAGGTTAACAAAAAATGCTCATGCGTCCAGGCCACAGGAAATTCTTGAATCCCATCTTCATTTAACCAAAAAATTGGATCTTCAGGCCTAACGCTGATCTTGGTAAAATAAGATTTGAAGGAACGACCATCAACTTTGGCGGAGTCAGTATAGGACTCAAAGTTGATGATCTTGGAGAGAGTCTGGAGGGTTATCAAACTTACTCCTCCCTTCTCTTTATTTGCACGACGGACTACTTGTGAGAAATAAAAAAGCACAGCCACCGTCGGTGTGAAATTGAAGTGCTCCCCAAGCACTTCAAGAGAACGGATCAACCCCCATCCGTTGAGGTGAAGCTGTGAAGGGGTGTAACAGCCCAATTTTTTAAGCAGTAAATTAAATAGTGAAAAATTAAAATTTCCCAGAGAAATAAGAACTGAAACCTAGAAAATAGGAAATTTAAATATGAATACAAGGATATTTTCAGTTTGACTTAAAACGAAAATAAACAAGAATGGAATGTAGAATAGAATAATAAAATAAAATAAAATAAAAATCTGCTACAGTAAAATACTACAGTAAAATGCTACAGTAAAATGCTACAGTAAAATGCTACAGTAACGTCACATGAAAAATGTTGTAGAATGTAGAGAATTCGTGAGAATTCTCCAATTTTCCACCGCCTCATGTCAATTTCGAGATGCTACAGTGATTGCTACAGTATTTTGCTACAGTAATTTGCTACAGTAACCGACATTGAAAGCCTATAAATAGAGCCCCAACCTCCCACATTTCCTCAGACCAAAAACCTCACTAATCCTATAACCTTTCATCTCCCTCTTCAAGCTCTCAAAACCTTCTTTCTTTAATTTTCGCATAAGGAGAAATTACGCAAACTTGAAGAATTGAAGAAATACAAAGGAGTTTAGCATAAGGAAAGTTTAACGATCTTCACTTGAGGTAAGAAAGAGGGGATAGGATATTAAATACATAGAAATTAAGTTAGAATTGCTTGCTTAATTGTTTAGAAACTCATATAGTTATACTTTAATTTAATTTGAACTAAATTGTGAAATGGATGCAAATGGTTTGGAATATGATATTAAATAATTACCATAACAGGGAAGATATGTTTCCATATTCTTTGAAATATGAAATATTATGGAAAATATGATTTTATATGTTTGAAATATGATATGAATATTATGGGAAATGTGTTTCCGTATGATTGAATTATGATATAAATAATATGGAAAATGTGTTTCCATATTCTTGAGTTATAAATAAAGTATGCTTAATTGATTGTTATAATAATTTTATTGTTAAAATTAGTTATAAAGGAATTTGATAATGTAATGCATTCATGCATCATATGCATTGGCCGTTCAAAGAATCCGCAGAGGGGTTCTTTGAGGGGGTTCCCGGTGGGGGAACGCGCTCTGTTGAGCACAGACCTCTGCGGTGGTTTTATACCACGGCCGTCTTAAGGGCTAAGCAGTGTGTCCTTAAGGGGGGTCCCGCAACACTTGTTATTGATATTATGATATTGTTATCCGATGTTGGTGTTGCATTATGGGGCGCGGTATCGGTTGGATATCCGTAAAAATGTTATTGTTGGAAATCACTGCAGATGTTCCCACCAGAATGGATCCATCATGCATTTTCATTCATATAAAAGAACGTAATATAATACAAAACACTTGTTTGGCATCTGCATCGCATAGCATCCTACTTGTGGTTGTGGTTGTTCTAATTTGATTTCTATTTATTTAGTATTTTATCTCACTCTTTCTGTTACTTGTGGCAACCCTTTTAGTGGTTAACCAGGGAGATATATGACAAAGTGGATGTTGCTGAATATGGATGAATTATGAAGGTTTTTAATGATGATGCTTGCTTGCATGTCTACTGTGGCTGTATTATGTGTATACTATGTTGTTGGTACTGTACGTCTTTATATTTTATAAGATCTAGGTGCCTGTTGTAAAATATAATATGTATGGAACTCTGATGTTATGCATAATAATAAGAAGTTAATTACGTAAAGGTTGCGTACTCTGATATTGTATCAGTAACCTCTGGAATCAGGTTGTGAATCTCTTGATAATTACTAGGCGAAAAATAAGTTATCTAAGAAATTTTATATGGTGAGGGTAATTATCTTGAGATTTGCAAGTTGGCTCCAGGGTGTTACAACTGAAGTGGTATCAGAGCAATGGCTTATAAAATATAAAGAAAACCTTAGGAAGTGACTAGAGATTAACATAAGATAGCTTGAAGTGTGTGAACCTTGATTTCTATTTGTTTGAAATTTGTGTGTTTGTATGTTATGTGTGCTCTTTGTATGTTTCTGTTTAGTATAATTACTAGTTAGATAATGTAAAATTGTTAGAACTCTGAGTATATTAGATACTCAGTAACTGAATGTAGTGGTACTATACCAAAAGTAACTTGGCAACAAAGAGATGAAGTAAGCATGACTTGGGAACGAGAAGATGAGATGAGGAGTCAATATCCTGAATTATTTTAACAAGGTACGTTTAAATTTCGAGGACGAAATTTTTATAGCGGGGGGAGAGTGTAACAGCCCAATTTTTTAAGCAGTAAATTAAATAGTGAAAAATTAAAATTTCCCAGAGAAATAAGAATTGAAACCTAGAAAATAGGAAATTTAAATATGAATACAAGGATATTTTCAGTTTGACTTAAAACGAAAATAAACAAGAATGGAATATAGAATAGAATAATAAAATAAAATAAAATAAAAATCTGCTACAGTAAAATACTACAGTAAAATGCTACAGTAAAATGCTACAGTAAAATGCTACAGTAACATCACATGAAAAATGTTGTAGAATGTAGAGAATTCGTGAGAATTCTCCAATTTTCCACCGCCTCATGTCAATTTCGAGATGCTACAGTGATTGCTACAGTATTTTGCTACAGTAATTTGCTACAGTAATTTGCTACAGTACCGACATTGAAAGCCTATAAATAGAGCCCCAACCTCCCACATTTCCTCAGACCAAAAACCTCACTAATCCTATAACCTTTCATCTCCCTCTTCAAGCTCTCAAAACCTTCTTTCTTTAATTTTCGCATAAGGAGAAATTACGCAAACTTGAAGATTTGAAGAAATACAAAGGAGTTTAGCATAAGGAAAGTTTAACGATCTTCACTTGAGGTAAGAAAGAGGGGATAGGATATGAAATACATAGAAATTAAGTTAGAATTGCTTGCTTAATTGTTTAGAAACTCATATAGTTATACTTTAATTTAATTTGAACTAAATTGTGAAATGGATGCAAATGGTTTGGAATATGATATTAAACAATTACCATAACAGGGAAGATATGTTTCCATATTCTTTGAAATATGAAATATTATGGAAAATATGATTTTATATGTTTGAAATATGATATGAATATTATGGGAAATGTGTTTCCGTATGATTGAATTATGATATAAATAATATGGAAAATGTGTTTCCATATTCTTGAGTTATAAATAAAGTATGCTTAATTGATTGTTATAATAATTTTATTGTTAAAATTAGTTATAAAGGAATTTGATAATGTAATGCATTCATGCATCATATGCATTGGCCGTTCAAAGAATCCGCAGAGGGGTTCTTTGAGGGGGTTCCCGGTGGGGGAACGCGCTCTGTTGAGCACAGACCTCTGCGGTGGTTTTATACCACGGCCGTCTTAAGGGCTAAGCAGTGTGTCCTTAAGGGGGGTCCCGCAACACTTGTTATTGATATTATGATATTGTTATCCGATGTTGGTGTTGCATTATGGGGCGCGGTATCGGTTGGATATCCGTAAAAATGTTATTGTTGGAAATCACTGCAGATGTTCCCACCAGAATGGATCCATCATGCATTTTCATTCATATAAAAGAACGTAATATAATACAAAACACTTGTTTGGCATCTGCATCGCATAGCATCCTACTTGTGGTTGTGGTTGTTCTAATTTGATTTCTATTTATTTAGTATTTTATCTCACTCTTTCTGTTACTTGTGGCAACCCTTTTAGTGGTTAACCAGGGAGATATATGACAAAGTGGATGTTGCTGAATATGGATGAATTATGAAGGTTTTTAATGATGATGCTTGCTTGCATGTCTACTGTGGCTGTATTATGTGTATACTATGTTGTTGGTACTGTACGTCTTTATATTTTATAAGATCTAGGTGCCTGTTGTAAAATATAATATGTATGGAACTCTGATGTTATGCATAATAATAAGAAGTTAATTACGTAAAGGTTGCGTACTCTGATATTGTATCAGTAACCTCTGGAATCAGGTTGTGAATCTCTTGATAATTACTAGGCGAAAAATAAGTTATCTAAGAAATTTTATATGGTGAGGGTAATTATCTTGAGATTTGCAAGTTGGCTCCAGGGTGTTACAAGGGGCGCAGTCCAAAAACCTCAGAACCCCCATCTAAAACTTTGTGAAAGGGAGGCGCACACCCAGATTCAGAAATAGGAAGTCATACATATATATGGACCTTTCGTCTGGTGTATGATATATCTGTTCTGTTGGAAGTGGAGCCAAAACCATAAAACGCCCCCTATGCTTTTCCTTCTTGAAAATAGTAAAGCGCGGTTCCAACTCTGCTCCATCCTCCCGAGCATGAATGGACGGTTTATCACGAAATTCCTCAGCCACCCAGCTGAATGGACGTTTCCATTGGAACTTCACCCAATCAATCCAGTGTGCAACTACATTGCACAATCCGGAAGCTGTCTTCATGATATACCGTTGAGAGGGTGTTTCACCACCAGAAGTTCTTCCTCCAGTTGTCTTCTTTACTGCCATCTTAAAAGCTTTTACGCTGCGGTAAAAATCCACATCATCTGAGAGGTATAAATCAGCACTCCCAGCACTCTCACTAGAGGAGGATTCTGAAGAGGCTATTATCACCCTTCACCTTGGATACGGCGACGCCTCCCTCTCTGAATAAGGTGGCTTCGATTGGAAGATCACAGGGATCCTTCCACCACGACTTGAGGGGTTTCGAGTCAAGACCCTTCCTCCTCTTCCCCTAGGGTTAACATGGCCCGAGCTAAAACCTCTCCTAGATATTCAGAGAAACTAAAAGAAGACACGAAAAAATGAAGGAGAAGGGTTACCTAGGAATAAAGGAGGATAGTGAATCAAAATTCACAGGGGCAAACAGGAATGTCTTCTCGAAATTTTTTTTACAGAGGTTCGTCAGGGAAGCAAGACGAAGTGATTTCTGAAATTTCCAAATATGTCTTTTTTCAGGGCACGAAGAGTCTCAAATACTGACTCAAACAACCTGTCGTTTACTCTCAAACGACTCTCCCTTTTGGTGGATCAAAATAGTCGTTTTGAATCCAAAGGCGCGAAAATGCCATCGATTCGTTACAGGGCCTTTTAAATGGGCCTATTAAATTCAAATTTTAGGCCCACCAAGCTCCCGTGTGACGGTTATAAGACATGCGCATTTAACGCAATAATGGCTCGCCCACGTGATTAAAGGCATTAAATGTCCAATCATGGGAGATATTAAAACTGTTGCTCGAAAACCAAAGGTCGCGAGTTCCAAACACTTTTGGGATTCTCGCAGAGAATCTGTCCATAATCCGTCCTAAAGAATTCCATCACAACGGAATCCTTTTCCAAGAACGAACATTTACACGACAGCACAATTTCGAAATCTAACACGTGTTAGATAAATACTCCTCTAACAGACAAGCCGGTATCCAGACATATTACAATCGATACAGCTTATATGAGCAAATCTACTAATCCCTCACATAAGCTAGGGGGCTAGTAGAGTGATAATCTTATTTCGATACCAGATTTTAGTAGAGTGATAATCTTATTTCGATACCAGATTTGATTATGAATATGAATCCACACTCGAATTCGGATATGAAATTGAAGACTCAGTCCGTACTCCTACGATTGAGAACCATTTCCCAGGACGGATGATCTCAATCACCTATTCTGTGATTTGACGATGCAACTCTTGGCGTAACATATGCCACCAAGACGGATGATCTCAATCACCTATTCTGTGATTCGATGATGTAACTCTTGGCGTAACATGTGTTCCCAGGACGGATGATCTCAATCACCTAATCCGTGATTTGACGATGTAACTTCTGGCGTGAACAAATTCCCATCAATCAATCATCATTTTTATGTATCTGTGCAGTTCCCTGAGCTCGGAACAATGCTCTCACATTGAACAACGGGTTACTCTGTGAACCGTCCTGTGAGAATAACAGAAATTAATATCAGTCATCCATCTTGTGACACCACTTCTGTGAACAACGGATCGACTCCTTTTCTCCCCAAAAGAATTAAGGATGACGCCCTACAACAGGTACCTATTCCTTAACACGCCTATACTTGGGGACAGTATTCATGTATATGTCTTTCTGTTCTAAAATTACCTAATTTTCTAAGGTAATTATTTCGATTCGACCTCAACGGTTAGTCATACAGAACGGACTATCAGGTACTGAGACGATATATACATCCAAGACAAATATCTGAATAGGATTCCATTCATTCATTGAGAAGGAAAACAAAAAACAAAATTACATGTAACGGTTCAAAACCGGAGTTGATCCCGATACACAACTTTACATATAAGCAAAAACAAGACTACGGAGGGGGAATTTGCTCTTCAGTCCCTTTCTGCTCTTCCCCTGCTCCAAGCTCTTGTGTCCCTTCCTTTAGAATTTCCTCAGGAGTCTTCCCCTCGGGAGCTTCAGTACCTTCTGCAGATGAGGCAACCTCAGACGTAGGAAAGACAAAATCCAGTCCCATACTTTGACCCTCAAGAAGGGGAGGCAAACCGTATAAGGACTTCAAAGGATCTTCATGTCGACCATCAACCACTGTGACTAACCTTCCTCCATGGAATTCATAGAACGGATCCATGCCATAGAGGCTAAGTTTCGCAGTGGGGTTACGGTAGAAAACTTGGCGTATAGCCAGGCCGAAGGATTCTTCAACCGCCTGAGTGCATATGTCAATAGCTTCCTGCTTCTTAGCTTTTGCTACAGCCAATTCTTCCCGCAACCTCGATAGTTCCCCACTCGATCCTTCAGATTCCGTGCTCCCAACCTTCAGTCCCTCGATCTTAAGGAGGAACTTCTTCTCCTTTTGGGACCACTCCTCGGCTTGTTTAAAGTAATCCTCCGCAGCAGCTTTGCTTTTATCTTCGAGCTCAACCTGCTTAGCCTGGCTACTACGGAGTTCTTCCTTTGATTTACCAAGCATTTCCTCCCTCTCCGCCAGTTTATCCTCCAAGTCTTTGAGCATGCCTTTAAGCTTAAGGTTCTCCTTATTCATAATATCCCCGAACTCTTTAGACTTGGCAAGGCGGTCTTCCATCAATTTTAGAGTGGCTTTGTCTTTCCCCGACGAGAGGTTGAGCTGTTCTATTTTATCGCTCAGCTCATCAACCTTGTCAACATCGTCGGCTAACAAACTGAAAGAGTGAAGCATCCCAGTCAGTTCTGCTAACTGCCATTTTCTGGCCTCACACGCCTCCTTGATTTCTTTAGTTTTAAGAGTGGGCCGGAGTTCATACAGCGGCTGAGGAAGAATCGCTGGAGTTGTTCCCCGATATGAGAGGAAGGGGGTAAGGAATGAAATTGTTGGGTAGGAGATCGGACTAGATCCAGAAACCCCGGCAGGAATGCTCTTATGGAATCCGGAAGAAACATCAGCTGCATCCGAGGTTTCTATAGCTTTACCTTCTGAAGCCCTTCCCCTTTTTGGACTCCTCGAAGGTTTATGTTTCTTCGACGGTCCTCCGGAAGAATCATTCTTGATCTTTCTCCTCCTCTCGGTTATTTGGGGCTGACTCGTAGTTGCGCCAACACCAGTTGAGCCGCCCTCGACCAGCGGAATCTCCCCTTCTACATCCGAGGTCAGAATAATCAATTCAGGACGATCCTTTACAGAAGTCTTAGCCTGAATTTCATTCTAACGAGCTACGAATTTACCTGCCGCTTTAAACCCCTTCAACTTATTCATCTTCGGAGATGCCTGCTCTATTTCACCTGCATACACAAACACAAGATATTAGCAACTACGAAATACTCGACACATTTGACAAAGGAGAAAAAGAGAAGTAAAACGAGAATTACGTAGATATTCATCCCGGACTCCGCTTGAACTGCTTAAAAGACGCCTACACGAAAATACTTTAGAACGTGTAGTGTGTGCTTCAAGTGCGAATAACACTTTCGACGATTCGGGGGATAGCTCAGATTGATTAGCATAATATGCTTGGGAGTTTAAAAGAAAATGCTTATGAGTCCAGCTCAGAGGAAATTTATTAAGACCCTCTTCATCCCTCCAAAAGACGGGTTTCTTCTTCTTAACAGATATCTGGGTAAAGTAGGATTTGAATGATTTTCCATCAACTTTAGCCGAATCAGTGTAGGATTCGAAGTTCACAAAGGAACATAGGGTCCGGAGTGTTACTAGACCAACACCGCCCTGCTTGTTGGCCCTCTGAACTACCTGAGTGTAATAGAACAGCATCGCTACAGTGGGTGTAAAGTTGAAATAATCGCCCAGAACCTCTAGAGCATGGATGAGGCCCCAACTGTTGGGATGAAGTTGAGAGGGTGCGTAATTTAAAAACTTTAACACACCCATCTGAAGCTCGGATAGGGGAAAACGAACTCCGAGGTAATGAAATATGAAATCATGCATGTATACGGAACGGTCATTTGGCACGACGTGGCATATCCGTTCTGTAGGGAGTGGTGCAAACACCCTGAACCACTTTTTCATTTCTTCCTCTGCATGAAGTGTGAATCTTGGTTGAATTCGAGATCCATCTTCATTTGCATGACGGGAAGCCAAGTTCTTAAACTCATCAACTACCCAACAGAAAGGCCACTTAGCCTGAAGTTCTTCCCAGTTCAGCCTAGAGACAGCAACGCTGTAGAGACCTTCTGCTGTCTTCAGAACGGTGTGATCTCCGGAGGTTCCTTCTCCAGTCGCCATTTGAGTCGCCTAGACCAAAATCTTTGATCTACGATAAAAAGTCACATCGTCAGAAGGGTGACAATCATTACTCATTTCACTTTTCAAAGCGACTACAATCAGAGGACGACTCTGAAAAGGGAAAAGTCACTTTCCATAGTGAGTAAGATCCCTTTTCTGAATGACATGACTCAGCCCTCGGAAGAATCACAAGGATTCTTCCCCCATGACAATTAGGGTTGCGAGAAGTTAATCTCTCCCTAAATAAAGTACATTCTTTTTGAACAGAAACAGCAGGGCAAACGAAGATGAAAATAACAGGGGAAAGAAAAATAGTTACCTCAGATGATGAGGAGGATGAAGACTGAGAAAAGCTTCGTAGAACAAGCGACAAGCGTCCTTGCAAAATTTTTGTAGAATTTTGCTAAGAAATCAGAAACGAGTGGAACCCAGAATCCACTAAGTGTTTCTTTAATAGGAAACGAAAGGGTTCGGTTACCAATTCTTGAGATTGTGTCGTCCACGACTAAACGTGTTGGTTCACAAGTGAAACGACACAGTCGTTCCAAATTCATGGGCGCCAAAACAATATCAATTCGACGAAGGACCTATCCGCTGGGCCCAAAAATCTCAAAAATTGTAGGCTCATTAAGCCCTAAACGACGGTTATTGAGATTTCCATCTCAGACGCAATAATTGCTCGCCCACGTGATTAAAAGCATTTAATGTCTAATCATGCGACGTAATTCACGCTTTACAGCCGTTATGCAAATTTCAAGAGTCTTCAATTCCAACAAACTCTTGAGATTCTCATACAGCAAATCTTTGTCCGAATCCATTATGACGACATCAGATCTTTCGATTAAAGAACGGTTCTTTGCAATATGATAGTACATGTGAAGAAACTATTATGCGCATAAGCATACCGATTTTAGACCTCTTGCAGGTTGAGTAGCTTATGTGAACAACTACTCAGTCCCTCACACAAGCTAGGGGACATATGATCCGGTCTCAATACCGGTATCCGTTCTACAAGACATATTTCAATGTCTTTGTCAATTCGCCAACGCGTGACCGGTGTCATCGGTATACATCCGGACTCTAATTCCGTATCAGGCGCTCTCCCTATACTGGTTGTCCAGGATAACACCATGACACCAGATAACTCATACATCACTATGCAGAAGACAAAAGACATTGCTACAGGGACCGATCAATAATTCCCTGCACTACGACCCAAAATCTGCTCACGGGAATGATCAACTTGTCCCCTAATTCTAGTCTATACTCTCTACGCTCAATATAAAATAGCCACTTGACCCAATCATGCTGGCAAGTGCATAATAAAATAATAATATATAGTGCTATTGGAGGTTAGTGGTTCCCCACTAATATGTCCTCGTATTTCGAGCCAATCAGGTATATGAACTCTCTTCATCAATGAGGGGAGGGATCTTCGACTGAATTTACTTACGATTACTCTCTGAGAAACATTCCTCACTTGGAATATTATCACTGACTTGAGCATTGGAGAGTCTTTACAGGTGACACCACCTTTCGCCCACATCAACGCGTTAGGCCGGTGTGAAGGATCTCCAGTACGCCTAATCTGCCCTCCTCATACAAGGACAACGGATATTTACATCGAATACCCATATATCCGGTCTTCTGCACAGAATCTTCATACTATTTATGATTGACTTGACACCGGATCTTTAGACCCTGGTTCAGGACAGATCAATTACTACCTAGTGCACTATTTTATATTATTAAATTAATCAATTGATTGCTATTGTCCATTGTAGCTTTATATTATTAAATTAATCCATTGTTCAATTGCTAAAGTACTACTCCACTATAACTTATCCATAACATTGTTAAAGGGCTACACCAAATTATATAGCTGATTTCATTACTTTGCAATATCTGATTTTATTAATTTGCATGCTTAATTACTATTTGCCATATTAAATAATTCCTTTAGTTGATTTCAATAGCTTATATAGCATTACGCCAAATTATTGTCAAATTATATAATAATTCCTTTCCATTAGTGCTTTGCTCATGTAATGTAACTATTATATAATAATTATTGATTTTATATAAAGGAGTTAATAAATAAAATAGACATTAGTAAGGGATCAAACCTAGGTTTATATTATGACAGGTTATCACTCTACCACTAAGCCACTAATACTTGAATGATATTTTATGAAAACTTTTAAATTTTTACTACCAGGTTACTTATGTGAAATTTTATTTATACTTGTCTCCTTGTGGCTAAAAAAATAATGAATTACTTATGTAAAATCATGAGTCTCGTCCAACTAGTACTGATTTTTATTTTGTTATGTAAAATCAACTAGTCTCGTCCAACATAAGTATAATGATATGTAAAATCATGTGTTGCATGTAATTTATTTTGTTATGAATTTATGTTAAATATTTATTATTGTTAATTATATTTTTCACTCATGATTTTTATTATTATTTAATGAAGAATGAATGCTCATGTGAATGACGAAGATATATGTCTCGCAGACACTGCAACAACTCATACTATTCTCAAGAATGAGAAATATTTCTACCATATAGTAAAACAAGAAGCCAATGTTAATACTATATCTGGTACTATAAATATAATTGAAGGCTTCGGCAGAGCCAGTATTTTGTTACCTGGGGGAACAAAATTGCACATTGAAAGTGCATTATATTCTATGAAGTCTCAAAGAAATTTATTGGGTTTTGAGGATATCCGCAGAAATGGATACCATATTGAGACCATAAATGAAGGAAAAGATGAATATCTTTACATCACAAAGTTAATTTCTGATAAGAAATATGATCCAGTCTAGATATCGGCATCCAGACTAAGACATCATCTTAACTATTCTGGAAGGTCAACCGGTATCACAAGTCAATATCCGGACTGTAAAGACACCATGTTAGGAGTCCTTCCTTCACTGGTCATCCAAAGTTACACCTAAGACACTGGATACTTGACCCATTCTCGTTCTTCTGTCACATATAAATGTTTGCCTCAGTGCTACGATAAGATGAGTGGAGTCATCATTTATCGTGATAGATACCCTGCACAACGAAAGATGTCTATATCATTCACTGAAAGGTGCAAAGTACAATTACAGGCGTGATATACGGAAAAGGTGGATCATCCTTATTCCTGTGTCAGGATCGTACACTGATCATTGACCTACCATCGATCGTACTCTGAGTATTGAACTACTCTGAGTATTAAACTACTCTAAATTACACTCTACACACGGCATCAGAGCCTCCAGGCCCACTTGCACCCAACGATTCATTTTCCACGCTCAACTATAAATAACATATTCTCACACATATGCAAGGTTACGTTGCTTTTACTTTCACTATACTATTGCATTGCTCAAGTATTCTTTAAAAACTCACATTCACTACACTAACTTGAGCGTCAGAGAATCTTCGTAGGTGACGCCACATTTTGCCCCCTATCAACGCGAAAGCTTGGTGTGAAGGATCTCCAGGACGACAAGACCGGCTTCTCCCACTGAGAGGTCAGATTATAATACCGGATACCTACTGTACTGGTGTACTAAAGCTTCAATCATCAACTTTTGTAACTGGTTCCCACACCAGATTCTATACCCCGGTTTAGACCAGTTCATTGGCACGCCCGGTGGGACTCAATAGAGTTATTCCCACTTTTCGCAGAAGTTCAGTAGTTAGCCATGGAGGGAGATGGACGTGATTTTATCGATGGTCACATGGAGGATGTGACCCATCAGCAGACTGGTAGGAGACTCATTTTCAAATCTCCTGTAACCCACTCGAGGAGAATGGTACCAGTTACAACCCCAGATCCTCGAGATGAAGTTATAAGGCAACTTAGGGAGGAGTTGATGGAGTTGAGAAGGGAGAAAAGGGTGACAGGGGACAAAGTGATGTCTCAGGCTGAGGAGACTCATCATACGTCTGCAAGAGAGAAGTCTACTACTCTCCAATATTCAAAGATTCCCACCTATGAGGAGGGGGAGCAAACTCAGGACTCTGGAGATAGAGTCAGTGGAAGAATGAAGGAGCAGGCGGTGGTAACATCTGGAACATATAGACTCAATGTTCCTTTCTCAAGGAGGCTCATGAGCGTACTCATCCTCAAGCATTTGTAAACAACCCAGCCACTCTCGATCGGAAAGTATAATGGAGAGACACATCCCACTAAGCATCTTGATGCTTACGTGTATGAGGCCATGTATCTAGGAGCAGGTGAAGATGTAATGTACAGAATGTTCCCATGAACCTTGACAAAGGAAGCTCTTAGCTGGTTCAAGAGTTTACCCTCAGGTTCGATAAACTCCTGGGAGGAAATAGCAGTTGCGTTTGAGAGCCATTTCGTTTTTTCTAGAGATATTCCTAGGACTTCTCATACCTTGGCCCAGATCAGGCAAGGAGAGAATGAAACTCTTAAAGAGTTTTTGAAAAGGTTTTACAAAGAGGCGGCTTTGGTGCCTAACTTCACGGAGGCCATTCAACTTTATATTGTTATTGAAGCTCTACAACCTGGATCAGCCTTTGCCTTGTCTCTAGCAAAGAGTACTCCGATAACGTTTGAGGAGTTCCGGAGGAAAGCTTCGAAGTATGTGGGCATAGAGATGCATTTGGAGGCCACAATAGCTAGATGGAAGCCATCAGTGCCTTCACATCAACCGCAGAGAGATAAGGATAGGGTGAGGCCAGAGAAGCATGCCCAGAGAGATGATTTCATGAGCACTTGACCTCAGCAGCGGGACAGCTTGTAGCCTCTTTCAACAAATACGCCCCACTGAACTCTAGGCATTCTCAAATTTTAAGGGAAGTTGGGTGGCCCATGCTTAGTGTATACGAGATAAGGAAGCCTGCTTCGATGAAAAGGCCTGGTAATTCTCAAAAATATTGTGCTTTCCACGAACAGGTCGGCCATACCACGGATGAGTGTAAAGCGCTAAAAAACATGGTGGAAACCCTCATCGGGGAGGGAAAGTTGAAACAATACTTGTTTAAGAAGAAATCCCTAGATGAACCAGACTGGATTAAGAAGAGGGGAAGAGATCATGATGACGAGGGTGACAACAGTCGTAATCCGGTCAGGAGATTCTCAGTTGTTGAGAAACAAAAAGGAGTTGTAATCAGTGAGGGAGCTCAACAGGACGGTATGCCCCAGCAGTAAAGGCAAGGCCGGCGCAAGGTAATCGATATGATCGCTGAAGGGTTCGCTGGGGGAGAAGCGTCAATCACAGCTCACAAAAATCATCACCGAATGATTCTGTCTGTACAAGGAAAGCCTAGAGATAACCGTCCTTTTAGGGACGGTGTGGTAACATGAGTGGTGTCATTTACAGATGATGATTTCGGCCCAACCATCCCAAGAGGTGATGACGCAGTGGTCATTATCGCTGTGATAGCTAACAAAGATGTAAAGAGAATCCTCGTTGACCAGAGAAGTTCCTGTGATGTTATTTTTTATAATTGCTTCAAAAGAATGGGTTTTAATGATGCAAATTTACAGCCTTATACACAGGAACTCACAGCCTTCAACGGAGCAAAACAGCCCACCAAGGGGTATCTTGACACCCTTGTGTCTTTCGAAGGTGAACCTGGGGCAAGAACGGTGAAGTCTAGAATTTTGGTGATTGATGTGGAGTCGCCTTACAATGGTATCATAGGCCGTCCTACTCTGAACGCAATGGAAGTAATTGTGTCTACTCCACACCTCCTTATCAAGTTCATTGATAAAGACAATGGTGTATCTTTGCTCTGAGGTGATCAAGAGATGGCCAGCTATTGCTACAACCTGAGCCTGAATATGGTGAAGTTGGAGACATTTAACAAGAAGAGGAAGTTGAATGACGGAGGAACAGCAGCTGGGTCTGTTAGTTTGATTGATCTTGATTCTAGAACAGAGTTGAAGATTGATCTGCTCAATCCCTCAAAACCCACACTGGACGGAGGTTCTAGGGACGTCGTCTTAGGGGATTCCCCAGAGAAGGTCACTCACATCAATAACAAGCTGGAGTCGATCATGGAGCAGCATCTGCTAACACTCCTCCAGGAATTCAAAGACCTTTTTGCATGGACTGCTGCAGACATACCTAGGATGGATCCTAATTTTTGCTGCCATAAACTATCCGTCTATCCAGAGACGAGGCTGGTTGCCCAAAAGAAAAGAAGATTAGGGCCGGAGAAGCAGAAGGCAGCTTGTGAGTAGACAGAGGAACTGCTGAAGGCCGAATTTATCAGAGAAGTCCGTTATTCCTCTTGGCTTTCTAATGTGGTGATGGTTCAGAAAGCTAATGGTAAGTGGAGAATGTGTACCGATTACATCAACCTCAATCACTGCTGCCCGAAGGACCCATATCCTCTCCCAAATATTGATCGTATGGTGGATGATTCATCTGGTTATCTATACCTAAGTTTCATGGATGCATATTTGGGGTACAACCAGATTCCGATGTGGGAGGAAGATCAAGAAAAGACAGCTTTTGTCAATGACCGCGGTGTCTTCTGCTACACCGTCATGCCTTTCGGTTTGAAGAATGCTGGGGCCACTTACCAGCGTATGATTAACAAGGTGTTTAAAGGCATGCACACCAAACTAGTGGAGGTGTACATTGACGATATCATTGCCAAAACCCCAGCTGAGGGTGATCACGTTGAAGACTTGCGCCAGGTATTCACACGCTTAAGGCAATATAACATGAGACTAAACCCGTTAAAGTGTACTTTCGCTGTTCCAGCTTGGAAGTTTTTGGGTTTCATGTTGACTCAGCGTGGAATTAAGGCTAATCCAGGAAAGTGCCAGGAAATACTGGACATGCAGAGTCCGAAGAGCTTGAGGAAGGTACAATCTTTAAACAGAAAAGTGGCAGCTTTGGCTCGGTTCATGCCCAAGATGGCGCATAAATCCCTTCCCCTGTATAAGGTGCTAAAAAGGTCCAAGAAGTTTAAGTGGGGACAAGAGCAAGAGCAGGTATTCCAGGAGCTCAAGGAGGTGTTGTCGAGTCCTCCGATCTTGGTAAAGCCAGACCCCGGTGAATCCCTCATTTTGTATTTGGCAATTTCAGATGAAGCTTTGGGAGTAGCATTGGTTAAGGAAACCCCGGAGGGGCAGAGGCCAGTGTATTTCACTAGCAAGACGTTGCAAGGAGCGACGGTTGAGGCTGTACTTTCATACACACCCAATATTGGTGAGAACAGATTTGCCACTCTGTTCCGTACTAAGCAAGCCAGACCTCGCAGGGAGGATGATCAAGTGGTTTATCGAACTTTCTGAATTTGAAATCTCCTATGAACCATGAGGAGCCATTAAAGCTCAAGTCTTAGTCGATTTTATTGTAGAGATGACAGGGGTAGATCCAGTCACACCTTGTGCTCACTGGACCATTTATGTATATAGGTCATCAAATAGTAAAGGATATGGAGCTGGTGTTATCATGGAGAGTGATGACGGTGTGCACCTGGAAATCTCTCTTCGATTTAACTTTAAAACCTCCAACAACCAAGCTGAATATGAGGCATGTCTTGCCAGACTCCAAGCAGCAATTGATATCGGAGCAACAGAAGTGACGTTGTACAGCGATTCACAGCTAGTGATATCACAGATTCAGGGTGAATACCAAGTTCGTGAGCCCCAACTTCAGCTATATTTGAACTGTGTGAATGAGTTGAAAGGAACATTCACTGTGCTGGAGTTTAAGCATGTGCCGAGAGAATAAAACACTAGGGTGGTTATTCTATCGAGGCTCGCGAGCACGAAATAGCCTGGCAATACAACTACAGTAGTCCAGAGTACGCTGACATCGCCTAGCATTCCCTTGCTCCCCTTTCTAAATGCCATAATGGTCAATTCTTCCTATGAAAATTCATGAGTTACTCCTTACATCCGTTACCTAGCTGATGGGCAGCTGCCTACCGACGAGAAAGAGAAAAGAAAAATAAAAAGGGACTTGTCATATTTCACCATGGTTGATGGTGTTTTCTGCAGAAGAGGATTTTCAATGCCTTACCTCCTTTGTTTAAAGGAAAACGAGATACAAAGAGTAATGGAATAAGTGCACGAGGGGCAATGTGGACACCACGCTGGAGGAAGAAGCTTAATGAGAAAAATCCTCAGGGCTGGATATTGGTGTCCCATGATGAAGAAGGATTCCATTGACTTCATCAAGAGGTGCGATACTTGCCAAAGATTTTCTAACCTTCACTACACGCCGGCTAATGAGCTCTTCATAATTGGCTGTTCCATGGCCATTCCACCAATGGGGTTTGGATATCCTAGGGCCTTTTCCAACTGCGCCTGGGGGCATTAAATACCTCATTGTGGAAGTTGATTATTTCACCAAATGGATTAAGGCAGAACCAGCAGTCCACATCACTTCAGCCCAAACTCACCATTTTATGTATGAAAACATCATAACACGATTTGGGGTACCAGCACGGGTAGTCACAGATAACGGCACTCAATTTACTGACAAGAAGTTCACAAAGTTGCTTGAAGGGCTGGGGATAGTCCAAATTTTCTCATCTGTTGAACACCCACAGACGAATGGCCAAGCAGAAGTAGCCAATAGAGAAGTGCTGGGTGGATGGACTGATCAGTTATGTCACGTTCTGTGGGCATATCGCACTACACCTCATTCTTCTACCAATGAGTCTCCATATCGTCTTACCTACGGGGTCGAGGCGATGATACCAGTGGAGCTCTAAACCAGATCGACAAGGGTGGAATACTTTTCTGTGGAAAATAATAATGCTAATCTGGCGTCGGAGCTAGATGTTCTCCAGGAGTTAAGAGAAGAGGCTTTTGTCAGGGATCAAGCGATAAAAGCGAAGGCCGCCCTCTGATACAACAAGCGCATTCAACAAAGAGCATTCAACACTGGAGAGCTCGTTTTGAGGAAGGCGAGTGTGGGAAATAAGTTCGCCCATCAAGAAAAGTTGGCACCGACGTGGGAAGGCCCCTACAGAGTATCCGAGGTGACTGGTAAAGGATCATACCGTTTAGAAGAGCTCAATGGAACACCAATCCGCAATAAGTGGAACACTCAGAATTTATGCATTTATTACAGCTAGTTGGTAAGACGGCATGTACTTTTTTCCTTACTTGAGTTTTTTCCCATTGGATTTTCTCAAGAAGGTTTTAATGAGGCATGACCCCAGCTGCGCTCTCTTTAATTCATATTCAATTCAATGAGAATTTAATTCATGAACACGATAACTTTACTTTTCTCTTCTATATTACAATTTATAGCTTTACACCGGTCTGCGTGGAAAAACTCAAGACGGATGATCCCAATCACTTATTCTGTGTTTGGCGATGTAACTCCTCGAGTGGGATAATGGGTTGTAGGATCAAACCTTTTTCAAGGTTGTACCAAACCCCATTCGAAGGCTCGGATTATAGGATTAAACCAAACTCCGAGTGCGTCTAGTAGGATTAAACTGAACACCGTCGAAGACCTGAGTTGTAGGATTGAACTGAACCTTAGGAAATGGGTTGTAGGATCAAACCTTTTGTAAGGTTGTACCAAACCCCACACGAAGGCTCGGATTGTAGGAATAAACCAAACTCTGAGTATAACTAGTAGGTTTGGCCGAACGTTAGTGAAGACTCAATCATCATCCTTATGATTGAAGTAATTTCCCCAGGACGGATGATCTCAATCACCTATTCTGTGAATTGACGATGTAACTCCTAGTGTGGACAAATCCCATCATCATCCTTATGATGGAAGACCCAATCATCATCCTTATGGTTGAAGTATTTTTCTTATGGATTCCTAAGTCTGGAATGCTACTCGTATGTTAAAATGACGTTCTTCTTCCAATAGTATTAATATATACTAATGCTTATAATTCGTTCTGCAATATTGCATTAAAGAGATCAGATGGAATTTTTTCATCCACAAAGGAGATAAGGGTAGTACCTTATAACAGATATTTACCTCCCAATATATTCATACTTGGGGACAGTATTCGTGTGAATGATTCTACTTTCTATAACTTGTTTGTTTCAAGCTCGATCTAATTATTTTCTCCGGGGTACTTATTGCAACCTGACTTCAAGTTAATTATACAGAACGATTTAGCGAATGTTGTGAAGGTAAAAGCATAACATATATGGTTAAATTATGTTGTAGCAGTACATTCCTCGTAAATTTTAAAGACAAAACTCAAGGATAATTTCATTCATTTAATGGAATTTTATATAAGTTGAACTAAAGCTGGAGCTGATCCCAAAACACAGCAGTAAAAACAAGAAACAAATACAAGACTAGGAGGAAGGCTTTGGATCTTCTGCTGTTGAAGCCTTTTTACCTCTGTCATCCTCATTGTTACCTTGGGTCTTCGCCGCTCCGGTCTCCCCTCCTTGGGCTCGTTCCTCCTGTTGACCCTCTTGATCCGGAATAGCTTCAGAGGGACCCATGCTCTGACCTTCGAGAAGAGGGGGCGTCTCGTATAGAGTTGAAGGAGGATCCTCATGCCGGCCATTCACCACAACAACCAATTTCCCTTTGTGAAATTCATAGAAAGGACTCATACCGTATAAATTAAATTTCACGCCGGGGTTGTGGTAGAAAATCTGGCGGACGACAAGACCGAAAGACTCGTAAGTCACAGCAGTACAAGCCTCAACAGCCTTAGCCGCCCTGGCCTTTGCTTTAACCAGGTCCTTCTTCAATTTGGCATTTTCCTTTTCCAAGGACCCGGCTGTAGCACTCCCCGCCTTTAACTCTTCAAGTTGTTGGAGCAGTTCCTTCTCCCTGGCAGCAAAATCCTCTTGACTCTTGAGTTTGCCGGCCTCCGATGTCTTCAAGTCGTCAGAAAGTTAGGAGTTTTTTTTGTTTTTCCACCTTAAGATCCTCTTGAAGTTCAGAGATATTCCCTTAAAGAGATTTGATTGATTTTCTTAGGGAAGCTACTTCAGCCGTTCGCTCCAGCTCCAGCTCCCGAGCCTGCTTCAGCTTCTCCTCTGCTATTTTCAGATAAGCCCTGTCCTTTGCAACCGAGATATTTAGATGCTCAAGCTTGCCAACCAACTCATCCGCTTCTTTCACGCTATCGACAGTGTGGCTGAGGGAATTCAGGAGCCCGGTCAACTCAGCCAATTGCCACTTGCTAGCTGCAATGGCTTCTTTCATTTCATCTGTAACATCCCATTTTCAACACAAATAGAAAATAGATATTAACATATCTTTAATAAGAAATACTTACTATTAGTTAGTTTATTATTATCATTTTTAATGAAATTTTGGTATTTATATTTAATTATTTGTTTTTTAAATAAAATAAAATAATATTAATAAAATAAAAATATTTATGTATTAGAATTTTAAAATGACTTAATTAGTATTCATTGATTAATGAAATTATATTAAGAATTTTAAATATATTTATTATTCACAACTTTTATTTTATGTTTTTATATTTATGTTTTTACATATTTATGATTTAACTCTTATTAGAATTTTAAAATAAAATTTTGAAGGAATTAGACTATGGTTCTTTAGAACTTTTTGATCTACATAATATTTATGATTTTCTAAAATTTTTTGAAAATTTTTGAAATATTTTAATAAAATAATATATTTCAAATAATTTTAAATTCATATAAAGTTACTTAAAATTAAAAATATTTATAAGAAAGTAAATTTAAATTATAAGAAAATTTTCTAAAATCCATTTCAAGTAGATTTATCTAAAAATGATCGATTTGAGAAAAATCTTGATTTTTTCCAATTATTAAAAAATTGGAAACGTATCAATAAATTTTTATTAACAGAAAATTTTAGATTCTTTAAATTTAAACTTTATATTACTTATCATAAAATTAGTGAGAACTGATATAATATCGCTAAATTTCAAAAAGGACTAATTTGAATATTTAAAATATACTGAGTGAAAGGTTACTATTTGGCTTAATAATTTAGCCACAATTTACTATGCAAAACACTGTGCATGTATGAATTTTCAAAATGTGCATAGTAACCAGGATTTAAATTTCAAAAAATGCATCGCACTTTTATATTAAAATAATAGAATGTATAGTAATTTTCCTTCCTATAAATACCAAAGAAATTCTTCTTTAGAATTCACAAATTCAGATTAAGGTTTCTTAATATAGTAGTGCTAGTGAGATAGTGGTGGAAGTAAGAGAGAAAAATAAAATTTTTGGAAGAAGGTTCTGCTAAAATTCTAAGGTAAGAATACATCTTATATATTTTTTAGGGTTATTTTCATATTGTTTTTGGAAATCTATTATTATACTAAAAATAATATTATTTTAAGTTACTATTCTGAATAGTAAAATACTATTTCAATAGTAAATTACTATTCAAATAGTAAATTACTATTTATTGTTACTATTTACCTTTACTATTTATGATTTATTTTTTACCGTTACTATTCACATTTTAATATTTACTATTACTATTTATGTTTACTATTTACTGTTACTATTCATGATTTACTATTCACTATTTACTATTCAAAAATTTACCATTTTTGTTTTAAGTAGAAATCTTAATTTTCATCTTATAACTATATTAAAATGAAATTGGTATATTTTAGAACTCAGAGACGAGGCGCGCACAGACTTTCCATAACGGATCAAGATACAAAAGGTAAGGGGGAGTGGATAGGAATATAATATGAAAAGACATAAGAATAATGAGAGGAGTCCCCTACTCCTTTAAAATTTAATAATCTTATTATTTTAAAATAATAACTATTTAACTTTAAAATTTATTATAAATTTTAAATTGAGTATCTTGTGTAACTTGATCTGAATACCTATGCAAATACCTTGATAACCAATGTGAACTGGATTGAACCTATGCAAGGACTTGGACTATTATGACCTGTATGGACTGAACTATATACCTATGCGAGGATTGGACTACATGGACCTACATAGACCTATGCGAGGAATGAACTATAAAGACTTAAAATTAATCTTATTAATTTAAATAACCATTAAAATTTGAATTATATTTAATTGATTTGATTATAATTATTAGTATTTGATTATTATTGATGATATTTAATTTTGATCAATATTATTTGATTATGATTGATATTTTTTGATTATGATTGATGATATTGTGATTGATAATATTTGATTATGATTTATGATCTTGTGATATGAGTTTGAGCATATAGCAAGCGTGACAGAAAGTTAAGACTCAGTAAGAATTTTCTTACCTTACTTTTTAAAGTTTTATTCTAAGAGAAAGTATTCTATAATTATTTTAGTCTTTTATTTCTTCTTAGAAATAATTTTTATTAACTTTATTTTTAATCTCTAGAATAAAATCTAGTATTAGAAAGAAGTTATTTTATGAAAATCAGAGGTTGAGATAATTAATTCTTGAATTAAATAAATTTTTTTATAGTTTTAAGTACTCTTAGTTGATGATTTTAAAAAGTATTTTCTTTTAGAAATCAGAAATTTAAAGTAAATTTATTTTGGTTTTCCCCAACAAAATAACTAAAGGATATTTTGTTATGGTCGAGATTTCTAAACTCAATCTAGTTAAGATTTAAATTGGGAAAGATTATGTAAATATGTGAAGTTTTTAAAGAGAAAGTTTTGAGATATTTAAGGCTTAGAAACTCAATTTTGATGAGATCTGAATTTGAAGACTGTACTAAATTTTGTTTCTGTATAACAGAAGTTCAAAGAAGAACTTATGGGAATGTACAGTTTATTATTAAGATGATTTATGAACCTTTATGGTATTTAATAATTGAGTTTTTAAAAGTCTTAACCAACTAAATATGCGAGTAGTTCATGTATCATGAATCATTAAAGAGAAATGAGATGTGATATTGTCTGGGGACGGATTATAGAAACCGAGGATACATTAGAGGAGGTTCAAATGCGAACCTTGGGATGAGAGGGTGTGGAAGGGTGCTTCAGGGGACCTGGGGTCGCTCCCTAGTGTCGGGTACTTTCACAATAAAAACCTTCTCAGTTTGACTAGTCTCTAAGTGTTTCCACGCCGGTTGAGCTGTTCATATGCTACAAAGGCATTTATGTTATTATTATCCGGAATTATAGAACAGTATAAACTCCTGGTTGGCCCAGTGCAAACTAAAACTTTAAGGGTCCACATGCATAGAATCAATGAGATGGTAGTATTAAAAGCATTGCATGACATTCATGTGATTGTGACATTCTATGTGGATGATTGTGAATGAAAGTATAATTGTTATGTTATGAAAACTCTACATTCATAATTGATTATGTGTATGATTGTGTTTGAAATTATTATATTAGATTGTGAAAACTCTTATGCTTATGTCTTATCTATAAAGTATTATATTCTGTTTCTCACTCCTTCTTGTTTGAATTTTTGTGTCCAAAATATATGTTATATGATATATAGCTAGCAGTTCAAGATGAAAGAATGAAATTACAAGAGGGTAAATTGGTCTCATCCTCAGTCAGATAGGAGAAGAGATGTGACAAGAGTAAGATTTCAAAATCACATGGTTTGAAGATAAGGAAATAATTGGTTACAGTCGAAGTAGAGGTATTAAATCTTTAGTTTTAGTTTACCTTAATACAATATTAAGTTGGATGATTGTAATTCAAGGTAAAGGTTATGTTATTCAAGTGGCCTCAATACTCAAGGGGGGGTGAATTGAGTTTTTAAAACTTTGCTTGAAATGCCTTTGAACTTGATTCTTTTATTACAAGTTTAGAGATTAGGCAAGTAAGATCAAGTAAGATACAAAAGACAATGCAAAACAAGAGGTAAATATGGATGAGGCAATTTGTCAAACACTTGGTGTGCAATATTCAAAGTTACTAAATTCAAGCAAGCTTGAGTATGTAAATCACAATCAACCAACACAAATCAGTAAAGTGCAGTACATGAATGTAAAAGAGTAAGGGAGAAGAGCTTGCTAACCAATTTAACGAGTTCCACCAACCCCGGTGTACGTCTCGCCTTTAAGCAACCCACTTGAAGGATTTCCACTATTGAAGTTTAGAGATTACAAGCTATGAGCAATTGCAGCTTCCTAGTGTCCCACACTCAAGAACTCAATCCTCACTAGCATAAGGGCAACCCACCCAATCTCTCAAACTCTCAATACCCAAAGGTTGAACCCCAACCTTTGTGACCACTCAACCTAGAGTGAAAACCTTTGTGTTTAGTGTAGTGTTTACAAGCAAGTAACTCTCTTAATAGAGTAGATATACAGGTGAATGCTCTCTCAAATTCTAACTCTCAACACGAGAGGATATACAAGTTGAAGTTCTAAGTTTCAGAAAAATGAAACTATACAAGGATAAAACTCACAAGACTCAAGAATTGATTTCCTTTGATGGATGTGGTTGATGCATTGAGTAGCTTGAAGGAGTCTTGCATTTATAGGGCTTGGAGATGAGCATAATGGAGTTCCTAGCCGTTGCAGCTCGTGGGTGCCTTAGATCTATGGAGAAATGAGTTGGTTTCCACTTAAAAAGCACTTTCCCCAATTTCTGGCACTACCCTAATCGATTACGCCTCGAGCTGTAATCGATTAGCTTTTGAAATCTGAAGTGTAACTCGTGTTGTAGTCGATTAGCCTATTCCTTGTAATCGATTAGCTTCTACTCAGAGACTTGGTAATCGATTGTGCTTCATCTTGTAATCGACTAGGCCTAGCACCTGATGTATTTAATTTGATTACCCAGACTTGTAATCGATTATCCTCTTCTATAATCCATTAGCAATCATTCCAGGAGCTTTGTAATCGATTATATGTGTCCTGTAATCGATTAGCTCAAATACCTGATGCATTTAATTTACACAGAGGCACAATAGTCGATTAGTCTTGTTAGTGCAATCGATTAGATGAGAAACAGGAGCTATATAATCGATTAGATCTGGTTCCCTAATCGATTAGTATGCGTGTTTTTGCAGGTTTGATGTATTTTCTTTTTTCTCCAAGTTTTCTTCAAGAGTTCTTTGTCATTATCAAAATCTGTGATCCTGAAAACATATTCAAACACATTCTCCCCCTTTTTGATGATGACAAACTATGTTTATCTCTTGAGGGTTATTAGTTCAAAAACTTATTTGTTATCTCTAAATTTATCTCTATCAAAAACATATTGCACAATGTTTTTCGAAAATATTATCTCTTGAGCATTATCTTCACATCTATTTCAGATTTATCTTTTTAACAAGTTATTATTATTATCCTTTATTTCAAAAAAAATCTCCCCCTATCTAAGAGAGTTTATGCCTTAGAGATTTTGTTAACCATTTGTTTTTATCAAACAGTTTTTAGCACTATGCAATCAGATTTCACTTGTTTATAATAAGCAGATATAATAATCAAAACTTAGATGAACTCTCGTACCATATATTTCTCCCCCTTTGGAATCATCAAAAATAATAAAACAATAGAGAGAAATATAGAAACTGAAACTTTTATTGATTGTAAAAGGAAAATTATAGAATTGAAATTTGACAGAAACAAAAGAAACAAAATGGAAATAATTCAAATAAAGCCCAATAAAACGGGTCTAATTATCCGGATTAAAAAAGCGAAGTTCAGAAATTTGGTGAGATAACTCCTCATAGCACTGCTGCATGAGTTCAAAATGTTGCTGCTCAGTCATTTGAAATTGTTGGAGGGAGTTTTCAATTCGATCAAAACGGTTATCAAGATGAGCATACAAGGTAGTGAAGGGATCAGGTGGAGCGGATGATTCTCCTTGAGGTGTAGGAGTAGGAGTAGGAGTAGGATCAACAGTGGGGGTGGGATGATCTTCCTCAAATGGGCTGCTTCCATGAATTCTGTCACTTTTGAGGATCCATCTTCCAGCTACACAAACCATACCCATTTTGTTTAGATGGTGAATGCCAATGCAAGCTTGAGAGGGAACTTTTTCAGCAAGTTCTCCAGCCAAGTCTACCCCATATGCTTTGAAGATTTTTGGGAGCAAGATGCCATAAGGCAGTTTGTGTTGCTCCTTGGATTTTAGTATGTGGAGCTTGATGAGTTGAAGCCAGTTAATGTCCTTTTGGTTGATGATGGCCCACAAGAGTAGAACATCATCTTCCTCAACCAAGGTATAATTTCCACCGCGAGGGATAAGCATTTTAACCATAAAAAAGTGGAGAAGACGGTTGTTAAGAGTTAAATGGCCTACCAATTTGTGATTGCTGAGGGGACGGTTGGCCTTCCAAAGAGATTGGCGTGCTGGAATGGGATTGAAATCTCACTCATCCTCGGGATTACCCCCTACAAATTCAGCAGTAGAAAGGGGAATTTGAGTGATTTCAGAGAGTTATTGGTTGGTGATTTTAAGAGTCACATTCTTGACTCTAGCTTCTAAGGTGCCATCAACCAATTTCACATTGTAGAAGAATACCCTCATCAGTTCAGGGTAATAAAACTCTTCCTTGAGAGTTAGGAATGGAAGGAGATTGTAGTGGTGAAGAAGTTGGGTGAAGGTAAAACAGGGGTTTTCAAAAGTTAGGGCATCAATAAAATGGGGAGTAATAATGTCTTTCTCCGAAAATTTCTTTATGAATTTTTGGAGGTCTCTTGGTGAAGTAAAGAACCTAGAGAAATCTAGAGGATTTGTGGGTTAGTTCATGGAGTACCTAGCCCTCTTCACTTGTCTTGAGGAAGACATGGCAATGAAGGGTAATGCAGAGAAGTAGAAGAGAATGAGAAAGTGGAAAAGCTCTTGGGAACTTGGGAGAGTGGAAGAGGAGTGGTGTGAGATGAAAGAATGAAAGGGGGTTTATTTATAGGGAAAAGTAGGGTTTAGAGATGAGAGAATGAGTAATAATGGTGATGGATTATTGGCCCAGACGCATATCACACAGATTCTGCATTAAAAACTTGCACCTAATACGATGCTAATCGATTAGGTAACTGATGCTAATCGATTAGAGTGTGTATTCTAGGGAAGATGAAACGTTGTTGTACAGAGCTAATCGATTATGGCCGGTGGGATAATCGATTATGTTAAAAATAGAAACTTTGTAATCGATTAAGGAGAGATGATAATCGATTATCTGAAAGGCAAAATGTCAATAATTGATTTTGTTGAATGACTAATGGATTATACAAGAAACAGAGACTTAGTAATCAATTAGATATGAGATTCTAATCGATTATTGATGAACCAGAAGATGGGTAGTCGATTGTTGAAGAGTCTGTAATCGATTATCAAGGAAACAGAAAGTTTATAATCGATTATACTGATCATGCTAATCGATTATGTATGCTTAGAAATGGTCTAAACTAACAGATTTCAAGTGGAATGACAATCAATCAATATATCAAACATCAACACATTGTACCCCAAGAAATTATCAAAATTATTTAGCATTCAAACATAATTGGAAATGTCTAAGATTCCTAATTCTCTTTTAATGTGTATAAATTGTTCCTTTACCAAGGGTTTTGTGAAGACATCAGCAAGTTGTTTAGTGGTTTCATCATGTTCAAGCACACAATCACCCTTTAATACATGATCTCTAATGAAATGATGTCGTATCTCAATATGTTTGGTTCTTGAATGCATTACAGGATTCTTTGAAATATTTATAGCATTTGTGTTATCACATTTAAAAGGCACATGGTCTAACATAACACCAAAATCCAGGAGTTGTTGTCTCATCCATAGGATTTGAGCACAACAACTACCAGCTGCAACATATTCTACCTCAGCTGTAGATAGTGCAACACTTACTTGTTTCTTGCTATGCCAAGAAACAAGAGAACTACCAAGCAAGTGACATGTTCCACTAGTGCTTTTCCTATCAAGTTTATATCCTGCAAAATCTGAATCAGAATAACCAACTAGAGTGCATTCAACCCCTTTGGGGTACCATAAGCCAACATTTTGAGTTCCAACAAGATATTTCATTATCCTTTTTACTGCAGTTAGGTGTGATTCTTTTGGGCATGCTTGATATCTTGCACACATACAAACAGCAAACATGATATCTGGTCTACTAGCGGTTAAGTAAAGTAAGGATCCAATCATACCTCTATATTTTGTGAGTTCAACATCCTTACCCTTCTCATTCTTGTCCAAATAACATGAAGTGCCCATAGGTGTGGCAATGTCATTTGCCTTGTTCATGTTGAATTTTCTAAGCAATTCCTTGCTATACTTTGATTGACTAATGAAAGTGCCTTCATTAGTTTGCTTAATTTGTAGTCTAAGGAAGAAAGTAAGTTCCCCCATCATGGACATCTCAAATTCTTCCTGCATTAGCTTAGCAAACTCTTTGCACAATGATTCATTAGTAGCACCAAAGATTATATCATCAACATATATTTGAACCAATAGTATGTCATTCTTTTTGTGCTTAATGAATAATGTTGTGTCAACCTTCCCTCTTTCAAAGTTGTTTTCTAAAAGGAATTTACTTAATCTTTCATACCAAGCTATTGGAGCTTGCTTTAAACCATATAAGGCTTTCTTTAATTTGAAAACATGATTTGGAAATTGGAAGTTTTCAAAACCTAGAGGTTGATCAACATACACTTCCTCTTGAATGTATCCATTCAAGAAAGCACTCTTGACATCCATTTGGTACAATTTAAAGTCCTTACAACATGTAAAGGCTAATAATAATCTAATAGCTTCAAGCCTAGCTACGGGAGCATATGTTTCTTCATAATCAATGCCTTCTTCTTGATTATAACCTTTAGCTACTAGCCTAGCTTTGTTCCTAGTAATTATATCATTTTCATCTAATTTATTCCTAAACACCCATTTTGTTCCTATTATTTGGTGATCATTGGGTCTTGGCACTAGTTCCTAAACTTCATTTCTTTCAAATTGATTCAATTCTTCTTGCATGGCCAACATCCAATGTTCATCAATAATAGCTTCATCAATGCATTTGGGTTCTATTTGTGATACAAATGCTAAATGATTACATGTGTTCCTAATGGTGTTTTGAGTACTTACAACTTTAGTCATTTCACCTATGACTTGGTCCAAGGGATGATCCTTCAGGGTGATCCATTGTTGTGGTTCCTCATGTTGTGTTGTTTCTCCTTCATTGTTGTTTTCCTCTTTATTCTCCAAGCTCATTTCTTCGAATGTACCTACAAGATCATCGATATCTTCCTTTCTCGGGGAGTTATGGCTATTTTCATCAAATTTAACATGAATAGACTCCTCAATGGTATTGGTTTGTTTATTGAAGATTCGATAAGATTTACTACATTGTGAATATCCTAGGAAGATTGCCTCATTAGCTTTTGCATCAAACTTTCCAAGATTATCCTTTCCATTGTTGAGTACAAAACATTTACATCCAAAGATATGAAAATATGAAATATTGGGTTTTCTTCCCTTGTAAAGTTCATAGGAAGTTTTCTTTAGAATAGGCCTTATTAAACATCTATTCATAACATGACAAGCGGTATTTACTACGTCGGCCCAAAAATGTTTTGCAATGTTATTTTCATTTAACATGGTTCTTGCAAGCTCCACTAAAGATCTATTTTTCCTTTCAACTACTCAATTTTGTTGTGGAGTTCTTGGAGCTGAAAAATTGTGATTGATACCATGTTTTTCGCAAAATTTTTCAAACGATTGGTTTTCAAATTCTCCCCCATGATCAGTTCTAATGGATGTTATCTTTGCGTTTTGCTCATTTTGGATAATCTTAGCAAGTTTCTTGAATGCATGATATGCTTTATTTTTATGAGCAAGAAACAAGGTCTATGTATATCTTGAATAATCATCTACAATCACTAGACCATAGTAATTACCACCAAAGCTTTTAATTTTGGAAGGTCCAAATAGATCCATGTGCAAAAGTTGTAAAGGCTTTTGAGTGGAAACAATGTTTTTAGCTTGAAATGATGCCTTTACTTGTTTTCCCTTTTGACATGCATCACAAAATTTGTTTTCAAATTTAAGCTTTGGTAAACCAATTACTAATTCTTTAGAAACAAGTTTATTCAAATGGTCTACATGTATATGAGCTATTCTTCTATGCCACAGCCATGTTTCATCCTCTCTAGTCATAAAGCATTGTACATCATTTGAGGACAAACTATCCATATCAATCATGTAAATATTATCAATTCTTTGACCTACAAACTTGATTTCCTTATTAATCTTGTGTTCAATTATGCAATAGTTTGATTCAAACAAAACTCTATATCCTTTGTCACATAATTGACTAATGCTAAGTAAATTGTGTTTGAGGCCTTCAACATATAGTACATCACTAATAGAAGTAGAATAATTCTTACCAATGTTTCCAATGCCTAGTATTCTCCCTTTGGTGTTGTCTCCATAGGTAACACTTCCTTTCCTTTTGGGAGTGAATGATGTGAATTTCCCTATGTCTCTCATCATATGCTTTGAACACCCGCTATCCAAATACCAATGGGTGTTGCTTGCCTTGAAGCATACCTACAGAACAAGATTAATTTAGAGAACTAGGTACCCATTGTATGTTGGGTCCTTTTAGGTTAGTTTGTGGTAATGTTCCTTTGGGAACCCACACCTTTCTAATAACCTTTGGTCCTAATTTTCTAACATTACAATTTAAAGAGTTATGTCCTTTAAAACCACAATGATTACATCTCATGAAAGGTGATGATGATCTCCTAGGTGGTACAAAGAAGTTTTTGTAATATTTTTCCTTTTTGGTGGAGTTGTATCCTAAGCCGGTTTTATCAAGCATACATCGTTGGTTTCCAAGTAATATATTTAAGTTATCTCTACCATTTGTAAATTTTTCTAATGTTCTATTTAAATCTAAAACCTTGGTTTCTAGAGTGTCGCATTTCTTTACAAATTCACACGGTTTAGTCCTAGAGCATGCTTGAACATTTTCTAATTCATCTTTCAAACATTTATTTTCTTTACAAACTTCTATAAGATCCTTTTCAAGAGTGTCAATGGTTTTTCTTGATAATTTATATTTACTAGAGAGCTTGATAAATTTATCATACAACTCTTCAAAAGCATCTAGTAATTCATTCTTATCTAAGTCAAGAAGGTTTACCTCATTATCTTCTTCTTGGTGATTTGCCATTAAACAAATATTCGCTTCTTCGTTTTCGGACTCATCGGAGCTACTTACATCGTTTTCATCCCAAGCGATGTAAGCTCTTCTTCTTCCTCTTTTCTCCTTGTTCTTTATCTTTAGATTTGGGCAATCTACTTTGAAGTGCCCTTCTTTTCCACATTCAAAACAATTTGGTGAAGAAGAGGATTCATTAGAGATTAGTTTCTTACCTTGAGGTTTGAAGTTCTTTTGGAATCTTTTATTTTTCATGAACTTTCCAAATCTCTTCACAAACAAACCAAATTCTTCTTCTTCATCAAGGTCACTACATAATTCTTCTTCATGTGTAAAGGTGGCCTTGAGAGCTAAGCCTTTCTTCTTGGAGGATTTTTCTTCTTCCTCCGCTTGCTTCAAGACTCTTAGTTCTTGCTCTTGCTCTTGTAGTTTTCCGAAGAGTGTGGCAAGTGACATCCCATTGATACTTAGGGATTGTTTGATGGTAGTAACAAGAGGTTGCCATTCCCTACTAAGACTTTTCAAAACTTTATGCACAAGCTCTTTGTTAGTATATACTTTTCTAAGAGTAATAAGGTGATTTATTATAAGTGTAAATCTCTTTTGCATTTCTACAATGGTTTCTCCGGAGTTTATCCTAAAACTCTCATATTGACTAGTTAAGGTACTAATCTTGGAGTCTTTTACATCACTAGTACCTTCATGAGTTACTTGTAAAGTATCCCATATTTCCTTAGCGGATTCACAAGTCATTATTCTAAAAAATTCATCGGGACCTAATGCCATAGTGATGAGATTTTTAGCCTTATAGCCGTATTGCACTTTCTTCTCCTCATCATTAGTCGATTCTTCCATAGGTTTTTCAACATTTTTATCATTAACAGTATGCATGGGTGTATAAGGACCATTTTCAATGGCATTCCAAATTCTTAAATCAATAGATTGAATAAATATTTTCATTCTTTCCTTCCAAAAGGCATAGCCTTCCCATTGAAAGCGGGAGGTCTATTTATGGCACCACCCTCGGGAAAAAGGTTTAGATAACTTGAGGCCATCTTATCTCTTGAAGTTGTTAAGCTTGATCTACCAAGAGTCAAGCTCTGATACCACTTGTTATTCAAGTGGCCTCAATACTCAAGAGGGGGGTGAATTGAGTTTTTAAAACTTTGCTTGAAATGCCTTTGAACTTGATTCTTTTATTACAAGTTTAGAGATTAGGCAAGTAAGATCAAGTAAGATACAAAAGACAATGCAAAACAAGAGGTAAATATGGATGAGGCAATTTGTCAAACACTTGGTGTGCAATATTCAAAGTTACTAAATTCAAGCAAGCTTGAGTATGTAAATCACAATCAACCAACACAAATCAGTAAAGTGCAGTATATGAATGTAAAAGAGTAAGGGAGAATATCTTGCAAACCAATTTAACGAGTTCCACCAACCCCGGTATATGTCTCGCCTTCAAGCAACCCACTTAAAGGATTTCTACTATTGAAGTTTAGAGATTACAAGCTATGAGCAATTGCAGCTTCCTAGTGTCCCACACTCAAGAACTCAATCCTCACTAGCACAAGGGAAACCCACCCAATCTCTCAAACTCTCAATACCCAAAGGTTGAACCCCAACCTTTGTGACCACTCAACCTAGAGTGAAAACCTTTGTGTTTAGTATAGTGTTTACAAGCAAGTAACTCTCTTAATAGAGTAGATATACAGGTGAATGCTCTCTCAAATTCTAACTCTCAACACGAGAGGATATACAAGTTGAAGTTCTAAGTTTCAGAAAAATGAAACTATACAAGAATAAAACTCACAAGACTCAAGAATTGATTTCCTTTGATGGATGTGACTGATGCATTGAGTAGCTTGAAGGAGTCTTGCATTTATAGGGCTTGGAGATGAGCATAATAGAGTTCCTAGCCGTTACAGCTCGTGGGTGCCTTAGATCTATGGAGAAATGAGTTAGTTTCCACTTAAAAAGCACTTTCCCCAATTTCTGGCACTACCCTAATCGATTAGCTTTTGAAATCTGAAGTGTAACTCGTGTTGTAGTCGATTAGCCTATTCTTTGTAATCGATTAGCTTCTACTCAGAGACTTGGTAATCGATTATGCTTCATCTTGTAATCGACTAGGCTTGGCACCTGATGCATTTAATTTGATTACGCAGACTTGTAATCGATTGTCCTCTTCTATAATCCATTAGCAATCATTCCAGGAGCTTTATAATCGATTATATATGTCCTATAATCGATTAGCTCAAATACCTGATGCATTTAATTTACACAGAGGCACAGTAGTCGATTAGTCTTGTTGGTGCAATCGATTAGATGAGAAACAGGAGCTATGTAATCGATTAGATCTGGTTCCCTAATCGATTAGTATACGTGTTTTTGCAGGTTTGATGTATTTTCTTGTTTTTCCAAGTTTTCTTCAAGAGTTCTTTGTCATTATCAAAATCTGTGATCCTAAAAACATATTTAAACACAGGTTAAACTTTAATAAACCTTATTCTTTGGATATGATACTGTAATATTTGATCACTTATGATTTTCTGAAAGTTCATTTTATCATTTTAAATAATTTGAAACTTTTTACTTTCAAAATTCAAAGGAAATCAGATGTATGTACGTCCTTGTATACACGAGATAAAGAGCGATAAATATGTATATCTTTCTAAAAGTTTTTTTATATATATCTCGTGTATATAAGGGGGTGCTACAAAGTGGTATCAGAGCAGTTCAATCCAAATCGGCTTGGGGTATGGTCTTACTAGTCTGTTATGTACTCTGATGGTTAAGTTAGTCAAAAGATTCTATGCTTGATAGAGGAGAAAATTTTATAATTGGAGTAGATGACAAGAAGAAAGTGAAGAAAAGTTAGGAATTAAAAAGAAAAAGATAAAGAAGGAACTAGTTTTAAGTTTATAATAAGTATAAGTTAGAACTCTATAGCCTATTACTTAAAAAATGTTATTGCAGGGATTATCAGAGACTGACCATTCTGAAGTCTTTCTTGACATTATTTAAGTATGGGCGCTAATGTATGGTGGAATAATAAGGTAATATAGTTATTTCCTTTTATTCCATATGTGATCTATGGTGTTTGATTCTTTAGTTGATATGTGATAATGAAATATTCAACATTTGCCTCTTTTTACAATATGGTATGGGACATATTGTATATAAAGAGACAAGGTGTCTGATATTTTGTTTGAATGTTTTGTCAGTCTTAGCATTTATTAATGAAAAAAGTTAAACAAATTGTGTACGCATGTTTTATCTATTTACATGTGGGGACAATAAGGAAGATAAGACAATAAAAGATCTTTAATAACATATATTTTCATATAAGAATTCAAAGTTAAGCTTTAGGAAAAAGTCTTAGGAATATTTTGATATGAATTTTAGACTGGAGCTGTCATGACTTTAACTACTTAGCTATAATTAATCGAGACTGATCACCCCAAATGATTTACACTAAGTAGTGAAAGACATGTCAAATGAAGGATGTTAAGATCAACGAATTTAACCCTAGCTTAATGTGGTATGTGGAGAAGTGGAGACAAACTCAATAAACCCTATTAGGATATTCCTTGCCATGTCCTTGAGTTCGTATAGATACTTATGTAAATTTTAATAGGTAGATAATTGTTGTAATCCAAAACTAATACAACAAATTGTATAAGATAGGATCATATTTTTCCTTTGATGATATATTTTGAATAAAAAAAAGAAAAAATATGAATGTATGTTTATGAAAGAAATATGGTAGTTTGTTCACTAACTTGTTTGGTGTGATAAGTAATCGTACTAGAAATTATATCTTCGACTCTTTGTATTGATTCTTCTTTTGTATAACATATAAGATATGTTAATTGTTGTTTGATTTGATGAAGTTTTCCTTTATGATGCCTTCAATTGAATAATATATAATAATTATATATATATATATATATATATATATAAATATATATATGAATTAATGAAACTTTTATGGTTGTGACATCGAATGTAATTAACCATATATTTTTGAATTTTTTTAGTGATTTATTATGATAAATATGTCAATAAATGATCAAAAATAAGTATCATAGATCTTTGGGAGATATCGATATTGGTATAATATTGAGAAATTATGCCATAAAATATTTTCTTTGGATTCTTAACAATTTGATACATGTTTATCAAGTTATTTTCTTTTAGTCATCAATTTTGTAAAGTGAATATACATATACCTTATATAAATAATTGTTATGTAATGATAGACTTAAAATAAAGAAATATGTTAGTGAACCGTGGGTAAATAGATATGAACCCTTACTTATTAATTTAGTATAGTTCCTATAAAGAGGGTTACGTAAATCTTAGCTATCCATAACAAAAATTTAAGTGAGTATTTCTAAGTTAAAGTAGTGATTTATGATCATTTATAAAGAATTTATCAAATCTATGTAATGGTTGTAGTCAATTATGATAGAGTGTGCAATCACTTAGTTAAGGAATATTTAATTCATTATAGAAGACAATAAGAAATGATTACATACCTTGGATTGTCATGAAGCAAAGAACACAAGGATTTAACTAGATAAACAAGTATAACACGGACTAAGACATATTTATCCTTTCTCACTAGGATAATTTATTATACACGATTACATTAAGGAAAATAAAGTAGAACATCTAGTACATCATAGATATAGGTCTAAGAGTCTTGGCAATACAAAAACTATCCAAACTAGAGAAATCACCATAATGATTATAAGAAGTGAGGCACTTGTTACCATAAACTGTAGTCCATCTTGCTTTCGTTCTTCATCGCTTCTAGGGAGGTTGGCTATCGAGTAGTACAATATTACTTGAGGGAAAAGATTGAAGAAATTAGATAGAAGAGAGAAACTAGGAGACCTTGAAGTTGTGATAGGAAGTGAGAATGGATTAGAAATTTATAAGCAAGCAAAGGAGAGTGATACAACGGTCATAAACGGCTAGTCCAATGGCTAGTTGCTAACGGCTAGTTGTCCAGTAATTAATTCTTAGCAGTCCATTTTACTATGTTACGGGTAGGAATTTTAATTAATGGATGTTATGGATTATATTAAGTAAGGTTTTAATAGATTGAGAAACGTAATTATTGAGGTGTTTAGAGTTAACCATCAATTTATGATGAGCATGGTTGACAAAATTAAGACGAGTAATATTTTTAAGTTAAAAAAATACTGATAATATTAAAAGAAGGTAAATGACAATGTTAAGAAAAAGGTATACAATTGTCAAGGAAACTAGAAATATATTTTAGAACAGTTCGCTTAGCTTAGCCTTGTTAAGATTTATTGACAATATTAAATTTCGAGGACGAAATTTCTTTTAGGGGAGTAGAGTTGTAACATCCCATTTTCAACACAAATAGAAAATAGATATTAATATATCTTTAATAAGAAATACTTACTATTAGTTAGTTTATTATTATCATTTTTTAATGAAATTTTGGTATTTATATTTAATTATTTATTTTTTAAATAAAATAAAATAATAATAATAAAATAAAAATATTTATGTATTTTGAATGAGAATTTTAAAATGAATTAATTAGTATTTATTGAATAATGAAATTATATTAAGAATTTTAAATATATTTATTATTCACAACTTTTATTTTATGTTTTTATATTTATGTTTTTACATATTTATGATTTAACTCTTATTAGAATTTTAAAATAAGATTTTGAAGGAATTAGACTATGGTTCTTTAGAACTTTTTGATCTACATAATATTTATAATTTTCTGGAATTTTTTGAAAATTTTTGAAATATTTTAATAAAATAATATATTTTAAATAATTTTAAATTCATATAAAGTTACTTAAAATTAAAAATATTTATAAGAAAGTAAATTTAAATTATAAGAAAATTTTCTAAAAATCCATTTCAAGTAGATTTATCTAAAAATGATCGATTTGAGAAAAATCTTGATTTTTTCCAATCGTTAAAAAATTGGAAACGTATCAATAAATTTTTATTAACAAAAAATTTTAGATTTTTTAAATTTAAACTTTATATTACTTATCATAAAATTAGTTAGAACTGATATAATATCGCTAAATTTCAAAAAGGACTAATTTTGAATATTTAGAATATACTGAGTGAAAGATTACTATTTGGTTTAATAATTTAGCCGATATTTACTATACAAAACACTGTGCATGTATGAAATTTTCAAAAGGTGTACAGTAACCAGGATTTAAATTTCAAAAAATACATAGTACTTTTATATTAAAATAATAGAATGCATAGTAATTTTTCTTCCTATAAATTCTTCTTTAGAATTCATAATTTCAGATTAAGTTTTCTCAATATAGTAGTGCTAGTGAGATAGTGGTGGAAGTAAGAGAGAAAAATAAAATTTTTGGAAGAAGGTTCTGCTAAAATTCTAAGGTAAGAGTACATCTCTTTTATATTTTTTAGGGTTATTTTCATATTGTTTTTGGAAATCTATTATTATACTAGAAATAATATTATTTTAAGTTACTTTTCTGAATAGTAAAATACTATTTCAATAGTAAAATACTATTTCAATAGTAAATTACTATTTACTGTTACTACTTTACTATTTATGATTTACTTTTTTCTGTTACTATTCATATTTTACTATTTACTGTTACTATTCATGTTTACTCTTTACTGTTACTATTCACGATTTACTATTCACTATTCACTATTCAAAAATTTACCATTTCTGTTTTAAGTAGAAATCTTAATTTTCATCTTATAACTATATTAAAATGAAATTGGTATATTTTAGAACTCGGAGACGAGGCGCGCACAGACTTTCCATAACGGATCAAGATACAAAAGGTAAGGGGAGTGGATAGGAATATAATATGAAAAGACATAAGAATAATGAGAGGAGTCCCCTACTCCTTTAAAATTTAATAATTTTATTATTTTAAAATAATAACTATTTAACTTAAAAATTTATTATAAATTTTAAATTGAGTATCTTGTGTAACTTGATCTGAATACCTATGCAAATACCTGGATAACCTATGTGAACTGGACTGAACCTATGCAAGGACTTGGACTATTATGACCTGTATGGACTGAACTATATACCTTTGCGAGGATTGGACTATATGGACCTACATAGACCTATGCGAGGAATGAACTATAAAGACTTAAAATTAATCTTATTAATTTAAATAACCATTAAAATTTGAATTATATTTAATTGATTTGATTATAATTATTAGTATTTGATTATTATTGATGATATTTAATTTTGATCGATATTATTTGATTATGATTGACATTTTTTGATTGTGATTGATGATATTGTGATTGATAATATTTGATTATGATTGAGGATCTTGTGATATGAATTTGAGCATATAGCAAGCATGACAGAAAGTTAAGACTTAGTAAGAATTTTCTTACCTTACTCTTTAAAGTTTTATTCTAAGAGAAAGTATTCTATAATTATTTTAGTCTTTTATTTCTTCTTAGAAATAATTTTTATTAACTTTATTTTTAATCTCTAGAATAAAATCTAGTATTAGAAAGAAGCTATTTTATAAAAATCAGAGGTTGAGATAATTAATTCTTGAATTAAATAAATTTTTTTATAGTTTTAAGTACTCTTAGTTGATGATTTTAAAAATTATTTTCTTTTAAAAATCAGAAATTTAAAGTAAATTTATTTTGGTTTTCCCCAACAAAATAACTAAAGGATATTTTGTTATAGTCGAGATTTCTAAACTCAATCTAGTTAAGATTTAAATTGGGAAAGATTATGTAAATATGTGAAGTTTTTAAAGAGAAAGTTTTGAGATATTTAAGGCTTGGAAACTCAATTTTGGTGAGATCTGAATTTGAAGACTGTACTAAATTTTGTTTCTGTATAACAGAAGTTCAAAGAAGAACTTATGGGAATGTACAGTTTATTATTAAGATGATTTGTGAACCTTTATGGTATTTAATAATTGAGTTTTTAAAAGTCTTAACCAACTAAATATGCGAGTAGTTCATGCATCATGAATCATTAAAGAGAAATGAGATGTGATATTGCCTGGGGACGGATTATAGAAACCGAGGATACATTAGAGGAGGTTCAAATGTGAACCTTGGGATGGGAGGGTGTGGAAGGGTGCTTCAGGGGACCTGGGGTCGCTCCCTAGTGTCGGGTACTTTCACAATAAAAACCTTCTCAGTCTGACTAGTCTCTAAGTGTTTCCACGCCAGTTGAGCTGTTCATATGCTACAAAGGCATTTATGTTATTATTATCCGGAATTATGGAACAATATAAACTCTTGGTTGGCCCAGTGCAAACTAAAACTTTAAGGGCCCACATGCATAGAATGAATGAGATGGTAGTATTAAAAGCATTGCATGACATTCATGTGATTGTGACATGAGGCGGAGTTTATAGAGCGGAGGAGGAAGTACGGCAGGAGAAGGCCCCTCATACACCAAGAAGGGAGAAAGGAAGCAGTAGTTGGGCGGATCCATTCTCACCCATGGGAATGACGGAGGAGCAGAACGGTCAGAAGGTTGAGGAGTCGCCCTGGAAGATGTTGTGTCCTTCCCCGCGCCGGTATCATGAACAATTTTTTGCCTCTTTTCTGGCACAGCGGTGGAGGTCTTCTTCTCGGAAGCCTTAATAAGCCTAACCCTCTTCTTCTTCTTCTCCTCTTGTGGCTCCTCTTGAGAGGCCTCCTCCTCGCCAGCTTAAGAATCCAAAAGGGGGACAGCGTCACCCACCTCAGAGGTTAAAGGGATGAAATCAACTTTCGGCTTGACGACGTTCCTCTTGGGTTGAACATTGTTGTCCTCACTCTCAAAGGAGGAGCCATCTTCAACCAGCAGAGACTTCAAGGCAAGCATCTCCGAGCTATTCCTTTCTACCCAATCTGCAGAAGTAAAGAGAGAAACATAAGTTGCAGGAACACATCGGATTACCACATACAGATATAAAGAGTTAAGCTAATTACTCAGATAAACATCTCTGCTGGAAGCGGACTCTAGGAGACGCTTGCTCAAGAATTCCTTGTGAGCAATGATAAACGCCCTCAGAGCGCCCAGGACTTCAATTGAGTGAGAGGAAAGTTCACTCTCGTCCGTAAAATAAGCACGACTGGCGAGCAAGAAGTGCTCATGGGTCCAGTTCAAGGGGAATTTAGGGATTCTGTCCTCGCTCATCCAAAAGACCGGCTCGTTCGGCTCCACATGAATCCTCGTGTAGTACTGTTTGAAAGAACGCCTGTCAATCTTCACCGATTCCGTGAAGGATTTGAAGCTGATGACTTTTGAGTCACAGTGGAGAGTTATGAAACCCAGACCGCCTTTCTTATTAGCACGGCAGACCACCTGGCAGTAGTAGAATAACATAGCCACGGTGGGTTTAAAATTGAAGTGCGCACCTAGGACTTCAAGAGAGCGGATGATACTCCATCCATTGGGAAGCAATTGAGAGGGAGCACATTCTAGGAACCTCAAAATTCCCATTTGGAAATCGGTCATTGGGAAGCACACTCCAAGGTATTAAAAAATATAGTCGTACATGTAAACAGAGTGCTTGTCTGGCACGGTGTGGTAGATTCGTTCCATAGGCCGGGGTGCCAGAACCAAGAACCTCCCACGTTGTTCTTCTTCAGCAAAAACTCTGAAGCGTGGGGACACCAGTCCACCATCTTCGTGAGCGTGCCGGGAGGGGATTTCTTTGAACTCTTCCTCTACCTAACAATAGGGGTGAGTCCGGTTGATAGCTTCCCAGTCCAACCGATGTGCCACAACATTGACACACCTCTCTTGAGTGCGTATGATTAGAACTTTACCACGTCCCTCAATCTCCATCTCGTCCGTGGCGCAGCCAAAAGCGTCCGTACTATGGTAAAAAGCAACGTCATCAGCAAGGAACCATTCCAAACCCGATGAGCTTCCTGGGGAACCGATAGCCTCAGAACTAGAGGAGGGTTCAGGGTCAAGCCTAACCACTGGCTGCCTCGCGAAAGAGGCTCCACCTCTCCCTGAACCACGAGACCCAACTCTGGAAGAACCCACAAAAATCCTTCCACCACGATAATTGGAGGGCCTGTAAGGGTTACTTCCCTTCCTATTCAAAGGACCAGCACGGCTCTGCCTAGGGCGCATGGTTAAAAGTTCAAGAGAAATGAAGGTGAAGAAGTTAAAAAAGGGGAAGGAGGTTACCTAAAAGGAAGTTAAGAATGGAAGAGGGAAAGAACTTCACGAAAATAGCAGCAACAATCTCTTCTGAAATTTTTGCAGAGTTTCACTAAGGTTGAAGACGAATGTGATTTCTGAAAATTGTCAACTTCCCTTTTTATAGGTAACGAAGGTGCCCAACTATCAGCTAGAGGATGCGTTATTTAAAGCAAAATGCAACATCATCGATTTAAACGACGTCGTCGTTCCATACCTAAAGGCGTGAAATAGTGACACTTCATGAAAGGTTTCAGTGAAATGGGCCGAAAGTTCAAATTTCAGGCCCAAAATAATCCTAACGACGGTTACCTATTTGGAGCAATGATGAGTCACGTGTTAAAAAGCACCAAATCATTCAGAAGCATTAAATGCGCTCCAGTAGCCACTCGAATACCAAGAGTTACGAGTTCCAAAAACTCTTGGGATTCCCTTTCTTACAAATCTTTGTCCAAACCCGTTGTAGGAATGCCATAAGAACGTTTACTTCACCCGTAGAACGGCCCAGCAGGCAGAATTTTGGCACGAAACTTTTACGCATTTTAACAAGAACTTTTGCATCCAACGCTGACATCCAGACCTCTTACAAACAACATAGCTTTTATGAGCAACTTAACAGTCCCTCACACAAGCTAGGGGAGAGATGATCCAGTCTAAATACCAGCATCCAGACTAAGACATCATCTTAACTTTTCTGGAAGGTCAACTGGTATCACAGGTCAATATCTGGACTGTAAAGACACTATGTTAGGAGTCCTTCCTTCACCGGTCATCCGAAGTTGCACCTAAGACACCGGATACTTAACCCGTTCTTGTTCTTCTGTCATGTATAACCGTTTGCCTCAGTGCTATGATAAGATAAGTGGAGTCATCACTTATCATGATAGATACCCTGCACAGCAGAAGATGTCTATATCATTCACTGAAAGGTGCAAAGTACAATTACAGGCGTGATATATGGAAAAATTGGATCATCCTCATTCCTGTGTCAGGATCGTACAATGATCATTGACCTATCCTCGATCATACTCTGAGTATTGAACTACTCTGAATCATACTCTGCACACGGCATCAGAGCCTCCGGGCCCACTTACACCCAACGATTTTATTTTCCACGCTCAACTATAAATAGCATATTCTCACACACATGCAAGGTTACATTGCTTTTACTCTCACTATACTATTGCATTGCTCAAGTATTCTTTTAAAAACTCATATTCACTACCCTAACTTGAGCGTCGAAGAATCTTCACAGGTGACACCACCTTTCGCCCCTTATCAACACGAAAGCTTGGTGTGAAAGATCTCCAGGACGACGAGACCGTCTTCTCCCACTGAGAGGTCAGATTATAATACCAGATTCCTATTGTACCGGTGTACGAAAGCTTCAATCATCAACTTTTGTGGCTGGTTCCTACACCGGATTCTATACCCCGGTTCAGACCAGTTCAAAATGTATATTGGAAAAATTGTCTTCATTTTCCTCTAGTTTGTACTATACCTATATTAGTACAGTTGAAACAAATGTTATTGTAAACTAGAAGTTCACAAATAAGAATAACTTTGTTATTTAGCATGAATGGTTAGGCCATCCTGGAACAATAATGATGCAAAAAATAGTTGAGAATTCAAATGGTCATTGCTTGTCCAGCAGACAAATTCTCCAAACTAGAAATTTCTTATGTGCTGCTTGTTCTCAAGAAAAATTAATTACGCGACCATCACCAATGAAAATTAGGAGTGAATCACTCACATTTTTAGAGCATATACAGGTGATATTTGTGGACCAATACACCCTTTATGTGGACCATTTAGATATTTTATGGTTTTGATTGATGCATCAACTAGATGGTCATATGTTTGCTTATTGTCAACTCGTAACCAGGCGTTTGTGAGATTACTAGCTCAATTAATTCATTTAAGAACTCATTTTCCTGATTATCCAATTAAGAAAATACGCCTCGATAATGCTGGTGAATTCACATCTCAATCTTTTAATAATTATTGTATGTCTATCGGAATTGATGTTGAACATCCTGTAGCACATGTTCATACACAAAATGGACTTGTTGAATCATTAATTAAACATTTGAAATTGATAGCAAGATCATTGTTAATGAGATCAAAACTCCCAATTTCAACTTGGGGACATGCAATCTTGCATGCGGCAACACTTATTCGCATCAGGCCTACAAGTTATCATGAATATTCCCCTTTATAATTGGTTCATGGTAAAGAACCAAATATTTCCCATCTAAGAATCTTTGGAAGTGCGGTATATGTTCCTATCTCCCCTCCACAATGCATTAAGATGGGACCTCAAAGAAGGTTGAGAATATATATTGGATATGAAAGTCCATCCATAATAAAATATCTTGAACCCTTAACAGGTGATTTATTTACAGCTTATTTTGATGATTGTCATTTTGAAGAATCTATTTTCCCACGATTTGGGGGAGAAAATAAACAGTTGGATAAACAAATTAGTTGGAATGAGATATCTTTATCACATCTTGATCCTCGAACAAAGCAATCTGAACTAGAAGTTCAAAAAATAATTAGTTTGTAAAATTTAGCAAACCAATTGCTAAATGCATTTGCTGATCCAAAAAGAGTGACTAAGTCGTACATACCAATTGTTAATACTCCAATAAAGATTGACATCCCTAAAGGACAATCTAAAATTGCAAATGAATCTGAAGCCAAAATAAAACCTGGCAGACCTGTTGGTTCTAAAGATAAAAATCCTCGGAAAAGAAAAGTAAATAAAGAAGATAGTCAAATTGAGGATATAAAGACTCTAGTAGAGTTTCCCGACATAATCAAGATTTCAAATCCAGAAGATAACAAGGTACCTGAAATTGATAAGAATAAAGAGATCTCTATAAATTATGTCATGGATGGAATACAATAGAATCGACATAAAGTCGATGTTGATGAAATTTTTGCATTCAAAGTAGCTCTTGATATTATAAATGATGATAAGAATCATGAGCCAAAATCTGTTAAAGAATGTGCATAAAGAAATGATTGGCCAAAGTGGAAAAATGCAATGCAAGAAGAGTTAAATTCACTTGCAAAACAAAAAGTTTTTGGACCTGTAGTCCAAACACCTGAAGATATAAAACCAGTTGGATACAAATGGGTTTTCACGAGAAAAAGAAATGAAAATAGTAAAATTATAAGACTTGTTGCACAAGGTTTATCACAAAGACCTGATATTGATTTCGAGGAAACATATTCACCAGTGATGGATGCAAATACTTTTCGATACTTGATTAGTTTGGCAATTCGTGAAAAACTTTTACGCCTTATGGATGTTGTTGCAGCATATTTATATGGCTTACTAGAAAATAACATCTATATGAAACTCTCTGAAGGATTTAATTTGCCTGAAGCATATAAGACAAATTCTCGAGAAAGTTATTCAATTAAATTGAATAAATCTCTTTACAGACTAAAACAATTTGGACGTATGTGGTACAATTGTCTCAGTGAATATTTGTTGAAAGAAGGGTATAAAAATGACCCAATTTATCCATGTGTTTTTATAAAAAGATTCGGAAAAGAGTTCGTTATAATTGCTATCTATGTAGATGATTTAAACATCATTGGAACTCTTGAAAAGCTTTCAAAGGCTGTAAATTGCTTGAAAAGGGAATTTAAGATGAAAGACTTGGGAAAAACAAAGTTTTATCTTGGATTACAATTAGAATATTTAAAGGAAGGAATTTTAATACACCAAAAGACTTATACAGAAAAGGTGCTAAAATGGTTTTATATGGATAAATCACACCCACTGAGCAGTCCAATGGTTGTAAGGTCACTTGAAGTGAGCAAAGATCCTTTTCGACCTCAAGAGAAAAATAAAGAACCACTTGGTCCTGAAGTACCATATCTGAGTGCAATTGGTGTACTAATGTATCTTGCTAGTCATACACGACCTGATATATCATTTGCTGTCAATTTGTTAGTAAGACATAGTTCTTTACCCACAAAAAGATATTGGAATGGGATTAAGCACATATTTTGTTACCTTAGAGGTACAATGGATATGAGTTTATTTTTCTCATATGTACCTAAGGCAAACCTAGTTGGTTAAGCTGACGCTGATGTGGGGTATTTATCTGATCCTCATAATGGTCGATCATAAACAGAATATTTGTTTACATGTGGTGGTAGAACAATTTCATAGAGATCCATAAAACAAATGATCACAACAACATCATCTAATCATGCTGAAATACTAGCATTATATAAGCAAGTCGAGAATGTGTTTGGTTGAGATCTATGATTTAACATATTCAAGAAACTTGTGGCTTGAACGCTGGAAAATTACCACCAACAATCTTATGTGAAGATAATACAGTTTGTATTTCTTAGTTAAAGGACGGTTACATTAAAAGAGATAGGACAAAACATATTTCACCAAAATTTTTCTTTACTCATGATCTTATAAAGAATGGTGAAATAAATGTCCAGCAAGTTCGATCATGTGAGAATTTAGCAGATATCTTTACAAAATCATTACCAACCAAAGTCTTCGAGCAACTAGTACAGAAGATTGGTCTTCGATGTTTACATAAATGTTCTTATGAGGGGGAGAATTAAATACATATACATTTAGTTATTTATTTACTTTGTAAAGAATGTTGTACTTTTTTTCCTTTACTAGGTTTTTATCTCACTGGGTTTTTCCTAGTAAGGTTTTAACGAGGTATATTCTAAAATATGAATATCCAAGAGAGAGTATTATGAATATTATATTCAAAATGGATGTTCATATATATGCCTATAAAATGACTCATGTCCTTCTTTTTCTACACTATTTTCTCTTCTTCATTTCCTTTCTTCTATCATTTTAAATTTCTCATTCATTTCACAACAATGTTCACTTAATCATAAATTTCTAAATTTGGGTATTTGCACGCATATAAAAGTATTCAATTATTTATTTCATTGATAAGTTAATATCATATTAGTGTATTATTATAGTTTTATGTTAAAATGTTGAATTTTTTATTTCTTCTCATTAGTTTATTTAATTTTAGCTTTATTTCTTAAAAATTAATTAGAACATATTTGTAGTGTAAATATTTTTTTGAGATATTATAAATAATTTTAAATATTTTAGCATAACTCTATCCTAAAAAAAATTATGATACTATAAAACTATATCCTAAATTATATAATAAATGTCAATGTTATATTTTTTTTAGTTTTTTATTGATTGAGAATTTTCGTTAGTTATTTTTAGAGTAATATTAATTATACTACATTAATTTACAATTTCTCTGTTATTTTGGTATTATAAATTCTTTTATTATATCTCATAGGTAGACTTATTTTTGTTTTTTCAAGTATTTTATTATCATGATTTTTTGGTTTAATTCATGTTTTTACAATTAGGTTATTATATGTTACTATGTTTTCTTTAATATCATTTTTATGGTTTTCAAAATGTTAGTAATTTATTCGAATAATATAATATATAAATAATCACTTTTAGTTTTATTACTAATATATACACATAGGACTCTTTATGTACTTTTCTGCGATTGTTATGTATTTGTTTTTTATTAAGAAATTAGTTATATTTTAAATTCGTCTTCTATATTCTTTAATTTTTTAGAAATTTCTTTTAAAAATAATGAAATATTTTTTTAAAAGATGCCATATAATCATCACACAATAATACTTATATTGTAAAAAAGGAAATATAAAAAATAAGTGAGTTAAAATATTTTTTAAATGAAATTTATACTAACTTTTCTTTTTTCAATGTGAATTATTAGTTTATAATTTTTACTATTATATCATCCGTTAGGAAAACTGTGTTGTTGTTCAAAATTTTGGTGATGATACTTTGTCTACAATTTTTACACAGTATTATTTAATTTCATCTAGATACTTATATTTATATCTAAGTTCTTGAAACTTTTTTTAGAAAATTATATAAGACGCTTCAAAATTGATAAAGCATTAGATTTATTTTCTGATAATATTTGTGAAGATTAAATTATTTTACTGTTGAAATATTTACCCAATATTCTACTTACATTATATTGGTATGTAATTCATGAGATTTTTTTTGTTTATGTGAATTTTTTCAATGATAAGTCTTTAAAATATTTTTATTAATTTTTTTACAAAATATTTTATTGATTTAATAATCATATTCTATATTTACTTATATCAATGCTAATTAACTATTATTTTTAAAAAAATTAAATATTGTTTTTTATTTTTAATTTTTTATAAAGCATACTATATTTACTTTCCTATATCATATCTAATAATTAAAATATTTTATGGTTGAAAAAACTTCAAATAATATTCTATTTATATTTATATCGGTTAATTGGTTAATTCTAATCACGCATAGTTACTTATTATTAATTAGTTTTATCATTATTTTAAAATATTTTATAAATATTTTATGTTTTTATATTAATATTTTACTCTTCTTGTTATTGATGTTAAATATTGTTGTTATTTACTTTACTTTTGTGTGTGAGATAACAAAGTAATAGGAAGGGTTTTTTCTTAATGGTGCCTTTGGTAACATTAATTACGAATCTAGGGCTGTTTTTTGGAAATTACATATCTTGGGCAATATTGTGTGTCGCACAATGGAGAAACAACTCAAGTGTCGCTTTTGTAGGAGACGACATAGCCACAACGTGCCACGTGTGCATGTCGTCTGGAGCAGGTACGATTTAGTATGGTGCATTTTCCAAAGACGACACAGCTGGGTGTGGTGCACTGGTCAAATACGACACACTACCTGTGGTGCATGTCCCACATACGACTCCAATTGTGTGGTGCACCCACTATATGCACCACAACATCTATATAATCCGCCCCACCTAAATGCATTACACACTCCAAACCACAACATCCTCTCACATTTTTTGCAATTTATTAAATCCTCTTGCAATTTATTTTCTTCCTAATTCATTCACTTTCTAGTTTTTTTACGTATTATAAATACCCTCACAGATTTCTTGCAATTATTAAACCTTTTGCAATTTTTTTCTTCCCAATTCATTAAACACTTTTAAGTTTTTTTTTCCGTATTATAATATTAAATATGAATTATATGTCAGATGAGAATTCTGATTATAATTTACCATATGAGGTTGATAGTAGTGATTCATGCGAGGATGACGAATTATTAATGGCAGATTCAGACACTGAGGACAATATAGGTTGGGCAGCTTGTAACATCCCGAATTTTAAAATAGAAGATTAATTAAGGGAAATAAATATTGACAAGTTGAATATGAATTGTTTAAGGTCCCGATAAATTGAATTTATCTAAATTAAGATTTTTTTGGGAATTATTGGTAATTTATGGAGATCGATTAAGCTGAATATGAGCCGGTTGAAATATGAGTGTCAGACCAAGTATCTCGGAATAAGATAATATTGGTCAGGGCTATAGAGAATAATATTGGGAATCCGAATATACATTCAGAATAATTTTAGGATGAAGTATTGAGCCCAAACGAAGAGCCTGTTAGTGACAAAAACGATGAATTTTAATAGATGAAGTTAAAATAAACCCAAAAGCCCAAAATTCTTTTCCTTCTTCACGCTGGTTTCTTCTACTACCGTGGAAAAACTTTCCTTTTCATCTTACTCTCCATTTCACTCTCATTCTTCTTCTCTTCTTCTTCCAAGAAGCTTAAACTCAAGAGGTGATCATCTCCTACCCCATTTTCGTTGAAGAAACTTGAAGGCTTGGAGTTCTCCCCTCTTCCTCCTCTCTTTTCCGTGCTAATCCTCTTCTTCTCTTGAACCCATTTCGTTTGGGTGTGAGGTAAGCACTTTCACCATCTTTAGAAGGGATTGGTGATGATATTATGGGGTACTATGATTTTGAGAGGAGATGCATGTGTATGGGTGTTTATTAGAGCATTTAATGCTTATGCCCTAGAATAGGTTATCATGAATGCAAGTGTTTATGGGAGGATAATGGTAGTTGGTGCATTAATAATGGTAGAGAATGAAGGTTTATGATGTATTAATGAAGGTGGATGGGTTTTGGAGGAAACCCTAACCTTGAGGTTGGGGAAAAATAGTTAATGTTAGTTTAAGAATATGTTTTATGGAGAAATACATGATATTGAAAGACATGAATGTCGGTAGAAGGAGTTTTGTGAAGCTTGGAGATAGGGTTGTCTTGTAACCCTTGAATTTAATGATGGTGGCTTAATGGGAAGGAATTCCCGAAGCCTAATAAAGAATAAAAATGATATCCATAACATGCCTAACACATGTTGTGACATTATAAATATGAATATGACTAAATAGAATTGAATTGATGACTTGAGTAGTTGATTGATTAAGGTTTTACATGAATGTAAATGTAAGACCTATTCTGAACGACGAGGCGGGACCGTCTTATCAACCGGAATTCTTCTCTTGAGGTAGGAGAGGAGTCTAAATTCTAAATGCAAGAATTTGAATGTTAATTGATTGTGGTATGTAGTGCTATGCATGTTAGCCTTGCTTGAATGTTGTAAGAAATGATGATTTGTGGTGTGATGTAGTTAATATGTTTGGCAACATGCTTTTGTGCATTTAGAATATTCATGGTGTGTTATGCTAAGGTGTGTAGTGAGCAATGATATGATGTTAAGTTGTATTACCATGAATGTGATATGAATGTTGATGTTGTTTGTTGAGATTGAAAATAAAAAGAATGCCACCCAAAGATTAAAACTATTGTGAACAATCAATGTTAATAAAAGCTTGTGGTGTTGATGATATTGGATGATGAGTGGCATGTGTAGGATGCATAGAGTGAGGAATGCATATGATCGTATTTACATCCATGGCATACTACATAGCTGCCGGTGTTGGAATTTTAGGGGATTCCCCCAGTTGGCCCAGTGGGAGGGCGGCTCGGTGCACGAGCATGATATATTTCCCCTATGACTTGGTTTATAAGTCACGAAGCTGCCCATGTTGTGCTTCAGGGAGCCACATGTGGTTGACCCTTGTGGGGGGTGGCTCTTGAGGAGCAGGTGTCCCTGGTGGTCCTTGAGATCATAGCTGCCATGATATAATTCGTGGTTGGCCCGCAACACTTTATGTTGATTATGTTGTATACCGCGGTCATGGTGAAAATGGCCAAGTGTTGCAAGATGGGCGATGCGATTTGGTACCAGTAAAACTATTGATGAATGCATGTAATTTAAAGAATAAGTGTACACATTTTACTACTACAGTAGGGGTGTGGTTTAATGACCATACTTGAATCCCACAGTTGATGTTGAATTTCCCACAGTCAGATCTGCAATTGTTGAAACATTCCTTGTGCATATGCATTAGTTAAGAGCATTTGCATATAGAAGGAAGTATGCCAAAGTGGTGAGATGTGATGATGATTGTGTGAGGTGGTAAAAATATAATTAAGACAATATAAAAAATATAAATACCAGCTAGAGGTTGTGTGACAAATCAATGATTGAATAATGTGATTATGTGTATGCTTGTGTGCTTTGTGTGAAATTATGTTGGTATATGGCATGGTGAATATTATTGATGTGCAAAGTATACATGTGTGAAAGCCTAGATGCATAATCACTTGGTATTCATATTCATTCCTTTGGAATGTGGACTCACTCTCCCATGTTGTCAATTTTAGACTTGTGATGCAGGGCATTCATGGGAAGTTTAAGCATTTTGAAGTATACTTATGGCTGTGGAGGTAATTAGTGTATAGGGAGCGCCTTGGCCAGCGATATATGTAAACATATGTATTTTGATGAGCAGGAGATGTAATGAATGAGTATTTTGGAAGTTTACATGATAGATGATTTTGGAGGGTCATGGAGGAAAATGAGAAATTGTATGTGTATCTCATTTTCATTTGTGACCCAAGTATTTATGAAGGATTTGTTTATATTGGAATGTTTCTATATGCTGATGAATGAATGAAGAATTATATTTGACTGTCGATTTTATTAAGTTGAGATGATGGAGAATTGAATCTTATGTGTTTGGAAAGTTGAATGGAATTTAAGAATATGATGGTGTATAATCAGTTTTAAATGACCCGAATGAGGATTGGTATGTAATGCATTATGGTAGAATCAGTGAAGTTCAATTTTAGTGAGCTGTGTTGTGTGAATTTCGGGTCCTGCATAATACCTGATGATTTCGCTTAGGCAAGGAGGATTCTCGCCCGAGCGAGAGCCTCCCCTGTTTGGAAATTAGCTTCTGGACAATTCTCGCTCAGGCGAGAGTGAATCTCGCTCAAGCGAGATTGTCCCAGTATCAGCGTTTAGACACTGGAGGAAATTCGCTCAGGCGAATAGAGCTTCACCCGAGCGAGGGCGAAGGGAATTAGCTACGGGATAAAACCCGCCCGAGCGAAGGGTCTTGAAGGATGGCATTCGCTCAGGCGGGATAATTAAATGATGAGTGGGTGAGTTCGTGGATGAATCCTGCCCAAGTGGGAGGTTTAGAAATAAACTAAGTGTTAGTAAGATTTCTGAGTGAATTCCGAGTGACCCATGTCCGAGTCATGACTTTCCGAGTGAGGAAGTGTACATAATCCGAGTGAGAAGGTTCTTGAGTGGGATGGTTTGGGCTGAGGAGTCCCGAATGGGGAATCTCCGAGTCCAGTGTTCTTGTTCCGAGTGGTGTGTCTTGATTTTGTATTCTCTGAGTGGGAGAACACCGATTGGTGATACTCGGTGTGAGTTGCCCAGAATTTTCCCTGGAATAACTCTCCTCGAGTGAAAAAGAGAGGTAGTCGGATTGTAACAAAATGCCGAGTGAAAGCCGAATAGACAATGAGTCGGTCTTGGAATGAAATTCCGAGTGAATGACTAAATAGGGGTGAGTCGGTTTCTGAGAAGTTTTCCGAGTGAAACACCGAGTGGATGTCCGAGTGAGGGAGGACTCGGTTAGGACTGCTGTTGCCGAGTAGAGGATTGAGTGAATAATGGGTCGGTCAGGTTATCTTGCTGAGTGGTGAACCTGTGTACCTTGAATCAGTCACAGGAAGACTCTACCGAGTGAGAACCTGAGTGTCTTGAATCGGTTTTGGAGGGATTACGCCGAGTGAAAACGATGTGTGTTGGGAGTCGGATTTGGTGGGGCTTTGCTGAGTGTAAACTTATGTATTGGAAAGCATTATTAGACGAGTGGGTATTGGCCCAGCTCTGTTAGGTGTCCGCCTAGGTGAGGAAGTCTCGCCCAAGCGAGTCAATCATGAATTAGATTCTGGACAAATTTCGCTCAAGACTCGCTGGCTTCGCCCAAGCGAGAATTGTGTGACTCGCTCAAGCGAGTAGGGGTTCGCTTGAGCGAGATCGTCCCCTGATGCTCATTCCTCCCTTTCGCCCAACATTCCTCAGTGTTCGCCCAAGCGTGCCACGCAGGTTCGCTCAAGCGAATTGATTCTCGCTTGAGCGAGTGGTTCTTAATGCTCCACTAAATTAATTTTACTTAGAATTTTATTTTAAACGCTTACAACCTTATTTTCATATTATTAGTTAAGCATCTTGTTTTAATATTAAATCTTAAGTGTTTTGAAACTCATCCCTCATTATTATGTAAATCTTCTGCTGATTCTGATTGGAAAATTACTATAAAGATTATATTTTTAAAGCGTACCCTCTCATATCTTCATATATGGGAGTGGTTTATCTTAGATCCAGGGGTTTGGTGAAAAATACTTCACCATTCTAATTATTTGATTTATTAATATTTTTCAAAAATGCAAAAAATTTTCCCCTATTTTCGGGGTGTCCCACAGCTTAATAAGTGTTGGTGGATCGTCTAATCCAATCGCTTGTCAACCCTTTGGTAAATTATTTTGAAAGTTGATATATTTATTTTGAAATTAAATTTTGTTTAAATGGATTTATTTTATTTAACCTAGGTACTGTTGAGACGCCGTTTTGGAACGCGACGCCACATCATCAAAATCTAAATTTGGAGCATCAAGGTAAAGAAATGGATTTTGATGACTATAGTAGTTGGAATGTTGGGGATGAGTTGTCGGTGGAGTTGGAATTGGAAACTAAAAGTGAAGTGCAAAATGTACTAAAACAATATACAATGAAAATGCATCAATCGTATATAGTGTTGGAGTCAAAGTCGAATAAATTCGTTGTGAAGTGTCCCAATCAAGTTACTGGTTGTGGTTAGTGAATGCGTGTAATTCTTTCAAAAAAGTCACAGAAGTGGGTTATTAGTCAATATAGTGGCCCACATATCTGCGTTAACGTAACCCTCTCACAAGACCATGCAAAACTAGATGCTGATCTGATATGTTCTGTCATAATAGGTAATGTGATTAATTTTTGATATTATTTTATATTATTTTTATTTTTCTAATTTAATAATTTATACATATATATAGGCATAGTGAAGAAGGAACCATCGATGTCAATTGCTTTAATTCAAGAAAGAGTTAAAGTGAAATTTGGCTTTGCTGTTTCTTACCAAAAGGCATGGAGAGCAAAACAAAAATCCCTTGTTAAAGTCTTTGGCAATTGGGAGGAGTCATATGTTTTACTACCCCGTTGGCTAAGCCGTCTGACCCAGGTTGCTGAAGGCTCCACATACGTTTTGCAAACTCATCCATTTGTTGTAAAGGGTCAGGTTAACGAAATGTTTCGTAAATTTCATCGTGTTTTTTGGATATACAAGGCTTGTATTGATGGTTTTAACTTTTACAAGCCTATGATCCAAGTAGATGACACCCATACAAGGGTACTCTTTTGATAGCCACAACCCAAGATGGCAACAGCTCTGTTCTCCCCTTGGCATTTGCGATTGTTGAGAGAGAAACATTGAAAGATTGAAGTTGGTTTTTAAAGTTGTTGAGGAGGTATGTTACCCAGAAGAATGGAATATGTATAATTTCTGGTCGTCATAGAAGCATTTTGGGTGCAATGCGTGACCCAGATTGCGGATGGACACCACCTATGGGTTATCATAGGTACTACGTTCGACATGTTGCCAACAACTTTAACTTGAAATTCAAGAACCAAAAACACAAGAGAAGTATGTTAAAGTTAGGTATGACATTATGAATTTAAATGTATTTATGCACTTTAGTTGAGACTGCATCATGTGTTGTTTGCTAACATGTATGTTGTTATATGTGCAGGGTACAATCTAAGTAAATATTCCTTTGACCGGAATTTGGAAAAATTCCGTTCATTGAGTCTATAAATTATGACATGGATCGATTCCCAAAATCCAAATGGTCATTGGCGTACGATGAGGATGGTCATAGGCTCAAGCACATGACAACTAACCTATCAGAAGCTATTAACAAGGTCTTGAAGGGGGTAAGGAATCTGCCTATAACAGCATTGGTTAAGTGCATCTATGCTCGTTTAGTGCAATACTTCGTTGATCGTCTTGGATATATGATGGTTGAAATGGCAACGAGTCAAATATACTCAACTAAAGTGCTTGAAAAACTCACATTGTATCAAGCACAAGCATCTTCCATTGATGTGTGAAGGTATGATGTAGAGTCTACTAGGTTTGAGGTTGAGGATAGGATGAATCCAATCACCCAAAAGGGTGGCTTTGTATGGATTCTTAATCTAAAGGAACAAGGGTATGAGTATGGCCAATTCCAAGCATACAAGTACCCGTGTATGCACGTCATTGCTGCCTGCAACGCTGTTAATTTGAATTGTTTTCAATTCATAGACAATGTGTACTCATTGCATAACATTGTGAAGGTGTATCCAGGCCAGTGGTATCTGATTGGAGATGATCAATCGCTCCATGAGACTAATGACAACCATATCATTCTCACAGATGAAGACATGTTACATGGCAATGAGCGACTCGAGTCGACAAGAATTAGGAATGAGATGGATTGGGTTGGTTCTCAAACCTATCCAAAATGTGGATTGTGTCGACAACCAGACCATAATAGGTCTAACTGTCCAACAACAATTCAAGGTGCATCTAGTAACAGTAACCCGTGACCATTATTATTTTGGTTTATTGTCCATGTGGCTTATCTATGATTTTACAAGTTCATTTATACCGTCAATTACTGTTTTATTTATGTGCAATATATTAATAACGATAGTAAGCATAACCATAAACATGTCATATAAAAACAAAGTCCATTAACACAAATCATATATAACATCAACCATAAAACACTAACGTCGGTGGGGATGAGCATTGGGGACAGAAAGCAAGGCCTGGGTACTCCTTGATTGAACCTAGGAGGTAAACGGCGAACATTGTCAACCTAACGTTCAATTTGAGATTCGTCGACAGGGTCTTCAACATGTTGATGAGCCTGCCCGGTTTCAGACACAACTGTGTTAAGATTTAATATCTGAGGTACAAAGCCGGATGAATTACCTATATCAAAACCCCAGTTGTCATGTTGAGGTGCTGCTGAAATCATCAAATTTTGAACAGAGGGGGATGGTGTCGATTCTGGTGATTTCTGTATATAATGGGACGATGATGGCTGACCAGATTGGAAACCTCCCCCAAAATCTATGAAGAAGGGTGGCACCTCAAACAGTGGGTTCATGTATTCATTTGTGTTCATGGGCTACTGCGTTAACTGTGAAGGATAATAGTACGTCGGTCAGGGTGATGGTGGAGACTACTGTAAAGGAACAAAGTACTGTCCCGGATGTCAGGGAGGTAAGGATGGTATAACATACTATTTATCTAGCTCTCGTAATATCCGGCGAAGTATTCTTTCACGTTCCACCTGATTCCCAGGCATATCTACATTTACCTCCATAAATGGTCCCTCCTTTGTAGGCATAGGTGCATGCACTCTAGCCTTCACAATTCTGTCCTCCTTATTCATTGATATGAGTATACATTCTGCTTCCCTCCGAATAGAATCGAATCTAAAAGCAAGAGGCTTTGATGGGTTATGCCCCTCCGGGCATGAAAGGTACTGTATAACCTCCAGGCTGTCATACTGAAATAAAAAACACATACATTAATTATAAAAAAATGCATTCATTAATAATTGAATAGAAAAATACATTTGTTAAAATCTTTATAGAAGCTCCCCTAGCAACCCCTTGTCTAGTGACCCATCTTAGAGTGCGGGTCTTGTACCATCTAAAATATTGATGGTTCGCAGATATCTCACCTAACAATGGTTGACCAGACCATACATGTGTCTCTCTATTATTCCATAGTATCACTAAAGGCTCTAAAATGTTTGGCCAATTTTCTTTAACCTTGCCCTTTAGAGTAATTACATGTAAGTCTTCACGTTGAAAAGGTTCTCAGGGAATATGTTGCTCCATTCCAAATTGCCTGAGAACCCTATCGGGTTGATGCCACTCAGCAATTTGGAAGCAAAGCAAAGGCACCACTGATCTCCAAGCATCTTGCCCATGCTTGCATATATCATGAAGATCATTAAACTCTGGCACAACATAAAGTAGCCAAATAAACTACAAAAAAAATCACAAGTATTGAAAGTAAGCCCATGAATAATCATTATATGCAAATTGAACCAAACATTTACTAAACTTAATATGAAGAATTACATACCTTATTCTTCTTCAGACTGTCAAAGGTCACTCTGTAAAAGTCCAGCTGGTAGAAATTGTGCTTGTTACCATTCGACTTCATCCATCTACCAGCGTAAGGAGAACCAGTTTCCTTTGTATTTGGGCAGGGTGGAGCAACTTGTGGAATTCGCTCCCAAGCCCATAACTGTACCAACAAAGTCAAGCCACACATATCTTTTTGTGCATAGTCAGTAACGGTGCACAACTACCTGTATAGATAATCCAATGCCGTTGCACCCCATGCATATTGACTACATCTATCCAGATCATCAAGCAAATATAAGTATCTAAGTAGCACTCTACTCGAGGATTGATCATAAAATATACAACCACCAATCAACCTTAAATGTAAGCACGAGCGAATCTTTCAATTGCCTCTTCACTACCCAGATGTTCATTGACGTTTCCAAAATTGTCTTGAAGCCAAGACAACCTCAAACATTGTCTATGTAACATGCTACGAGGTGGTCGTCTACCGAGTTGTTCTTCGACATACCTCTGCCAATCATTGCAACCCGTTTGGGTTATAACAGCAAGTCCATCAATGTTTAGACCAACCAATTCAGCAATATCCTGGAGTAATGGTGCACTCCCTAATTGGTAGATGAAAAGTATGTGTCTCTAGCCTTCATCTCTTAACCAATGTAGATATCAACTCTGAAGACATAGAAAAATACGTAACTTTTACAAACTCATAGAAACCTGCCCGTCGTAAGTGAGGAATAATTGCTTCTGGTATTTCATTTCTAAACTAAAGTGCTTTCCTGATCTTTAGTACACGATCAGGTGCTCCATTCCATACATATGTTGATACGTGTTTGTCTTGGAATTTTAACAGGGACGGGTCCAACGGTCCGGGATTTATAGACCTCTCCTCAGTCATTCTATAATAAATAATAACAATTGATAATTAAAAATCATAAATTTAATATATTATAATAGCAACTTAATATCACTATTTTATCTAATACATTACATTCAATAATAAGTTAATAATAATAAACCCTAAATAATCATAACTAAATATCACTAATTTATCTAACAACATTATATTCAATAATAACTTAATAATAAAAAATCTTAAATAATAACAACTAAATATCACTATTTAATCTAACAACATTATATTCAATAATAACTTAATAAATTTATATATTAAATAATAATAACTTAATATCACTATTTTATCTAATACATTACATCAATAATAAGTTAATAATAATAAACCCTAAATAATAACAACTAAATATCACTATTTTATCTAACAACATTATATATACAATAATAACTTAATAATAAAAAACCCTAAATAATAACAACTAAATATCAATACTTTATCTAACAACATTATATTTAATAACAACTTAATAAAAATTATATTAAATAATAACAACTTAATATCACTATTTTATCTAATACATTATACTCAATAATAACTTAAGAATAATAAACCCTAAATAATAACAACTAAATATCAATATTATATTCAATAATAACTTAATAAAAAATAGATTAAATAATAACAATTTAATATCACTATTTTCTCTAATACATTATATTCAATAATAACTTAAAAATAATAAACCATAAATAATAACAACTGAATATCACTATTTTATCTAACAATATTATATATACAATAATAACTTAAAAAAATTTATATTAAATAAAAACAACTTAATATCAGTTTTTCTAACTTAAAAAAAATACAAAACAACATCATATTACTACATTTTTAAGTGAACTAAAATTGTATAACATATTACTAATTTATAAAATTATAACATTAGAATATAAATCATAAGATATATATATCAATAGTAAGGAACCAAAATAAGCTCAATATGGTATAGAAAGTACCTAAAATCTCAAAGCAAATGAGTACAAGAGACCAAATTAAACACCTGAGACCACAAGCTACCCTTTAAGGACCACTAATGCAAAAGAAAATGCCAAAATGAAGGACCCTATGTTGTCTTCGTATATGGGCATAACTTCAGCAATAAACAATGAAGGTTGGGAGGCTGATGGGGAAGAAGAACCCCACCACGTGAATTTAAAATGGGAACCCGTGAGGGAGGCATGGCTTGTGTCATCTCAGGGAGCTACACCATAGGGTCAGCTTTTAGCGTGTCCAATCCACAGCGAGTCGTCTCTGCCAAGGACGTCTGGGGTGTTATCTTCTTCAAGGATGACAAACCTGTGTCGTACCACCCAACAACGACTTAGGTACGTGGCTCCCTCTGCATGTGTCGTTTGTCCTGCATGCAACATGCATGTCATCTCACGTGAAGACAACTCGTAAAAAGAACCCTATTTTTCGAAAATTCTCCCAAAACAGCCCTACTCTTGTAATTTAATAAACCAACTACCCTATTCATTAAAAAAATCCCTAATAAGAAAAAAATATAGTTAAAATGTGTGTTATATAAGGTTCGTTATTTCCGTGTAAAAAAATTTACAAAGACAGTGTTATTACTTGGCATGTGGTTTCTCATTGACATAACATTATTTTTTCTATTAAAAAATATATACATTATATGATGAATAGTATATTAGATATAAGCATTGTTTTTTTTAAATTATAGCATAAGTTTTTGTGAACACCTCTTTCGGTCCGGCCCAAATTGTTATGACACCGGACCCATCCTTGAAGTTGGAAACACCGGACAAGGCTTAAGTTAACACCGCACCTCCGCCCTGATATACTTCGAAGAAGGTGTGGAACCCCGCCTCTTCATACACCGTCCCATAAACGGCGTGGCACTCCGCCCTCTTCACACCACGTTCCACGGACGATGTTGTCTAACATTAACTCCGCCCAGGAGTCCTCATCACTTCGCCATCCGCCCTCATTTGGACTCCGCCCTCATATACTTCACAGACAGTGTGGCACTCCGCCCTCCTCACACAACGTTCCACAGGCGGTGTTAGCTAACATCAACTCCGCCCAAACGTTCTCTCCTCAAGAGTCCGCCCAACCATCCTCACCTCAACTCCGCCCGACATCCTCACCTCAGGAGTCCCTTAACGGCCGATGTCGCGGATCTGAAAGCAAAAGACGAGCGAGTCCGGCCCAAGTGAGATGATCTCAAGCACACGGGCTGGTAGTAGATCCGGACCAGGAAAGAGAACACCGGCCCTATGATTACTGAAAGATTCAGCCGGTGTGAAGACAAAGGGAATGGGTCTTAAGGCCCCACATCGGATTGGTGGGGACTCCATCCAACCAATGGCTTTGCTAACCGGTGTTACAAATTTGACAACGGAGGGGTGAGGTCGGAAGATTATGCGCAGTGACCTGGAATCGCACTCCCTAGAAAGTGGCAGACAGGGAAGCGGAAGTGGACAATTAAAAAATCCCACTGAAAACCCTGCTCCCCACCAATGGTAATGGCCAGAGCTGCACACCACTACACAGATGGGTGAGTGGAAGTTCTGGTTGTCCCAAAAACCCTCGGCCCATGACTTGAAGGCCCTATAAATGCCCCAACCAAGGAAGCTCAGGGGGTTGGCCTGTAGATTCTCCCTCTACACGAGAAAAACCTCAGAAATTCTCTCTGATTCCTCAAGTTCTCTCTGATCTCTCAAAGTCTTTAATTGACTTCCCCACCTGAAACCAGTGACTTGCCTTAGTCACTACAAAGGACCCCTTAGTTCGGAAAAGGGTTTGAAGTTCTCTTTTTCACTAATACAAAGCCACTGCTCTCACACCGTCCGTATCTCGAACGCACCTCGTCATCACAGAACCAACGCCGTTCCAAATCCCATACACTACCTTGTCAACCCTTGTCACTGCTCAACAGCGTTCACCCCGGATCAACTTCCCACAACACCGGTCATGACCTTCAGATCTCCAGTTCGGGTCCAACTCCGGCCCATTGTCCCTGCCAGCGTACGGGTTCGAAATCAGTCTGACACCGTCACTGTGCTCAACCTCCCACGTCGGTTCTTAGCTCGTCACACCGGTTCCACTCCTTTCCTTATTTCTTTGCTTCCAGTTCCCCTTTTTACTTTTCTGTGAGCTTGCTGTTAGTTGATTGTAGCTTGTCTGCGTACCATTAATTTGTGCTGTTAGCATCTTTATTTTTTTCCATAATAAGTTGATATAATAAAAAACAATTTTGTAAAAAAAATAGTGTCGTACGGGAGCACTCCCGTCTACACAACCCTCTTAGGATTTGTGCACGTGCGGAGAACTTCGCTTTGCATAGATCCTTCTCTTTAATGATATCCATCAATATCTTTCAGATTCCTTCCTAAAAATAGCAACATTCAGAACTACATAACCCTGATTTCTTGATAATCCAAGAATACGTAGGAGCAGGACTTTAACTCCTGTCGGGCCTCTCTTTCTTATTTCTTTTTTTATTTGATTTATTTCCTTACTTTTGTGTTTCTTTCATAAATGTTCCTTTCTTTGGTCACATCCGTGAAATCAATTCGGACGTGACGTCTTGTTGATTTCCCCCTAGTGTTGCCCAAGCCTCGCCGATAATTCATAGGAAAGGGATACTTAGGACGAGACGTCCCGCTTATCTCTTTCCTATCCCCTTTTTATCCGAAAATGTCTAATTTAGGCGTGACGCCTTATTAGCATTCTCTTCCCCTCTCTGTCTCATATCGAAGTCGAGTTCAATTCGGATGAAACGTTCCATTGGCCTCGCTTCGACATTCTATGTTTGTACAGTTCTCTCACTCCATTCTGTCATTTTTTAAAAAAATAAAAAATACAACCATAAAAGGGAAGAAACAAACCATTTTTTTTTTGGCTATTTATGTTGCGCATTTTCAATCTTGGTACTGTTTTCGGACAGGCGATGTAGGGTGCTAATACCTTCCCTACTCGTAACCGACTCCCGAACTTGAATCTCAATTTTTAACCAGTGCTTTACTGAACTTAGTTTTTTCCCAATGTTTTTCCTATCGATAAAAACGTTGGTGGCGACTCCCTGTTTCATTTTCATTCTCTCTCGTTCGCCGCGCCGTCGCGATCCAGGTTGCGACAGATGGCGACTCCACTGGGGAAAGGAGAGTCAGGCCAGTTTGATTGAAAGCGTATGTTCTTTTTATATAGCCTCTGTTAGCCTGGATTTCTTCCCCCTTGCTTTATTTTCTATTAATTGTTGTGGATGTTTGTTCTCGTTTTATTCGCATCTTGTTATTTGTTTCGTTGTCTATGTTTTGCATGCTTATTGAACCCTAGGGTAGGAGACCATGTTACTTTTCTGCAATCATTGAACCCTAGGGTAGACGACTTTGTACATTTGTTTTGTGTTTGTTCCTTGTGCAGGATGGGGTAAGGTAAAAGGTATTGAATGCCCTTCCACACACTACACTCACATTATTTGCACACACTTATGAGTGGCGCCCTATACCCGGGCCCCAAATGAAGCTTAAGTTAGGAGGGGTTGGTAACGGAATCGTATGGGATGTACTTCCTATCCGGTATTCGTGAGAACCTCAACCAGAGTTCGACCTCTCATGATATACGCACTTAGTGAATTCCTCACTGTTTGCGTCCCTGTCATGATTAGGATCTTGGCTCTGGTGACCTTCTAGATGTCTAGCGGAAGCCACCCAATGTGAGAAATCCACTGTTAGATAAGCTATAGGTCCCAGAAAAGACTTTCAAAAAAAAACCTGGCTTAAGGCACAAAAGGGCGGACTTTACTATACCTTATCTCATTCTCGCTTTCCCTTTAAATCCAAAATTGATGAACTGCTTACGTGTTCAAAGGGTTACTTTATTCCAAACAAAGGGTGAATCATTTTTCTTTTTTAAAAAAAATAGTGATCCTTTAACAAATAAGCAGTTCCCTCACTTTTTGTGTACTTATGAGTCCTGGGTTATAGATCTTCCCAATCGTCAAAATGAAAACAAAATTCTATTCAAGCGGATATTGATGACGTTGGGAAGATCCATAACCCATGCGACTTTAGTTTCACATAAGTTTTGCCGACCGCTACTTCTCAAACTGAAAGTGTTTTCCAATAAATTAATGAAGAAGTAGTGGTTCCAAAACATGACAACAACTAGTTTCTTTTCCTTATCCTCATTTTCGTGGGAAGTTATTCAGAATTCAACGAATACCCTTCGAGTATCTATGGGGGCTAACATGGGATTGAACCCAAGAAATAAGGGAAGTAATTTGCCCAAAGAAAATGTTTGAGCTTGAGGCTCCCGCCTCGGGGTGAAAGATTTCTTCTATCCTCATAACTATCCCATGTTAGTTTCCATGTTTACTATACCTAGTACTTTCGAACGATCAGTTCAAAGGAATGGTGAAAGGATGTTTGTCGAGGTCTGTGATTGCTTCCCACGATATCCTCTTTTCTTCTGTTTCCACCTGACATTCCTTTTTCTTCTTTCAATGACACCGAACGACACCTTTGTTAGACTTTTGAAAGAGACTCATGGCTGAAAAAGAGCAAGAAATTGAAAACCTCAGAAACGAAGTTAACCAGCTAAGGAAGCAAATGACGGAGATGGCCAGACTTTTAGAAAAGAAGATCATAGAAGAAGAACCCTCTACGGGTGTCAAGAATGATCAATGTTTGCCAACCACCCCACTCCACCTTCCTGGATTGACAAAAGACCAAATTTCCCCATTCCATAATCAACAAGAGGATCATGATTTACAAATGATGAATCCCCATATTTCACAGTCCTCCCGGTCGCCTGGGGCTCCTATCACGAGAATGCCTGCATCGGGAGATAAGGGGAAGAGAAAAGGGGATGCTAATTCCACTGCCCGTAACCAAAAAGGGGCCCAACCCAGATCAGTAACACATACTCCCTTTCAACCTGCCAATCCCCCTGCACCTTACATGGCCACCACCACCCCTAACCAGGGCTCTAATTTTTTCCCATTTCAACTCTACTTTCGTCCGTATATCCCTCAAATACCTTCCTATTCTCATTTGCCTGCTATTAGGTCTACCCTTCCACAACCCTATCATCCCTCACTAGTACAAACTCAGCCACTTAATCCAGACCAAAGCACAATAAAACCTGCTAGTAGTCGAGCACCGGTCCGGTTCGACCCCATTCCTATAACCTACACAGAACTTTTACCTCACCTTTTTCGTAATTTCCTTGCAGTACCCTGCCCACTGAAACCAGTGGTTCCTCCTTACCCCAAAGGCTATAATCCCAATGCCCGATGTGAATACCATGCTGGAGCCTCGGGGCACTCTACCGAGGACTGTCATACCTTGAAACTCAAAGTAAGGGATTTGATTAAAGCTAAGTGGCTAGATTTCCAGGAAGGGAGTCCCAATATAATTATAAACCCCAGGTCCAACCATGAGACCTCTGGGGTCAGTGTAATAAAGAGGGACTAAGGGTGTAAAGAGGATGCATGCAAGATTTTGTGAATCACACGCCAACGGGAGAGGTTCATGACCAAGAAACCACTTAGTTCCTTATGACTTTAAATTTATGTTTCAACCCAAACGCTATGCCTAAGGCTTTGGGATATTGTTATGTAATAAGGGCAAAAACATGTTTTTATCATTTTAAGTTCCTCTCAATAAATATGTGTCAAATTTCAAAATGCCTCTTCTTGCTTTCCTTATTTCCACTTTGAATCCTTTTCCCTTTATATACTTCTTTTTCTCATTTTACCATAAAAAAAAAACCAAAAAATACAGGACTAAAATGATCCTTTTGAGAGCAATGAGATCGTGATTCCATTTCATAACTTTGACCACCCAGTTGATTACGCTGACGAAAGGGGTAGCAAAAACGAAAGTTCCTTGGCCGAATTGTGTAGGATGTTTGGATAAGAGTCACCTAGTTCTACCAAAGGCAAGGTCAACACACAGGATGAAGAAGATTCACAAACAACTGAAGACGTTGCAAGCTCAAAATGAAGATAGTGCCGGATTCCATAAATGGCGTATCTACCCTTCAAAGAGATGTTAGCATTGATCAACGTGGGTGGTCAAGAAATACTCTCAAAAAAAAAAAAAAGGGGTCAAGGTTGGCGCCCTACGCATATACCAATCAGGGCGAGCTGATTCATATGTCAAATTATCACTTTTTCATGTGGGGGCATAAATATTATCAAGCTAAGAGCACGGCAGAAATAATGTTTCATCTGTATCGTAATCAGCACCCCAACTTTAAGGGAGTATAACTATTCCCACATCAGCATAACCAATGGATTGGTTTACTGTGATGCCATTAATTGGTTAGGAGATAAAATGGCTAGACCCTAACAAAGATACCAAAAGGGTCATTCAGAAAAAAACAAAAAGCAAAAAATGCAAAGAGAAAAAGATAACGAAAAAACAGATAAAAAAAAAGAACAAGAAAATAAAGACTCAAAACGAGCCCCCTCATTGGTACCGAAAAGGGCACGCCTTTGTTTCCTTGGATACATGGTGTTAAGGGCAAATTTTCCTATCTGAAATAACATTTATTCCCCCACAGGATAAGGCCAAATTGAGAAAGATCAAATAAGCTCATTGGCAATCAGCTTGAACCGTTGTTGTGAGGGACACAATCTTAAGAAAGAGAGTAAAGCAAAAACCAAAAGACGTCACAGGGAGAGAGAAGCTCGCTAGGCTGAAAACCTGGAAGGGCAACCTAGGCAAAAGTTAGAGCAACCTGCTAAGCTGAAAACCTAAAAAGGCGGCTCAGACAATCAATTGGGATCAAGATTTTGGCCAAGTAATCGTAGTCCGACTACCTTTTCAGAAGCAGAGTCAACTGGTGAATTCAGAGTCATGGTGTGGGATTAAGATATGCTTTGTTCTCAACTGGAAAATCTATAAAATAATTCCTACTCTACCCCAATTATTAATATTTTCCATACGCCTCCACTTGCTTCCACACTTACCCAACTTGTAAATATAATCTCACCTATTTTTGACACATATTTATTGTGATTTTCCATGATTTGATAAGACATATGTTTTCCCTTAATATATAAAAATAAGAAGGTAATGAAATTTTAAAAGTCATGAGGACAAGAAGTTCCTGTTACTTGATCTCGCCTCAAGCAATCATTATGGAGACTGGGCCTAACACGTTTCCGAAGCTAGGTTTGTTTCATCTGCTCTGTTTCAGTCATGAGTCACTTCGAATCTCTAAGGATTGTGTTTTACGGTAAGTCTTTTCAAGTTCCAATTTGTTTTGTACCACTAACCTTTCTTACCGGATGTTGTAATAAGTAGATGTGTCAAGTTTCCACCGCCAAAACTGGCACTTTCCAGGCGTATGTCCGTCAGTCTTCAAAGCTCACTCTTGCCTTTACTCATTAAAGTAGGTCATCCTCGAGTTTCTTCTTATAACCCACCGAAATCATTGGACAAAACACCCTTCTATGGCCAAACAAGACACCTATCTGAGTTTCCATTTTTCTTTGAGGTTTCCATGAAGTCCATCAATACCTTATAGTCGAAACTGACGTCTTCTCAAGGTTTTTGTCTTATTCATGAGGCATGTTAAGGGTCATATCTCCAAGAAATCAACTTGGTATATTCTAGGACCTGGTTAATTTGGACGGAAAGCCCTATTAACCCCAAATCTTTTCAGCCAAAGGCCAGTTTCCCCCGAAGTCCTCCTAATTTTCCCAAACTGGGGCATCTCCCCACGTCTCTATTCTCTTTCTGTCAAAGAGAAGCACCCCTAATTCCTTCAGGCAAATTTTTTCAAAAATGGGCATCGCCCCGGGTCTCCCTTTTTTCAGTCAAGAGGCAGTTCTCCAAAAATCCTTTCAATCATACTCTAACTGGGACATCTCCCAGGTTTTTCCTCCCTAAAAGACAATACCCTGAACTCCCAAGCAACCCAAAACTGGGGCATCCCCCAGATTTCTCCTCTCTAGTGGACCTACTATCATCTCTAAAAGGAAAACAGACTGAGGATTCCTCCTGGAAAAAACCACCAAATGGACTCAAAAAAAAAAAAGGAAGTTATCTTTCCGACAGAACCGCAAGAGATCAAAGGCCACGCCTTCCTTCCCCAAGAGGAAAACACTTTCCTAGTGGAGTTACCCTCATTAAAATGTCCCAAGTTGGGACATCCATCAGATTTTTCTCCTCCGACAGGCCTGCCATGCATTCCCCAATGGAACTACAGTTTCTTCAAAACATCTCAAACTGGGGCATCTCCCCAGATTTCTTCTGTTCCAGTCAAGGGGCAATTCCCCAAGAACCTTCAATCATGTCAAACTAGGGCACTGCCATGAACTTGAAAGACCAGTGAGTTAATTCGGACGAGACGTCCTGTTAGCTCCCCCAACCTTTACATTTCCTACCAGCAGTGAGTTAATTTGGACGAGACGTCCTGTTAGCTCCCCTACATTCACTGTTCCTGTCACCTTTTACCTTTCTGCAAACCAAGGGCCACATCCCACATTTACTTTCCTGTCAAACCAAGGGCCACACCCCACATTTACTTTCCTGTCAAACCAAGGGCCACACCCCACATTTATTTTCCTGTCAAACCAAGGGCCACACCCCACATTTACTTTCCTGTCAACCAAGGGCCACACCCCACATTTACTTTCCTGTCAACCAAGGGCCACACCCCACATTTATTTTCCTGTCAAACCAAGGGCCACACCCCATATTTACTTTCCTGTCAACCAAGGGCCACACCCCACATTTACTTTCCTGTCAACCAAGGGCCACACCCCATATTTACTTTCCTGCCAACCAAGGGCCACACCCCACATTTATTTTCCTGTCAAACCAAGGGCCACACCCCACATTTATTTTCCTGTCAAACCAAGGGCCACACCCCACATTTACTTTCCTGTCAAACCAAGGGCCACACCCCACATTTACTTTCCTGTCAACCAAGGGCCACACCCCACATTTACTTTCCTGTCAACCAAGGGCCACATCCCACATTTACTTTCCTGTCAAACCAAGGGCCACACCCCACATTTACTTTCCTGTCAAACCAAGGGCCACACCCCACATTTATTTTCCTGTCAAACCAAGGGGCACACCCCACATTTACTTTCCTGTCAACCAAAGGGCCACACCCCACATTTACTTTCCTGCCAACCAAGGGCCACACCCCACATTTATTTTCCTGTCAAACCAAGGGCCACACCCCACATTTACTTTCCTGTCAACCAAGGGCCACACCCCACCTTTACTTTCCTGTCAACCAAGGGCCACACCCCACATTTACTTTCCTGTCAACCAAGGGCCACACCCCACATTTACTTTCCCGTCAACCAAGGGCCACACCCCACATTTACTTTCCTGCAAACCAAGGGCCACACCCCACATTTCCTTTCAGTCAAGGGGTAATTCCCCACTCTTACTTTCCTATCACCCATTGAAAAAAAAAAAAAAAAAGGGGACGGTGTTGATCCGATATGGGTAGAGGAAGTCCACTATTCCAAGACAAGTGACGATCCAAAGGACGGTGTCATGACCCTCAAGGTCGAATGAAGTAGGCCCTGTCAAGTTGCTGGGACGATGTCCCAATGGTTACACCGTCTACCACTTCGGGGCATAACGAACGGTGTCGTGAGACCTACCTCGGATAGAATTGGGTTAAGAGGTTGCTAAGACCGATGTCAGGCCAATTACACCGAAGGTTCGAAGGTTAATTGAAGTTGTGGACGGGGTGGCCATGATACGCCGATCCGATGTTCTATGCTTCGCAAAAGACCGAATTGAGTCCATATCCTAAGTTGATGATTAGGCGGTGTTACTTCAAGTCATACCGGTCACAAGAAAGAGATACTTAGAAATATTTTGAAAGAAAAGAGAAGACAAGCTGATGATGAAAATTGCATTGCATTAATAAAGGGCACCGAGGCCATTACAAAAGGTAAAACTCCGGAGCCCATCCCGGAACAAGGCTAAGAAAAAAAACCTAAGAGTTGGGTGCTGGAGAGTCCGGTCTAGCAGAGGCTGTCCTCTCGGATTCCTCAGACACCGTCCTCAGTTCCATGCTCTGGCCTTCGGGGAGGGGCATCAGTTCATAAGGAATATCCTCAGGTTCCGAAGCCTGACCCCGGTCCATAGCATATAGGTGACCACCATGAAATTCATAGTAGACACCTATACCATTCAGGTTAAGTTGAACAGCGGAATTCCGGTGTACAACCTGGCGAACGGCAGAACTGAAGGCAACATCGGCCAGTACCGAAAATTCAGCCATCTGCTCCTCGGCTTCCATCCGCTCCTTCGCTTGCTCTTCCTGCACATCGGCAAGCTTCCCAGACAGTTCCTTATTTTTCTTGTCCACCTCGGCCTTCGCAGCCTTGGCTTCATCTAGTTCGGTCCGGAGAGCTTTGAGAGCGTCCTCTGAAGCTTTGGCCTTAGCCTCAGCAGCATCTGCCCTCTTGGCAGCCGATGTGTAGGCAGCAGCAAGTTCGGACAGATCCTCCTTACTCTTGGTCAGCTCCTGCTCCTTCTGAGTCAAAGCAGTCTGAGCCTCGACCCTCAAGGCCTCAGCTTTCTTCATCCGGTCTAGGCATTCCTTAGCCTCGATACCGGAATAGTAAGAGCGGCCTAAAGAGCTGAGGACCCCGGCTGCCTCAACCAAATTAAAAATAGCAGCTTCAGCAGCAGTCTGAGCTTCAGAAGCAGGGAGATTGGCCTTGAGCTTGAAGGGGATGTGGACCCGAGCCGGTGTCCCTCCAACATACTCTAGAAAGTCCGAAAGGCGGGAGTTGACGACGATGTCCTCGGGTTGAGACCGGGCTGGAGAAACATTTACAGGACCAGCCTCCTCCTCCCTTGGCACCTCTACTTCGGCTACAACCTTTCGAGCCTTCTGCTTTTTCGGCCTGGAGGTTGAGCCGGTGTTGGACTTCCTTTTAGCTGGGCCCCTTTCAGCCAGTCCCAGAGTCATTGCCTCAATATTTTCGGCCGGTATGCTCACCACCTTGGCCGGCGTGTGACGGGGAGTCACCCTGTTCTCCTGTGCAGCAGCAGCAGCGTTCCGGGCTTCGGCAGCCTCCCTCAGTTTTCTGAGGATGTCTATCCGAGCCATCTCGCCTGGAAAGAAAAAGAGAAACGATGTTAGAACCCGTGTAAATATATAATAGAAGAGGGTAAAGTTAAGCAATATCTACCAAGGTAAGCATCCCGGCCCGACTCCGTCCCCAAAAGCCTCTTGCAGGAAAATTTGGCAATGGCTGAATAACCTTTCAGGGCGTCCAGGACCTTCTTGGACTCGGTGGACAAAGTACTCTCACTGACGATATAGGCATTGCTTGTCAAGAGAAAGTGTTCATGAGTCCAACCGGTGTAAAACTTTCTGGAAAAATCAGAATTCTCCCAGAACACCGGCCTGCCAGCATTGACCTCGACCTTGACATAGGAGTGTTTGAAGCTGACCCCGTCCGTCTTGGCCGATTCGGTGTAACTTTCGAAGTTGACCACCTTTGAGTCGCAGCGGAGGTTGATGAAGCCTAGACCCCCTCCAGAGTTACCCCGGCGCATCACCCTGCAATAAGTAAAAAAGAGGGCCACTGTGGGGACGAAGTGGAAGTACTCCCCAAGCACTTCCAAGGACCTTACCAAGCCCCAACCATTGGGATGGAGTTGGCTAGGAGCACAGTCAAGAAACCGGAGTACCCCCATCTCGAACTCCGTCAATGGGAAGCGGACGCCGATCTTGGAGAATACCATCTCGTACATGAAGAGGTCCCTTGACCCCGGTTGATGGTAGATCCTGTCTGAGGTTTGGGGGCAGAATACAGTAAAGTCGTTTTCATGCTCAACATCGGCATGAACAACGACATCTTCAATGGTGACGTCGGCAGCATCTTCAGCATACCGGGAGACAATGGTCTTTGGGTCTTCATGAACCCAGAAATAGGGATCCCTGGCCTTCTCAGCTAGCCAGTTGATCCGGTGTGCCAAAACATTTGTCTCAATAGGGTCCGTTATCACAGCAACACCGATGGAGGAATTTTCAGAAGCCATTCGGACGGTATGGCGAAGAAAGGGGATACAACTGTAAAAGGCCACATCGTCAGTAAGATATAAATCGGCACTGCTTGCCCCTTCACTAGCAGTGCCAAAGTTAAATGAGGAGTCTGACGATGTGTCAAACCCCTCTGTTTCCCACAAAGGCAATTCAGAGAAATGGTGCCCTGATGAGACGAACCGATGTGAAGCTCCCGAAGTTGCCCCACTTTGGTGACTCGGACCTCGGCTCGAAACTCCACCCGGCTGACGCCGGGATGTAATTGAAGGAGGATCGGACAGGACCTCAATGGAGTCATTACTCGAACCGGTGTCCCCCATGACCTATCTACGAAATTAAAGTGAAGGGTGGGATGGCTACCTGCTGAGACGATGCGTGCAGTTTTTTTGGTGCGAGCCAGGACGTAACACCGGAGGAAAGGCTTTAACACTGGAGGAAAAAAACTTTAACGCCGGAGGAGAACTTAGAACACCGGAGAGGTTGAACGTCGAAGGGGCAGCACTTCAATATCAAGAAAGGAGTGAAAATGATGGATCCCCGAAGTTGCTTTTATAGAGGGAGGAACTGAGATCCAGAACCTTCCGCATTCCGGCCCATGGCCCATTAAAAAAGGCCGACTTTTGGCATTCCGGCCCAATGGCGTGAATTTTAAATTTTGAAAGAGCCAATTAGCTGGTGACACGTGGAACGCCCAATCACCCAGTGACGTGGACCCCATTTGAGACACGTCAGCTGTTTAAAATGCCACATCATTAAGCTCACACCGGATTTTGGTCCTACTTATCCCCTACATCGGTGTTCATATCTTTACTCCCCTTTCACCTCAGAAATTTACATTTCTCTTGTGAAAGAGAGTAAAGAGGGGCATCTGTGAACACCTCTTTCGGTCCGGCCCAAATTGTTATGACACCGGACCCATCCTTGAAGTTGGAAACACCGGACAAGGCTTAAGTTAACACCGCACCTCCGCCCTGATATACTTCGAAGAAGGTGTGGAACCCCGCCTCTTCATACACCGTCCCATAAACGGCGTGGCACTCCGCCCTCTTCACACCACGTTCCACGGACGATGTTGTCTAACATTAACTCCGCCCAGGAGTCCTCATCACTTCGCCATCCGCCCTCATTTGGACTCCGCCCTCATATACTTCACAGACAGTGTGGCACTCCGCCCTCCTCACACAACGTTCCACAGGCGGTGTTAGCTAACATCAACTCCGCCCAAACGTTCTCTCCTCAAGAGTCCGCCCAACCATCCTCACCTCAACTCCGCCCGACATCCTCACCTCAGGAGTCCCTTAACGGCCGATGTCGCGGATCTGAAAGCAAAAGACGAGCGAGTCCGGCCCAAGTGAGACGATCTCAAGCACACGGGCTGGTAGTAGATCCGGACCAGGAAAGAGAACACCGGCCCTATGATTACTGAAAGATTCAGCCGGTGTGAAGACAAAGGGAATGGGTCTTAAGGCCCCACATCGGATTGGTGGGGACTCCATCCAACCAATGGCTTTGCTAACCGGTGTTACAAATTTGACAACGGAGGGGTGAGGTCGGAAGATTATGCGCAGTGACCTGGAATCGCACTCCCTAGAAAGTGGCAGACAGGGAAGCGGAAGTGGACAATTAAAAAATCCCACTGAAAACCCTGCTCCCCACCAATGGTAATGGCCAGAGCTGCACACCACTACACAGATGGGTGAGTGGAAGTTCTGGTTGTCCCAAAAACCCTCGGCCCATGACTTGAAGGCCCTATAAATGCCCCAACCAAGGAAGCTCAGGGGGTTGGCCTGTAGATTCTCCCTCTACGCGAGAAAAACCTCAGAAATTCTCTCTGATTCCTCAAGTTCTCTCTGATCTCTCAAAGTCTTTAATTGACTTCCCCACCTGAAACCAGTGACTTGCCTTAGTCACTACAAAGGACCCCTTAGTTCGGAAAAGGGTTTGAAGTTCTCTTTTTCACTAATACAAAGCCACTGCTCTCACACCGTCCGTATCTCGAACGCACCTCGTCATCACAGAACCAACGCCGTTCCAAATCCCATACACTACCTTGTCAACCCTTGTCACTGCTCAACAGCGTTCACCCCGGATCAACTTCCCACAACACCGGTCATGACCTTCAGATCTCCAGTTCGGGTCCAACTCCGGCCCATTGTCCCTGCCAGCGTACGGGTTCGAAATCAGTCTGACACCGTCACTGTGCTCAACCTCCCACGTCGGTTCTTAGCTCGTCACACCGGTTCCACTCCTTTCCTTATTTCTTTGCTTCCAGTTCCCCTTTTTACTTTTCTGTGAGCTTGCTGTTAGTTGATTGTAGCTTGTCTGCGTACCATTAATTTGTGCTGTTAGCATCTTTATTTTTTTCCATAATAAGTTGATATAATAAAAAACAATTTTGTAAAAAAAATAGTGTCGTACGGGAGCACTCCCGTCTACACAACCCTCTTAGGATTTGTGCACGTGCGGAGAACTTCGCTTTGCATAGATCCTTCTCTTTAATGATATCCATCAATATCTTTCAGATTCCTTCCTAAAAATAGCAACATTCAGAACTACATAACCCTGATTTCTTGATAATCCAAGAATACGTAGGAGCAGGACTTTAACTCCTGTCGGGCCTCTCTTTCTTATTTCTTTTTTTATTTGATTTATTTCCTTACTTTTGTGTTTCTTTCATAAATGTTCCTTTCTTTGGTCACATCCGTGAAATCAATTCGGACGTGACGTCTTGTTGATTTCCCCCTAGTGTTGCTCAAGCCTCGCCGATAATTCATAGGAAAGGGATACTTAGGACGAGACGTCCCGCTTATCTCTTTCCTATCCCCTTTTTATCCGAAAATGTCTAATTTAGGCGTGACGCCTTATTAGCATTCTCTTCCCCTCTCTGTCTCATATCGAAGTCGAGTTCAATTCGGATGAAACGTTCCATTGGCCTCGCTTCGACATTCTATGTTTGTACAGTTCTCTCACTCCATTCTGTCATTTTTTAAAAAAATAAAAAATACAACCATAAAAGGGAAGAAACAAACCATTTTTTTTTGGCTATTTATGTTGCGCATTTTCAATCTTGGTACTGTTTTCGGACAGGCGATGTAGGGTGCTAATACCTTCCCTACTCGTAACCGACTCCCGAACTTGAATCTCAATTTTTAACCAGTGCTTTACTGAACTCAGTTTTTTTCCCAATGTTTTTCCTATCGATAAAAACGTTGGTGGCGACTCCCTGTTTCATTTTCATTCTCTCTCGTTCGCCGCGCCGTCGCGATCCAGGTTGCGACAGTTTTTATGTATTTTTATTGTCACTTATAATACAGTATAAAATATATTAAATATTATTTTTCAAAAATATATTAATACATTAAATATATTTTAAATACATTTAATAAGTACTAAATATAATTTAAATATGTTTATAAACATATCAAAATATATTGTGATCTGGTATTAACACGGGACCTCAAATCAGGGGATGACAAATGCTGAAGGTATAAGTAAAAGGTACGAATCCATCAAGTTGATATAAACCAGCTACTAGTTAGATCAGTATGCTTATTGTATGGATACCAATAAAAAAACCTGTACACGAGTCAAATCCTTTGAGCATAGGTTGTAACTTGACTATAAAAGTATTATGTTCATCTATCACACATCAAATCATGAGTTGGATCTCCATAAAGGCTATAAATATTTATGATGAATCAAGTAAGTTATTTATTGCTCTGAATGCCCCGATATTAATTCGTACTGACTTAAGCTTCGGAGAGTCTTTAGCAACACTACCTGTTCTAAAGTAAGTACCAAGAGAATCCCAGAGACTAAGGTTGAAAGCATTGACTAAGCCAATGCATTTAATACCAGATTCCCCAATAGACCGGTATAACATCAGAGTAAGAGTGAGAGTGAGATTCAATACCGATTGAAAGAGTAAACAAGCCACCCCCATATCAGACATTTCATATTGAATATATTTTTAATATATTAAATATAATTTTTAATGATTTAATATATATTTTAAGGTATTTATAAACATATTTAATATATTTAAAATATACTCAATAAAAGTATATTATAAGTGTACTTAATTATTTAAAATATATTCACTATATTTCATAGTATATTTTAATGTATAGAATATTTTATTTTAAATACTTTTAATATATTTAAAATGTTAAATGTGTTAAATGTGATATAGGCCTAATACCAATGCCAATATCTCAAGGCTCATATGGGTAGATAGACAATAATGTTTGGTATCATCAAAACTTCCACAGTGTTGAGTCCCATGGAACCAAGGTAGCTAAATATTTGATATATCAATTAAAAGGTTAAGGAGCATATAAAGGGCATATTGGTAAATGCGTCTATATGTGTTAGTTTTCTCCGCACTATATGAAAAAGTACACAACCATCATGATAAAGGATCACCCCTTGACCTCTATAAACACCATACATTTACTATAGTCAAGGTATGTTCATTCTACCCCTTTAAGCTTTGGTGTTGTATACCATATTGACTTGAACATCGAAGTGTCTTTACTTGTGATATTTCATTTCGTCTCAATGTGAAGTATCAGCATGGATTACATAACAAACTACAATACCCTATGTTTCCCACTATACTTGGGGAGATAATGTAACATCTCAGGTAATTAAATTAAATTACTGATGATATATATATATATATATACTAATAAATAAATAATATATATATATATACTAATAAATAAATTTATTTGGATTTTTCTAAATTATTATAAATTAATTAACAATTATTTAAGGCGGTGAGATTTAAATAAATTAATTTAAGTGGCTAGTTATTAAATTTAAATTAGATCAAATGAGTGAGTGTAGATTTATAATTTACCAAATGGTAAAAGTAAAAGTTTTTATTAAAACATAATAAAAAATAGTAAAGAAAAGAAAATGGTAATTAACCAAATCGCCCTTGGTGGCATAAAAAACAAATTCATTTCTTTCTCCCTCTAGCCAAATCACGCGTGCTTATTCTTCCTTTTATACCTTTATGGTCGTGAGCTTATAAGCTATAATCGGAGTTTAATTTCGGGATGAAACTTGAAATTGGTTATGTTTTTTGGACCGTGGAAGCGAGGTGAATCTGTATAAGGGTTCAATTTCGTGTTTTCTCTCCCTCTCCCTTTTTCTCTCTCTAGGTCGTGTATGGCTCTTGCATATGAGGATTTTGTTTTTACATTTTCTTGGTAAATTAGAGCCTGACAATGGACTTTTAAAGCAATTGGTGTTATTAACAGCTAATAGGTTTTTTGTTTCGATAATCGTAGGTAGCAGACCGAGCTTCAGGAAGTCGTTAAATAAAGTGGAAGTCAAAATCAGAACTGGAGCAGTGGGTTGTTAAGTTATTGGCCGAGATTGGCACCAAGAACAACTAACCGAAGCATGGAATCGAGGTAAAATAGGTGTCTGGAGTCGTAATTAATTAGAATTGGGTATCGACCCTAATCAGGGTTCGAAAGGAAATTAGAGTAATTGATGAAAATTAAGAATTTGGTTATGTCTATGCAATATATAATAATATGAAGAGTTATATGAATTAATGAGTGGGAGTATGATAGGAATTAGGAATAAGGAATGATGAAATGAAAAGAATGGTGGTTTTTAAAAATATATGAATTCTGATAATTAGTGTGTGATGTATATGAAATTGAAGTGGTATGATGTCTTTGATAATGGTGTTTACTGTACCTTAGTGGCTATGTGAATTTGATTGATTATAGGTGATAATGGTCTGGCTTGTGTGGTCACTTTTTGTATGAAAGTTACATGTTTTAATTTATTGTTAACATTATAAGGTTTTCTGATGGGGTCGGGTTTATGTGGCAGCCTTGTAATTAAAAATGAGGCATTTGTGTCAATTATTAAAGAGAAAGAGAATTTAAAATGAACTTACATGGTTTGTGTGGTTGGAGACGACTGACGGTATATTTTGCCCCTCATTTTTGGCTTTCATGGTCAAGTAAGATCCAGTTGAGCTACCTAGTGGTCACGTAGGACCCAGTGGTTAAGGTGGAGAGCCAAGTAAGGCTCGGTGGACCAAGTTGGGTTCACGAGATGTCAAGTAGGACCCCCAACTAAAGATCGATCCTTTTAGTATCTGGATACTAGCGAGTCGTACACTTGTTTGAGAGTTAGTTGTGCCTTGCATGATTTGAGCTTGTGATAATGATAAAGTAATGATTATGGAATTAAATGATGTGTTGAAATCAAATGAAATTATATGGATATTTGTGAGATTTGTGGTAGCCCGATAGGCTCATGATGATGTTAGTATGATGGCATATTTTTTATAATTATTGACATAGTTGAGTGTCATTGAGGTGGGGGGTGTGTGTTGAATAAAATTGTATACGATTGAATTGCTATGATTAAGGGAGTAATTAAGAATTAAGGGAGCAAGTGGGTGTGAAAGGTTATGGTTTACCTTTTTCACTATATAGTGAGTTCTATATTAATTATGATTTTCAACACTTACTTTTGCTGATATATATTCTTTTTAGTAACCAGTGACAAGGAGATCACGGATGTCTGAGAGGGAAGCACCAAGTAAGGAGCTGATGCCAAGGAAAGAAGTGGAACTGATGTAAATATGACTATGATTTTAAATGAATCTAGTTTTACTAGTAAACTTGGATAATGGTTTTGGTTACGTATGATAATTAAAGTTTGATAATTATGGTGTTGTGCTTAATTAGTTGATTTAGATCATGTAATGATTGTGAAAGTAGGAATAATATTAGCAAGTCCCACTAGGCGTTGCCAATGATCTGTCCGGTATAGGGGACAAACTTTTTGTATGGATACCAAGTATGTGTGCTCTATCTCTTGCACTGGTCCTGATTATTATTTTCCTAAGTCCAATGAGGATCTTAAGGTCTTGATGTCACTCTATCAAACACTGGTTTTTGTAACGTGTGATTCGGTGCAACATGTAATGATCATAAAGAAATTATATATGTTAATGTTTGAAAATATGGAGTTGTCACCAAAATTTGATTTTATTTTAAAAGGGTAAAATATTGGAAAAAATTCTTTATAGTTGAGTTTAAGGTTTAGTTATGAATAGAAAAGGTATTAGTTATTCACCTAATCCAAAGAACGGTACCTTGAACTAAATCATACGACTTAATGATAAGCTTGAAATTGACCCAAGAAGTAAATGATAGTAGAAAAAGAATTGATCTCGCTCCTACATATTCTCGAGTACATTGAGAAATCATGGACGTAGTTCTTTAATGTGGTTTGGAAATTGATTTTTTGTAAAAAAATTGAAGATATTCTAGATTTCTTAAGGATTAGAAAAGGGACTTCATGTTGAAGGATACAAGATAGAGTAATCTACACTTATCTTTCTTTTATAATTTTATAGTATTAGTATAGATGAAGTACATCATATGATTATTACATGGTTTTTATTTACTAAAGGTTTGTCTTTTTAAAATTTATTTTTTCTCAAAAAAATACTTCGTGTCAAAAAAGAGTACGAGATAGATTAATCTATACACTTACCCTCCTTCATAATTTTATAGAATTGGTGCAAATGAAGTACATCATATAATACCACTATAAAATTATTCATTAGTTTTTGAAAGATGTTCTTTTTTTTTAAAAAAAAGTGACTTTATGCCGAAGAAGACTACAAGATAGTATACACTTACCTTCCTTCATAATTTTATAAGATTGATGCCGATGAAGTACATCATACGACGCCGCTATAAAATTATTGCATAATTTGTTTAATGAAAATGTTTTTATTTATTTATTGAAAAATTTACAAAACTTTTTTTTTCTCTTTCTCTTCTTGGAATATAATTTTTTCAATTTCTTGACTGTGATTGGAACAACACACACAAAATAAGGAAAGAAGTTATTATTTTCCTTCTTTGTTTCTCTTTTCTTTTTTTACATTTATTAAAAATAGAAATACATCATACAATAAAAAATGATAATAAAGAATGCAAAAAAATGTCTATTAAATTTTAAAAACAAAATAAAACAAATAAAAAAATAACAAAAAATTAAAAAAATGATGGGCCTTAACCTATAAAGGGCCACATTGCCCCAAACGAACAAAAAACCAAACTGAACCTTAAAACCAAAAACCATCTTCACACACATTCAGAGAAAGGGAAAGGGCGGTGGCAAGAGCTTGAAGGAGAAATAAGGCTCATGGTAAGGGGCAATGATGGTGTTTGAAGTGAAGGTCAGTAGCGATGGCCTCCGACGATGCGGACGAACAGAAATAGATTGAGGAGTGGTTTTCACGGGCAATGGGATCGCGCTTTGATGGCTTATGGAGGTTGGTCGAAGAGGGTTAGGTGATGACCATGGAAAGGGTGATGGCCACAAGTTGGAGACGGTGATGGCCATAAGTTAGAGTTTGTGATGCTCACAGGTAATGGTTGTTGGGTTGTTGTTGTGATGGTTTGATGGTAATATGGGTGAGGAAGGTGAAATCTTGGTGATTTATGGTGAAAATAGGGATATATTTTTAGGTGTTTAAATGATGATGGTTGTGGTTTTTTGGCGAGCATTTGTTGATTGGGTTTTTAGGTTGTTGGTGTTGATGGTGGTTTAGTGGATGGTTGTGGTGATGGCCACAGGTTTAGGCGAGGATGGTAAGGTTTTGGTGTTGTGTATAGTGCTTATGGGTTGTTTAGGGTGTGGTGGTGATGTTTTTTATGTTATTTGGCTTTGGGTTATGGTGGTTGGCGATGTGGCATGGTTGAGGGGTGTTTGGTGATGGTAAGGGTGGTTTAGGTGGTGGTTGTTTGGTTGTGGGGGATTTAAGTTTAGGATATAGTGATTGTGGGGTGGTTATGAGTGTTTGGTGGTGGTGCGAGTAGTTTAGGTGGTGGTTGTTTGGTTGTGAAGATGAAGAAAAAGAATAAAGAAAAAAAGTAAAAAATAAAATATTTTTTTCCTCTCCTAATCCTAATGGTGGTTAGGCCCTTCTTGGGATTTTCCCAGAACCAATATGATACTTATAGGGGAATCCCAAATCCTAATAGAACCCTAACAAAAATTGACTTAGTCTCCCTTTGACCTATTATCCCATAAAAATAGCAAATGATAACAATATAAAAGGAAATAAAATAAAATAAAAATAAAAATAAAAAAAGATGAGAGAAAAAAGATAAAATAACAAACAAAAAAGAAAAGAAAAAATAATAAAAAATAAAAATAAAGATACAACTTTGATGAAAAGATAAAATGAAATGAAAAAATAAAAAATAAAATAAAAATATAGTAAAATAAACTAATTTGAAATTATATGGGAAAAGACTACAAAAGATAAGATCTTAGTGACCAAACAAAATTGATTGTCAACATTGGCATCTCATGTTGTGGGGTGAAATAGGATGTCGCTTACAAAGACACTATAACGTTCAAGTTAGTAGGATATCCAATATCGAAATTCAAGCGTTAGGGTTGTTGATACCTCAAAATTATAATAAATGAGTGATATTTATAAAGTGAATGGAGATATTATCTTGTGTAGCATGTGTCAGTGCCTTTTTCATAAAGTACAAAGAAAGCTGATACGGGCATAGACATTCTTGACACCTCTACAAATTCAAACTGATGCCCCCTTGTGAACCCCTCAAACATTATTTAATATTGGTTTATTGTATGACGGGTTATTTTAAGGATTACCATCAAAGGATTATCTTCTTGTCGTTTACACTAGTTTAATATTAGTATCAGTCCCGGATCATATATATTACAAGGCTATAATTGTAATTGTAAGTATAACAGGTACTCATGGGCATAAATACCCATATATTGTCATCCACCCTATTTATTAACGAATATCTTAGCCATCCATTTAAGAACCCCTTCAGTACCCGTTTATGCTACCCAAATCTTCCTCATCATAGGTACTATTTGTTGATACCTGTGAGTACATATTCTTTTGCCATATCTTGATACACTAACATATAGGATGGATGGATAAAGATTATTGCAAAACAAACTTAGTGACCACCCGATATTCGCTTCATGCGAGCTCAGCTTTAGGGAAAGATTAGTCATTACATTTGTGGTGGGTACCCGGAAGAGATGCAAAAATTAACACTATGATTCACTTTTAGAATTCTTGTGTAACTTTTATCATACATTTTGTAATCTTGATAATATATCAAGCTTTCATTTCTTGCAAAGATAAAAGTATCCATAATAGTAAATATTACTATGTTTAAGTATATCAGTGTGAAGCATATTTTCATATCTTGGTCTACAAGTAAAAGACTGAATTATAAAATTTGGACTAGTGATCAACTAAGTCCATCTACTAGGTTAAACGATCACAAGTCTTTCTCTTCTCTAATTTTATCTTTTAGTATTCTTTGTTTAGGGATTGGTTATGGTTATTTGGACAATAATTATAAGGCCTTTTAGGTTACTACAGTGGAATATGAGTGTTTGTTGTGTTGGCTTAGTCGTAAAGGTGGTATTTAAGATGGAAAAGGATGGTGTTGATTGTTTAAGAGGCTAAATTTATATGCATTTCATAAAATATTAGTAGAAAGGAAAACAAATAGGGTTGTTTAATGGTTAGTCAAAGATGATTGAGGATTTATAGTGGTGATAAGTGTGAAGGGGTAAGTGGTCGGTGGTTCTAAAGAGGTTCAAGTGGATCAATAATGTTTTCAGTGAAAGAAAGAAAAGAACTAAATCGGGAATAAGAAGCAACCTTCCTTTTTGTGTTTTTCTTGTCATTGATAGTGAAGATGATTTTTTTTCGAGATGGAGATTGTCGTTGGCAATTAGGAATCCAAAGACCCTAATCATAGTGTGCTTAAATAGAGGGGACACAAAACCCTAAAACTGAAAGGCATAGGTCCTTAACTTAATATTGTTTAATATTTTTAAGTTATTTTAAATAAAAGAAAAAGAAAAGGAAAAAGATATTTTATTTTTTTGGACTTCCAGCTATTTTAATAAAAAATGTGAAAAGATAAATGGAATTAAAATTAAAAGTAAAATAAAATCTATTATTAATTATAAATTTTCAAGAGATAACAATGCATTAATTTTGAAAATCATTTAAAACTGTTCACACACAGAGCTTAGAGCACGAAACCCTAGGAAAATCCTCCTAGGAATTAGGTTTATTAATCTCTATACGTGTCACTTAGGTTACAATGTGAGCCTCTAGGCTGTATTTATACACTTGTAAAGTAAAGGAAAAAGGGGGAAACCAGGCCTAAGTCCAGAAATAAATATAACCACTTTTGATGGGATAATGGAGAATCATTATCTGTTGGGGCCCCCTCTGACCCGGGAGGGAACAGGAGCCCCCTAGTCACAAGCTCCAGGTGTAAAGCCGAGCAAAGTGGCTAAGTGTCGTGTGAAGATATCTTCGTGTCAGGTATAAAGTGAAGGCTTTGCCCGAGAGTGTATGAGTCAATGTCTAGTGATCAGGCCTGAGTGGATCGGGTGACCAATTCCGAGTAGCTGTATACCAAACAATTTCTGGTCGTGAACTTCTGTTGTTTCTCCGCGAGATGAATTGAGTTGTACTTGTCCCATTTGTTACCATGGTGGGCCTCATAAAAAACCTCTTGGGGAAAACCCAGTGGGAAAAGCCCCTCGAGCAGGAAAAGAGTGCCCCTATTACATTCAACGCTAATATATTTTACTATTTTGGCAGGCCTCATTAAAACCTCTCGGGGGAAAACCCAGTGGAAAAAACCCCTCAAGTAGGAAAAAGAGTGCCTTCATTACATTTGTCTATAATATACAAAATGATATGCTTTCAAGTTGGTATGCCTTTTTACTGATGACGTTTCTCACCCGGTGTGGTTCCTTCTATTTGTCTGGTGGAGGTTTATAACTTGATGTAGACCATGCCTCGCTTCTCTATATCAATGTCTAAGTTTTCTTGGTTCTTCGTCATACGATGTTCTTTTAAGGAATGGGCTCCTGGTTTTGCCACGGGAATTTGTAGTCGGAGCAACATGGTGCTTGCATGCTTGAATGGATTTTTAAGTTTCGAGAATCGCTTCCCAAGTAAGCATGAATTGGAACCAACCCCTCAAACGAGGTTTCCCTGGTGTCGACTGGTAGATTATCGTTGATTCTGAGTAAGCGATTTCGAGTGAGTAACTCTGAATGGGTGGTTGACTCTGAATGAACGGTTTCGAGTGAGTGATTCCGAATGAGTGAGTGACTCCGAATGAGCGGTTTCGAGTGAGTGACTCCAAATGAGTGATTGACTATGAATGGGCAGTTTTAAGTGAATGATTCCAAATGAGTGAGTGACTCCGAATGAGCGGTTTCGAGTGAGTGACTCCAAATGAGTGATTGACTCTGAATGTGCGATTCCGAGTGAGGTAGGGCTTGGTCTTGTCGCATGGGGAGTTCCTTCGCTTGGAGCCCCCTCGTTCTATTTGGCAAAAGTGCGCGTGTATTACTTGAGTCTTCTGTTTCTTCAACGTATGTGAGTCGTTCACTAGGTAAGCGTATGTTACTCAGGTCTTAGCGTTTTGGGCTTAACGTTACTGACTGTAATGCAGGTTTTTGAAATGGCTAATAACTTATGCTCAGGCTTATCTTCAAAGTTGCTGAGGGCTCGTGCTCGGGCTTATCTTCAAAAGTTGCTGAGAGCTTGTGCTCGGGCTTGTCTTCAAAATTGTCGAGGGCTCGTGCTCGCCTAGTTTATCTTCAAAAGTTGCCGAGAGCTCGTGCTCGGGCTTGTCTTCAAAATTACCGAGAGTTCGTGCTCAGACTTGTCTTCAAAATTGTCGAGGGCTCATGCTCGGGCTTGTTTTCAAAATTGCCAAGAGTTCGTGCTCGGGCTTGTCCTCAAAATTGCCGAGAGTTTGTGCTCGGGCTTGTCTTCAAAGTTACCGAGGGCTCATGCTCGGGCTTATCTTCAAACGTTGCCAAGAGCTCGTGCTCGGGCTTATCTTCAAAATTTACCGAGATCTTGTGCTCGGGCTTGTCTTCAAAATTACCGAGAGTTCGTGCTCGGGCTTGTCCTCAAAATTGCGGAGAGTTCGTGCTCGAGCTTGTCTTCAAGATTGTCGAGGGCTCGTGCTCGGGCTTTGAGTATTTGATCGTATTTCAGTTTCACTATGTAATTGCCGAGGGATCGACTCCGTGCTTGATCTTTAGTACTTGAACGATTTTCAAGTTTCACAACGTAATTGCTGAGGGATCGACTCCGCGCTCGGGCTTTTCGTAATATTTGAACGAATTCAAGCCTTCAAAACGTATGCCAATGGATCGATTCCACGCTCGGACTTTTCGTAATTCTTGAACGAATTCAAGCCTTCAAAACGTATGCCGAGGGATCGACTCCGCGCTCGAACTTTTCGTAATACTTGAACGAATTCAAGCCTTCAAAACGTATGCCGAGGGATCGTATCCGCGCTCGGACTTTTCGTAATACTTGAACGAATTCAAGCCTTCAAAACGTATGCTGAGGGATCGACTCCGTGCTCGGACTTTTCGTAATACTTGAACAGATTCAAGCCTTCAGATCGTGTGCTGAGGGATCGATTCCGACCTCGGACTTTTTGTAATACTTGAACGGATTCAAGCCTTCAGATCGTGTGCCGAGAGATCAATTCCGACCTCGGACTTTTTGTAATACTTGAACGGTTTCAAGCCTTCAGATCGTGTGCCAAGGGATCGATTCTGACCTCGGACTTTTCGTAATACGGATTCAAGCCTTCAGATCGTGTGCTGAGGGATCGATTCCGACCTCGGACTTTCTGTAATACTTGAACGGATTCAAGCCTTCAGATTGTGTGCCGAGGGATGGATTCCGACCTTAGACTTTTCGTAATACTTGAGCGGATTCAACCCTTTAGATCGTGTACCGAGGGATCGATTCCGACCTTGGACTTTTTGTAAACTTGAACGAATTCAAGTCTTCAAATCGTGTGCCGAGGGATCAATTCTGACCTCGGACTTTTTATATTTCCTTTTTCTATCTTGTTTCTAATATTGTGCTGAAAAACTTCTCCAAGTAAAAACCAGTATGTTTTGCCAACAAAGTATCAAGTTCATTTGCTGGGAACAGTCAAAGTGATCAGATTGAGTATCGTATTTCAAAATACCGAATCCTCTCTTTGAGGAAAAGGGAACTGCTCTTTAGAACTCCCAAGGTGAATCTCGCCAATATGGAATAAGTGGGCAGGTTTGAGTTGTCTCTCTCTAGGTGTAGCATGTGTACAGCTATTGCAGAATGTAGATGGAATAACCATATTGTACGTGACTAACCACGAGGGGTGCGAGGCAGTGTACAGACATGACTAATTGTGTCGTGAGTGCTTTGTGCTTTGTATCAATTTCATTCTCTTAGTGAAGATGTAGGAGTGAAGGTGTTAAGCAAGTCAGCCGCTAATGACCAAGATTTCATTAGTGAAGTGGCAACTGTTAGAAGAATTCCTCGTGTAAATGTGGTACGCCTTTGTTGGATATTGTGTTAACAGAAAAGTATGTGCTCTGACTTATGAATTCACGCCTAACGGGGTACCTGGGTAAAAATGTTTTTCTCTAAGAAGAAAATGCCCCTTTAAGTTAGAAGGGAATATATGAAATGTCTCTCAGAATAGCCTACCCGATTGCATTTAAGCATCAAGATTGTGATATTGACAACCACTCCCTATGTATTCGAGGGGTTTTTTCCTTGGGATGCTTGATGTTTCAAATGCCAAAATTTCTGGAGCTGCATTAGCATATGTTATTCACGGAAATCCATGTTTAAAGTGTCTGAAAGCAGGAGGCCGTCAAGATTTATTTTGAAAAAACGAGTGTATTAAAAGTGGTGGTTCCAGCTTCTTCTATTTTCCTGAAAAAATGCAAAACACTGCCACGGCTCTTCCTTCATCCTTTCAAAGGTTGAAGGAGGAAATTATTACGAGGAAAGATTTAAGAAGTAAAGTAGAAAATTCAATTGATTTTGATGCATTCCTGTTATGTGTAGATTGGTTGATAGTGAACCAAGTTGTGCTGCTTATCAAGTGTGAATTTGATGGCTGATTTTGATACAATTCTGCCAGCCAAAATCTGACCAGCATATGCTTTGGGAGAGAGACTTCTCGGTGTTAATCCGATGATACCAACCTGCCTAAACCCTTTGAAATCGTCTGACAACGAATGGAACAAATCCCCCTCCCTTTTCGTGATATAATCATCGTGACCGGCGAGGCTCATATTGTCCTTCTTAAAAGCGATAGTGGCGAGCTCTGAGCTGTGAGGTTGGCGATAGCCACAGGCTTCGAGAAGGTTCTAAAAGACGCCAAGAGTGTTGTGTAGCCCACTAGCTACTGATGCCTTCCTAGTAGGAAATGGTGCAACTAGCTTTTCAGATTCAATGGCCTTTTACTTTTGAGATACTCCAGAAACGACACGACAGGTCAGAGGAAATTGTCCAGTTTATGAAGACTGCATTAGATTCTTTGTAAATGTTATGATAGAATATTGGAATCGTATCATAGGATAAAATATAAGTAAATAAATCTGCATAATATAGCGTGTGCAATTGTTTCCGATTGCGTGCTAATTAAGCACCCTAGAAGATACCAATACGAAATTACGGAGGGTATACAGGCCTCAAAGGATCTGTTGAAGCTATGCTATGCTCTCGTTTGAACCCAATTGGGCGTTTCTCCCCTGCCTCAGCGTATATGTTCTTGCTGGTCTCCTCTAGTCCAAATATGGACTTGGATCAGGGTAACACTTTCAACAAGATTATACAGCATATTAAAGATATACAACGTAATAAAATTGAAGAGAAATTAATGTATATAATAGAGCATGCATGGGTCTATTTAGTAAAATTGAATTTGTAAAATATGGACAATCACAAGAAATATAGGACTCTGGAACGATGGGATAAAATATATTATATGGGACTTCGAATTTTATAAGGTTATGTCGGCATGATGAAAACGAAAATCTTTTCCTTCGTATCAAAGTGGTTAAGTTGGATACTCGTTGCCACCACTCATTCCATACTTTCAACGACAGAAGATTGCCGTTAAAAATGTTCCTTGTAATAAAGTGTTGTTGGTATCCATAGGTCTTTAGTTACTATAGTGCATGCATTTTTTAGAAGACAGAGTTTTTCATTGGAAGAAATATATAGAAAGGATATGACACACATTCAATTTTACTAGGCCGCGAGTGCTTTCCTATGCTTATCATAGTGGCAACAAATATGGTATATTATGCGTACAGGTTCTTTTCTTCTTCTTTTTTTTTTTTTAAATCGTTACTATCTCTTTTATTACAATAAATTCAGAGCCAATGTTGACCAGCAAAGGTATTGCAAATTGCAATTGGTGGAGGCTAAATGTTTGATTATGATTCTCGCCTAATAACCGCCTAGACCAGGGATAAAAATGAGAGATGTCTGCAAATAAAAAAGGTAACAGGTCCCACCAAACCACATGCGGCATTGCTGATTTTATAAACAGATTTATTTGTGCAATTTATAAACAGATTTTACGCGTGCACCGTTTGTGAATAGTTTGAAAGGAAATCCGCGTGCAATATATTGAAGTATCATTTTCTATTTGCAATCTAATCAAATATGCATAATATTACCTTCCGTATCTTGCACATCCAGGTTCAAGGATTTATTAATTTTTAGAAGTAAAGTATAGAAATCTAACAGGTATAATTGTTAAACCATATAACATTTGCGAAATTTGGCGTTTACGAAATTTATATTGACATTTACGAAATATAAATTGGTGTTTGGATTCACTAGCCATATTTAGCTGGCGTTATTTGAATGTTATCACGTATGACCAATTAATTATAGAATGACAAGAATTAAGATTAGTGAAAATTAAAAGCACAAATGTACTTATTTAGAAAGAGTACAGATCATAGAGTCCCAAGTCACGATTCTTCAAATGTTCGACATGTTGGTTCAATCGCTTTCGATCAGCTCTTTTTGATTTTAAGATTTGTGAGTAGGAACCGTTTTACCGGGCCCCACGGTGGGCGCCAAAATGTTCACACACAAAGCTTAGAGCATGAAACTCTAGGAAAATCCTCCTAAGAATTAGGTTTATTAATCTCTATATGTGTCACTTAGGTTACAATGTAAGGCTTGTATTTATACACTTCTAAAGTAAAGGAAAAAAGAGGGAAACCAGGCCCAAGTTCATTATCTACTGCGGCCCCCTCTTACGATATTTTTGAGAACATTTATTATTTATTATTAACAAAAAGAAAAATATTTTTGTTTTGAGTTTTGAATCTAAAGACGATATTTTTGAATTTTTTCGAGACAAGAGCTAATATCAACCTAAATTATTTGATATTTATGGATTTGTTTTATTTTCTACTTTTTTTCTTTTTAATTTACAAACATTGTGACTCTGATAAAATTTAGTGTTTATAATTTGATAATAAGAACCTCTAATTTCATTGTTTAAAAAAAATATCGAACACAAATATGAAAAGACTTATTTCTAAAAAATACAATTGGGAAAAAACTTACTAAAAATGAATAAGAATACAACAAAATGAACATAGAAAAAATAGACATACAATAACATTTGTTTTTCAAATTTCAATACCTAATATGACTTTTCTTTTTTTGGAGGTATTTCTAATATGATTTATCCCTGTAGAAAAGAGCAAAAAATGAAACAAATGCATAGATACTTGATTTTGAATGAGAATGGTTGGTATAGGCGCATGAAAGCCAATCACGTCACGTTCTTCTAACTTGTCCGTTGTCAAGCATTGGCAAATTTTCATACCAAAATCTGAAGCATACCATTGTTTTATCTACATGTGAGTGACATTTACCAGACAAAATATGTGAAAGAAATTTGTTGTGTAACATACATGTCACTCACACATTTACTCCTGTGAATGTTGTAGAAGAGTCTGCTCTCCTAAAGCACACTTCTATAGTGATGAAACCTTAAGATAAAAACCACAAGAGAAATGTTGACCAAGCAGTGAGTGCTATGGCTGCAGCACTATATGTCCACAATAGGATAACTGAACACTCTTCATTTCCTACATCAAACAGTTGAGCCATGGTACCTGCATAATATTCGATTTTGAAGTTAACAATAAGGAATCTTAACTTAATCAATCTATAGCTCATGAAAAATCAAGTAAAATGCTTCATTTAAAAGGCTACAGGAATGTAAATATATGTAATCTATGACTTACTAATATTCATTGCTGGTGGCATGGCATATTGCATCACCAACACATATTGAAATAATGGGTCAATAGGGAGTAAGCCGAAATTTGCTGCTGCTCTGACAATGAACAATCCAATAACAGGTAGCAAGAAAAGTCGAGCTATGATGATGCTAATGAGGGTCAATGGTTTGACACTGGATGATTTCAAGCCTGGAATTTCAAGGCACAAGTTAGTTAAGCCATCATTTTGGCCATGGTTTGGTTTAAAAGATTATGCTGAAGATAACTATATATAGCAACTAGCTTGTGTTTTTGAATACCTAGAGTGAGGTTTCCACCAAGCAAAAGGGTGATGCAAGGAATCGTCCCATTCCTGCAAAGCAACGAGTCCAATCAGATAACTATGTGGTTAGAAAAGAAGTAGACACTGAGGAACAAAATTTGGTTTTATGAGCTATGTTATATACCCAAGTAATTGGAGAGAGTCTTGGATGACACGAAATGGAGCATTGTCTCCAATTATTAGGTTCCTTAGCCATGCAACCGCACCAAAGAGGAAACCAGAAAACTGATAATAGAATTTGGAAGTAGGTGAATGTCAAATTACATTCAAGTAGTAGAAAGTAGAAACTAAAAAACCAAGACACATGTCTAACAAAGCAAGAGAATGAACTCACTGTTGCAATTGCTGGTGGTGACATTAGTTCTTCAAGAAGATTGCCAAAAACTTCCACCATTCTATGCCAAAATGATTCTGTCCCCTTCTTAGATACATTGGACTGATATTGGTCTACATTCTGAAAATTCAAATCCACATCTTATAAACTAGTGACTAGTTGAGGGTGTTTGGTATTCATGTGAAAAATAAGAATACATGTTGTGGGATAACATTAATTTTTCTTATTGACTTATTGTTAATTTGTTACTAGGTAAATTGTGCGGATAAATTTTGTTTGTGAAGAGTAACCTAATGACTTGCTAGAACGAACACACACACACACACTTTATAGATACTAAACAATTTGGTTTTCACACACACATTTTATAGATACTAAAGCAAGTATAACCATAGTCTAGTGCATTGAGTGTTGGGATCTTACAATTTGGTTTTCAGTGTCTCCCATGTAACTCAATGGTGGCACTTCTATTGTTGTGTTGTCATTGTCCTTATCCTTGAGAAGGAGAGTTTCTGCATTAGCATCAAGATCTTTGTTGGGAACCTTTAAGGTCTCAGCAGCCTCAAGTGCCTTAAATCTCATGGATCTACTTTTCATTATCTGGTAAGTGTAAGTCCAGATGAATATGCCACCAAGCTACAATGAAGAAAACAAGATGAGATAAAGATAACAACATTACACAATATTTTTTTGATCCATTGGAATAACAATAAAAAGAAGGGAACGAGAGAAGTGTGAGGGAGTGAGAGAACCGGGGTTTAAATTTAGACCCTGACACTTTATGTAAATGTCACACACCAATTATGTTGGTCTACTTGGACACAACACTAATACGATGTAAGCAAATATTTTGCTGTAAATAGGATGTCATACTTACCGCCATAGAGAAAGATGCATAAGAGAGTGCATTACTGTGGCAAACATCATGTGCACCAAATGGTCCTCCTTTCTCATCACAGATGGCAGGGATAATCACAAGTGGAAGGTTACCCATATTTCCTGATCATAGAAGTGTTCATGAAAGTACAATCTTTTAGATAAAAGGCTTTTCTTAGAAAATTAAGGCAGAGGTTGGTAAGAGTGGAAATGCAAGGATTGAATTGCAGGAGACATAGACATGGCAGTGTATCAAGTGAATATTTTTTTTCCTACTTTACACTTGTCAAGCATACTATTAACTTTGATGTTGTGCTACCTGATGAACATGATGCAATAATAAGACCTTCCACTTTCAAGTTAGGCTTCAGTAATTTTGCAATTATCCATCCTAGAATCCCTCCAATTAAGAAGGTAAGTCCAACGTTGACAGGCATAAACCACCTGCAAATATGTGCAAACAAGATTTGGTTTCACTCCATAGATTGATATAACAAAAATAATTCAGAATTTGTGACAAATTAATAATGACAAAATCAGAATCTGTGTTATAATAAATCAAGCTTGTGGCTCTCTACTCTGTAGTGTCAATGTGTGACCACCCTTGATGGGATGAAATCACTGTTATCTCCTTTTTTGTCTCCCAATTGAAAAATGATACCTTAATTAAGAAGTATCATGTGTCACATTTTAATTGGAAGGACAAAATCATGCAATGTTTTATAAAGTAGATAACTTATTCATACGCGTACCATGATCTCATATCTTCAAGTGTAACACTCTTGGCAAAACTAGCAAATACAAGTGAAGGGGTGAAAATAACGAAGACAATCTGCAAAACAAGAAAACAAAGCACACAACCAAAAAGGGTTACTGTTATTAGAAACATGAAAAGGAATAGATGAGGGAACATAAAACATGCGTATATCAATTAACATGCATGCATTTTGATATGTTGCACTTGCATATTAGCATGCATCTCTTACTTTGTTCAAGGCTTTCCTTATGTCTGATGAAAGAAGATGGTCAAAGTAATGAGTGGCCATGAGAGCTCCCAATGCACTGATAAGTAGGACTTGAATAATTGGCATAGATGCCACCTCCAATAACTCCACAAAACCCATCTTCCTTTGCTACCTTTGTGATGATCAACTTCTTCTATTAGAATTAGAACTCAGATTTTGAGTGGTTTTTCTATACAAAGAAGAAGAAAAAAATTTAGAAATGAATCATTAAGAAACAAGAGTGGCACAACATTGAATAGTATGAATTAGTATCAATTTGGTATACAGTTAAATCGATGTAAATAATAATGTACGCATGCTCTTAACATTGCATTAAGAAAATGATGTTTTATGTTGTAATGTGATGAAGTGGGGACAAATGGACAGCACGTTTAACCTGCCAAAGTGTCGAATTCTAAAGGCTTAACAGAAAAAGGCAGTGTACGACAAATTTGATGCCAAGCATGTGATCTTTTTCATACCAAACCAAACCAACAATTCAACAACAAAACTGAAGCACATGTAACCACAATCTATGACGTCATTGCTTTGCTGCACCAATCTTCCCTTTGTGAATTATTTGATTTGATTTGATTTTTAAGATCTCGAAAATCAAAACAAGTTGGGTGAATAATCCAACATTAATTCCTTTGAAGGATCTCGAATCCTTGTATTCGTCTGGTTTTCCAGTTGAGATATCATTCATTCAACCGAGTTTCATTATAAGCCAATCTTTTCCGCATGTTTAGTATATCTTTCAACTCAGATTTAAATGTTTTGAATATTGTGATGATATTTTTGTTTTTACACCCCTATTTTTATAATAAAAAATTAAACGGATACTTAATCCTTTAGTAAAATGGAGAAACAATGACATACGAGATAATTCACCCTTAAATAATACTCCTTTCAATTCGGCCTTATTTTTCAGTTTTTTTATTGGTCCTTTATATATCAATTTATAATCATTTATTATTTTTTTCTAATGTGTAATTTTATTAATTATATTTTTCTCTTCACATAAATAAAATTAAAAAAATTCATTTCTTTCTCTTAGTTAATTAGTATGAATGATATCTTTAAAAATTTAACAAGAATAAATTGATAATATATTTATCTAGACTAGCTAAATTTTTTAATTTATGTGAATTAATATAATATAGTCTTATAAAATCACCGAAGAATATTTCAAACGAAACTCCACTAAATTTAACCTAAAATTGTTCAAATTACTATAGAGTTTAATTTGAAAGAGTAAATTAAATTTGTCAACATATGAAAACTATTACTTATTTGATAATTAAAGTAGTATTAATGGTGATTTATATATTTTAAAAAAGAGTGATTTAAAGTTGTACTAAACTTCAAACACGATTACATAATCAGAACTTAATGAGAAATTTAATGTATAATTATTAAAAGAAATAGTTGGTATGTTACGAGGAAGATTAGGTGAGACTGATAGAGATAAATATAGGTCATATAGATAGTCATTATTAAAAAAAATTAAAGATACATGATTATTTAAAAAGTCATGTAATCAATATATTTTAATCTTTATTATTTAATATAAGATCTAACGTTCTCATTAAAAAACTCAAACTCCATAGTAGAAACCATCTTCTCGATGATAATAATCCATTACATGATAAATCATTATTTAGCATACATTATCTTTTATACGACTTTTTTCATAAAAGTTAGTTGAACTTATTATAGAGAAAAAATAATACTTTTTAAAAATTAATAAAAAATAATATCAAATGCATAGATCGATGTTTTAGTTTAAGAAATATTAATAAGTAATAAAAATAATTTTTTAATATGGAATTAGGTCCAAAATTTAGTATTCCATCAAAAACTAGGAGAGAAGATAGGCGTTACAGAAAAAGACAACTGTTGTTGAACCTGATTCTTGCATTGCAATTTGCGAAAGAAATTTTTTTTAGCGTTTCAATCAACCGACTTCAACATTTTGTGTAAGTTTAATGTAAAAAGTTTATAATTTTTTAATTAGTTTATAATTTTAAAAAAACCACTAAATTTATTTAATAAACATAAAAATAAAAAAATTTATAACTTTTAAAAAATTATAAACTTTTAAAAAACTATTTTAAAAAATTTATGACTTTTCAATCTCCCTCGTTGTCACAGATACCACCTCCCCCGACCGAGTAGAAAGGTTGTCACTTTCTTGAATTATCGAAAAAGTGAATGATTGATCATTTTTGGAAAGCAAAAGGCGAAGAATACATAATTTTAAGCGATGCGATGCGACATATATTATAATTTAAAAAAGTGCTATTTATTTTGTACTATTTATTCGTTTTTGAAAAAAGACATGATAATACTAATTATTTACCTTTTTAATATGTTTTTTATAATAATTGTGTAAAAAATATTATATTTAAATAATCAATATAAAATATTAATTTTATTTTTATACTGATTATTTTAATAATTTTGACGTAAAGAATTAATTATATATTTTTTATATTGATTGCTTCAATAACCAATATAAAAAGTTTTATGCACTGATTATTAAAATAATTAATATTAAAATAATATTTTATATTGATTATTTTAATAGTCGGTATAAATATTAATTTTTTATACTGATTATTTTATTAATCAATATAAAAAATTACACTGATTATTAAAAAATTAATATAGAAAGGCATAATAAAAAAGTAATATCAATAATCAATGTATAAAAAAATCTACACCGGGTATTAAAAAATTAATATCTAATTTTAACTATTTTTATATGGATTATTTTTATAAGTAATATAAAAATATTCTTTAAATCAGTTATAACCAACCATAAAAAAGTATTTAAGTGTACTAAAACATTAAATGGGTTGATACCATTTTTTCAATTTTCATTGGTAACATTCCGCATTATTCTTACTACAATTGGCTATCTCAATACCAAAAATATTTTGTCCCTGATGATAATTTTTAATTAAGAATTTTGGATTTTGGTAATGCTATTAATTAATTAACTATATAAACATTAAAAAATTGTAACATTTAATGTTACAACTGTACACTCTAGAATAATTTTTCTTCATTTTTTAATTTCTTTTTTAAGGAATTTTGATTTGTTTTTAAATATATGTCATTTTAAGATTTTAAATACAATTGAATATTATTTTATTAATTACATATTTATTTTTAGAAAAATAAAAAAGATACTAATTAATTACAAATGTATAAATTAATTAAATTTTTTAAAAGGAGTGATATAGTCTTCAAAATTAGATAAAAAGAAATGATGTATTTTTTTTATATTACACTCTATGCTATAACATGGAGTAAAAATCTTTTATTTATTTATTTTATTTTATCACAGAAAATTATTCATGGAAACCAAAAAATATATATATTCTATTTATGAATCTAATAACTTTTCATGGGATTTATAAATCATGTAATTTACAGTTTCTTCTTTGATTGGTACTATATATCATTTCATGTGTATTATTGTATTGACAATGACATAGAAATAGAGCCGCCAAGCTAGGTGGGCCTTCCTCAAATAGGAAAAAGCCGAAAAGGGCATATACCTCCAAAATAAAGGGGGAAAGTGTGTTATTATTAATTAATTATAGGCTTATCATCTTCTTCTAGATTTTTTTTTTTATCTTTCAATGTATTTGTGTATACTTTTTAACTTCTCAATAATCTATTTTAAATAAAAGTATTTGTTGAATCTTATTATAAATGATTAAAATCAAATAATCATGTAATTTAAAAACCTTTAATTATACATTTATATATAATTGTACGATTTGAATTTATTCCTCTTATTCTCATGAGAAAATTATATCTTTTAATTTCTCATCTTAAATTATGCAAATTTAGTCTTCAAATTTTAAAAGTGTTCAGTTTGTTTTTGATTACGATGATGATGACACTACCTTAAGAATACCTAAATTATATGAAGGAGGTAACGACACGACAGCAATGTATGAATAGATGCAAAACGAAGTAATTAAACGTAAAATGCAGTTCAGAAAACATTATGCGGTGCAAGCCATATCTGAAAACAAAACCAATGGTGCACGTTAGCAGGATGCATGTATTTCATAATTAAATGTCTGTTTAGGAGAAACATTTTATATGTTTATTTTATGTTTAACATACCTGCAAATTAGGTTAAGCTGTAAAGTTTTTTTTTTTGGTTATGGTGATGATTGTATTATTGTAAGAGATGGTTTCGTAAAGGTTTAAACTTTTCGCTCACGTTGTCAACCTTCACAGTTCTCTTCCTCATCCATCTGACGTACGGCGCCGCTTTCAGTAATTAATTTGTACGTATTAACAAAAGAATATATATAATATTAAAAAATATATAGTAAGGGTTCAAATCTTAATTAATGTGAATCAAATAAATCATTACTAAGGATTAGTTTTTAGGTTTCCTATCTTGAAGATACTCGAAGAGAAAACCTTACGTTCAGGATGTATAAATAACACATTTTCATATTTTGAGATGGAAAATTAAAGATTATATTTCACTGAAATCTAGATTATGTGTGTGTGTGATGTCAATTAATTGATTAATTAAATGCATGAAGAGAGGGGTGAGGTATGGAACCTGGGAATGGAATGCTGAGAAGCTCCGTTGAAGAGAGAGAAAGGAGAGAAGATTGAGTTATAGGTGCCTTTGTCTTCTATATATACTTCCACATAGAAGGGGAGAAAGTATAATAATATTATTTCTTTCATCTTTAACTTTGACCAAAACCAACGAGTCAATAAGCATATGGGATTATTTGAATTCGAAACAAACTATGCTTCCGGTTATTAATTTGGATATGGATACGCCATCATCTACTCATTCACACGATGGGTCATATCGTCATATACACATTGCATAGTTTTAACTATTAAAAATTTGACTGCGGTTTAAGATTTAGTATAGTATAACCTTAGTTGAATTAGTATTAATAAAAAAATATAATGTATTTATAATTTTTTAATATTTAAAATTATATATAAAAACACAAAATTAATGAATTATTGATTTGACCGATTTCTATTGGTTTAATATAAGTTTGATCATACACAATAAATATTGTATTAGTAATCGATTTATTGATTTTCAACGCGGTGCATGTCATTCAAAAAGTAAAATTATTTTTAATCTCATAAGAATTTCTTAAAAACTAATGAAACTATTTTAATAATGGAAATTTCAATTAATTATAAATATAAAACATATGTAAAAGCATTGTTTGACATTATTGTCCTTGCGAGAAATCACATTGAAGCTGACCCAATACAGCTAGCAGAGTAGGATTAATTATAGAGAGTTTGGACAAGTAGTAGGGACTATTATATCATTATATTACACTTCCACAAATGGCTGTCTCACTTACCTTGATCGTGTTTGGATGGAAAGTAAATGTCATGATTAATTGTGATCTTATTTTGGACTTTTGAGTCTCCTTCCATAATAATAACAATTTCTTCCCAAAAAAATAAGGGTTTGTTTGATTTAATTTAGTTTTTAAAGATATTTTTGAAATACAATTTTGAAGAATTATTTTTTAGAACAAGATAAAAATAATTTGTTTGATAAATCTGTTTTTAAAACTTAAAAAAGAAAAATTCATTTGATTATTACTTTTTTAATATTTGTTTGACTAAAAAAAACCTAGAAACTCCGACATAGAAATCAAGGAAGTCAAAGAAATTATAATACATAAAAATAAAGACATAAGATTCTAACTATGGTGGAGGCAAATATGGTGGCAGAGATACAAACAAGGACTTGAAGTTGTAGAGGAAGACGGAATATCAAGTAAGAGTAATGGTAAGGGCGAAAAGGAGGAGGTGCATGACCATGACGGAGGTGACGGTGGCTGCAACTTACAAGCAAAGGTGGAGGAAGAGGAAATAAAATGGTGATTTGGAGGGAGATAAGTGGAGGTGGATTATAGAACCATGAATTTTTAGATTTTAGAAGAAAAATAATAATTGAAAACTTAAACTATTAAAAGTTATTTTCATATTTTAGTTTTAAAAACAATCTTTAAAAACAATCTTCATAAAATAGTTCACAAACAAATTTTTAAATTTTTAAAAAATCAAAAAACTAAAAATTGTTTTTAAAAGGGATTATCAAACAAACCCTAAGTATTTTTTGTATTTCTTATTGACTATTAATTCTGGCTTATTTATATCACTATAACAAATCAAACATTTTGCGCTTATAGTTAATGTTGTTGATGTCCCCCCCCCCCCCAACATGAATATAACTTAAATATGTATGATCAACTTCTAAATGACACAAATTAGAGTTAGTGTAGGATGTGATTGATACTAAAAAGTATGGATTTTAAGTAAAATTAGTATCAGTCACACCTATGCTAAAATTGAACCAAATCTAAAAGAAGAAGACAAATAAATACTAGGAAAAAGAAACTATTGAAAAATAACATAAGTCATTCATTAACACTAATAAGTATAGGTTATTGGCTGACACTAAGGGGGTGTTTAGTTTGCACTAGGGGAAACGAAGTTGAGTTGAAATGAAAAATTTAAAGAGTGATATTAATTCTTCATGCTGTTCGAGACAATCAAAACTTCATTGAACCATAGGATCAAAAACCTCCCCCAATCAAAGGAGTTTTCTCCGTTGGAGTGCTACAACCAAACATGCTCTAAGTGTGGTCCATTATCAACGCAAATTTAGCTTCAATCAAGTTTGCATCGGCCCCAAGGTCAACATAAATTTGATGCAACAAAGGCTATGAACATTGAATTTCATTGGTTTCAACCTGATGCTAACTAATGTTTTGTTATGTATGGAGAGAAGGGGTTCAAACAAACACATTTGTATCAAGTGTGTATATAGTTCAAGCAAGCACATTAATTTGTATCAAATATTTTATTTTGTGTTTAAATGAATTGAAAAAGTATAATTGAAAATATGATTACTTTGCTATATAAAACGATGATGTTTTGACTTGGTTTTATGAGTTTGTGTTAAGTTTCGATATGTAGATTTGCACCTTATCCCTGATGGGAGGAAACACCAACAAATTACATATGATATCCCAACAAAAAGCCTTATGGCAGAAGAATCCAACTCTTATTAAGGAGGTAATTGGCACAACGAATCCTTGTTAAGCTAGTCGGTTGACACACTTGACAAGCACATTTGATTATAATATTAGAACAAATTTTTTCAAGTAATATCTCTAGAAAAGGCTTTTAATAACAAATCAGGCTCTATCTTATCTAGTATTCAATTATGAATATATAGATGAAAACTCAAATTATGCTTACTTGTAGGCATTATAAAATAGGGTAAGGGACAAGGAAATGGCAATGAATTACTCAGAGACTCAATGAGTGCTCTCTATGCCTATCTAGAGAACCTTTGAGGACCTTGTGAACATTTGATGCGCTAGGTATTGGAGAGGTACAACTTTCCTATCTCTTTAGTTAAGGAATCATGCCAAAGACCACAAGTGAATACAAAAATGATCATCATGATGAAGAGGAAAATAGTTATCATGATGGCCGAGACAAAAAATCCACCAAATGGGAGATATGATACAACGACTAGTGGAGGAGAATGAAGAACTAGGACATGAGGAGAAGGAATAATGATAGGACAAGATGAGGGCATTTAAGACAAACAAAGAGTGAGCAAGAATCTATAGGAAAATTAGTGATCAATCACGACAATCACCTGTCATTGTCTCTCATTCATTTATAGAAACAGTGGTGAACATCACTTTCCTGCTTGATTTCAGGGCCCTTTCAATGAAAGGATACAAACATATGACAATGTTCATAACAACATGCACCTGTGTAGAGCATCATATGCCATAATGTACAAGCTTTGCCTACTTTTTTAAAGAATCAGTGCATCAATGCTCCCACTGGATTGTGCTCGTATTAGCATGAATGTGCTTATATGATGCTCAATAACATGACTTATGTTTGGAGATGACACTATTCATGTCTAGGTTTAGGCTGAGAAAGGTCAGGGCTTAATCAAGCATGTCTCGTACTTGATCCTTGTCATATATGTTAAGCATTTTAACACGTGAAAAAAAATCATGGCATATAGAATGACAATTGTTCTACACCCTACACACCTCCGTAAATGTCCTCCACTCCATAACTATCCTCTATTCATGGTTGTCCTTCATTCCATCCCAGTGCAAATTAACCTTCCAAGACCAAGATCGCCACAAGGATTTCTTTTTCCTTTTCTTGAATTAGAGGTTATGATTAATTGATTATTAGATTATATGTTTTCTTTATTAACTATATGTAGCTAGTCCCCTTAGCTATATGGCTGAGGTGGAATCTTATGATGTAAACCTTTTGAATCCCATGATTTCAGAATTGATTAGTGTTCGTAAATGACTCTTATTTGCTTGTTAATTAGTGCTTTAATTCTTGAGTTTTATGATTTGACCACTCAACTTGAATCATAATTAATTAGTAATTAGGTGACTATGCTAGTCGTTAATCAATGGAACTAGGAAGAAAGTGAATTTTTTTTGGGTAGTTGTAAGTATTTATCTTAATCCATTTACATTTTCAATCAATGGTTAGGTTGTTTATTGATGTCATAAATATTGTATTATCTTAATCCATATACTGAGAATGTTCACACATAGGGATACCATAACACTCTAATATGTTGTCATAAATATTGTATTTATAGTACTCGATAATAGTATTGAAAAACTTGTGGTTTTGATATCCTAAATAATTTTCATCTATGAGAAAACACACTGGTCAATCATAGTAAATGGAGTCTTCAAGACCTCAAGTATTAAACTCATAAAGATTACGTATACAATGTATTCACCATTATTTTTTTTCATGTTAAGTCAATCATAATAAGGTTATATTTGAACAATCAAAAAATAAGACCGAGTGAGAATCAATATGTTTAAAGTGCTCATAGCTTTTGAAATGGCCGATATGCAGAGGCTACTCTGGTACACTCGTAACCGGCGTAAAATTTTTAACACCGATTCAGTGGGAATCTGGTATTATACAACACAGGCTTAGTGGGAGCTTCGTGCTCTTCAACGTTAGTGTTTTGGTACCTCGAACCATAGATTCAGAAATAGGTGGTGGTTGTACCTACAAAGACTCTCTAATGCCTAAGTCAATAAAGATTCAATGAATATCAACGCGTAAAGAGTGATAGAATAACTCTCTTATCTTGTGATAAATGATGGTATTTATGGTCTTACTGAGGTCCAAATTGTAATTTGACACTTGATAGGCTTAGGTCACTTTTTCAAGCAAGTTGTCTACTTGGTTCTGAAATTTTGACTCAGAGGAAGGCTTTTAAATCGGGGTCCAATTAATAAGTATACTGGTTACTTTTGTAGTTCAGGTTTTAGTTATCTCTCTAGACCTGTCTCTTGCTCTTACCCATGTTACTGTAGTTTAAGGGCCGATATTGATACTAGATCATTTGTCCCCTAGTTTATTATCATGATGGTGTTACAGTAATAAACTACAACTAGTGTTGCCTTATCTAATTTAAATTTTTACCTTCTTTTTTTTACCGGAATGCCTATGGCTAGCCGATGTCTCAATTACATGAAGAATTTATTTATTTATTATTGTTATTATTATTTTAATGCATCATTAGTGTTCTGTCCTAGAACCGGGGTTTGTTGCAACAAAAGTAGCTTTACAGTTGATAAGTTGTAAATCATTCTCTAAAGCTAATTCCACTTTTTGTGGAGGACTAAAGGATGAAGATGTTAAATATGTTGCCAAAGCACCAGAACCTTTATTTTTGTTTTTGTTCTCAACCATAGTATATAAACCATCAACCATTATTATTTCAACCCCCTCATTGATAACAACGGTATTTATTCCTCCATTGCTATGTTTCCTTGGTCAAGGATTTTGTTCCATGCTAGATTTAGGTTCATCTACTTGATGTAATAAATTACTCACTGGACTTTGGTCAACCTGACCTGAAGAAAAATCATGTTACACGTAACATTTAGGCATGCACAAATTTGCATTATTTTTCTTTGACTAATGAAAATTTTGACCAAGATTCTTTTGAACAAAATGAGATGTTTAGAGGTTTGAAAGAAAAACAACCTTCCAGAACCATAGGAATTGTTGTTTATGATGCAGGAAAATTGATATAAATTGTTTACAGATATTTAACAGTTAGATCCAAATATGAGTACTAAAATTTCCTAAAATGCCTAAATTTTTGTCATAAAGGAAATAATGACAGTACATACTAGAAATACTAGAAACACTAGCAAATTTGTTTCCCTTCATCTCAGATATTATAGCTGTTTCGATGTTGGCTTGAGCATAAATATTTTTCTCCCTATCATTTATCAAGTCCTCCTTCTGACCAATTGGCAAATCAAGTGTATTATTGCAGGCTTTTTTAGTAAGGTTATGACAATAGCTATTCTTTGTTTTTACCTTTCTCTCTAATAATTTTAAATGCTTTACTATTCTCTATATTTGGCTCAAATCATTCATCCCATTTATGGAGACAAGTTATTAAGCTAAGGCTTTTATTTTATCATAAAGAAATTTAGCATTTCTTAATCATAGCTCATGGTTCATGTATACAAGTGTATGCAGCTGGTCCTATTTTATTAAGATAGAGTATTTTTTTTATTGAAATGATGATAATTTGATTTTAATTAATCTGGATTTTTTTCATTCTTCTTCTTCTTCTTTTTCTTTTTCTTCTTCTTCTTCTTCTTCTTCTTCTCCTCCTCCTCCTCCTTTAGCAGCGGTCTCTAACTCGTTTAATTTGTCACCACAATCTCGTTCTCAATGACGTAAGAATCAGTTTGAGGTGTGGGATCATTTCACTAAAGAACCCGGGACACATAAGAAGGCGCGTTGCAACTACTGCACTATCTTGATGAACTTTTAGGGTAGGATGAGTTCTTTGCTTTCTCATTCAAAAAAATAGAGGAAATCTCAATTCATGGTCTTCTTCACTTGGTAAAGAAGGGCATGTTACTGCCTCCCCTTATCTTCCCAAATTTGACCAACAGATCTACTTGTCTAGCAGCTATCTCTAACTCGTTTAATTTGTCACCACAATCTTGTTCTCAATGACGTAAGAATCGGTTTGAGGTGTGAGATCATTTCACTAAAGAACCTGAGACACATAAGAAGGCGTGTTGCAACTACTGCACTATCTTGATGAACTTTTAGGGTAGGATGTGTTCTTTGCTTTCTCATTCAAGAAAATAGAGGAAATCTCACAATTCATGGTCTTCTTCACTTGGTAAAGAAGGGCATGTTACTGCCTCCCCTTCTCTTCCCAAATTTGACCAATAGATTTGTCAGACAGAATTGATAAAGTTGTTTATGTCTTTGGTGATTCCTTTTAGATGGGTGGAACATATAGCTTTCACAAGATTTTTATACGTCTTACAACCAAAATTTCAGACTATTTCACATAATACACTAGCACGAGATGTTTTGGTGCTATGGGATGCAGAATGGAAAAGGTTGAAGAGTTTTCTTTTCAAACATTGTCAAAGAGTTTGCCTCACAACTGATACATGGACTTCTACTTAGAATTTCAGTTATATGTGTTTGGTTGCACAAGAAGATTTTAAACTTTTGTCAAATTGATAATCATTTAGGAGAGGTGATGACAATGAATGTTGAGCACTGCTTGGAAGGTTGGGGATTAAACCGCATCTTAACCATGACATTTGATAACATCTCTTCTAATGATATTGGAATTCAATATCGTAAAAAGAGGTTGATGTCTTAGAGTAGTTTAGTTCAAAAAGGAGATTACATTCATATGTATTGTTGGGCACATATTTTGAATTTGATAGTAAAAAATGGTTTAAAAGAGATTGATGACTCTATTTTCAGAATTCATGTTCCTATGAAGTACATTAGATCTTCTTTGGGTCGATTGATAAAATTTAAGAATTGTATTGATAGGGACATTGAGTACAAAGTTCTTGTTTGTTTTGATGTTGAAACCCTATGGAATTCAACTTACTTGATGTTGACAGCTACCTTGAAACATCAAAAGACATTTAAGGAACTTGAGATGTAAGACAAGAAGTATATCGGAGAGTTGAAAAAGGAAAGGGTGTTCCTACACAAGAAGATTCGGACTTTATTCGCACACTCTTACCATTTTTAAAGACTTTTTATCAAGCTACTTTATACATCTTTGGTTCATCATATATGCATTCATACACACCCCTACCTTTACCTATGTTACTGTAGTTTAAGGGTCGATATTAATATCGGATTAGCTTTAGTCTTCTTTTATAATTTCACTTAATATTCCCTAATTTTTACCTTTGATTAGCTTAAGTCATTAATTGTTAATCATTTATACTACAACTATTACTAATGTCTGATTATTCGTTGGCAACAGGTTACCCCTAACAATTTACCCTAAATGATTATGCATGATATTTCATTCTAAGACGATGAATGGGTATAAATATTGGAATAGTTAATGCATTCGTTGGCAACATCATTTTCATTTTTATCAACGGTCCCTCTCCTCAGGAATAGTTGCCATCAACTTTCATTCACCTGCTGCACATGTTCCACAACTTGATAGGGAATTAGCCATTTTAAAATACTATTATTTTTTATGCTATATTCAACCAAACTACTCAAAAGTTGAAAATTGATTAATTAGTTGATTGAATTAAAATATATTTAATAAAATGAGTAGTTAAAAATAAAATGATATTTATTTTTTTAGTGAAAATATAAAAATAAATAATAATAATAATAATTGTTTTAAAAATTTTATAAAACATAAAATAAATTCATAACTTATAAATTTAAACGTCACTTTAAATAAAATTTTAGAAAACATTACATACTACTACACATAATTCCTGAGGGAGATTATATCTTCAATTAAGTCTATAAATTAAATTAATATCGGCACTATCTCGTCATCAAAAGAAACAAATCATTAAAAAAATGTGAGCAGCCAGGCATAGAAATTTACTTCAATTTTAAGAAAGGTCCCAAAAGGCCAAAGCTGCTATTGGCGGTTTGGATTGAGATGATGACGATTTCAATGCAACCTGCCGGAAACGGAGTTGAAAAAATGAAAAAAAATTTAAGAGTTGATATTAATTCTTCACACTGTTTGAAACAGTCAAAATTCTATTTGATCAAAGAATCTATTTTTGGTTTGACCAACCAAATTGGGGAACAAAACATACTAAAACATGTGGAAGATTAACGTTTTTCATTGGCGGTTGGTGTCTCAGCAATAATAGATTCTCTGTTTTTTTTTAAGTTGGGGTTAAAAAAAGATAATTTATGATTAAATAAAATTTTTACTTTTTAAAACGATATAAAGAATTAATATTGATTTTTAAATATTTTTATTTTCATAAGTCTATTTTCCTAATTATGAAGCACTTAAATTAACATATATTTTAAGGATTTATAGCTCACATATTAAGCTTCAACTTATAATATATTTTTGAAACATATAAAAATAATTTATTAAGTTTTATAAAAAGAAGCTTTTAAAGAAGACTATCTGCTGAAATATGGATTGCCTGCACCGGATGTTCCCTTGTTGGCTTGACTAATATATGATCGTGGCAAAACTTTCTTCCTGTATTTATATTTCTCAGGATGGAAATTGTTATATTTTAAAAATTTTAAATACAATTTATCTTTCGATTAAAATGGAGTACTAGGAATATTTTATAATTATAAAATTTGGTTATAATTTTATAGATAAGTTTTGATAAATTTAAATCTTATTTTTAAACTTGTTCAAAACTTGTTTTTAAATCTATTAAATCTTATCTATAAATAGTAAATTTGTACTTTTATTTAATCAATCATTTTTATTACTCTTCATGATTTGACACATCTCTTTTAAATTTGAGTTAAAAAAATCTATTTATTTTTACTAACTCTAATTCTACATTTAATTTATAATTACCTGTTAAATCCTAAAATCATATTATGGACGAGCAATCATAACACATTAAAATCATACAACATAATACACCATCGCATACTCTTATTCATTATTTATCTTGAACTTGATATATTTTTAAAAATTATCAACCACTTTTTAAAAATAATTATCAGTGACTTTAGATAATATATAATTTATTTATTCATGTTTATCGTTTTAAAATTTTTAATGAAAATATTATTATTATTTGAAAGATGATTTATTATACATTTAGGATCTATTTAATCGATAAAATAGGTTATAATTATGATCCGTTTATCTGTCAATAGCTTTTAGAAGAAAAAAAGTCCAAGAATTATAATATGTGCATTATTTTTTTGAGAATATAATTTAGACATTCTTTTTAAAATAATGATAAGGGACGAAGCCCAATTCAGACGCAGTATTTTAAAAGTCCAGAAATTATTTTCACCAAAAAAAAGGTCTAGAAATTATAATATGGATTGTTTTGATTTTATGACAACCACCGTGTTCATAAATTTTGTGCCAAATATTTGAGGCTTATGAAAATTCTTTTGACACAAGGAAGATTAAATAGTCCAGATTATAATTCTTGGATTTGTTACTCTAGAAGCCCGGATTGTTGTCAAGAAAAAATATAGTGTAATCTTATAATATTTTTTGGACTTATTTTTCTAGATGATTTCTTTTAACACCCTCCTTTCCCCGCCCTTTATTTATTTATTTATTAGATTTTATATATCACTAAAATACTACTTTTTAAATCCTTCTCAGACACATATCTACTTATGCACCATTTTTTTTGAGTTATTTTTTTAAAAAAAATAAACAAAGGGGTTGAAACAAAAAGGGTGTGTTAAAAGAAATCACCTTTTCTAGAAGTGATTGAGTCCAAATTATAATTTTCGGGCCCCTTTGTTGTAAAAAAGTATAGTGCATCTAGAGTATAACTTTCTAATGTAGGGATGTAATTCCTAGACATATTCCTTAACCGTGTGTTTGGTTAGGGTGATTCTTTAAAGAAAATCTAGGTTGAGAAGAAACTACGAGGGTGGGAACATTTTCAGTTGTGTTTATTACTTTTGTCTTAATACATGAGATTATTTTTAGTGGGTACCATTAGTTAAATTAATCTCATCATGTTAGGTGAGAGAAGTTGTCATCCATGCTCATTATTTTACTTGCTTATTTTATATGTGTCTTGTAACAACTTATGGATTGACTTTTTTTATGTTGTTTTTTAGGATGAGAAATAATTAGACAGTTTGTCAGTGTTTATATTTAATATATTTAAGGTCTAATTAATTAAATAAGATATTTTTGAGCTTTTGAAAAAAATATTTATAACTTGTCGGATTGACTTTTTTAAGCTCTTGTATATAATTTGTAATTATGATATATTATAAATTTATAAATACATATGTTATTTTATGTGAATCATAGTTTATAAAATTACATTTCGTTAAAATCACTTTTAATATGAAAAATTGATAATTAAATATATATTGCACTTAGGTTATTAGACTTTTGGAGACATATTGATTTGCTTAGGGGAAATTTGGTACACATTTGTTTGAATCCAAGGAATTATATTTTTTGGGAATTATATTTCCCAAAAATGTTATAAATATTTTTGGAATGATTGAAATATTCCTAAGAAAATTACATGGATCTTTTAAATTATGATCCCTCTCATATGTCTAATAATTTTAGGTAAGGACTCAATGCAAGAGAGATTTAAATAAGTTTATGTCTAATACATAATTGTAATTTGACATAATAAAAAAAACTTCAACACTAGGCAGAAATTAGGATTCTTACCCCTTTGGTGGAAATTATAAATAAAAATAAATTCTTAGGAATCTTATTATAAAACAGTTACACCAAATGTGGGAATAGAAGATTCATGAGTTACAATTATCGGAAATCAAAAAAAGATTCATGTACTAAAGATCTCCTTAAGGTAGATCAATTAATCTATTTAATATGTATTTATTTGTATTTTCATTGACAATAACTTAAATTTGACTGTTATACAGGTTGTTAGGCTAACCAGTATCTTAAATATATCAGGTCAGACCCTAAAAATATGGCCCATGTCAGGCTATAAGTTAGACTCATGTCTCAAAACTAAGTAACAGGTCAAGATCAGACCTTGTAAAACCTAGTTTGACTCAGTCTATGTAACATCCCTGATGTTTTAATGAGAATTATAAGAAATGGGAAATGTTAGTAAATGTTTTAGAAGTTTTATTTAATATTTGTTCTGTCTTAGCCAAAGATAAGAAAGCCGGTGTCGAGGTCGGTATCTGAAGCGCGAGCAGGCGGAGTTAAAGATCGGAAGTGTAGGAGAAAAGCGGGCAGGGCTAGGCAGTCTGGTCCAACCGTTGTGAGGAGAGCGCCTCACACGGGGTCATAGCCCGGATTAACCTCATAATGACTGAAACAACGGATATAAGTAACCAAGAGATGAGCACGGATGATATATCCGACCTCTCAGATTGTAGCTCGGATTTCCGAGGTATGAACACTAAGCTAAGACACCGGGGGGCCGATATTCATATTGGGCCCATACTCTTGCGAAGTATTAGAGAATTGTGAATAATTAAACATTGAGGGAATAAATAAGTATAATTGATTTGATAACTATACAATAGTTTAATATAGTGAAATTGATTAAATTTAGTAAGAATACAAATAAAATAAAGGAAAAGATGATCTTGCCCATGAGCTATATATATATATATATATATATATATATATATATGGAGATTCTCTTCCTTCCCTCTTCATTATTTACAAGTCACCTTTGCTGTTGGTCTGTTCCTTCACTTTCGTTTTTCTTCTCTCTTAACGCTGAGTTGCATGCGCTGGAGAGGGACTCCATTTGTGTCCAAACTTCAATTTATTCCCATTCCTGTGATCAAGGCTTCAAGGTGAGTCTACTGATCCGTTCCAATTGTGATTCCCTTATTCTTTTTATTCTTTAGCGGTTTAAAGCCATGCATGGCTATATTCGTGGCTGTTCTCCACTCCTCTGGTGAGTGTGAGCCCAAATGCAGTCCATGAGCTAAGGGCGTTGAAGTGACGAGCTGTACTTTATGATCCGTAGGTAGTAGGCTAAGCAACGGAAGACTGAGTGACGGAGTTGATACTGCGAACCCAGTGCTTAGAGGAAGGAATCGACACAGAGAACAGATCATCGAAGCGTGGAACCAATGTAAGGGGGGTGTTCGGGTTATAATTAATTAGAATAGGACTCGCTTCTTATACAGGTCATTGAAGTAACGTAAACAAGTTAAGGAAAATGTTGCTAAACGTAGTTATGTGTTTATGCTTGTGCATGTGTGACTGAGTACATTAATTGGTTGAGGACCGGGTGTGAATGAGTTTATCATGTATGATCTTGTGATATCGAATGTGAAATGATCAGTGTTATGTGACGTCGGGTTAGCAAGCAGGCCACCCGAGTGATGAAGAATTGATATTATTATGTGAAAGGTAAACTGTTGAATGATTATGTGGTGTGGGATGGCCGACGGTATATGATAGCCCCTCATTTCCGGCTCCCGTGGTTTTCGTGCCCAGTTGAGCTACCCAGTGGTCAAGTAGGACCCAGTGGTCGAGGTGGAGAGTCAAGCAGGACTCGGTGAACCAAGCAGGGTTCACGGGGTGTCAAGTAGGACCCCCAGCTGAAGGCCAATCCTTTAGATACTAGGAGTCAGATTGTATGAGAGTCAGTTGTGATCGTGATGGATGTGATGGAACTGCATGGTTGGGTTAATATAGTTACTGCATGTAATACACTATGTTTCGGTATGCTTACTTTCGAATGATGCTTGATGTATATGTATAAATATGCATGTGTGTTTGTTAAGTTCATTCTATATTAATTACAATACCAAACACTCACCCTTGCCTTTTTTTAGTAACCAGAGACAGGGAGGGGGAAGGAGCCATGGAGCCGCGCCAAGGGGGAGAACGGTGCCAGGGTCCGAGTGACTTCGAGTGACTCTCTATAGAGTCATATGTGTGTATAAGAACTTCTTAGTATTATTATTAGTTGTGTTTAATTAAGACCGGACCGGATGTAAACCTATATTTTAAAATACTTATGCTTTCATGGTAGCTATAATGACTCTTGGGTTCACTGAACCATTTTTAGAGTGAAATTTTGGAAGTCCGGTTGCATGTTGTGTATAATCCGATGTGTGAAAGGTATTCGCTCAAGCGAATAGAAACCTCGTTTAAGTGAGAGTCCGGAATCTCGCTTAGACGAGTAGGGGCCTCGCTCAAGCGAGAAGCCCTGAATCCCTTTCTCCCATCCGTTGTGTTTAAATTAACTTGCTTTTCTTTTCATAACCTCATTTAATTAATCTAACTGTGACTGCTGTCACTTGAATAAGTCAGTAAAAAAAAAATAAATGCCTTTTCATTAAATATCGATTAATTTTCAAGAAAAGGAAAAATTTATTGTAAGAGGTAATTGTTTGAATAAAAATAAATGCAAAAATAACCTAGGATGTTAGAGTCTATTCTCATCCTTACTAGCTTCCCTAAGTGGCGCTTATTACTGGTGTTTTATGGGACAAATTTGTACTCCATTAATAGTAATATTTTTTTAATATTGTAGGTGTAGCGGGTATAATTCATGAAACTTTATATGTTTTTATAATAATAAAATATGAAAGTTAAGCATGTTAACAGGTAGTTAAGTAATTTAAATATTTTTTATAAGTTTTTTTCATATATTAAACCCTAAACCAAACATCAAAAACAAATAATCACATAATTTCTACATCATCTTCTAATCAATCAAACAACACTTATTTTCTTATACTCTTCACACTACTTTTTTTCTCATACTTTTCTTTTCCTATACTTTTTTTCTTATACTTTTCTCGATAACCAGACAAATCATAAGTGAGAGTATTTTCATCATTTTAAATGCAAAAAAAAAAAAGATAAGGGGGTGGTGTGGTGAGAAAAATTATGGTACAAGAAGAAATTTCCTAAATACAATAAGTATTGTAAGGAAAATTAAAATGTTATGATATGGAAGAAGACTAACTAACAAATGGTTGGTTCAAGTGATACATGTTTGATTTCTCTTAAGAAAAGTCTTGTGTTCAAGCTTTGTGGATTAAAGAAATTGATGGTGAGAGAAATAGTCTTGCCATGATATGGATATTAACTAAGAAGGGAAACTCATGAATGGATCTAGACATACTAGGTGAATAGACAAGAAAATGAATTTATTAAGAATTAAAGAGAGAAATACAAAAGATATATATAAGGAGAGAAGCCAAAAATAAACTAATAAAAAAAGATGAAAGCTTGAGCTAGCTAATTGACTACAACTATTACAAGATGGTTATAACTATAAAATATTAAAGTGAAACTAACTATCTATGTGTACACTAACACCCCCTAAGAAGATGGAATGGATGTTGATTATTTCAAGCTTGGAAACTAAGTGTTTATTTGATTTGCAGTTGGGGAAACAGAATTATTAAAATGGAAAAATCTAAAGGTTAATAGTTATTTTTACGTCATTTGAGATAATCAAAACTTCATTTGACCATAGATCTTTTTTTGGTTGGTCAAATCGAGGTTTGACTAACCCAACTGGAAACCAAACGAGTGTTAAAAGGAACTATGAGCAAATGGCTTAATGAGTAAATTAACAATTTCATCCTTGAAAAAGATTAGCATAATATGCAACAAGCCCAAATGAACCTTCTCACAAGCTAGGTGTAATCATGTTCAATATGTTTGATTTGTTTGTGAAAAACTAGGTTAGCTACAATGTGTAAAGCTAATTTATTGTCATAAAACAAGGTAACAAGTTTGGAAAGATACTCAACTTTATAAGAGGTTAAAGATATGGTGGTTTGTTTCTTACATTTTCAGGAGACTAGGAGCCCAAGAAAAATCCACCTATAGATCTTCATGTACCCAAGCATGCACCCCCAATCTAAATATATAAATCTCGATAAGTGCAGGTTATAGTGAACATGGAAAAAGAAACCTTGAGCTGAAGCACAATATTCACTTTTGGCCCACGGTAAGAGGTATCAATTCAACGCAAAAGAAAAAACAATTACATTGATAAATCATAAACAAATTGTAGACCCTAACTTAAAAGAAAAAAAAACACCCATTGTAAGCCGCCTCGGGGGGTCATATCCTTCCATGTTCGTGGAGAAGAGGGAAAAGAATTAATAGACAATTAAAGGATAAATCAAAGTTAAAACAATGAGGGAAAGATGTATAAAAATGTCTGGGGGATTCCTAGTCGTTGGGGTATAAAAATGATATTATTTTCTGATGTTATCTCTTTCTATGGTTAAAGTTATGCTATTTAAATGATTGTTGTCGAGCATAGGTCATGCTTAGTAGAACGCTTGACCCCTAACAACAAAGCATGTAACTTTATCATCCAAACACGAGCCATGCTTGGAAAACACATATCATCTAGTATATGTTATTTGTGTATGCATTGTGAACTATTACACTTTAAACATTCCTTTGTATCATGTTATTAGTATCAATAAAATAACTTGTTCTAGTTTTAAGCTTGTTTTAAAACCTTTTTGTAATCTTGAAATAGTAGGTCAATATGAGAATTATTATTAAATTGTCTTCATTCAAAATATTAATACGAGGACATATAAATATGTTAAGACTGATGTGTGAATGTATTAATGATTTAATATCACACATCATAGATATGTATGATATCAAGTCTTTATACGGGTACATATTAAAAGTAATGGTGTATTGAGTGGACCCACTATGAGAACATTGTATGGATCATTACATAAATATCATAAACGATTCTCAATGTGATAATGATATATGTAGTCATTCAACCTAAAGTCATTATGATTCCTACATAAGGAGTTTGTTGTTTAATAGAATCAAACATCATCTGTAAAGGTAATCATAAAGGTTATGATTAGGCAGTAAATAAATCATGTAGAGAGATGTGAGTGATGTAAATAAAATTTGTCTTTTTTATATAACGTTAATGATGTTTATTAGTCACTTGATAGAATGAGACTAAAGAAATACATGACCATGATCGAGAGTATAAATGTTAGATATTTATTCAAGTAAAGTTTACTTTGGTATCGTGAATTCGGTCATACAAGGATGACGTCGATCATACCTTGAGTCTAATTAGATATCATAACAAAGGGAGGAAACACATAAATATTTATCACTTATAAGCTATATTGAATTAATATAATATTTAGATACATTCCTTGATACCACTCTTTATTTCATACTAATAATAAAATATTTGTTATTAATATAACCAAATATAATGTCTATAGTGTCACATACACTAAGTAAGCCAACCAAAAAATAGTTTGATTTTAGTTAGGCTAAAATTAAAAATATTAGGCCTTACTCATTTAAAATGAGTCAATAGCTTAATAACTAAAGAGTTATCATCAGGTCAGATTTGCACTTATAAATAAAGCATGAAATGGTCATAAACGATTACTCTTGTGATACCAAAATTTTCAGAGTTGTTGTAAATGTCGCACTCTAACAAACTAACATTCAAGCATGTGGTTTCGAATGGGAATGTCCGTGTGGACTTCTTAAGGATGAGACTTTCAATACTTCGAGATCATCTTATTTTGCACAACCATGTGTCTTATTCAATGCATTTTAAATCTTCATTATTGCTTTGAAACATGAAGTTTGCAAGACCTATAGGAATTCAATGTATTTTCACTACCATCCATAGAGAATCCCTAACATATGTCTCACTCAAGCTCAACTTTGTTTAGAAACTAATGCATTGTTAATCTTCAGTTGATCTATTTTCCTGGTTTTGCAATATTTTTTCATCTCTTTAGCTAGAATTGATCAAGGGTTGAACCAAGGTTGTATTTACCATTTTTTGTAAAAAAAAGGATATTAGACATACTTGCAATTAAGATATACATTGTCATACCCAAATAGACTAGATAACTCAAGGTGACAATATAACATTTGAGCACTAACACATCCTTACCCTAGAGTACCCCCTTTTAAGCATGTGTTATGCTAAATTGAGCATTAGTTGTGCTTTAGGGTGTTAATGCACCTCGTCTTTCATTGGCTTCATTTATCCTTTATTCGAGCTATTTTATGCCTTTTATTTATCCAAAATTCATCTAAGCTGAGATCTAGGCTACAGTCACACTCTATATAATAAAGTCTAGATAATTTGTTATTTTTGTATATAAATAATGTATTTCTAGACAAAAAAAATTATTTGAAAATTGAGCATCCATAATGAAGAGTCAAAGTTATTAACCAAATTCCTATCTAGTGGAAGTTTTTAGGGTAAACTTTATATTCATTGGTATAAAACTCAACCATTCTTTAGAGAACTCCCTCTACCTTAATTGGTGACCATAGGTTTACGAAAGAGATGGGTGAACTTGAGCTTCTCTTTACCTATTGCTTGATCCATATGCTTCTTGTGCTACAAGCTTCATTATGAACTTCAATGGAGAAGGATGAGCACCTTGGTTTCCTTGACCAAAGAGAAGAAATAAAGAGGAAAATGATGGTAATGGTGGAATACACATACAAAAGGCCTTAGGAAGAAAAAGCATGGCATTTTTATGGATAGTTACAAAGATAAATCACATCCAAGGAAACTAGAGAGAGTGGGGATAAATTTTTTTTATCAAGTAGTGATTAATTGGAAAGTAGATAAAATTTTCAACCTTAATGCCCTAAATCACATCATTATCACCAATGTATCCCTATTTCTCTCTATTACATGTAGGATTATTAAAATGACCATTATTATAGAATTTTCAATCATTAATGTAAGAAATATTATTGTGGAATATTTTGTTGACATTGTTTTACTATGGTTGCATTTGCAATCACCAATGTAGGGGAAGTTACAAGGTTGAAGATGGACATTAAAAATTTTTCAAAGTTTAATAGTGTGTTTGAAGTGTTTGTGAAAACATGTAAGTGAACAATGAGGGTAAAGATAAATGATGAGGCTTCTCCATAAGCCATTGTCATCTTTGAACATCCTTAAGATCAGTGGACCACCACTAGGTCATCGCGTGTGTTATGCTAGCTTATATCTTATCTTTCTATGTTATATAGTAAAGTGATCTGGTCTGGATACCGGCCCTTAGGTTAAGACGTCATCTTGGTTGTCCCATAAGGTCAACCGGTATCATAGGTTAATGTCCGTACTGCAAAGACATGATGTAAGAGCCTCTCCTACACCGGTCATTCGAAGTTACGTCTGAGACACCGGATACTTCATCCGCTCTCATTCCTCTGTCACATGTAACCATTTGCCTCAGTGTCACGATAAGATAAGTGGAGTTATTACTTATCAAGATATATACTCTGCACAGCGGAATATGTCTATATCATTCACTGAAAGGAGTAAGTATGATTACATGTGTGATATACAGAAAATGTGGATTATCCCTATCCCTGTGTCAGAATCGTACACTGATCATTGACCTACCCATTGTCACACTCTGAACATTGAACTACTCTGATTGATACTTTACACACAGCATCAGAGCTCATGGGCCTACTTGCGCCCAACGATTCATTTTCCACGCTCAACTATAAATAGCATATTCCCCAACACATGCAAGGTTACGTTGTTTTTACTCTCACTCTACTATTACATTGCTTAAGTGTTCATTGAGTTCTCATACACTCTGCTAACTTGAGCGTCGGAGAATCTTCATAGGTGACACCACCTTTCGCCCCCTAACAACGCGAAACTCTGGTGTGAAGGATCTCCAAGACAACAAGACAGGCTTCTCCCACTGAGAGGTCAGATCATAATACCGGATACCCACTGTACCGGTGTATAAACACTCAAAACATATACTTTTGTGGCTGGTCCCCACACCGGATCGCAGACCTTGGTTCAGACCAGTTCATTGGCACGCCCAGTGGGACACGATAGAGTTATTCCCACTTTTTGTAGAAGTTCAGTAGTTAACCATGGAAGGAGATGGACACGATCTTGTTGATGGTCATGTGGAGGATGTGACTCATCAGCAAGCAGGAAGAAGACTTGTTTTTGAATCTCCTGTAACCCACTCGGGGAGAATGGTAGCAGATGCAACCCCCAATCCTCGAGATAAAGTTATAAGGCAACTCAGGGAGAAGTTGATGAAGTTGAGAAGGGAGAAAAGGGTGACAGGGGACAAAGTGATGTCTAAGGCTGAAGATACTCACCATGCATCTGCGAGAGAGAAGTCTACTACTCTCCAATATTCAAAGATTCCCACCTATGAGGAGAGGGAACAAACTCAAGACTCTGGAGATAGAGTCAGTGCAAGAAGGAAAGAGCAGGTGGTGGTGACCTCTGGGACATACAGACTCAACGTTTCTTTCTCAAGGAGGCTCATGAGTGTACTTATCCCCAAGCATCTACAAACAACCCAGCCACTTTTGATCGGAAAGTATAATGGGGAGACAGATCCCACTAAGCATCTTGATGCTTACGTGTATGAGGCTATGTATTTGGGAGCTGATGAAGATGTAATATGCACAATGTTCCCAAGAACCTTAACGGAGGAGGCTCTTAGTTGGTTCAAGAGTTTGCCCTCAAGTTCGATAGATTCCTGGGAGGAAATGGCAACTGTATTTGAGAGCCATTTCATTATTTCTAGAGATGTTCCCAGGACTTCTCATACCTTGGCCCAGATTAGGCAAGGAGAAAACGAAACCCTTAAGGAGTTTTTGAGGAGATTTTATAAGGAGACAGCTTTGGTGCCTAACCTCACGGAGGCTATTCAACTTCATATTGTCGTTGAAGCTTTACAACCTGGATCAACTTTTGCCTTGTCTTTGGCAAAGAGTCCTCCGATTATGTTTGAGGAGTTCCGGAGGAAAGCTTCGAAGTATGTGGGTATAGAGATGCACCTGGAAGCCACAGCAGCTAGACTGAAGCTGTCAGCACCCTCACAGCAACCGTGGAGAGACAAGGAAAGGGTAAGGCCAGAGAAGCATGCCCAGAGAGAAGATTTCATGAGCACTCGACCTCAACAACAGGATAGGCGCGTAGCTTCTTTCAGTAACTACGCCCCACTGAACTCCAGGCATTCTCAAATCTTGAGGGAAGTTGGCTGGCCCACACTCAGTGTTTATGGGATAAGGAAGCCTCCGCCAATGAAAAGACCTGGTAATTCCTGAAAATATTGTGCTTTCCATGAACAGGTTGGTCATACCACCGATGAATGTAAGGCGTTGAAGAATGCAGTGGAGACCCTCATCAGATAGGGAAAGCTGAAATAGTATTTATTCAAGGAGAAATCCTTAGACGAACCAGACAGGTTGGAGAAGAGAGGGAGGGACCATGATGACGAGGGTGACATTGGTCGTAATCCGGTCAGGAGATTCATAGCTACTGAGAAACAAAAGGGAGTGGTTATCAGTGAAAGACCTCAGCAGGACAGCATGCCTCAGCAGCAAATGCAAGGCCGACGTGAGGTGATTGATATGATTGTTGGAGGATTTGTTGGAGGGGGAGCGTTAATCACAGCTCGTAAGAACCACCACCGAATGATCCTATCTGTGCAGGGGAAGCCCAGGGACAACCGCCTTTTCAGGGACAGCATGACAACACCGGTGGTGTCATTTACAGATGACGATTTTGGCCCAACAATTCCAGGAGGTGATGATGCAGTAGTTGTCATCACTGTCATAGCCAACAAAGACGTCAAGAGGATCCTCATCGATCAGGGAAGTTCTTGTGATATTATTTTTTATAATTGCTTCAAAAGAATGGGCTTTAATGATGCAGATTTGCAACCATATACACAAGAGCTCACAACGTTTAACGGAGCGAAGCAGCCCACCAAGGGGTATCTTGATACCCTCATTTCTTTTGAGGGCGAACCTGGAGCAAGAACGGTGAAGTCCAGGATCCTGGTGATCGATGTGGAATCTCCTTACAACGGGATTATAGGTCGTCCTACTCTGAACGCAATGGAAGCAATTGTGCCTACCCCGCACCTCCTTATCAAATTCATTGACAAGGACAACAGTGTGTCATCCCTCTGAGGTGATCAAGAGATGGCCAGGTATTGCTACAACTTGAGCCTAAATATGGTGAAGCTGGAGGCGTTTAACAAGAAGAGGAAGTTGAATGACGAAGGAACAGCGGCTGGGTCTGTTAGTTTGATTGATCTTGATCCTAGAGCGGAGCTGAAGATCGACCCTCTCAATCCCTCAAAACCCACGCCGAATGGAGGTTCCAAGGACGTCGTCTTAGGGGATTCCCCAGAGAAGGTCACACACATTAATGATAAGCTGGAGTCTATTATGGAGCAGCGCCTGTTAGCACTTCTCTAGGAATTCAAAGACCTTTTTGCATGGACTGCTGCAGCCATGCCTGGGATGGACCCTGATTTCTGCTACCACAAATTATCTGTCTATCCAAAGATAAGGCCGGTTTCCCAGAAGAAGAGAAGATTGGGACCGGAAAAATAGAAGGCAGCTTGTGAGCAGATGGAGGAGCTGTTGAAGGCTGGATTTATTAGGGAAGTCTGATATCCTTCTTGGCTGTCCAATGTGGTGATAGTATAGAAGGCCAACGGCAAGTGGAGAATGTGCACTGACTACGTAGACCTCAACCATTGCTGCCCGAAGGACCCATATCCTCTCCCAAATATTGACCGTATGGTGGACGATTCGTCTAGTTACCAGTACCTCAGTTTCACGAATGCTTATTCGGGGTACAACCAGATTCTGATGTAGGAGGAGGACAAAAAAAATAGCTTTTGTTAATGACCGCGGTGTCTTCTGCTACACCGTCATGCCCTTTGGTTTGAAGAACGTTGGGGCCACTTAGCAGTGTATGATTAACAAGGTGTTCGAAGGCATGCACACCAAACTGGTGGAGGTGTATATTGACGATATCATTGCCAAGACTCCAGCTGGAGGTGATTATGTTGAAGACCTGCACCAGGTATTTGCACGCTTAAGACAATATAACATGAGGCTGAATCCATTGAAATGTACTTTTGCTGTCCCTGCTAGGAAGTTTTTGGGTTTCATGTTGACGCAACGTGGCATTGAAGCTAATCTAGGAAAATGTCGAGCGATATTAGACATGCAGAGTCTGAAAAACTTGAGAGAGGTGCAATCTTTAAACAGGAAAGTGGCAGCTTTGGCTCGATTCATGCCCAAGATGGCATATAGATCCCTTCCTCTATATAAGGTGTTAAAAAAGTCTAAGAAGTTTGAGTGGGGACATGAGCAAGAGCAAGCGTTCCAGGAACTCAAGGAAGTGTTGTCAAGTCCTCTGATCTTGGTAAAACCAGACCTTGGTGAATCCCTTATTTTGTACTTGGTGATTTCAGATGAAGCCTTGGGCGTAGCATTGGTCAAGGAAACCCCAGAGGGGCAGAGGCCAGTGTATTTCACCAGCATGACATTGCAGGGAGTAGAGAGCAGATACCAGAAGATAGAGAAGGCTGCCCTTGCAGTTATCTGGGCTTCACGACAATTGAGGCCGTACTTCCATGCACATCCAATCCTAGTAAGAACGGATTTACCACTCCGTTCCATGCTTAGCAAGCTGGACCTCGCTGGGAGGATGATCAAATGGTCTATCGAGCTTTCTGAGTTCAAAATTTCTTATGAGCCACGAGGAGCCATTAAAGCCCAAGTCTTGACTGATTTTGTTATAGAAATGACAGGGGCAGATCCAGTCGCACCTCACGCCCACTGGACCATTTATGTGGATGAGTCATCGAATAGTAAAGGTTGTGGAACTAGTGTTGTTGTGGAGAGTAATGACGGTGTGCACCTGGAGATCTCTCTTCGATTTAATTTTAAAACCTCCAACAACCAAGCTGAATATGAAGCATGTCTGGCCGGACTCCGAGCGGCAATTGATATCGGCGTAACAGAGGTGACATTGTGTAGCGATTCATAGCTAGTGATATCACAGATCCAAGATGAGTACCAGGTTCGTGAGCCTCAACTTCAGCTATATTTGAATTGTGTGAATGAGTTGAAAGGAAGATTCGATGTGTTGGAGTTTAAGCATGTACCAAGAGAAGAAAATACTAGAGCGGATATTCTATCGAGGCTCGCAAGTACGAAACAGCCTGGCAGTACAACAACAGTGGTCCAGAGTACGTTGACATCGCCCAGTATTCCTTTGTTCCCTTTTCTGAAAGCCATAATGGTTAATGCTTCCTATGAGAATTTATGGGTTACCCTGTATATCCGTTACCTGGCTGACGGACAGCTGCCTACCGATGAGAAGGAGAGGAGAAGAGTAAAAAGGGAATTGCCATATTTCACCATGGTTGATGGTGTTTTCTATAGAAGAGGATTCTCAGTGCCATATCTCCTTTGTTTGAAAGAGAACGAGATACAAGGAGAAATGGAAGAGGTACACAAAGGGCAATGTGGGCACCACGCCGGAGGAAGAAGCTTAATGAGAAAAATCCTCAGGGCTGGATATTGGTGGCCCACGATGAAGCAGGATTCCATTGATTTCGTTAAGAGGTGCGATGCTTGCCAGAAATTTTCTAATCTTCATCACACACCGACCCAAAAACTTTCTTCGTCCGTGGTACCATGGCCTTTCTACCAATGGGGTCTCGATATCCTGGGTCCATTCCCAACCGCACCTGGAGGCATTAAGTACCTCATCGTGGGAGTCGATTATTTCACCAAATGGATCGAAGTGGAGCCAGTAGTACATATCACATCCATGCAAACACGATGCTTTGTATACAAGAATATCATAGCACAGTTCGGTGTCCCGGGGCGGATCATAACTGACAATGACACCCAGTTCACAGATAGGAAGTTCATAGAGTTGCTTGAAGGGCTAGGGATAGTCCAAATCTTTTCATCTATTGAACACCCTCAGACGAATGGATAAGTTGAGGTAGCCAATAGAGAGGTGCTGAAAGGATTGAAGAAGCGCCTTGGTGAAGGAAAGGGGTGATGGACTGATCAGCTATGTCATGTTTTGTGGGCATATCGTACTACACCTCATTCTTCTACCAATGAGTCTCCATACCGTCTTACTTACGGGGTTGAGACGATGATTTCGGTGGAGCTCCAGACAAGATCGGCGAGAGTGGAATACTTTTCTGCAGAGAATAATAGTGCCAATTTGGTATCATAGCTAGATGTTCTCCATGGGTTAAGAGAAGAGGCTTTTGTCAGGGACCAGACGATGAAAGTGAAGGCCGTCATCCAGTACAACAAACGTGTGCAATACAAAGCTTTTAACACTGGGGATTTAGTTTTGAGGAAAACGAGTGTGGGAAATAAGTTCGCCCATCAAGGAAAATTGGCGCCGACGTGGGAAGGCCTTTACAGAGTATCCGAGGTGACCGAAAAATGATGATACCGGTTAGAAGAGCTCGATGGAACACCGATCTGTAATAAATGGAACACTCAGAATTTACACATTTATTACAGCTAGTTAGTAAGACGATATGTACTCTTTTTCCTCACTTGAGTTTTTTCCCATTGGATTTTCTCAAGAAGGTTTTAACGAGGCATGACCCCAGCTACGCTTTCTTTGTAATTCACATTCAATTCAATAAAGATCTAATTCATGAATACATTAATTTCACCTTTTTCTCTCCTGTATTGCAATTTATAGCATTGACCGGTCTACGAGGTAAAGCTCAGGACAGATGATCCCAATCACCTATTCTATGATTGGCGATGTAACTCCTCGAGTCAAGAAATGGGTTGTAGGATCAAAGCTTTCCCAAGGTTGTACCGAACCCCATCCAAAGACTCAGATTGTAGGACTAAACCGAACTCCGAGTACGGTTAGTAGGATTAGACCGAACACCGTTGAGGACTTGAGTTGTAGGATTAAACCGAACCTTAAGAAATGGGTTGTAGGATCAAACCTTTTTTAAGGTTGACCCGAACCCCACATGAAGGCTTGGATTGTAGGATTGAACCAAACTCTAAGTACAACTAGTAGGTTTGGCCGAACGTTGGTGAAGAATCAATCATCGTCCTTATGATTGAAGTAGTTTCCTCAGGACGGATGATCTCAACCACCTATTCTGTGAGTTGACGATGTAACTCCTGGCGTGGACAATTCCTATCATCATCTTCAAGATGGAGGACTTAATCATCATCCTTATGGTTGGAGTATTTTTCTTCCAGATTTATAAGCACGGAATGCTATTCTTAGTATCTGTTAGTGATTATTACCCGTTCTACGGTATCACATTATAGAGATCAGTTGGAATTTCTCACCCTCAAAGGAGTTAAAGGTAGCACCTCATGATAGATACTTATCCCCCAAGATACTCATACTTGGGGACAATACATGTATGAATGATTATACGTTCTATAACTTGTCTATTCCAAGTTTTATTCAATTATGTTCTCTGGGGTGTATATTATATTTCAACGTCAAGATAATTATACAAAACGGTCTCACGAACAGTACAAAGATAAAAGCGTAGCATATATGTTGAAGTTATATTAAAATAATATGTTGTTTGTAAAGGGTAAAGACAAATTCAAGGAAAACCGCATTCATTCGATGGAAATTCTATATGAGTTGGCGTGAAACTGGAGCTGATCCCAGAACACAACGGTAAAAGCAGAAAATAAATACAAGACTAAGAGGAAGGCTTTGGATTTTCCGTTGTGGATGCCTTTTTACCTTTGTCGTCCTCTTGAGTAGTCTGAGTCTTTTCTGCTCTGGTGTCTTCCTCTTGAGCTTGCTCTTTCTGATGATCCCCTTAATTCGGAGTGGATCCAGAGGGACCCATGCTTTGACCTTCTGGGAGAGGGGGCGTTTCATATAGAGTTAGAGGGGTTCCTTGTACTTGTCATCCACCATGACAACTAATTTCCCTTCGTGAAATTTATAGAAGGGATCCATACCGTATAGATCAAATTTCACGTTGGGGTTGCGATAGAAAACTTGGCGGACAGCAAGGCCAAAGGAATCATAAGCCACAGTGGTACATGCCTCTACAGCCTTGTTCGCCCTATTTATGGCTTTAACCAAGTCTTTTTTTAGCTTGGCATTTTCCTTCTCTAAGGAATCAGTTGCAGTACTCCTCACCTTTAACTCTTCAAGCTGCTTAAGCAACTCCCTCTCCCTAGCGGCAAAATCCTCATGGCTTTTGAGTTTATCAGCCTCTGAAGTTGTTAGGTCGTCAGAAAGCTTGGAGCTCTTTTATTTCTCCGCCTTGAGATCTTCCCGAAGTTCAGAAATCTTCCCTTCAAGAGATTTGACTGATTTTCTCAGGGAAACTACCTCGGCTGTTTGCTCCAATTCCAGCTCTTGAGCTTTCTTCAATTTCTCCTCTGCTGTCTTTAGATGAGCCCTATCCTTTGCAGCCAAGAGATTTAGATGCTCAAGCTTACCAGCTAGCTCATCTGCTTCTTTAACGCTATCGAAAATGCGGCTGAGGGAGTTCAGGAGACCGGTTAACTCATCCAATTGCCACTTGCCAGCTGCAATGGCTTCTTTCATTTCTTCCACTTCTAAAGTGGGGCGGAGTTTGTAGAGCGAAGGAGGAAGTACGGCAGGAGAAGGCCCTTCGTACACCTAGAAGAGAGAAAGAAAGGAGTAGTTGGGTGGATCCATTCTCACCCGTGGGAATGGCAGAGGAGCAGAGCGGTCAGAAGGTTGAGGGGTCGCTCTAGAAGACGTTGTGTCCTTCCCCGTGCCGGTATCATGAACAATTTTTTGCCTCTTCTCTGGCACGGCGCTGGAGGTCTTCTCCTTTTCGGAGGCTTTCATAAGCCTAACTCTCTTTTTCTTCTTCTTTTCTCCTTGCGATTCCTCTTTGGAGGCCTCCTCTTCGCCAGCCTGAGAATCCAAGAGGGGGATATCGTCACCCACCTCGTAAGTCAAGGGGATGATCTCAGCTCTCGCCTTGACGGTGTTCCTCTTAGATTGAACATTGTTTTCCTCATTCTCAGAGGAGGAGCCATCTTCAACCAGCAAAGACTTTAAGGCAAGCATCTCTGAGCTATTCCTTTCTATCCAGTCTGCAAAAGTAAAGAGAGAGGCATAAGTTGCAATAACACATCGAATTATCACATATATGTATAAAGAGTTAAGCTAATTACTCAGATAAATATTTTTGCTAGAAGCGAACTCAGGAGACGCTTGCAAGAGATTTCCTTGTGAACAGAGGTAAACGCCCTCAGAGCGCCCAAGACTTCAATCGAGTAAGAGGAAAGTTCACTCTCGTCTGTGAAATAAGCACGGCTGGCGAGCAAGAAGTGCTCATGAGTCCAGCTTAAGGGGAATTTGGTGATTTCGTCCTCACTCATCCAGAAGACCGGCTCGTCTGGCTTCACACGAATCCTCGTGTAGTACTCTTTGAAGGAGCGCCCGTCAATCTTCCCCGATTCAGTGAAAGATTTGAAGTTGATGACTCTCGAATCGCAGCGGAGAGTTATGAAGCCCAAATCGCCTTTCTTGTTAGCACGACAGACCACCTGGCAGTAGTAGAATAGCATAGCCACGATGGGTTTAAAATTGAAGTGCGCACCTAGGACTTCCAGAGCGCGGACAATACTCCATCCGTTGGGATGTAACTGAGAGGGAGCACATTCTAGGAATCTCAGTACTCCCATTTGGAAATTAGTCATTGGGAAACGTACTCCAAGGTATTGAAAAATGAAGTCATACATATAAACGGAGTGCTTGTCTGGCACGGTGTGGCAGATTCGTTCCATAGGCCGGGGTGCTAGAACCAAGAACTTCCCACGATTTTCTTATCCAGCAAAAACTCTAAAGCGTGGGGACGCCGGTCCACCATCTTCGTGAGTGTGTCGAGAGGGGATTTCTTTGAACTCTTCCTCTACCCAACAATAAGGGTGAGTCAGATTGATAGATTCCCAGTCCAACCGGTGTGCCACAACATTGATACACCCCTCTTGAGTGCGTACGATTGGAACTTTACCACGTCCCTCAATTTACATTTCGTCTATGGCGCGGCCAAAAGCGTCTGTACTGTGGTAAAAAGCAACGTCATCAGCAAGGAATCATTCCGAACCCGACGAGCTTCCTGGGGAACCGATGGCCTCAGAACTAGAGGAGGGTTCAGAGTCAAGCCTAACCACTGGCTGCCTCGTGAAAGAGGCTCCACCTCTCCCTAAACCACGAGACCCAACTCTGGAAGGACCCACAGAAATCCTTCCACCTCGATAACCGGAGGGCCTGTAAGGGATATTTCCCCTCCTATTCGAAGGACCAGCGCGGCTCTGCCTAGGGCGCATGGTTAAAAGTTCAAGAGAAATAAAGATGAATAAGTTAAAAAGAGGGAAAAGAGGTTACCTAAAAGGAAGTTAGGGTTGGAAGAAAGGAAGAACTTCACAAAATACCAGCAACAATCTCTTCGAGAAATTTCTGCAGAGATTCACTAAGGTTGAAGGCGAATGTGATTTTTCAAAATCGTTAAGTTGTCCTTTTATAGGTAACGAGGAGACCCAACCATCGGACAGAAGACGCGTCGTTTGAAGCAAAACGCAGCGTTATCAGGTCAAACGACATTGTCGTTTCAAACCCTAAAGGCGTGAAATAGCGACGATTCATGAAAGATTTTGATGAAATGGGCCGAAAAATTCAAATTTCGGGCCCAAAATAGTCATAGAGATGGTTACCCATTTGGAGCAATAATGACTCACGTGTTAAAAAGAATTTATTGTCCAAATCATTCAGAAGCATTAAATGCGTTCCAGCAGCCACTCGAATACTAAGAGTTACAAGTTTCGAAAACTCTTGGGATCCCCCTTTATTATAAATATTTGTCCAAATCCGTTGTGAGAGCATTTTAGGCGCGGTTCCTTCGCCCATAGAATGGTGAGACGGGCAGAATATCGGTACGAAGCTTATAGACTTTTCTGCGAGATTACTTGCGTACCATGCCGGCATCCAGACTTCTTGTAGACAATATAGCTTATATGATCAACTTAACAGTCCCTCACACAAGCTAGGGGATAAATGATCCGGTTTGGATACCGGCCCTTAGGTTAAGACGTCATCTTGGTTGTCCTAGAAGGTCAACCAGTATCACAGGTCAATGTCCATACTACAAAGACATGATGTAAGAGCCTCTCCTACACCGGTTATCCAAAGTTGCGTCCGAGACACCGGATACTTCATCCGCCCTCATTCTTCCGTCACATATAACTGTTTGCCTCAGTGTCACGATAAGATACGTGGAGTCATTACTTATTAAGATATATACTCTAAACAGCGGAATATGTCTATATCATTCACTGAAATGAGTAAGTACGATTACAGGCGTGATATACGGAAAAGGTGGATTATCCCCATCCCTATGTCAGAATCGTACACTGATCATTGACCTACCCACTGTCATACTCTGAACACTGAACTACCCTGATTGATACTTTGCACACGGCATCAGAGCTCATGGGCCCACTTGCGCCCAACGATTCATTTTCCATGCTCAGCTATAAATAGCATATTCCCCAACACATGCAAGGTTACGTTATTCTTACTCTCACTCTACTATTACATTACTTAAGTGTTCATTGAGTTCTCATACACTCTGCTAACTTGAGCGTCAGAGAATCTTCGCAGGTGACACCACCTTTCGCCCCCTAGCAACGCGAAACTCTGGTGTGAAGGATCTCCAGGACAACAAGACCGGCTTCTCCCACTGAGAGGTCATATCATAATACCGAATACCCATTGTACCAGTGTATAAACACTCAAAACATATACTTTTGTGGCTGGTCCCCACACTGTTCAGACCAATTCATAAAGGATAAGACAATTTCAAAGATTTCCTTGATTCTACCAAAGCTTTTGTCTTTAACTAAGAGAGTTCTTAGTTACCTTTTCTTCCTTTGCAAAGGTGTTTAAAAAACCATTGTCTTCGTCACTAATAATTCCTAAGGAATTTCTATTTCGTAGGATTAGATTTTTGCTATCGAATTGGTTGAATTGGAAACAATGTTGTTGAATTTTTGTTTTCTCTGAAATGGAATTTTAAAACCCTCAGTTCTCCTTCACTTTTATTATCATTGTTTACTAGAAACTCAACAATTTCGTTTTGGATTGATTGAATTGAGATTTACAAGGTGGGGGTTAGTGTAGTGTGAGGGAGAGAAGAAGAAGGGACGGAGAAAGGAGAAATACATGTATAGAAGAGAAAGAAAGACAAAAGATAATATAATGATATGTCATCATTCACTTACACTTGGATAAGCTGAATCATCACTTAACATATATAAACTATCAGACATTAACCAAATAGTTAAAACCATTTCATGGGTTGTTTCTTTACAATAAAGAAAGTTATAGAGATGATTTACAAATGCACAAAATTTTTTGATGACTAAATCTTTAATTAATCTTTTATTTTTATATTTTTCATTTTTTAAAATTTTAATAAACTTATTACTATTTAAAAGATTATTTATTATGGCTTTAAATATAAAATTAGTCCTTAAAAATCTAAAATTAAGACCAACCCGCTAAGAATTTTTTTAGGATTTAAACACTAAAATATTATTTTTGTTAGGATAAAAATCTATCATTAACTTTCCGTTTATTAAGTGTTGACATGTGTATTTTTTCTAAAATTTTATAAAATTAACCCTTTAAAAGTTTAAAATTAGGATTAACCCCTTAAGAAATTTTCTTTTGGGATTTAACCCATGAAATATTTTTTTGTTAGGATCAAACCCTGTCGTTAACTTTTCATCATCTAAGTATTGACCCACCAATGATATGTGTATTTATTTATTTATTTTTAATTATCACTTAAGTCATATTCATTATTGTCTTCTCTCATTTTTATGTCACTCTTACCACATCTCTTTGCCTTGTTCTCCTTTTTTTCTTCTTCCCTCGTCCTCTTTCCCTTTTCCCCACTACCCATGGTTCATTTGGTAGCGTCATTAATGTAGCGTAGGTGATGTAAATGTAAAACCATCCAGAATTAGTCATCACCTTTTCCATCATGTTGTTCATCTTTGGCGTTGTAACAAACTTGTGTTTGCGTCACCTACACCGCATCGATGGTATACCAAAAGAACCATGAGGCATAAAAGAAAAGGGGAGGTGAGTGAGGGAAGATAGAAAAAGAAAGCAAAGATGACAATGAGAGGTGATGGGAAGAAAAAAAGAGTAATAGAAAGGGGAGAAAAAAAATGATAAATAAGGCTTAAATAATAATTTTTTAAAATTAAATAAACATATAGTCATTACTTAACACATAAAAAGTTAATGACAAAACTTAATCCTAACAAAAAAAATATTTCAACATTTAAATCCTAAAAGAAAATTTCTCAAGGGTTGATTCTAATTTTAAATTTTTTGAGGGCTAATTTTATATTTAAGTCCAAAAAATTACAAGTGTGAGTATTAAGATGACTCATCATTTGCTATCTGAACATTAATTAATGAAAAAGTACTTAATTTCAATAATTTTTTTTTAGGATTTTGCATAGTCAAATTTACGTTAAGTTTATAAAAATTGATGTAAAATAAGGTTTGCTGACAATTTTTGTAATAATCTAATAAATATTTACCTTGTTTTCAAAAAAAGCTCATGTGAAATAGACCATTCACATCAGTATTATAGCACGACCGATCCCTTACATCGGTTTCAAGAAACCGATCTAGATAAGTTTTATTTAAAGATTGTAAATTCTCGATTTATTTCCTCGGATAGCCTTTAAACCCCTTAGACTTCTGTGCACGACGTCTCCAGCGAGTTCGTTCCGGCGTGCTTGCTTCCGGCATCTCGTGGTCTTGGGTTCGTTCTTTGGTGCGTGCTTCTGGCGTCTCTGCTTTTCCCGGGTTCCTCTCACTCTCGTCCCTTCGTCTTGTTCGCCGCCGGCGCCGTTCTGAACCCTCAACCGCGTAGTCACGCTAGCGGCGAGTCCTCCCCGGTAATTTATCTCTTTCTTTGTTTTCTTCTGTTCCTTGAGCGTTTCATCAAATTGGATACTGAAGGCCCATTTTTATTTTTGTTACATCAGATTTTTATGCATCCATTTAAGTGTATTGAATCAGTACTACATGTCTAAACAAAGGTTGTAAATACCTAAATGGATTTCCCCTTTAAGTGTCATGACCAAGTCTTACTATTGGCTGCCCATTCTAAGATTACTAGTAGTGATGATGGAAACGTTGAAAAAATTGATGATTTAGTTTTCCTTCACTATGACTGCCTGGTGGTAGACTCAATGGCACATAGGAGACAAAACCATGGTTGATAGCAATAGTATTAAACTTGCTTGTATGGTGGAAACTGGAAGAGGAATGAAGAAGTTCAAAAGGGTTTATGTGATTGTGAACTTTTAATTTTTTAATTTTAATTTATTATGAAAAGTGATGATAATTGACTAAGAGTTTTCACTTTCTTTTTGTGATTTCTTGCAGATCCCAAATCTATTCATTTTGGGAATTGAGTTGATAGATTATGTTGAAATATAACATTATTTTATTAAACACGTACTAGGATACATAGTTTCATCTTAGAATCCCATATATATATATATATATATATATATATATATATATATATATATAAATGAATGATTTGGTGGCTTCTTATTCGTAGTTACAACATGGAATAGCAGCTAAGGTTGCATTTTGTATTAGTCACAGAAAACAGAATTTCTTTTTAGCTTCTATGCCTATCCCAATTTCCTGCATTTCATATTTGGGGGTTCTTGATTTTATTTGGTGGTAAGAATGGAATTATTCAGTCTTTATAATTTATAGCATCTTGTGTCTTTTCATAATAAATATTTCATTTTAATTTAAACATATTTAATTACATAGATATTTGTCAGTACATGTCTAAATATTTGCTTTTGAATTTATTAAAGGTATGATATTACTACTCTTAGCTGTGAATTTATATAATAATCTTTTTAGTGTTATTTTGTTGATTTCTAATGTTTAGGCTTATTTTTAGGACTAATACGGGTGATCAAGATGACTTTATGATTGCCACGCCTTCAGCTTCATCTGCCACACTCCTTCAACATACTTCGAAGTTTAGTATTTCCTCAACTTTGAAGCCACCCACCAATCATTTGTTACTGTAGCTTCAGAATTGAAGGCAAAAGACAAAATCTGGCTCAAATTCGAACACTACTATTCAGGCCTTTTTTCTTTCCATTTCAAAAAGGTCACATTTTTATTTCATTTTGGCCCAATTCTATCACAACCTAATGTCACTGCTACTAAGCTTAATTAGTTTTCATATCTAGTTGATGTCCTCAATTTTGGGTTGTAATTTTTTTCTTGTGTTTGCATCTGTACAGCTTGATTAGTTTATGTCTAGTTGAAGTGTTTTAAGCATATTGAGAAAGAGAAAGAGAGACAAATATTTTCAGATTCATTAGTGTTTGTGTTCCAAGTTCCATGAGTATAAGATGGCCAAGAGTGTTAACACCAAATTACCTTTCTCAGATCATAAGAACTCAAAAGAACCCTTTAAAGGCTTTGCATATTTTCAATGAAGCCAAATCCAAGTATCCAAATTACTACCATAATGGTCCTGTGTATGCCAATATGTTAAGCATTTTAGGATCATCAGGGAGACTCACTGAGATGACGGAAGTGATTGAGCAGATGAGAAATGATTCATGTGAATGCAAAGATTCTGTCTTTGTGTCTGCTATTAAGACCTACGCGAATGCCGGGCTGGTAGATGAAGCAATCTCTCTGTATAAGAGCATTCCTTGGTTTAACTGTGTGAATTGGACAGAATCATTCAACACCCTATTGCAGATAATGGTGAGTAAGAACCGGCTTGAGGCTGCCCACCGTCTCTTCATTGAGAGCTCATGTGGTTGGGAAGTAAGGTCTCGGGTTCCAGCATTGAACTTGCTTATGTATGCTCTATGTCAAAAGGGTCGCTCTGATTTGGCATTGCAAATCTTTCAAGAGATGGATTATCAAGGTTGCTATCCTAATAGGGACAGTTATGCAATTCTGATGAGGGGATTGTGTCAAGATAGGAGGTTGCATGAGGCCACTCATTTGTTATATTCAATGTTTTGGAGGATCTCACAGAAAGGTAATGGAGAGGATATTGTGGTATATAGAACTCTTTTGGATGCTCTATGTGATGACCGAAAATTTGAAGAAGCTGTTGAAATTCTGGGTAAAATTTTGAGGAAAGGACTGAAAGCTCCAAAACGATGTTATAGTCGGCTTGATCTTACCCAGTTCTGGGATGGTGAAGACATAGAAAGCACTAAACGCTTGATTCATGAAGCTTTGATCAAGGGTTAAGTTCCTAGTTCGGCCAGTTATAATGCCATGGCTGTTGATCTATATGGTGAAGGTAAGATAGATGAGGCTGATAAAGTTATCATTGAAATGCAAGGCAGAGGCTTTAAACCATCACATCCTATCTTTGAGGCAAAAGTAGCTGCATTATGCAAGGTTAATAAAGGGGATGAAGCAATCAAGGTAATTGAGGAGGACATGGTGGAAGTCAACTGTCTACCAACTGCTAGAGGGTACAATATACTTTTGAAAAACCTACGTAATGTTGGAAACTCGGCAGTGGTGCTTGAGAGCTTGAACAAGATGTCTAACAAGATGGGTTGCACGGCTGACAGGGAAACTTATGGCATTTTACTGAAAATGCTTTGTGATGAGAGAAAGTATCTTGAGGCAAGCCAACTTCTGGAGGAAATGTCAATTAAAGCATATTGGCCTTGTGCCAACAGTTACAATGCACTCATTAAGGGTCTTTGCTCCATCGGTAGGCAATACGAAGCTATTATGTGGTTGGAAGACATGATAAGCCAGGGGAAGCTTCCCGAAATTTCTGTCTGGAATTCATTGGCATCTCTATTTTGTAACTCAGACAAGATTAAAGTGTCCTCTGAGATGCTTAATCGCCTAAGAAGTTTGTGATTCTAAATGCTTTGGTAGTTATATAATTACTAGATACTTGTACTATCATTTTTTGTTATTGTTTACATGTTTTTTAATAGCTATCAGAAACACCATATCTAATGCTGATTCACTTACTGGCATATCCTTTCAAACACGTCCAGTTACCATACCAGGCTTGCATTTGTTTTTGTTGCCACAAGGCATATGATTAGGCATGAAATCCCTGTCCTAAACTTTCCATGACCCAGGGTTCAATATATTGCTCTATGCTTTGGCTTTCTTTTTCTCCAAGAAATTGAATAAGACTACTAAGATCCGATTTTGGTTATTTGTACTTTACCTTTCTGTTCATAGTTCCAGTGTTCTTCTGTTTGATAATGCTGTTGTCATTTTGGCTGCAACATAAAGATATCTTCTATCAACAAGGATTTGATTCCACAGATTTAAAACTGTGAGCTAAACTGTAATTTTTTTCCTTCATTTTTGGGTCATCTACCCAACTGTTATGGTGTGCCTGGATGAGAATTGAGAATATACAAAGAGAGAGTGTGTGTATATATAAGAATATTTAAATTCCCTATCTTTGGAGCAGGCCAAGTTTTTTTTTAATATGGGAATAAGTTTTCTGCAGAAGAGTTGCAAAACATCAAGCTTATGATTCAAAGCCATATGTACAAGTATCTCGATTCTCTGCATTGTGCGTGAAGGATGAGAGCAGTTTGAAGAGGTAGCTCTGGCCGAGAGAGAATCTATTGCATTAGAAGGTGAAGGATCTGGAACAGGTACAATTTTACATTCCTTCCTTTTCTTCCTTCTCTAATGGGAGATGGTGCCGTTTCTTTTTGAATTGTAGTACCACTGGTTTACTGCTATTTTTATGGCACTTGTTTTTCTCTAGTCACTAAATATAGTCTTTTTGTTTGAAAATTGGCCTTAAAAGTTCTAAAATCGTTTTAATCTTAACCATTCATCAGTAGATCTCATGTTTAATATTTAATCTCTTTACTCTTGTATTAAAAGTCTCCTCATATGAGTCTTCACTCCATCGTAAATTTTACTATGCTAAAGTGTCAATTTAATCATTTTTAAAAATAAAATACATTTTATTCATATTTAATGGTCTAAAACTCCTGTAATGATTAATTCACTCCAGAAGATTCATTCTAGGACTTGAATTGACTAATTGTTTGAGTGGTTTTGTAAATGCAGGGGGTCACATTAACCCAGCTGTGACATTTGGGCTGTTCTTGCCACGCAAGTTATCTCTCACTAGGACACTGTATTACATGATAATGCAGTGCTTGGGAGCTATATGTGGTGCTGCTGTGGTCCAAGGATTCCAATCAAACCAGTTTGAGAGGCTTGGAGGTGGTGCCAACACTCTCAATAGAGGATACTCCAAAGGCGATGGCCTTGGAGCAGAGATTGTTGGCACATTTATTCTTGTTTATACCATTTTCTCTGCTACAGATGCCAAGCGAAATGCTAGAGACTCGCACGTTTCCGTAAACATACTCTTTCCAAATTAGCATCTTCTCTATTCAGTTATTTCAATTTTGGGGTTTAGGGTTTAAAATGTGACGTGACAAATAATTGAAATTTCGTAGTAGAATTAAGATCATAGAACACTCAAAACAATTAACATAAATATAAGGATGAATAGTGTACCTATCAAATCTCAAGGGGATTTTGGAGGAATTACAACCATAGAAGGGACATACTATTTTATTAAACCTCAATATGTATAATTGATCATTAGGTGCTATGACTTGCTTCTATGTATTTTTTGCACTGTAGTAGTTATGAGTTTTGACCTGGATTTATTATTATTGTTTTAAATCTTAATAGGTTCAGATGCATAGATATAAATGTTAGAATTCATTGGTGGAGGAATTATAATGTGAGCTAATCAGAGAAGAAATTGAGCTGAAGTCATTTAAGTAATTAAGGAAAAATTTAGTTTTACTATGGCTCCAAGAATAAAATGAACTTAAAAAATAATTTTAACCTTGGAAAAGTCAAATATTTTGATTATGAAAACATTCACTACTTATACCTAGGTTGTGGATATGGAAATCCATTTTAGTAATCTGCAACTCAATTGACTTTAGTCTTACTGTCTTATGATGATGCTTACGCAATTTGCATTAGTTATTTTATTTTCAGATGTAACTTCAGTTAAGGTAAAATTTTGTGTTGATTTGGACCTGCCTGACAGCATTTAGTGATATAGTATTCTAATGTTCTGTTTAAATGTGTGCTTTTTACATCCTTTGAATTTATCAAGTGTTCAGTAGGCATGAGTTTTATAGTTTCATGGCTGTCTTGTAGTGTCTCGTATTGTGGCACGCAACGAGAAGGGTGACATGTACATGCTTCTAGATGTGAATACCAAGATTTATCCTATGAGCAAAAATGAAAGATTCTTGATGGCTTTGTCTCCCTCGTTTTGAATACTAAGGTAAACTCAACTTGTTTAAGGCTCCACACTTTACTGCAGTTATAGTCTTATAGATAATGCCAACATAGTTTCTGTTATCAGTAAGTTATTTATACCACTGACATAATCCAACTCATATAACATAGGCCTTATTGTCTGCTGTTCATCTGTAGATCTAGCCAAAAGAAAAAAAAGTGACTTGCTTCTGTCACTCACTGACCCACATATATTATGTGAAGGTGCGTTTGTAATGTTGCTAAGTAAATGGTTTCTCAGCTTTGCTTATTGTTGGTATATTGGATTTGAAAATTGGATTATTATTCTGAATTTAGCTTGCTTTTATTTAGTATGGCTGGTTAGTGTAAATTCAGAATGAGAAGGCACTTAGCCAAGTGGGATTAGGTGTCTTTGTACATTGTAATAGTTATGTTATGTCTATTTTGTAGTTTACTCTTGACAATGCAGAGACATGAAATGGCTATTACTGTTAAATGGTTGAATCTAATAAATCCAGTAAATTCTATTGAACATAAATAAAACCAGAGATCATAGTAGTCAATAGCGGCCGGAGCGGCCGCTATAGCGGCGGAGCGGGGCGGAGCAGAGCAAGGGCGCGACGCGCCCAACAATAGCGGGAAGGATTCGATCGCGGCTTTCGTGGCGAGAATCGCGGGGGAGCGGTCGCGGCCCATCGCGGCCAGAATCGCGCGCGACTCTCCCTCCCCTTCAAACGTTCGGCTGTTTCCCACTTCACTACTCACATTCCGCGACACCCACCCACGTTCCGGCGTTCCCCGCCCTATTTCCGGCATTCCCCACCCATTTCCGGCCCGCCCCACCCATTTCCGACGAGCTTCTGTCTTCTCCGGCGAGCCTGTGTCTTCTCCGGCGAGTTTCTGCTTCTCTTCTTCTTCACTTCTTTTTCTCTTCTTCAGTTCTTCTTCTCTTCTTCTCCGGCGGGCTGTTGAAATGATGTTGAAGCCTTCTCTCTATGCTCTCTCCTCTAGGGCCGGCGCATGAAGTGGGAGGAAGGTGTTTTATTTTTTTTTTTGGAAGTGGAAGGTGTTTTGTTTTTATTTTAGGTTTAGCTTTAGAATTTTTAGGGCCTGTTTTTTTTCCTCTCTTAGTTATAAGGCCCATTATACTTTGGGTACTTAATTAGTGGTGGGATACAAGTATTTAAATCTGAGGTACAAATATGGTACCACTCACGGTCACAACAAGAGTACCATGCCTTTTTTTTTTTGGATCAATAGAATGGAAGTGCACTGAAATGGCCCAAAAGACAACTTCTTCAGCCCATACTTTCTCCTTCATAAGACCAAAAAAAAACGACTTTCAGGGCCTGGACCTTTTTTATTTGGCTATAAGATACAAGGATTATTATTATTATTATTATTATTATTATTATTAATGTTCCTTTAATTTTAATATTACACATCATGTTTTATATAGGTGTTTGGTTTGATATATTTATGTTTTATGTAGGTGTTTCTTTAATATTACCAATCAGCTCTTTTTATTTAATTTTTGTGTGATTTTTTTTTGAATATATATGTGTAGAAAATATAGGAAATATTTATATAGGTTTATTCAAAATAGCGGTCATCCCGCTTTCTGCTATTCCGCTATCCCAGTTTTAAGGGCGGCCGCTCCGCGCCGCTATTTGGGATTGACTACTATGCCAGAGATATTGTGGTTGGATCCAATTGTAACGTATGGGACTTGAGACCCACATTATATGCATGAGATTCTGGTGTGGAGTTTATAAGACTTTGGGTGCTAACTAGGACTACAATGTCTAGCTATTGTCTTGTCTTTTGTGGTTCTCCCAAACAAAGTTCTTATCATTGTAAAACCCCAGTAGATGTTCGGTTTGAATGAGAAAAACAGAGTATTGGATCTGATGTTTATGAGGAGGCACTGAATTCAGGATTCTTAATTTGTTGAAAACTAATAGAATATAGAAACACCAAAAATTAAAACTATGAAAACGGGAGTTTATTTGGTATTTGAGATGTGATATGAATACTACTGTAATTTCAGGGTCAATGATAAGTTATCATTGATAACCACATTTTGAGGTGATATGAACAGTACTGTAATGTGTGGCTATGATCAGTCTACTTGTGCTGAATCTCACCCTCACAGTTTCCTTCTTTCCCTTGAATAAAATTTATTCTAAAAGAGCAGCTCAATGTATGAGGTTTTCAGTTTTTCACCGCTGTGGGATCTTGGGAAGGTTAGATGTATGCAGCTTTAGAGGTTGTTCCTGTGACCTGTGATTAAAAAATTTGTTCTATTAAAAAACCATGTCCAATTTCTCTGCAACATGCATCTTGCTTTACTTAAGCTCTAGGTGACTTTTATTGGTTTTCTTGGGGTATTCCACTATTCCTGCATTTGCTTAAATTGCTGACTTCATCTTGATTTGGACTGTTTAATTTTAGTCAGCAAAGTGGTGATAAAATAAATTATAAACTTTGTGACAGGCTAGATGAGGATTGGATGCTATCAAATTTATATTTTAAATAAAAGACTACCTATTAGTGCAGTTGATTAAGAACCGCACTAATATCCTGAAAAACTTCTACATCAGTTTTCTTAGAATAATCTATGTAGAAAGACTTTTTTACATTGGTTTTAAAATTGATATAACATCTACTTAGATTTTACATTGTCTAGATCTTTATCAGTTGAAAAACCAATGTAAAAGGGTCAAAAAAATCAATATAAAATCCTTTATTTGTAGTAGTGACTAAATCGTAAAAAAAATTCTTAGGGTGTTTATCCTAATTTTAAATATTTTTAGGGCCTAATTTTATATTTAAGCATTTATTATGTAACTCATTTAATGGATAATATAAGATATGATAAGCCAATAATTATAATTCATTTATCTATCAATAGCTTTTTAGAAAAATAAGTACATATTTTAGGCTCATGAAATTGTTTAGACAAGGGAAACGAAAGTAGTCTATATTATAATTCATGTACTTCTTGTCTTAAAGAGTATTCAGTCTAGATTATAATTTGTGAATGCTAAGTATATAAAAAATAGTGTAATAGAATCATATTTTATGGATTTATTTTTTTAGTTGATTTCTTTTGACACTCCTTATTTTTTCCACCTTCTTTATTTTTTTTTAAATTACTAAAATGCCCTTCTCCTTTTCACCCTCCTCAAGCATGTATTCTATAATCACAAGGTGTAGTGTAGAGTTGGCAAAATGGGTCTGCCTTGATGGACCTTCCCGTAAAATGAGCGAGCTTAGGTATCTAATTAGTAAGGTTTTTTGGGCTTAGCCTGTGAAAAGCCTGCACCCATTGCGGGCCGAACGACCACGATTTTTCTTTTGTAAAACTATAAGGGTTGCTTGAGAAAAGCCTAACTTTATAGGGCCGACCTGGCCCAGTTGTAAAAATAGACAGGTTTGGGCAACTTAAATTGAAGCCCAAATCAATGTGGTTTTTTTTCCCGACTCAAAAAGCCCAACCTGTTTAGAGCAGTTTGTCCGTTTTGTCAGCTATAATGTGATGTAATAGTCACATGGGGGGAGGGGGTTGAATAAAGCGACATTTTGTGGTCATCTAACAACCACTTCGAGGAGGGATTAGTCTCAACGTCCTACGATAAATACCCTAGAAAGATTTAAAAAAATTGGGTATTCTAACCATGCACCCTTTTTTCTTGTTTATCTAAAGCATCCCAAATCCCAAACAAATAAACAAATATAAAATAAAATCAAATGTTTTAAATAAATGAAAAACAAAATAATGATTTATCTTGGACTTGGACTTGTTTTTTAATTATCTCTTAATCCAAGATCAATCTCATAATTATTGTGAAGAAGGAATGATTGCTCTTAATATCCTTAATCTAACAAGTACTAGATAAACAACTAATTACAAACTTCAAATTCATAAAAAGATCAAACTGTCAAGAATTATCATCTTCCTCAAAATGACGAACTTGATTATTTCATTCAAATAACACCTCCATCTTAGACTTGACACACTTCACATTTGTTTCAAATAACTCCTCATTCTTAAACACCTTCACACATATTCCATTCAAACAATCTCTCCCTCTTAAATAGCCTTTTCATTTTCTTCAAATAAGTCTTCCATCTTAAACTTAATCACACTTCACATTTCATTCAAATAACTCCTTTCTCTTAAACACTTTCACACATATTCCTTTCAAACAACCTCTTTCTTTCTCAAGTAGCCCATCCTCCCCACCCTCAAAATCAACCTCTTCATTTTCTTCATGGTTGTAACACCCTTGATTTTTAGGGCAGACTTTTAAGGCCCCGAGCTTATGAAGACAGGTCCGTCTATGTTTTTGTGAAAAATTTGGACTTCGGTCAGTTCTATATCTTAAAATTATATGCGAGGCAGAGGTAAGTTAAGACTCTCAGAAACTAGGGTAACCCTGTAGAGAGGTTATCTGGGCTAGGATAATATAATAATGACAAGAATGCCACTAGATAAGAAGATTTTTGTCAGAAATGTGAATTTAACGTTCAATCTCTCCCGTTTCAAGCTAGTAATTTATGCCTTGAGTCTGGAACCGAGTTATTTCTAGACTTGAATATTTTTATGAAACCCACATTGATTAAATTTGTTAATCAATAAATTGTTCGGACCTATTTCTGTTTTTTGACAATTGTTGTCGAAAACGTCGTAAATCTCGATAGTTGTATCCTTTTTCATACCGATTGGATCAGAAAGTTTTAAATAAGACCCATGGCCACCTGAGTGAAATAATTATCATTCTATACACTTCTATTCAAGTTTTGCATGAAGCCTAACTAGTTTCGCATTATTTGAATATACGCCGCGTTTAATTTTTCCTCACCACCACCATGATACCTCACCCTACTTACATCCCTCCCTCCCTCACACCGTGACATCTAAGCCACCCCCACATATACCCATTATTTGAAAATTCCTTTCTCTTAAAACCATTTACACCATCACCATCTAAGTTCCTCTTCATTCTCCATTCTCTTTCTTTCCTACCACTGAGCCACCACAAAACTCTCATTCTCCTCCATTTTCCACAACATCGTGTCTCTCAATTCCACCTTTCTTCTCCACAAGTGACTTTTCATCTCACCCTCTCTAGCTCATGCATGTACCAAGGGCCAAAAGCCAAGCCTCCACCATTTTTCTCTCCAACCCGAGACCTCACCATCAACATTGTCTCCTCCTTAAGCCATCATCATCGTGCCACTTCCTCTCTCTCTCTCTCACGTGAGCTCCCTCTCTTCCTCTCCTGAATCCCCTCGCATGCACGTTAGCCGTTGACGCGAAGCTCGGAGGTTCATCGAGGGTTAACCGAACATTCGATCGGGAATCGAAGCGTAGGTTTTCGGTTGTTGATTGGCGCGGAATCGGCGTTGGTAAGTTAAACTCTCTCTTTCCCTTGCATCATGACTATTTCTTCCTCTTTGATTCATGATTGAAATTGTGATTTTTATGGATTTTGATCAGCTTACATGAGACACTTATGATCTATTTTTGGGAAATCATCAACACAAAAGTTGTTTCTCTTTCTTTTCTTTTTCCAATGAGCTATAAAACACCTAAATCCGATAACTAAAGCCAAAGTTATGCCCAAAATACGAACACTATGCTGGTTGGAATTTTGGATACGGGTTAGTGGCCTATTTTTGAAATCTAGGACTAATTGGCTTAGAATTGGCTTTTGGTGTCTTCATAAAAGTTGTAGTAAATTTCACCACAAATTTTGAGACCAAGATCACTGATATTGGACACTCATAGTTCAAGTTGTGATTAAAATACCAAAGCATACGCATGTTACCCTTTTCGATCGCAAGCATGTTTTTCTTTTACGTTGCATGTAATGTTTTTGACGTTCTTATTCCTTTTTCCTAGCTTGACCGTGTACATTTGAAGCAGTGTCGGTAGGATTTCAGAGCTTCAGGGTAGTTTCAATACCCCGTCAACGAGATTCATAACCCTCGGTAAGTGTGGTTCTTATTGAAACTCCAACAATTTTGTGTTCAAGGCTCAATTTTAGTATTTTGGCGATTTAAGGGTTACAAAGTTATTTTTATTAATTTTTAGGAATATTTCAAATATAGGATATTGGCGTTCGGAGCTGAGTTGAAAGTCGACACTTTATTTTAGAAAGCCGAATAACTCCTTAAGATACGTGTTGACGTAAGGGGGGGTTTATCACTCGAGTATCGAGTAAGAATTTTATTTTCGGGGTGGGTTTATATAATTAAAAAGTTTACTTCAAATATCAACGTCCAGAAAATATTGATTTTTATAAAATAAAAATATAATTCTTATTGTGATATGAAGTATTGTTCCATTAAATATATTGCTTGATATGTGTTGTTGAAAATGATCATGATGGTGTTGTCGATATTTTGAAAATGAAATTTATGTTGTGAAATAATGTTTAAGAAGTGAAAGTTTAGAGCTTGGTATGGTGCATGATTAATTGATATTGTTTTTATTAGAATGTTGTTGGCTATGCCCTGTGGTGGCACTAAATGTATGTTAAAACCTGCTGTGGAGGTTGTGTGTGTTATTGGAAATTTATTGGTCAATGACGATATTAATATTATGAGTTTTTAATTCATCGATGTTGTTGTTGATTATTGATATTGTTTATATTGAAATGTTATCGGCTACGCCCTGTGGTGGCGTTAAATATTTATTGAAGCTTGAGATGCTGATCGTGTTGTTGAAAGTGTATTGTTGTTGTGGATGGTTAAGTGTTAATGATATGTATTGTTGAAATTAACCCATGTGGACATTATGAATATATTGATAATTATGTTATCATATAGTATTGGTGGCGGAGCTTGATTTAGATTTTTTTTGAGGTAATGGTTGTTGAGTTGATGAATATTAAGGTTAGTGGAGCTAGGTTATGATGTCAGAATGGTTATATATGCGTTACGATTCACATCCATGCATTTTTGTATTATCATGACATCATATGCATTATAACGCGCTTTGATTGGCTCAATACTCAGATTTGTTGCTTGAGACTGCCGATTATAGCACTATGATTTGTTGTGTAGTTCTCAAGGTGCCTTTAATTATAGCCTTATGTTTGTTGTGTGATTACCAGGATATCCACCAAGTTATAGCACTCAGATTTTTTGTGTACATTATCCCTTTTGGCACTCAGATTTGCCGTTGATGAAGTCGGATCCGCATTACATGCTTTTACATGAAAAGGTATGATTTTGAAAGTTCATAGCATTCAATCATTTGCATCAAGAGTATAGTATTTGATATGTGTATAGGTATTGGCAGAATGAGAAGTATCGAGTAATGTTTAATATTGAGATGATAATTGATTTGGTAGCGTTTGAAATTGAATTGATGATTGACATATATATGGTTAGGGGTGAATTGATGATTACTATGTATTTGATAATGTTTGAAATTAAATTGAAGTCTTATATTGTGTTTGGTGATGTTTGAAGTTGAACTAATAATTGATAAGTATTGGCAATATTTGAAATTGAATTAATAACTGATAAGTAATTGGTAATATTGGAAACTGAATTGATGATTGAGATATGGTTGTTGACGTATATGTCATTGTGTGGTGGTTGTAGTATTTTAAATTACTTGATCTAATGGGTACTTTATCTGTGAATTGCTATTTACTGCTTTGGATAAAGGTTCTTTATATCTCAGTGTCTTTCTCCAAGAAACCTATATAAAAAAGCTCATTGAAAGAATGAAAGTTCAACAACTTCTTACATCTTTCTCTACGCATTATACAGGTTGTGCTAAACTTCTCCAATTTAGTCTTGGAATAAGTTCAACTTTGTAACTTAGACAAACCTTAAGGTCTTTGTAAAGACTTAAGAAATCCTTAGTCTTTCTATAAAGTTTATTGAGCCTGAAGAGGCTTGCTTAAGAAAGAATACATGGGTAATTAGTGTTCAAAGGCTAAGTTAAGAAAGAATACTTAGGTTTTTAGCCTAAAGACATCAAGTTAAGAAAGAATATATGTGATCGTTGTAAGTAAGTGTGTGTTGCACTTAACTTCATAATTAGTTAATACAAAATCCCGTTAAGCTCAAACGGGGGCTGAAAGTAGCTTTGGTTAAAGGTGAACCAGTCTAATAGTTGCCTGCATGTTGTTCTCTTTTTATTGTCTTTAAAGTTTCTCTTATGCTTTTATTTATCTTCAAGTTTTACAAAAACACAAACAAGTGTCTGAATACTCAGTTTCCTATTTTCGTGTTTTAACTAAGTCTTTGAGGTAAAAAAAAACTCAAATAGGTGTCTAAATATCTATTTTGTGAAAAGAATTTGCTGAAGTTTGCAATTACACTATTGAACCCTTCTTGTAGTGTGATCCTTCAGTATCTAAATGAACTAGATAATTAATTGATTCATTAATTTTTTTGATTGACCAAGTCAATCTTTAAAACCATGGATTTGAGTTATACAAATTTAAAATAAAAGTGATGATTAATATATCTTGTCAATGTCACTCTTTTTACACGAGTCTCAAGATGTGTACAACTTAATTTAGGGTGGTAAAATGAGGTTAAACCCATTAGGCCAACCCATTTAGTTTATTGATTTTTGCAAATCAGAACAACAAAGTGAGCCTACCAACCTGTTATGGTTTGCCTTATTTTGGCCCCTAAAAAAGGCTCTAAACAAGTTGAGACAAGTCGACTTGACATGCTAAGAACTAAAAAAGAATTATAAAAAAAAAGTAAGGAACCAAGGTGTTGTTCCGGGCTAGCCCTAATTGTGAAACCCTTCTCCCAAGATATACGCTCCTTCCATCCATCATCTTCGATGTCCATGCTTCCTCCACCAATGTTGCTCTTTCACCACTCCTTCATTTGCTTGTGTTTATACTTGCTTCACTCCAACATATCTCTAATTCATATATCTTTCAATTCGTTGTGTCTATCCTCCCAATTCACTTTCTTGCATCTACGTACTCTCTTTTTTTAATGGGCCTATCACTTAGACCAAGATGAGATGACTTTTTAGGTCAATTTCTTCATTTGGAACGACTGAAAACTTGACAAGTTTTGACAGGCCAAACTGTTTTGTTACCCCTAGCTTAATTGAACATATTTTCAATAACATTTTATATGACAATGTGATTAAAAAATTGATATAAAAGTTTATTTTGATAAGCGATTGTTGGAGTGAAAGGTTATTTTGATAATCTAACAGGGAAAAAAATTATAAATTCTTCCCCATGCACCCTTATTTTGGAATCAAGTACAAAGGCAAATTTCAGATCCGGCTCATGGCTACGTTTGCTGGAACCAGCTTGTGGCAAGTAGATACGTGAAATCATCAGGGAAAAAGAAATTTGTGGACATCAACTTGGAGTGAACAACAATATTTTATTTGTCGAATTCGATCTGTGAATGTCAGCCCAAAACCAGGAATCCTAGTTGATGTTGTCACTTTCTCAAAACCATATACATATAAATATATAGGCATCATGAAAAGAAACATTTAAATATGATAAGCAAATGTTCACTCCTAAAACTTCGACCAAACTTAACATTTTTTTACTACCAAAAAGAGATGACAAGTTGTGCTTCAATATCGTCAAATGAATAATTATACAGAAGCTCCTTCAACTTCCTCTGAGGTCGAGGCAGATTCATTTGGATCTTCATCTGCTCGCAACTGTGCAGAAACACCATCTATGGCAGCATTCAGCTGTGCAATTTTGTCCGTTAACACCTTGCGGGTCTTCTGTTTTCATCAGAGCAGAAAATGACAGGAATTTCAGTGTTACTTACCCAAAAGGTTAATGAAAACATTTTAAGTCCTAATTTTTTTTTAAAAAAGGAACCCTTTGAAGGCAAGTTACATTGTGCAACTCATCCTCATGCTACCTTCAAATTAAAACAGATCAATCGCAAGTAATCTTAGGAATTGAAGGACACAACTGATACAGAGAGCTAATTTGAGGGTTTACTATTATTTTTGTATGTAAATGTGAATATTTTATAGATATTTATTTGTGTAAGTATTGTCCTTGGTCATCTTGCCCAATGCATAAGGAGTTGTTTGGTTTGAGAAAAAAATTTTTTTATTTTTATTTCATGTTTAAACTTTTAATTATAAAACTATTATCTTGATTTTGTTCTCAAAGGTTTGAATAGAAAATACTGAAAATAATTTTTTTTTTCTGTTTTTATCATTTCTTTACAAACTTTCAAAACAAAAAATAGGGTGAAAATTTTATAATTAAAAATGAAAATAACAAAATGAAAACAAAAAGTTTTCTGGATTCATCACTGCCCATATAGACCATTGTAAGAGCTGAAATTCTTATAATATGGGTGGGGTCATTATCTTCATTTGTTGGATAAAGTTTGATGGGGTTATACTTTATAATATTAAGCAACAAGTTTTGGTTAGCTAAATATATGCTCAAGTTTTTCCTGTCTCACTAACATTCTGACACACTCAATTAGCATGATTTCTACTTTCAAGTAAATGGTAACTACAAGAACAATTCCTGACCTCCAGAGCTTTGTCTTCATCATACATAAATTTGGGAAGTTTCCTCATTAAATCTTTACGGTCAGCTCCAGCTATTGCCCTGCTTATCTGGAAGGTAATAGCATAGAAGTCGAAAGATAATCTCTTCTCTAACCTTTAGTTTAAGCAATCTTTCAAGTTTAAACAACACATAAAAAACAGTTTCATCTACAAAAAACAGCTGTTCATAAACCTTCGTGAAAGAGAATGGATCAAAATTTCTTAAATTCATCCATGTAGCTCTTTCTTTTCAAGCATATTGCTGCAAATATTTGTGGCAGATATGAACACAGCTGTGAAAACAAATCCTAACACAGCAGTTGTCGAAAAACAACATAGATGTGATTATTGATTGTTATAAAGAGAATAAAAATATGGCAAATAAGTGATGAAGTAGAAATGCTTTTATGACACCAAAGAGAGATAACATAAATAGATTCAAGTTCAATGAAGATCTGTCAATAAAAAACCAAAAAAACGCAGTGAAATTTGACACATGTCTGCTTAATGAGGGGAACTATCTTGCAACTTTATGAGAGTAAAGTGAAAGAAATTAAGTAATACAGAAAGTCATATGTAAGTTATGTCTTAAGATTAGTTTCACGATTCACATCATATCTGCTATGAGCAAAACTAAACACTGACCAAAGTAAACTAAAGCATATTCTTCTCAAGTTTAGAAGAAATATTCCACAACATTGGTAATGGGACAACCGTGAATGACAGTAAATTGAAGAACCAAGAAATAAGACACATTATGTTATCCCACATTAAAGAAAATAAAATGAAAAATGGACAATGATGGTTCAGCAAACATACCTGAGGTGCATATACACAACCCAATGCTCCAACAATTAGTCCTCCCAGTACAAAACCACCAACAAAGATACTTCCACTACTTGGTCTTCCACCATCCCCACTGTTCTAGCAGAGAGATAAAACACACGACAAATGTTAAAATAATCTCAAAAGGTATGTATACCAACCAGTTAAAATCATGCTTGTGCCAATACCTTAGATAACCATATGTGTTAAATGTAAAATTGACACACAACACAATTTAACTAGAAACACAAAATGAAACAAGGACAAGACTAGCCATGGGTTTATAGTATTCGTTGTAGCCAAATCATATTTCAGGCTTGTTATCTTGTATATTAAGCCGCTAAGTAAGCCACAAGAAATAATGTATCAGGAATGCATCAGGAAGTTATGTCCTACTTACCCAGCTCGAACAATAAGTGGCTGGCCACGTGTTGCTTTAGCCCTATAAGAGGAACCTGGAAAGCGTTCACTGGAGCTGATTTTCAAGAAACATTTATCCATAGGTTTCAACGAAGAACCTGACATTATAAGTTGCATATTAGATTTCCTGGAAAATCACTAGAAGGAGGGAGTCGGATATGTTAGACTCTGGTAAAATTACCATTCATAAAAACAGTAGCACAGATCAAACACCATGCTTTATTTGCATGAAATTATCCCCACAATGTCTCACTAAGGTATTAAGAACCAGTACAGACAGATATAAAAAGCTCTAAATCAAGCGGTGGCACCAAAATTTTATTAAAATGCACATTAACTTCAACACTTATCCACACAATAGTAAGTAAAACAAGAGAATAAATATATAAGTTGATCCTTGAAAGGTATTCTTGATTGAACTAAAAAATGGAAATGGAGACAGGAACACGCAATCAACACTAGTTATATGGCCATTTTTCACATTGTCATCTTGCCCTAGTTCATTCTCTCCCAAACCAAGCCTAGCCTGACACTAACATTGGTCCATTTTATTTTATCTTTTATTTTTTTCAAAATTGATTTTGACAAGGCAATTCACTGCTTGTTTGGTTCTCAATTGGGGTTGGTTAGAGGCAAGTTTTTGGTCCATTGGTAAAACAGAGACAGAAGATGTCTTCGAACTGTGTAAAAAATCAACTACAAGCATCCGTTGGCCAAGTTTAGTTTGCATAACTGGTTACCAACCAACCAGACACTTAACCAAATGGCCCGAGTCTGATCAAGCTTCCCCTTCGCACATCTAACCATTCCCAGAAAGAAAAAATCATGCTTTTCCTATTTTCAATTGACCTCACCTAAAAAAAAGAGATCTGTGGAATGTTGCTAACTAACTACACATGCACAGACACAAAATATATAAAAAACTGCAGAGTTGATATACGGAACGATACAAGAAAAGAATGTAAAATGTAATAAACAGCAGAGTGAAGAGAGAAAGAGTTTTGAGTTGTGAGCAATGGTGAATAATGATGTGGCGATGGAAGGAATAATAACCTGAAAGAAAGTGAGTCTCAGGGTTGTTGGACATGGCGAGAGAGGTTGATATTGCAGCCATTTCTTCAAAGAGAATGTGAAAAGCTTTCTTGGTTCTTCTCTTGGTGTAGTGTTAACTGTTAAGGTTAATTTTGTTTCCTCGTACAAATCGTGAAGGAAGGAAAACAGATCCGCGTTCTTATGTTTTGCGCTTCGATAGTATCGCTCGCTCGTGTTTGTTTCGTTATTAATTTTGTTTTTGGGACAATTTCGTTATTAATTAACCACACCATAATCATTACTTGGGTTCATTTTTTCGTCTTCTTTGGGCTTAGCCCGTGCCATAGAACAGGCCCAACTAGTTTACTTTGGGCTACCCACGCAATTCAGCCAAAACTATACGGGAAAAAGGGGTTTTTGGCCCCTTTGGGGTGGTTTATTAAAAAATTTAAAGGTTTGGGGTGAAAAAAATAAATTTAGTTGTCTGGGGCGAATCTTGTCAAATCACAATTTTAAAACGCAAGCCTGCAGTACGTTTTATAAAACGCATTCAGAAATTACGTTTAAATGGGAACAAAACGCTAGCTGAAATAGCGTTTTTTAGGCATGCAAGATAAGTGGCACGCATGCGGAGCAACACAGTGGCAAAAACGCTGGTCCACGCTGTGTTTTCCAGGCCTCGGACAGGATGTGTGCAGAGGCAAAAACGCAACCCCAAAGTGCATTTTCTTTGTCGTGCTGACATGTGGCATGACAAGACATGGTGCAGGGCCAAAAACGCAGTTACAGAATGCGTTTTCTACGTCACGGGTGCCATCCTGGGGTGCTTAAAAACCATGGTGCCCCCTGCGTTTTTGCTCATTGAAGAACTTCCATTTCACTCTCTAGCTTACCTTCTTCAGTTTCCTTGCTCTTTGTTGAGTTAGTTAGTGTTTGTTGAGTTGTTTGTTGAGTTACTGAGAAGTTTGGTAGAATTTTTTGTTTGAAGTTGTGGTAGAAGTGATATTTTCAGGTGAGTATTTAATTTGTTTAAGCTAATATTTTTAGTGTAGTTTTGTTATATGTGATAAGTTGTTTTAAGTTAGTTTGTTTAGCTAATGTAGTTTTTCGAGTTTTAAGATGTGTATGTAAATTTGTTTACATTAGTATTTAGATGATATTAATTAAGTAAGTGAAATGTTGTCTAAAATGAAGTTAATAATAAAAGTGATGCACCGCTTTAAATATGAAATATATTAGTAAAAAAATTATTTTAATAATTGAGTAGTACCAATGAGTTATATTAGCAAAAAAAATGATACACTCAATTAAAATAGATACACTAAAGGTAAAACGTAGTCTGAAAAAGGATTTAGTTTATTTTTTATGTATTGAGTTAGTTGTATGTATTTTAAATATTTTTGAAAATCATATTTTGAAGATAATATGACAAAAATAGTTGTGTATAACTCGCAGAATTTACAAGATGAGGGCATCATCATCTTCGATGCATGGATCACGAGACGTAAACCCTGGCCCGGAGAATCCGTCACTACTATGATTTCAAAACGTTCATGTGTCAGAGGCGGTGTGGAATGGAAAACCTGACCGCATATTAAAATGCAATGTGCATTGGCTCCCCGAGGTAGAGGATGGTCAGTTCCAGAGCAAATAGTTCCACTTTTACAGAGAGCTAGTTTTTTGGGGATTGCACAGTTATATTTTTTTCAGGTGGAACCTGCATTGTTATCTGCTCCCGTGGAGAGGTGGCGACCAGAAACTCATACTTTTCATATACCAGTTGGAGAATGCACCATAACATTGCAAGATGTGGCTATACAAGTTGGACTTCGAGTGCATGGTCGGCCAGTGATAGCTGATACCACTATAAGGGATTGGAGGGTTGTAGTACAAAATTTGTTAGGAGTGTACCCCCCTGAAGATGCTATACAAGTTGGGTGTATAAAACTGAAGTGGTTCTCTGACATCTTTGGCAACATTGAAGATCACGTTGGGATGAGGTACAGTTGGTGAGGTTTACACGGGCTTATATACTATGTTTGATAGGTGATGTTGTGTTACCTGATCATTCAAGTGCTAGGGTTTTGTTGAAGTATCTATTATTGCTTGAGGATCTTGATATGTGTAGGGAGTATAGTTGGGGATCTGCAGCCCTTAGTTATCTATATCGTGAATTGTGTAAGTCTACCGATTACGATCGAGTGTCAATTTATGGTCTTCAGCTGCTAATCCAGGTGTGGGCCTGGGATAGATTCCCATCTATTGCTCCCAATGTCTGAACTGGTAATAGGCCCATGGGCACTCCGTATGCTGCACCGTTAGTATATACTATTGTTTCATATGTCTATTGACCAATTGGTGTTTCATTGCATGTTGTTGTTTGATCTTGATTCGTCTTTGTAGGTGGTTGGGTTCTGAAACATTTAAAGCTGTCAGATAGGATATTGATTACTATCGTTGTGCCTTTGACCAAATAAAGTTTGATGAGGTATCAATTAAGGGTGTCAACCCACATAAACATGTAATAACCTTGTTTGTTATTGTCTTTGTAGATTGTTTGGACTCCATATGGTGATGACATATTGCAGACGTTACTTGTTGAAGAGTCTGAGTGTTGGAGAGCTGTAATGCCACTTTTGTGCACTAACATAGTTGAATGGCACCAAGCAGACCGAGTAATGAGACAATTCGGAATGCAGCAACATATCCCTTCGGCCCCTCGGCAACGAGACAATTTACATGGAATTACGCAAAGAGGGAAGGCAGGTGAAAATTGGTCTCAAATGTATGTGCCTTTGATCACTATATGGGGAAACCACCTTCAGTACGTGTATACTAATCCACCCCAAGTTGGTGTATTGGGCGCACAATCAGAGTACATGCGCTGGTATAACATGCATACACGTAAATAGGTAACGCGTAAATATTGTGTCGCATGTCACTCGATATGGTTTATTAAAACTTTATCTTTTTGTGGTAGGGTTTACAACATCTGCGAAGTGACTAACAAACCATTTATTCTTCTTTATAGGTCGATGTTGTTGAAAGCATCCATTACATGGCAACGAAGGAGGCCTTAACTCCAACCCAGACACCAGCTCATTTGTTTGAACAGATAAGGCAGCAATCAGTTAATGTCATGCAACTATAGGGTGCAGAGGGTCGGGTGATACAAGCCATTCAACCCGCGTACCATGTTGTACAAGAAGCACCTAATGACCTGTATGACATTAACATGCTTAGGAACAGGAATGAGCGACAGGGGATTGTGAGGGGAAGGGCGCAAGAAGAACAACAGATGTGGACTCTATCTCAGTTACCGCCCCGAGAACATGGTCAATATTTTGTGCCTACACAGGTTGACCCCACCTCGCCCTGGCCTACTTATCAGTACCTATCACAGGGGTCTCAAGCAAATAATGACCAACCATTTTATTATACCCCAAATGTAGACACATTGTTTCTTGATGTTGGTGGAGACACAGTTGGGCAGACAAGTTCATATGTTCCATCCCTTCATGACTCACCGACGAGGTTTTTCCAAAATCTGTTACAGACACCTAAGACGCCACTTGTCATGCATAGAGGTGATGGTACCTCATATGATTTAGGGGACGACAAGGATCTAAGCATGCGCCTGTTTTCAACTACCGATTCTGTCAACTTGGGTGATCATGTAGAGGAGGATCATAACCCCCTCATTTGGATATAAGACGGAACCCTCACCGCCATTTCAGAGACGTGCCTAGACGATGCATTTTGTCCCCACACCCCCTACCACAATGTTAAGTTGATATGTTTAATGTGTAATGTTATTAACTTTTGTGTAATGTGTAATGTCAATGACGTTTGTATGAAATAAATGAGATAACTTAGACTATACCGTGCTGGTTTGAGAAACCATTTTATAAATTTATACTTGTTGACATTTAATAAATATAATTTAGCTATAACCTAAACATGAATACAGATGGTGATGAAAGCAACTAGTAAAAAATCTATGGTGTGCATTGGGTTGTTGAGCTTTGACCATCCGTAACATGTTGACATTTGCGACGATTGTGACCTCCTTGTTTGTATAGTTAACATTTATACTTGTTAGGTTGTTGATCTACCCAATCCATCTCATTACGAATGCGTAAGGCCTTGGGGAGACCCTTTGGTCGTAACTTTAAGGGATCAGGAACAAGCTTCCAACCTTCATCTATCACAGGAATATCATCATCGTTATCGATGGGATACCATTGACTGGAATACTCATTTAGAATATACTTCTATGTATATACCGGATGGATGAATTGAAAGTAGTCAACAGTAATAACCTGGCAAGCGGCGATGACGTGGGAGCATGGAAACTTGAATGACTAGAATCTACCACAATCACAAGAAGGGTTTGTCGACAATGTAACAATGTATTTTCTGCTTCCACGTTGTGTAACAGGGTCAAAACTTTCTTCTACCTCAAACCGGTGTCCTTGAACATCAAAGCGTCTAACCTGGTGAGTACAAGCACGTGCTTGGTTTACATTAAGATGTTCTACCAACTTCTTAGTAAACCTTAAACCTTCACCAAACTCGGATCTCGCTTGTGCACCACGCCTCACAAAGTACTCAACCATCCTTGTATATGTGCACTTCACCAACGTTGTGATTGGCATATTTTGTGCACCCTTTAGAACCTTGTTGACGCACTCTGAAAGGTTGGTTATCTTGTGACCAAATCTACGACCACCCTCATCATACACCAAACTCTATTGCTCTTTCGATATACCATCAATCCAAGCAGCAACCTCAGGTTTTGACTCATGAAATTTAGCCAGATTCCTATCAAAGACGCTTCGGCAGGCGATGTACCCTGTAAAATCAAACAGTTAACAATTTGTGTTTATATCATCCAAAAAATCAAACATCAAGTAATAGTTCATAGATGACGGTTTATTACCAAGCTTCAACAATTCTTGTTTCAATGCGACATTTTTGAACTTATGATTAAAGTTACTAACGATATGTCGTATACAAAACATGTGGTGTGCATGAGGTGGTTGCCAACGTAATTGTGGGTTTGACACAATAGACTTTATACTCTGATGTCGATCAGAGATGAGGCATAAACCAGTTTTATTGGTCACATGATTCCTTATCTATGCAAGAAACCATCCCCAAGCTTGTAGGGTTTCCCCCTCAACAATTGCAAAAGGAACCGGTAACACACAATTGTTACCGTCTTGTGTCGTCGCAATCAACAATGTGTGGCGATATTTTCCATACAAGAATGTCCCATCCACTTGCAAAATGGGTTTGCAAAACTCAAACGCAACTGCGCATTGTCTAAATGACCAAAAAACACGTTTAAAGGTACGAAACCTGTTGTCCACTTCGGTGCCAACGAGAAACTCATCGATGATAATGTCATAAGATGAACCTGGTGCAATTTGTCGCATATGCCGAACCCAATGAGGCAGAAAGGCATAAGATTCATCCCAATCACCAAAGACACGCACAATTGCCTTCTGTTTGGCCTTCCAAGCTTTGCTATACGACCCTTTAAAGCCATACTCACCACATAGAAATCGATGGATCTTGATTTACCATCCCTGTACTGACACCAAAAAATATAAATTACCAAACACTACATCACATAAATAAACTATCAAAATCAAATGATATCGAAAACACAAAATATTAACCAACCAAGAATACAACAACATATGAACTCAGAATCCAATTTTGAGTGATCCTGTGATAGTCTAACGTTTACGCATGTATGACTGCTCCCCACTTAGTGACCACCCACGAGTTACTTTTCTTTGATAACATTGCCCTCATCCTTCAAGGGCAACCATCAATTTGATTTGGACATCTAACCACCAAATATATGGGTTTTGACTCAACCACAATAAATGTTTGGTGTTTCTTCATAGAGTACTGTTTCAGTGCTGACTGCATTGCAGTCTTTGTCGTAAATTTTAAACCAACAAACAAATCATCACCTACACGCCATTCTGACTCGTTATCCAACCCAATCAAATTATTTTCATCAGTCGGATGGTTCAAGTTAATGCTGTTGTAATATGGTGATGAGGCCCAATATGGCATACCCCCTTGTAGATCAAAATAATATTTGACATCCATTAAGATAACAGTAATAAACAATGGGAATGTCACAATCTCTTACGTAGTTTTTACTAACCTACCACGATTGTAGTCGACGGAACCCCACCAACTACATCTGTGTCACCTTCTACATCTGTGTCCATATCACTATAGTTCGGAATATTTCCTTCATCATCGTCTGAACTACTATTACAATCTTCACCAACATTGTAATCTGGATCATTGTCGTCTGATAAACCAACACTATTATTATCTACCATAATATACAAAATCTAGACATCAGTAAAAATTATAAAATATTTTAAACCGATCAAATTAAAATATCAAGCTTTGCTACTTACTTTCTTGAACATCAAAATCAACATAAATCTCAAGTCCAACCATATCAGATTGTAACTCAAACACACTCAACAATAATTCAATCTCCTCATCGTCAGTTACTAAAACTCTTGAAAATTTATTTTTTCTTTTATCAAAAATCAATCTAGTAGTTAACTGTGTTATCACACGGCTCGCTCCTAGCACCAACTTTATGGATATTCTCTGCTTCAATTATGTCCCGATTCACTTTCATCAACTTAGTCTCCCCCTCAAATGTGTACCCATCCGGTCCTTCAAACTTTCGCCCATTTGTATACATCATAACAGATATTGACGAATTCATTCTTGCAAAGCCAAAGTTCAACAAAAAATATAAAATCAACTGCCTAAAGATATTGAACACTTAAAATATAAACAATATAAATCAAAAACAATAAAACTTACCTCTAAATGTTCAAATCTACGAGAAACAGCAAAAGAAATTTGCACCTACGATTGAAACTGACTGAGTATATAAAAGCAAAAAAATGTAGGGGCAGTGTGCATTTTTGAGTTAAAAACGCGACATGGAAATGCGTTTCCTAGTCAAAGAAGACAAGCATTTTATAAAACACTAGTCCACCTAGCGTTTTCTAAGTCAAACTATCTTTTCCGCGCAGTGGCCAGGCTATAAATTGTAACATCCTAAATTTGAAAATTTTAGAAAATAATTCATTAAGGCTCGGTGGCTTATTATTTTCCTGCACGCCTTTGGCATTTCGGCTCTAATTTTCTCAAATGATGCTTGATTGGAATGATTCTGGTCTTGTTCACTTTATTTCGAAGAGATCTTTAATCTCTATTTCTGGGCTCTATCCCAAATTCTCACTCTATCATGCTCAAACTCAAGGATTAAGTAAATCCATTTTAGAACCATGATTATTCACATTTTTATCCTGCGCATGGTTCATTCAGAAATTCATAACTCTCTCATATGAAATCCGTTTCTTACAAACTTGGTGTCAAAATCACCGTAACAAAATTATCTACATTTTCCATGAAGACATCAAGAGTTAGATCTTCCCATATCAGTACAGTTTTGGAGATCTTTGAGGACCCTTGTTCATCATGTCACTATGGTGACAAGTCTCAAAAAAATGACAAAATCTCCCTTGTCCAGTATTCAAATCACTTTGTTCTTTTTTATATAGATCCATATCGAAAATATCTACAATTGTTATGAAGGACACGAAACCCAATTCTCAAAGGAGAATTTTTGGTGAATTTATTTCTGAGCACCTACCTGATTCAAAGACGATTAGAGCATCCTATCGTATTTCGATCATAACGCGGGCTACCGATATCGGATCATTGCAAATGATATATCAATTTAAAGATAAAAAGGAGACCTATAACTTTGGTGTTGGGAGTTTCCTCTAATTTGGACTCCACGAATTATCAGAGAATTATTTTTAACGTAATTATTTTCTGGTTCATGAAAATCCTGCACACCAAAAATCATCGGGTAACAATTTAATTTTCCAGTCAAATATTTCTAATCACATCATCATCTCTTGCCACCTACACAACCAGGTGTATTCTTCTAACTTCTTCTACCCCTTTCAACTGTCCCTCTTTCTTGTACAAGCTTATCACATATTATAAAAAATTCATTCAGCAATTGTATCATTGAAGATGTCCCCATCATAGTGTGTCTGCCCATTTTCTTTTGTTTTGAACGTTTCCTTTCTTTTCTTGTTATGATGCCATGATGTTATGTATCATACCATGTTATCATAATTCCAGATACTAGGCAATAAACAATTAATGTTAACAGTTCTTGTCATGATATTTTTTTGTCTTTTAAGAACAAAATCAGCACTTCCTCACTTCATTTTTCTCCATTCACGTGTACTTCCATCAACCATCTCTGTCAATCCCACCGTTGGATCGGCTTGAAATTTTTAGAGTGTATTCTCAACATCCTCCTCTACGTTATCACCGTTCAGATTTTCCGTTTGACATCTGTAGGTGGAGAAATCGTGTTCAAACCGAGACCTTGTTCCAGTTTACAGGAATTCTGACCAGCTTCGGGAAAACTGCCATTTCCGATTCGTTAACCGTTGGATCGGGCTGAAAGTTTGGTATGAAGTTTCTGAAATGTGATTCTAGGTACTAACCGTTGGGATTTAGGTTTAGAGGTCTAGACTGGGAGATATTATGCTTGAACAGTAGCACGAGTTTAAATCAACGATTGACTCGAATCGTTCGGGGAGCGTTCGAGTTTTGAAATTAAGGATTTCAGGTAGGGGGAGCGTTTACATTTTAAATGCATATTTTATAAACGGGTTTGAGATAATATTGTTATTATTAGTTAGAAATCCTGAATATATAATATGTGTGACATAATTGTGTTATGATATTTTCCGTTCATATATTATTGATATTGAATTTGGCATGAGATATATATGTTGTATTTGTGAAATTGTTATGATTCCTATGCATGATATGTAGTAGGATATGTGATGATAATATGAGTATATGCATGAGATGTAAATTGATATAGCATGGGATGCTTAAATTGATGAATAAATATGAAATGTGATTGTGGTTTCGAGGATTCCACAAAAGACCTTGGGTGAGACTCAAGGCAAACCCCTTGAGCGGGGCTCGGGGTTTAGCCCATGACACTACCGTTGTCACTGAGAGTGATTGTGTCACGTGAGAGGGCAAACGGTTTGGTACCAGTAAAACGGCCGGATCAGCTGAGAGCTGAGTTATGGCTGAGAGTCAGTGTTGCAACACAAAAATTAAAACTTAATAATGGATCCATATAATTAAGCATATTCTTGCATTGATATATATTGTTGAGAACAACATGAATGGTATGATTATATGAGAATATGAGATTGAATGTTATATGATGAGGTTGTGTAGTATTGAATATGATTATATATGTTAATGAATTGGATACTTGATCCGATTCAATAACTGTCATTTGACATGTATATGCTCACCCCTATTCGTGGACATTTTTACAATGGACTTAGGACGTGACGGAGATTGGTGAGAGGTCACCAAGATCGAGCGTAGAGTATTGTATATATATATTGTATATAATGTATATAGTAGTTTCATAGTAGCCTTGGCCGGCTCCTGTGCATACCTGTGTTGTTATATATGTGTATACATAAACGCTTAGTTGAATAGGTAACTGACGACTTCAGCTGGAAGCCTAGACCTATTTTGAGCATATGCTTGTTGTTATAATGGATGATGTTGTTGTATTGTGGAGACCCTGGTTGGTCCCACTATATATATATATATATATATATATATATATAAATATGTGTGATATTTGATATATCCATGAAACTGTTGCATTGCATAAATGGGTAGGTTATGTGATGACAGTGTTATTGTACTGTTCCAAAATCCTGTTTTAAAACTGAAATTAATTCCCGAAAAATTTATTTGGGTTTTAGAAACCTTATTTTAAATATTAGGATGTTTTATAAAACACTACTTCAGATAGCGTTTTCTTTAAAACACTAGTCTTCCTTACGTTTTGGGTGGTCAAAATCGCTGCCTCAAATAACGTTTTATAAAACACACTGTCCCTTCCGTTTTACAAATGTGATTTGACAAGATTCACCACAGACAACTAAATTTATTTTTTTCACCCCAAACCTTTAAATTTTTTTTATAAACCCCCCAAAGGGGCCAAAAACCCGGGAAAAAGAATCCTTGTTTATATATAGGGTTTTTGGCCCCTTTGGGGTGGTTTATAAAAAAATTTAAAGGTTTGGGGTGAAAAAAAAATAAATTTAGTTGTCTAGGGTGAATCTTGTCAAATCACATTTGTAAAACGGAATGGGACAGTGTGTTTATAAAACGTTATTTGAGGCAGTGATTTTGACCACCCAAAACGTAAGGCTGACTAACATTATTCAGAAAACGCTATCTAAAGTAGCGTGACAGAGTGGCGTGGAAAAAATAGTTTGACTTAGAAAACGCTAGGTGGACTAGCGCTTTATAAAACGCATGGTAGACTGCCTTCTTTGACCATGTAGGCACAAAATATTGATCATGTTCTTGGGGTGGTAACTGAGATAGAGTCCACATTTGTTGTTCTTCTTGTGCCCTTCCCCTCACAATCCCCTGTCGCTTATTCCTATTCCCAGGCATGTTAATGTCATATGGGTCACTGGGTGCTTCTTGTACACCATGGTACGCAGGTTGAATGGCTTGTATCACCCGACCCTCTGTGCCCCACAGTTGCATGACATTAACTGATTGCTGTCTTAGCTGTTCAAACAAATAAGCTAATCTCTGGGTTGGAGTTAAGGTCTCCTCTGTTGCCATGTAATAAATGCTTTCAACAACATCGACCTACAAAGAAGAATCAATGGTTTGTTAGTCACTTCGCAGATGTTGTAAACCTACCACAAAAGGATAAAGTTTTAATAAACCATACTGAGCGACATGCGACATAATATTTATGCGTTACCCATTTACGTGTATGCATGTTATACCAGCGCATGTACTCTGATTGTGCGCCCAATACACCAACTTGGGGTGGATTAGTATACACGTACTGAAGGCGGTTTCCCCATATAGTAATAAAAGGCACATACATTTGAGACCAATTTTCACCTACCTTCCCTCTTTGTGAAATTCAATGTAAATTGTTTGGTTGCTGAGGGGCCGAGGAGATATGTTGCTGCATTTTGAATTGTCTCATTACTCGATCTAGTTGGTGCCATTCAACTATGTTAGTGCACAAAAGTGGCACTACAACTCTCCAATACTCAGACCCTTCAAGACAATATGCAGATAACATCTGTAATATGTCATCACCATATGGAGTCCAAATAATCTACGAAGACAATAATAAACAAGGTTATTACATGCATACACAATTGTTTATTTAGGTTGACACCCTTAATTGATACCTCATCAAACTTCATTTGGTCAAAGGCACGACAGTAGTAATCAATATCTTGTCTGACAGCTTTAAAGGTTTCAAAACCCAACCACCTACAAAGACGAATCAAGATCAAACAACAACATGCAATGAAACACAAATTGGTCAACAGACATATGAAACAATAGTATATACTAAGCGTGCAGCATACAGAGTGCCCATGGGCCTATTACGAGTTCAGACATTGGGAGCAACAAATGGAATATATCCCAGGCCCACACCTGGATTAGCAGCTGAAGACCATAAATTGACACTCGATCATAATCGGTAGACTTACACAATTCACGATATAGATAACTAAGGGCTGCAGATCCCCAACTATACTCCCTACACATATCAAGATCCTCAAGCAATAATAGATACTTCAACAAAACCCTAGCACTTGAATGATCAGGTAACACAACATCACCTATCAAACATAGTATATAAGCCCGTGTAAACCTCACCAACTGTACCTTGTCCCCAACGTGATCTTCAATGTTGCCAAAGATGTCAGAGAACCACTTCAGTTTTATACACCCAACTTGTATAGCATCTTCAGGGGGGTACACTCCTAACAAATTTTGTACTACAGCCCTCCAATCCCTTGTAGTGGTATCAGCTATCACTGGCCGACCATGCACTCAAAGTCCAACTTGTATAGCCACATCTTCCAATGTTATGGTGCATTCTCCAACTGGCATATGAAAAGTATGAGTTTCTGGTCGCCACCTATCCACGAGAGCAGATAACAATGCAGGTTCCACCTGAAAAAATGTAACTGTGCAATCGCCAAGAAACCAGCTCTCTGTAAAAGTGGAACTATTTGCTCTGGAACTGACTATCCTCTACCCCGGGGAGCTAATGCACGTATGTATTTTAATATGCGGTCAGGTTTTCCATTCCATACCACCTCTGACACATGAACATTTTGAAATCGTAGTAGTTACGGATTCTCTAGGCCAGGGTTTACGTCTCGTGATCCATGCATCGAAGATGATGATGCCTCCATCTTGTAAATCCTGCGAGTTATACACAACTATTTTTGTCATATTATCTTCAAAATATGATTTTCAAAAATATTTAAAATACATACAACTAACTCAATACATAAAAAATAAACTAAATCCTTTTTAAGACTACTTTTTACCTTTAGTGTATCTATTTTAATTGTGTGTATCATTTTTTTGCTAATATAACTCATTGGTACTACTCAATTATTAAAATATTTTTTTAACTAATATATTTCATATTTAAAGTAGTGCATCACTTTTATTATTAACTTCATTTTAGACAACATTTCACTTACTTAATTAATCTCATCTAAATACAAATGTAAACAAATTTATATACACATCTTAAAACCCGGAAAACTACATTAGCTAAACAAACTAACTTAAAACAACTTATCACATATAACAAAACTACACTAAAAATATTAGTTTAAACAAATTAAATATTCACCTAAAAATATCACTTCTACCACAACTTCAAACAAAAAATTCTACCAAACTTCTCAGCAACTCAATAAACACCAACCCAAACACCAACTAACTCAACAAAGAGCAAGGAAGCTGAAGAAGGTAAGCTAGAGAGTGAAATGGAAGTTCTTCAATGAGCAAAAACACAAGGGAGACCATAGTTTTTAAACACCCCAGGAAGGCACCCATGCGCAGAAAACGCATTATGCAGCTGCGTTTTTGGCCCTGCACCATGTCCCATCATGCCACGTGTCAGCACGACAGAGAAAACGCACTTCGGGCTTCCGTTTTTGCCTCTGCACAACGTCCTGTCCGAGGCCTGGAAAATGAAGTGTGGACCAGTGTTTTTTCAACTGCTGCCGTCCTGTTGCCCCGCATGCGTGCCACTTATCTTACATGCATAAAAAACGCTATTTCAGCTAGCGTTTTGTTCCCTTTAAACATAATTTCTGAATGCGTTTTATAAAACGTACTGCAGGCTTGCGTTTCAAAAATTTGATTTGACATTATTCACCTCAGACAACAAATTTTTTTTCTGCCCCAGTCCTTCAAATTTGTTTCTAAAATACCCCAAATGGCAAAAAAAAAACATTATATATACGTCCCTAATTGCATTAATATTAATATTGTTAGTACTAGTTTTGAAAAATAAACTTCACTTTGTATATACCATCCGCTGGTTAATACAATTTGTATCCAATTAATTTTCTGAGTAAGATAGTTCAAATCTTATAAATGAATTTTTTTTTTGTTAGATTATGATGTGATTGTAGAAGAAAAAACTTTACTTTGTATAAATAGGAAAAAAAGCTTGCACCCATCTTGTTACATTTATTTTTTGGGATATATATACTCTAATTAATTATCTTGTCATATTTCTTGATACACCATAAAAATTAAATTAAAACTTGAAGATACCAACCACACAGTGGTGTCAACTTGCATTGGGCTCACATATATGATGGATTTATTTAATATTATTTAGTAGGTCAGTCTATGTTCAAATTTCACCATATACAAATTCACTTGCACCGATTATTTTAATAGTCACCAGCAGGGTTAGTGTCAAAACCCTTTAAGCTTGGGGATACTTTGTGGTAATGGTTAATCAAATAGTAGTAAAAACTATACAATTTGTTTTGGTAAGAAGGGAAAAATAGAAGGTTAATTAGAAAGATACAAGGAGACATTTGGTACCAGAATTTTATTTTATTTTCATGATTGGTATAATTGTTTTAAAATATATTTATGAGAAATTAAAATTTCTGTAAATTTACTTTTATTTATCATTTTTACTAAAATGTTCTTATAGAAAATGTATGAATTTTAATTCCTACCTAGTTTAAAATTTATTGAAAGACATGTACGTCATCCTTCTTTATCTTTAATTCCTTGAGTGACATCTTCTTCATCCTCATCTTCAATACTTGAACAATATTTTCTTCATCTTCTTCCACTTCATGCTGCAACATAGGAAAAATAAATCACTACGTTCGATTGAATTAATCCTAAAGCTTTCTACTGAAATAAAGAGTAAAAGCAATATCAAATCAATTTGGCGATGTTTAAATTAACTAATATCAATCCCGGCAAAAACTACATTTAGATAATTTCTAGAAAACTATCTAATACTATACACTACCTACCACAAGAATATATTAGCATACCTGTTGAGAATTTAAACATTAATTTTTTAATTTAATCAGTTAAGAGAATTCAAAAAATCAATAGAAAACAATATTAACATCACAAAGACTGAGAATTAGTACTAGTTTTCCAACGCTTATTTACAGCTTTACTGTCTTTTAAATTCTCATTGAAAGCATTGATGAAATTAAGTTAATATAGAATCAACAAAAATCTCAATTTCATTAATCCTTTTAGTTGGATATCCAATGAGATTCCAATTGCTTAATCTCTAGGAAAGTATGTGAAAGTGAACCATAAATATCATTTTCGTTACATGATAGACAAATATCATATATATCATCTATATATCTTTGTATGATTTGTTCACTGTCTAATTACAACTTCTATGGTTACCTTGTTATAGTTGACGTTTGATTACATTAAAATAATAAACTCATCATATAGTAATTGTAGTAACTTTAGGTTGAAGAACAACATATATCATTATAATATTGAGAATTATTTATGACATTCATGCAACATTCGCATAGTGGGTTTGTAGAATACATCCTTGCTCTTAATGTGTACCTATGCGAAGACTTGATATTGCATGCATCCATGATTTGTCTCACGTTAGTTTTATCGTATTAATATGTCCTCATATTAATATTTGACTATGGACCATTTTAGGAATCATTTTTATATTGACCTACTATTCTAGATATCAATAATTTTTATGTCATTTTCGACGTGAACCGGGACAGTGTCGTTACTTTGTCGTTTAATTATTGAACTTCATTCAGAGTAGTTGGGATTTTTAGCTCCATGATTGTCTTACATGTATCGGGGTTTGCTTTGAATTCCCGTTAGGTTAACATAAATTTCAAGAAACTTCCAGTTGGGATTGTAAACTTGCACTTAAGAGGATTTAACCTTGTGTCGTACTTTGTTAAGTGTTCAAAATTCCTGAGGTCACCAATGTGATCACCTCTGACCAACGTCTTAACTATGATATTATTGATATACACTCTGTCTAGTTTAGTGTGTAGGCCTTCAAACACCTTGTTGATCATTTTTTGATAAGCGGTTATGGCTCTTGCATTCTTCAATTTAAAAGGAAAAATTATGTAGTAGAAAACACGTTTGTCATTAATGAATGTCATCTTCTTTCCATCCTCCCCATACATAGGGATTTGGTTATATCTAGAGTATGCATCCATGAATAAAAGAAATTGATAGCTTGAAGCATCATCCACAAACCTTTCAATACTTGGTAACATATAAGGATCTTTGGGACATTTGTTCAGATCCGTGTAATCTGTACACATCCATCATTTGCCATTGCTTTTTTTAACCATGACTATGTTGGATACTTATGCTGAATACCAGATTTCTCTTATGAATGTAGCTTTTAATAGTTATTTAGTTTGCTCACATGTCATTGTTTGTTTCTTTAGTCCCAACCTCATCTTCTTTTAGGGAATTAGCTTTGTTTCAAGGTATACCTTGTGGCAACAAAAAATTTAGATCAACATTGGGCATATCAGTCATGGTCTAAGTAAACAATTCTTTAAATTCTTGGAGAATCTCTATTAGCCTTTTCTCCACATTGAATTCCAAAGAAAGTTTGATGTTTATCACCTTTGTTTCAGAATCTTTAAGCAACAAAGTTTTAAAGCCCCTAACCAGAGTAGGTTTGGAAGGATACAAAAGATTTATTTTAAACTTCCCAATTGGATCTAAGTCAATCACGCTCATTGCTTCGATTGAAGTGTCATCATCATTTAACTTACTTTTCTTCAATGTACCTTCCTGTTTCTCCATTTGTAGACTCAAGTTGTAGTAATACTAAGCTATGTTTTGGTCACCTTAGATCAAGGATACACTTGATTATCCTTATCGATAAATTTCAAAATATGAGATGTTGAAAAACTTTCCTCCATAGCATTCAATGTCATCCTTCCTAAGATACATTTAATAAGGGAGTTTACATTTATCACCAAAATTCTGGTTTTGGTTGTTCTTGTGTTAGAGTCTCCTCTAAAGGTAATTTTGGAATCCAAATACCCTTTGTTAGGTTGTTTAACACCATTAAGCATTGTCAAGTCTTGCCTATAGGGTTGTACGTCTTGGTCCATGAGTCCTATCCTCAAGAAACATTCATAATAAAGCATATTACATGAACTCCCTTGATCCACTGAAAGTCTACTTACCTGTTTGTTAGTAATCATGAGCTTAATCATTACAAAATCATCACCATCCAGGATTGTGGGGCCATAATCATCATCAGGAAATGTAATCACATGGTATTAACATCACCTTGGAATGGTATTTTATCTTTAACCTTAACTAGCATTATCATTCTCAAACACTTATTTATAGCAATTTGAAGCTCCTCCTTTAGAAAATATACAAGCAATCATAACTATCATTTCCTTTTTTTTAGGTTGCTTCTCAACTTCATCATTGTCTGCAATGTTTTCAATAATTTTTTCTTCCCCTTTATAAGGAGATATGTTCTTTTTGGAACTTTTCCCAATTTCGTCCTTAGATCAGGGGATTGATTGATTCCAGTACCTTTTGGTTTTACAGTGTTGCTCATCATACAACTTCTCTTTGAACAACCCAGATTATAGTCTCAATTGCCACTTTCAATTGTCAACATTCAACTGTTGTGTGCCCTATTCCTTCATGGAATTCATAATACTTAGAGAAGGGACCTCATTCTTCAAGCGTCGGGGTTACTTAATACAATAAACATAAAACTCAGTAAATCCTAGGTCCTTGAAGATTTAACCAGGACTAGTGTTGAGTGGAGTGTAACAATAAAAACCATAACCTTTCTTATCCTTTAAATAGAGTGTGGAATCTCTATCTTTGTCTATATGGGGCTTTTTCTTTCTAACTTTACATTATATGCTATAACCAGGGTCAGTGCCAGTGTTGGAGTCATAACACTAAGGTGCATCTCTTGCCTAACATACTTTTCCCCTTACTTTAAAATCTTCCATGGTTTAGGGTTGCCTTTTGGCTAGAGACAAAATAAAAAATAATCCCAACTCAATTACCTCTATCACAATTTGTAACTAGATGGCTTCAGATGATCTTGACACTATCAATACTTCATTATAAAAATGAGCCAGAACGTTTTAAGTGATTCATTACCCTTTTGCCTAATCTTAGCCAATGTGTATAAAGTCTTTGGTGTTTCCCTTGAAATGACAAACGTCATGCAAAGGAAGCTGCAAGATTTGTCTAAGAGTTATTACACTTTAATGGAAAGCTTTTAAAATATCCCAAAGCTTCTCTCTGAAGAATCATGGGAAACATATGACACATTAGGTCCTTATCTCATCTGAGGAATAACAATTCATTGGCAAATGCAACAATATGCTTTTTGGGATCTGTCTCTCCATAATATTTATTAGTGAGTGAAGGATAAGGAGTTCAGTACTAATCTAGAACCAATATCTCCACCAGTCTTCTTGAAAAGGGAACACTTAACTTATGTATTGTTCCTATTGGTGATGTTGCATGCACTTGAAAATCTTCGCACCCTAGTTGATGGTGGTTAGTTTGGTATATAGGTTCTTAGTAGATTTCATCATGTTTTCATAGTCAGGAGTTTTGGAAGAAGTGTGATGCAAGATCGACTATTGTAACCTAGCTATTGATGCACCACTACTTAGTTCTCTACATGGAACCACAATTGTCTCAACTCCTGCAACTTGCATTGCAACTATTTAATAGGTTCGTCCTTAAGTTTGTCCCTAAGCTTTTAGTTTTCAGCACCTTAATTATGGTTCCACCTTGAACACTCATCTAGCACTCACTTGGGGAAGTTTATATTTACTAGGCATTACCTAACCTCAAGGAAAACTAACTCTCCATGTTAATTTTTCTTAAAAAAGAAAACAAAAGAAAGATCATGCCATAGTGAGTTTAAACAATTCAAATGATACTGTAAAATCAAATCATGTCGTGATTGTATATTGGTAGTATTCAGGTTTTCTATTAGTTTTGGCAACTTGGAGCGTACTATTAATTAATTAAGGGATAATTACACTAACCTCAATGACTTACCTCTTCTAGTTTTAGAAAGGATAAATATATCTGTTAGCCCCCTACGTTTCATGAAAATGTTAAGTTAGTTCCCTATTATTTTTTATTTCACTTTGGTCCTCTATTTGGTTTAAAATTTTCCACTTAAGTCCTCCGGTCAAGTAGATGTAATGACGTTTATCACTATTGCCATTATCTTCTTCAATATAAGGTTTAGGGTCTCCTTCTTCCATGTTAGGGGAAATCTAAAATTCCTGTGCAAACTCAACCCAATCCTCTGGCATGGAAAACTTATGTAGATCAATATTCAGCTATGAAACCATAGTGCGTGGAGATGAGTCTTCTTTGTGTGAATGCCTTGGGAGATTAAAAGTTGTGATGTGAACATCGAAGACACCCGCGAACTATGGATGAAGGTTCTGGGGCTGTGTGAAATATGTTGTAAGTTTTGGTTATTTATGGGCATATCTAATTAAGGGTTTGGTTGTTTTTTAACTGCTATAATCTAGGGATCATTTTGTAGGGTGGAAAGAATGATACGAGCTGTAATTTCTTCTATTGGGTGACTGTTGATGTTGAAACTAAGAAGATATGTTGATTCTAAGGCAAATAAATCGAATAATGGCTTTACAAAAAGCTTTGAAGAAATAACGGACACTTCTCAAGTGGCTTGGTTTTGTTTGTGCTCTCTTAGGTTTAGTGAAAGTTGTAAAGGTTTAATGTGGTTTTGTTAAAGGGAGAAAATGGGACAAGTGTTTATTTTATGTTGTGGTTAAGAACTATCCCTAAGTAAGGGAATTGTTATGGGATATATTTTGTATATGTTATGTTTGAGTAATGAAATTCCACTCCTTTTGTAGAAAGATGTTGTGGATGCTGAATGTAATTGGTATATATAACTTTAGATTCATTTAAATTGGAAAATATAACTTAAGATTCATTCAAAATGTGATTGGTATATAAAACTTCAGATAACATTGCAAAAGGAAACAATGGAAACATTCAAATAACAAATTGGAAGGCACATGTCTAACATAACAAAATGCTAACCATCCTCTAAAGGGAAATATCCTCCATAACAGATTTACAAATACAAAATATAACTAATCTAAATCTAAACAAAACCTACAACAACTAAACATAAAAGCTAAAAATTAGTCTTTTTTCCTCCTTGGTTTTAATTTTTTGCCTCCTTGTGCAATAATGTTTTTGCCTTTGAGTGGACCTTTCTGGGTCTAAGTCTGAAGGGTTTTGGGATAAGGTTACTGTTTGAGATGTTTGGGTTGGTGGTGGAGTAAAATTTAAGGATTGGGTCTATGATAAATTTTCTATTTAGTTTAGTGGTGGAATCTCAATTTGGGTGTCTTGTGGTATTGGTTTAGAAGGGCATGTGGTCTTGATATGACCTGGTTTCTTACATATATTGTATTTGGAAGTTAAGCATTTCCTTGACATATGATTATCCTCTATCTCATCTTGGTCATTTCTCATTGCCTTCTTTGGTTTACTTACTTGTCTTTTATAAGGTGGGGGGAAGTATATTGTTGCAGCTAGTTGATTCCCACATGTTCTGTCTAGGTGTGGGATAGATAATTGGTTCGTAGCATGTTGTATATTTGTCCTTCGAGTAGATTGGGGGGATGTAAGTGTCTGGCTCATCATTCACTTCTCTCATACATGCTAGTGCATGGGTGCATGGTATCCCAGTCAGCATTCGTCTCCTACATGAACATTCTCTCCCAGCCAAATCAACAATGAATTTATCCCCTCCTCTATCCAGATGCTTAACCTCGTAAGTTTTGTCCCCAAACCACCTACAACAGCAACACATCATATTTAGCAACCATACTAGGAAATGCATAATGCTAAAATTATGAAAAAAAAACTTACTTCACAAGCCGCATATTAGTGAACTGCTTAGCCTTGTCAACAATCTTCATTATCCGTGGACACACTTTGCATTCCCTATTATTTTTTTTTGTTGTTAGGCTATCTTTCCATCATATAGGTTTTTTTTCCTCAATCATGGTGATTATGGGCTTTCCTCTGGCACTTAATATCACAATGTTAAAGGTTTCAGACATGTTGTTGACCAATATGTCACATTTTGCATTGTAACTGATTTGGACTTGCTCCAATGTTTAGGTGGCAACTTGATCAGTTCTTTATAGACATCTTCATTCATGATCCGGTCTGGATACCAGCCCCAAGGTTATCCGGTCTGGATATCGGTCCTAAGGGTAAGAGGCAGTATCAGCTGTCATGAAATCAAATCGGTATCCTAGAATCATTGTTCCATTTGGTAGATATGTTGATCCGGACCCATTTAAAGTAAAGTCTTTATAGCCGTCCTAGAGCTCAACCGGTGTCAAAGATATCGATCCAGTGTACAACACACTAGGCAAACTTCACTTACACCGGTCATCCAAGGTGACATCCAAGATACCGGGTGGCCTATCCGCTCTCCTACACCGGGTGACTTATAATTGACTGCTCTAATATCATAATGAAGAAGGCATTCTGCACAGTGAAGTATGTCCCTTTCATCCACCGACAGGAGTAGGTACAATCACCAGCGTGATTTATGGAAAAGGTGATTACCTTTCCATCCATATGACAGAAAAGTACATTGATAATTCACCTATTCTCTTGGCATATTCAGAATGCTGGCCCACTCAGATTGACTCTTTACACACGCTATCAGAACCAGTGGGCCCACTAACACCAAACGATTCATTTCCACGTTCGACTATAAGTAACATGTTGCAATACATGTTCCAGGTTACATTGTCCTTGCTCTCTCTCTTGCTATTATACTGCTTGAGCATTAACAGAGTTCACTTACACTCTTCTAACTTGAGCTTCGGAGAATCTTCGCAGGTGACACCACCTGTCGCCCACACCAACGCGAGAGGTCGGTGTGAAGGATTTCCTGGACAACAAGACCGACCTCCACACGCTAAGAGGCCGGATCAGAGAGATCGGATACACTCAGCCGGTCTTCTATCTCATTCAATTTTCAACTCTTGAGGCTGTCCTGACACCGGATCCTAGACCCCAGATCAGGACAGATCATTGGCACGCCCAGTAGGACTCAGTAGAGTTATTCCCACTTTCTGCAGAAGTTAGTAGTCAACCATGGAAGGAGATGGACACGATTTCGTTGATGGTCATGTGGAAGACGTGACCCATCAGCAAGCTGAGGGGAGATTCATTTTTGAATCACCAGCAACCCATTCAAGGAGAATGGTACCAGTGGCAACCCCTGATCCTCGAGATGAAGTTATCAGGCAACTCAGGGAGGAGTTGACGGAGTTGCGAAGGGAGAAAGGAGGAACTGGGGACAAAGTGACGTCTCAGGCGGAGGATACTCACCATGCATCTGCGAGAGAAAGATCCACAACTCTCCAGTATTCTAAGATCCCTACCTTTGAGAGGAGAGAACAAACTCAAGATTCTGGGGACAGGATCAGTGCAAGGAAGAGGGGGCAGACAGTGATTATTTCTGGGCCATACCGATTCAACGTCCCTTTCTCCAGGAGACTCATGAACGTGATCATCCCCAAGCACTTGCAAACGACTCAACCACTTTCTATCGGAAAGTATAATGGAGAAACTGACCCCATTAAGCACCTTGATGCTTACACGTATGAGGCCATGTACTTGGGAGCTGATCAAGATGTGATGTGCAGGATGTTCCCACGAACCTTAACGGAGGAAGCTCTCGGTTGGTTCAAAATTTTACCCTCGGAATCAATAGATTCTTGGGAAGAAATGGCGACTTCATGATAAGTCTTGAAAAGACTTAATTATTCTGCCTTTTATTTGACTTAATTCATTGTTTAGTGATTAGTTTAGCCTTATTATTTAATTAATTGCTAATAATTTATAATTTATTTAATTATTTCAAAAGTGCTTAATTTATGTAAGAAACTGATTAAAAACATTAATTAGTTAAGAAATTGAGTTTTCATTAACCCAACGTACAAATACTGGACAATCAGTGAACAAACGCTGGGCAAATTAGTTGTTTATTGGTGCAGGAAAAAGAGCGCTCAAGCTGAAAGGAAAAAGCCGAGCGGGATTTGGAAAATCCGAGTGAGACTTCATAAATCCGACTGAAAAGAGTCCAAAAGCCCAAACTGAGCGAGACTTCAAAGAGGCTGACTTAAAAGACTCCCAAGATACTCCAAAATAGAACAGGGAACCGAATAATGCATGAAGAAACTGAGCGAGACTGAAAAAAAGAAGAACCCGAGCGTCAACTTCAGAATGCTGATTGAATAATCCACTCGCTCAAGCGAGAGTTAAATTCGCTCAAGCGAGAGTTAAAATTCGTTCAAGCGAGCAAGTTCGCTCAAGCGTGACTCCAAAACATCACCCCTCGCCCAAGCTTCTCCATAACACTTAAAGCGAGAAAGCAATACTGCAGTACATATTTCGAGCTCGCCCAAGCGAGAACCAAGTTCGCTCAAGCGAGAAGGCTGTTATTTAAAACACTGATTGTTCCCTCTAGAAGACACTCGGCACCAGTGTTGTTTCCTGCTGCCTTCTCTCCTACTTTTGCATCTTAGTAATTTAAGTACTGAGCTGTTACTAGTTAGTGCTGCGCTGTGATTAGCTAATGATGAACTGTAATTTGTTAAGAGCTGAGCTGTAATTAGTTAGTTATTCCGTAATTATGTAATTAGTTAGTTAGTTTAATTATTAACTTAGCTGTCTTAGTGATTAGAAAAGTTCGTTAGTTAGGTAGATGCTTATATATATGCTTATACATATTCTGTAACAGAACCAGAAAACAGAGTACATAGAATACAATTCATTTTCCATTTCCAACATCTTTCTACTTTCTCTCTCTCTAAATCCTCTCCTCCATGACGTTCCACATTCCTTCGATGGAACCGAAGTCGATGGAGTTCTAAATTCCTAAGGTTGGGATTGCGAAGGTTAGCAATGGAATCTTGAAGCTGTGAGTGAGGAAATCAACTTCTAGATCCTAAGGCGAACAAGCTTTGGAGTGGATCTGTTTTGCTGGATTGACAAATCCAGAACTGATGAAGAACTTCGCCAGTGAGGAATCATGGTTGAAGCTTAGGTAACTTCCAGCTTTCTAACTAGTTCAGGCTTAATCAATTTAGGTGAATAGTTAGAGTTCAACCTCCAATTTTGCATTAGATTCTTAGGTTAATTGAGCACTTAAGGAATTAAGGTCCAATGCTTAAGGATTAGTGTTTTTCACCTAAGGAATTAGGGAATAACCACAAGCGGATTGTCCTCTGGATTAGGAAGTTTGATTATACTTTAATTGCATGTTTCTTGATGAATTTGTGAACCAAAGCAATCCTAACCTATTTTCTATTGATCACCTTTCACATTTCATCTTAATATTGTTTCTGGAAATACAAAAATAACTAGAAAACATTAAAACAACAAAAACCAAAAGAACTTTCTGTGCCTTGTGTTGGTTCAGCTTGTACTAGTCTGAGATTGAGGTATTTACCACAATCCCTGTGGGACGATCAAATATAATACAATTTAACGACTGGTGCGCTTGCCAAAGCATAAATCTTCTGAGAACTACACATCAAAATAATGACTCGGAGATTTAGCATCAAGTTAATGGCGCCGTTGCCGGGGATTGTTGAGTAATATCAACAATCCTTGGACCGGTACTAGACTGAACCGTTTACTTTTGTTTGCATTTAGTACGTAGTTTGATTTTTGTTTTTAGTAGTAGTAGTTGTTTGTTTTCGTGTAGTCATAGCTGTGAATTGTTCCTTTGTTTAACATTTGTTGTATGCAGTCAAGGAACAGAGGAAAACCTTTCTTCTTTGATCCTGATATTGATTTGTTAGAACGTAAACTGAGAAAAGAGAAAAAGCAAAAAGAACAAAAAGAAATGGAACAGAGGAGAGTTACATTAGGTGACTACTCCCGGCCGACTGAAGAAGGATCGCAATCTAGCATCCTTAGGCCACCGATTTCAGTAAATAATTTTGAACTTAAACCAGCTTTACTGTAGTTGGTAAGAAATGAACAGTTCAGAGGAAGTGAGGTTGAGGATCCAAATTTGCATCTAGCAACCTTCCTCCAAATTTGTGATACAGTAAAAATGAACGGAGTCCCTGAAGAGGCAATCCGACTGAGATTATTTCTGTTTTCTCTGAGGGACCGAGCTAAAGCCTGGTTGCAGAGTCAACTGAGAGGCAGTATTTCCACTTGGGAGGACTTGCAAAGAAAAATTTTGATTAAGTACTTTCCTCCTTCTAAATATGCGAAGTTGCGCAATGAAATCACGTGTTTCCAACAAAGAAAAGGTGAATCTTTGATGGAAGCATGGGATAGGTATAAAGAGAGTTTGAGGAGATGTCCTCATCATCAAATCTCTGATGTGTAACAAGTTACTATATTTTATAATGGTGTCAGGCCAGCTACCAGGGTCCTGATTGATGCCTCGGCTGGAGGCTCATTAACAACTAAAACTATAGAAGAAGCCATAGAGCTGATTGACGTTATGGCTTCTAATGAATGTCTGATTAGTGAGAAGAGCCAAGTCCCTAAGAGAGGGATATTAGAACTAGAAGCACAAGATACTTATCTGGCTCAGAGTAAGCTGATGACTCAGGCTTTGGAGAAACTAAGCATACAGATTTCAGAACTCCAAAAGCCGAGTCAAGTTTCTATGATAAGTTGTGACTTTTATGGTGGAGACCATGAAAATGGAATGTGTGATCCAAATGTGCCTTCCGAGCAAGTGAACTATATGGGGCAGCAACAATATCAAAGGAATTATCCTTCTAATTCCTTTAATCCTAATTACAGGAATCACCCTAATTTTTCCTGGCAGAAAGGTCCACATTTGAATCAGAACATCCCGCAAAATCAACCCACAAATAGACCACAACAACCTTCTCACCTTCCTGTTAAAGAAAAGTCAGAACTTGAGAATGTACTTTCTCAGTTCATCCAGGCCACTCAGGCTAGTTTTAAAAATCAGGAAGCGTCCATAAGAAATCTAGAAAATCAAGTCGGACAGATTTCTAAGCAATTAGCTGAGAGGCAAACAGGCAATTTCCCTGGAGATATCGAGGTAAATCCAAGGGAACATTGCAAAGCTATAACCACTAGGAGTGGAAAAATTCTTTCTCCACCTCCGAGTCTGGAAATAAGCTCAGAAAAAGATAAAGAAAAAGAAATAGTGTAAGAAACTGAGCAGGTTAATAATGAAGCTGACTATGAAAATGAAACAGAAAAAGAAAAAGAAAATAAAGTCCACCAAAAGAAAAAGAAAAAGGTTGATCTGATTCTAGAGGAAGCTTCTAAGCTGACTCCTGAAAAACTAAGGAATGCTCCATTTCCACATAGGTTTAAAAAGCAAATAGAAGAGCAAAAGTTTGCTAGGTTCTTAGATGTATTCAAGAAACTTCACATAAATATCCCTTTTGCCGAGGCATTGCAGGAAATGCCTTCCTATGCGAAATTTTTGAAAGAACTGTTGTCTAAGAAGAGGAAGCTTAAGGGGGATGAAATGATTACTCTCACTCAAGAGTGCAATGCAATCATCCAAAAGAAACTTCCTCAAAAGCTAGAAGATCCTGGATCTTTTACAATACCATGTGCAATTGGGGATATTCATGTAGGAAGTGCTCTTTGTGACCTAGGAGCTAGTATAAATCTGATGCCTCTATCTTTGATGAAAAAACTGGGAATTAATGACCTGCAACCGACTCGTATGTCTTTGCAGTTGGCTGACAGGTCCATTAAATATCCCCAGGGGATGCTGGAAGACCTGTTAGTTAAGGTAGACAAATTTATCTTTCCAGCAGATTTTATAGTGTTGGATATGGAGGCTGATCGAGAAATTCCTTTGATCTTAGGCAGACCCTTTCTAGCTACAGGCAGAGCATTAATTGATGTAGAAAAGGGTGAACTCATGCTGAGAGTTCAGGAAGAGTAGGTAACTTTTAATGTCTTCAATTCCATGAAACATCCGGCTGAAAGGATGGATTGCTTAATGATTAAAGAAATTAAAAGTTACAAGACTCCAATGCTTTTAAAAACTGAAGAAGAGGTCTTACGAACCTTTTTGGAGGATGACTTTGACTCCGAGACTGAGGAGTTAAATGACTCTCACTCGGAAATAATGAACCTACTGGAAGTATTGGAAGTAGGTGATTTTGAAAAAGAAAAGAAAAATGATTTGAAAATTACTGAAGTTGAGAAAGGAAAGGAAGTTTCTGAAGAAAAATATGATTTAAAACCTTTGCCTTCTCATCTGAAATATGTTTTTCTGAGAGAGGACGAAACACATCCTGTCATTATTAATGCTGACTTAAAAGAAGAGGATGTTGACAAATTAATAGGGGTTTTAAAGACACACGAATCTGCGATTGGCTGGAACATTTCTGATTTGAAGGGAATCAGTCCATCATTTTGTATGCACAAAATTCTGATGGAGGATGATTATTCCCCTGTAGTTCAGCCACAACGCAGATTGAACCCCATAATGAAAGAGGCTGTCAGGAAAGAGGTGGTCAAGCTTCTTGATACAGGAATCATCTATCCTATCTCGGACAGCTTTTGGATCAGTCCGGTCCAAGTGGTGCCCAAGAAAGGAGGGATGACAACTGTTAAAAATGAAAAAGGTGAAGTCATAGCTACTAGACCGACCACAGGATGGAGAATGTGTATAGACTATAGAAGGTTGAATGACTTCACTAGGAAAGACCACTTTCCCTTACCGTTTGTTGACCAGATGCTTGAGAGACTGTCGGGTCATGAATACTACTGCTTCCTTGATGGTTACTCGGGTTATAACCAAATTGTGGTTGACCCAAAAGATCAAGAGAAGACAGCATTCACCTGTCCATATGGAATTTTTGCCTATAGGCGCATGCTATTCGGTTTGTGCAACGCTCCAACAACCTTTCAAAGGTGTATGCTGGCAATCTTTGGGGACATGGTGGAGAAATTCATTGAAGTATTCATGGAAGACTTCTCTGTCTTTGGTAGTAGTTTTGATTCATGCCTCAGTAACCTATCTAAGGTACTGGTGAGATGCCAGGAGGCTAACCTTGTCCTTAACTGGGAAAAGTGTCATTTTATGGTTAAGGGAGGGATAGTCCTTGGCCACAAAATCTCTGCTGAGGGCATTCAAGTGGATAGAGCCAAGATAGAAATCATTGAAAAACTTCCTCCTCCGATTAATGTGAAAGGGGTGAGGAGTTTTCTAGGATGTGCTGGCTTCTACAGAAGATTTATAAAAGATTTTTCAAAAATAGCTAAGCCTTTGACTGACTTGCTTGTAAAAGATCATGTGTTTGTGTTTAATGAAAACTGTGTCAAGGCTTTTGAAAATTTGAAACAAAGTTTGACTTCAGCTCTGATCCTTGCAGCACCCGATTGGTCGTTACCATTTGAATTAATGTGTGATGCAAGTGACTTTGCATTCGGAGCTGTGCTGGGTCAGAAAAAAGGAAAATTAACTCATGTAATTTATTATGCTAGTAAAGTGTTGAACGAAAATCAAATACATTACACCACTACTGAAAAAGAAATGCTTGCTGTGGTGTATGCATTTGATAAATTTCGTGCTTACTTGATTGGTGCTAAGGTCATTGTATATACAGATCACTTGGCAATCAAGTACTTACTAGCTAAGAAAGAATCTAAGTCGAGACTGATCAGGTGGGTTCTTTTACTCCAGGAGTTTGACTTAGAAATAAGAGACAAAAAGGGAGTAGAGAACTCAGTTGCCGATCAACTGTCTCGTCTGGAAGGTGAATCAGATTCTGTTTTAATAAAAGAAGAATTTCCAGATGAGAGGTTGATGACAATTATCCCCGGGCCATGGTATGCTGATATGGCCAACTTCAAAAGTGCCTCGGTGGTACCTGACGGCTGGACATCCCAAATGAAGAAAAAATTCTTTCATGATAGTAAAAGCTTCCTTTGGGATGATCCATTTCTGTATAAAATAGGAGTAGATGGAGTGATCAGGCGATGTGTGCCTGAATCCGAGCAGGAAAGGCTCTTGTGGCATTGCCACGACTCTTATTATGGAGGACACCATGGTGCCTCCCGTACAGCAGCAAAGGTTTTACAGAGTGGCTTTTATTGGCCGACTATCTTTCAGGATGCTAAAGTGTATGTCAAAAGGTGTGATAAATGTCAAAGGAGCGGAGGTCTCTCTGCTAAAGCTGGCATGCCTTTGACAAATATTTTAGTTGTGGAATTATTTGATGTCCGGGGTATCAACTTTATGGGACCATTTCCAAAGTTGTTCTCCAATGAATATATACTTGTTGCTATAGATTATGTCTCCAAATGGGTGGAGGCAATCCCGACCAGAACCAATGATGCACATGTGGTGCTTAGGTTCATAAAGAAGAGCATTTTCTCTAGGTTTGGAGTTCCGAGAGTGCTCATTAGTGATGGGGGTTCACATTTTTGTAATAAAATAATGGAAAAAGCCCTGCGGCACTATGAGATTTTACATAAGATATCTACTCCATACCATCCACAAACTTGTGGACAAGTTGAGCTGTCAAATAGAGAAATTAAGAGAATTTTAGAGAAAGTGGTTGGGAAATCTAGGAAAGATTGGTCGGTAAAATTAGATGATGCATTGTGGGCCTACAGGACAGCCTTTAAAACTCCGATTGGCATGTCCCCTTATCAGTTAGTCTATGGTAAGGCTTGCCATCTCCCTGTGGAGTTAGAACACAAGGCATGGTGGGCCACAAAGCTATTAAACATGGATTTTGACCAATCCCAGGGGAAAGAGTTTTGAAACTCCATGAACTTGAGGAGTTCCGACTCAACGCTTATCAAAGTGCCTCCATTTATAAGGAGAAAACAAAGAGGTGGCACGATAAGTGGATCAGGAAGAAGGAGTTTCAAAAGGGTGATCAAGTTTTGTTATTCAATTCCCGACTGAGACTCTTTCCTGGAAAGCTCAGATCTAAGTGGTCGGGACCTTTTCTTGTAAATGAGGTTTTTCCTCATGGTGCAGTTGAGCTGAAAGACCCGACCATCGATCGGATTTTTAAGGTGAATGGCTAGCGACTCAAACTCTACTTTGGAGGAGAGTTTGATAGGCAGAAAACCTCCATACTGCTGCAGGCATCCTCTTAGATGCCAGAAGGTCAAGCTAGTGACCTTAAAAAAGCGCTCTAGGGAGGCAGCCCTACGTTCCGAGTGTTCTATTTTTATGTTTTGTGTCAGAATTAATAAAAAGAAAACTAAAGAGTTTGTGAATAAAGTTTGAATAAAATTTGTGAAGTTTTAAAGAAGGGAGTCCGATCCTGATTCTTCCATTCCGCTCAGGCGAAGCACTTGTAACTTAGGCGAGAAGCTTCTGCTGTTATTTCGCGCTTAAGCGAAAGTTTACTGAGCTTGAGCAAGAGTGGTACACTATGATCATTGTTACTCATTCTTAACCCTGTTTCCCGACTGAAAACTCTTCACTCGTCATTCTTCAATAAACTCCTAATTTTGATGTGAATAAAAAGAGAGATTTTAATAAATGATTTCTGATCGTTGATTTAATAAACGGGTCAGATGATGAAGGCTGACTTATTTCAGTCAGCCTTTTATCACTCGGATTCCTCACTTATCACAGTCAGCTTTGTATCAATTAGTCTTCTATTCACTCAGTATATTTTCTTGTCAGTCTTGTGTTCACTCGGTCTTTCGTATTTTCATCTTTCTTCCACTCGGTCTTTCTTTTCCACTCGTTATTTCATGAATGCTTCGTCTGTATTTTTCTCAATCCGACATCCACTCAGTATTTTCATTCACTCAGTTTCCCCTGTAGTTGTTCAGTTATCCACTCAGTTTATCTTTTTCTTGTTCTCTTTCTCACTCGTTTTCATCCACTCGGTGTTCCATCCACTAGATATACCATTCACTCGTCTCTCTCTCTCTCTCTCTGCAGTTATGCATTCACTCTTTCACTTTCTTTCACTCGTTTTTCCATTCTTACGTTCACTTATTGTTTATTCATTCGCTTTTTATTCTCACCCGGTATAATCCACTCGGTATTCATTCACTTGTTGTTTCATTCCACCTAAATTCTTTCTCGGTTTTCTCACACACCTCTCTGTATTTTTCTTTTTCCTCCACTCGTCTTTTTCGCTCCGTCACTTTATTTCATTCGGACTTTCGTTTTTCACCTCATTTTTCATTCGGTTCTTCATCCACTCGGTATAATTGGTACTCGTCTCTCTCCCACTCGGCCTTCATTCATTCGGTCACTGTAATTCACTCGTCCTTCATTCACTCTGTCAATGTTCCACTCGTTCTTCCATACACTCTGTAAATTTCCATTCAATTTTCATTCGCTCGGGATCCTGTTCATTCATTCACGTATCGTTCTTCCATTTGTTCTTCCACTCACTCTTTTATTTACTTATCGCCTTCATCCGGTCGGTATATCTTTCACTTGTCCCATTTACCCGGAATTTGTTTTCATTCGTTCTTTTTCATTCGTTCTTCCTTCCACTCGTTCTTTTTCATCCACCCTCACTGTCACTCGTTTTTCATGTATCCACTCGGCATCTCTTCCAAGTCTCACTCGGTCTTCCATCTATTCAGTGTGTGAGCCGAGCAAGAGAGCTTATTGAAAAAAAATAAAAAAAATAATAACAATAAATAAAAATAATAAAAGAAAATAGAGCGTTGGTACGCCAACATTTCAGCGTGCTTACGTGTATCTCAGGTAGAGGGTCCAACAGTATAAAAACCCTTCAGCGTACAAACCCTAAATTCCTACGCTGAAACTTGGGTTGAAGAGGAAAAGCCACACCTTCGAATTCCTGAAGAAAGGTACCATCTTTTCACTTATTTCTTTCACTTCTAAGTACATGCTTAGTATTTTCCTGTTTCATTGTTAATATTCTTCCATTGTTCATAGCCATGCATCTCACATTTTTGGTTTGCTGTGATTGTTTTGGATTTCTGTATTTATTTTCATTTAGGTTGTTTATCAGTATTTTTATCATTGACCATGAAAAGAAGATCACAGAGACTCCTGCAAAAACCTAGACCAAATTTTGCAGAAGGAAGTGTGAGAAAAGAACAAAAAGATAATGAAAAGGAGGTGGCAACCATAAGTATATCTGATTCTCCTGAACCTGCACCCAGTCAAAGTCAAGCTGAAAGAAATGCATCTCCTTCAGTTGAGAGGAATGCATCCCCTGCAGTTGAGAGGAACGAATCGCCAGAAGTTGAAGGTTTTGATGGGCTTAGGTTTCGAGATGCGAAGGCTGCCCAGGAATATGAAAAGAAATTCAAAACCAGGGGAGTCATAAGGGACAGAGCTCTTGTCCTTGAAGGAGACAAAAGTGCTGATGATACTGTCCAAGCTGCCATGATTCAGAGAGGCTGGTAGTTTTTCAACGAAAATTTGGGCCATGGATACCAGGAACTCACCCGAGAGTTCTATGCCAATCTCAGAACCCACTCAAGAGAAGACGACTTTCCATTTTCTTCCTTCCTGAGAGGAGTCACCATTCCTTTAACTGGTGACATCCTGAATACGCTTCTGAAAGTACCAATTCTGGAGGAGGAATGATGCCAGTACACGTGGAAAGTTGATATTTTTCATCGGGCAGAGAATGCAAATTTGAGGAAAGATATATTAGAAGAATATTGTCAACCAGGAGCTGCTTATCTGACAAAGGCTGGTGGTCGACCAAAGAGTGTCAAGAAAAATTCTCTAAACCATCTTCCACTGTTGTGGTGCCATTATATCCTCTCATCTCTACAACCGGTGATGCATGCAATAGAAATCACCATTAAAAGGTTGGTATTGATGTTCTGCCTGATGAAGGGTTGGCATGTGAATCTCGGTGAGCTGATCTTAGAAGAAATGACGAAAAACCTGGACAAGAATCTTCAACTGCCATACTGCTCGGTTATCACCTTGCTAGCTCAAAAGTATCAGGCGAAGGTCAACTATGCTGAGTTGACGAAGGTCAAGCTTGAAAGAGTGATGAATAAGCAGTGGGTGATAAGCCATGTTGATAATTTTATGCCCAAAGAGCCCAAGCGTCTGAGGCAATCAGCAGGAGCCGGTTCTTTTTCTTCTGACATTTCTATGGTGTTGTAGGAATTGCAGGTCATGAAGAAGATGCAACTTGGAATCTAGGATCGGGTCTTGAACCACGATCTCATGCTCAGGAAGATTGCCACCAGATTGAGGGTAGAGCACACAGCAGAAATGGGAGCCCCACCTGACAGAGATGCATGGTTGGCTTCCATTGGATTCACTATTCCCTCTGAGGACGTATCCCTGGCAGCTGACCTCCCACCATCTTTAGAGCCGAACAAAGAGAATGAGGATCAGGATGATTGATTTGTTGCTCTGTATTTTTATTTTACTATGCTGCTTTTATGTAATGACTTGACATTATTTTAACTGTTTTCCTGAACAATGAATTTTCTTTTGTTTTAGTTGTAATGAAATTTTATTTCTTTGTTAAATTGCTTGTTATTATTCTGTTTTTTGAATGTATCGGTATATCCATGCATGCCAGTCCGAGTAATTGCTTTCCAGACACTGCCCGTCAGGTAAAAAAGGGAAGTCTTCTATTACTCCGACTCCTTAATTGCTAAAATATGCTAATTGCGTTTAATTTCAAATCCATCTTAATAATTTAAAGTTGACTGATTCTTAAATTAATTGATCGGCTTTGTTTGACTCATGATCTCTGCCCATAACTATTTTTCATCATTAATTAATTGTTTACTCGGCATGCTAGTTAGCAATCTGAATGTATGACCTTACATTAAGTTTAGGGACATGACTGGCTGATTAACTGTTATATTTGTAGCTTTTGAGCCTATATTATTCTTTTCGAGTGAACTTGCATGCTAGTTAGTGAGACAGAATTTGCTTCAGTGCTTGCTAATTGGTTTTATGCCAGCCAATCGGAAATGATGAAGGCCTTCTTTGTTAAATTAGCCTCCTAATATTTTAAATTATCCTTTGACCCAATAATTATGTTTGAGCCTGAGACCCTTTTATTCTGTTTATTCACCTAACATTAAAAGCCTAGTTATCTAGAAAAAACCGACTGAATTTACCCCTGGACGTTCCACTGATGAATTGCTCAGTCTTACTTATTGCTAGGGACTAGCAAGTTCTAAGTTTGGGGATGAAGAGTGTGCCTAACAGTAATTAAGGACACACTCCGACCTTGGTTATAGATGAATAAATAGAGAAATGAAGGGAGAAATAGAAAAGCCAAAAAAAAAAATCAGCAAGGAAAAAGGTGCAAAGCATCGCCGATTGAAATTTTGTGATCGGAAAAAGATGGAAAGAAAGAAAGAAAAGGAAAAGTCCAAAGGACTGAAAGAAAAAGAAGGTGCAAAGCACCGCAAGTTATTAAGTTAGCATTCACTCAGAAAATAATGGAGCTTGCTAAGTAGAGGCAATTAAGTTAAAATTGAGTCAAGGCATCAGTGGATACATCTTGTAACCCGTCTCTGACTCGGAAAAACAATAATAGAGCCTGTAGCCCTGCCCTATTATAAGCTTAAAAAGCCCTTACTGATCCGATTGTGTTGGCATATGGCATGACATTTAGAACTGTTACAAGCCTATGTTTATCTAACAAGTATGCAGGTGATGAGCGCATGTTGCTTAACCTATACACCGAGAGAAGAGTGAAACACCAACCCAGTGAGGAAAGCATCAACAGCTTGTTTCCCAAAGGAGCTGTAAGTTATTATATTTTCAAAAATTGCAAGAAGAAAGCACGGTCGGTATTCAATAATTATAGCATGAACTAAGTTAAGGAAAGGTTGATTGTGTTGAATAACAACTTGTTAGTTAATTAATCTGAATATTTGCTTGAGGACAAGCAAGTTTTAAGTTTAGGGATGTGATAAGTCTTGAAAAGACTTAATTATTCTGCCTTTTATTTGACTTAATTCATTGTTTAGTGATTAGTTTAGCCTTATTATTTAATTAATTGCTAATAATTTATAATTTATTTAATTATTTCAAAAGTGCTTAATTTATGTAAGAAACTGATTAAAAACATTAATTGGTTAAGAAATTGAGTTTTCATTAACCCAACGTACAAATACTGGACAATCAGTGAACAAACGCTGGGAAAATTAGTTGTTTATTGGTGCAGGAAAAAGAGCGCTCAAGCTGAAAGGAAAAAGCCGAGCGGGATTTGGAAAATCCGAGTGAGACTTCACAAATCCGACTGAAAAGAGTCCAAAAGCCCAAACTGAGCGAGACTTCAAAGAGGCTGACTTAAAAGACTCCCAAGATACCGACTCCAAAATAGAATAGGGAACCAAATATTGCATGAAGAAACTGAGCGAGACAGAAAAAAAGAAGAACCCGAGCGTCAACTTCAGAATACTGACTGAATAATCCACTCGCTCAAGCGAGAGTTAAATTCGCTCAAGCGAGAGTTAAAATTCGTTCAAGCGAGCAAGTTCGCTCAAGCGTGACTCCAAAACATCACCCCTCACCCAAGCTTCTCCATAACGCTTAAAGCGAGAAAGCAATACTGCAGTACATATTTCGAGCTCGCCCAAGCGAGAACCAAGTTCGCTCAAGCGAGAAGGCTGTTATTTAAAACACTGATTGTTCCCTCCAGAAGACACTCGGCACCAGTGCTGTTTCCTGCTGCCTTCTCTCCTACTTCTGCATCTTAGTAATTTAAGTACTGAGCTGTTACTAGTTAGTGCTGCGCTATGATTAGCTAATGATGAACTGTAATTTGTTAAGAGCTGAGCTGTAATTAGTTAGTTATTCCGTAATTATGTAATTAGTTAGTTAGTTTAATTATTAACTTAGCTGTCCTAGTGATTAGAAAAGTTCGTTAGTTAGGTAGATGCTTATATATATGCTTGTACATATTCTGTAACAGAACCAGAAAACAGAGTACATAGAATACAATTCATTTTCCATTTCCAACATCTTTCTACTTTCTCTCTCTCTCTAAATCCTCTCCTTCATGACGTTCCATATTCCTTCGATGGAACTGAAGTCGATGGAGTTCTAAATTCCTAAGGTTGGGATTGAGAAGGTTAGCAATGGAATCTTGAAGCTGTGAGTGAGGAAATCAACTTCTAGATCCTGAGACGAACAAGCTGTGGAGTGGATCTGTTTTGCTGGATTGACAAATCCAGAACTGATGAAGAACTTCGCCAGTGAGGAATCATGGTTGAAGCTTAGGTAACTTCCAACTTTCTAACTAGTTCAGGCCTAATCAATTTAGGTGAATAGTTAGAGTTCAACCTCCAATTTCGCATTAGATTCTTAGGTTAATTAAGCACTTAAGGAATTAAGGTCCAATGCTTAAGGATTAGTGTTTTTCACCTAAGGAATTAGGGAATAACCATAAGCGGATTATCCTCTGGATTAGGAAGTTTGATTATACTTTAATTGCATGTTTCTTGATGAATTTGTGAACCAAAGCAATCCTGACCTATTTTCTATTAATCACCTTTCACATTTTATCTTAATACTGTTTCTGGAAATACAAAAACAACTAGAAAACATTAAAACAACAAAAACCGAATGAACTTTCTGTGCCTTGTGTTGGTTCAGCTTGTACTAGTCTGAGATTGAGGTATTTACCAGAATCCCTATAGGACGATCAAATATAATACAATTTTAACGACTGGTGCGCTTGCCAAAGCATAAATCTTCTGAGAACTACACATCAAAATAATGACTCAGAGATTTAGCATCACTTCATTTGAGAGCCACTTCATCATCTCTAGGGACATTACAAGGACTTCCCATACCTTGGCTCAGATAAGGCAGGGGGAAAATGAAACTCTCAAAGAGTTTTTGAAGAGATTTTACAAGGAAGCTGCTCTGGTGCCTAACCTCACAGAGGCTATTCAGCTTCACATCATCGTCGAAGCCTTACAGCCTGGATCCGCCTTTGCTTTGTCTTTGGTAAAGAATCCTCCAACGACGTTGGAGGAGTTTCGAAGAAAAGCCTCAAAATACGTAGGCCTAGAAATGCACTTGGAGGCAACAGCGGCCAAAAGGAAATCTCCAACGCCACATCAACAACGGAGAGATAAAAACTATCCCAGATCGGAACGCATGGAGAGACCGGCCTGAGGCAGCGCCTTGGATAATCTTGTACCTCCGAGTCAGGAAGAACAGATACATGTGTTTGGCAATTATGCTCCGTTAAACTCTAAGCGGTCTCAGATTCTGAGGGAGATCGGATGGCCAACACTTACTTCATACGGGGTCAGGATACCGCCCCAGCTTCGCAAACATGGCGACTCTCGGAAATACTGCGAGTTTCATGAGCAAGAGGGCCACTCAACAGATGAATGCCAGGCTCTGAAGAATACTATCGAGACCCTGATCCGAGAGGGTAAATTCAAAGTATCTTTTCAAATGAGCTACTTCTGAAAAGCAAAAGGGAATTATGATTGGAGAGTCGGCACAGCAGGATGTTATGTCCCAACAACATCAGGGCCCCCGAGAGGTCATTGATTAGGGATCAAGCCATCGAAACCAAAAGCGTCTACTGCTGTTACAGCTAGTCGGTAAGACGGTGTGCATTCTTATTCCTTGCTTGGGTTTTTCCGATCGGTCTTACCAAGAATGTTTAATGAGGCATCACCCCGACTCGGCTCTTTTTCTCTTTTGTATTGATTGTAATTCATGGTTAATGAAGCTTTCCTTGACTCACCCAGTGTCTTTATGATTTTATTTAAATGCACAACGCCGTTGTGACAAGATACTTTTAGGACGGATAATCCTAACAATGTGTTGTTGTTAGCGATGAACCTCTTCGAAGGAACAAAGGGGTGAGCCTCCGTTGAAGGTCGGTGAATGAGTAAAATCCAACACCGAGTGTGAAGAACAGTGAATGGGTAAAATCCAACACCGATTGAAGGCCCAGATTGTAGGATTAAACCGAACTCTGGGTACGGTTAGTAAGTTTGGTTGAACACCGGTGAAGGCTCGGATTGTAGGATTGAACCGAACTCCGAGTACGACTAGTAGGTTTGTCCGAACGTCGATGAAGAATGGTGAATGGGTAAAATCCAACACCGATTGAAGATACGGTTAGTAGGATAAAACCGAACGCCATTGAAGACCTGGGTTGTAAGATTGAACCGAACCTCAGGAAATGGGTTGTAGGATTGCACCGAACCCCATTCGAAGGCCGGTGAATGGGTAAAATCCAACACCGAGTGATGAAGGTCGGTGAATGGGTAAAATCCAACACCGAGTGATGAAGGCCGGTGAATGGGTAAAATCCAACACCGAATGAAGAAAATGGTGAATGGGTAAAATCCAACACTGACTGAAGGCTCGGATTGTAGGATTAAACCGAACTCCGAATACGACTTCTAGACTTGGCCGGTTGCTGTTGAAGAATCAATCGTTATCGAATTCACTCAGAAGTACTCCTGGGAATTCCTCACTCGGAAATATTCTCCCTTGGAATTCCTCTCTCGGAAACACTTCAAGTTCGATGCTAGACTCTTAAATAATCCACTCGGCAATATCTCATTGAAGTCCGACTCTTGAATTCTGTAAGCTGAGGAAATCTCACTCTGAAGTTTCAGTCAGGAATTATTTACTCGGGAAAATCTCTACCTGAGGCGCACTCATCCGAAGTTGAAGCATTTCTCTGTCCTTAAGTGTTTCACTCGGAAAATGCTTTACTCGGTACCATACTATATGGAAGTCGGAAATGTTCCACTCAGTGCAATCCCACACAGAAGTGCCACACTCGGGGACACCCCTCTCGGGGACACCCCACTTGGAAATCTTTCACCTGAGGGATCACTTGGAAATCTTCCACACAGGAAGGGTCAATCGGAAATATTCCTCCCGGAAATCTTACTCGGATTATAAGACTAAACCGAGCTCCAAAATTATTAGTCGGACTAAAACCGAACTCTAAGGACGGCCAAAGACTAATTCCCCCAGGACGGATGATCTCAATCACCAATTCTGTGATTTGATGATGTAACTCCTAGCGCGGACAATTCCCATCATCATCCTTATAGTGGAATACTATCAAGACCCAATCTGTATTCCTATGATTGAAATACTTCTTTCAGAACGGATAATCTCAATCACCTACTCTGTGAATCGACGATTGGGATCAAAATACGAATTATTGCTAGTCATCCGTCCTGAGCACCGCGGTCGAGAACAACGGATCGACTCCTTCTCTCCCCAAAAGAATTAAGGGTAATGTCCCCTGAGAGGTACCAATCCCTTAACATACTTATACTTGGGGACAGTATTCATTTATATATTTCTCCGTTCTAAAGCTTATTTATCTTACTGATTTGATTAATCTTCTGAGGCAATTATTTCAATCCAACCTCAAGATTAATCACACTGAACGGATTATAGAATACTGAAAAGATATCTACATCTAAGTTATATTACTCTTCATGGCATCACAATATTGCACAATACACATGTGGAAAAACATAGCTTGTATTCTTGAGGGATACGCCGGCATGCAGACCTCTCGTGAACTGTGTAGATTATATGAGCAACTTACAGTCCCTCACACAAGCTAGGGGACAAATGATCCGGTCTGGATACCGGTCCCAAGGTTATCCAGTCTGGACACCGGTCCTAAGGGTAAGAGGCAGTATCAGCCGTCATGAAATCAAATCGGTATCCCAGAATCATTGTTCCATTTGGTAGATATGTTGATCCAGACCCATTTAAAGTAAAGTCTTTATAGCCGTCCTAGAGCTCAACCGGTGTCAAAGATATCGATCCGGTCTACAACACACTAGGCAAACTTCACTTACACCGGTCATCCGAGATGACATCCAAGATACCGGGTAGCCTACCCGCTCTTCTACACCGGGTGACTTATAATTGACTGCTCCAATATCATAATGAAGAAGGCATTCTGCACAGTGGAGTATGTCCCTTTCATCCACTGACAGGAGTAGGTACAATCACCAGCGTGATTTATGGAAAAGGTGATTACCTTTTCATCCATGTGACAGAAAAGTACACTGATAATTCACCTACTCTCTTGGCATATTTAGAATGCTGGCCACTCAGATTGACTCTTTACACACGCTATCAGAACCAGTGGGCCCACTAACACCAAACGATTCATTTCCAAGCTCGACTATAAGTAACATGTTGCAATACATGTTCCAGGTTACGTTGTCCTTGCTCTCTCTCTTGCTATTATATTGCTTGAGCATTAACAGAGTTCACTTACACTCTTCTAACTTGAGCGTCGGAGAATCTTCGCAGGTGACACCACCTGTCGCCCACACTAACGCGAGCGGTCGGTGTGAAGGATCTCCTGGACAACAAGACCGACCTCCATACGCTGAGAGGCTGGATCAGAGAGATCGGATACACTCAGCTGGTCTTCTATCTCATTCAATCTTCAACTCTTGAGGCTGTCCCGACACCGGATCCTAGACCCCGGATCAGGACAGATCAATTCACAATCCTAATGTCCAGCATCTGTCTCTCCCAAGCTGGAGTGTATGTATATTTTGGCTGACTTGCACATCATGTTCTTCAATTGCTTGCCTAGATGCCTTTTCTTGAAATTATTATATAGGTGTCTCATATAAAATCTCTGCTTAACACTAAGTATAAGATACTCTAATGCATGTTTCAGACCCTGGTCATTGCAAGTATAAAAAAGTAAAACAAGTCACAATCTCACAAACTAAAATAAAACACTTGAACATAAATAAAGGACCAAAGTGAAACACTTAAACATATATGTTGAGAAAAAGTCTGGTCAAAAATATAAGTTTTAAGTCCTGTTGGACTAGACTCCAGATGTTATGATTTGTTCATATCGATCATCTAGTATTTTCGCTAAAGGAATAAAGTCTAAATTGTTCATAACATTTCTTTCAGTGTATAAGTAATTTTAGGATATGAAGATTAGTTTGTAAAAACAAAGGGGGAACATGTGTGTTCTAAAAAGTCTGATAGAACAACAAAAGTATGATAAAAGCATCCTGATTAAAGAACTCTACTTCAACGTTTAAAAATTCTATTTTGGTGATGCTTTGGGGAAAATGATCACATCGTATTTGCGTGTCTATCATTAAAGAACAAAAAGAATAAAATCAACACAAGCAGCGACTGTCAGCGTACCTACTCCTGCAAACTATAATCACAAGTCAGAAATCTCATCAGAACATCTCAGAAAGTAACCTTTCATTTAATCAAGAATTAGTTCACAAATAGTTTTGTGCATGGAAATACATGAGAAACCATTCTCGTGAAAACACTGAAATATGATTCAGACCTCTCTCAAGGTTGAATTCAACTTCAAGGTCTGATCTTAAGAAGCTTAAGGCAAAATACCTTTAAAGGATTTCCAACGTCTATATATACTTTCAAGAAGCAATAATGGATATATCTTTCAAGTCACTAGAATTATTAAAGAAGTTTGAACATCAAAGACACAAGAAAAATCTCAAAAGAAATCTCTTCAAGTTATCATTCAATCTTATTCTAGTTCATTCTTCTTGTAAAAGACAAAGACCCTCTTTACTTTATAGCTCTGCTTCTAGCAAACTCAGGTCTTGTGTCAAAAACACTTAGTGTTTGATCTCAAAATTGTCTATGATTTGTACACTAAGTTCTGAAAACATTTCTTATTCTTGTTGTTTGTATAAGTCTAGTGGGTTACCAGAACAAGTTTGTACTGGGAAACACTTTGGCCTGAAGAGAATTTCGAAAGAATACTTGGGTTAAGCTAGAAGTGGCTTGTTGAAATAATACTTGGGATAAGCTAGAAGTGGCTGGTGTAAAGAATACTTGTAGCACGGGTTTGGTGTTGATATTGTAAAGGAGATTTTTACAATAGTGGAAATTGTTCAAGTTGGAAGGGACTGAATGTAGCTTGAGTTGGGAGTGAACCAATATAAACTCTGTGTGTTTATTGTCTCTTACTCATCTTCGTTTGATTACTTGTACATTTTATTTTGATACAAAATTTAGGCAAAAAAGAGTCTAAGACTTATTCAATCCCCCTTTTAAGTCTGGCTCTAAACCATCAATATATAAGGGGCTAAACTGAAATAACTAAATATAAATAAGAAACTGAAATGAAACATTTCATGGAATTACCTTCTGCTAGTCTAATATGAAAGTAAACTCCTTGCATACCTCTTTCCACCCAGATCCCCTACCAACAACTCTAAGAACCACCTCTATGAATCAATGTTCTTGCATTCAACCACATATATGGCTACAGGAAGCATCTGATCATTCGGGTCTCTCCTAACTATAGAAAGTAGTTGTCCTCCAAATGGTCCTTTTAATAAGCAACCATCTAAAGCTATGATGGTTTTGTAGTGTTTGAAGCTCTGTTTGCATGCATACAGGCAACCATACAACTTGTTGAATGAAGCGTCCTCCCCCTGTTACTGCACATCTAATTGATTGTGGGCCCTAGATTAGAAGTCAACAACACTTAAGTGTAGTCCCATAGCTTTGGATATTGGTCATTGAAATATTCATCAACAAGTTCAGTTGCTACCCTCCTAGCCTTGTATGTCTTGGTTCTGGAAATTTTTGCACTTCAATTCTCCTATGCCCTCTCACAAATATCCTTTAACCTAATCTTGGGATTCTCTCACACACCATTGAACATCTCCTTGGATAACCACTTTGAACTCAGCAATTTGATCCTATGTTGTCTACCATAGCTATGCTCATCAGTAATAGTCCTAAGTTTCCTCATATGGCAACTTACCACGGTAAGTATACCATTCACAACCTTCAACACACCTAACTCTCACCTTCTTTTTATCATTTTTATCAAATCGTAAATCTTTGCCATTATGGATAACATAAGCCACCACAGTCCACTTGAATTGTTCTTTGGTTAGAAATATAGTATCTTTTTCCCATTTATAATTGTTTATTGTCTCAAAAGTCTTAAATAAAAGGTCATTTTCACTATTATTTCCATTATCACCATTGTATAACTCATTTGAGTCACGATTTGACTCTAAGTTTACCTTCGGTTAGGTTTTACTAGTCCTAGATCCTTCTCCTTTTTTGTATGTCATTGGATTCACTGTCTTTGGAATTTTCTTTCTCTTTTCACCATTCTTTGGTACCTCATCCTTATCAACATCTACCATAGAGTCAGCCATATCACCCTCAACCATAGAGTCAACTACATTACCCTTAATTACATCCTCTGGATCAACACCCTCATTGTCGGAATCCTTGAATTATATGTCCAATAAACTATCCTCCTTTTCTCCTTCATAGGTGTCTTCCTTTTGCATAGCCTTCCCCTTCACATCTTGCCCCTTAATATTATCACCATGGTCATGTACAACCTCTACCTAAACACCATCACCATGCACAACCTCTACCTGAACACCACCACCTTCAGCATCGTCCACCTGAACACCACAACCTTCAACACCTTTCACCTAAACACCACAACCTTCAGCATCTTCCACCTGAACTCCATCACCCTCAATAGGCTCCATCTGATCACAAACTAATGATTCTGGGCCAGTTAACTTTAAAATAATTTCAGGAACCTCTATAAGATATACAATGTACAACTGCACTTTCTCTTGAGAACATGCTACCCTTGCCATCTCCATACAACCTTGATTATCTTCTAACAACTTTAATCCAACATGCAACTTCTTTCCCCTATTTTGTACCATAACTCCTTGATATTTACGTAACTTATTTCCTTCAATATTCCATTAACCTTAAAATAACTCCACCTATCCCCGTCTATATCCCATTCAGATTCTTCTCCATTATGTCTCACCTTCTTCCTATTTTTCATGACAAAGGTTCCCCTATGGAAAATCTCTATCTTAAACCGAGAATCCATAACTGCCCTAACTCGCAAATAATAACACAAGAAGAAACCCTAAATATAAAAATAAATTTAATTAAACAAAATTATCCTAACCTGAACTTGAAAAACATATGTCAACACCATAAATACATTCAATGACCCACCCTTGTTTTCCAAGCAAACCCAACCCCAACAACAAAACAAAGCATTATATGAACGAAAAAATATACCTCAAATTTCCACTTATGATTACGACTGCAGCAACTACCTTTGCAACCTCTAACCTCTCTCTAGTGAGTTACTTAAAGACAAAACGATCATTCTTTTACTTAAGTTACACGAAGAAGGAAGATGAACATCATGATTTTCTATTTCCGCTCTCATTTACCAAAACGATACCTTTTTAATGTTGGAACCATTAGCAAATCACACATTGACACGCAGATAATGATGTCTAGATTTGAGAACATGTCAAATGTCAACCTTCGGCCCGAGTTATCTATTATTTATTCTTTGTTGAATAAAATTCAGATCATGGTTTATTTAATTTACAATTTTACGAATGACTTTTTTGTGATTTGATCCCATTAATTTAATTAGGATGTGTATATCAATTTTTCCAAGGCAATACAATTTTTTACCCCAAAATGAAAAGTTTGAAATGGGAGGCAGTCGTAGTCTCTAGTTTGAAATGGGAGGCAGTCGTAATCGACTTTGGACACCGGTACTGGTCCACTACTATAGACCCTAATTACCGGTCAGATCAATGTTATCATCAAAACCCCCTACATCATAACGCCACACTAGCCCGCAATCAATGACATATAGTTCGAGATCAAAATCTATAAAGCAAAAGGGCATATGCTAACTCCATGATCAACAAAAGGTCAAACCATCCTATGTACATCTGAAGATATATATATATATATATATATATATATATATATACACACACACACACAGACATGCATGTATCCATAAATCATGTCCACTATGGCTATGCCATTGCATTTCCAACCCCTAGATCACTGAGCATAGTCATCACCCCGTACATTCATTAACAATAGTCACAATTAAAGGGTGAGTACTAGTTCAACAATAATTAGCAAAACAATATCAGGGTGATTAATTCAATAAATGCAATGACACGATAACAAAGGAATTTAAATTAATCATTTCTGTAATTCCCTGAACATTCATTGTTATTCAAGTGGCCTCAATACTCAAGAGGGGGTATGAATTGAGTTTTTAAAACTTTGCTTGGAATGCCTTTGAACTTGATTCTTTTATCACAAGTTTAAAGATTATGCAAGTGAAATCAAGTTTAATGGAAGAGACAATGCAAAACAAGAGGTAAATATAGCTTAGACAATTTGTCAAACACTTGGTGTGCAATGTTTAAAGTTAACTAATTCAAGCAAGCTCAAGTAAGCAAATCACAATCAACCAACACAAAACAATCAAATGTAGTATATAAATGTAAAAGAGTAAGGGAGAAGAGCTTGCAAACCGATTTAATGAGTTCCACCAACCCCAGTGTACGTCTCACCTTCAAGCAACCCACTTGAAGGATTTCCACTATTGAAGTTTAGAGATTATAAGCTATGAGAAATTGCAGCTTCCTAGTGTCCCACACTCAAGAACTCAATCCTCACTAGCACAAGGGTAACCCACCCAATCTCTCAAACTCTCAATACCTAAAGGTTGAACCCCAACCTTTGTGACCACTCAACCTAGAGTGAAAAGCTTTTGTGTTTGGTAGTATTTATAAGATATGAACTCTCTAAATAGAGTAGATACACAAGTGAATGCTCTCTCAAACTTCTAACTCTCAACAAGAGAGGATATACAAGTTAAATCTCAAGATTTCAGAATATACAAAGATATAAACTCACAAAGCACAAAGAATAAATGTAGAATTGATTGCCTCTTGTTTCTTGTTTTGTGCTTGAGTTGGAGAGCAATTTATAGAGCCTTGAAGCTGTCCAAAGTCCTTCTAGCCATTGCAAGTAATGGTTCCAGCTTGTCTTTGCATATAGTGGGTTTTGGGTGCTTGGTTCCCACTTAAATCTGTCTTTTTAGGGATGTTTCCCACTTCTTGAATCGATTCATATCTTCTTGAATCGATTCAGGACATTCTGACTTGGATATTTTGGAGTTTCAGATTCGTATGAATCGATTTAGGCCTTGGTGAATCGATTCAGGTTGTTCTGTTTTGTGTTCCTGGGCTGTCAGCTTCGTGTGAATCGATTCAGGGTGTTGGTGAATCGATTCAGGACATACTGTTTCCAATTTTTGTGACTTCCAGGGCTCTGAATCGATTCATTCGTGTGTGAATCGATTCAGGCAATGCTTTTTGGTGTTTTTCCATGCCTAATGATCTTTCCTTGATGTGTTTTGATCCATGGTTCCTTTCCTTTGTCTTTATGCATTGCTTTCTTGATTTCTTGATCTTGTGGAACGTTTTCTTCATGATTTCTTGAGTCTCTTGATTTGATACATCAATTATGATTATTTCATTTGTTTTTGATTCATGAAGTTCTTCTTATGCTTGTGCCTTTTGTCATTATCAAAACCTGTTAACAACATGCAAATACATTCATAAGCTAAACGTAATCCCTTACAGTTAGCAAATGCAAATCATAAATACCATGGTCCTAAAAATATTTTCGTTTAATTGTGCACAAAATCAATGAGATGCGGATCCGGCTTGATAGTACCAAGCAAGCGCTAAGATAACCCACTCAGTGAATGTAGCACTATAGTCAAGGGGCATCTGGGTAACCACGCAATGAATCGTAGCACTATAATTCGTGGTGCCCGAGGACTATCGGTGAATCGTAGCACCATGAGTGGTAGCCTCAATGGCAACAAGTCATAGACTGCACAATGAATCATAACGCTATAATGTGATAGTCCCTTCAACAAATTGTAGTGTTGGAAATGCATATGATTTCACGTAATGCAGTTAGTGTCAGTTATCTTATTTACCAAAGATCTAATTAGCACATTACCAATTCACAATTCACAATTCACAATTTAACAATCGATACTTGAAAATTCATATAAACAAATAATTCATGGGACAAACTCACATCCTTGAATTTATATTCCTAATTATCATTCAACTAATACCCCCTATGTACGATAAACGTACCTTGCTTCGAGTCTGTCTTTTAGTTCAACCCTCTGAACACTGAAATGCTAGCTTTCGCAACTCCTAAAAACCATTAAAATTATAATATATTGTTTTAGCCACCTAACATGCGTTAAATATTAATTTTCAAAGGTTTATTTAGGATTTTGACTTAGTTTCGGAAAGAGCCAACTTATCGGAACGTGGCTTCACTTTTCGATACTCTTCCCATATGCTTATAACGTCGTTTGGTAGCTTCCAAACAACTTACGCAAGGCTGCTCGACAACAATCGCATAGGGAATTTAGTATTTGTGCGAAATGGAGACAACCCAATTATTGGGATTTAAGGGAGCAAGCAATGTCTTTACCTCACAACCTTCGCAAGACTCCAACACCCAAGAACCCAGTTCAATTTGCTTCGCCAACAACTATTCGAAAACATGCACATGGAACATCAACAGCTACACATGATGAGAAGTGAGCAAAATGCTAAAATTTTGAAGAAGCAAAGATACCCATACCTTACGACCACCAAGAACAACTTTCGCGATTTCAAGTTTCATCGTTTCATTTCGAGACAGCCCATTAGATACTACTACACCCAAATCCTAATCAAGTTTCAGCATTTAATTAGAATGGATTGTTACTCCTTGCATGGCTGAAAACGAAGAGGAAGAAGGAGGAAGAAGAATTAGTGTACCTGTGAGTCACGCTTCAGCTATTCTTGGCGAGATTGGTGAAAGAGAAAATTCACGTCCTAAGAGGAAATGCCACAATGAGATGGTAAGAGGGAAAGAAGAGCTTGTGGCAAGGAAAGTGTATATTGCTGGAGGGAGAAAGCAACGTGAAGAGAATGAGAAAAAAATTAGAAGGAAAGGTGAGTTAACTAAGAGGGCATTTTGGGAATTTCATAAAAGTCAAAACTTGGCAAATTTATATTTAGCTTAATTTCTCAACCAATTTAAAACTTGTAGATCCCAAAAATCTGTTTCACTTTATATTTAACCATATGTTAAAAATTTTAAGTTTAGGATGTGACAAGGATATCTTAGGTTATTTTTTTATAATTTTTTTATTTTGATCCATATCCGAATTGTATACGTATTGATAAGCTCATTTTAACATTCTTAATAAACATAATTCCTAAAAAAATAAAATTATCATAAAACAATAAAACATCATTCCAATAAATTTAAAAGCATTTCATATACTAAACGTTACTTTTGCAAATTACATTTCCAAATCGTTTTTTGCCTCTTGCCATCTTTGCATGTTGTCCGAGGTCAATTTTTCTTTCATGTTGGGGGATATCGTGAGTGTATGGTTTATCTCCATGTCTACTAGAACATAGATTTAAGCTTATAAATTATAATAATAATCTCATTATTCTATCTCTCCCTTATAAATTATAACAATAATCACCGTTTTAAACCCGTAAATACAGAACGTGTCAAAGGGAGGATTAGTCATTAATTTTTTTTTTGAGCAGAACGTAATTAATTAATCTAGTCAACCATGACAAGTTCACATAACGATGAGATTTCTTTATTAAATTTTGTTAGTGAAAATTCATCATCCACCAGTGACTGACAAGTTTGAGATTTCCTCCGTAATTAAAATATTACTGCTTTTTTTATTCTACAACTATTCTCATTTTAGTTTTTTTATATAAAATAAAAAATTATTAAATGTCTAGTTATTTGAGTTGATATATATTAAAATACTCTCATTTGATTTTATTATTTTGTTAGTAATAAATAATGTCTCAACTTCTAAATCTTATTCCTTAGTTAAATGAGAGGTATTAGGAGAGAGCTACATAATTACAATATAATACAATTGAAAAATATAAATTGATTACACTTTCAACTCTTAAAGTGACATTAATTTTGGGATAAAAAATTAAAACAACAATATTTTATATATATATATATATATATATATATATATATATATATTTACATTGGTTGTTGGATAAATGTGAAAAATTAATTTATTTATATTTTTTAGGTTAGTTATTTCAATAATTGTGTAAAAATATCAATAACTACAGTAAAAAATATTTGTATATTAATTATTAAAATATTTGTATGAAATATTAATTTTAAAATATTTTTATATTATTTATTTCAGTGATAAATGTAAAAAATATTTTCTATATTAATTATGAAAATAACCAATATATATATAATTATTTGAATAACATGTGTCAAAAATATATGTTACATCTTTTATTGAAAGAACCGATATTTAAAAATATAAAAATATATGTTACCGATATTAATAATAAGGTACATATATAAATCAATCACCAAAATGTACTAATATTACATATGCTTGACATTTTTTACTTTTCTAAATCTGGAAACCAATAAAATATAACGAATTCTATATACGATCGAGCCAGCCACTACTCCAACATCACATGCCTGTAATAAAAACGAATCTCGATCAAGCGTTTCTGAAGCTAATTAAGTTCATGCCGTGATTTTAAGAGATTGCATTTCAAGACTCTGTTTCTTTTATTTTCTTCACGAGGAACACATACACGTAACTTATTCACAAGTCATAACCCAGTTTTCCATTACTCTCAGCTTTTCTTTCTCGACTTGTGGTTGGCTCAAAGTTGTGTTTTTTAGTATTTTGAATCCATGTATAGCTCCAAGTTCAAAAGGGTGTTTTTTGGTTCGTTCTCTTCATGCGCCTTCTTTGGCGGTTTGGCCATGGCAGCAAGTGAAGGTAGCAGCAGTTCCAAGGACCTTGATCAGACACCAACGTGGGCTGTTGCTGCTGTGTGCACTGTTTTTATCTTAGTATCCATAACACTTGAAAAGGGTCTCCACAAAGTTGGAACGGTATGCAATTAATCAGATATTTAACTCCTCTCTTTTATGTAATTATTAATACCATTAACTCTGTTTTTGCGTTTCTCAATGAATTGATCACCTGTTACTTCTACTCCATGGCTTTTCTATATATCTCTTTATATTCATTCGATGGAACTTTATTTATGTCTCCTTTAATTTAATTTGGAACTTTGAAGTAAGTTTCTTTTTTTCCCTCTTGGTCAATGAACTTGCAGACTGAATGTTTTGGGCTTAATTAGCCATGGTATTAGCATGTTGAAGGGATGTGTTTTCTTCTGTTTTGTTTTTTCCATTAAGAATTTCGTTGACAGATTATAGCACTATTCCAAATTGACTTTTTCTATGGCTATAGTTTACTCAGTGAGTTCTTTTATTTTCGTATCTCTTTTGGCTTTTACCTAGTTTTGAACTCCCGAGGCTGACTTGGAATGTGTATCTGGTGAAGGTTAATTGAGTTATTAGAGAATTTTTTGGGTTTGTTATTTCCAAAATTCAGGTGCTATGTTTGAAGTGTTAAAATATATCAACTTGAGGGGTTTGTTTGGTTTGTTGTTGGCATGATGAGTGTTTATTGGGATTCTCTTGTGTACTCTGCCACTGATCAGCAGTTGAAATTTTCTTCAGTGGCTAGGACACAAGCATAAAAAGGCCTTGCTTGAAGCTCTCGAGAAGGTCAAGGCTGGTAAGAACAAGTCAAAAGATAACTAACTGCTAATTTATTGTTTGAACTTTCAAGTCATTCTTAAGCTTATACACCATGCTTAAGAAAATTATTTAATATATATTTAGAATCCAACATTTCTACTCATAACGGTTAAATCACTTTACTAGTCTCCTTAATATTAATTATATTAATTTTAATAATACAGTGACTAGACTAATTTTAACAGTAATGATAAGAGTTTATTCAACTAGTGTAATTATAAAAGTTAAGTCAGAAATTTTAATGGAAATTATCATAATTACACATCAATATATAAAGATATAATTGAAAAGAATAAGTAATTTTACATTAAATTTTTCATAGTAACTAACAAATAACTTAAAACAGGTTAATATTACAAAAGTTCCATCTAACATGAAGCAATGGTAAAAAGCAACTTTACTTAGATGCAATGGTAATATATTTTTTATGCTTAAGTACGAGAAAAGATTAATATCAAATATATGAAAAATAGGTATTGTTTAGTTGATTAAAAATCAGAGTAAATACTATGAAAATATTTTTTAAATATTCATTAAAAGAATATAAGAAAAGAATTATTAAAATTATCAATATATCTTTTATATTACAAAGAGGGTATTTGATCCAAAATATCAAAATAGACACAAGATCATTCCGTAAGATGGAGGAATTTCTAAAAACCCTTTTACCAGGTCTCAACTTCCCCAGTTCATAAGTAACTTAAAAGTCAAACAAAAAAATAATCATAAACTAGATATTTCTTTTTCCTACCATAAATTTTTCTCACACTTTATTGCGGAACAAACAACCATAAAACTATATGTGCAAATAGCGCAATAAATAATCATTTGTCATATTTTATATTTGAAATTGTTTTTGCAGAGTTGATGATATTAGGTTTCATTTCACTGCTTTTGACTTTCGGGCAGAGTTATATTGTTAGAATATGTATTCATCGGAAGTTGGCAGACAAAATGCTGCCATGTCCATATAAATATAAGGATGCTGGTAAAGCATCAACTGAACATCATAGGAAACTTCTATCTTACCAACCTAGACATTTAGCTGCTGATACTACCTCCTTCAAATGCACCAAGGAGGTAACTATCTTTTCTTTCACCTTTTCATTTTTAAATTTAAATGTTAGCTCTTCCCACCATCAATATTTTGATTCTTCTAAAACAACTATTTAAGCAGTTAGTTTGACCAATTTCGAAAGATAAAAATAATCAATATTAATAATTAGATAATTCTATTTGTATAACTTCAGTTTTTAAATGGATTTATCATATATGTTCTTTTGTGAAAATTAGAGTGCACATAAATTTTTGTCTGATAACTAAAATTATACCTAGTAGTAATTTATGCAAAATTGGTCCACTGCTATAGCCAAAAAAAAAAAAAAACCCCCTTCAATTTGTAGATCCCACTTGTCAGGTGAGTCCTACAAAATTATATGCCATTCCCTACATGAAGCAACTTGAGAGGATTGAAATTAATTAGTAATGTAGGTCGATATATTTGTATCGATATTTTTAATGTATGCTATACAATATTTGTTAAAAATTTTAAAAAGTAAAAAAATATTGAAAATTAGACTACGATAATGAATTTAAGATAAAAAAATTCTTTATTTTGATTTATTAACCTGTGAGATGTGGCTAATTACATTATATATATATATATATATATATATATATATATATATATATCAACTATATTTATATTTAGCACTCTACCTTAAAATTGTTCTTTTACATTGTCATTTGCCACAACTAAATTGCCTTTACAACCAACGTATATTTAGATTAGCTTACCCCTTTACATAATCGTCTAGGCTTTTCTTTTTAGTTTCTTGACCTAGGCTTTATTCAAAGCAAACAAAACAGGGAAACACCATGCTTTTTCCAAGACTTAGCACATTTATCTTTCATTAAAAGCAAAATCATTTTTTTAGGTCTAATTAGTTATGATACATTATAGTAAGATATTAAAATAAGTCTTATATTAAGAATTGGTTAATATAACCAATATTACAATCAATAGATTAGAAATGTCTGTAATTTTCTAATTATTTCCTGACACATAATATTTTATAATTGTATTCCGATTTATCCTATTTATTTATATGGGCATAATATTAAAAATTTCTTTTTCACTTTTTGACTTGACTAAAATTTGATCTCTAAAATAACTGCTTAATTATATAATTATTGGTGGTTGTATTGTAGGGACATGAGCCACTTTTATCTGTGAATGGATTGCACCAGTTACACATCCTCATATTCTTCTTAGCAGTCTTTCATGTGTTTTACAGTGCTGTCACAATGCTTCTTGGAAGACTAAAGGTCTGCTTCTTCTCCTTTAACATTTTTGCAGACCAGTATTTCAAATAATTTTTTCCCACAGCTGTGCCATTGCATATTAATGACATTGAGTTGAGGGTTACTCAACATTATGCATTTTTCTTCTTTCTTTAGAAACGTGAGTCTAGAGAATTTATCTAAATGTTTGTTCATGTGGTTAGATGTTTTTAGGTAATGAACGTTAAATTGATTTAATTTCAGAATTAACACTTGATGAAACTGAACTCAGTTATAGTACTACTGCTAAATTTAATATAACAATATTCCCCTGAGATCAGGAATAAAACTTAATCCTTAAATAGTAACAGATTCATAATAGTTGTAACTTCAATGGAAAATTAAAGCCTAAAGGTAAGTTGGCTTATAATAATAATAATCTCCACCCAAGCCCAAATTTAGGTTGATTGAATTCACCATAGAGAAGGCAAGAAGCTGAACGAAAACTTAACTGGTTTAGGCGCAATAAGAAATTACCATATCAAAGAAAAAGGATTTAAATAGTAAAAAATGAAAAGTCAGGGAAACTAATCTAAAATGTAAGATCACTTGAGTGTTGATGGCCAGTTTCTATAAACAAAGTAAAGCATGACGAATATAATCATATTATTTGCTCCTATGATCAAACTCTGTGCTGTAAATAACTAAACATTGAGATATTTCAAAAGTTTTTTTGTCTTGCATTGCTTGGTTTGTAAGCTTCTATATGGTTTGTGTACTGTTATGTGATCTGAGCTTGTAAATAAGAAAGTTAGGAATTGGCTCATGTGCATGAGATTGGGCTGAAATGTCCCTTTCTAATTTTACAACATGTGTTCACCATAATCACATGTTTGTCAAAAAGCAAGTTAGGAAATTGGCTCCCATATAAGTTTACAACATGTGTTCACCATAATTACATATGTTTATCAAAAGGCAAGTTAGGAAATTAGCTCGCATATGCATGAGATTGGACCGAAACGTCGTTTTCTAATTTAAAGACATGTGTTCACCGTAATTAAATATGTTTGCCAAAAAGCAGGTTACGAAATTGGCTCATGTGCATGAGATTGGATGAAATGTTGGTTTCTAACTTTACAACATCTGTTCCCTATACTTACATATGTTTATCAAAAACAAGTTAGGAAATTCGATCGAAATGTTGGTGTCTAGTCCAAACCCTTAATTAAAGTTTACACTGTGTCCACCATAATTACGTATTTTTGTCAGAAAGCCATTCTTTATATCTTTGATATGATTTGTCGATAGAGCAGAAAAAATAAGAGAAGAAGAACAAATATGTTTTGCAGAGTATGCACATAGTTAAAACTGAAAAATAAATTCATACCTTATTTTTAAGCATTACTAACAATATTCTCATCTGATAAAATTATAATTAAAAGATCTTAAAAGTTTAGGTCCTAAATAACGGATATTTAAACTTCTAGAGATTAGACAAGACATTCAAATAGCAGTTGCCGATGTTTAGTTACAGTAACCATGAAACTGAGAGTTCTGCATAAATCTTGTCAAACCAAGGTCTGTCTTAAGACCATACAAAGCTTTTTGTTGAAGGTTTCATCCCAAAACTAATTTGTTAAGAACTCTGATTGGCAGCCAGTTAAGCAAAAATACTGCAGTGCTTGCAGCCTTTGCCCATAGCTTCTTTGGCAACTCCTTTTCCTGCAACATACACCTTGTCATCTCCATAATACTTCTATTTTTTTCTCTCCTATATACCATTCTGTTGTGGGATGTACAGCTTCTTCACAAAATCTGTCAAAGGTGTTGTTTACATATTCCTTTCCATTATTATCTGATCTTATTGTGAGTAACCTACAACCACTTTGATTTTCCACCAATGCTTTATATTTCGAGAATATATTAGCAACATAGGTCTTGGATTTAAAGAAATAAATCCAACAATATCTGAAATAATCATCAATGAATGTAATATAGTATTTCTTACCATTTAAAGATGATACTCTCTGAGGTCCTCCAACATCTGTGTGTACCAGCTGCAGTTTATGTGTTGCTCTCTAGGTTGTTTGGGGAAATAGTCTTTTAATTTGCTTGCCATATTGACAAGCCACGCAATCAGCCATCTTGTCTTCAAGTAATGTCACACCTTTCACCAAGCCATGCTTTTGCATGTTAGAAGTCCAGCAAGGTGAAAATGTCCGAGTCTTTTGTGCCATAATTCAACGTTGTTGGTCATACTTGAAAAAACGTTTGCTCCTCCATCAGATTTAGAGCATAGCTTTTGGCTTTCATTTTCACCTTGAATACATCTCTGCCTTTTACATCTTTGATCAAGCACCAATTATCTTCAAATATGACTTTGAAACCCTTTTCTATTAATTGTGCAATACTGAGGAAATTTTGATCAATTTCAAGGACATACAACTGTCAAGCTTTCATTAGTAACAGTTCCTTTCCCCTTTACTGAGATGAAATCACCATTTCCAATTTTTACTTTTGAAACTATGATTTTGTCCAGCTCTTTAAAAGCTTCTTGTCATTCATCATGGGTTTGTACAACCGCTGTCTATTAACCATGAACACTTGAACTGTTGTTGCAACAAAATGTTGCTCATCTTCTTGTTGTTCCTCCGTGATAACCTTAGCCTCCTCCGATTTAGACTTGCAGATTCGTTCTACATTTCCCATATTGCCACATTTTCTGCACTTGACATCTGGCCTCCACCAACATCTTTTTTGAGGATGGTTTGTCTTTTTGCAATGAGGACAAGGAGGGAAAATCTCACCCAGTTGCTTGTTGGAAGTTTCTGGTTTCCTGTTCTTTTTGTCTATGACACTTCTTGAATTTTGTGATTTCATATGAAAAGCACCTTGTACCTCCTCCTCTTGTCTCATCATTCTTCTTTGCTCCTGTGCCTGTAAAGCATTTTTTAATTCTCCCAAGGTGATACTTGAAAGGGCTTTTGATTCCTCCAATGCTGATACTTTTGATTCATACTTTCCAGGTAGAGTGACAGGAATTTTCTGCACTATTCTTTCATCAGGAAAGTCTTAACTGAGAAGTCGCACTTTATTTGCTATGCTTAACAACCTGCCAACATAGCCTTTGATGGTTTCAGTCTCCTTCATGCTCTGCATCTCGAATTCTCTGCCCAAATTGAGCACTTGCATGCCTTTGGTTCTTTCGCAACCTTGATATTCTGATGTGAGATAATCCTAAATGTCTTTGGCAGATTTGAAATTCATAATTCTTGTAAAGATGATTTTTGAAACTGCTAAAAAAAGACAAGCTTTTGCCTTGGCTTTTTTAGTCTTTTTTTCTTTGTGATTCTTCAGCTGAGCCATTGTAGGATTTTCTGGCAGCGGATAGACTTCATAGTCTTCTTCTACATCCTCCCAAAGATCTAGTGCTTCAAGATAAGTAGTCATCCTTATTGCTCATAACTCATGCTCCTCACCATCAAAAACTGGTGGTGTTGTTGTGAATTGTGTCTTCCATTATGTCTTCTCTCAACTCTCAGGTCACTCAAGATGAAAGCTCTTGATACCAATTTGTTGATATTAGAGCAGAAAAAAATAAAAGAAGAACAAAAATGTTTTGCAGGGGGTGCACATAGCTGTTATTCATTAGCTCCTTAAATAGAACTAGAGTTAATACTGAAAAACAAATTCATCCCTTATTTTTAGGTATTACTAACAATATTCTAATCTGATAAAATTATAACTAAAAGATCCTAAAGTCTAGGTTCTAAATAACAGATATTTAAACTTCTAGAAATTAGATAAGACATTAAAATAGCAGCTCTTGAAGGTACACTTTCAACATGATTGAAAGTCAAATAAATGAACCTGTTGGAAATTCTTTCTCTATAATCAATAGTTAGTATAATGCTTGAAGACTTTTCTTTGTGCAGATACGTGGATGGAAGGCATGGGAGGAGGACACTTCATCTCATGGCTATGAGTTCGCCAATGGTATGAGTATGAGTTCCATTTGATGTATATATTTTTCTTCTTCGAGTATAAAATTTCAACTCCTTACCATTGTTTTTTCTAGTAAGTTTTATCATTGAAATACTACTGCATGAAGCCTCATTACCTATAATGGGTATGTACAATGCACTATTTGTGTGCAGATGCTTCAAGGTTCAGGCTTACACATGAAACATCATTTGTGAGAGCTCATGCCAGTTCTTGGACAAGGATTTCTCTCTTGTTCTATATTGTGAGCCTCATAATACTACTCTGGTTCTTTCCCTCTTATTTTGTATTTGCTAAACAAGACATGACAAATTTTGTATATCAAAGAATAAAGGAATTCATGTTGTTCTGTATCTTATATTTCTCATGCTGATTTTCATACAATATTTTAAAAAGCGGACCGGTCATTGAACTGATGAAAATATTTGTTTCAAATGAACTATCGTCAAATCGGAGATGAACCAGTAGCAATAAAGAATTAACCCGACCAATCACTTAGCTAGTTCACAGTTCGGCCGGTCTAGTCTAGTTATGATAAGATCAAGTGAAGATGTAACACAGTTTTTAATTTACAATTTCAGGGCTGCTTCTTTAGGCAGTTTTATAGGTCTGTCAGTAAGACTGACTACCAGACTTTGCGTCATGGATTTATCACTGTGAGTTGTATTATGTACCCTCCTGATAGAATAAATATGTCCTTTCTTTGTGAATTTACCTTCCTTCTATACTGACAATGTACTTTGTTTAGGTCCACCTGGCTCCTGGAAGTAAATTTAATTTCCAAAAGTACATCAAAAGATCATTAGAAGATGACTTCAAGGTGGTTGTAGGAGTCAGGTAACACTAACATTAGCCTTTGACACATTGTATTTGCAACATTATGTTATTGAATATGGTTTTAACTAGTATATTTGAAATGTGTGCTAACTCTGATTCCATTATGTTGTTCACAGTCCTGTCCTATGGGCATCAGTTGTAGTTTTCCTGCTCATAAATGTTAATGGTAAGCATTGAAAAACTAAAAAAAAATTATTACCAAAATGAAAAACTATATTGTTTGAGGAGTCCTATGAATTTGTTAATTCTAGAGTTGAAATTTCAATTAAATTAAGGATAACATTTGGTTAAATCCCATAATATTTTCACATTCCAGGGTGGCGTACAAATATTTGGGCAGCATTGATTCCTGTTGTGGTAAGCATTCTGTTCTCTGTATATGAAGTTGACAATAGGCTGGGAACTATAAGTATAACTAATAGCCATTTAATTGATTGCAGATAATTTTGGCTGTTGGAACAAAACTTCAAGCTATATTGGCAAAGATGGCTGTTGGAATTACTGAAAGACATGCGGTGGTTCAAGGAATGCCTCTTGTTCAAGGCTCAGACCAATACTTTTGGTTTGGTCAGCCACAGTTAGTTCTTCATCTTATCCATTTTGCTTTGTTCCAGGTATTGAATTGCTTAGAAAAAATGTACAACATTAATGATCTATAGTGCAGAAGATAACCTATGCTTACCTTGAAAACTTGAAATCTTGTTCTTTTTTATAAACAACTTAAAAGTGATTAACTTCCTGGTTGCTTTGCTTGAATCTGCAAAATTTAAATTTGCTGAATTCAACTTGAGATTGTTTGATGGATCTTCTGTTAAAAATTATATGATACTGCCTACATTAATCTTGGTACTTGTGGGAGTTAAATTGCTTATCTGAATAAGGAAAGAGTTTTATTTTATTCATTTGGTTATCAACTAACTGATTTTTTTCCTACTTGCAGAATGTGTTCCAAATAACATATATCCTGTGGGCATGGGTACTGCTTATCATTAAACAATCTTGAATATTGGCTAATGATTTTTGTTGTTGTCCATGTTCCTGGATAATTAAAAGAAATTTTCATTATTTGCAGTATTCTTTTGGGATAAAAAATTGCTTCCGAGTTGACTACAAGCTTGCAATAATAAAAGTAACATTAGGGTAAGCCTTTCATCTGAAATTCTCTTGCAATAATATGGCATGCCTGAGATTACATTTCTTCGTTGTTAACCGGTAGATCAAGTCTTAGGTTCGAACCTTAGTACTTGTATCATATACAAAAGCATGGTACGTTTATATGAACATGTAGTTAGTGGTGCATGTTTGAATTGACATTAAAATTGACCAAAAGTACTTATTGGATGAAAAAGCCACACTTGATAGCCTCAAAATGGATCCACATTTTGGCCCTTCTATGAACTTGAATCCAGACACACATAGTTGAGGCTATGTATCTAGCATTAGATTCAGCATAATACTAAAAATTAAACTGATTGATGCTCTTGGGTTTGCAGGATTATGATGCTGTGCCTTTGCAGCTACATCACCCTTCCATTATATGCTCTTGTAACTCAGGTATACCTACATGTTTGTTTTTTTCTTGGCTCTCAGCTATATGATTTGAGTCTCCTGCAAGGTTTGATGATTTCTTCATACAATATATTGGGCTAATGGGCTGACATGAACTTAACCAAGACCAATAATAATAAGTGTTGTTTATCCATGTTAGTCAAAGGTGGCTCAAAAGTAGCCATTTTCTTTGACCAATTCCTGCGCATGTTTCTGCCTGTTTTTTGCTCCATTTGTTGCTGCGTAAATTATGCAAATTGGAGTGACTTTCCAGTTCATGAATTGCCTATAAAAGGCATTGATTTGCACATTCAATAGCACGGTGCAGAGTGAAAAAGAAAAAGAGTAGAGAAAAATATTTTTCTTTGAGAAAAAGAGAGAGTTTTTACTCATCTTAATATTTTTCTAGTTCCATTTGAGAGAGTAATTTTAGTCAGAAAATTAGAGAGATCATTTTATTTTAGTCCTCATATTTTTGGGGATTTATTGACTCTCAGTTCTCATCATTTCAGAGAACTTTTTTGTACTCTCATTTTTACATAGTGGAATTATTTTGCTCGTGATTGTCCGTGGTTTTTCTCCGATTTTGGAGTTTTCCACGTAAATATTGTGTGTCAATATTTCTTGTCTCTCTACTTACTTCTCTTTATATCCAATTGACCCGATCCGGTGCTTCCGCATCCTACTGATTTCCTAACAAGTGGTATCAGAGCCGCTTGTTCAATTGGAGATTCAAGATGTCTACCGTCACCAAATTTGACATTGAGAAGTTTGATGGCAAGATTAGCTTTTCTATTTGGAAAGTCCAAATGAAAGTCGTTCTCATCCAGAACGGATTAAAGAAAGCTTTATACGGAAAGTCAGAAAAACCAGCTTCTATGACTGATGAGCAATGGGACGAGCTGGATGAAAAGGCGCTTTCAGCAATCCAACTATGCTTGTCCAAGGAGGTTCTTCGTGAGGTAGCCAATGAAGCCACCGCTGCTGCTTTATGGTTAAAGTTGGAATCTCTATATATGACCAAAAGCCTCGCAAACAAGCTTCGTCTCAAAGAACGACTATACACGATCCGTATGGTCGAAGGTACTCCCATTCAATCTCATCTTGATGAATTTAATTCTATTATTATGGATCTGGAAAATATTGATATCAAAATTGATGATGAAGATAAAGTTGTTTTGTTGGTTGTCTCTTTACCTTCTACCTATAAACACTTTAAAGAAATTATGTTGTACAGCAACAATGATACCTTATCCTTTGAAGATGTTAAATCTAATTTATTGTCCAAGGAAAAGTTTGATCTTGATATTCATTCCGAGGACAAGGGTGAGGGTTTAAGTGTCAGGGGTAGAACTCAAGAAAAAGGGAGTACCAGTAACAAGAAAAGTAGATCCAAATCTAGAGGACGTAAATCCAACAAAACCTGTCGCTATTACAAGAAATATGGGCATGATATCTCTGATTGCTTTATCTTGAAAAAGAAACAAGAAAAGCAAGAGAAAAACAAACAACCTGCTGAAGCTGCTAATATTGAAACTGATTCCGATGGTGATGTTATGATCTCGGTCTCTTCTGATAAGAGGAGCAAAAATGAGTGGATTCTTGATTCTAGATGTACTTTTCACATGTGTCCTTATAAGGACTTATTTACCACTTTAGAACCTGTTGATAATGGTATTGTCTTAATGGGTAATGATACCCAATGTAAGATTGCAGGAATTGGTACTATTCAGATCAAGACTCATGATGGCATGGTCAGGACTCTTTCCAAAGTTCGCTTTATTCCTGACTTGAAACGGAATCTACTTTCTCTTGGCACCCTCGAATCTCTTGGGTGCAAGTACTCAGCTGAAGGTGGAGTTCTAAAGGTATCTAAAGGTGCCCTTACTTTATTAAAAGCTAACCGTGTTGGTAGTTTGTATATCTTGCAAGGATCTGTAGTGACAGGATCAACAGCTGTCTCATCTTCTATGCCTGATAAAGATGTCACCAAATTATGGCACATGCGTCTGGGCCATATGAGTGAAAAAGGCATGCACCTTCTGAGCAAGCAAGGTCTTCTTGGTAATCAAGGTATTGGTAAGTTAAAGTTTTGTGAACATTGTGTCTTTGGGAAGCAGAAAAGAGTTAGCTTCTCCACTGCAACTCACCGTACAAAAGGTATCCTTGATTACATTCATTCTGATCTTTGGGGACCTTTAAAAGTCCCTTCTTATGGAGGACGTCGCTACATGATGACCATTATTGATGATTTTTCTCGTAAAGTCTGGGTTTATTTTCTAAGGCATAAAAATGAGACCTTCCCCACTTTTAAGAAGTGGAAAACTCTTGTTGAAACACAGACAGGGAAGAAAGTCAAGAAGCTCAGAACGGATAATGGATTGGAGTTCTGTGAAGGTGACTTTAATGAGTTCTGCGCAAATCATGGTATTGCTAGACATAAAACCATTCCAGGCAAACCTCAACAGAATGGAGTTGCAGAACGTTTGAACAGAACTATTCTTGAGAGAGCTCGTTGTATGCTCTCAAATGCTAGGTTATGGCATCAACGTGAGTTATGGGTCGAGGCAGCATCCACAGCTTGCTACTTGATCAACCGATCACCTCACTCCTCTCTTGACTTCAAAATTCCAGAAGAAATTTGGTCAGGTAATCCTGTTGATTATTCTAATTTAAGAATTTTTGGATGTCCTGCATATGCACATGTCAATGATGGAAAATTAGCTCCAAGAGCTATTAAGTGCATATTTCTTGGTTATGCATCTGAATCTAAAGGATATCGTTTATGGTGTTCTGATCCTAAGTCACGAAAATTAATTCTCAGTAGAGATGTGACTTTTAATGAGGATGCATTATTATCTTCTGGGAAACAATCTTCTATGTCTTCTTCTAGTACTAATAATCTACAGGATACTAGCAAGAAGGTGGAGTTGGAATTGAAGTCTGCAGCTCCTAATGTTGATGTCCCATCTTCCTCTACCACTGAGTCTAGCACTGATGATCATATTGATGATCATACTAGTCATCCTATTCAACAACAGGATGATTATAATATTGCTCGAGATAGGCCAAGAAGACAGATCAAAAGGCCAGCTAGATACATTGATGATGATAATTTGACTGCGTATGCATTGTCTATTGCACAAGAGGTAAATGATGATATTGAACCTGCCAGCTATACTGAAGCTGTTTCTTGTGCTGATTCATCTAAGTGGCTAGTGGCTATGAATGAAGAAATTGAAAGTCTTCATAAAAACAACACTTGGAGTTTGACAAAGCTCCCTGAAGGCAAACGACCTCTAAGGTGTAAATGGATCTACAAAAGGAAAGATGGTATTCCTGGTGTTGAAGATCCTAGATGCAAAGCACGATTAGTCGTCAAAGGCTTTTATCAAAAGGAAGGTATTGACTTTAATGAGATTTTCTCACCTGTTGTTCGTCATACTTCCATTCGTGTTTTGCTTGCTTTTGTTGCTCTGTTTGATTTGGAATTGGAGCAACTTGATGTAAAGACCGCTTTTTTACATGGAGAGTTGGAAGAAGAAATTTATATGCATCAGCCAGAGGGATTTGTTGTTCCTGGTAAGGAGCATCTTGTTTGTCGACTGAAGAAATCTTTATATGGCCTTAAGCAAGCTCCCAGACAGTGGTACAAAAGGTTTGATTCCTTTATGCTTGGGCAAGGTTATTCCAGGAGTCAATATGATGATTGTATATATTTCCAACAATTTTCTGATGGAACTTTCATATACTTGTTACTTTATGTTGATGATATGTTGATTGCATCACGTGACAAGTCTTTGATCAGGAAATTGAAAGCTCAACTCAACAGTGAGTTTGAGATGAAGGAATTAGGTGCAGCTAAGAAAATTCTTGGCATGGAGATTTAAAGGGATCGTCAAGCTGGTAAATTGATCTTATCTCAACAAAAATATATTGAAAGATTGCTTGACAAATTTAACATGAGCAACAGTAAACCTGTTGCCACTTCACTTGCTGCACATTTCAAGTTATCATCAGAACTTTGTCCAAAAATGAAAGAAGAAATAGAGCAAATGATACACGTTCCATATGCTAGTGCAGTTGACAGTTTAATGTATGCTATGGTGTGCACTAGACCTGATATAGCATATGCTGTCAGCATGGTGAGCAGGTACATGCATAATCCTGGAAAGGATCACTGGAGTGCTGTCAAATGGATCTTTCAGTATCTTAAAGGTACTACAGATATTGGCTTGGTATTTAATAGAAACAAAGCTACAACCAATGATGTTGCAGGTTTTGTTGATTCGGATTATGGTGGTGATCTTGATAGAAGAAGATCTCTTTCTGGTTACATCTTTACTCTCTGTAATTCTGCTATCAGTTGAAAAGCTTCACTTCAATCTATTGCTGCATTGTCTACAACTAAAGCAGAATATATCTCAGCAACTGAGGGTGTAAAAGAGGCTCTTTGGATTCGAGGTTTGGTCAATGAACTTGGTATCACACAAAAGGTTCTTATTGTGTTTTGTGATAGCCAGAGCGCTATCCATTTGACCAAGAATAGTCGTTACCATGACAAGACCAAACACATAGATGTAAAACATCACTTTATCTGTGATATTGTTTCTTTTGGTGAAGTTATGGTGCAAAAGATTCATACTTCTGAGAATCCAGCAGATATGCTTACTAAGCCGCTTCCAAATGCTAAGTATCAACACCGTTTGAACTTAGTTGGTCTTTACAGCACATAAATGTCCTTTGGGACTTTATCTGACGATGAGCAACTTATCAAACTTTGAGCCAAGGTGGAGATTGTTAGTCAAAGGTGGCTCAAAAGTAGCCATTTTCTTTGACCAATTCCTGCGCATGTTTCTGCCTGTTTTTTGCTCCATTTGTTGCTGCGTAAATTATGCAAATTGGAGTGACTTTCCAGTTCATGAATTGCCTATAAAAGGCACTGATTTGCACATTCAATAGCACAGTGCAGAGTGAAAAAGAAAAAGAGTAGAGAAAAATATTTTTCTTTGAGAAAAAGAGAGAGTTTTTACTCATCTTAATATTTTTCTAGTTTCATTTGAGAGAGTAATTTTAGTCAGAAAATTAGAGAGATCATTTTGTTTTAGTCCTCATATTTTTGGGGATTTATTGACTCTCAGTTCTCATCATTTCAGAGAACTTTTTTGTACTCTCATTTTTACATTGTGGAATTATTTTGCTCGTGATTGTCCGTGGTTTTTCTCCGATTTTGGAGTTTTCCACGTAAATATTGTGTGTCAATATTTCTTGTCTCTCTACTTACTTCTCTTTATATCCAATTGACCCGATCCGATGCTTCCGCATCCTGCTGATTTCCTAACAATCCATAAAAAACACAGAAAACAAAAGGACACAGAAGAAACGACAGAGCCCCTTTAAGTACCAATTGTCATAAACCTATTATATGTTTTATAAGCTCTTTCAATCAAACCTTTCAGATTAAATCCTAGTAAAATTTAATTGTGATTATGTTATGCACTTTTTTCTATATTAATATGTATCACCATTTATTCTTTAATCAAGTTAAAGTAATGATATGTAAAGTGAGAATTCATCTTTTGCTAATTCAAAATGAATAAGAGTAAGATATTTTCCTTATAATTCATTACAATCAACGGTATATATAAATCACCCCTTTCTCACTTTGGAATATTCCTATATAACATTTTGAATTGGTCAAAGGGTTGAGCACTATCACTGTCATGGTAAACACATGCAGATGGGTTCAAGGATGAAAAAAGCAATATTTGATGAGCAAACAGCCAAGGCTTTAAAGAACTGGCACATGGGTGTGAAAAAGAAGCAAGGAGTAGTGAAGCTAGGAAAGTCCAATGCACAAAGCATGGCCATGGATGATAATGGAAGCACAGTTGGTTCAGCAGTGCAATCTTCTGGTCCCACACTGCACCGTTTCAAAACTACTGGCCACTCAACCCGCTCTTCAACAACATACGGGTACCAAGATGAATATGAATCTGATGTTGAGTTGTCTCCCATTCCACCAACAGCTAGCCTCATTGTAAGAGTGGATCATGATGACCAACAAGCAGAAGAAAATCATACACATCATAGTACTGAGGGAGAAACCAACAATGAAGGTGACTTCTCATTTGCCAAACTTGATCCTCTTGAAAATCATACACACCATATATAGCAGCCAATGTTACGCTTTTGAAACAGAAAATTAACACTTTCCTGGTAAACATGAGTTGAAGTTATCAACAGAAGTGTTGATATAGTGGTAGAAACATGTCACAGTTTTAGTAGAGAATGATTGTTTTTGAGTCCTGAAAAATACACACTATTAGAAGAACAAGCCCGGTTTAAACATGGATAGGACAACGAAACCAAACAAATACATATATGAGATGAATTTGTATATTCGGTTGCTCATAATTCACTTGTTGATGCTCCCTCACATCTATCTATTATTCTTTAACTTTTTTTACATAAGTTCTTGAATCAAATCTTGTGATAAAAAAAAATACCACTATAAACCTGTTTGACAAAGCACTTGGAGCTGTAAGATCATAAGTAATAATGTAATTTAATTTGTAACTTATTTTATTAGTTTAAAAGTTTGTTAGGCAAAATTATCATATTTAATAAAGGAACTTATTTATTAGCTTGTAATAATTTTTAAAAAGTTATTTAAAAGTAGCATTTGAGTTGGTACCCGAACTTATTTAATTTTTTTATACTTTTATCTCCATTATATATTCTTTTAAAAAAACTCACTTATATATGTTTTAAAAAATTATATATCTTTTATGTCATATTACATTTAACACTTAATTTTATCAAACACATTTTAATTTAATCAGCTAACTTATTAACTTTCAGTTAATTTAAATAGTAGTTTCATCAAATAGATACGGTAAGTTCAAACGCCTTAACATTTCAAAAAACATTATAAACTACTAAAATAAGTCCATTTATTAATCAATATTATTTGCTCTAATAAACTTTTAAATTAATAAAATAAATTACAAACTAACTTAAATCATTATTCGTAATCTTACGTAACATGTATCATCCGATTTAAATAAGCTAATTGATTCAGCGAATAATAAATTTTTTTTTTAGTGATGTAGTGAATGATAGTTGTGGCTTAAAGAAAACATTTCTTTTTACGTAATCTAGCTATTCTTTAACTCTCTTTTTTTAAGAAAAGGAAACTAAGTAACTAACTGCAATTCGCTAAAAGAAACAGTTTAAACTCTATTGCGGGTTGGCTCCACACTGTATAAGCACAGGATGTCTGAACTCCCTGTTTGGCCAAGAAATCTGCAACTTGATTTACTCTTGTATTAATTTTGTGTATCTCAAGATAACATCACTATGCATGTGATAAATGGATATCACTAGATCAACAGCCATCTCACTCTCCATAAACCTCGATCCAAAGCATCAAATTGCCCTATATCCTCATCATTTTGTCCACATCTAACGCATAAAGGATAGATTGATCTCTTTTAACCAAAGAAAAAATTTAAGCTTCCCTGGGACACCTACAGCGTGTTTGGTGTGGGGTTCCGCTGAACAAAATAGGGTTGGGAAAAAACAAAAATTTAATCCTACAGTCAAATAAAGTTTTTATTATCTTTAATAACATAAACGATTAACATTAACCTTTAAATTTTTTCATTTTCATAACTTTATTTTCTCCACTACAAATCAAAAATCATCTTTTAATTTCCAAACAAACTTCCCCATATGTTATTTCGTGATCTTTCATCAGGGCCCAGTCAGTGATCCAAACAAAAGGGTCCACTCCCTATCCTGCCAAGTGTCCCAAATTTGCACATTAATATCTGAAACATGCACAAAAGGTGCTCTGTTGGCACGCCTACTGTCACGTATCCCCAAGCCTCCACAATATTTTGCTCATTCTATCTTCCCTTGGACCAAATAAATTTTCTAGTGCCTTTATCAACATAATCACAGACACCTAAAGTGCCTACAGACCCGCTTTTTTAAGCAACTTACACTTCCAAGAGGCCAAACGTTAATCCACCTTCTCCAAAATAGGATTAAAAACTGTCCGTTTAAAAGCGGAGCTCCAATATTTGCCAAGACTCGTAGCCCTCCTAATATCCAACGAAGATAAAGATTGTTGTTCCCTCCTTTAGAACAAAGCATTCTTGACTTATTTAAATTCACCTTCAACTAGAAGCAATACAAAATTCTTTCATAATTTTTGAAAGTAATCTCATGTGCTCTTTTGTAGCTCTGCAGAATAGTAACACATCATCATAATAAAAATATATGATAGGAAGTTGCTTGTAAGAGTTCATGTGTGTTTTTTTATTGTTGTTTCAATTGTCAAAGTGTTGTTTACTTTTTAAGAAGCACTTAAGATGTATGTGGCTTAATTTATGTGGCTCACTCTTAGGAACATGGGTTAGTGGACATTTATGTTTTTTCAAAGGTTTTAAATTGTAATTCTGTTGATGAAAAAAAAAATGTGTTGCAAGGAAGGATGATCTACCTATTAGAAACACTCAATTGCTTTTAGAAATATATGAGAGATTGACAAACTATCATTATCGAGTCAAATAAAAAGTAAAATTAATGTAGTATAAGGTAAGCAACTTTAGTCATTTCTCAAGGTTCTTAGTCAAATTAGTTACACTCAATCTTTTATATAACAAGTGAGTTTGTAGTTGGATTTGGAATGTAAAACAAAATAACTATGATTAAGTCTAATTAATTTCTCAACCTTGAATCACTTGGAATCCTAAGGCTGCATTTAGTTATGAAAAATTATTCTAGTTTTTTAGAGAAGTTTTCTGTTTGTTTTCCAAAAAAATTTATTTCTTTGAATAGCTAGAAAAATTCTTAGAAATTTTTTTCACTTTTCAGTTTTCTTTAAAAACTTCTCGGTTTTCCTTAAAAAAATATAGAAAATTTGGTTTTCAATTTTCTATAAGTTTTCTTTCAATATTTTGTAAACAAACATCTTTTCTATTTTTCTAACTTTTTCAAGAAGAATAGTTTTTTATTTTTCTTAGAAAACTTACGAACTAAACGCAACCTAAATGATTCATATATTATGTTCTAAAAAATCTTTTAGAATTGAATTAATAAACTAATAAGAATAATCAATCGATATATTCTTATTAAGATCAAAATGACTAAAATTATCATTTGGTTGACTTAAGAAATTAAATAACAATCTCTTATTTAGTAATTTAATCTTTATCTCTCAAATGGATTATTAATTAACTAACCAAAATCATTTAAGATTATAAATTATTTACTTGCATATCAATCAGTTATACACTTAAATATACTATCACAAGCATTTGAGAAACAACGAAAATTAATTATCTTTAATCAAAATATTAAGAGTAAGAGCTCAAAGCTAACATAAAGAAAAAATTAAATTTCTTGAATTGATTTGAAAAGGATTAAGCTTTCATTAATGATGATCTTAAACAAAGAAAATAAAAATTGAATTACCCATAACTTTGATTATGCAAGTAAATAATAAAGGATGAAGTTAACTTTACCTCGTATCGAAAAAAAAAGATGAAAGAATATTGGTTAAGGAAAGAAGACAAGTGAATAAAGAACAAAACCTTAAGAAGCTAAAACAAAGACATAAAAATATATTGAAAACTTGGAAATGTATTTTATTATATATATACTTGATAAATATATAATAAAAATATATTTAAATATATTATAATTATTATATTAAAAATATATTATATAAGTTTGATCTGTTCAGGAATTCGGGGTCAAGAGTTGACTGTCTTGACCACGGTCTGAATATTAGTGTCCTGACTGTAGTTACCTCACTAACTCTCACTAGTGGAAAAAGGACTTTTAAGCACGGTTCTGGTGACCCTTTAAGCACGGTTCTAGAACCGTGCTTGTTCCCACCGTGCTTGTAGATAGGGACTTTTAAGGACGGTTCTTAACCGTGCTTGTAAGTGATTTTTAAGCACGGTTATTCGTAATCGTGCTTGTAGGTGCTCTTCATCTTACGTTTCTCTCAGCTTGCTCCTTCTGAGCTTCAAGGTCACGCATGTTCTTTTCTTCCAAAGCTTTGGCCTAATATTTCACAAAACTCATCATGATCATTTATTTTATGAGCACAAGTATGATTAACATAACAAGGTTGAAGATCTTACTGCACGCTCTGCTGTTCGGCGATACCTCTCCAACCTAGCTCTACACCTCTGAGCTGATTCACCTTCTGATCTCTCATTAAAAGAGGAAGCTTCAAGCAAAGAACCAATATCTTGTTAGGTTTATATCAATATGGATCCAGCATATCCTGCCCGTATAATTATTAGAAATTCAGTAGGAATATGCAATTTATCACTTGCAGATTTATGTGGATACTTACTGATGATGAAGAGCCCTGTCTTCCATCACTTCTGAAAGAACCACTAAATTGGTCAGATACAGATCTCTCTAATCGTTCTCTGGACTCAAATGCAGCCCTCTCAACATTTACTTTTTCCATCGTACGCTCTCGAGCCTCTACGGTTGCTCTTTCTACAGCATTACGCTCTGCTTTCAATCTGGCTTCAGCAGCAGCTTTATTGGCATATGTTTTGTCCCTGGCCTCAGCACATGCCTTTTCAAGTCTTTCTCTGGCTTCAGCCAGTGCTCTTTGCCGAGCTTCTGCAGTTGCTCTCTCAAATGCAACCCTTTCTGCTCTCTCACGCGCTTCTACAGTTCCTTTTCTCTAATTTTGAATTTTGAATTTCGCGCTAACATATGAGCACGGTTACACACACAACCGTGCTTAAAAATGTCCTATAAGCACGGTTACCATGGAACCGTCTTAATAACTCTCAGCCTACGAACACGGTTTTGTAGCAACCGTGATTAAAATACCCCTATAAGCACGGTCATTCAACAACCGTGATTAAAACACCTCTATTAGCACGGTTAGTATTCAACCGTGTTTAAAAAGCTTCACTAAAATCATAAAAATGCCACCGTGGTTTTTTTTAGCATGGTTCTCCTAGGACCGTGCTCAAATCCTGTCTTCGTAGTTATATTTTGCACTAGTGTCTCAGTTTTACACCGCCTCAGTGGAGTACGGTATTTTGCATCTTGGTTCAGTGGTAATCTGAGGTTCTTTAAGTAATGGTGGCAATTAATGTCTAGTCCATACTGGAATTTAAAGACCACACCGGAGGTGCCCCTGCAGAAGATTCTCTGATGCTTAAGCCAGTACGGATACTTAGGTAAGAGATATTATGGGGGTAACTTACAGGATTAGATCAGATACCTCTTCAGTAATAAATAGGGTTGTATTTATAGTGTTTACCTTAGTTTTGAAAGTGATTTGACCATCTTCCTCACTTACTGTTGATACAGTGTCTGCTGGGTCAGGTTGTCCATACCTCCTTTGATTGGCTGTTAGATTGTCAGTTATGACCGGGTTGAGGGAGAAATCCGTAGTTAACCAATGATTTCAGATTCCAGTTGTGACTTGCCAATCACGTTGGTGACATGGCATGGTGTTTCTAGACCTCGTCCAGTCCTGGTTGCCACCCCGGATCATTTACCCCTTAGTTTATTTTTGTAGTATTACTATAATAAGTGAACTATTCATAACCTGGTTAAAAAATTTGTCGGGGTACAGGTACCGATGTGCCAATACAACTGGCGTCAGACATACTTTGGGCAGGTGAAGCATTTAATGCACCTCACCTATAAAAGCTGCCACTTCACACGGATTACTGATGTGTCATATCATGGTTGGTCGTATATTCCACGCGCCATGGGGTGACGTCATTCTCAGGCGAAACTACACTCTTTTTTGGGCTGCGATGTTTCATCTTCCACTTCGTCCATGGGCCAACTTCGGCCCATATTCTTTTTCTGCCTATAAAAGCAAGCGTCTCTACCACTTCACTTCACTCATTTTTTTTACTGAAACTCTGCTCAACCTCCCATTATTTTTGCTCTCACTTCGTCCTGGCTCGTACTCGAAGAACCACACGCATCATCCCTACAAGTAGCCTCTAAAAATCTTTCTTTTTAATATGTCTTCCTTTTCTTCTAACCATGGCCAAGAACAAGATCCTTCTTGTGAAATTATATCAAACCCTTCAATTTCTTGGCCACCCGAGGTTTCTCGACATAGATCTCGGCTCACTCAAACAGATATCCGTAGGTGGATGACTCCGGTTAACTTGGGTTCAACCTCCCGGGCGGAGTCTTCCACTTCTGGAGTTCAGAATCCTCATTCACCCCTTCCTCCTATGTCTCCGAATCGGAGTGAGAATTCCAGTGTAGTACATTACTGTGCTTATGATACTGACTTTTACTCGCATATCCCTTTTTTAGCGCACGTAGTGACCATGGAAGCCGCCGACTCATCAATCTTGAGAAATGACCCCGACGACACTTTTATGATCACGGACAAGGTGAATTGGTTAGCTCGTAAGGCTAAAGACCCCTACTTCTAAGTTTTTCATGACGTGCTCTTTGTCTATAGCCGTCTCGCCCAGCCTACGGATGGAATAGAACTTGAGATCGAGTACCATTGGCGTGCCAAGAAATAAAACAACTCCTTTGCCCTTTTTGCCCCTATACTCACAGAGCGGATCTACCATATCCTAAGGGACCGCTTCATTTACTTCCATGACTACACAATAAGCAAGGTGGGAGTTCAGTTCCCCTTGAACAAATTTGAGATAGGGGTACTGCGATTTTTAGACATCGCCCCCAGCCAGCTTCATCCTAACAGCTGGGCCTTCGTCCTTTCTCTTGAAGTCCTGGGTAAGCACCTAGGCTTCACCCCCACCGAGGTGGTACTGGGATGGGGTTTGTCAACCTACGGTGTCAAAGTGACATCGTCAACTTCGAGGCCTTCGTGGAGTCCTGCAAGATCGCCGAAGGTTCCTTCAAGAACTCTTTCCTGAAACTTTTAGTTAAAGGTACGGAGCAGCCTTTCTGGAAGGATGAAGAAGGTTGATTCAGGATCCATACCGGCTAGACTCATAAGCATTTCTTACTGGAGAGTTTGGCTTACGCTGTTGATGAGTCCTCCCTCTCCGAATCCGCCAAGATGGTGATTGACACCCTTCACAACATCTCCCGGGGTGCCCCCCTCAAATACTGTTCTCTTCTTGGCACTACAGAGACATAGGATGAATACCTTGCTCATTTAGGTATATACTCATTTCTTTTCTTGCTTTCATGTGTTTATATACCGCGGTTGATTAACTGTTACTTTATTTTTCAGGGAACATGAGTGTTGCTGCTCTAGAGAACCTCCGCAAACTGATGGAGGGGTAGGTGATTGACACCACCACGGAAAACAACGTCACTCCGAAGATACGGAAGTCTTCCAGACTCCCTATCCCTGGTGGAGTGATCAACTTGGAGGACGCCCCAGGGAAACGAAAAGAAAAGGGCCAAGCTGTCGGTGCCTCCAAAAAGCTAAGGGTGAACCCCGCCCCTTGTGTAGTGGACAAAGGCAAAGGGGTAGCTACTGAAAGTGATGTTCCTCCTCCTCCTCGTTCCGATATGAAGGCTCTAGAGGAGCTGATAACCAGGACCCTTCCTCCTGACTACGGTTTCGAGCTCCCTTACCGCCTCAAGCCAGGGTTGGAGAAGGATGATATCATATTCGCCTTAGAGATGGCGATATAGTATAACATCAAAACTCTCTCCGCCATCTACTCCACCGCAACCGACGGTCTGAAGCTGGAAGTGGATCGTTTAAAAGACAAGAACTCTCATCTTTGTAGTCAGGCTCATCAGAGGATTAAGTCCCTTAATGAGTCCAACCAAGCTTTCCAGGGATCTGAGGAGAGTTGGAAGAAAGAGAAGGAAGGGATGCTTGGGAAGATGACCGATCTGGAGGGCCAAGTGGCTGATCTTTGTAAGAAGAACGAGGAACTGTCTATGGTGGTTATAAATGAGTAGAGCAAGTATCAAGAGGATATGATACAGTTTGCTCATGCAGCCATGGACTCTTTCAGCCATGCAGTCCATCAAGTCATCCACTAGAACCGGGATTCACCTCTTAACCTGAACGAGATTAGTTTTTTCAACTGATTCTGGAATGGTGAATTGGTGACTGAGATAGGCGATCAATCCTTCTCTCCTTCTAACGAGCCCTTCAAGCTTTGTCCTTTGGCTGTGGCGGAGGATGATGGTCTTGGGGATCCCAACGCTGAAGAGGCCGATGCCGGATCTGAGGGCGAAGAAGAAGGCCATCCACCAAATCCTTAGACTTTTATTTTTGCTCTGTAGGCGGGATGAGCTCCGCCCATTTTGAATTTTGATTCCTTTGGCCGTAGTGCCCCCCCTTTTTGTAACTACTTAATTAATTAAAGTGCTTTGTTTTTATCTTTTTGTTATACTTACGTTTGTGTGAATAATCTTTTTCGAAGTTTAAAATTATTTCGTAGTTTCTTTAAAACATCTAATGAAAACTTGTTTTGGGATTTTTCGACCGCTCTGGGATTTAATAAATTTACACCACTCTGGAGTCCGTAGATCACTCCGGGGCTTAATGAAACAACCACTGGGATCTTTAGACTATTTTGGGGTTTAATAAAACTTAACCGCTATGGGATCCTTAGACCACTCTGGGGTTTAATGGAAACTTAACCACTCTGGGGTCCTTGGATCGCTCCAGGGTTTAATAGAAACTTAACCACTCTGGGGTCCTTGGGTCACTTTGGGGTTTCATATAACTTAACCGCTCTGGGGTCCTTAGACCACATGGGTTTAATATAACTTAACCGCTCTGGGGTCCTTAGACCACTCCGGGGTTTAATATAACTTAACCGCTCTAGGGTCCTTGGACCACTCCGGGGTTTAATTTAACTTAACTGCTCTGGGGTCCTTGGACCACTCCGGGGTTTAATATAACTTAACTACTCTGGGGTCCTTGGACCACTCTGGGGTCCTTAGACCACTCTGGGGTTTAATATAATCTTGGGGAAGACTACCAAAACACATTATCGTTTATACATAAAATTGTTTTTATTGATCAAATGGCACCCCGGCTGCATACCTCATTAGAAAACCTCCCAAGTAAACCCTGTGGGAAAAACATTAGGTAGGGAAAAAGAGTGCATGATGTATTTGCATATGATAACAGGTTTTGATAATGACAAAGGAAACAAGCAATGCGAAGTCTTCAAAGAATCAAAAACAATTAGAGGTATCATATAAACTAAGATGCAAGAAGAAAACGGTTTCACAAAGGTTCAAGAAATCAAGAAACCAATAAACCAAGACATAGGAAAGCAACCATGCATCACAAGATTCAAATGGATGACCAACAGGCATGGAAAAATCTTAAAATACAAAGCCTGAATCGATTCAAGCATGAGTGAATCGATTCACAGCCCTGGAAATCACAAAAATAGGAAACAGAATGGGTCGAATCGATTCACCATGACCCTGAATCGATTCGAACACCTGGGAGTCACTTTATTTGAAGACAGAACGTCTTGAATCGATTCAGAGAATCCTTGAATCGATTCATACGAATCAGAAGCTCCAAATTACAGAAACAGAATGCCTCAAATCGATTCAGACAATGCTCGAATCGATTCACACGAATCTGAAACTTAAATTTGCACACATCAGAATGCTTCGAATCGATTCAAGGCACTACGAATCGATTCGAGAAGTGGGAAACACCACTAAAAAGACAGCTTTAAGTGGGAAACATGGACCCAATCTTATAATACGCAGAGACAAGCTGGAGCCATCATCTTGCAACGGCTAGGAACCCTCAATATTACACAAATAAGTCTATATAATGAAGAGGAAGTCAAGCATAAGAAGAAGAACCAAGAAGCTACAATCCTTTGATTTCTCTTGTGCTTTGTAAGCCCTATTTTCTTGTATTATTTCATTTGTATATCCTCTCATCTTGAGAGATTAGAAAGTGTGTGAGCTATCATTGTCTATTCACTCTATTAAGAGAGTAATTCACTTGTAAACACTTCATAAACACCAAAGACTTTCACTCTAGGTTGAGTGGTCACAAAGGTTGGGGTTCAACCTTTGGGTATTGAGAGTTTAAGAGATTGTGTGGGTTGCCCTAGTGCTAGTGAGGATTGAGTTCTTGAGTGTGGGACACTAGGAAGCTGCAATTGCTCATAGCTTGTATCTCTAAACTTCAATAGTGGAAATCCTCTAAGTGGGTTGCTTAGAGACGAGACGTACACCGGTTTGGGTGGAACTCGTTACATCGGTTTGCAAGCTTCTCTTCCTTACTCTCTACTTTCATATACTGTATGTTGATTGATTGGTATTGATTGCTTGTGAAGTTCATACTTGAATTTGCTTAATTTGTTATACTTCAAAAGCTGCCTACTAAGTGTTTGCTAAATTGCCTCAGCAATACTTTCCATTGTAGTACATTGCATATTTTCCTCTACTTAATTTCACTTGCATATTCTCATAAACTTGGTTGTAAAAATCAATTTCAAAGGTATTCCAATCAAAAGTTTTATAACTCAATTCACCCCCCCTCTTGAGTATTGAGGACACTTGAACAACAAGTGGTATCAGAGCTTGACTCTTGGTAGATCAAGCTTAACAGCTTCAAGAGACTAAATGGCCTCAAGTTCTCAAAATGTTTTTCCCGAGAGTGGTGCGATAAACAGACCTCCCGCTTTCAATGGGGAAGGGTATGCTTTTTGGAAAGAGAGAATAAAAATCTTCATTCAATCTATTGACTTGAAAATTTGGAATACCATTGAAAATGGTCCTTATATACCAATGCATACTATAGATAGTAAAAATGTTGAAAAACCTATAGATGAATGAACAAGCGAAGAAGAAAATAAAGTTCAATATGGCTACAATGCCAAAAATCTAATTACTATAGCTTTAGGTCAAGATGAATTTTTTAGAATAATGACTTGTCAAACTGCTAAAGAGATGTGGGATACTCTACAAGTAACTCACGAAGGTACTAACGATGTAAAGGACTCTAAGATTAGTACACTAACTAGTCAATATGAGTGCTTTAGATTAAACTCTCATGAATCAATTGTTGATATACAAAAAAGATTCACTCTCATCATTAATCAACTCATTACACTTGGAAAGACTTACACTAACAAAGAGCTCATTCATAAAGTGTTGAAAAGTCTTAACAGAGAATGGCAACCGCTAGTTACCGCCATCAAACAATCTCCTAGCATAAACGAAATGTCTCTTGCCATACTATTTGGTAAGTTGCAGGAACAGGAACAAGAGCTGAAAGAATTAAAGATGGCGGAAGAGGAAGAAAAATCTTCCAAGAAAAAGGGTCTCGTCCTCAAAGCTACTCCCATAAATGAAGAAGAATCCGGAAGTGAACTTGATGAAGAAGAAGAGTTTGGACTATTTGTGAAACGATTCGGGAAGTTCATGAAAGGCAAACGCTTCCAAAGAAGCTTCAAAAACCCAAGTAAGAAACCTATCACTAAAAAAAATTCTTCCTCACCCAATTGTTTTGAATGTGGCAAGGAAGGGCACTTCAAAGCGGATTGCCCAAATCTTAAGAAGAAGGGAAAAGAGAAAAGAGGAAGAAGGAGAGCATATATAGCATGGGATAAAAATGAAATAAGCAGCTCGGATGACTCAGAAAATGAAGAAGCAAACCTTTGCCTCATGGCCAACCACCAAGAAGAAGATGATGAGGTAAACTTCCATGACTTAGATAAGGATGAATTACTTGATGCTCTAGAGGAATTGTATGATAAATTTACAAAAGTCTCCTAATAGACTTAAGGTGTCAAGAAAAACTAGTGACACTCTAGAGATGCACCTTATGGAGGTTTGCAAAGAGAATGAATGCTTAAAAGAAGAATTGAAAACGCTCAAACATGTTCCAAAAGTAAACCATGTGATTTTGCAAAGAGGTGCATTGTGTTAGAAACCAAGGTTGAAGACCTAAATAGGACACTAGAGAAGTTCACTAATGGAAGAGATAATTTGAATATCCTACTTGGGCAACAAAAATGCATGTTTAGTAAAACCGGTTTAGGATATGACCAAGAACATAGTAATCATAAAATGGAGAAACACTATAAAAATTTCTTTGCACCACCAAGCAAATCCTCCTCACCTTTGCAATCATTGTGGTTCCAAAGGACATAGTGCTTATAAGTGTAGTGTTAGGAAACTAGGACCAAAGGTCTTAAGAAAGGTGTGGGTTCCCAAAGGAACATCCCCACAAGCTAACCTAAAAGGACCCAACATAAAATGGGTACCTAGTTCTCTAAACTGATTTTGTTTTGTAGGTATGCTTCAAGGCAAGCAACACCCATTGGTACTTGGATAGTGGGTGTTCAAAGCATATGATGGGTGACATAAGCAAATTTACATCATTCACTCCCAAAAGGAAAGGAAGTGTCACCTACGGAGATGACACTAAAGGAAGAATCCTAGGCATTGGAAATATTGGTAAGAATTCTTCCACCTCCATAAGTGACGTATTGTATGTTGAAGGCCTCAAACATAATCTACTTAGCATAAGTCAATTATGTGACAAAGGATATAGAGTTTTATTTGAATCCAATTGTTGTATAATTGAAAATAAGCTAAACAAAGAGGTCAAATTTGTTGGAAAAAGAATTGATAACATTTACATGATTGATGTGGATAGTTTGTCTACAAATGATGAACAATGCTTTATTTCAAAAGAGGATGAAACTTGGCTATGGCATAGAAGAATAGCTCATATACACGTAGACCACTTGAACAAACTTGTTTCTAAAGATTTAGTAATTGGTTTACCAAAGCTTAAGTTTGAAAATAGATTTTGTGATGCATGTCAAAAGGGAAAACAAGTAAAGGCATCTTTTCAATCCAAAAACATTGTTTCCACTCAAAGGCCTTTACAACTTTTGCACATGGACTTATTTGGACCATCCAAAATCAAAAGCTTTGGAGGAAATTACTATGGTCTAGTTATAGTAGATGACTATTCAAGATATACATGGACATTGTTTCTTGCTCATAAAAATGAAGCATATCATGCATTCAAGAAACTTGCAAAGATTATCCAAAATGAGCAAAACTCAAAAATTGCATCCATTAGAACCGATCATGGGGGAGAATTTGAAAATCAATCTTTCGAAAAGTTTTGCGAAAAACATGGTATTAATCACAATTTCTCAGCTCCTAGAACTCCACAACAAAATGGAGTAGTTGAAAGAAAGAATAGATCTTTAGTGGAGCTTGTTAGAACCATGCTAAATGAAAACAATATTGCAAAACATTTTTGGGCCGATGCGGTAAACACCGCATGTTATGTTATGAATAGATGTTTAATAAGGCCTATTTTAAAGAAAACCCCCTATGAGCTTTACAAGGGTAGAAAACCCAACATTGCATACTTTCATATTTTTGGATGCAAATGTTTTGTACTCAACAATGGAAAGGATAATCTAGGAAAGTTTGATGCAAAATCTGATGAGGCAATATTCCTAGGATATTCTCAATCAAGCAAATCTTATAGAATTTTCAACAAACAAACAAATACCATTGAAGAATCTATACATGTTAAATTTGATGAAAATAGCCATAACCCTCCGAGAAAGGAAGATGTTGATGATCTTGTAGGTACCTTCCAAGAGATGAACTTGGAAGACAAAGAAGAAGTCAACAATGATGAAGGCGCAACACAAACTGACAAACAACAAGATTGGGTAACCTTGAAGGATCATCCCTTGGACAAAATAATTGGAGAAATAACCAAAGGGGTAAGTACTCGAAACGCCATTAGAAATGCATGCAATCACTTGGCTTTTGTATCCCAAATTGAACCCAAGAATATTGATGAAGCCATTATTGATGAGCATTGGATGTTGGCCATGCAAGAAGAGTTAAACCAATTTGAAAGAAATGAAGTTTGGAAACTTGTGCCAAGACCCAATGACCATCTAATAATAGGCACCAAACGGGTTTTTAGAAATAAGCTAGATGAAAATGGTATAATAACAAGAAACAAAGCTAGACTAGTTGCAAAGGGATACAATCAAGAAGAGGGAATAGATTATGAAGAAACGTATGCTCTCATAGCTAGGTTAGAAGCCATTAGGTTATTACTAGCTTTTGCATGCTGTATGGATTTCAAACTTTATCAAATGGATGTCAAAAGTGCATTTTTAAACGGCTTCATTCAAGAAGAAGTTTATGTAGATCAACCTCCCAGTTTTGAAAATCATAAATTTCCAAACCATGTCTTTAAATTGAGAAAAGCGTTATACGGTTTGAAACAAGCTCCAAGAGCTTGGTATGAAAGGCTAAGCAAATTCCTGTTAGAACACAATTTTGAAAGAGGAAAGGTTGATACTACACTGTTTATAAAACGCAAAAATAATGACATTCTTTTGGTACAAATTTATGTTGATGACATAATATTTGGTGCTACTAATGAAAATCTTTGTCAAGAGTTTGCCAAGATTATGCAGAATGAGTTTGAAATGTCCTTGATGGGAGAACTCACCTTCTTCCTTGGATTGCAAATAAAACAAGCAAATGATGGAACATTCATTAGCCAAACTAAGTATTGTAAGGAACTACTTAAAAGGTTTGGAATGGACAAGGCAAACGAAATAGCAACACCTATGAGTACACCCTGCTATCTAGACAAAGATGAAAAGGGTAAGGACATTGAAATCACCAAATATCGAGGTATGATTGGATCCTTACTGTATTTAACTGCCAGTAGGCCCGATATTATGTTTGCGGTATGCATGTGTGCTAGATATCAAGCATGTCCTAAAGAATCACACTTAACTGCCGTAAAAAGAATTTTAAAATATCTTATGGGTACTCAAAATGTTGGTTTGTGGTATCCCAAAGGCGTTGAATGTAATCTTTTAGGATATTCTGACTCTGACGTTGCTGGGTGTAAACTTGATAGAAAAAGTACTAGTGGCACATGTCATTTACTTGGTAGTTCCCTTATTTCTTGGCATAGCAAGAAGCAAGCAAGTGTTGCATTATCGACAGCTGAAGCAGAGTATGTAGCCGCTGGTAGTTGTTGTGCTCAAATTCTTTGGATGAGACAACAACTTCTTGATTTTGGCATTGTGTTAAACAAAGTACCCATCAAATGTGATAATACTAGTGTCATTAATATCTCGAAGAATCCTGTAATGCACTCTAGAACCAAGCACATTGAGATTAGGCATCACTTTATTAGAGATCATGTGTTAAAAGGGGATTGTATACTTGAACATGTTGAAACGTCTAGGCAACTAGCAGATATTTTCACAAAACCCTTGGCTAGAGAGCGATTTATTCACATTAGAAGAGAATTAGGCATTCTTGATATGACAAATTGTGTTTGAATGATCTCTTAATCGTGTGTATTGATTGCTTGATAACTTTTATTAATTGATAATGAGGAAAAAGATCCCCATGAAAACGTTGATTTAATGATCCACATTGAAATTCCTCATGCCTTGAATAATTTGGAATGGATAGAAATGAAAATTGGAGTGAAACAACCATTCAAATCGATTCAGCATCCCCTCGAATCGATTCAAATACCTGATGATTCAAATTCCTCAAAATAGCAACGTTCGAATCGATTCACACTACCCTTTGAATCGATTCAAACACCTGATGATTCATATCCTTTCAAACAGAGAGGTTCCAATCGATTCAGCACATTCACGGATCGATTCACGCACCTGATTCTCCCATTTCTCTCAAGTCAGTAACGCTCGAATCGATTCACCCATCCCTCGAATCGATTCACGCGACAGTTTTTGCATAATAACGCTGATTTAAGCCACTTAATCATTCATTTCCTCATTCCCTCTCCCACTACCTCCCACTCTCTCTTCTCACACCTCTCAACTTCCTCTCTAAACCTTCCATTCAACTCCTCCATCTTCAATGGCTTCCTCCTCCCAACCTCGCAAGAAGCAACGTGCAAACATTGCTGCAACCTCCATGCCTCAACACTTTGATTTATCAAGATTCTTTACCACTCAAAAGGAATTAGAACGGTACCAATCCTCCTTTTCTGAGAAAAATATCATTTCCCCTCATTGGATTGATCTCCCATTTTTTGAGACTTCTGGACTTCCTCTACTCACTACTCTGCATCAACAAGAGCTTGTTGGTTTCATGGCTCTTGAGGAAGTGGCCATATACCCCGAGTTGATTCGTGTCTTTTACTCCACTCTACGCCTTCAAGATGCTCGATACATTGCCAAGGTGAAAGGTAAAACTATCATCCTTGATAATGAAGTTATGAATCAAGTTGGCTTACTCCCTCTTAGCAATGCTTCCTTCCATGGCAAAGAACCTCCTCTTGCATGGAATTATAATCCTCTGGAGGTAAGATCCTTCTTTAATCTTGCAGGTCCCTCTAGCACAGTTGGCACTTTGAGCCTTCATCATCGCCTCCTACATTTTGTCCTTGTGAAAATTCTCTTCCCTTCAGGTGGAAATTATGCAAGGCTCAATGAAGCCCAAATTTTGCTGCTCTGGGCAATTATCAATGAAAAGGACATTAATTGGATTGACTTGATCAGGCATCATATGATTGAAGCCCAAAACCTCGCTCATCTTCCATACACAATATTCATTACCAAATTGCTCCGCCACTTTAAAGTGGATTTGAAAAATGAAATCAAAGAAATGGTTAGTCCCAAAGCACCTATTGGCAAACCTCATCTCACCAAGATGAATATTGTGGAGTACCATGGCAGGTGGCAGTTTCTTAGACGTCCACGTCACGAAGCTGAAGATGGCGCTCCTCCTCCTCCTCCACCCACTCCTACTGATGATCTGTTCACCAGACTCACTGCCCACCTGGACCAGCGCCTCAACTCTATGGAAGCTAACATCAACGCTCGACTGGACAAAATTGAAGCAAATATGGAAGAGCGGTACACCGAGCTAGCCACCCAGATTTCCAGCATCCACTTCCCATAGCCTTGATTGATTTTACTTTCTTTGTTTATATTTCATGTTAAGACTTGGTTGTTTTTCTGCCATTTTACTCTGGTTCATGACTACTTGGTTAATTAATTGCACAATTATCTCGCCTTCAATGATTAAGTTTCAATTGTGATTGCCTGCGATTATTACTCGATTAACTGCATATTCTTAAATTTTTGTTTTTGATAATGACAAAGGGGGAGAGATATATGCTATTCTTTAAAAAGAAGAAATACATGTGAGATATATGTGTATGTGTGTATTTTTTTTTCTTTTCAACGCTTAAAATTTTTTGATGGTTTTATTAAAAAACAAAGGGGGAGACATATTTCCTTAAAAAAATAATTGTTTTAACAAACAGAGACATTATTTTTCATAACTTGTTATTGGTTATTAAACACCCCAAGAGATGGCCATTGATTGTCATCATCAAAAAGGGGGAGAATGTATTTATATATGATAACAGGTTTTGATAATGACAAAGAAAACAAGCAATGCGAAGTCTTCGAAGAATCAAAAACAATTAGAGGTATCATATAAACTAAGATGCAAGAAGAAAACGGTTTCACAAAGGTTCAAGAAATCAAGAAACCAATAAACCAAGACATAGGAAAGCAACCATGCATCACAAGATTCAAATGGATGACCAACAGGCATGGAAAAATCTCAAAATACAAAGCCTGAATCGATTCAAGCATGAGTGAATCGATTCACAGCCCTGGAAGTCACAAAAATAGGAAACAGAATGGGTCGAATCGATTCACCATGACCCTGAATCGATTCGAACACCTGGGAGTCACTTTATTTGAAGACAGAACGTCTTGAATCGATTCAGAGAATCCTTGAATCGATTCATACAAATTAGAAGCTCCAAATTGCAGAAACAGAATGCCTCAAATCGATTCAGACAATGCTCGAATCGATTCACACGAATCTGAAACTTAAATTTGCACACATCAGAATGCTTCGAATCGATTCAAGGCACTACGAATCGATTTGAGAAGTGGGAAACACCACTAAAAAGACAGCTTTAAGTGGGAAACATGGACCCAATCTTATAATACGTAGAGACAAGCTGGAGCCATCATCTTGCAACGGCTAGGAACCCTCAATACTGCACAAATGAGTCTATATAATGAAGAGGAAGTCAAGCATAAGAAGAAGAACCAAGAAGCTACAATCCTTTGATTTCTCTTGTGCTTTGTAAGCCCTATTTTCTTGTATTATTTCATTTGTATATCCTCTCATCTTGAGAGATTAGAAAGTGTGTGAGCTATCATTGTCTATTCACTCTATTAAGAGAGTAATTCACTTGTAAACACTTCATAAACACCAAAGACTTTCACTCTAGGTTGAGTGGTCATAAAGGTTGGGGTTCAACCTTTGGGTATTGAGAGTTTAAGAGATTGTGTGGGTTGCCCTAGTGCTAGTGAGGATTGAGTTCTTGAGTGTGGGACACTAGGAAGCTGCAATTGCTCATAGCTTGTATCTCTAAACTTCAATAGTGGAAATCCTCTAAGTGGGTTGCTTAGAGGCGAGACGTACACCGGTTTGGGTGGAACTCGTTACATCGGTTTGCAAGCTTCTCTTCCTTACTCTCTACTTTCATATATTGTATGTTGATTGAATGGTATTAATTGCTTGTGAAGTTCGTATTTGAATTTGCTTAATTTGTTATACTTTAAAAGCTGCCTACCAAGTGTTTGCTAAATTGCCTCAGCAATACTTTCCATTGTAGTACATTGCATATTTTCCTCTACTTAATTTTACTTGCATATTCTCATAAACTTGGTTGTAAAAATCAATTTCAAAGGTATTCCAATCAAAAGTTTTATAACTCAATTCACCCCCCCTCTTGAGTATTGAGGCTACTTGAACAACACATGACTTGTGGCGCCGGTTAGCTGTAATATACACGCAGGTGCTTTACATTCCATTTATTTTAGAACACCTCGCCTTCTAAGGTTTCAAACAAATAAGTTCCCCCTGATATGACCTCGTTCACCCGGTATAGCACTTTCCATGTTGGTGCCAATTTTCCTTGGTGCGTAAATCGATTCCCAACTAATACTTTCCTTAGGACAAGATCGCCTACATTAAATCTTCTTTGCTGGACTTTCACGTTGTATCAAAATACGGATTTAGCTTTAACAGCTTGATCCCGGACGAAAGATGCTTCTCTGACTTTGGTTAGCAAATCCAGCTCAATTCTCAACCTTTGATCATTATCCATCACATCAAATTACTGAACCCTTGGAGAAATTAAATTTATTTCCACTAGTATCACTGCGTCCACTCTGTACACCAACTGAAATAGGGCCTCACCTGTGGACGAATGGGGGGTCGTCCTGTGTGCCCATAAAACATGACATAACTGGTTCATTCTCCTTTTCCTTCACCTAGGCATTTCTTTAGCCCTCTTAGGATCTCTCTGTTTGCGACTTTGGCCTGGCCATTGGTCTAGGGATGTTCAACCGATGAGAATACTTGTTTAATCTGCAGTTCTTCGAGTAGGCTTTTGAACTTGAAATCTGTGAACTGCGTCCCATTATCCGTTATTATCCTTCTTGGTATTCCAAACCTCGTAATGATATTTTCATGAAAGAACCTTCGTGTTCACGCCACGGTGATATGCACTACTGCTTACGCCTCGATCTATTTTGTAAAGTAGTCCACTCTGACAATTAAATATTTAACTCTGCCTGGAGTTTTAGGGAAAGGTCCTAAAATATCCATGCCCCATTGGTAGAAAGGCCATGGGACTGCAGATGTGAATAACTCCTCGGCTGGGACATGATGTTCATTGCTATTCTTCAGAGATGCATCACATTTTTTGACATATTCCACCGCATCCTTGGCTAAAGTGGGCCACCAATAACCTGCCCTTAATACCTTCCTAGTTAAGCTCCTGCCTCCGCAGTGGTTATCACACGTCCTTCATGTACTCTGGAGAGAATTTCATCCACTTTGGCCTCATTTATGCACTTAGATAAGGCGTTGTGACTCCTTTTCTATACAAGCCTCCATCTACCAGTGTGAAGTTTGGTAATTCTTTTTTCAGCTTCTTCCTCTTGATTAGGCATACCGAAAATTGTCCACTCACCATATACCGGATAATTAGAATAACCCAGAAGTTCTCTGGGTGTGCTCTAAATTGGATGGCTTATACCCTAAGTGGGTTTGAGATGCTCAGAGCAGCTAATGTACTTTGTATCATCGTAGTCGTGCACCCAGGCTTTATTGTGCTGGCCAGCCGAGATAGAACATCGGCTCTGATATTTTCTTCCCTAGGGACATGCTTGAATTCCACAACGGTAAATTTCTCTCCTAGCTCCTTAACCCTTTCCAGGTATTGTTGCAACACCGGCTCTTTTGCTTGATAACTCTTATTAATTTGTGAAATTACTAGTTGTGAATCGCTGTAGAGCACCGCTGTGCGTGCCCCCATATCTAAGGCTACTCTGAGTCCTGTCAAGCATGCCTCATACTCAGCTTGATTATTTGATGTTTTAAAGTCAAATCTGAGAGATATTTCCACACTCACACCATCCTCGCTCTCAATTACTATTCTGGCCCCAGACCCCTTTCCGTTTGATGACCCATCGATGAACATCTTCCAATGCTCCCGTGGTAATGTTGGGGCTTCTTCAGTCAACTCCGTCACAAAATTTGCCAGGACTTGAGCTTTTATGGTTGTTTGGGGTTCATAGGAGATGTTAAACTCTAACAGCTCTATTGCCCACTTTGTCATTCTTCCTGCCAAGTCGGGTTTATAAAAAACCATTCTCAAAGGGAGATCTGTCCGGATTATGATTGGATGCGCATGAAAATATTGTCTTAAACGTCTGGACGTCCAGACCAATGCCAAAGCTACCTTCTCCAATTTTTGATACTGACCCTCCGATCCTTACAACACTTTCCCTACAAAGTATACCGGTCTCTGGCCCTCAACTGTCTCTTTTACCAGTGTGGCCCTAATTGTTTCATCAGACACAGACAAGTAAATGAATAATTTTTCTCTGGGGTCAGCCTTCATTAATACCGGCAGGTTAGATAAGACCTCTTTCAGCTCTTTAAATGTTTTCTCCCACTCTTCTCCCCACTGAAACTCTTATTCTTCTTCAAGGCCTTGTAAAGGGGTAATGATCGGTGTGCCATTTTTGGCATGAACCGGGATAGAGCCGCCACTTTTCTATTTAACGACTCTACCTCCCTTACATTGGTCAGACTCTGTAGTTCTCTTACTGCTTTACACTTGTCCAGATTAGCTTCTATACCCCTCTGTGTTAACATGAAACCTAGGAACCTTCCTGCTGGTACTACAAATGTGTATTTGAGGGGATTCAACCTTATATTGTAGAGCTACAGTCTCTGAAATAACTTTCTCAATCTTTAATGTGGTCCCCTCTAGCCGGAGTCTTGATTATTATATCATCTACATATACCTCAACCATTTTTGACCTTATTGTATCAAACTCCTTGTTCATCATTCTCTGGTATGTAGCCCCCATGTTCTTCAATCCAAATGGCATCATAGTATAACAGAAGACTCCTTTGTCATTCACAAACGCCGTTTTATCCTCATCTTCCTTCCACATCGGAATTTGATTATAACCGGAATACACATCCATGAAAGACAGGAATTGGTACCCCGATGAATCATCAACCATTTGATCAATGCTTGGTAAGGGGTATGGATCTTTGGGACAACACTTGTTTAGATTCATAAAATCTGTGTATATCCGTCATTTACCATTAGCCTTTTTCACCATTACTACATTTGAGATGTAGGAAGAGTATTGCACCTCCCTTATAAATCTGGCCTTTAGCAATTCTTCAGTCTGCTCACACGCCACCTACTGTTTCTCTGGACCCAGTCTTCTCTTTTTTTATGCCACTACTCTTGACTCTGGATAAACTGCCAACTTATGACAGTAGAAGTTCGGGTCAATTCCTGGCATGTCGGCTACAGTCTATGTGAACAAGTGCTTAAACTCCTTCAACAACTTGACCAACCGTCCCTCCATTCCTTGGTCTAAGGAATCATTAATCTCTGTTCCTCTGGCGGGGTCTTCTTCTAACATCACTTTCTTTACTCCTCCTTCCGGTGTTGGTCTCTGAGGGTTCTCTGGGTCTAACCTCAATTCCTCTCTTAGGTCGAAGTCTATCAAATTAACAGATTCTGGAACTGGTCCATCATCATTCAATCTTTTTCTTTTTATTGAATCCTCCGCCTTGGTCATTAATAAACTAAGGTTATAATACTACCTCGCCATTTGCTGATCACCCCGGACAAAGGATACTTGATTATCCTTGTCTATGAATTTTGTTAACAGATGCAAGGCTGACACAACTGCTTCCAGAGCATTTAGAGAAGGGCGTCCGATAATCCCATTGAATGGGGATTTGACATCGATAACTAAGACTCTTGTGCACACCATTTTCGACCCCAGCACTCTTTCAAATATCAATCTGGTGTCCAAATACCCTTTAGTGGATTGCTTGGAGCCATTGAACGCAGTTAACTCCTGAGTGTATGGTTGTAGATCTGAATCTGAGAGACCCATTTTCTTGAAGCACTTATAAAAAATAACATCACACGAGCTTCCTTGATCTACTACATCCTCCTGATCGTTTTATTTGCCACCACCATGTCATCACCTCCTGGAACTGTCGGGCCGTAGTCATCATCGGTAAAAATGATGGCTGGAGTTTTAACGTTTACCCTGGAAGGCCTGTAGTCCGCTTTCGTCTGCACCGACATTATCATTCTCAAGTAGTTTTTCCTTGCTGAGTTCGACACTCCTTGTAACGTCCTGCCTAATTACTAGACACTAACTATGCGACTAAAGTTAATTAAACACTCAATACTATACCGATTAATAAAGATACAGAGGGAAGATTTTCACGATTTTTATAATATTAAAAGTGAAGGGAAAAATATATAAAAAAAAGGTCGAGAGATGTGTCCTCCACTTAATAAACATTAATAACACCATTAGATAAAGGTAAAGATAGCTTTTATAGTTCATGAAATCCAAAATAATCAAAATGATGGTTAAATAAAGCAAAAAAAAAGGAGATGGAATCAGGGCAACTCGCTTGAGCGAGGCCCTGACTAGCTTTGGGCGAGGTCAGCGAGGGTGGCTTGAGTGAGGCTCTCACTCGCTTGAGCGAGTTCCCATATACACACCTGGGCGAGCCACCAAGCGCGCTTGAGTGAGGGAAGCAATATACATCACGTCCCCCATTTCGCTCGAGCGAGCTTATCTCGCTTGAACGAAATCGCTCCAGAGGCACCACCATTAATACTCGCTTGAGCGAGAGGCCCAAGCAAGCCCTGTCGCTTAAGCGAAGACACTCCAGAACCTAATCAACGCTCGCTCGCTTGAGTGAAATAAACACAGAATCCTTTTACCTGGGCCTCGCTTGAGTGAGGTTAAGCCTGCCTGTGCGAGTTTCATCCAGTATGCACCCCTCCTGATGCATGCCTGTCTCGATTGAGCGAGAAACACTCTCGCCTGAGCGAGATTAGGCCAGAGGCCACACTACTGATACTAAGGATTCTTGCTTGAGTGAGTTATGCAGTACATGCATGAAAACTAAAGACTTTTACACAATCTAATATGCTTAAACCTTCATATGCATCATTTGGCCTAAATTATCCATCTACACACATTCAAGCATGCATTTGAGATTGATTCCAACTAAATATACATATCAATCCTAATTCTAATTCATCAAATACATCACAATCAAATCCATCATTCCACATGCTACCTACACAAGCCTGAAATTCATGAAATCCATTCTTCCTTTCTTCTATTCATGGACACTAGGCAATTCATATACCAATTACAACATTCACGATTCTCAAATAAAAACAAGACCTGCCCATAATGGTTTATCAATTGCACCTAGTATTAGCTCCATGCCAATATACATCAAATCCATGAGAAATTTAACATCAACATCACCACTTTGTCACCTCATCCACATATAAATTTAAATTCATCATTTATCACAATCATTCATAATTCAAGTTGTCATCGTTCCTACTGTATCATGACCACATTGACCATATGCTAAGTTAGTCCAACACATACACCTGAAACAAGTTATGACATTACATACATGAGATACATTACACACATTTACTCATTCTATAATTTCCTTCACTCCTTGGTATCAATTCTCCGTTTGGCGCACCTCCGGAGCCTCAACGTCCTCCCTGTCACTAGTTACTAAATTAAAGGAAACCACAGCAAGGGTAAGTGTTTGGTATCATAATTAATTTAAAACGGTAAATAAATAACAACGTACACGATTAACTAAATGTTATCACTAATACTAGTTGACTAATCCTACCATATGCAAATAACTTTACTTCTCTTTATCATCTATTCATAGATACAGCTTCTTACTTTCATACAAGTTTCAGCATCCTCAATGTACAATTCACAATCAACAAATATGATAGAGCACCTTCATATTATCACATAATATCAATAATTTCATTGAATATCACACTGACTCTCACATAATTCGACGCCTAGTATCTGGATACTAAAGGATCAGCCTTCAGCTGAGGGTCTTACTTGACACCCCGTGAACCCTGCTTGGTCCACCGAGTCCTGCTTGACTCTCCACCTTAACCACTTGGTCCTACTTGACCACTGGGTAGCTCAACTGGGCACAAAAACCACGGGAGCCGGAAAAACAAGGGGCTATACATACCATCGGCCGTCCCACACTACATAATCATGCATATACATCACATTCTCATATCACATATCATGTGATCATCAATAACAGATCATAATCATCAACTGGGGCGACCAACGTGCCGGGCCCGCCGACATAATGCCATCATACACATCAATTCATCACAACTCAGAATGCTTTAGTTTAATAACTACCATAAAATACCTACAATTCCATATTCATACACACACACACATACAATTATTATTATTAACTTTTCTCAATGTATCAAGATTTAGTTAATTGACCCAAGCTCGATGTACATACCTATTCTATTTAATTACAATCTAAACACCCCCTTACCTCGATTCCAAGCTTCAATAATTTGTTCTTGGTGTCGGTTGCATCCTCTAGGTGCTTGGTTCAAGGTTCCACCTCTGAATCTAGCACTCGCTTCAGCACTCAATCTTTCGGCGTTTGTTTCGCTACCTACCAATGTCGAAACACAAAACCCATTAACGTTAAGCTACACCCATTGCTCTAGATATCGTTTCTAAGCTCCCACATGCAGAAGAAATGGAAAATAAAACCCCCTCCACCATGTATGGCTAGAGAGAGAAAGTGAAGGGAGAGAGAGTGAGAGAGCTCAAATTGATGGGTCCATAATGCTTACCTCAAAGTCATGATCCCAGAAACGTGGTTAATTTGAAGTTTTGACGTAAAACGTATAACTACCAAAATTTAAATAAATAATAAAAATTTCACTTAAAGATATAAACAATCTCACAGTCATAACTGCATATATCCGAAATACTTTACTGTATAAACATTTTTAGATATATATATATATATATATAACTGTACATGATTTATTTTTGATTACAAAATATAGTTTTAGATTAGCAGTAACCCTAAGAGTCAGACGCTAGCTAATGATAAAAAAACTCCAAAACCCTCAAATATAGCTGGAGTCACCAACTACCCATAACATCCTACTGGGTTAACTATAAGTAACTATGCGTCCTCTATAGTGGAGTCACTTCCTGATGAAGCTTCCTCTACATCTTCTTCATCAGTTGGCGAGGGTAGGGGTGGTTACCCTTGGAAAGGGTCATTATCATGGAGATCAAAAATAAGTCTGGCCCGAAAAGAAAAGGTAAGGGCCCCAAGAGGATCACGCAAACCAACTATAACTTGAGACAATCTCACAGTAACTATACCATAATATACATATATATATATATATATATATATATATATACATGCCCTATATCCAAAAACCTCCATCTCCCTATTCCACCTTGACGAGGTCTGATTCATACATCTATCAACTGCGGAATATTATTCATAGCGAAAAATCTATGCAAGTTCAAAATTTACACCACATAAACAAGTACAAGGGTGAGAAATGGAAAATACCAATATACAAGACACACATAAATAATAGAGTTTTATAAACAATATTTTTTTTAATAATAATTTCCTCGTACATGTTACATATAACATGGAATAAAAAGTGTAGAGATGACTGACAGTTCTTAATTAATAAATATTTTTATCAATTCTTTTATTAATGATAGAGATGCAATGCATGTGGGCCCTTAAATCTTCTTTTATTGGGAGCAGTCAGGAGTTCATACTGTTTCATGAAAATTTGCCAATATGGCTAACGAACAGCTCCACTGACCATAATATGCACTTACGGCCTAGTCAGATTGGCAAGAGCTTGTTGTGAATTTACCCGACACTAGGGAGCGACCCCAGGTCTTCTAGGCCTCTCTTAACACCCTCCCATCCCAAAATTCGCTATTGAACAATCCCTAATGTATTTCTCAGATTATACCGTATCTCCCAAAATATTCTTGTCTTTCACTTGTTATATGATGCATGTCACACACTTAATTAGTTTCAAACTTTTAGTATATACTATTTATTCTTATTCATCGGGTTTATAAAAATTTTAGCTGGGTTTCCTCTATAAATTGAATATTTCCAAAATTTTGTCTATGACTTGTTACATATAGAAAATTCCCAAACAACATAATACAACCATATTAGATATGTATTTTTTATTCAAACATCAAAGTTTATATAGTCTGACAAATATAAATTCTCATTATAAAAATATGCACATAACAAAGTACGACATATAAATAAAAAAAATTATGAATAAGTAAAGACATAAAAATAATAACTGAATAAATATTGAGAGGGTTAGGGAATCCCTTCTATTATTTAACATGTCTTATATTTAGTAAATTCCTATCTCACCCCCCTTTACCTAAGAAACTTGTTTCCAAGAGAATCTTCTGAAGTTAACCTAAACACATAGGTTCTTATGATCAGTGTTTAGTTCATCTTATTTTATTATACTTTTATTTTATTTGGCACTTAATATAACGATATTAATAAAGAGAAATTTTGATATAATAATACTAAAAATGGTATTATCATAAATTTAAAAAGTGTATAATAATTATTAAACATCCATTTTAAAATTATGAAAAAATAACAATTAAATAAATGATCCAAGAATAAAGTAAATAATTAACTAAATGATAATTGAATAAACAATATAACATAATAACTAATAAATATATAACAATAAGAATAGTTCAAATAAGTAAGTAAGGAAATAAGAAAAAAAATATAAATGAATGAATTGATAATTAATAGATATCTATAAACTAACTAATTAGATAAATGAGTAAAATAATAAACTAACAAAATAATAAATAAATAAATAATAACAAATCTAAATTATAGATGAACAATAATAATAGAAATAAATAAAACAAATAAATAAATTGATATTTAAATAAGTCAATAGATGAATCAACAAATAAATAAATATTTAAACAAATAAACAATTAAATAAATGGTTAATCAATTAAGTAATTAATTAAGAAATTAACTAAACTAATAAATAAATAAATGATTAAATAATTAACTAAACAATTAAATAATTAATGAACTAAATAGATAAACAATTAAGTAAATAAATAAACCAATAAATAATTAAACATCCTCATCTCTTGTTCTACTCCAGATAACCTTCATTAGAGGAATTTCCTTTCCTCTTAGTTGTTTTATTCTTCTATCGGTTATTTTGACAGGTGATGCATCATATGTAAGATTATCCTTAACTTGGATATCGTCAGGCTCGATAACATGTGAAGGATCAGGAATATATCTTCGTAGCTGGGATATATGAAAGACATCATGGACGTTTGATAGAAAATGTGGCATAGCAATTTGATATGCAAGAGAACTAACTCTCTTTAGAATCTAATAAGGGCCAATAAACTTAGGTGTAAGTTTATGTGATTTCATTGCCCGACCGACCACAGTTATGGGCGTGACCTTTAAAAAGACATGATCACCTTCTTGAAATTCAAGAGGTTTTCTCCTTTTGTCATAATAACTTTTCTGTCTACTTTGTGTTGTCCTCATATTTTCCCGAACCAACTTGATCTTTTCTGTAGTTTGTTGTACCAATTCAAGACCTATCATCAAGTTTTCTCCTATCTCAAACCAACACAATGAAGTTCTACACTTTCTCCCACAAAGTGCTTCAAATGGTGCCATGTTGATGCTTGCATGAAAACTGTTGTTGTAAGTGAATTCAATTAATGGCAAGATTTGATCCTAACTTCCTTTGTGTTCCAACACACAAGCTCGTAACAAATCCTCAAGAGTTTGAATTGTCCTTTCGGATTGACCATCTGTTTGAGAGTAGTACGATGAACTTAAACGAAGTTTAGTTCCCAAAGCATGGTGTAAAATTTCCCAGAAACACGATGTAAAGCGTGGATCACGATTAGAAACAATGTTTGAAGGAATCCCATGTAACCTTACAATTTCTTTGATATAAAGCTAAGTCAACTTTTCCAAAGAGTATCGAATATTAATGGGAATAAAATAAGCAAATTTTGTCAATCTATCCACTACTACCCATATTGAATCATATCCTGCAAAAGTTCTTGGTAGCACAGTCACAAAATCCATAGAAATACTATCCTATTTCCACTCTGGAACCTCCAATGATTATAGTGTTCCATAAGGTTTTCGATGCTCTACTTTTGCTTTCTAGCAAATCAAACATGAGGCCACAAATTCTGCTACTTCCTTTTTCATTCCAGGCCACCAGAATATTTTTTTCAAATCCTGATACATTTTGGTAGTTCCTGGATGAATACTCATGTTACTCTTATGAACCTCCTCCAAAATAGCCTTTCTTAATTCTCCTTGATCTGGAATGCAAACTCAGTCTTTGTATCTCAACATCCCATCAGCTCCAACTTTAAATTCAATTCTTTTCCCTACTTTAGAAGCTCCTTCTTTTCTTGCAGAAAAACATCTTTTTGTTGATCCTCCAAAACTTGTAACAAAAAGTCACTAGTTACCTTTAACATTCCAAGCCTATAACTATTATGACTTATTTCCATGTCCAGATTCATATCTCTAAATTGTTCAATCATTTCTAACTCCTTGATCATCATTGAAGACACATGCAAAGATTTATGACTTAATGCATCCACCACTACATTTGCCTTTCCAGGATGATACTGCAGTTCAAAATCATAATCCTTCAAAAATTCCATCCATCTTCTCTGCCTCATATTTAACTCTTTTTGATCAAACGAGTATTTTAAACTCTTATGATCACTGAAAACTTCAAATTTGTCTCCATAAAGATGATGCCTCCAAATCTTTAATGCAAAAACCACAGCAGCTAATTCCAATTCATGTTGCCTCAGTTGTCTCAATGCATAAGCCACAACCTTTCTATCTTGCATCAACACACATCCTAACCCCTATTTTGACGCATCACAAAATACCTCATATTCTTGGCACGGGTTAGGTAATACTAACACAGGTGCCCTCGTGAGGCAATTTTTAAGTTCTTGAAAACTATTTTCACATTGTGTCGTCCAAACAAATGGTTGACCTTTCCTTGTGAGCTTAGTTAATGGATTTGCTAGTCTCGAGAATCCCTCAACGAACCTTCGATAGTAACCAGCTAATCCCAGAAAACTCTTAATCTCCATCACAGTCATTGGTCTCTTCCATTTTAACACAACTTCCACTTTAGAAGGATCTACAACGATTCCTCCTTGACTAATGACATGACCAAGAAAATTGATTTTTTCCAGCCAAAATTCACATTTAGACAATTTTGCATACAACTACTTTTCTCGTAAAACTCTTAACACTATCTTCAGATGCTCAACGTGCTCTTCTCAACTTTTTAAGTATACCAAAATATCATCAATGAAAACAACCACGAATTTATCCAAATATGGGTGAAAAATCCTATTCATGTAATCCATGAATACAGCAGGAGCATTAGTTACACCAAAAGGCATTACCAAATACTCATAGTGTCCATAACGAGTCTTAAAAGCAGTTTTATGCATACCTTTCTTCTTCACCCATATTTGATGATATCCAGACTTTAAATCAATTTTAAAGAATACTCTAACACCACGAAGTTGATCCATCAATTATCTATTCTTGGCAAAGGATATCTATTCTTAATTGTCACCTTATTAAGTTGACGATAGTCTACACACAGCCTTATACTACCATCTTTTTTCTTCACCAACAAAACTGGTGCACCCCAAGGAGATACACTTGGTCTTATAAATTGCTTTTCTAACAACTCCTTCAATTGTTTCTTTAGCTCCAATAATTCCAATGGTGACATCCGATATGGTGCTCTTAAGATTGGTTCAGCTCCAGGAATAAGGTTAATGGAAAACTTCACTTCTCGTTTAGGTGGTAGCCCAGGGATATCTTCTGGAAAAACTTCAGGGAATACATTTACAATTGGCAATTCCTCTATTCGGGATTCTCGCTCCTCTTTCATTGAAAGTAACATCATGAATCCTTGAGCTCCTTCTATCAATGAAGCACTCACTTGATTAGCAGATACAAATCTTGTATCCTTAGAATTTGAATCCATTGATTCGTTGAATACTATTATCTTATTATAACAGTCTATTAAGACATGATTATTTGCCAACCAATCTAATCCAAGAATAACTTCTAAATTAGAAAGTGGTAAACCAAATAAATTAGCTTTAAAATCCCTATTGTTTATGACAATAGGACATTCCCAACAAGCTTTAGAAGTAACCATAGATTGGTTTTCAGGAGTACGAATAGATAACTGAAAAGGCAACTCAATCACAGGCAAGTTCAACCTTTCCACACAATCATTGACTATAAAGGAATGAGATGCCCCAGAGATATACATGATAGTCAAAGGAGTCTTATTGATGATACATGTACCTTCCACCATTGTATCCTGATGGGATGCTTCCTCACCACTAATAGCGAAAACTTTTCCTTGAGTTATGGGTTTTTCCATCGCATTGCTAGGGCCTCCACGAGTGTGATTACCCATGCTGGTACCTCCACCATTTTCTTTCTTTATTTCTAGATAATCCCTCAGTAGATGTCTGCTTTTGTTACACTTAAAACAGACATAAGTAGGGCAATCCTTTCGCATGTGAGGTCCTCTACAATTATAACATTTAACTTCAAAAGCAGCTGGTGTGTAATAGCTCCCAAACGTAGCTCAAGGATTTGTAGGTGCATTATAGCCTTTATGTGGAGCTTGATATTGAACAGGAAAAGATGTAACACCAGGACTACGTGGTTGAATAGGATATGGCTTTTTCCTTGCAAAATTATTGTTTTAGAAACGTTGGGATCCAAAAGTTCTCCTCTCATTGGTTTTAGGATCATACTCCCTAGCCTTTGACAACTTATCCTTATGGTCTTCTTCAAAAATTCTACAACGATTAACCAATATCGGAAATTCATGAACTTCTTGCATCCGAATAACTTCTTTTATCTCTGGTCGAAGACCATTGATAAATTTAGCATATCTGGCCCGTTCGTTTGCAACATCAGCATAATGCGAGTGAAAGTAAGACAACTTTTCAAATTTTGTAGCATATTCTCCAACCGATTTACCACCTTGAGTGAGACATAGGAATTTCATTTCTTTCTTTTCCCTGACATCATCAGGAAAATACTTTTCCAGAAATTTTTCCTTGAATCATTCCCAAGTGATTTCAATCCCATTTGCTTCAAATTGCCTTCTAGTACCTTCCCACCAATGTTCAGCATCCTTTATCAAAACATAAGTTGTAAAAATTACCTTATCAGCCTCTGAACATTGAAGTGCACAAAAAATCTTCTCCATCTCGTGAATCCATAGTTGAGCTCCATTAGGATCATAACCTCCTTTGAACCAAGGTGGATTACATTTTTCAAAAAGATCTAATCTTCTTAAAGCATCATTGTAACACCCTCTGTTACACCTTAATAAATTATAGAAAAATTCGTAAAATTTTTTTTAAAAGATATGATTGTTAAAAAGAAACTATCGGAATAAATTACATACATTATTTCTGAAATACCTCATAAATATTATTAAAACTTTATAAAGTAATTGTACATTCATCTGAAGAAAATAAACATTAAACATTATAAGAAAGAGAAGAAACTCCATGGCCCAGAAGCAGTTACTTATTAACATTATTTATTCATTGGACCACGGTATTCGTACCGAGCTCCTTTTCTAGAACGTGCTATACTTACTACCGAGATTCTTCGATCCTTCCCTCTGAACCATCAATTTAGAATATATGAAACAAAAACACGGAGAAAGAAGTGAGAAACAGAATATAATATTCTCGAATAAGACATAAGCAACAAAGGGTTTTCACAAACCAATACATAATAATATCAATCACAATCACATATACAATCAATTATGAATACATGAATGTTATGCAATATCTTCATCATAACTTACCTATATATGTGGACCCTTAAATTTTACTTTGCACTAGGCCAACCAGGAGTTTACACTGTTCCATAAGTCCAGATAATAATAATATGAACAGCTCAACTAGCATAGAAACACTTAGAGACTAGTCAGATTGAGAAAGTTTTTATTGTGAAAGTACCCGACACTAGGGAGCTACCCCAGGTACCTTGAAGCACCCTTTTACACCCTCTCATCCCAAGGCTTAAAATTAAACCTCCTCTAATGTATCCTCGGTTTCTATAATCCGTCCCCAAACAATATCATTTAATTTCACTTTAATGATTCATGATGCATGAACTACTCGCGTATTTAGTTGGTTAAGGCTTTTAGAAACTCAATTATTAAATACCTTAAAGGTTTACAACATCATTTCAATAAACTATACATTTTCTCAATTCTCTAAATTTCTATCCCACAGAAATAAATTTGGTACAGTTTTCAATTCTCACCAAAATTGAGTTTCCAAGCCTTAAATATCTCAAAACGTTTCATAAAAAACTTTACATATTTTTTTTTCAAATTGAATCTTAACAATATCGAATTTAGAAATCTCAATTATTTCCAAAAATCTTTAGTTATTAGGTTGGAACAAAATAATTTACTTTTGAAAATTTTATTTTACTTAAAGATAATAATTCTTAATTAAAAAAAATACTTAAAATTATAAAAGTTTTCTTTAATTCAAGAATTAATTAATTCAAGCTTTTTATAAATTAATTTTCATAAAATGACTTCTTTTGAAATAAATACTAGATTTTTAAAGATTAAAAGTAAAATCAATGAAAATAATTTCTAAGAAGAAATAAAAGAGTAAACAAAATAAAATAATACTTTTACTTAGAATTTAAGGAGTAAGGTAAGAAAATTCTTACTGAGTTTTAGCTTTTCGTCATGTTTGCTATATGCTCAAACTCCACATTACAATATCATCCATCACAATTAACAATCATAAATAATTAACAATCACAAAAATAATCAATCAAAATCAATCAATAAAGCATCATTTATAAATATTATAATTCAAAGTCTAATGGTTATTAATATAGTCAATTTGAGTCCTTTTGATCAATTCCTCGCATAGGTCTATGTAAGTCCATATAATCCAGTCCTTGCATAGGTATAGTTCAGTCTATATGGGTCATAGTGGTCCAAGTCCTTGCATAGGTATAGTCCAGTTCATATAGGTTATAAAAGTACAAGTCCTTACATAGGTATGTTAGAGTTAGTTACATCAGATATTTAATTTAAAATTTATTAAAAATTTTAAGTTAAAATGTTAATATTTTAAAATAATAATATTATCAAATTTAAAAGGAGTAGGGGACTCCTCCCATTATTCTTATGTCTTTTCATATTATACTCTTATCTCACTCCTCCTTACCTCTTGTATACTTATTCGTTATTAAAAATCTGTGCGCGCCTCGTCTCTGAGTTCTAAAACATACCAATTTCATTTTAATATAGTTACAAGATGAAAATTAAGATTACTACTTAAAACAGAAATGGTAAATTTTGAATAGTGAATAGTGAATAGTAAATTATGAATAGTAATGGTAAATAGTAAATTATGAATAGTAATTATAAATAGTAAAACATGAATAGTAAAAATAAATAGTAACAGTAAATAGTAATTTACTATTTGAATAGTAATTTACTATTAAAATAGTAATTTACTCTTGAAATAGTATTTTGCTATTCAGAATAGTAACTTAAAATAATATTATTTCCAGTATAATAATAGATTTCTAAAAATGATATGAAAATAACCCTAAAAATATAAAAAAGAGGTATTCTTACCTTAGAATTTTAGCTTCTTCCAAAAAAATTTATTTCTCTCTCTTACTTCTACCACTATCTCACTAGCATTACTATATTAAGAAAACTTAATATGAAATTATGAATTCTAAAGAAGAATTCCTTCGGTATTTATAGGAAGGAAAATTATTTTAATATAAAAGTACTGTGCATTTTTGAAAAATTCATTCCTGGTTACTGTGCACCTTTTGAAAATTTCGTATATGTACAGTGTTTTGCATACTAAATGACGGCTGAATTATTAAGCTAAATAGTAACTTTTCACTCGGTATATTTTAAATATTCAAAATCAGTCCTTTTTAAAATTTAGCAATATTAGATCAGTCCCTACTAATTTTATAATAAGTAGTATAAAGTTTAAATTTTAAAAATCTAAAATTTTCTGTTAATAAAAATTTATTGATACGTTCCCAATTTTTTAACGATTGGAAAAAATCAAGATTTTCCTCAAACCGATAATTTTTAAATAAGTCTTCTTGAAATGGATTTTAGAAAATTTCTTATAATTTAAATTCACTTTCTTATAAATATTTTTAATTTTAAGTCACTTTATATGAATTTAAAATTATTTAAAATATATTATTTTATTAAAATAATTCAAAATTTCCAAAAAATTTCAAAAAATCATAAATAATATATAGATTAACAAGTTCTAAAGAATCATAATTTAATTCCTTCAAAATTTTAATATAAAAATAAAAATAGGGTGTTACAATCATTGCCTTGAGCATTTTGGTTCACTTGATTTTCAGCCATTGTAGTGATCAAACGCTCCACTGTGGCTACAAGTCCAATTTCTTGTTCTGCCATGAGTTCCTACTCATAATCAAACTTATTATATTCTGAACTAAAATTATCAAAATATAATCTCTATACCTAAACATTCAAGATATATACTAAATAAGTCAAACCTCTACTCAGGCCTATGGGACGAACTGCTCTGATACCACTTTATAACATCCATAAATAACTACCAAATTTTAAATAAATAAATAATAAAAATTTCATTTAAAGATATAAATAATCTCACAGTCATAACTTTATATATCCAAAATACTTTACTGTATAAACATTTTTAAAGATATATATATATATATAACTATACATGATTTAATTTTTGATTACAAAATATAGTTTCAGATTAGTAGTAACCCTAAGAGTCAGACGCTAGCTGATGATAAAAAAAACTGCAGAACATGTGAGTAGCTAAATAGTGTCTTTGAATGTGTAAACAGGTTCAAGAATTTTGATAATGACAAAAACACTCTTGAAGAAATCTTTGTAAAAAAAAAGACATGGAATCAGATCCTGAAAAACAGCGAAGCTAATCGATTAGGGAAACTATGCTAATCGATTAGGAGCATTCTGTTTGGAAGAAATTGCATCAGGCCACAAGCTAATCGATTACAGCAATCAAGATAATCGATTACAAAGCTGATTTTGATGGAGGAGAACCGGAAGACGAATGGGGCTTCAATGCTCTAACTGCTCGTCAATCCTTGTGGAAAGGTGACCACCCCAGGAGCAACCACAAACTGGTAGGAAATTTGACCATGAACAACCGTCTGCAACAGCGTTATGAAGAGCTGTCCCATCAAATTTTGAAATGATGCAACAGCGTTATGAAGAGTTGTCCCATCAAATTGCTGAACTCCGTTTCTTTAATCTGGATAACTAGATCCTTTTTTTTCATGTTTTTGGCTTAGGTTGCTTCTGTTATTTTTATTTCTGCAATTTACTTCATGTAATTTCTTGTTTTCTTACAATCCAATAAAAATTTTCCTTTTGTGATATATCTCTTTACTTGCATTCATTATTTTTGATGATTCCAAAGGGGGAGAAGTATTAACTCTGTTCATATCTTATTAAAATCTGAAATAGATTGCCAAAAGATTAATATTTTAAGAGATTAATAAATTCCAAAAGATAGGGGGAGATTTGTTATTGATAAGAGATAAGAGATAATCAGATAAAGATGCTGAATGTGATAAAATGATTTGATTAAGAGATAAAGATTCTGAATATTTGAAATTGGTCAAAAATATACTGCTATATTGAAACTGAGATTAAGAGATAAAATTAGAGATAAGTCTTTGTATTTTACACTAACAACCCTCAATAGATGAACATAGTTGTCATCGTCAAAAAGGGGGAGAATGTGTTTGAATGTGTAAACAGGTTCAAGAATTTTGATAATGATAAAAACACTCTTGAAGAAATCTTTGCAAAAACAAAGACATAGAATCAGATCCTGAAAAACAGCGAAGCTAATCGATTAGGGAAACTATGCTAATCGATTAGGAGCATTCTGTTTGGAAGAAATTGCATCAGGCCACAAGCTAATCGATTACAGCAATCAAGATAATCGATTATAAAGCTACTGGAATTAAGCTAATCGACTACACTCATTACATAATCGATTACAATTGTCAAAAATGGGATTAAATGCATCAGGTATAATGGCTAATCGATTAACGAAAATTATACAATCGATTAAGAGGCTACTAGAATTAAGATAATCGATTACCAGACAGGCTAATCGATTAGGAAGCTATGAAATCAAATTAAATGCATCAGGTACAGGTGATAATCGATTACAGGCAAAGACATAATCGATTAGGGACACTCTGACTTGAAGATAATCGATTACAGCGCGAGGGTGTAATCGATTATGCTAGTGGAAAGACACCTTTAAGTGGGAAACCAGCTCATGTCTCCACCATTCTTCAGAATCCCACTAAGTGCAACGGCTAGGAAGAAGAAGGGCACACCTCAACACCTCAAATGGCTCTATAAATTGAAGAGGAACACAAGCACAAAGATACACCAAGAAGCTACAATTCCTTTGCTCATTCTTGTGCTTTGTAAGCCCTATTTCTTGTATATCTTGAAATTCATTTGTATATCCTCTCATCTTGAGAGATTAGAAAGTGTGTGAGTTATCATTTGTTTATCCACTCTATTAAGAGAGTTATTCACTTGTAAACACTTCACAAACATAAAAGATTTTCATTCTAGGTTGAGTGGTCACAAAGGTTGGGGTTCAACCTTTGGGTATTGAGAGTTTGAGAGATTGGGTGGGTTGCCCTTATGCTAGTGAGGATTGAGTTCTTGAGTGTGGGACACTAGGAAGCTGCAATTGCTCATAGCTTGTATCTCTAAACTTCAATAATGGAAATCCTCTAAGTGGGTTGCTTAGAGGAGAGACGTACACCGGGGTTGGTGGAACTCGTTATATCGGTTTGCAAGCTTCTCTTCCTTACTCTTTTACTTTTTCATACTGCATTTGGTTGATTTGTGTTGATTGCTTGTGAAGTACATACTTAATCTTGCTTAAATTGTTACATTTCAAATACTGCCCACCAAGTGTTTGTTAAATTGCTTCAGCAACATTTATCCTTGTGTTGCATTACATACTATCTTTAACTTGATTTCACTTGCATATTCTTATAAACTTGGATATAAAAATCAAGTTCAAAGGCATTTCAATCAAAAGTTTTAAAACTCAATTCACCCCCCCTCTTGAGTATTGAGGCCACTTGAACAACAAGTGGTATCAGAGCTTGACTCTTGGTAGATCAAGCTTAACAGCTTCAAGAGACAAGATGGCCTCAAGTTCTCTTAACATTTTTCCCGAGGGTGGTGCCATAAACAGACCTCCCGCTTTCAATGGGGAAGGCTATGCATTTTGGAAAGAAAGAATGAAAATCTTCATTCAATCAATTGATTTGAAAATTTGGAATGCCATAGAAAATAGTCCTTATATACCAATGCATACTGTTGATAGTAAAAATGTAGAAAAGCCTATTGATGAATAGACAAGTGAGGAAGAAAAGAAAGTACAATATGGATACAAGGCCAAGAATCTAATTACTATGGCTTTAGGTCAAGATGAATTCTTTAGAATAATGACTTGTCAAACTGCTAAAGAAATGTGGGATACTCTACAAGTAACTCACGAAGGTACTAACGATGTAAAGGACTCCAAGATTAGTACCTTGACAAGTCAATATGAAAGCTTTAGAATAAACTCAGGAGAAATTATTGTAGATATACAGAAAAGATTTACTCTTATTATTAATCATCTCATTACTCTTGGCAAAGTTTACACTAACAAAGAACTTGTGCATAAAGTGTTGAAAAGTCTTAGCAGGGAATGGCAACCACTTGTCACAGCCATAAAACAATCTCCAAGCATCAATGAGATGTCTCTTGCAACACTCTTTGGAAAATTACAAGAGCAAGAGCAAGAACTAAAAGCATTGAAGCTAGAGGAAGAAGAAGAAAAATCCTCCAAGAAGAAAGGGTTAGCCCTCAAAGCCACCTTTATGCAGGAAGAAGAATCATGTAGTGACATGGATGAAGAAGAGGAATTTGGGCTTTTTGTGAAACGATTTGGAAGATTCATGAAGAATAAAAGATTCCAAAAGAGCTTCAAGACCCACGGTAAAAAGCCAACTTCAAATGAAATTTCTTCATCACCTAGTTGTTTCAAATGTGGCAAGGAAGGGCACTTCAAGGCCGATTGCCCAAATCTTAAAAAGAAGGGCAAGGACAAACGAGGAAGAAGAAGAGCCTACATCGCTTAGGATAAGAATGATGTGAGTAGCTCTGACGACTCGGACAATGAGGAAGAATATCTATGCTTAATGGCCAACCACCAAGAAGAAGATAATGAGGTAAATCTTCTTGACTTAGACAAGAATGAACTACTAGATGCATTTGAGGAATTATATGATAAGTTCATAAAAGTCTCTAATAAGCTTAAGTTATCTAGGAAAACTAGTGATACCCTTGAAATGCATCTTATGGAAGTATGTAAAGAAAATGAAAGCTTAAAAGAAGAATTAGAGAATGTTCAAGCATGCTTTAAGGATAAACCATGTGACTTTGCAAAAAGATACATTATGTTAGAACAAAGGTTGTAGATCTAAATAAGACATTAGAAAAGTTCACTAATGGACGAGACAATTTGAATATCTTGCTTGGACAACAAAAATGCATGTTTAGTAAAACCGGGTTAGGATATGACCAAGAACATAGCAATCACCAAATGGAAAAACACTACAAAAATTTCTTTGTACCACCAAGCAAATCATCTTCACCTTTTATGAAATGCAACTATTGTGGTTTCAAAGGACATAGTGCTTATAAGTGTAGTATTAGAAAACTAGGGCCAAAGGTTATGAAAAAGGTGTGGGTTCCCAAAGGAACATTACCACAAACTAACCTAAAAGGACCCAACATAAAATGGGTACCTATTTCTCTAAACTAATCTTGTTTTGTAGGTATGCTTCAAGGCAAGCAACACCCATTGGTACTTGGATAGTGGGTGTTCAAAGCATATGACGGGAGACATAAGCAAGTTTACATCATTCACTCCCAAGAGAAATGGAAGTGTCACCTACGGAGACAACACCAAAGGAAGGATCCTAGGCATCGGAAATATTAGTAAGAATTCTTTCACATCCATAAGTGACGTGTTGTATGTAGAAGGCCTCAAACATAATCTACTTAGCATAAGTCAATTATGTGACAAAGGATATAGAGTTTTATTTGAATCCAATTGTTGTATAATTGAGAATAAGCTAAACAAAGAGGTCAAATTTGTTGGAAAAAGGATTGATAACATTTACATGATTAATGCGAATAGCTTGTCTACAAATGATGAACAATGCTTCATTTCAAAAGAGGATAAAACTTGGCTATGGCATAGAAGAATAGCTCATATACATGCAGACCATTTGAACAAACTTATTTCTAAAGAATTAGTAATTGGTTTACCAAAGCTTAAGTTTGAAAATAGATTTTGTGATGCATGTCAAAAGGGAAAATAAGTAAAGGCATCTTTTCAATCCAAAAACATTGTTTCCACACAAAAGCCTTTACAACTTTTGCACATGGACTTATTTAGACCATCCAAAATCAAAAGCTTTGGAGGTAATTACTATGGTCTAGTTATAGTAGATGACTATTCAAGATATACATGGACATTGTTTCTTACTCACAAAAATGAAGCATATCATGCATTCAAGAAACTGGCAAAGATTATCCAAAATGAGCAAAATTCTAAAATTACATCCATTAGAACCGATCATGGGGGAGAATTTGAAAATCGATCTTTTGAAAAGTTTTACGAAAAACATGGTATTAATCACAATTTTTTAGCTCCTAGAACTCCACAACAAAATGGAGTAGTTGAAAGGAAAAATAGATCTTTAGTGGAGCTTGCTAGAACCATGCTAAATGAAAACCATATTGCAAAACATTTTTAGGCCGATGCGGTAAACACCGCTTATTATGTTATGAATAGATGTTTAATAAGGCCTATTTTAAAGAAAACCCCCTATGAACTTTACAAAGGTAGAAAACCTAACATTGCTCACTTTCATATTTTTGGATGTAAATGTTTTGTGCTCAATAATGGAAAGGATAATCTAGGAAAGTTTGATGCAAAATCTGATGAGGCAATATTCCTAGGATACTCTCAATCTAGTAAATCTTATAGAATCTTCAACAAACAAACAAACACCATTGAAGAGTCTATTCATGTTAAATTTGATGAAAATAGCCATAACCCTCCGAGAAAGGAAGATGTTGATGATCTTGTAGGTACTCTTCAAGAATTGACCATGGATGACAAGGAAGAAGAAATCAAAGACACAAATGCAGCACAACATGAGGAACCACAACAATGGATCACTTTAAAGGATCATCCTCTAGACAAAGTCATAGGTGAAATGACTAAAGGTGTAAGTACTCATAATGCAATTAGAAATACATGCAATCATTTAGCCTTTGTATCTCAAATAGAACCCAAGAACATAAATGAGGCTATTATTGATGAACATTAGATGTTGGCCATGCAAGAAGAGTTAAATCAATTTGAAAGAAATGAAGTTTGGGAGCTCGTGCCAAGACCCAATGATCACTAAATAATAGGAACTAAATGGGTATTTAGGAATAAAATGGATGAAAATGGTATAATTACTAGAAACAAAGCTAGGCTAGTAGCTAAAGGGTATAATCAAGAAGAAGGTATTGATTATAAAGAAACGTATGCACCCGTAGCTAGATTAGAAGCAATTAGACTACTATTAGCCTTCGCATGCTGTAGGGATTTCAAATTGTACCAAATGGATGTTAAAAGTGCTTTCTTGAATGGATACATTCAAGAGGAAGTATATGTTGATCAACCTCCAGGTTTTGAAAACCATCAATTTCCAAAACATGTTTTCAAATTGAAGAAAGCTTTGCATGGTTTGAAACAAGCTCCAAGAGCTTGGTATGAAAGGTTGAGTAAATTTCTTTTAGAAAATCATTTTGAAAGAGGAAAGGTTGATACAACTTTATTCATAAAGCACAAGAAAAATAACATACTATTGGTACAAGTCTATGTTGATGATATAATATTTGGTGCCACTAATGAGTCAATGTGCAAGGAGTTTGCTAAGCTAATGCAGGAAGAATTTAAAATGTCCATGATGGGGGAACTCACTTTCTTCCTTGGACTACAAATCAAGCAAACCAATGAAGGCACATTCATCAACCAATCCAAATACTGCAAAGAGCTACTAAGAAAATTCAATATGGACAAAGCAAATGATATTGCCACACCCATGGGCACTTCATGTTATTTGGACAAGGATGAGAAAGGTAAGGATGTTGAACTCACAAAATATAGAGGTATGATAGGATCCTTACTTTACTTAACCGCTAGTAGACCGGATATCATGTTTGTTGTGTGTATGTGTGCTAGATACCAGGCTTGTCCTAAAGAATCTCATCTTACTATAGTAAAAAGGATAATGAAATATTTGGTTGGAACTCAAAATGTTGGTTTATGGTATCCCAAAGGGGCTGAATGCATTTTAGTTGGTTACTCTAATTCAGACTTTACAGGATGTAAACTTGATAGGAAAAGCACTAGCGGAACATGTCACTTGCTTGGTAGTTCTCTTGTTTCTTGGCATAGCAAGAAACAAGTAAGTGTTGCGCTATCAACAGCTGAGGCAGAATATGTTGCAGTTGGTAGTTGTTGTGCTCAAATCCTTTGGATGAGACAATAACTTCTAGACTTTGGAGTTATATTGAACCAAGTGCCTCTTAAATGTGATAATACTAGTGCTATTAACATCTCAAAGAATCCTGTAATGCATTCTAGAACCAAGCATATTGAGATTAGGCATCACTTCATTAGAGACCATGTATTAAAAGGGGACTATGTACTTGAGCATGTTGAAACTTCTAGGCAACTAGTAGATATTTTCACAAAACCCTTGGCTAGAGAACAATTCATCCATATTAGAAGAGAATTAGGCATTCTTGATATGACCAATTGTGTTTAAATGATGAAGTATTTTGATAAAAAAACTGTGTTGTATGGCATGATTGAATGAATGGTATAACTCATTAATATTACATTTCATGTTTGCAACTCTGCTGTATGAAAACCTGAAGTTTTTGAACTAATAATCGATTATATGTATCCTCACAATCGATTACTATGCTTCTGTTTCTTTGCTAATCGATTGCCCTTGATCCACAATCGATTACACAGCCTCTGTTTCAGGTATAAAACCTTTCATCTTCTCACTAATCGATTACTAAACTGTTCCAATCGATTAGGACGTTTCTGTTTCTTTGCTAATCAATTATGACAAAGATCTAATTGATTACTCTCTGTACGAAACGTTTGGAATTCCCCAGAAGCAGTGAGCTAATCGATTACACTCTGTCTCGTAATCGATTAGCCTCGATTCTGCAGAGTCAAAACTGCTATTTCCAAGGCTGCTCGAATCCCCCTCCTCTCTTAACTCACTTCACTCCTTTCTAAACCTAATTCCCTCCTTCCTAAACCTAATTCCCACCTATAAATACCCTTCTCCTCACCCTCTCAACTCACACTACCTCCTTCCTCTTCCTCACTCTCAAAAGTTCCAAAGAACTTCTTCTCCTTCTCATTTTCCTCTCCTCTTCACCATGTCTTCATCCCGCACCGTTAAAAGAGCAAGGTCCTCCATGGATCAGGCCAATAACCCTCTGGACTTCTCAAGGTTCTTTTCCTCCCCAAGAGACCTCCAAAATTTTGTCAAGAACTTTTCTGAGAAAGAAATAATGACCCCTCACTTCACCATTGTAGAAACCTTTGACAACCATAGCCTCACCTTCACACAATGCCTTCACCACTACAACCTCTTTCCCTTCCTTACCCTCAAGGAAGAAGAATATTACCCTAAACTCATAAGGGTGTTCTACTGCAACCTCCGACTTGTCAATGGGATGGTTGAATCCAAAGTGAAGAACGCAACCATCAAACTCACCAATGCTCAATTTGCGAAAATCTCCCAGCTGCTGATTTTGATGGAGGAGAACCGGAAGACAAATGGGGCTTCAATGCTCTAACTGCTCATCAATCCTTGTGGAAAGCTGACCGCCCCAGGAGAAACCACAAACTGGTAGGACATTTGACCATGAACAACCGTCTGCTTCACTTTTTCTTGGTCAAAATGATAGTTCCTCGTGGTGGGAACTATGCCTTGGTGGAAGAGGATGATGTCCTCTTGATGTGGGCAATGCTGAACCAAAAGGAGATTAACTGGGTTCAGTTGGTCAAATTCCATATGCGTCACGCAAAGGACCAACAAAAACTCCCTTATGGTATTCTCCTTACTAAAATTTTTAAATATTATGGAGTTGACTTGGCTGAAGAATTATCTAAGAAAGTGCCTCCAAGAGCTTGCATTGGCACCCATCACCTCACCAAAATGGGTCTTGTTTTTACGCATGGAGCATGGTACTCACGAATGGAGGGCATTGATGCCAACATTCCCTTCGAAGCTCCTGCTGAAGATGAACCCGTTCCTCCTCCTCCTCAACCACAAGCTGCACCTCAAGCCTCTTCATCTCCTCCTGCTGACCCCTTTGCATCACTTTATGCTCATCTTGATCGCCGCTTCGATCGTCTCGAAAACTCCCTTCAAGAGTTCTCCATGACCGAGCAGCAACATTTTGAAATGATGCAACAGCGTTATGAAGAGCTGTCCCATCAAATTGTTAAACTCCGTTTCTTTAATCCGGATAATTAGATCCTTTTTTTTCATGTTTTTGGTTTAGGTTGCTTCTGTTATTTTTATTTCTGTAATTTACTTCATGTAATTTCTTGTTTTCTTGCAATCCAATAAAAATTTTCCTTTTGTGATATATCTCTTTACTTGCATTCATTATTTTTGATGATTCCAAAGGGGGAGAAGTATTAACTCTGTTCATATCTTGTTAAAATCTGAAATAGATTGCCAAAAGATTAATATTTTAAGAGATTAATAAATTCCAAAAGATAGGGGGAGATTTGTTATTGATAAGAGATAAGAGATAATCAGATAAAGATGTTGAATGTGATAAAATGATTTGATTAAGAGATAAAGATTCTGAATATTTGAAATTGGTCAAAAATATACTGCTATATTGAAACTGAGATTAAGAGATAAAATTAGAGATAAGTCTTTGTATTTTACACTAACAACCCTCAAGAGATGAACATAGTTGTCATCATCAAAAAGGGGGAGAATGTGTTTGAATGTGTAAACAGGTTCAAGAATTTTGATAATGACAAAAACACTCTTGAAGAAATCTTTACAAAAACAAAGACATGGAATCAGATCCTGAAAAACAGCGAAGCTAATCGATTAGGGAAACTATGCTAATCGATTAGGAGCATTCTGTTTGGAAGAAATTGCATCAGGCTATAAGCTAATCGATTACAGCAATCAAGATAATCGATTACAAAGCTACTGGAATTAAGCTAATCAACTACACTCATTACATAATCGATTACAATTGTCAAAAATGGGATTAAATGCATCAGGTATAATGGCTAATCGATTAACGGAAGTTATACAATCGATTAAGAGGCTACTGGAATTAAGATAATCGATTACCAGACAGGCTAATCGATTAGGAAGCTGTGAAATCAAATTAAATGCATCAGGTACAGGTGATAATCGATTACAGGCAAAGACATAATCGATTAGGGACACTCTGACTTGAAGATAATTGATTACAGCGCGAGGGTGTAATCGATTAAGCTAGTGGAAAGACACCTTTAAGTGGGAAACCAGCTCATGTCTCCACCATTCTTTAGAATCCCACTAAGTGCAACGGCTAGGAAGAAGAAGGGCACACCTCAACACCTCAAATGGCTCTATAAATTGAAGAGGAACACAAGCACAAAGATACACCAAGAAGCTACAATTCCTTTGCTCATTCTTGTGCTTTGTAAGCCCTATTTCTTGTATATCTTGAAATTCATTTGTATATCCTCTCATCTTGAGAGATTAGAAAGTGTGTGAGCTATCATTTGTTTATCCACTCTATTAAGAGAGTTATTCACTTGTAAACACTTCACAAACACAAAAGATTTTCACTCTAGGTTTAGTAGTCACAAAGGTTGGGGTTCAACCTTTGGGTATTGAGAGTTTGAGAGATTGGGTGGGTTGCCCTTGTGCTAGTGAGGATTGAGTTCTTGAGTGTGGGACACTAGGAAGCTGCAATTGCTCATAGCTTGTATCTCTAAACTTCAATAGTAGAAATCCTCTAAGTGGGTTGCTTAGAGGCGAGACGTACACCGGGGTTGGTGGAACTCGTTATATCGGTTTGCAAGCTTCTCTTCCTTACTCTTTTACTTTCTCATACTGCATTTGGTTGATTGGTGTTGACTGCTTGTGAAGTGCATACTTAATCTTGCTTAAATTGTTACATTTCAAATACTGCCCACCAAGTGTTTGTTAAATTGCTTCAGCAACATTTATCCTTGTGTTGCATTATATACTATCTTTAACTTGATTTCACTTGCATATTCTTATAAACTTGGATATAAAAATCAAGTTCAAAGGCATTTCAATCAAAAGTTTTAAAACTCAATTCACCCCCCCTCTTGAGTATTGAGGCCACTTGAACAACAAATAGTATACAAAAAGACTTCTCAACCCTCAAGTACAGCTGGAGTCATCAACTACCTATAACGTCCTACTAGGTTAACTATAAGTAACTATGCATCCTCTATAGTGGAGTCACTTCCTGATGAAGCTTCCTCCTAATCTTCTTCATCAGCTAGCTGGGGTGGGGGTGGTTGCCCTTGGAAAGGGTCATTATCATGGAGATCAAAAATAAGTCTGGCCCGAAAAGAAAAGGTAAGGGCCCCAAGAGGATCACGCAAACCAACTTTTACTTAAGACAATCTCACAGTAACTATACCATAATATATATATATATATATATACACACACACACACACATATATGCCCTATATCCAAAAACCTCCATCTCCCTATCCCACCTTGACGAGGTCTGATTCGTACATCTATCAACCGCGGAATATTATTCATAGTGAAAAATCTATGTGAGTTCAACATTTACACCACATAAACAAGTAAAAGGGTGAGAAACGAAAAATACCAATATTATAGAAGACACACATAAATAATAGTGTTTTACAAACAATATTTTTTAATAACAATTTCCTCGTACATGTTACATACAACATGGAATGAAAAGTGTAGATATGACTGACAGTTCTTAATTAATAAATATTTTTATCAATTCTTTTATTAATGATAGAGATGCAATGCATGTGGGCCCTTAAATCTTCTTTTATTGGGAGCAGTCAGGAGTTGATACTGTTTCATGAAAATCTGCCAATATGGCTAACGAACAGCTCCACTGACCATAATATGCATTAGGGCCTAGTCAGATTGGCAAGAGCTTATTGTGAATTTACCCGACACTAGGGAGCGACCCCAGGTCTCCTAGGCCTCTCTTCACACCCTCCCTATAACATCCATAATTTTTAAAAATAATTTCCAATAAATCAAGTAAATTTTCACAAATAATTTAAATTTCCAAACAAGAATCAGATTCAGCATTAAAAATACCGGTTATACATCAATCCGACCAACCCATTTAAAATACAAATAAATACAAATAAACTTTTCACAAATAATTCCAAGATTAAAACAAAATCTGAATTAAATAATATTATTATCACTTTACAAAAGCCGACCGGCCACTTTATAATACAAATAAAATACAACACTCGGTAATCACAAGAGCCGGCCAAGGCTTCTACCCAAATAACTATGTACACTATGTATATTGCATACTAATACATAATGCTCCAGTCGGTCGAGTGACTTCAAGTGCCATTACTGTGTCCTCTATCCACTATAAAAATGATAAGTAGGGGGTGAGCATAAACATATCAAATAATAGTTATTGAATTGGATTAAAAGTCCAATCCATAACTATGCAAATAACACAAATCGAGCCATATAACACAATATGAACAGCATGTTATTATCAATAACATATGCATCAGTATATACTCATGCTTAATCAAACGGATCCATTAAGTCTTTTAATTTTATGTTGTAACACTGGCTCCCCGAGCCATAATTCAGCCCTCAGCTGATCCGGCCGTTTTACAGGTACCAAACCGCTCTACGCCCATAATGTAACACCGAGTACCACTCCCAGAGTGATAGCGGTAACTCTACTCAGTGCTACGGGCCAAAACCCTGAGCCCCGCTCAAGAGGTTGCCTTGAGTCCCACCCAAGGTCTTTTGTCTTTTGCCTTAAGTCCCACCCAAGGTCTTTTATGAAAATCACATCATATTTCATATTCATTCATCACACAAACATCACATACTGATCGATATGCATCCCATGCATTTATATTCATCATGAAAAATTCATGAATAACATTCTTATACTCATATCAATATCAACGTCAATAATATGAATGGAATATATGAAAACATAAAGTATCATATAAATGGGGTCTCAATAACAATTATGCACACAACATATATACACAGTAAATAATACCCTTCATCCATTCATAAACTATCTATTTGCAATGTAACGCTCCCCCTACCTGGAATAAAGAGTTCTTGCAGCTCTTAAAGCTATATTCCACTCTCAGATTGTAAATTCCTACTGGAATTTCAGCTTTGTACTAGTCCAGAGATTTCTTCGTAAAGAGAAAAAATGAAGTTTGATTTTTTCTTTGTTAATGGCTTTTAGCAGGAGTTGGAAGAGAAAGATTGTAGATGATATTTTTCACTTTCCAAAAGTCTTTAATTGATCTAACAGTAGTTGATATTTATATTGTTCATGCAAAAGAGACGTGAACAATAAAAAGATATCTGCTGTACGTTTCCTCAGATGATGAATAAGGAATAAGCATTTAATGAAAAGGAAGAGCACATCATAAAGGGTCCCATTTCAGAAAAATATCAGAAGAAGAATCTGCTGGAAGCTAGCAGAATAGAGTGACGTGGAAAGTATTCATAATTAAAATAATCAATAATTCTGACTTGGTTTCGTTTTGGGCACATCCTTTCCGAGTAAGCCTCTATCCGCTCAGAATTCCTTCATTCGGAGGAAAGGTTCCATCCCATGGAACACTCGGCTTTCTCTCCTCGGAAATGTCCTACACGGTAACATCTCATTCAGACATACCCAAGTATATTTATGTCTGAGTCAATCCTTTACTTACGTCACTCGGAAGTCTTCCATCTAAAAATAACTCGGAGTTTGAAGTCAACTCTCTTTCTCGGAAGTCTTTCCATTCGAACGAATCACTCGGGGTCAAGGACAATTCCGAAGACAAACCCGAGCACAAGCTTTTTGGTCATTATTAAATATTGACCCGAGCATAAATTTAACAAGGTTCACCACTCGATAACTCACCACTCGGATATTTACTTTCCTCAGAAATTGTTCACTCAGAACTATCCATTTGGAAACATACTCATTCGGAACCGTTTCACTCGAATTTTCCTTATTCGAAAGTGTCTCATTCGGACACTATTTTCTTAACTTAGATATAATTTGTGTAATGATGTTTCACTTGGAAACATCTTAATTCCATTTGGAAATAGCTTCCTCAGTCTTACTTCACTCGGTGTTGCACTTTTTTCACTCTGAATTTCACATTTCATCCAGTATTCACTCGGAATTTCATTCAGAAATTCCTCATTAATCCTTAATAAATGAATTTTCTAAAATTACAAATTTTGGGATGTTACACTCCCATCCCAAGGTTCGCTATTAAACCATCCCTAATGCATTTCTCAGATTATACCGTATCTCCCAAAACATTCTTGTCTTTCACTTGTTATATGATGCATGTCACACACTTAATTAGTTTTAAACTTTTAGTATATACTATTTATTCTTATTCACCGGGTTTCTAAACATTTTAGCAGAGTTTCCTCTATAAATTGAATATTTCCAAAATTTTATCTATGACCTGTTACACTCAAAAAATTCCCAAACAACATAATACAACCTTATTAGATATGTATTTTTGATTCAAACATCAAAGTTTACATAGTCTGACAAATATAAATTCTCATTATAAAAATATGCACATAACAAAGTACGACACATAAATAAAAAAAATTATGAATAAGTAAAGACATAAAAATAATAACTGAATAAATATTGAGAGGGTTAGGGAGTCCCTTCTATTATTTAACATGTCTTACATTTAGTAAATTCCTATCTCACCCCCCTTTACCTGAGAAACTTGTTTCCAAGAGAATTTTGTGAAGTTAACCTAAACACATAGGTTCTTATGATCAGTGTTTAGTTCATCTTATTTTATTATACTTTTATTTTATTTGGCACTTAATATAACGATATTAATACAGAGAAAAATTTTGATACAATAATACTAAAAATGGTATTATCATAAATTTAAAAAGTGTATAATAATTATTAAACATCCATTTTAAAATTATGGAAAGATAACAATTAAATAAATGATCCAAGAATAAAGTAAATAATTAACTAAATGATAATTAAATAAACATTATAACGTAATAACTAATAAATATATAACAATAAGAATAGTTCAAATAAGTAAGTAAGGAAATAAGAAAAAAATGTAAATGAATGAATTGATAATTAATAGATAACTATAAACTAACTAATTAGATAAATGAGTAAAATAATAAACTAACAAAATAATAAATAAATAAATAATAACAAATCTAAATTATAGATGAACAATAATAATAGAAATAAATAAAACAAATAAATAAATTGATATTTAAATAAGTCAATAGATGAATCAACAAATAAATAAATAAATAAATAATCAATTAATTAAACAAATAAACAATTAAATAAATGGTAAACCAATTGAGTAATTAATTAAGAAATTAACTAAACTAATAAATAAATAAATGATTAAATAATTAACTAAACAATTAAATAATTAATTAACTAAATAATTAAACAATTAAGTAAATAAATAAACCAATAAATAATTAAATAAATAAATAAATAAATAAATATTTGAATAAATAATAAAATAAATAAATAAACAAACAAATAAAAAGATAAACAATTAAATAAATAAATAAATAGTAAAATAAATAAATAACCAATAAAGTAAATAAATAACTAAGTAACAATTAAAAACAATTAAATAAACAACTAAACAATTAAGTAAATAATTAATTAATTAATTAATTAATTAATTAAACAAGTAATTAAACAACTAATAAAATGAACAAATAATTAAATAAATAAACATTTAAATAAAAATTAAACAAATGATTAAACAAATAAATAATTAATTAAGAAATTAAATAAAAAATAATTAAATAAATGATTAAACAAAAAGATAAAAAAATTAAATAATTAGTTAAACAATTAAATAAATAATTAACTAAATTAAATAACAATTAAATAAAAATCTAAATATTATAATATATATATATATATATATATATATATATATATAAACGACGTTTACTTTAGTAAACTAACCTGCTAAGAAAGAGATTTTGGGTACGAATAGAAGATTTGCATTCGTATATATAGGTAGTAAAAATTAATTTAATTTTTTTTCATAATTATCCATAACTATACTATGGGTATTTTTATGAGATAATTTATACTTAAAATTTTGTTATGAACACAATTTTGTTATGAACACTCAAAATACATTTAGTAAAATAAATATAACTTTTTAATGAATTTCTTTTACACTAAATATCTTAATTACTAAATGTTTAAATACTCATTTTTATAAGTTCATCGGTTTACTTTTCTAACCAAACGATCTCTAAACTTTATGAAATTTTAAACTTAAGCTCACTTGCACGAATCTAAACTCCCTATCAAGTTTCATAATTTTTTTTTATAACATTTTCTGTACTCGTTTAGACCCAACCGACTCTATTTTGGACTATTTCACTTATCTCTAAAAATATCTAAAAATTCTCATAAAATCCTATAAATTGCAATGATCAATCAGTTCTAAAGAACCTTAAGCTAATTTTGCCAAAATTTTAAATTATAATTTTCTTTATAATTTTATCCTTTTATAAAAATAATATAACAAAATTATAGGATGATACAATTCTACCCCCCTAAAAAAATTCGTCCTCAAAATTTACATACCTCAAAGAAAAAGGTAAGGATAAGATTTTCTCATTTCAGATTCTAATTCTCATGTAGCATCCTCATCTCTTGTTCTACTCCAGATAACCTTCACTAGAGGAATTTCCTTTCCTCTTAGTTGTTTTATTCTTCTATCGGTTATTTTGACAGGTGATGCATCATATGTAAGATTATCCTTAACTTGGATATTGTCAGGCTCGATAACATGTGAAGGATCGGGAATATATCTTCGTAGCTGGGATATATGAAAGACATCATGGACGTTTGACAGAAAAGGTGGCATAGCAATTTGATATGCAAGAGAACCAACTCTCTTTAGGATCTGATAAGGGCCAATAAACTTAGGTGTAAGTTTACGTGATTTTATTGCCCGACCGACCCGAGTTATGGGCGTGACCTTTAAAAAGACATGATCACCTTCCTGAAATTCAAGAGGTTTTCTCATTTTGTCATAATAACTTTTCTGTCTACTTTGTGCTATCCTCATATTTTCCTGAACCAACTTGATCTTTTCTATAGTTTGTTGTACCAATTCAAGACCTATCATCAAGTTTTCTCCTATCTCAAACCAACACAATGAAGTTCTACACTTTCTCCCATAAAGTGTGTAACCCCCTGGAGTCAACTTGCAAATCCTAAGATAATTACCGTCACCATATAAAATCTCATGGATAACTTATTTTTCACCTGGTAATTATCAAGAGATTCAAAACCTGATTCCAGAGGTTACTAATACAATATCAGAGTGCGCAACCTTTTCATAATTGACTTTTTATTATTATACATAACATCAGAGTTTTATACATATTATATTTTACAACAGGCACCTAGATCTTATAAAATATAAAGATGTAAAGTACCAAAACATAGCATATACATAATACAGCAATAGTAGTCATGCAAGTAAGCATCATCATCAAAAGCCTTCATAATTCATCCATATTCAGCAACATCCACTTTGTCACATGTCTTCCCAGTTAACCACTAAAGGGTTGCCACAAGTGACAGAAAGAGTGAGATAAAATATCAAATAAATAGAAATTAGATTAGAACATACACAATCATAAGTATGATGCTATGTGATGTGGATGCCATACACGTATTTTGTATTATATTTATATTAATATTCCATTCTCTATATGAATGAAAATGCATGATGGATCCATTCTGGTGGGAACATCTACAATGATTTTTCAGCAATAATATTTTTACGAATATCCAACCGATACCGCGCCCCATAATACAACACCAGCATCGGATAACAATACAATCATATCAATAACAAGTGTTACGGGACCCCCTTAAGGTCACACTACTTAGCCCTTAAGACGGTCGTAGTATAAAACCACCGCAGAGGTCTGATGCTCAACAAAGCGCGTTCCCCCACCAGGAACCCCCTCAAAGAACCCCCCTACGAATTCTTTGAACGGCCAATGCATATGATGCATGAATGCAGTAAATTTATATCATTAAATTTATTCATAATTTAACAATAAGAATTTATGGTAAAATTCAAGAAGATCCGACATTTCATCATATTTACAAGTATAATCCACATATGAAGACAACACTCTGTTTCCCTCTATTTTTGTTGTTTTAATGATTTCAATTGCAAATTAAATATGAAAATTGGTTCCAAATCATCATACAACATTAGAAACATATCATATATCATGTTCCAAACTATTTGGCATCAATTTTACAATTTAATTCAAATTAAATTAAAATCTAGCTAAATGAGTTTCCAAACAATTAAGCAAGCAATTCTAACTTAATTTCTATGTATTTAATATCCTATCTCCTCTTTCTTACCTCAATTGAAGATCCCTAAGCTTTCCTTATGCTAAACTCCCTTGTATTTCCACAAATCTTCAAGTTTGTGTAGTTTCTTCTTATGCAAAATTAAAGAGTTTGAGTATGGCAAAGGAAGGTTTTGAAAGCTTGAAGAGGGAGATGAAATGTTGTGGAATTGGTAATGTTTTTAGTTTTGAAGAAATTTGGAAGGTTGGAGCCTTATTTATAGGCTTCCAATGGCGGTTACTGTAGCAAGTCACTATAGCAGATACTGTAGCAAATCACTGTAGCAAATCGAAGTGACATGAGGCGGTGCGAAGGAGGAAGAATTCTCGTGAAGTTACTACGCAAGATTTTTCATGTGACAGATACTGTAGCAGGTACTATAGAAAATTACTATAGCATTTTACTGTAGCAGATTACTGTGAAAGATTTTTATTTTATTTATTATTTTATTTTATTCTACGTTTTATTTTTGTTTAATTTCATTTTAAGTCAGACTAAAAATATCCTTATATTCAAAATTCAATTTCCTATTTTCTAGGATTTATTTCTTATTTTTCTGAGAAATTTTAATTTTTTTCCACTGTTTAATTACCGCTTCAAATTTAATTAAAAAATGGGCTGTTACAAAGTGCTTCAAATGGTGCCATGTTGATGCCTGCATGAAAACTATTGTTTTAAGTGAATTCAATTAATGGCAAGATTTGATCCTAACTTCATTTGTGTTCCAACACACAAGCTCGTAACAAATCCTCAAGAGTTTGAATTGTCCTTTCGGATTGACCATCTATTTGAGAGTGGTATGCTGAACTTAAACAAAGTTTAGTTCCCAAAGCATGGTGTAAACTTTCCCAAAAACGTGATGTAAAGCGTGGATCACGATTAGAAATAATGTTTGAAGGAATCCCATGCAACCTTACAATTTCTTTGATATAAAGCTGAGTCAACTTTTCCAAAGAGTATCAAATATTAATGGGAATAAAATGAGCAAATTTTGTCAATATATCCACTACTACCCATATTGAATCATATCCTGCAAAAGTTCTTGGTAGCACAGTCACAAAATCCATAGAAATACTATCTTATTTCTACTTTGGAACCTCCAATGATTGTAGTGTTCCATAAGGTTTTTAATGCTCTACTTTTACTTTCTGGCAAATCAAACATGAGGCCACAAATTCTGCTACCTCCTTTTTCATTCCAGACCACCAGAATAATTTTTTCAAATCCTGATACATTTTGGTAGTTCCTGGATGAATACTCATGTTACTTTTATGAACCTCCTCCAAAATAGCCTTTCTCAATTCTCCTTGATCTGGAATGCAAACTCGGTCTTTGTATCTCAACATCCCATCAGCTCCAACTTTAAATTCCAATTCTTTTCCCTACTTTAGAAGCTCCTTCTTTTCTTGTAGAAAAACTTCTTTTTGTTGATCCTCCAAAACTTGTAACAAAAAGTCACTTGTTACCTTTAACATTCCAAGCCTATAACTATTATGACTTATTTCCATGTCCAGATTCATATCTCTAAATTGTTCAATCATTTCTAACTCCTTGATCATCATTGAAGACACATGCAAAGATTTATGACTTAATGCATCCGCCACTACATTTGCCTTCCCAGGATGATACTGCAGTTCAAAATCATAATCCTTCAAAAATTCCATTCATCTTCTCTGCCTCATATTTAACTCTTTTTGATCAAACGAGTATTTTAAACTCTTATGATCACTGAAAACTTCAAATTTGTCTCCATAAAGATGATGCCTCCAAATCTTTAATGCAAAAACCACAACAGCTAATTCCAATTTGACAGGGCCCGCAAGCGTACGGGTTATGTCGCGTAATATAAAAGATTATCGTTCTCCACAGGGACTGTGTTCAAAGTACCAGCATATTGAAATTTAATTATCCACACAATTCACTTTCAATTTTTGGTATTTATAAAAATAAAATTAAAAGTAAAAAAATTTTTACCATACAGTAAAAATAAAAATTTACCTTGGGTGAAAAAACAAAGTTGAGAGTATCTTGGGACTCTGGGGTTTAAGATATTATTTTATGTTAATAATTTTAACTTTTTATAAACAAAAATCAAATTAAGTTTTCTAAGGCGAATTTTCCAAAAGCCAATTAATATTTTCCTCTCGGATTCCTATTAATGTACCTAACTTATAGAAAGCGCTGCTTAATCCCAAGAAAGGCCCATTATCGTTTTATGAAAATCCCATATTTACTTTCTCAAAAGAATTTTGATTACTTTCACGGTTTTACCGAGGTCACAAAAAGCATCTCAAAAATCTTAGGTTTAGTTCAAAGCTTTCCGGTAAAAATAAATCTCTCGATTCTATTTATTACCTAAACTTACTAATATACCCGCAAGTATACAGTTTTATCATTTAGGTTCTTGTTAGGAATCACTAAAAGCATTGAGCATAATTGAACTAAATGGAAAACAGAAATTTATTTACTTCAAGTCAAAATAACATTAGCGTGAAATACTATCATACCCCTGTCATCCCAAGATAAAAGATTTAGTTACACATGATGCGGTAAAAATTCATACATATAATGAAAAGGAAATACAACATACAATTCATGGTAAATAAAACTTACGGGTTTCTCTAAAAGCCCAGTAAATTTTCCACCGTAAATCTTTGTTCCGGATCCCTCCACCGTATACAAATTTAACCGCTCAATTTCACTGTCCTCTCAATTCTTATTTCACAAAATAAAAATACAATACAAAGAAATAAAATTCCACACTACACACACACTGTTTTTCTTTTGTTTAATTTTCTGACTCACTATTCTCTGCCTCAAAATTCCCTCCTGCTTTCTCTAAACTCTCACTACAAAAAACTGACTGCTCCAATTCATTGTTGCTGTATGTTTTTATAGCCAGCTCCTTGTAACAAATAATGTCCCATTTTTCAATCAGCCATCACTTTTACGTTGGCAAACATGGAGCAAAAATGGGAACCCATTCTCTGCTGGTAAGTGTTGCCAAATTGTGTTGCTGTTTTTGTTATTTTGCTGTCCCAAACAGCCAGCATTTCATATGTTTTTGGCTGTCCAAATTCTTGCTATTTGCTGTTGCATTTTTGTTGTTTTGCTGTGAGAATATGCTGCTATTTGCTGTCTAAATACAATGCTGTTTTTATATTGTTTTCTTGCTGTCCAGCTCACTTTTCTCTGCCTATTTTCCAGCAGCCATTCACGTTAAAACATTGCCAATTTTGTTGTCCAATTTCAGTAGCAATTAAAGTGGACCCATGTGTGCCTTTTTCCTTTGTTTGCATTGAATAATTGACAATGGGAGCTTGCTTTGGTGTAGCCGTTGGAAGTAAATGGGAACCAATTATTTGCATAAAATATTGATACTTTAGATCCTTGCCTAATGCTGCCGAAAATGGACTTGTAGGTGACCATTTATTTGCATAAATTAATGGTACATGGAGCCAAAGAAGAAACCATTTTTAACACAATTTTTCCAGCAGCAAAAACCAATTTTTCAGGGCTGAAAACAGTGAAAAAATAGAGGAAAAACGTGCAGAAACAGAGTGCTGGAAAAACAGTGACAGACAGCAGAAACAGTAGTGGAAACAGCAGTAGAAACAGTGGAGCTACTGAAAAATACAGACAGCAGTAAAAATACAGTGAGTGCAGTAAAAAAAATAAATAAAAATAAAATAAAAATAAAAATATCAATCCATCATATTTTTCAAATTCTCAAAATTGTGTTTTTTAATTGTTCCATTTTCATTAATTCATGCAAAATATGATACTTGGACAATGACAGTGAATTTAAAGCGAAAATCATGAAAATCGGAGGAAATAATACAGTAATAATAGAAAATGTAAACAATTTAAACAGTGAAAAACAGTGTTCTAAAACACTTATCAAAATACCCCAAACCAGAACATTGCTTGTCCTCAAGCAATCACCATATTCACACAATAAGAAACAGAAAACACTTAACTTAGTAAATTAGGGAACCCAAAACAGAGAAATTGATTTATTCAAATGCCAAAATTAAATTTCTTATGTGAGTCAATTTTCAATGTCAAGACTTGAGATACTCTTCTCACAATTTCACTCTAAGTGTCTCATGGTTTGTGTATCACTCAAATCATCATAGTCGAAAATATTACCATAAGCTTGTTGATCAACCAGAAACTCCACAGTTTAGATAGAAAGCATGTCAAAGTCTAAAGGTCTTTCAAAGGCTGTAATGTGGCCATGGGTTGTATTGTTAAGGTAGGAATTTCAAGAAAAATGGAATACAAAGGGCTTAAACAGTCATGAATGATTCAAATTATCATCATAATTTTAAAAATTAACAGAGCAAATTTTTGAACTTTTATGGACTTTTTTTTTTGGAATTCATTCAATATCATCCTTTTGATTTTTTTTTCACTTTTTTGCTTTCTTTTTGTATTGCATTCCAGCTTATTTTTCTTAAGTCTTTGATTTTTCTCAGTTGCTCCATTTAATTTTCATCATTCTTACCATGAAGACAAAATAAATCAATGAAGGGTTTCAAAGAAAAAATTTTACTTTTAGGCTCAAGAGGGGCAACTAGAGGTCAAATTGTGCAAAATATTCTGAGGCTTAAGAATAAGACCTAATTGTGCCTTTATCATCCCAAGACATATAATCAAAAACCATTTTGAATCGGTTGAAAAACAAGTTCTAGAATATTGATGACTATGAGATTCACTTAACCAAGAAAAATACGGGTTTGAATTTTCATGAATTACCCTTTTTAGCTCAAATCTCACAAGGATAGTCTTTTTCAAAGAAAAATGTTATCACATGAGGTTCATTTATTTGGCATTCAAACAATCAAATTTTTGAAAAATTTTAAATTTTAACACAATTTGGGGTTCCCAGATACAGTCACTTTATGTTCAAAGTTAATTATCATGCAATCATGGTAAATTACAAGATGACAAACAAAACAAGGGTAACAAACATGCAAAATAACAATCACACAACGTAAACAAAATAGTTAAGTTTTCTTATCTACCACCCCAAACCAGAATTTGACATTGTCCTCAATGTTAAAATGGATGATAAAAGGATAAGAAAACTTACCTGGAATAACCCCAAACCAGCTTTTGACATAGTTGGTTTTTTTTTATATATTTTTTTTTATTTTCAAATTTATTAAAGACATGGGGTTATGACAGGGCCCGCAAGCGCACGGGTTATGTCGCGTAATATAAAAGATTATCGTTCTCCACAGGGACTGTGTTTAAAGTACCAGCATATTGAAATTTAATTATCCACACAATTAATTTTTAAGATTTTTATAAAATAAAGCACAAATTAAAGTTGCATAGAATATAAATAAAAATAAAATTTACTTGACACTAAAAAATCAGAGTTGAGAGTATCTTGGGATTTCAGGGGATTAAGACTCTATTTTATGTTTAATGAATTTTAACTTTTCATAAATAAGAATCGAATTAAGTTTTCCAAGGCGAATTTTCCAAAAGCTAATTAATATGTTCCTCTCGGAATCCTATTAATGTACCTAACCTATAGAAAGCGCTGCTTAATCCTCAGAAAGGCTCATTATCGTTTTATGAAAATCCCTTTTATTTCCTCAAAAGAATTTTGATTACTTTCACGGTTTTACCGAGGTCACAAAAAAAGCATTTCAAAAATCTTAGGTTTAGTTCAAAGCTTTCCGGTAAAAATAAATCTCTCGATTCTATTTATTACCTAAACTTACTAATATACCCGTAAGTATACAGTTTTATCATTTAGGTTCTTGTTAGGAATTACTAAAAGCATTAAGCATAATTGAACTAAATGGAAAATAGAAATTTATTTAATTCAAAGTCAAAATAACATTAAAATAAAATATTATCATACCCTCTTCATCCCAAGATAATTAATTTAGCTACTCATGAAATAATTCAAATTCATATAAATAATGGAAAAATAAAACATACAAGACATGGTAAAAAATAAAGACTTACAGGTTTCTCCAAAAGCTCAGAATAATTTACCACTGTATTTCTTGTTGCAATATTCCTCCACCAATTACAAATTGGAACACTCAATTTCACAATCCTCACAACTCTTACACAAAATAAAAGAAAGAAAAAGAAAATAAAAAGAGAAAGAAAATAAAACAGAGAAAGAAAACGAAAGAGAAAGAAAAGAAAAGGAATGAAGCTGATGAAGAATGGGATTCTGATCTGGATCTGGATGCCTTCTCTGCTTGGATTTCTTCTCCTTTTATAGGCGAAGGAAGGGAGGAAGCCAGCTAAGAAAACGTGTTGCAAGTTGGAAACTTTCGGTGCATGTGATTTCCAGCTGTTCCAGTTGTCTCCAATTTGCGTATTTTTGTTGTTTCCAATAATTCGGCGCATGATTTCACTGATGAATCGATTCCTCCAGTTGATTTTTGCCTTCAAAACAGCATGTGAATCGATTCCTAAAGGTCGGAATCGATTCCCAGCATGATGAATCGATTCCTGGCCTTCATGAATCGATTCCTGCCCTTTTAATCCTCAATGAATCGATTCCTATAAGGGGGGAATCGATTCCCAGCCCTATGAATCGATTCCCAACAGCCTTGAATCGATTCCTGGCTTATGTTTCACATGGGAATCGATTCCTGTAAGGGTGAATCGATTCCTACCCTTTCCTGGAAGTGTTTTCTTGTATTTTTGAGGCATTTTGGACAGCATAGCTCATGGTTCTTGATTGCTTTGATCCTTTGGCACTTTGATCATCTTTTTGGGTTGAATCCATTTTCCATTTATATTCATTCATTCTTAAAATGGATCATCAATAATTCCAAATCTATTAATTTCTGCAAAATAAAAGTACCCGAGTAGAATACAGTGGAAAGAAAGCAAAAATCACAATAAATAAAGGAAATACAGTGCATAATGATTAAAATCCTAAGTAAACTAAATCTAATTTATTGTGTTATAAAACACTTATCAAAATACCCCAAACCAAAGCATTGCTTGTCCTCAAGCAATCACCATATTCACAAGATAAAATACAGAAAACACTAAGCTTAATAAACTAAGGAATCCAAAATAGAGAAATAGATTTATTCAAATGCCAATTTTTATTTACTTATGTGAATCAAATTTCAATGTCAAGACTTGAGATACTCTTCTCACAATTTTCACTCAAGTGTTTCAAGGTTTGTGTATCTCTCAAATCATCATAGTCAAAAAATATTACTATAAGCTTGTTAATAAACCAGAAACTCCACAGTTTAAATAGAAAATATGTCAAAGTCTAAAGGTCTTTCAAAGGTTGTAATGTGGCCTTGGGTTGTATTGTCAAGGTAGGAATTTCAAGAAAAATGGAATACAAAAGGGCTTTAATAGTCATGAATGATTCAAATCACCATTATAAATTTAACAGAGCAAATTTTTAAACTTTTATGGACTTTTTTGGAATTCATTCAATATCATCCTTTTGATTTTCTTTTTCTTTTTATTGCTTTTCTTTGCATCCAATACCATATTTTTCTTAAGTCCTTTTTTTTTTATTTCTTTGCTCCACTAAATTTCCAACTTTTTCACCATTATAGAGAATATTAGTCAATGAAAGATTTCAAAGAAAAATTTTCACTTTCAGGCTCAAAAGGGACAACTAGGGGTCAAATTATACAAAATTCTGAGGCTTAAGAATAAGACCTAATTGTGCCTTTATCATCCTAAGACATATAATCAAAAACCATTTTGAATCGGTTGAAAAACAAGTTCTAGAATATTAATGATTATGTGATTCACTCAATCAAGAAAATATGGGTTTTGAAAATTTGTTTGATAAATTACCCATTTTGGCTCAAGTCTCACCATGGAAAGTCTTTTCAAAGAAAATTTTAATCACATAAGGTTCATTTAAGCATTTATTTGGCATTTTAAACAATCAAATTTTGAAAATTTTACTCAAAATTTTAGAATCCTTAGATACTTTAGCCTTGTGTTCAAAGTAAATTTATCATGCAATCATGGTAAATTACAAGATTACAAACAAGGAAAAGAAAACACATGCAAAATAAAATAACAATCACACAACGTAAACAAAACAGTTAAGTTTTCTTACCTACCACCCCAAACCAGAATTTGACATTGTCCTCAATGTTAAAATGGATGATAAAAGGATAAGAAAACTTACCTGTAATAACCCCAAACCAGCATCTGACATAGTTGGTTTTTTTTTTATTATTAAAGCTTAAAAATAAAGACATGGGGTTACCTCCCCACAAGTGCTAAGTTTAACGTCTTCAGCCAGACTCTATCCCTCAATCACAGTCAAGAATCGATTAGGGCCTAGAAACTCATACCTTAGTATGGAAGGTAAAGATTTAAGTTTAACATTTGGGCTTACCATGACCTCAGTGTCATGTCTCAGTGGTATGTCACCTTCACTGCTTTTTGATGTTCCTGCAAACTTATTCAGAAAAATAGATTCAGGTGGGTCATTAAGAAGAGTTTCATCCTTCACCACTTGATCAACAATTTCAATTCCATAGCAAATATCATTAAAAGGTTTTTCTAAAACATTTTTCAAGTTGAAATCAACTTTTTGGTCTCCAACAGTTAGAGACAACTTACCATTCTTGACATCAATCACAGCACCTGCAGTTGCTAAAAATAGTCTGCCTAAAATAATAGGAATCAAAGAATCTTCGTCCATTTCAAGCACAACAAAGTCAGCAGGTATAAAAAATTTTCCTACCTTAATAGGAACATCCTCTAAAATTCCTACAGGATATTTGATAGATCTATCAGCCAATTGTAAAGACATCCTAGTAGGTTTTAGTTCACCCAATCCTAACTTTTCAGCAACAGATAATGGAATTAAACTCACACTTGCTCCTAAATCACACAATGCTTTATCTATATTCATGTCACCAATCATGCAAGGAATAGAGAAACTACCTGGATCTTGGAGCTTGGGTGGAAGTTTCTTTTGAATTAGAGCACTGCATTCTTCAGTAAGTGCAACTGTACCATCTTCCTCCAGTCTTCTTTTGTTGGACAGAATGTCCTTCAGGAACTTTGCATATGTGGGCATTTGCTGCAAAGCATCTGTAAAAGGAATATTAATATACAATTTCTTTAAAACATCAAGGAACTTACCAAATTGTTTGTCCAACTTTGCTTTGGCTAAGCGCTGAGGAAATGGAATGGGAGGCTGATATGGCTTAACTTCCTCCTTCTTTTCTTGTGGTTTCTCTTCTTTAATTACTGGATAAGATGAAGATTCATCGACTTTCTTTTCCTCCTTTGTTGTCTTGTCAACTGGCCCATCGTATTGAGTACCACTCCTAAGAGTGACAGCCATGGTTTGGTTAGACGGTCCAGCCTCTGGTTTCCCAGGAAATGTTCCCAGTGCTCTTTGAGAATAGGAGGCTTGTTGGGCAATTTGATTTTCCAGTATTTGTTGTGAGTGGCAAGAGAGTCCACTTTTGAAGCCAAGTTTTTTATTGCATCAGAGAATTCATTATTTTGTTTAAGTTGAGTAGCTACAAATATCTCCATCAAGGATTCTAGCTTTGATTTTTGTGGAATATAGGTTCCTTGTTGAGGTTTGTAGTTACTTTGGAATTGAGGTGGCCTATTTTGGAAGCCAGGTGGACCTTGTGGAGGTCTGTAGTTACCTTGATAGTTTCCACCATAGTTTCCAATAGCGTCCACCTGATGCATTTCTTGTTCTTGATTAGGGGTCATGGCTAAGTTGCAGTTTGTAGCTCCATGTCCTGAAACACCACAAACTTCACAAACAATATTAGTAGCACCTGTTGACCCTATTTTATCAAGTTTTAATGTTAATGCTTCAACTTTGGCAGAAAGTAAGGAAAGAGCATCAACAGAGTACTTACCTGGTGTTTTAGAAGGTAATCCTCTCTCAGAGTTCCATTGGTGAGTGTTTTGAGCTATTTCCTCGATCAGGTTCTCAGCTTTATCAATATTTTTACTCATGAAGGCTCCTCCAGCTGCAGCATCTAAAGAGATCTTTTGTGTGGAAGTTAGTCCATTATAGAAAATATGGATTGTCAACCACCTTTCTATCCCATGGTGAGGACATTCTCTTAGCAACTCTTTATATCTTTCCCAGGCTTCATACAAGGATTCATCATCTTTTTGTGAAAAATTGATGATTTGTTTTCTCAGCACATCAGTTTTGTTCCTTGGGTACCATTTATTGATAAAAGCACTGGACAATTGTTCCCAAGTTGTGATGGATCCTTCAGGAAGAGAGTATAACCACGCTCTTGCTTTATCTCTTAAGGAGAAAGGGAAAAGTCTTAAGTGAATGGCATCATTGGTGGCTCCGTTCATCTTCAGGGTGTCACAGTATTCAAGAAAGATTTGAAGGTGAAGGTTTGGATCTTCAGAGGGTAAACCCCCGAATTGGTTCTGTTGAACCATTGAGAGTAGTGAAGGCTTCAATTCAAAATTATTAGCCTCCACTGTGGGTCTAAGGATGCTAGATCCTCTCCCATTAGTGCTTGGAGCGACAAAATCTCTTAAGGGTCTGTGTTGGTCTGCCATTTGTTTTTCTTTTTGTTCTTTTTGTTGTTTTTGTTGTTTTCTCAAAGCTCTAAGGGTACGTTCTATCTCAGGGTCAAATCCTAAGTTTAGATCGACACTACGGCTTCTTCGCATAAATAGAAAATAAATGACAAATAAAACAAACAATTACAAAAATAAAACAGATACACAGAATATAGAACAAAATACAAAATTACAAAGAAAATAAAAATAAAAATAACAATAAAAATATTAACAAGTATGATCTAATCGAATTTCAATATTGCCGATATTTGAGGGACAACAGTCCCCGGCAACGGCGCCAAAAACTTGACACGGCCCGCAAGCGCACGGGTTATGTCGCGTAATATAAAAGATTATCGTTCTCCACAGGGACTGTGTTCAAAGTACCAGCATATTGAAATTTAATTATCCACACAATTAATTTTTAAGATTTTTATAAAATAAAGCACAAATTAAAGTTGCATAGAATATAAATAAAAATGAAATTTACTTGACACTAAAAAATCAGAGTTGAGAGTATCTTGGGATTTCAGGGGATTAAGACTCTATTTTATGTTTAATGAATTTTAACTTTTCATAAATAAGAATCGAATTAAGTTTTCCAAGGCGAATTTTCCAAAAGCTAATTAATATGTTCCTCTCGGAATCCTATTAATGTACCTAACCTATAGAAAGCGCTGCTTAATCCTCAGAAAAGCCCATTATCGTTTTATGAAAATCCCTTTTATTTCCTCAAAAGAATTTTGATTACTTTCACGGTTTTACCTAGGTCACAAAAAAAGCATTTCAAAAATCTTAGGTTTAGTTCAAAGCTTTCCGGTAAAAATAAATATCTCGATTCTATTTATTACCTAAACTTACTAATATACCCGTAAGTATACAGTTTTATCATTTAGGTTCTTGTTAGGAATTACTAAAAGCATTAAGCATAATTGAACTAAATGGAAAACAGAAATTTATTTAATTCAAAGTCAAAATAACATTAAAATAAAATATTATCATACCCTCTTCATCCCAAGATAATTAATTTAGCTACTCATGAAATAATTCAAATTCATATAAATAATGGAAAAATAAAACATACAAGACATGGTAAAAAATAAAGACTTACGGGTTTCTCCAAAAGCTCAGAATAATTTACCACTGTATTTCCTTGTTGCAATATTCCTCCACCAATTACAAATTGGAACACTCAATTTCACAATCCTCACAACTCTTACACAAAATAAAAGAAAGAAAAAGAAAATAAAAAGAGAAAGAAAATAAAACAGAGAAAGAAAACGAAAGAGAAAGAAAAGAAAAGGAATGAAGCTGATGAAGAATGGGATTCTGATCTGGATCTGGATGCCTTCTCTGCTTGGATTGCTTCTCCTTTTATAGGCGAAGGAAGGGAGGAAGCCAGCTAAGAAAACGCGTTGCAAGTTGGAAACTTTCGGTGCATGTGATTTCCAGCTGTTCCAGTTGTCTCCAATTTGCGTATTTTTGTTGTTTCCAATAATTCGGCGCATGATTTCACTGATGAATCGATTCCTCCAGTTGATTTTTGCCTTCAAAACAGCGTGTGAATCGATTCCTAAAGGTGGGAATCGATTCCCAGCATGATGAATCGATTCCTGGCCTTCATGAATCGATTCCTGCCCTTTTAATCCTCAATGAATCGATTCCTATAAGGGGGGAATCGATTCCCAGCCCTATGAATCGATTCCCAACAGCCTTGAATCGATTCCTGGCTTATGTTTCACATGGGAATCGATTCCTGTAAGGGTGAATCGATTCCTACCCTTTCCTGGAAGTGTTTTCTTGCATTTTTGAGGCATTTTGGACAGCATAGCTCATGGTTCTTGATTGCTTTGATCCTTTGGCACTTTGATCATCTTTTTGGGTTGAATCCATTTTCCATTTATATTCATTCATTCTTAAAATGGATCATCAATAATTCCAAATCTATTAATTTCTGCAAAATAAAAGTACCCGAGTAGAATACAGTGGAAAGAAAGCAAAAATCACAATAAATAAAGGAAATACAGTGCATAATGATTAAAATCCTAAGTAAACTAAATCTAATTTATTGTGTTATAAAACACTTATCAGGTTACCTCCCCACAAGTGCTAAGTTTTAAGTCTTCAGCCAAACTTTTCTGAACCAGCTTCAGCTATACAATTCATACCTAAAAACAGCTTTTAGTGGTCTGAATTCTACCTTAGGGATCAGTTCTCTTTTATCCAAAAAATTACAGAAGTGTGTTTTTGAAATGCCTGAAAAGTCAATAGATAAAACAGATTCAAGTGGATCAAGATGGAGGTTTTGTATTGCCTCTTTCTCTACCACTTGGTCAATAAAGTCTATTTCAAGTACAGCAAAGTTAACAGGTATGTAAAATTTTCCTACCTTAATAGGAATAACCTCTAGAATACCTGGATTCTGAAGCTTGGGCAGTACCTTCTTTTGGATCAGTGTACTGCTCTCCTCAATTATCGGATGAGATAGAGACTCATCAAATTTCTTCTCTTCCTTAGCTTCTTCTTTTGTTATGCCAACCAGATCATCATAATGAGTACCACTCCTAAGAGCGATATCCATGGTGTGGTTAGATGGTCCCACCTCAGATTTTACAGGAAATATTTCTAGTGTTCTCATAGGAAAAGAGGTCTGTTGGGCAATTTGATTCTCTAAAATTTTGTTATGGGTGGCCAGAGAGTCCACCTTTGAAGCTAAGGTTTTTATGGCATTTGAGAACTCTTCATTTTGTTTTTCTTGGGTGCTCATAAAATTTTCCATCAGTATTTCAAGTTTGGATTTTTGTTGAGGATAGTTTTGGAATACTGGTAAGCTTCTAAAATCCCTGCTATGGTTATAGTTCCCAATTGCATCCAACTGATGAAATTCTTGTTCATGGTGGTTTAAGGATATTGCAAAATAGCAATTTGAAGCAGCATGTCCTGAATCACCACAAATCCAACAATAAAAGTCAGTAGCACCTGTTAAGAATTCCATAACAAACAAAGATCAAGTGTGATCTTTGAAAATAAAAATAAAAATAGATAAATAACTAGAAATAAAACAAACAAAAAAAATATTAACAAGTATGATCTAATCGAATTTCAATATTGCTGATATTTGAGGGACAACAGTCCCTGGCAATGGCGCCAAAAACTTGACAGGGCCCGCAAGCGTACGGGTTATGTCGCGTAATATAAAAGATTATCGTTCTCCACAGGGACTGTGTTCAAAGTACCAGCATATTGAAATTTAATTATCCACACAATTCACTTTCAATTTTTGGTATTTATAAAAATAAAAATTAAAAGTAAAATTTTTTTTACCATATAGTAAAAATAAAAATTTACCTTGGGTGAAAAAATAGAGTTGAGAGTATCTTGGGACTCTGGGGTTTAAGATATTATTTTATGTTAACAATTTTAACTTTTTATAAACAAAAATCAAATTAAGTTTTCCTAGGCGAATTTTCCAAAAGCCAATTAATATTTTCCTCTCGGATTCCTATTAATGTACCTAACTTATAGAAAGCGCTGCTTAATCCCAAGAAAGGCCCATTATCGTTTTATGAAAATCCCATTTTTACTTTCTCAAAAGAATTTTGATTACTTTCACGGTTTTACCGAGGTCACAAAAAGCATCTCAAAAATCTTAGGTTTAGTTCAAAGCTTTCCGGTAAAAATAAATCTCTCGATTCTATTTATTACCTAAACTTACTAATATACCCGCAAGTATACAGTTTTATCATTTAGGTTCTTGTAGGAATCACTAAAAGCATTGAGCATAATTGAACTAAATGGAAAACAGAAATTTATTTACTTCAAGTCAAAATAACATTAGCGTGAAATATTATCGTACCCCGTCATCCCAAGATAAAAGATTTAGTTACACATGATGCGGTAAAAATTCATACATATAATGAAAAGGAAATACAACATACAATTCATGGTAAATAAAACTTACGGGTTTCTCCAAAAGCCCAGTAAATTTTCCACCGTAAATCTTTGTTCCGGATCCCTCCACCGTATACAAATTTAACCGCTCAATTTCACTGTCCTCTCAATTCTTATTTCACAAAATAAAAATACAATACAAAGAAATAAAATTCCACACTACACACACACTGTTTTTCTTTTGTTTAATTTTCTGACTCACTATTCTCTGCCTCAAAATTCCCTCCTGCTTTCTCCAAACTCTCACTGCAAAAAACTAACTGCTCCAATTCGTTGCTGCTGTATGTTTTTATAGCCAGCTCCTTGTAACAAATAATGTCCCATTTTGCAATCAGCCATTACTTTTACGTTGGCAAACATGGAGCAAAAATGGGAACCCATTCTCTGCTGGTAAGTGTTGCCAAATTGTGTTGCTGTTGTTGTTATTTTGTTGTCCCAAATAGCCAGCATTTCATATGTTTTTGGCTGTCCAAATTCTTGTTGTTTGTTGTTGCATTTTTGCTGTTTTGCTGTGGGAATATGCTGCTGTTTGCTGTCTAAATACAATGCTGCTTTTATATTGTTTTCTTGCTGTCCAGCTTACTTTTCTCTGCCTATTTTCCAGCAGCCATTCACGTTAAAACATTGCCAATTTTGCTGTCCAATTTCAGCAGCAATTAAAGTGGACCCATGTGTGCCTTTTTCCTTTGTTTGCATTGAATAATTGACAATGGGAGCTTGCTTTGGTGTAGCCGTTGGAAGCAAATGGGAACCAATTATTTGCATAAAATATTGATACTTTAGATCCTTGCCTAATGCTGCCGAAAATGGACTTGTAGGTGACCATTTATTTGCATAAATTAATGGTACATGGAGCCAAAGAAGAAACCATTTTTAACACAATTTTTCCAGCAGCAAAAACCAATTTTTCAGGGCTGAAAACAGTGAAAAAATAGAGGAAAAACGTGCAGAAACAGAGTGCTGGAAAAACAGTGACAGACAGCAGAAACAGTAGTGGAAACAGCAGTAGAAACAGTGGAGCTACTGAAAAATACAGACAGCAGTAAAAATACAGTGAGTGCAGTAAAAAAATAAATAAAATAAAATAAAAATAAAAATATCAATCCATCATATTTTTCAAATTCTCAAAATTGTGTTTTTTAATTGTTCCATTTTAATTAATTCATGCAAAATACGATACTTGGACAATGACAGTGAATTTAAAGCGAAAATCATGAAAATCGGAGGAAATAATACAGTAACAACAGAAAATGTAAACAATTTAAACAGTGAAAAACAGTGTTCTAAAACACTTATCACAATTCATGTTGCCTCAGTTGCCTCGATGCATAAGCCACAACCTTCACAACCTTTCTATCTCGCATCAACACACATCCTAACCTCTATTTTGACGCATTACAACATACCTCGTATTCTTGGTATGGGTTAGGTAATATTAACACAGGTGCCGTCGTGAGGACAATTATTTAATTCCATAATATTTATTTATTTATAATTGTATTTATAATAATAATAATTCCCAAAACTCTCAAATAAATTTGAGGATAATTATTAATATTTTCCGCCAATCAAAGATTTTAACTTAATTATTCAGGATGTTACACTCCTTCTCCAGCAAACCCTCTAGCAATCATGTCTATAACGTCTTTTCTACCCGAACTAGGTGGTGGTTTCATCCAGGACTCATAGTCATCATCAATGTTGTCCACTACGGCTTTCCCTTTATCCAACGCAGGTTTTTTCAAACTTCAGGCTTGTTCCTCAACCGGGTCAACCTCCCTTCTCCAGGGTGCTACTCTCTCTGGCTCTGGATTTGCCTTTTATTTAAACAGGTATTGCTTCAATTTTCCCTCTCTTATCAATGTTTCAATGGCTTCCTTCAGTTGATGACATTCATCAGTATTATACCCTACTTACTCATGAAACTTACAGTACTTATTTGGCTTTCCAGCTCTCTTTATTAGAATGGGTTTTCTCACCCCGTACACCATCATTCCTCTCAATCCGACCTCCCATAGGATTTGGCTAGGTCGAACAGCCAACGGGGTATACTGCACCGTATTCACGCACCTCTCCTCGCAGTCTAGGGAACGCATCCCTACTAGCTCCCCTTCTTTCTGCTCTGTCTTCTTTTTTATCCGTTCTCCTTACCTCTGTGTCCGCACTCATTTGCTTAGCAACTACCAAGTGTATTTCTCTGTCTACATACTTCACTGTCTTACTTCTGAACTCCTCCATCGTCTGGGGTGGTCCCTTTCCTAAGGATAATGTGGAAGGTGACCACGGTTGTAGAGCTTCCACCGTAATGTGCATTTGTATTTCTTTCGTTAACCCCAGAACCAGCGCTGCTTCTTTGTAGAATCTCTTCAAAAAGTCCTTCAAACTCTCATCCGCTCCTTGTCTAATCTACGCTAGTGTGTGTGATGTCTTTGGCACATCTCTAGACACCACAAAATGTTGAAGGAACACGTGAGCCATGTCATCCCAGGAATCTATTGACCCACTGGGCAAACTCTTAAACCACCCCAGAGCTTCAACAGATAGCGTCCTTGGAGACATCCTACACATAACGTCCTCGTTAGAACCCAGGAACAAAGATTCGTTCACATAGGCATCCAGATGACTTCCGGGGTCTGACTCCCCAGTGTATTTCCCAATCGACAATGGCTGAGGGGATTGGAGATGTCTGGGGATTGGGGTACTCATCAGTCTTTTCGTGAATGGAATTTTGAACCGGTATTTTCCTCCCCTACCATGGTTCAGTGCCCTTCTCTGGCTGCTCATCTTCTCCATTCTATGTGTGGACTCTTGTTCATCATACGCGTACACCAAGGACCTCTCTTGATGGTGAGGGTCTTCTGGCTGCCTCTGGTCTCCACTTCGGTTTTCCTTTCGTAGTGCTCGTATTTCTTGACGTTGTTGCCTTATGATTTCATCCCTGGGATCTGCTCGCACCACTGCTTTAGCTCTCAACTCCGTCCCAGGGGTCTCTACTATACCTTCATTGAAATCCAAAGTTCTTGCTGCATTCTGGACATGTCCTTCTAGGGTTTCGTCTCCTCTTGGGCGCTTCATGTTACTTGTTTGATGCGATGCGGAACTCACAAATTTACGCGGTCTCACCGGCGTGCCAATAATCTGTTCAGGAATTCAGGGTCAAGAGTTGACTGTCTTGACCGGGGTCTGAATATCAGTGTCCTGACTACAATTACCTTATTAACTCTCAGTTTTACACTGCCTCAGTGGAGTACGGTATTTTACACTTTAGTTCAGTGGTAATCTGAGGTTCTTCAAGTAATGGTGGCAATTAATGTCTAGTCCGTACTGGAAATTAAAGACCGCACCGGAGGTGCCCCTGTAGAAGATTCTCCGATGCTTAAGTCAGTACAGATACTTAGGTAAGAGATATTACAGGGGTAACTTACAGGATTAGATCAGATACCTCTTCAGTAATAAATGGGTTGTATTTATAGTGTTTACCTTAGTTTTGGAAGTGATTTGACCATCTTCCTAACTTACTGTTGATACAGTGTCTGCTGGGTCAGGTTGCCCATACTTCCTTTGACTGGCTGTCGGATTGTCAGTTATGACTAGGGTTGAGGGAGAAATTCGTAGTCAACCAATGGTTTCATATTCCGGTTGTGACTTGTCAATCTTATTGGTGATGTGGCATGGTGTTTCTGGACCTCATCCAGTCTTGGTTGCCACCCCGGATCAAAATTTATATTTTATTATTACAGACATCTCATTCATGTTGTATATCAGCTGACAAAAAAATATAACTTATCATTCTGTAAATATAATAGTCGTTACTTATATACATAAAATAATATTGTAGTCTAATAGTTGAATGATTGCTTCTCTACCTATTATTCATGAGTTCAAATTCTATTAAGAGCAATTTTTAATTTTACATTATTAGATAATTAACGAAGTTAGCCAAAAAGTTAACGGATTAGATCAAACAGACAAAAAAAATACTTAAGAGATTCAACCAAATGTTCGATCCCTCAAAATTTTATCCTTATAAAACTTATTTTATATGCCAGTAAATTGGATCAAAATTAAATTAATTCATAAATTTCTTTGTTTTAAGTGAGTTTTTGGTTAATAAACAGTATAGTGAATCTTCATAAATCCTAAACCTTAAACCATAAAGAGATAGTGTTGTGAATCAACCATGATTAAGAGGAATTATTATAAATTCTACAAAGTAACATGTGTAAATAAATATAATATTTTCTATGTTTTTTGAATCTTATTAATTTTTATATTTATCAAATATTTGTTGGATTGTACCATAAAAGACATGATGGTACTCGAACAAATAATATTTTCTTTATGACTAGAACCAATTCTCTATAGCGCATGCACATGAATGTTCTGATGATGTGGGCCACACACTAAAATAGGGAATCACATTTATCATATATTATATTCATGTTAGATACATTATTATCTTGTTAATAGTAGGGGTGACAATACATATCTATGGGTCGCGCCGGACCAAGGCCTACTTAAGCGTATCTAATACGGGTCGGGCCAAAAAACGAGCTAGAAACATTGACCCGGCCCATATTCTATGTGGCCCGTGAGCCAACGGGCCAGCCCTTTTGCGTTTGTCTTATATATGTCATTTTTATTCTAAATTTGTACTTTTTTAAGGTTTGTCTAAAAAAACTTTAGATATAAAAATCAGACTTCATATTTTTTACAACTAGTTTCTTATAATCAACTCAATTTATTTCATTAAAAGTTTAAATAAATTATATTTGCATTAATGGGAACAAAATTTTATTATTTACATTTTATAATACTATATTACTATAACAACATACAATTTAAGTTATACAACTATCATCAAAAATCTAAATCAAATAATCAACCAATATTTAAAACAAAAATCAAACACACAAACACAATAACAATATAACATAAATAATAATAATAACCTAAATAATAAAAGTCAATAATAAATAACATCATATAAAGTTCATACTCCATTAATATATATATATTAGTAGTCTGACAGGCTGGCCCGACCTCGTCTGTCAAGGCCCTTTTTTTGGACTAAAACGAGCCGGCTTATTTAAAAAATAGGTTTAAATTCTTAACTTGATCCGTTTATTTTTAACGGGTCAAACCCAAATTGTCATCCCTTATTAATGGGAACACATACTAAGATATTGAATCACATATCTAACTAGTATATTCAATCATATATTAGATTCATGTAAGATAAGATTATTAAATATGGGTATTGACAAGTGTCATTGCATAATGAATGAAACATTAAGAAACATTTTTTTCTCTAAAATGATCATTGTTTTCAAATAAGGGACTGTCTCGTGTTTTCAAATATGGATGGCAATAACGTCACAAAAGATATTGACATTTTGTCGAAAAACTTGGACTGGACGGTATAAGATGAAAATGATTTGGTATGTAAATGGACTTGTTGTGATTTTTTCTGCCGTGTGCGATCAGTGCCAGTGATTGTTTCCGCTACCCAAAAAAACATCAGAGAAACGAGGAAAGTAGAAAGGGAAAGGGAACCGTAATGAAAGGACCATCCCAGCGTGCGTTGAGTTTATAAACAAAATTCAGTGAACAATCACATTAGATGGTTATATACGAAGAATGCAACAAAGTTTAGTCCCCATTTTCTTTATTAAATTTGTCTTTTATATCTTAAAAAATAGACTATTTTCATTATAATGTAATTATTTGGTATTTGAACAAATCTCTCTTAAAAAATATATGGCTTTTATCTTTAAAAAGAATGCCAGGGTGGGTACCTAAACGGCGAAATCTTTTTCAGGTGAAGTGGAAGAACACGTAAGTAATTTGGGTGCTAAAGTTACTACCTAATAAGACATCTACAACTTTGTTGAATAGAAGTTAATGTGAGAACGCTACTTCTTCACTTCTCTGATATCATGATTTCATTTTGACGCACTTGTTCAAATGGTTTACCAATTGAATTTGTGGCTATAAAATCATGAATTTAATAAATATAAAAACTTTATTAATAGATAATATTTATCATACCTTAAAATATATTATGGCTCAATAAAACTCAACCATCTGCACCTTCCAAAGGCAAAAGGTTCCAAATGGAAAATTTTAGTCAAAAAAATGCAGCGGAAGTAGTAACATAAATAAGCAAGACCAATGACCATGTAATTTGGTGAGGTTAATGAAAATATCTTTAGACTCAACGATCCTAAATTGTAGTAGTCTTTTGCGCCAACCCTTAAAAGGTGCATGGTAGTGGTACTTTATACCTAGCTTGTCATTATTAGGATTTTAGATTTTGGGGATTTCAATTTTCATGCTACCCACTGTGAAGTCAATAACATCATACATTTCAGAAGTAATAAAATGGATAAAATACAAGTGTAATTTTTAAGTATTGTTAGTGTTGTTATTTAATTGAAATTAAAGTTTATTTTACCAATTTATATCAACTTTTGTATTATGTGAACTATTAACATAAAAGTTTAATTCTAATTGAAAGTTATAATACAAATAAAAACATCAAAATAGTAAAGTGTTCCTTTAATTAGGTTTGCTAGAGAATTGCACTGAACTTCTCCTCCCCAATATTTTTATCGTCATTAAAAGAAACCTGCGATCAAACTTTTCTTCGGAGCTATATGCTCTGAAATTAGTAGAAGTTCATTTATTTTTTGGTAGTTATATTTTATTTTAAAATAACTTGAAGTCTCCTTTACATGTCACATTTTAAAAAAATATTTTTCCCCTGTATATATTTAAATTTCTAACTTGGACTTTTATGTTTTTCATTGTGAATTAGATCTATACTGTATTTTTTACAATTAAAGTTGATGTTTGGATAGTATCTATTAATAACTGACCTAAAGACATTGTTTAATAAAAGAAAAATAAATATTCTTCTAAAAAATTGTGTAAGGATTATTGATGTTGTGATTGGGATTGTAGCGGGAGACCGATTAAAAAAAGAAATGAGAATTTCAAAATCCTTTTGAAGAAACGTGAGTCGCCACTAATATTTATTTGAAAGTATATCAACAAAACCTTTGTTAGAGCACTACTCATAAATGAGATTCTAAAATCGGGTATCGAATTACAGGTGAGAAAGGTATCAACACACACATTGTCCGTTATAAAACCGTTACCTCAAATTGATCGCACGCTTTTTAAATAGTCCAGAAATTGATTTAACCTCTAAAAAGGAATTAAACGACATGAACAAGGGAAAAAGAAATTTCGAAAATCATTTTTTTTTATTTTTTTGAATGATTTTAAAGGGTTTTGAAAATGATTTTTTAAGAAAAGATATTTTTAATTATATATATGTGTATTAAAAAGAGATCTCATTATATTTTGATGTTTTCTTTAAAAAAAAAGAGGTTTTTTACGTTGGAGGAAAAAATGGAAAATGAAGTACTGTGTACATGTATTAACTTTCACAACTTTATAACATTGATGTAGGCAAAATATTTTGTACGACACCGTTATAAAATCGTCACATAATTTATTTAATGAAAAAACTATTTTTAGCTATTTTAAATTCAAACAGGAGTGGTTCTCGAATAAATATTCATGAACCATATTTATTTATTTTTATTTTTATTTTTAATAAAAAATAATTTCTTTCTTCTTTTTTTTGAAAATATTTGTATTCGTTTTTGAAAATTAGTAAAATATTTTTCTCTTCTTTTTCTCTTTTCAAAAAATAGAACAAAATAAAATGTAAACAATTAAAATAAAGGAGAATAAAATGAAGTAAATCGAAACGACACACACAATGAGGGAGAGGATACTTATTACTAATTTTTCTTTTCCTTTTTTACATATTCATATTCTAAACTAAAAAATCAAAACAAATAGAAAATAAAAAATAAAGAAAAAAAGAAATGAAAAAAAAGAAACAGAATATACGTAAGGCTAAAATGTGTGTAAATGTAAGGTAGATATATAAAAAAACAAAACAAAAAACAAAATAAACAAAAAACAAAGGGGTCTTTATTACTGAGGCCCAAACCTAAAAACTAAAGAGAAACTCTAAGGAGGGCTAAACTTAAACTAAAGAGGAAAACAAAAAGAAAGACAAAGGAATGGGAGGGACAACGACACATTTAGGAGAAAAGAGAGAGGGAGAAACCGAAAGGGAAGCTACAGGGGAGGGGAAGGCACGACGGGACGAAGCTCGTGGTGGAGGCACGAGCGTGGGTTTCACGCGGTGGTGACGTTTGTGGCGGCTGCGTTCATAGAAACAATAGTGGTTTGTATACTCAACAAGGATCGGGGTGAGCGGCATTTGTGGTGAGAAGGAGTAGCAGCGAAAACGACGACTTTTCTTTCTTTTTATTTTCTTGCTTTTTTTTCTTGTGCTTGTGACTTTGGAAATTTGATTGGTTGGGTTTTGGGATGGTTTTAGCTTGATGGGGATGATGGGTGTGGGTTTGGTGAAGATGGTGGGCACAGGTGTGGAGGTGTCATGGCGGTGATGGGTTAGCACGAGTGGTTCAGAGGTGGTGATGGTATGATGTGGGTTGTGGTGTTGATGTTGGTTTGGTGAGGGTCAAGGGAGTGGCTATGGTGGTGGCAGGTTATAAGTATTGATAAAGGTAACCATGGTGCGGTGTGGGTTGTGGTGTTGGTGGTTGTTAGGGTGGTGGTTGTGAGGTAGTCGCGATGGTGAGCGGTGATGGTAGGTGTTTGTGGCTTGCTGTGGGTTGGAGGAAGAAGATGAAGTATTCTGTTATGTATTTTTTTAATTGCTTTTTTATTTTTTGTTTGTGGAATCTAGTTGTTGTTCTTGATTTATTGCTGGCTGTTGTAAAATTGCTTCTCTTTATATTTTGGTGATGGGTTGTGGCAAAATCTGTGTCATTGCCTCTCTTATGCTTCAAATTCAATTTCAAACTTTCTCTCTTTCCCATCTAACTGCATTTTTCATATTTGCTTCCTTAAGGTTTGAATCAAAAGCACGAGTAGCCTTTAGTATTTGACCCTTAGTAAGGGTCATTTCAAATTCCCTTTATTATGTCTTGTGAAATTCTTATTTGATGCAACCTTTTCCCTCAAGCCTTTGTTTTTGCTTTAATGTAGAAAAATAAAATAGAAAGAGTAAAGAGGGGTAGGGAACGTGAGGGGGACAAAGAACATTGAGAGGAGAAGGGAGAAAGGGAAAATAAATAAATAAATGAAATAAGATATCAGAAAACAAAAGAAATAATAAATACAAATACAAATACAAATAAAATATAAATAAATAAAACAAGAGACATCTTAGGAACAAAAAAACAGTACCCGGATGAAAAAGGGTGTTCACAATTGAGAAATAATGGTGGGTAAAATTTAATGATGTTGTTTCCTTAAGCGGTGCCTTTTATCCTTAGAACACTCGTTAGCATTTTCCTTGAATATATGATCTTCTACTAAACTTGTAACATATTTAATTATCGATGACTGGCGTAGATTAATAAATAAATTATTTAAAATTAAATTGGAATTTTGAAAAGTGTTATAAATTATTATAAATTGAATTTTAACTAATTAAAGTGATTGAATTAATTAAATTAATTAAGAGTGGGTGTGATTATTAGAGTTTAAAATTAAAATAGATAAGTGATGGTAAAAATCTAATTTACCAAAAATAAAAAGTAAAGGTTAATTAAAATCTAAAAAAAAAGGGGGAAGGAAATAGTAAATTACTAAAATGCCCTTAACATTAATGAAATGAAAACAAATTCCTTCTTCCTCTCCACGACACTCATGCGTGAATTGGGCAGAGAGTGAAGGCTTTCTTCTTCCTCCATTGGCAAAGCTTCAAGCTCCTAATTGGAGTCCGATTTCATGGTGAAACCTCAAATTGAACTCATTTTTGGCATCAATGGAGCAAGGTGGGCACATTTATGGGTTTAATTTTAAGTCTTTCCCCCTTCCCCATGCTTTCTCTTTCTGGCCATGTGTGGTGGTGCATGAGGGAACCTTGCATTTTCGTTTTATGGTAGTTTGGAGCTTGAAAACACCTTTTAAGACTACGGGTGGTTCAAAATCGTATTTCCCCTTTTCCCCCTCTCTTGACTAAACTCCATATAAGCTTAGGGGGTTCTGATTTTTCATTTTGATGACAATGCAGAGCTTGATTGAGGTTCTAGAAGCAATGAGTATTGTTAACGACTTATGAATTTCATGTTTCGGCGATTGTAGGTTTTGAACCGAAGGTCGAAAGGTCGTTCGACATGGTATAACTTGAAAATGAGGGTCAAAAACAGAAACGAATTTGAAGGATTTTTGGAGGGAACAGGAAATTGATTCGAAGATTTAGAAACACAGAGTCAAGGTAAAGGGGGTGTTTTGGTTTAAGGGTAACGTAGAACTTGTTTACGTTATTTTACGTATAGGAAAATGGTAAATCGTAGCCACTGTTCATAAATTAAGTAAATTTATAACTTTTATGACGAATGACTAGAGGATAGGAAGCGAGGTTGAGCTATGAATTTTGTGAAATATAATGGGTTATGAATCTTGAGAATCGTAAATAAGAGATAAGTCAAAGAGTGAATATATAATTAATTATAACGATGTGTGTAAGTGACGAAATAATAACATGAACCTTAGTAAGTAATAATTATAACAATATAAATTTCATGATTATAAAGGAAAGGTTATATGTGTGAGTGTTGGATGAAGAAAGTATAGCATAATTGTATATAATGATGAGATAGAATTAATAATAATTTAGAATATGATTTATATTATGTAAAATGAGTTAGAAAACCGAATATGATAATTAATTTGAATTGATAAGATGTTATGTTATATTATGAACTAAAAATGATAGAACTAGTAGTATTAAAGCTTGAAGCATATGTTATGTTGCTAGTTGAGAAATAAGAGAATATGTGATTTGGAGAAATATATGAACCTTGTTGATTAACGATGGTGTATGATATATTGGCTTGCATAAGTTGTGGGCGTAACTTGTTTGGTGTATTTTGTAATTTTAATTGTATGGCGAGGAAATGGTGAATTTATGACTTATGAATAAAATGTAGGTGTTGTGCATGGTGATTGAGGTTTATGATAGCTATTGATTATTGGTAATGTGACATTTTGTGATGGTGTGATATTATATTTGGGAGCCTGGTCTGTGTGGCCGCTGTTTTTGTGATTGAAAAATTATGCTTGAAGATAATATAATAATATGAGGTGTTATATTTGGGGCCAGTCTGTGTGGCTGCCCTGGTGGACGTTCATGGGTTGGGTCTGTATGGCCGCCCTAAATGGTTAAATTGTGAGGTTTTTATGTCAGTTGATTGAAAATAAAGAAAGAAAAATTAATTTATATGGTTATGTGATGTGGGACGGTTAACGGTATGTTTCGCCCTCATGTCTAGCCCCCGTGATCGTTTGAGATCCAATTGAGCTACCCAGTGGTCAAGTAGGACCCATGGTTGAGGTGGAGAGCTAAATCGGGCTCAGTGGACCAAGTCGAGTTCATGGGGTGTCAAGTAGGACCCTTAGCTAAAGGATGATCCTTTTAGTATCCGGATACTAGCGTGTCATTATAATTGTTTGAGTGTCAATTGTGCCTTGCATGATTTGACCTGTATTGATGATGAATTTGGTGGTTTTGATGTTGATTGACATGCTAAAGTCATGTGGTGAAATAGAATAAACCTATAGTGGCGTATTTGAAATCTTTGACATTCGGTGGATTTTAATAGTGCTAATGTGATGGTGTATTTAGTTATTCTAAATTTAGATTGAATAATTGAAAAGGTGAATGAAAGTATATTGGTGTGATGTTGATGATGAAATGGTGTGTTGATAATTGTGGATTGAATGAATTATTTCAAGCAATTACATTATCTTGGTGCGTTTGATACTAGGTATAGTTGGTGGACTGGTGATGGTTCGATATGATAAAATGTATGAATATTGAGTTGTAAATTTAAAGTATGCTTGTGGTAATTGTTCGAATGGATATATGTCATTGATGTTAATTAAATTGATGATAAATTTAAATGATGTTGAGGTTATGTTGATTAAATTGAATAATGAAACTAATGTTGTTTTAACTAGTGATGAAGTCGGTATTAATTGGTTTAATGGTGAGTTATATATATATATATATATATATATATATATATGAACTGGTCTGATCCGGGGTCAAGGTTCCGAAATGGGGACCAGCTACAAAAGTCAATGATAAGAGTATTTGTATACCGGTATTATAATCCGGTGTCTCAGTGGGAGATACCGGTCTTGTTGTCCTGGAGATCCTTCTCACCAGGCTTTCACGTTGAAATGGGGCGAAATGTGGTGTCACCTGCGAAGATTCTTCGACGCTCAAGTCAGTAACTAGAATGAGGATACAAGTAAAGAGGGCTCAAGCAATAGAACAGTGTATCGAGAGTAAGAACAACTTAACCTCTTTTGAGTGTGTGGATGGGCTATTTATAGATGAACGTGGAGAATGAATCGTCAGGTTGAGCTAGGGGACAAATAGTATACTACTCAGTGTACGATTCTGACACACGACGTGAGGAGAGCCGCATCTCCCGTGAATCCCCCTTGCGGCTGTACCTTGTACCTTCTGTCGGGTGATGTAGATGCTTTCCGGTGTGCGATGTGTAAACCTGGACACATCGGTATGGAGAGCACCTCATACGGGTTTATAATCCGGAGGTGTACCTATGAGACCGGTAGCACAGCGAGGTCCGATGAAATTACATCCTACCCTGTGTGCCGGTATCGAGACTGGATCAATATATTTATAAATGGATGATGAGATCGACGTATTGAAACATATGGATTATAGGGAAAAGAGAGGTGAGATATTTAGGGTGGTATAAAAAGGTGTAATACTAAAGGCAATGTCTTAGCTAGGAAGGTAACTAGATTACGTTTTTTCTAGTGTATGTTGCATGTTTCTTTGTTAATTCTTAATTTCAGTCACCTACCCCCTTGTGGTTTTTAATGACTGGTAGCAGGTGGTAGATGGACACCGCAGAGGTAATCACTAAATGAGGCCAATGTGAAATCAATGTCAAGGAAGGAAATGGACTATGTAATTATTATAGTGGTGAATTTTAATGAATTGATAACTTAGTGGTTATGTATGAATGTTAAGATAAATTGTGTTATGATGATGGGATTGATGAAAGTATATTTTTGTTAGTGTGTATCATGTTTTTGTTTCAAAGATTATGATGATGATGAATGTTGAGATTGCATTGATGAATTGATTAAGTGAATTTAAAATAATAAATTGATATGTAGAATCTACTAATTATTTGATGGCGTCGAGTCTTGAAATGGTTAATTGTGATTATGTGTTTGGCATTGAGCCATATGTGATTGAATTGTGATGACTGATGATGGGCAGGTACATGTATACATGTATGAGATGTATAAATGTGTAAATGTACCATTGTGTGAAGAATAGGAATGTGATTAGTGAGTTTACGATTGATGAAGTGTTATATTGCATTTTAGGAAAAAACAAGTTAAATTGGGAATTGAACGGGTGATTTTACGATTTGGTGGGATTTAGGACCCCTAGAGGGGACCAATAGGTTCCCCACTTCATTTAGGACTTGTGTATATAGGCCTTAGGTGATTTGGAACTCATTTGAATAGTACGATGCATGATATTTGCTAGAAATTAGATTTTATACATTTTTGTGCATATCTCATTCACATGATGAAATTTTGACGAACAGACTGGGCTAGCAGATCCAGAATGAGGAAAACATTGGGCCCATGAAATTTTGTAGCAATCAGAGTTAAAATAGACGAGTTAGGTAGGCCAGAAGTTGACCCAAGTATAAAATTCTACATTTTTCTTGATTCTGTTCATGTGGTAATCGATTACCACATTTTGGTAATCAATTACTAGCTATCAGAAATGAGGAATTTGTATTTTCTACGCTGGTAATCAATTACCATAGCCTAAAATTAGGATTTTTAAGTTGTTTTGAGTGTCGTGTCAGAAACGTTAAACGTCCTCTGATTTTAAATAGACCCCGATATAAATTTTAGGAATCATTAAGGGAACGTTACAAAACTAACCAAATTCCCCAATTAATGAATTAGCTGCTTTATCTTAAAACCTACTACCTTCATCCTTTGACATAAAAAATTCTTAAGAGATCTCTTTGGTCCTTAATATAAATATAAGAACTTATTAAAAAGTCAAATAACAAGTTAAGAAGAAAAAGAGAATAAGTTTTGTGAGTCTTAATAAATATATAAAAAAATTATTAGGAAGCTACTACAATTTAATTCATAAACCTATTAAATAACTTTAACTATATTAATAATTAATTAAAAAAATAGTTAATTTTCTTTATATTAAGCTACGGACATAATATACCCTTAATCAATAGTTTTATAAAACATTCACTTAATCTTAATGAGAAATAAAATGGTTTATCCTCTCGGCTTCATATGTGGAATAAATTAATAATCCAACACAAAGTTTGAGAAGTGATATGATTTCTAAGATCCTATAAGGACAGAGATTCAATTAGCAGCCCCTACTTGGGAATAGGACATTGTTTCTCTTTAAACGCCATTCTGCCCTCTTCACCCATTGCAGCCTCTTCTGTATTTTTTGTCATAATTGCTTATCATTCTTCATGTGTCACTGTTTCACAAAAAGTGTCTACCCTTTTCTTATAAATTACTTCTTCCACATATATATAATGCAAACCAACCAAGGACTCCAACAAAAATAATATATACATCAAATTAAGCCGTTTGAATAGATTTTATTAGTAGCACAAAAAAATATTTATTTTTATATATAGACACACACAATACTACTAAATTATTTTAATTTTAAATATAATCTTCATATAATATACATTATAATATTATTAATATAGAGTTATAATATTTATATATCTTATATCCTTGCCCTTTTTTGTTAGTTAAAATATATCATAACATGCAATTCATAACTTTTTTATGTGTTTTGTTTTTTTACTTTTGGTATGATATAACGACTTATAAATTTCTTAACAATACTTATCTTGCTGGTATAAGGGGATACAAGTACATGGTGTTTAATATCTAACCTTGATCAAGGATTTAGTGTGTTCCATATACTCAAATGAAGTTTGATGTTTTTAATCCAATCTAATGTCTTTTGTGTTGTGGGACAAATTTTAGTATCGCTTGTAAAAATACTGACACTTAAGTCAATACATGGTCAATATCAAAGCTTAAGCGTATGGATTAGTTTTTTTTAACCAACAATAAAAAATTTATTTCAAAAGGTACAAAGAATCTCTTTCGATACGTCTAAGATAACATAGTTCACTTATAATAACATTATAATATTATAAACTTAAAATACACATTCACATAAATAAATTCCATGGAAGGAATGAGAAGGTGAATCCATCCAATTTCTCCATGATCTCATTTTAATCAAACGAAAGATCTAATTGATACAAGGTATTTCGTTTTTTAAAATGGTATGATTTTTTTTGCGCCATGTCCAAATTGTTGTGAAACAAACCACTTTCCATGTTTTCGTCCTTTTCTTCCCTTTCACCCGAAGTTATGATTTAATAAGTGTTATTTCGTGTCATGATGGAAAGGACCTTGTACCTGTATGTAGTTATAGACCATACACCACAATTTATATGATATATTGCAATTAAAGACAAGATGGGAGAAAGATTCAACTTCTAAGTTGCAGAAAGTGTAATCTAATGCTCACAAAAGCCTTGATTACTCCTTCGTGCCTCAAAATTAAAGCTTCTTTAACTAGAATACTCATGTGAGCCATTTGCCAAGAAGTAATTATGATTTTTTGTGACCGTATTAGACCAGATTGTCATGTAATATAGGTGCCTTTAGCCTATAGATTAGGTTAATGTAATGAATGTTTGACGTTTATAGTGATAAAAAAACAACTTCTTCATATGATCTATACTTGTCAATACTTATTTATAAAGTATGAAAAAGTATATATCATTACAATAATTTATGACACATTTACAAACTCAATCTGGTATGCTCCCGATATTAGTAACAATTTCCTTTCTACTTCGATTTAACCTTAGTCATCGGTATTTAGTAAACACTTACATTTTGCCCACACAAGGAATATTAGCTTGTCGCTTCTCAGTAGTGCCATACCATTCCTACCATTGAAATATTGATACTGATATCTTGTCTTATGTATTCCATAAACTTGAATTCAAAACCATAGATATTTTGTTTCTTAAGTGATGACACTATACTTCCATTTTTTTCATTTGTAAATTGTGGTAAAAAAAATACGGTCGGTTGAAAAGTATGAAAAAGTTCAAACCCTACTCACAATACTAAATATCTATGTTAAGTGCTAATTGGAGTGAACCTACACTAGGATCCTCTAACTATAACATTATACTGTGTTCTAATTAATAATTTATTTATTTAATTATTTGTTACCAAAGACATGCTGAACGGAGAAGATGCTTTATCTTTTTTGTGTCACGTATCCACCGCCGAATAGAGAAAGAAAGGAGAGTCACATTGGCTTTATAATCTGGGTCAATCATTGATATGGAAATTGGAACATTATGTAACAAATTAATGTTATGAAATCAAAAGGAGTTCATCCCTTACGTTGCAATACGGTGACAGACAGTAGCACATGTTTATAACGAGCCTTAGTGGTTCACTCATGCAAGTGGGGAAGCCCCAAAGACGCACTCTCTGCTTTCCCTGCATTAACTCCTCTCCTCATCCCCACCTCCTTTCTTTTCATGGTTGGACGTCTAATAATCATAATCGTTTAACTCATAATATTTTGTATGATTTAAATATTTATTAAGCCACTCCAACTATTATTAATTAATTTTGAGATAAAACCTTTAATATGATATTAAAGTCAAAATATTTACCTAATTCGACCGACTTTGTATAATATTAAATCACTTATCATCTTAATCAATGTTTTTAATATACGATTATAATTTGTAAAAGTAATATAGAGAACCCATAATGGGGACATATTACGTCCAATCAATTCCAGCCATCAGTAAAGTTTTTGTTTTTTAATTTTCCCTTAAATTGCTATACTAAATGCCTTTGTGTGAGAAACCGAATTTAGCTTAATAGAGGGGCTGGATTAATGTTTGGATTAGACACCTCTCTTGGATGAAACCAAAACCCTGTAGTTTGAGGTGAGATTTACATCAACTTTTCATAAAGGGAAATACTTTCCATCTGGATCCAAGAATCTATTTGATTTTCTAACGATGGTAACACATAATTCATATTTTGAAAAAACATATCTCAAAAGAAAGCTTTATCTCGTGCTATCAATTTAGCTTAATTTTAAGATTTTATTTTATTTTCTAGAGTCATGTAGAGTTAAAATTAGATTCTCAAATTAATAAATATAAAATCTTGAGGGGGAATGGATCGATCCATTTTGTTATCTTAAGCAACATTTCATATTCACCTGGGAACTTAGATAAATTAAAAAAAGGTTAAGGAATAAGTAGGGCCTAAGTTATAGGGTATTGATTGGATAGTATAAGGGGGGTTGAAACAGTGGATGGATGATGGGCAATTAATAGAACTCAATTGTTTATGTCTTGCTCCAAGGAACACGAAAAGGGAATAGGGCCACTTGCTTATTTCTAATTAATTAACCCTCTTTTAAAAACTATTAACAAAGGCATGCTCGTGGCCTTCAATGCTTACAACTTGATTACACAATCAAGCTGGCAAGATACTGCCCCAAACACGAAACTTCAAATTTAGTGGCACAATTGCCTTCAAAATTCATATTTCCTCTTTATTATTGCTATTCCTTTCCATTTAAAACTCAAAATCCCAGAAGCATAGATTCGCATAAATTTGATGGGTGGGTTTTAAATTCAGTTTTTGATTTTGTTTTTCAGATTCCCCCTATCATTTTACTTACACTTTAAGAATTTTGACTTATTCTCATAATATCTGACGCTTTTAAATATTAATTATTTTTACTTAGATCTTAATTATATTATCATTATCTTACTTAACTCCCTAAATATGTATTTGGTAATGAATCATAATTCAATTGGAGATACTTTATGGGAAGGATTCTCAGAGTTAGATTTTACTAAATAATCTTTTAGTGAGAGATAAATTTTTTTAATTATGATTAAGTCTTAAGTAAAATTATTTCGTAAGGAATCAAATGTGGTTGATACAAAAAATATATACAATTTTATAATTATATTTTAGGTAGGAAAAAAACAAGAAAAAACCTTCATATAGTATTCTCTAGAACCCACCTTTTTTTTTTGAGTTGCAGTTGAATTTGCCTTGATAAGGATTTGTAATCATCTACCAAATATAATCAAACCAATTTACATGTATTAGATAACAAAGAAAGGAAACCCCACATGTAAGGTTAGGAACATAGCAAATCAACAAAAACAAAACAAATTATTTTGTCTCTGAAAATTATTTATTGCCATAACAACAAACAAGCCAAAGAGATAAGGTTAGAAATGCAACTGTAAGAAACTTGAAAGGAAAACTGGTAGGGGCAACAAGGCTTGAGATATGTCCACTTTTGTCCCTTACCCACTTGCTCTCATAAGGGGCCACTTCAGTGTACCTACCAAACAATCAAATATTTACTTCAATTCATTAATCTTTCACTCTCTCTCTTAACATATCTCACTCACTCTCATACACTCTACCTTCTAGTCATGATCTTGACTCAAGTCTTCTCACAACCCTTAATCCCTTATCCTAAAGCGCACTAAATATATTTCCCACTACCAAAACCCAAACCTTCTATCAAACTATTAATACCTACCCCTATTATTTAAGCTACCAATTCCAACCCAAAACGTCCCAAACCAACACTTTCTAGTTTCTCTTCCTCACAACTCTCAAAACACAAACACACAACAAACTTTTCTTTCCTTTTATTTGCTTAACCATCAAAACGACATGCCGCGCACGCTCCGGATTCTCAAATCAACGGACAACGCTACCGCCGCCGTGGCTGCGGTGGCGCCTCCGCCGGAGGCGGTGGCCTTGGAGTCCGATTTCGTGGTGATTCTTGCGGCCCTTCTGTGCGCGCTGATCTGCGTGGTGGGACTCGTCGCCGTCGCGAGGTGCGCCTGGCTCCGGCGAGGCTCCGGCGCCGGTAATTCTCCCCGGCTGGCTCTGGCGAACAAGGGGGTGAAGAAGAAGGTGGTACAGTCGCTGCCGAAGTTCGCCTACGTGGACAGCAACCCTAGCAAGTGGGTGGCGACGTCGGAATGCGCGATTTGCCTGGCGGAGTTCGCGGCCGGCGACGAAATCCGGGTGATGCCCCAGTGCGGACACGGGTTCCACGTGGCGTGCATAGACACGTGGCTTGGGTCCCACTCGTCGTGCCCGTCGTGTCGACAGGTTCTGGCGGTGGCCAGGTGCCAGAAGTGTGGCCGATTCCCGGCGGCTGGTAGCTCCACCGCCGTGCCGGCCGTTTCTGAACCGGAATTTAAGTCAAGAGAAGATGGCAATGTTGCTGCCGCTAATAGTGGCAGTAATAATGAAGATAACGATAACAATAATGACGGTGTTGGTGGTAGCAGCAACATGGACCATCATCATAGCCAATACGTTAACAGTAGTGGGTTCTTGCCTTGAACATAACAGTTGTAGTTTTTGTATTTATTAGCAGCGTTTTTTTTTTAAACCTTTTCTTATCCGTTCAACTTAGATCAAAGAGATCGGAATTTGGGCAATTTTCCACTTTTAAATTTTAATGATGATATATAACATATAATACACTTCTAATTGTAGCTTATTTTGCAGACATTAGACTACTGTGTATGATGATATATGAGATAATGTATATACTGTGTATGGATTTTTACCTAAAAGTGGCAATTAATCCCTATATATGAAAGTTAAAAAGTGTACAAGATTGTTTTTAAAACTCATTTCTAATTATGGAGATTTTTTATTAATTTTTTTGTGCTTTTACATTGTTACATATACGAGAGAAATGATTTTTTAAGAATGAAAAGTGAAAACCTAATGTTGTATTTTTTTTCTTATATTGTTAAATGATTGGAGTTTTGCCTTTTTAATAATTTCCAAAGGAATAGTGAATTTTTAAAAAATATACAGGGAAAAGGACAGGTTTGTTTATCCATAAGTATCTATTTTATTTGTCTCAACAATCATTGCAGTTGAGAGAGTTGAGACTATTTTTTTTTCATACGGAAAAGTTTGTTAGTGAAAAGTTCATTATAATATTGAAAGTTATATCCGAATTTACCCTTCTTTAAATGAAAGTTTCCTCTAATCAGTTTACATAAATTATAAAAAAATCAATAATCTTTTTTAAAAAATTAAACGAGATAAAATTAAAAAAGTAAAGGTAAACTTGAATGTTTCTCTATTTTTAAAAGTGATTTTTATAATAAAAAAATAAAATGAAGAGTTAAGAAGTATTAGTTAAGAGTATATGTTTTTAGGATTGATCTCTCTTGAATAATTTAATGATAAACATGTATTAAATTATAGAAGAGAATAAAATATTAAGAGGGAATTATGATTTGTAAGTTGTTGAGGAGATAAATTTGGAGATTTACCAAAGTGACATTACAATGTTCAATTTGAAGATATCCAGTCGAGAATATTCGAGTTGGAATGCATCATGTGTGCACACATGGTAACGCCGAGAATTGATTTTGTCGTTTTGACGAGGGAAACTTTGGAGGTCCAAGTACCACAACGTGTATCACGTCAAATAATTTTCATCCAGTTTTGAATTATTTCAAAAGTTATTTTGTTGGTCTGACAAGTGAGATATTATACCAATTAAATGAATAACACTTTATTTTACTAATGAAATATTGGCTTTATAATATAGTTTGAAATACATTTTTCACCTTTTGAATTTAAAATATATAAATACAAAATATTATATAATTATTGATTTGTCCAAGAAGTAAGTCTGATGTCTGGGGAATATTAGGTTGATATGTTTCTTGTGGGGATCTCAACTTCAACTAATTGTCAAAAAGAGACTAAAGGGGTGTATGTTTTTTAAGACACTTTTAATGCTTAAGTCAAGAGATGTCAAAACTAAATGAACGATGTAAAAGTATTGAGCGAACTTAGGAGTGCAAGAGTCTATCTTTACATTTGGTAATTATAAGGGAAAATATTATAAATGAGAAGAAGTATGGAAGCAATGTTGGTGTATCTAGTCTCTTCTCAGAGGTTGTCAATAACATGACAATCTAAACCGAGGTTGACACCGGTTTGACTAACATAACTCTAATCAACATTGGCCCATCCAACATGTTTGTATAAGTATATCTAATGTGTCGTGGGACATAAATATACTGGCCTACGCCAACAAAGGTTTGGTCAATATAAGTATGGTTGAAATATTTGGAATAAGTACTTTTAGTATGCTATGGGACACAAGTATAAGAGTCTAAATAGATATAGGTTTGGACGATACAGGTTTAGTTGACATATCTAGAATGAGTATGTTTAGTGTGTTGTGGGACACAAGTATAAGATCTATGCCCACATAAATTTGGTTAGTATAGATCTGATTGACATATCCAGAACGAGTATGTCTGGTATGTTATGGGACACGAGTTGTCGGTCTAGGCTGTCATAGGCATGACTGGTATGCCCATATCATATGCCCCTCAATTTAAGTCGTCGTTATAGCAGCAACTTGAATTGCTTTGCATGAGAATCTAGAATATCGGTCAGACTAGGTGTATTGGATCGACCGGAATCTACATCTAAGGTGAAATCAAAACTGACGTCAAAGCCAATCTAAATTCTAAGGTGAATCATTGCCTATCTAAGGCCATGACATATCCAAGGTGCACTGAGTTGACTATGATTCACGTATGAAGTCAAAATCGAGGTCAATGAAAAACCAAGGTCAATGCCAATCTAAGGTGCACTAAGTTGACCATATTCTACATCTGAAGTTAAGTTCAAATTAAGCTCAAGACCAAACCGAGGTCAAGATAAATCTGAGATCGTGGACAAATTAAGGTATGTGGAATCATTACATGGCCTAGGTCGACACATACAAATATGTAAAATCAGGGTTATATGCCCTCTAGCTTAAGTTCATATGGGTAGTGTCAGCTTCAGATGTATCCTAAAAGTCATTGTCTTTTAAGTTTTAATATGACATAGCTAAGATGAACTAAACTGAGATGTGAACATCTCATGTATGGGTGTGATTGAGATGGGAAAAATCCATATGTGAAAATTTAATGCACAGTCCTGGTTGAGATAAAAAAAATTAATATGTTAAAATTTGATACATAGTACAATTGATGTGGATAAAATCTAAATATGAAAATCTATTATATAGGTATGGTTAGGGTGGATAAAATCAAGATGTGAAAATATTTTATATAGGTATGTCCAACATTAGATATATAGGTCTGGCCCAAGTTCACAAAATCGATGTTAGTTGTTACCGTTAAGCCAAAGTTAACATAGTTAATCTGTTGGAGAATTCCACAAGGTTAGACAACAGAAACATCAAAGGTTCCCAACAGAAATTGTAAAAACGAGTGTCTCAAAACATTACATATGAAAATTTAAAAAAAAACTATTTTACTGTTTACCTCTTGTAGACGTGAGATTAGTTCCTCAATCGAAACAATCTTAGCTTCATCCTTTAGGAGTCCACATGAGCACTCTCACCAAAGACAGAATCTCTGAATGTTAGTTTGAATTATCAGTGAGTAATCCTATTCTTGAGCAGCTGCCTATGAGCATCCCATGCACTATATATAGGCTCGGGAGGCTCGAGTCTTAACCTGATGAGCTCTTAATAAACATTGGGCTCTTAACTTATTCTAAATGAGTTAGGCCCAATAGTTTTATTTTAGTAACCTTTGGTAGGCTTACTCTATGTGTGTGACCTTATAAGTAAAATATCCGGTCATATTAACAATAAACTATTTTATTATTAATATAAAATAAGAGTTGCATCTAGCAATGCATCATTATGTCTGAATATTATTTATCATCGACATAACCTATAATTGGTAATTATTTTATATATTTATTCCTTTTGTCACGATATGTAATTGGGCCCAAGGCATGATCGTCGTCATCCTTGTATGGCCCAATTCATTTTACTTGATATCAGAGTAGACTTTACTGAATAAATATCTAATATTTATTCTTCCTAGCATGACCATGCATTTCTTTAGTCACACTCTATTAAGTGGCCTATAGATATCACTCTTGTCACATATGAGAGACAAATCTCATCTACATCACTCACATCCCTCTGCATAATTTGTCTATTGCCTAACCATAATCTTTATGATCATCTTATTACACATGACGTTTAATTGTATTAAAACAACAAACTCCTCATGTAAGTTTTGTAGTGATTTCAAGTCGAAGGTGTAACATCCTGCTTTTAATAATAACTCTATTTTTGTAATTTATGAAGCATGGAAGGCTTGTAAGTGTTTATTAATGAATAAAAACACTTTATGAATGGTTTATAATACTCCAAAAATTCCATTTTTGGGTATAATTATAGAAATTACATAGATCTATTTTTGATAAGATCCAAATTCCGAGTGAAAGAATGAAGGTAGAAGAGTAAATTGAGTGAGATTGGAAGAAACATTTCTGATCCGTTCTGACCTCCAAGGCTAGGATGACCTCAAGGTTCCAAAGGGGAAGAACGGATGACAATAAATGCCACATCACACCGGACAACCGGTGTGGATAGGATTGTCTTTTATATTGCACACCGGATCAACACTTTACCAAGAGTTGTAGGACGGATAACTTTGAAACGATATTCAAGACCGGAATTGAGTCCGTCCAAGAAAAGAAGATAACAATAAAAGGGTACGGTTTTCCTAAGCGGAAAGCTTACTAATTGTCCACGAGACTGAGTGACGGTTTGCCGGTTGCTGGACGGTATAGTTTCCCGAACTGTTGGCTATTGGAGGTTGTTAGTTGCTTACTGAATAGTTGGATGGTGTTTGAACTGTTCTTTATTGGCGGAGTAAAGCTTAGGCGGAGTCACGTACCTTGGCGGAGTAAAGCTTAGGCGGAGTCACGTACCTTGGCGGAGTAAAGCTTAGCGGAGTCACGTACCTTGGCGGAGTAAAGCTTAGACGGAGTCACGTACCTTGGCGGAGTAAAGCTTAGGCGGAGTCACATACCTTGACGGAGTAATTAGATTAGGCGGGGTCACGTACCTTGGCGGAGTAATTAGCTTAGGCGGAGTCACGTACCTCGGCAGAGTAGTGAGTATAGGCGGAGTCTCATGCCATGACGGAGTAATAGGCATTGACGAGGTCAGATGCATTGACGGAGTGATGAGAACGTCTTTTGAGCATGGACATTTCTTAGGAGTTATTTACACACTAAGGTGTACCTACACCGCCCCATACATTCGATACCGCCCTCACACCCACCACTCTGCTCTCACATAGCTGACTTCAGTTCAGGAGAGACCGGATGAATTTAGTTCGGATTATCATTGATGAACACCGGTCGATTGCTAGGAAGGTTAGCTTTCCTTAAAACGGATGTACACATCGGATGATTTTGAGCCGGTGTACAAGGCCGGATGCTCAATCGGACTTGGAAATGGAATTCTAGTCGGTTTTGAAGTGCAAAAGTAACTTTTGACCCTTCTCTTGTCTTTTAGGCATTATTTTAATATATTTAATCCCACTAATTGCTCTAGTACGTAGGACGGCCAGAAATGAGCACTCAGATAACCACCTTCTATTATTAATCCTCCATTATCTCCACTAACAGCACTAACAAACCCACTCACAAAGGGCTTGTTCCCCACTGCCTTGCTTTTTAAAACAAAACCATATCTCTTCAGAAACTCTTAAGAGAAAACAACATTTCAGTATACCATTTTTCTTCTTCCTCAAGACCTTCGAATAGAACCAGGACAGCCAGGAGACCTCTTTTCCAGTCAGCTAAAAGTCTTCAAACCAAGTAAGAGGGGACAGGGTTGTGAATATTTGTGAAATGGGTAGAATTGTATGCTGATTCTAGGATTCCAGAATTTATTCGTAACTTGTTGCTCATTTTTTGATATTGAAAACGTGTGAATTTGACTCTGACTTCTTCATGAAAGTTGTAGATCTTTTTGATATCTGAATTTTGAGACCTGAATCAAGTAATTTGAATAATTATAGCAAAAGTTATAGTCAAAATACTACAGCATGTTCGTGTGAAAGATTTATCCTTTGTTTTGTGTATATATTGATTTACTGGGAACTGTAAGTGCATAATCAGCCTTGGATGTTTTCATGAAAGTTGTAGATAATTAAGTTGTGGATCTTTAGAAAGTGGTTTCACATTAAAATAATTTTTGTAGTTCAAGTTATGCTCAAATTATTGAAGTATGTGCAAGCTGAAATTCTGAAATTCTGGAATTTTGGAAATCCGAATCTTGTTTTCAATATTGGGCATTTTGTGGTATGAATTAGTTGTTTGAGTCTTCATGAAAGTTGTAGATAATTATGTTAAGAGTATTTTAGAACTGGTTTCATGCGAAAATCATTTTTGTAACTCCAGAAACACTGAAATTACTAATATATGTACGTTTTGAAAAACTCACCTTGAGGCAGTGTAGTATTTCGTGAATAAGTAATATTTCTGTTCGGAATTTGAAATTGTGTTCTTCATAAAAGTTGTATATAATTGTATTATTGAGCTATAGAAAGTTGAATCACCTAAAAAGGAGTTGATTTGCCCATGTTATGACTGTTTTGCTAATGTATGTTGCTGTTGGGGATGCTGAAAGTCACTTAGAATGGCTATTTTGAAAGAAAATGATATTCTCTCTATGTATAAAAATTATTTATTAAATTATTGAGTGATTATGAATTATTATAAATGTTGTTGAGTATCACACAGTTTGTATATTGTGATGGTGAATAATTATGAATGACATAATTAATATATATGTACATGAATGCCTTGTGGTTATTGACATATGTGGTTGAAACAGTAAATCCATGATTTTGTGAATTATTATGTGTATTGTGTCCTTGAGGATTTGTAGTATCCAAGAGGTTTTGGAAACGTGGATATCATGGTATGTTAAAAGAATTAAAGGCATTCATGCATCATAAGCATTCGGACGCACCATGGAATTTAGGGGTTCCATGATTGCCTACCCTGGTGGGGGGTTACTCTATGATGAGTTAAGCCCTATTATGTTGTGTGTCATGGAGTGTAGGGATTCATGGTTTATGCAGAAGTCCTACTTATGATATTGTGTACTTCGGTACTTAAGCGCCATGAAGTATAGGGATTCATGGTATATGCTAAAGCCCTATTTGTGTCTCTATGAGACTTTTACTGTAGTATTCCCACCAAGACCAAATGGATCCAGCATGACATCATTTGACTAATTAAAGATCTATTAATGGACTTGTTTGGCATATTCATCATATCATTATGAATTGTTGATTGTGTTTGTGCAATTTTATCTATTTTATATTTATTCTATATTCTGTCTCACTCTTACATTAATTTTTACAGTGAATGACACGCAGAATGCAGAGTGATGCCATGATGGATGTCTATTTGTTTTATTACCTGAACTTGGAATTTATGGGTTGTAATAAATATAATATGTCATGTACTATTATCTTCACAATCGTTTCCGCTACTTAAATATTTTCTTGAATTTAATTATTCACGACTAGTATGTATGATAATTTTTCCGCTGTTATTAATTGTTAAATAAACTCTGAATTAAATTTATAATTTTTAAAATGATCTTTCGAAAAAGCGAAAAAATTTATTTGAAAATTTTAATCAACGTTTCGGGGCGTTACATGTGGTCTCGTGTTGGTCTGTGGGGCGAGTCGTTCATTCCTGAAAAGCGGCTGGGGCGTTACAGTGGTATCAGAGCCTAGCCTCTCCTAGTACGGTATGGTTCGGGGACGAACCAAGCGGAAGCTGGTGGGCGTGTGACATCCCAGCGCTGTTGAGGGCGGGGAGTGATCGCCGGTGCATTGGCACGGACAAGGAGCGGCTCCTGGCAGGCTTCCAGCGGGGGATGTGATATCCCGGTCACTGTTGAGGGCGGGGAGTGATCGCCGGTGCATTGGCACGGACAAGGAGCGGCTCCTGGCAGGCTTCCAGTGGGAGGGACACATGAACGAACTGAATACATACCAGAATGAGAGGGATCCAAAGACTGTATAGGTATGGGACTATACAGTCGAGGATAGCTTAAAGGAATGAATTCGTACTACCTATACCAATAAATGCATTAGCCTTTTCGGTAGCCTATCACATAAGAACTCCAAAGTTAAGCGTGCTTAACGTGGAGTAATTCTGGGATGGGTGACCTCCTGGGAAGTTCTCAGGAAATGTGTGAGTGAGGACAAAAGCACATTAGAAAGGTCTCGTGTTAGTCTGTGGGGCGAGTCGTTCATTCCTGAAAAGCGGCTGGGGCGTTACAGAAGGACTACATATATCATTATCACATTAAGAACCGTTTATGACACTCATGTAATGATCCAGGCAACGTTCTCATGGTGGGTCTATTTAGCACAACATTACTCTTAATGTGCACCCGTGTGAAGACTTGATATTATCTATATCCATGATCTGTGAGATTAGATCATCAGTACATTTACACACTAGTTTTAATGTATTTACATGTCCCCATATAAATACTTTGCTAGGGACATTTTAAGAACAATTCTCATGACCTACTATTCCAAAGATAAATAGTCTTAGAACAATTTTAAAACTAAAAAGACTTATTTTATTGATAAGTTAAAATTGATAAATCAATAGCTTGTAGTGCATACACAAACATAATCATCATTGCCAGAGATTAAGCTTAACTATAAACTGATATTAATCGTTACCGCTATTAGCCAAACTTGACTTAGTTTATTGTCATCGTAAGAGACCAAGCTTTTAACAGTTGGTGAACATTAATTGTGACCGTTAAGGGACGAACTTAACTTTTGGTTAAGTAACATCGTAAGTCATCGAACTTAACCAGTTGGTGAAAGTTAATGATAACTGTTAAGGACGAGCTTGACTGAGGTGTTAGAAAATGATCGATCTTGGATCCTATACATCAAACTGAAATCTTCTAAGTCAAAATCGATGTGCTTTTAGACCAAATCGACGTGTCAAAAAATAATCAATCTTGGATCTTGGACATTGAACTGATATCATACAAGGAAAAACTCATGTGCTCTTAGGCTAAAATGATGTGTTAGAAATAATTGATCTTGGATCATGAACATCGAATTGAGATCTTCGAAGTCAAAATTGATATGCCCATAGGCCAAATTAATATCTTAAAAAAGATGGATCTTGGATTCTAGACAACAGACTTAGATCCAACTCAAAAACTGACGTGCTTTTAGACCAAACCAATTAAAAATGACCGGATCTTGGATCCTTGACCTCAATTGAGATTTTCCAAGTCAAAATTAATATGCTCTTAGACCAAACCAATTTGTTAGAAATGATTGATCTTGGATTCTAGGCATTAAACTAAGATCCTTTGAGTCAAATTTGATGTGTTCTTAAACCAAACATATATGACTCATAAGGTTTGGTGACATGTTACTTGCTTGTTGGTGTGCATGACAGTGATGTGGGAATTCCTTTATCGGATCCTACCAAGCATGGGTTAGAAAGGACCAGAGAATGGTGGATGTTAGACTAAATGATTGATGTAAGTGTAAACTGCCTTTTTAGAGGTTGTTGGTGATGTGGCAATCTAGACTGAGGTCGACACAAGTTTGGTCGATAAAGGGTTGACTGACATAGGTCAAACTGACATGTATGGATGAATATGTTTGATATGATATGGGACATGCGTATACTGATGTAGATCGACATAGGTTTGACTAGTATAGGTCTAGTTGAGATGTACGTGTTACGAGACATGGGGTATAAGGGTATAGGCCAACATAGGTTTGACCGATATATGTTTAGTTGACATGTTTAGAATGAGTACTTTTATTGGTGTATTGTGAGACACAGGTATACTAGTTTAGACTAATATAAACTTGACTAGTATGTTCAAGTCAATTACTCATCATAAAATAATACTTGAAGTATGTATAATATATTACTTCAAATTAATTAAGAGTATAGAAAAAACTTTATTAAATGTATAAAATTAAACTATGTGATTTCTACTCCTCCAAAAAAATTACTTCCTAATTGTCATAAATTATACTCAGGTTTCATCAAAGGAAACTGGGGATTAATTTTATCAACCCCAATATTTGTTTCAATAAAAAAATGGAAGAAATTGATAGGGAAGAAAATGATATGATAAAGAAATCTTTTTTATTTGTTTAGAAGGGGAAAAAAGGTAAAAGATAGAGGGAAAAAGTAAGAATGATGTAAATTAATTCATTTTTTAGATGGAAGAAAATTAAGAGAAAATATGATTGGATTTTTATAAATAAATATTAAAAAATATTAAAAAAATATAAAAATTAATAATTTTTTATGATAAAAAATTGAATTTTTCTATATAAAAATCAATTCATCTTTTATATAATTAATTTATTTCTATACACATTTTATTCATCAATATATATATATATATATATATATATATATATATATATTGATTTTCTTCTCTCATATTTCTGTTAATCCAAATAATAGAAGTTTTAGTTTATGTTTGCATCTAAATATCTAAATGAAGGCTTAGTATGGAAAGATACCTTTGATTTGGTTAGGAAAATATCTCGGTGTTGATAAGTCATGTCAAGGGTATTTAAAGCAATCACGTCTTAAGGGGTAACTACAATGCTTAGTCACCAACTATGAAAAGGAAACCATGCATGCATGTCAACCAACCAACCCAAACCGCCTTTACATTTCACTGCACATTTCCAAACAACCAGCGCAGTGGTTTTCCAACTTCCTGTGTGTCTCTCCTGCCTCACATCAATAACACACGTTTGCTTTCTTTCCCGCTAACCATTACCTGGTAATTAATTTATGCCCATCGCTCATTCAATAAGAATAATCGCATTATAATCATTTTCTTTAGTCAAACAGGTTGCTCCTGCTATGAAACTAGCACGCCACCTTCTACTTATACATCAACCTTGATTTTCCACTATCCATGGATCCTCTACTTGTCTCCATTTTTTATTAGTAAAAAGGTGCAAAATCAAAATGATATCAAATTTAAAGGAAAGATAAGACAAAAGAGGGACATAAAGGCTTAAAGGCGGCACATGTCTTCTTTTTTATTATTATTATTATTATTATTATTATTATTAGGAGGTTAAAAAACCAAAGAAAAAAAAAAGTGGAGATGCCCTTTGGCAATATGGTCCTCTTCCGCATCTATCCCAATTCCCAATCTCTCTATAACAAGGGACTATAAGAGTCTCGACACAACATTGATGCCAATAGAAAGCTCAATTGATGGCATCTTCTACTTTTCTTTTATCTTTTTAGTTATACATAGAAAAATTTTAGATAAATTGTATCAGTAGATTAATCACTCGATGAATATTTATATATTACATCATGAGACTTAAACTTGTAATCTTTTAATTTTAATTAAATAGATCACTGCTGATTTTCTTTTATTTTAGTGGGACATGTGTGACTCGTTAATTAAGCCCCACAAGCCATTTATCTTCGTAGGTTATCTTCTGTGTGAAGTGTGAACAACTAAGCACAAAAAATTGAAAGTTGAAACTGGGGATATATAATGTGATTTGAGAGCAGCAGGTTAGCTAGACATTGCACTATGTATCCACTTGTCAGTCTTAATTGCAGCCCCTCAAGCCACACTTTAAACTATTATTGTTAGTGATGATGAGGACTCTTTAACTTGCTACTTTGCCCACTTTTCCGTTTTTCTTACTTTAGCAAAACTTTATTATATAGTACGGGTGAAGGTGACTTATGAGAAGATGACATCTCCGCGGGCAACTTGTTCGCTTGTATTGCTTGCTACCTACATTTTCTCTGCCTAAACAAGTGGGGGTCAAATTTCAAACTACCTTATCCCTTTTAAATTTCTAACTTGACTGATACCTAAATTGGCGATGCCTTTCATGGCACCACCATCCTACCACGCCTTCATCCCTTCTCAATTAAGGTCAGAACTATCAAATTAAGAAACACACATAATGTATAGGTTACATGTTCATGTCCTTCCTTCTATGGAGTAGTAAAGAGAATAACTTTTAAGACATATTTACAAGTTCATTTAGGGAGAACTATAGTTGTTAACTTATCAATAAGGAGTAGGTAATGATTGTGTGTGGTTATTTGTATTGTATCAAAACTGAACCGGTTCACCCAGTCTGACTAGTTGAACCATGAACCATTTAGGTGACTGGTCTGTATTAATTCTTTAATACTATCGGTTCAACCATGGTTGAACCCCAGTTTTAGTATGGTTTTCAAGAACCGGTACCTTCACCGGTTCAATGACCGGTCCGATTATGAAAACATTGGTTATTTGTGATTTGGGATAGAATAAGTCAAAAGTTAAAGACTAATCTATTTAAGACTTAGAGATTACCGAAATGAATAACATTTTTTAATAAATATTTTTATATACAAACAGTAAAATTCAAATATTTGATAACATGTTTAAAAGATCTAGATATTTACAAACTGTAGTAGATTCTGTTTGTAGGTTATTTGTAACTTTTTTCTATAAATTAATCATTTTGGTTTAATGTTCTTTTTGATAAGTTGCATTTAGTTTTGAAATGAAAAAGTTGTGTCGTGGTTATGACTCATGTTTTGAAAGTAAAATTTTGTGAGACCTCTTGCAATTAAACACCGGTAATGCTCCTTAATAATTCACTTAACCACACACGAGTCAATGCAATCCAAAACCTCTGAAAGAAAAAATTCATCAAATCTCTGTTGCCATTAAATGTCGACATTGTTCCTCAAGAATTTATACAACACAGAGAAGTTAGTGTACTCCAAAAGCTTGTTAGTGGACTCCAAAAGCTTGTCCGTTGGAAACTCAACAACACTACCTAAAGAAGAATCAGAATGAGAAGGGAAGAAGTGAAGAAATGTTTACTCTAAATTATGTATCTTATGTTGACCGAAGGTCTTTATATGAACATTAATTAGATAAGATCAAAACAAACAAAAAAATACTATATTCCATAAACCAGATTAAAGGAAAAAGAAAATAAAAATTAAGACGAAATGGAAAATAATCATGCTCCTTAGTTTTTTTTGTCTCATAACAATAAAATACCGGTAAAACTCATAATTAAAGAATTGAAAAATTATTATCCGAACAGTTGTTATCCTATCAAAGTGTTGCTCTCACCAGCACTACCGTCTAGTTGAGTGCTAAGAACATGCTCTAGACATGTTTGTTTTATAAATACAATATATGTGCTGCTCCACATAGTATTGGATTTTAAATGGTTAAGGGAAATCTTGTTCAGATTTCAAGGGGACCAAGAGGAGGATAGAGCGTAAGGAAAAAAGAATACAGAATCCTTGTGCAGAAAGAGCAGTAGACATAAATAATGACATAAATCAAATTATCCTTGCATATCTAATTGAATCTAGCGCAGAAGCTTTTTTTCACTTTTGTCCAAAACATGCATCATTCTAGCTTCATGTTGTTCAGCTCTAATTAAATAGTTTGGTCATGATGGAGTTCCTTTAGTGATGTACTTTACTATCCATGATCCTTCAAATAAGTCATTGTCATAGTCATAGCCCCGGCCCCCACAAAAAGAACGGCAGATATGTATCGTAACAATGACTCATCAATTATAAAAACAGAGCATTTATCAAAGCAAAAAATCAGAGTAATGTGCAATAAGCCATGTTATTAATGTGTGGAAAGTTCATTACAAGTTGCAACAGCTATGGAAGGCTTACATTCCAAGCTGGATCTTCTGAAGTTCTTTGATGGTTCTTCATCCCCCAATAAACCAGTTCCCTTAGATATTGAACTCTAATTAGGATCAACAATTAGTAAAGTACATGGTGCAAATATTCCACGTGTTCATTCCATCAAAGAGGAAATGATTCAGATTTCACAGAAGACAGTTACATCAGATGTTGAATCAGAAGCATCAATAGAGAACACTCAAATCAAAAGATACTATAAATAAGATAACAGTGAATTTAACAGTACAAACGCATGGTTAAATCCAAAACATAAAAAGATACTAGCTTAGCTTTTATTATCCAAGCAAAAGAAAATGAAAACGTGATTTTAAAACAGTTATATCAGTTGTCGTAAATCACAATGCTGTTCTACTTATTCACTTGGCCGAATTTTGAAGCTTAAACAAGAACAACCAGGCTTAAAGGATCAAGACCCAAAAGGGGAAAATTGGAAAGGGACCAACTTTTTTATATATATAATTGAGAATATGATATTAACAACAAACAGTTGAATAGAAACTCATTGGAGATGCGATCATGAAGATGGCTGGTCGATTCTCCTGAGGAATAGGATCCTTAGGCGATTGGTTACTAGTCGTAAGCTTCCATTTCGGTCTCTGATTGATGATTGCTTGATTTCCGGTTTGAAAATTTCTGAAACCCTAATTCTGAGTTTTTGGTTGTTTCTCCGTCACGTTTGTCGTCTCCACCGCGGTGGGCAGCCCAGCAGTGACCTCTGATGACCCACGTAAGTAACTGTCCGGGCTGCCTTCTTACTAGTCAAGGGTTTATTTGGTTAACAGTTTATAAAACTTATTTGGAAAAACAAAAGTTTTATAAATGGGTTTGAAAAACTAAAGTTTTGTAAATAAAAATTGTGTTTGGATGATAGTATTGTAAAAGTCAATTAAAAAATAATAATTCTATTTGATTGATAAAAAGTTTGGTTAAATTAAGTTGAAAAAATGATAATTTAGAGTAAAATAACAAAAAATGATAACAGTTTTTATGTGTAATGTGTAAATATATTTGTATATATTAATGTTATAAATATATAATTTGAAATTGATATATATTAAATATAATTATAGATATTAAAATAAAAATAAATTAATATATTTCATATGTGTATATCTTAACGTTATATATATAAAACGAAACTTATATATATATATATATATATATATATATTAACATTATAACTAAATTTATTATAGATATTAAAATAAAAATAATTTAATATATTAAAACTAATAATTTTATTATACAAATAATGATAAACATGACTAATCATTAAATTTAGTATAACTAATTTGATCTCTAATTGAGTCACGAATAACATTTATGGTCGGCGATGAAATTGTGTCAAATTCATCGTTCGTTACAAAATAAGTAGATTTTGATGTGTCATATAGTTATCATCATTTTCATTTACGTTCTCAAAATCAATATTTAGTAGGCTATATCTTCTAATAAAGTTATGTATTATCATTGAGACATACACCAACCAACTGAACTTGAGTCTCATACTTGAAATTAGGCATATGATGAAGAATGACAAACCTATTCATTCAAACACCGAAAGTCTTCTCTATTGTGCACCTTAAAGTAAAGTGAAAATAATTGAAAACTTTATTATGATTTTGAAAATCACATGAACACCTAAAACTCTTGAAGATGATATCTTTCACTTTTATAAGAACCCAAATATTCCATTGGTATTGGATATCCACTGTCAACCAAATAGTATTTACCTAATAAATAAATAAATCAACAACATTAACATAATATAGATCATCACTAAATGTTTCACATATATAGGTTTAAATAGTATGAAACCAAATCTGTGTGAGGGTGTGAAAAATTATAAACTGTATTTGTAATTGCGTCTTTCAATACTTGTGCATCATGGGCAAGTGCTTCCCAACCTAACAAAACAAATATGAAACACATATCAATCATACACAACCATAACATTTTGTGAGTTGTAACATTTTCTACCGATATACCTTCTAGAATCATTCGTAGGAACCACACATGGAATATGTGTCTCATCAATTGCTCTAATACAATCTTTAAAATACAGCCAATATCTCCTATTATTGCGTAATTTTAGGGACACGTGCTGAAAAGTTGAATCAGTAGGCTTTATCATGTATGTTGACATTTGTAAACATGCTTGCAACACACAATGGAAATTTATGCTAAGTGTTTCACCTGAATGTTGAAATCTTTCTTGTATAACTTTGTTTCTTACGCTAGAGTTGGCAAAATAGGCAGACCTGTCATAAAAAAGTAGTGCATGGGTCTTAAAAATAAATTCAAAGTTAATAATTAAAAAAGATGATAAAAAAAGCTTGAAAAAATAGGCTAAGTACGGGACGACTAGAGTCCTTTTTTAGTTGGTGTTTTTACAAACATTTTTTTCAAGAAACCTTGTTGATTTTATAGCATTTGTGTGTTAGTATTATTAGTAACTAATGCTTCATTCATTTTAATTTTCAATTGTAGTACAAAAACAAACATATTTTTTACAAGAAAAGTTATTGATTTTATAACATTGTTTGTCTAGCAACATTTAATTAATTTCAATAACACAAAATGTTTTACAAATGTAGTTTTAGACAAATTCTACTAAGTTGGTTCAGTTTTTTGTAATTCAATTTTTTTAATACTTTTTTAAATGGACCACCCGATCAAGCCTGCAACCCGTTGAGGATCGAATTTATAGGGCCTTTTTTAATCCGACCCTAAGTAGCCTGCAACCTAATAAATCCCAACCCATTTCATGAACTCTCATGTGTTTGGATGATTTTAATCTATGGGTAACTAATTCATCACATAAAGTTGAAAACACATATGTATTCATCCTAAACATTTCATTACATCTAGTGTCATTTCTGTTAAGTATCTCTTGTACCCATGCAAGCTCACTCAGTTCATTTCCCTACATGGTTCCTTGCATAAATATTTTATTTATGGCCCATTCCCTAACTGTAAATGATGAATAACCAATCATACTCACACAAATATCACCGACTTCATCTTCGCTTGAGCAATGATCATCATCATCACTAGATGTCATCCTTGAACAAGTATTCTTGAAATTTTCTAAAAATTAATGAAGACATTAACACTATTTGTAATTAAATTTTAATGCCATAAATTTTATACAATTATACAGAGCATACATTAACACAATTCATAATGATGCAAGAAATAAAGTTTAAGGGATATAGTTAAACCATAAATTACATTTATTATTAAACATAATACAAATCATTAACATTATCCTTATAAACCTTAACGGATACAGTTAAACCACAAATTACAATGTTGAGTCAGTAAACGTAATATAGATCATTAACACAAATTCAATCATGAACTACATCCAGAAAAAGGATAATTGCTCCCAGCGGTCTTTCATCCTTATAAACTACTCATGTGTGTCTTTATCTCTAAGTGCCCGCACAAACTTTGCAAAAAACCTTTGATACCTCATCTATTGACAAGGCACTTGAAATTCTTCATCAGCTATGTGTATTTTTTTACTTTTCCCTTTTCCACCCACCCTCTGCCTTTTTTCATCACTTCTGGCTTATGGATTTGGTTGAGAGTCCTGATTAAGGTCAATCGCACCTAGCCCTATATCTCTTAAGCCCCTAAGATCAACTTGCTCCGCGTCTATGGTTGGGTCCTCGCTATCATCTAAACCCCCACTCCTATTTTGCACACCCTTCTCAGGAATGTATTTATTTCCCAAAGTTCATGTTGGGTAAAACCTCCGATGACGGAACCCAAGAAAATTCATCAGTAGCCATATTATCTTTAAACATATATGCCAGTTCTCGTGCATGTGGAAGACCCTCACGGCGATACTTCATATAAGTTGGGTTCTCTTGTGTAAAAAAACATTTCATGTCAGTCAGATATAACACATCAGGAAATATAAACATTGTATTCTTGAAAACAGATTAAGCGATCTATTCTTACCCATTCCTTTGCATCCCACCACTCATCATCTGTGACAAATATGTGTCATTCATTGTCCCATCTCAATCTGGTTGTAGTTCAAAATAAATTATACCACGCCACTCATTCTTTACGTGAATTATCTCACTTGTTCTTTGTAACACCCTTGGTTAATTAGGACGATCCTTCACACTAGATCTGACCTACTTAACTAAGGTGTTACAAAAGTTTTTGTAAAAATTTAAGAGAGATATTTTTTTGTTTTATACATAGAAGAAAACAAGTTACTCATCCAAAATAGTTATCAAATTGCATGGTCCATACTGTAACATTTACACATACTCCAAAAGAAATTGGGGCATATAGGTTCCCAAAAACAAACTATGCATCCACATTAGAAGTATACCAAATAGGTAGGCTCATATGTTTTCTTTATACTAAGTGAGTCAAGTACCCACACTCCTCCTCAACAGAAATCTCTCGGGATAACTCCCCTCTTCACAGCTTGGACCATTGTCCATGTCCTGCATAATTATCTTTTAGAAAGAGTTCATATAAAAAAACACAATAAACTAGAATGGTGAGTATGATATTTCCAATCCATGGGTATTCATGCAAGGGTAACTAAACACATATGCACATACAATATAATTAATAGACAGTTATTTCTATATAAAAACGTAAGAATAATCATCTTGGGTTATAACTATTCATACAACGTGCTAGTTAGTAATAGGTTATGCATGGATTAAAAGTATTATGTCTTATCTTTATTTAATGTTTTATAATGCAAATGGGGCCTATAAGTCATTCTCCTCATCAGATTTACCTTGCTGCGATACATCTACCGAGTAGCATAATACCATGTTAGAAGGACTGAAGTACACCAAGTTCTTACTACACATCTCCTAGGTAAGGGGCACACATTCCAAACATCATATGGATCCATAATCATCACACAAATTCAATTTCATATTCATAATTTGGAACTAGCTCTCCACGGTCTTAGAAACACTCATTTAGGTTGAAGTACAATAGGCTTACTACAAGTTGCCCAATCATGAGCATAACTCCGGACCATTGGAGGTCCCGACCTATTCGTATCTCAACTTATGGATAGAATGTTATTGCTTCTCCAATGTACGAGTCATTGTAGCTCTAGCCTCAACCACAAACCAATGCAAATGATACGCATGTAGATGTAACATTTTATTCTTTGCTTTATTCCTAGTGTTAAGTGAGGTTCTTAGGCTTGGTACCCTTTATCCTTAACACGCTAAGAGGAACGTACTTATATTGGGTCTTAAGTTCATAGGGTTTTCCATGAATATTGTGCATAATTAAGGATGGTAAACTTTTTACCTTATTAGTTGGAATCAGTATATCTTAGTCCTAGGATTTAATATCTAATATTTATGAAAATAAGTATATAGGTCCAATGTATTTTCAACTTTCTAGGTTCAACCTTCCATCACTTCCCACTCACTACAAGGATATAAAGTTTTCCTACTTATTGTAGAGTTCAAGAAGCAAAGAACAACAACTTATACGATCGGGTAACCAATTTGTCGTATCAATAGAACTTAGTACTAACTTTCTCTATCATTGTAATAAAATCATAATTTAAAAATTAATATCTCCCTCGGAGATATCGTCCCACATCAATCATTAAGATAAATTCACATAATATACACACTGGTTGAAGCCCAATTTCATTCATAGTGTCAAATAGAAGCAATGGTGTTTCTCCAGTCATAGTCAAATATAGAAAAAAATGAGGGATGTTACATTCTTAAATTGGTCCTTTTGTGTAGTTTCAACTAGTCTTTAGGTTAAAGTATGCCTGCAAACCTTCTCATCCCCTTCTAGTAAAGGAGGTACCCCTACGCTCTTTATTTTTTATTTGTTGCATGAAGGCCCCAACAAATATTCTTGTTGCATATTTGTCCCAACTAGCTTTAGTTTATTAAAGGGGTGTTTTTCCCTTATCTCTATTTTGGGTTAACATCCTAAAAAATGATACTTACATTAAATTGAAATTTAATTTAATACATTAAAATGTTACTTTAATTATAACATATCCTAAACTGGTCTGAACCAGGGTCTACGATCCGGTGTAGAGTCCAGCCACAAAATATTTATGCTTTGATCATTTATACACCGGTACAGTGGGTATCTGGTGTTATAATCTGACCTCTCAATGGGAGAAACTGGTCTTGTTGTCTTGGAGATCCTTCACACCAGAGTTTCGCATTGTTAGAGGGAAAAAGGTGGTGTCACCTGCGAAGATTCTCCGACGCTCAAGTTAGAAGAATGTATGGAACTCACTGAACACTTAAACAATGCAATAGTAAAAGTGAAAGTAAGAACAACGTAACCTTGCATGTATTTGTGAATGTTCTATTTATAGTTGAGCGTAGAAAATGAATCGTTGGGCACAAGTGGGCCCAAGGGTTCTGATACCATGTGTTGCGTATCAATCAGAATGGTTCAGTATTCAGAGTGTGACAGTGGGTAAGTCAATGATCAGTGTACGATTCTGACACAGGGATGGGGATAATCAACTTTTTCTGTATATCACGTCTGTAATCGTACTTACTTCCTTTAGTGAATGATATAGACACATTCCGCTGTGCAGGGTATCTAAGTTGATAAGTAGTAACCCTTACTTATCTTATCATGACGTTGAGGCAAAGGGTTGTATGTAACGGAAAACTGAGAAAGGAGAAGGGATTCAATATATCAAATGAGACCCCAGATGACGGATATAGGGACCTTTCCTTTATCATGTCTTTGTAGTACGGATGTTGGGCCGTGGCGACAGTGGGCCCTCTGGGACCACCAAAATGACGTACTGTCTTAAGGGCCAGTGTCCAGACTGGATCATATTCTAACTTAGAAAACCCTAACCTACTTAATGCATTTTGTACATCTAATGACTATATTAACTTTCTTTAACTTTTGTGTTATTTAATTTTCAGTTCATAATATAAAAAATGACTTTAACTTTTATTAAAATGATACTTACATTATTTGCTCCAATAATTTTTTTTTTGTCTTTTTTACTATTTTTCTATACTTAACTCAATTATTATATTAATAACGTATTGTAACTTAAATTGCCCTAACCTACCTAAACGTATTTCCTACATTTAATGTGCATGTCTTGTTTTCATCAAAACAACACTAAATTAAATAGTAAAGTAAATTAAATTTAATAATTCTACAACAAAAAAAGAACAATAAAATACCCATCTTCTACAATACACCAACGCCATATTCCACACCCATGCTCCACTGTCATCATTCATCCTCCACACCCATCACTTATTACAACAACACTAAATTTATATTTCATTATTACATTTAGCACTCAATTAAATTAAACAACATTAAATTAAACAATTATTATATTACATAATTAAATTAAAAAATACTAAATTAAATTTAATAATTTTTTAACAAAAAAATTAAAAACAATAAAAAATATTCATATTTTACCATACACCAAACACTTCTCCCACACTCATGCTCCACCCTCATCATTCACCCTCACATCCATCATCCATCATTCATCCTACATCCTCCACCACTCATCCACGACCACTACACCAACCACCATCACACATCACACACCACACACTACCACACCATCAACCCACAACCACCACCAACCATTACCCTACTACACACGGCTTCCACACCACCACCACCACACCATTAACCCATCACACAACACACCACCACACACCACCATGAGCTCCACCACCACCACACCAATAACCCATCACACAACACACCACCACACACCACCACGGGCTTCATCACCACCACACCATCAACCCATCATACACCACACATCAACAACCATCACACACCATCACCCTAAACCTCACGGGTTCCATACCACAACCATCCATATGCCACCCACCCATCCACACGAGCTCCACACCATAACCATTAACACCCACCTAGATTCCACCTCATCCACCACCACCCTAAACCCCCACGAGCACCACACCAAACCCACCCACACACCACCCCTTCAACCCATCAACAAAACAAAAATCCAACATCAACAAAACTAAACAAAAGTCCAAGAAGGCTTTCCTTTTGTCACAAATCTGCTTCAAGGTTATGCCTCTCCTTTAGATCTTGGCCTTCACTCACCAAAGCTTGTGCCTTTGTACTTGATAATGGTATCTTTAAAGTGGTAGTGGGGGTATAGTGGTCTTTTGCTCTAACTCGGTTGGCTCAAGGAATGAGGAACAGAAGTATACGTAAATAGAGGTTGTGGCTCGCATGATGGAGGATGCGTAACAACCACCCAAGTAGGACGCCATTCAAGCAACAGAGGAGAATAGTGTTGAGTTCACCAGAACGGAGCTAATGAAGGTTTCTAACAGGGAACCAAACAGCTTCCAAGTCTCGCCACTTATTCTAAGAGGTTAACCAAGATAATTGTCCTTTGTAAAATAAAAAGGATGTTCACGGTCCATATCAGTTTTGTTTTTAATAAAACATTATTTAATCTGATCATGTTATTAAGTTATGGTTCGATTCAATTTAATTGGAATATTATGACATTTGATTCGATCAAATGCAATTCGAATAGATCCAATTTGTTCAATTTTATATTAATTATATTTTTCACAAAATCAAGTATACAAGATATAATTTCGGCCCAATAAAATCAAGAATAACTACTTCAAAATTATAATCACCACCATAAAAAATTTAACGAAATAAAAAAATCAAAAATCACTACCTAGAGTTTTTTAAGTCTCACTTTAAGTTGAAGTCATATATGTAATTTAGTAAGATGATATAAATACAAAAATAATATATTGAAGATTACAGTTTGATTTTCAGAGGTATATCCAAAATTCGATCCAAATCGTACACTTAATATTTTTTTTTATAGTTCTAGCTTGATTGATTTCTGGTTATTTTAGATTGATTAAGTGCTTTTATTCAGTTAAGATCAGATGATGAACACCCATATAAAAACCTACTCACTCCTCTCTCATCTTTCTAAGTAAAACAATTACCCTTGTTAAAAGCATTAGTTAAAATGGCTAATTTTTAAAAATACTTTTATCTCAACTATTATATAAAAACTAATAGTTTTTAATACATAATTATTTAATAAAGTCGAAGAAAGATCATAGCATTGAATATGTTTAAAACCATTTTTCAAAAGTTGGCTTATATATATTTAAAGTGGAAATAGATTGCATTATCCATTGGAGACTTACGGTCCAACATGTTTAACCAAATAAAGGATCTACTAAACATATTATACTTAGTTTATTATACATATTTATTGTTAATGTATTTCAACATATGATTATCATATAAATATATGATATTATATAATCAATATACATTTATAGAGCTATTAAAATTGGCTAAATTAATCAAATTAAGCTTGACTAGCCAGGTCACTGATATATTTTTTTAAAATTTAGTTTATGATTTATGTGTTGCTGAGCATTTTGCCTTAGTGGGTATATTCTTATTCATACATATATAAGACATCATGTAAAAAAGTTTATTTTATTTTATTAAATTATTTTCATTGCATCAATTGTTAGGATTGGTTATTAACTTGTTATATTAAATTATTAATATTTATTTTTCATAAATTGTATTTTATGATGTCTTTTTTTCATGACCTCTTTTGTGATATCTAGATAGAGTGTGTAGTTTGATTTTGAATATTTTTATGGCCTCTTTTAGCTTTGGGCCTATTTGATTTTATAAATATATATTTTTTCTTTGGAAAACATACGGGTAGCCCATAACATAATGCAAGTAAAGCTTTGAAAATAAGTATAGGGGTGATTATATTAGCACCACATTTTTCTTATTCTCACCACTAAGGAAAATATCTAATTTACCTTTTTATTTCAAATTAAAAATTTCCTATTTTCTATTATTTCCACCATATTTTAGTCTCTTTCTTGTTCTCACTCTAGCCCTTTCACCGCAATATTCATTTCCACTCTAGCATATTTCATTGTCTCCTCTACTTCTATAATAGAAGAACAAAGTTCTTGTCCCATGACCAATATTCCTTTTCTTAATGGCAAACTAAAAACTTGACATATAAAAGTTGACTATCGTTCCTAAATATCAAGGTCTGGGAACAAAAGTCTAGGAAATTTCTAGAACATTGTTTCTAGAAAACTTAATCATCCCGAGTTTCTTTTCTACGAATCATGAGATTTACGAGACCATATCTTTTTTTTCTTTTTCCAAATTATGATATTTGGAAGAAAACTTTATTTTTTATACAATGTGTCTAAATTGAGCAATGGAAGATAAAAAACCAAAAAAAAAAGTTACACATATGCAAAACAAGAAGAAAGGACGCACGAACATGAATCAATTCACAAACAAATGGAACTAATGGATGTAATATTTCAAACTCAATTTATCAATTCTAAATTATAAAATATAGTGATTCAATCAACAATCTTTTTCCTAAAATTATGTTGTTAGGTTTTATCCCATTATGGGCGACGGGAAAGAAGAATTTTGTGTGAACAAGAAGAATGGAAAGCAAAACCTAAATATCAATTCACTAGTGGAAAAAATGGATATAATCATGGTTAAAATTGACCTTTAATCACGGTTAATCAACCGTGGTTGTTGCAGCCGTGGTAATAGATGAGGTCCTTTAACCACGGTTCACAATCGTGGTTATAAATCACATGTAATCACGGTTGCTATTAACCGTGATTAAATAAGAACCTATTTAATCACGGTTGTCAATCATAACCGTGAACACAGGTTCATAAAACTTGTATTTACAGACTATGTATAATCACGGTTATGGTAGCAACCGTGAATAAAGAGAGTCTATAATCACGGTTGTCGAGCATAACCGTGAATATAAGTAGTCATAAAACTTCATTTACAGAATATGTATAATCATGGTTATGGTAGTAACCGTGAATAAAGAGGGTCTATAATCACGGTTGTTACCATAACCGTGATTAAATAATGATTTTTTTTAATATGGGTTCTGTTTTATTTTTTCCCAAACCTACAATCAGACAATAGACATAATATATAGTATATCCCAGCATATCCAACAATAATATATAAAAAGAATGGTATGTAATAACATTAATTAATTTACTATCAATTCATAACAACCTAAAAAATAAAAGTATATACAATTCAGATGAATGTAACCTAATAAAATGTAAACCCTAAATCCTATACTAGATACATATATAAGAGAATAAAGATCCTATATCTAGCTAAATCCTTTCCTAACTTCAATAAAGTATGCAGCCCATTGCTTTCTAACATCTACAAGTGTCCTAGGGAAGTATAACCGGTCCTGAAAGTACTGCAAACAATGCACAAAACAATTAGAACAAAAGCTATATTTATTACATGAATTTGATGAAATAAGTAGAAAACTAGTCCAAGTGATGAGACTTACATCTGTCCATCCATCTACTAAATGTTATTGGACGATAGTCAGCATGATGTGCATGACGTAATAGCCACACTCGAAGTTACCTTCCCGCCTATAAGACTACAATGGACATACAATATAGAATAAGTGAATTCACAACTAAAAAAATATATATTAAAGATTTGAATGAATACGACTGACTTACTTTTGGGTGCACCCATGCAAGTTTTCTTCCGCTAAACTTATTTCCAAGTAGTCGATTGTATCCAACCATCGCCCTACATCAAATAAAACGCAAGATAAGTTAGAATCGTATAAGACCAAAAATGATGTAATTGAATTTGTACTTATTTTTTAGGGATTAACTTACCTGTCTACTATACTTTTCAGGTCTTGTGGAACTGTCCCGTGCATAGAATCAAAGTACAGAGCAACATAAGCCCAAGGACAGATCACCACAGGCGTCCAATGAGCGCTGCAGTTACCAGTGATAAGTGAGACTTCAAAATGCAAAAATTAATGGACAATAATTATGGAATAAAATGTTACCCTTTATGATAAGGGCTCAGGTATACACCCTTTCTAGACTCAAACATTTAATTTTTGATGTATGTCTGGGTGTCATGTATGTTGTTTCCTTTCCTCTGTATGAAAGAGGGCTCTAAGAAACCATAAGTTCCATCAAAACCCAAGTCCATACAAATTTTATATAGAAACCTAAACAAGTTAAGACATGGTTAGCGACAAATAACTTGTATAATGAAAAAATTAGACATAAAATGATATACTTATAGCTCCCACAGCTGAATGATGGAGATGTTTAGCATCGTCGACCCCATCATAATCTCACACAAGTCACTCCATGTAATGTAAACCGGTAGTGAACTTGGACGGCTGAACACCAGTGGCCGCCATGGGACCTGAAGAGCGTGCTCTCCTAGCTCATCCCTGATCTGCCATAACATCCGGATCGAATCTTCGATGGGGTCTGAATTCTTCAATGTCGGTTCCTGTTGAACAATTGACAACCATCATAGTTTGTACCATAATTGACAATATAACAAAATCAGTGTTTCAGGTTTTTACCTGTATAGGAGCAACCGACAGGAGTCTGTTGGGCCACATAAGAAAGTGACCCACTGCTTGACTGACGGTCTTCACCTCTAGAGTTGCCACTGGCACAACAGCATCCTCCTTGAGGATGAGCACAACAGAGACCCTAGACATACCATCAGGTAATAACTAATGGTGAACCACAGGGCCTAAGTTGTAGACCATGCCAGTGGCAACTGGCTCCTCCGACCCATCAATGAACAGGTTATATTGACGGGTATTTGCAGGCTCGACCCCATCATCGTCAGGGTCAGCTGCAGCGCACGACCCCTTAGTGCTAACCCTCCATACCTATATATTTACATATCAAGCAGAAGTTATTCAATAATGAAAGAAAGTGATTACAAACAACAAACAGTTAAATAATATAAGGAATCTAACCTGTGGGTCGGTAGCTGGTGCAGTAGTCTCCTGGTGGTGGCTGAGTGAGGCCTTCATCTCCTCCTTGAATCGGGCATCTCCTGTTGTAGCTTTGTAATCTCCTCCTGATACTTAGCCTTCACAATAGCTACCCTCGACTCAACCTTCTGCTCCACCAACTACTCAATGGAGGGGGCAGGGTCGGGAGAACCATAATAGCTCTAGAGGCCTGTGAAATATGAATGATTAGCCCATAATTGTTTAATAGATAACAAAATGAAATGATACAGTTATTTATAACTTACCTACACCTCAACCAACAGCACGCACCCTTCCTGGGTGCTCTGGCCTACCGATGGCGGTAGTCAAAATATCCTGCCTACCATGGGCTACGAAAGACCCTTGGGTTGATTACTCAACTAAGGAATCCTGAAACCAAATAAGTTAGTATTCACCTACTTTACGTAAACCAAAAAAACTAACACATTTACAAGGGGAATACTTATTATCCGTGAGGCGACCTCCTGAGCTTGTGAGGAAGTGTATTCCCCATTCTTCCTGATCCTACCCCGCTTCCATTTCTCATGGCGTGTAGGTGGGGAAAGGGGATCCATAATACCAGTGTCAGGCTGGCTAGTCTGACACTGACTCAGCCTCTCCTGGGCCATCTGCTCCTCCAATCTACGGTAACCTTTATGTGACAATCTGTGGGGGCAGTCATTCAACTTCCTAATGTTCTATGCTTTCAATCTGACCACCTACAACAAGAAAGAAAATTATTTAGAGTTAGACTTATAAATTATACATAATTTAAGCATTTAAAAACCAATGTACCTGAAACTGGTTAGAATGCCTAGATGCAACGAAAGTATCCCAAGTCTCCTGACCAATGAAGGCATATTTCTCTCCAGGGAACTGTTCTCGGTCCTCCCCGAATACATACGTACAATTCATATACTTTTAAACTAATGATTGGTATAATTTGGCAAAATGTTTGTGAACACCTCTTTTTGTCCGGCCAATTGGTACAGTTCCATCTTTTGAGCACTCTTTCATGCGCATGGTTCATTTGAAAATTCATAACTCCTTCATACGATCTTTGATTTGCGCAAACCCGGTCTCTAAATTTTCGTAACAAGATTGTCTACGACTTTTGTGAAGACCTTGAAGGCTGAATCCTTACCAATTGATACAGTTTTAATAATCTTCCTAGACTTGCTCCAGTTTCATGACTGCTCTGCACATCTTTAAGAAAAAATTCATATCTCCCTCATATGATACTCAAATGACCCCATTCTTTTTTCTATGGCTCCACATCAAAGAGATCTACAAACTTTATGAAGGCCACAAAAGCTAATTCTCCACCCATTTTTCCCAGTGAATTTATTTTGCTTGCAAATGTATTTTCGTCACACTCTGGAGCAGTTTTTGTAGATGGGCCATATCTCTCTCGTTTCTTGATGGAAATTTTTGTGCCATATATCAAATTAAAGATAAGAGAAAGATCTACAACTTTCATGTTGGACTCTTTTTCAAATTTGGCACGCATCAGCCCTCAAATATGCGAGCAAGTTTGTGATGAGTAAAAAGGAGAATGAAAAAGCACCAAACAGCATCATGAATCGATTCAACACATGCATGAATCGATTCATGCGTGAAACAGCCCCAAAAAATCAATTTCAAGTGGTTTGAATCGATTCATAGCCCTCTTGAATCGATTCATACGAATTTAAAGCACCCAGGAAGTGAAATTTTGCAAATTGAATCGATTCATACGGGTTTCAACAGCATTGAATCGATTCTTTCCCTAAATGAATCGATTCATACGAGTGATTTTAGCCCAGAATTGCATTTTGGAAAGCCTGAATCGATTCATATCACTCTTGAATCGATTCATACGTGTATTATTGGTCCAGAAACACGTTTTCAAGCTTCTGGAAAGTGGGCAAAGCACTGAAGATGTTGGGCAAGGCACTAAGCTGATCATGGAGCATTAAAGCATGATAATGGAGCACCATTGATTTGATTATTGAAGAGTGCTCCTTCCATTGAAATTTTTTTATGGCAAATGCTTGCTTTCTAATTCCTATAAATAGGAAGCAAGGCAAGGGACACCACACACCATTCTTCATTCACACAAATTCCTCCCTCATTTGTTCTTCCTCTTCTCTTCTCTGTTGGAGTTTTTCCAGCAAGTTCTTCAATTCCGGGCAATCAATCCCTTGAAGAAACCATTCATTCTTCCTCTTCCTCTTCTCTGTTGGCAATTTCTTCTTCCAGCAAGCTTTTCATTTCCAGCAAGTTTTTTATTTTCCAGCAAAGTTTTTTTCATTTCCAGTGTCGTACGGCAATACTTTCGTCTACACAATCTCCTTAGGATTCGTACACGTGCGAAGAACTTCGTTTTGTATGAGTTCCCCATCTCAATAACTTCCATCATCATGTTCCGAGTCAAAAAAGATTTTTTTTTCTTAGAACTACGTAACCCTGATTTCTTGATAATTCAAGAATACGTAGGAGCAGGACTTTAACTCCTGTCGGGCCCATCTTTCTTATTTCCTTTTACTGATTTATTTCCTTGCTTTTTTGCGTTTCTTTCGTGATGTTAATTTTTGTCGTTTCCGTGAAAATCAATTTAGACGTGACGTCTTGTTGATTTCCCCCTAGTTTTTGTTCAAACCTCACTACAATTCATAGGGAAGGGATACTTAGGACAAGACGTCCCGCTTATCCCTTTCCTATCCCTATCCTTTTTACCCGAGGATGTTTAATTTAGACGTGACGTCTTATTGGCATTCTTTCACCCTCTCTGTCTCATATTGAAGTCGAGCTTAATTCGGACGAAGCGTCCCATTGACCTCGCTTCAACATTCTACGTCTGTACAGTTCTCTTACTCCATTCCGTCCTTTTCAAATAAAAATACACAAGTAAAAGGGAAGAAACCATGTTTTATTTAAGGCTATTTATATTGTGCTTTCAATCTTGGTACTGTCTTTGACAGGCGATGTAGGGTGCTAATACCTTCCCTACTCGTAACCGACTCCCGAACTTGGATTTCAATTTTTTTAAACCAGTGCTTTACAGAACTTAGTTTTTTCCCAATGTTTTTCCTATGGATAAAAACGTTGGTGGCGACTCCCTGTTTCATTTCATGGCGAGTCCTCTCCTCGTCGCGCCGTCGCGATCCAGGTTGCGACAGATGGCGACTCCACTGGGGAAACTTAAGAGAGTCAGGCCAGTTTGGTTGAAAGCGCGTTTTTTATATAGCCTTTGTTTAGCTTGGATTTCTTCCCCTTGTTTTTTTATTTTCTGTTAATTGTTGTGAGTGTTCGTTATCGTTTGCATCTTGTTATTCGTTTTATCGTCCATGTTCCGTATGATTGTTGAACCCTAGGGTAGAAGACTATGTTACTTTTTTGTAATCATTGAACCCTAGGGTAGACGACTTTGTATGTTTGTTCTGTGTTTGTTCTTTGTGCAGAATGGGGTAAGGTAAAAGGTATGGACTGCCCTTCCACACACTACACTCACAATTACTTGCACACACTTATGAGTGGCGCCCTGTACCCGGGCCCCAAATGAAACTTAATTTAGGAGAGGTTGGTAACGGAATCGTATGGGATGTACTTCCTATCCGGTATTCGTGAGAACCTCAACCAGAGTTCGACCTCTCATGATATACGCACCTAGTGGATTCCCCACTATTTGCGTCCCTGTCATGGTTAGGATCTTGGCTCTGGTGAGCTTCTAGATGTCTAGCGGAAGCCACCCGGTGTGAAGAGTCACTTTTTAGAAAAGCCATAGGGCCCAAAAAAGACTTTCAACAAAACCCGACCTAGGTAGCACAAGGGCAGACTTTACTCTACCTTACGTCATCTTTTGTTTTCCCTTCTATCCAAAAAGAATGAATTATTTACCACCCGCGGATTTGCTTAGTTTTTGAAATAATGACTCGTACAGTATACTTCGGGTGAATAGATAATCCTCTTTTGGTCGTATACCTCTGAGTCCTGAGTCATAGATTTTCCTAATCGTCAAAAAAAAAATCAGAAAGAAATATAACCTTATTTTCGCTCCAACAGGGGCGTCGATGACGCTTAGGAAGTTTATGACTATTACGACTTGGATCCTTGGTAATCGCTGTTTCCCCAAGAAAAATTGCTTATCAATGGGAAAGTACTGGTTCCAAAACATGACTGATTTCTTTTCCTTATCATTTTCGTGGGAAGTTACTCAGAATTCAACGAATACCCTTCGAGTATCTATGGGAGCTAACATGGGATTGAACCCAAGAAATAAGGGATGTAATTGCCCAAAGAAAATGTTTGAGCTTGAGGCCCCCGCCTCGGGGTGAAAAATTTCTTCTGTCCTCATGACTATCCCATATTAGATTCCATGTTTACTATACCTAGTACTTTCGAATGATAAGTTCAAAGGAATGGTCAAAGGATACTCGTCAAGGCATGTGATTGCTTCCCATGACACTCTCTTCCCTTCTGTTTCCATTTGACATTTCTTTTTCTTATTTCAATCAACGCCAAAGGACACTCTTACTAGACTTTCAAAGGAGACTCATGGCTGAAAGAGAGCAAGAAATTGAAAATCTCAGGAGTGAAGTTAACCAGCTAAGGAAACAAGTGGCAGAGATGGCCAGACTTTTAGGAAGAAAGATCATAGAAGAGGAACCCTCTGCGGGTGTCAAGAATGATCAACATTTTCCAACCACCCCACTCCACCTTCCTGGACTAACAAAAGACCAAATTCCCTCATTTTATAACCAACAAGGGGGTCATGATTCACAAACAATGAACCCCCATATTTCACAGTTCTCCCAATCGCCAGGGGCACCTATCACGAGAATGTCCGCTTCAGGAAATAAGGGAAAAAGGAAAGGAGATGCTAATTCCACTTCCTGTAACCAAAAAAAGGGCCCAACCTGGACTAATGACTCATAATCCCTTTCAGCCTACCAGTTTCCCTACACCTTACATGGCCGCCACCACCCCTAACCAGGCTTCCACTTTTTCCCCTTTTCCACTCTGCTTTCGTCCATATATCCCTCAAACACTTTCCCATTACTTGCCACAGCCCTACTGTCCCTCACTAAGGCAGACTCAGCCACCTAATCCAGACTGAAACACAATAAGATCCACTGATAGTCGAAAACCGGTCCGGTTCAACCCCATTCCCATAACCTACACAGAACTTTTGCCTTACCTTATCCGTAATTCCCTTGCGGTACCCTGTCCGTTAAAACCATTAGTTCCCCCTTTCCCCAAAGGTTATAATCCTAATACCCGATGTGATTACCATGCTGGGGCCCCAGGACACTCTACTGAAGATTGTCAGGCTTTGAAATTCAAAGTGAGGGATCTGATTAAAGCCAAGTGGCTGGATTTCCAGGAAGGGATTCCCAATACAATCATAAACCCCAGGTCTGACTATGAGAGTCCTGGATCAGAATGATAAGGAGAGGCTGGAGGCATGGAGAGGATGAAAGTTTTGTACCAAGAGACCATCTATCTCTTTACGACTTTAAACTTCTGCTTTTATGGTTTTTCAACCCAAATGCTATGCCTAAGGCATTGGGATATTTTATGTAATAAGGGCAAAAGTATATTTTTATCATTTCAGGTTTTTTCTCAATGAATGCGTATCAAATCTCAAAATGTTTCCATTTGCTTCCCTTATTTGTTTTAACACTCCCTTTGTCCATTGGCTCTCTTTTACTTTCCCTCCTTCTCTTTGCCGTCATACATAAAAAAAAAGCAAAGAAAAACAAAAAAAAAAACAAAACAAAAAAAATATCCATCCAAAAATAATCCTTCTGAGAACAACGAGATCACAATCCTATTTCATAACTTTGACCGCTTGCTTGATCACGCTGACAAAAAGGGTAACAAGGGTAAAAGTTCTTTGACCGAATTAACCAGGATGTCTGAATAAGGGGCATCTAGCTTTATCCAGGAGCATTCAACAAGGTCAGTACACGAAGTGAAGAGGGTCCATGAATGACTAAAAATTGATCCAATCGACTCGGAAGACGAACTTCACAATGAATAATGACATATCTACCTTTCGAGGAAATGTTAGTATTGACCAATATGAATAGCAAAGACTTGCTAGAGCTCATGAACGTGAACATGGTCAAGAAATACTCTGCCAAAAAAAAAAAAAAACAAAGAAAGGAGTCAAGGTTGGTGCCCTACGCCTACACCAATTGGGGCGAGCTGATTCATAGATCAAATTATCGCTCTTCCACATGGGGACATAAAAGTTATCAAGCTAAGAACGCGACAAAAACGATGTGTCATCTGTGTCGCAATCAACACCCCAACACAAAGGAGGTATAATTGTTCCCCTACCAGTGTATAGTCTACTGTGATACCGTTAATATCATAGTTATCAGCCACATTGGCTAAGGGTGAATAAAACAGCTAGACCATAATGAAGGTACCAAGGGGAAGCATATAAAAAAAAAGAAGGGAAAAAACAAAAAAAATGAAGAAGAAGAAAAACGATGAAAAAGAAAGATGAAAGAATGAACAAAAGATACAGACTCGGAATGAGCCCCCTCATTGGTGCTGAAAAGGGCTCACCCCTGTTTCCTTGGATACATGGTGTTGGAGAACTTTCCTATTAACATCTATTTCCCCGTAAGAGGAAACTAGAATAAGAGAGATCAAATAAACTCATTATCAATCAGCTTAAACCTTTGCCGTGGAGGACGCAACCTTGAAAAAAAAAAGAACAAAAACAAAGCGAAACATGCTCGTTAGGCTGAAAACCTGGGAAGGCAGCCTAGGCAAAAGTTAGAGCAACCTGGTAAGCTGAAAACCTGAATAGGCACCTCAGGCAATAAATTGGATCAAGATTTTGGCAGAGTAATTTTCTTATGGGAATGGTTCGCTTTCAAGTTAAGGCATAAGAACCGTAGCCCAACTACCCTTTTCCAGAGGCAAGATCAAAATGGTGAATTCAAAGTCGTGATGTGGATTGAGATACACACTGTTCTTAATAGTTCATTGGAGGATTTGTGAAATCATTCCTGTTCCACCCAATTATCAATATTTTCCATGCAACCCCACTTGCTTCTTTGGCCTACCTTTTCCCACTCCCCGCTCAACTTGTAAATACAATCTCACCTCTTTTGATACGTGTTCATATTGAGATTTCCCTTGATTTGATAAAACATATGTTTTTCCTTAATGTATAAAGTGAGAAGGTAACAAAATTTAAAGTCATAAAGACAAGATGTTCTAGTTACTTGATCTCGCCTCAAGCGATCATTATGAAGACTGGGTCTGACACGTTTCCAAAAGCTGGGGTTGCTTCATCTGCTCTGTTTCAGTCATGGGTCACTTCGAATCTCTAAGGATTGTGGCTTTGCAGAAGGTCTCTTTAAGTTCCAATTTGTTTTGCACCACTAACTTTTCTTGTAGGACGTCATGACAAGTAGAAGTGTCGAGTCTCAACTGTCAAGATTAGCACTTTCCGAGGTTTATCCGTTAGTCATTAAGGCTCACCCTCATTGAAACTAACTCTCCTCGGATTTCCTTCTCATAACCCACCCAAATCATTGGACAAAACACCTTGCTATGGCCGAATACGATGCCTTCCTAAGTTTTCGTTGTGCTTTGAGATTTCCATCAAGGCCTCGTAGTCGGAGTTGATATCTTCTCAAGATTTCTGTCTTGCTCATGAGGCATGTTAGGGGTCACATTTACAAAGATCAACTTGGTATATCCCAACAGCAGTCAAGGATACCCTGTTCCCTGGCAACGATGTTAAGCACGGGTTAATTTGGACGGGATGTCCTGTTAACCCCAAAATCTTTTACGCCTGGGATTTTACCCCCACCCATATTCCTCTCTTTCGGTAAGCCCGCCATACATCCCTGATAGACTCTAGATCCGCTCTCTCGATCCAGGGGTGGTACCTCGAGTTTCTTTCAATCATATTCTAACTGAGGCATCTTCCTAGATTTCTTTTCCAATCAAGGGACAGTTCCCTGAATTTCAAAATAGCTCAAACTGGGGCATCTCCCCAGATTTCTTTTTCAGTCAAAGGGAAATACTCTTAAGACTTTTAGTCTTTCCATACTGGGGCATCTCCTCAGATTTCTCCTCGAGTTTAGGGACAGTATCCCAAAATTCAGTCATGGCAAGCAGGGGAATCACCCCAGGATCATTCTCTTTCAAATCAAGGAGCAGTTTCTCAACAACCTTCGATCACGACAAACTGGGGCATCACCCCAGGTTCATTTCTCTTTCAGGTAAGAGGTAATCCATCAACCTCCTCAAACTGGGGCATCACCCCAAATGTCTCTTCTTTCAATCAACGGGCAATTCCACAAAATCCTTACTGCCCAAATCTTCTTCCCCAATAGAGCCATAAATTCCCAAATCCTTTCCCAGTGGAACCATAAATACCAAAGCTGGCACTGCCCAAATCTTCTTCCCTAATAGAGCCATAAATTCCCAAATCCTTCCCCAGTGGGACTACACTTCCCAATCAATCCAAAACTGGGGGCATCTCCCCAGATTCTTCTTTTGGTCAAGGGACAGTTTTCCCCGAAGACTCTTTCGATCATGTCAAACCAGGGCATCTTCCCTAAGTCGTCATCTCTTATCGGCCCCAGGACCGTACCCCGCGCTCCCAGAGTATCCGAACTAGAACATCACCAGGACCTCTCTTCGTCAAAAAGGAGCATTCTCCAAGCCTCGTCCAATCATATCAAACTGGGGCATCTCCCCCCATGTTCGTTCTCATTCATTCAAAGGGGCAGTTCCCCAAGATTTCATCCAATCATGTTAAACTGGGGCATCTCCTTAGATTCTTCTTTCATTCAAGGGGCAGTTCCCTAAGATTTCATCCAATCATGTCAAACTGGGGCATCTCCCTGGGTTTATTCTCTTATTCAAGGGGAAGTTCCCCAAGATTTCATCCGATCATGTCAAACTGGGGCATCCCCCTGGGCTTGTTCTTTCATTCAAGGGGCAGTTCCCCAAGATTTCATCCAATCATCTCAAACTGGGACATCCCCCTGGGTTTATTCTTTCATTCAAGGCGCTGTTCCCTAAGATTTCATCCAATCATGTCTAACTGGGGCATCTCCCCGAGTGTATTCTCTCAAGGGGCAGTTCCTCAAGAACTCACAGTCATGGCAACCGAGGGTCAACCCCAGCCTTTACATTTCCTGCCAACATTGAGTTAATTCGGACGAGACGTCCCGTTAACTCCCCCAACCTTTACCTTTCTACAAATCAAGGGCCACACCCCACATTTATTTCCCTATCAGTCAAGGGGCAATTTCCCACCTTTTACCTTTCTATCAAGGGCCACACCCCACATTCATTTTCCTGTCAGTCAAGGGGCGGTTCCCCACCTTTACCTCTCTGCAAACCAAGGGCCACACCCCACATTTATTTTCCTGTCAGTTAAGGGGCAATCCCCACCTTTATCTTTCTGCAAACCAAGGGCCACACCCCATATTTATTTCCTGTCAGTCAAGGGACAATCCCCTACTTTTACTTTTCTGACAACCAAGGGCCACACCCCACATTCGTTTTCCTGTCAGTCAAGGGGCAATTCCCCACCTTTACCTTCCTGCAAAACAAGGGCCACACCCCACATTCATTTTCCTGTCAGTCAAGGGGCAATTCTCCACCTTTACTTTTCTGCAAACCAAGGGCCACACCCCACATTTGTTTTCTTGCCAAACCAAGGGCCACACCCCACATTTATTTCCCTGTCAATCAAGGGCCACACCCCACAATCAAGGGCCACACCCCACATTCATTTTCCTGTCAGTCACGGGGTAATCCCCCACCTTTACTTTTCTGCAAACCAAGGGCCACACCCCACATTTGTTTTCTTGCCAAACCAAGGGCCACACCCCACATTTATTTCCCTGTCAATCAAGGGCCACACCCCACAATCAAGGGCCACACCCCACATTCATTTTCCTGTCAGTCACGGGGTAATCCCCCACCTTTACTTTTCTGCAAACCAAGGGCCACACCCCACATTTGTTTTCTTGCCAAACCAAGGGCCACACCCCACATTTATTTCCCTGTCAATCAAGGGCCACACCCCACAATCAAGGGCCACACCCCACATTCATTTTCCTGTCAGTCACGGGGTAATCCCCCACCTTTACTCTTCTGCAGACCAAGGGCCACACCCCACATTTGTTTTCTTGTCAAACCAAGCGCCACACCCCGCATTTATTTTCCTGTCAAGGGGCAATTCCCCACTTTTACCTTTCTGCAAAACCAAGGGCCACACCCCACATTTGTTTTCCTGTCAGTCAAGGAGCTACCCCCCACCTTTTACCTTCTTGTCACCCAAGGGACGGTACACCGCTTTCTTTTGGAAGACAGCTCTCTAGATTATTCAAAAAAAAAGGAAGAAGAAGAAGAAGAAGAAGAAGAAGAGAAGAGTGAAACGAAAGAGGAAAATGCTCGTCTTTGAAGAAGAGAGGTCACACTGACTCGTGATTGCCCACACCATCAGTCGCTATACCGATCAAGAGGTCCCACTTGGCCCCCTACATCGGTGTTCATATCTTTACTTCCTTTTCACTTTAAAAACACAGGAGCTTCGTGTTTCTCCTGTGAAAAAGAAGTAAAGAGGGGCATCTGTGAACACCTCTTTTTGTCCGGCCAATTGGTACAGTTCCATCTTTTGAGCACTCTTTCATGCGCATGGTTCATTTGAAAATTCATAACTCCTTCATACGATCTTTGATTTGCGCAAACCCGGTCTCTAAATTTTCGTAACAAGATTGTCTACGACTTTTGTGAAGACCTTGAAGGCTGAATCCTTACCAATTGATACAGTTTTAATAATCTTCCTAGACTTGCTCCAGTTTCATGACTGCTCTGCACATCTTTAAGAAAAAATTCATATCTCCCTCATATGATACTCAAATGACCCCATTCTTTTTTCTATGGCTCCACATCAAAGAGATCTACAAACTTTATGAAGGCCACAAAAGCTAATTCTCCACCCATTTTTCCCAGTGAATTTATTTTGCTTGCAAATGTATTTTCGTCACACTCTGGAGCAGTTTTTGTAGATGGGCCATATCTCTCTCGTTTCTTGATGGAAATTTTTGTGCCATATATCAAATTAAAGATAAGAGAAAGATCTACAACTTTCATGTTGGACTCTTTTTCAAATTTGGCACGCATCAGCCCTCAAATACGCGAGCAAGTTTGTGATGAGTAAAAAGGAGAATGAAAAAGCACCAAACAGCATCATGAATCGATTCAACACATGCATGAATCGATTCATGCGTGAAACAGCCCCAAAAAATCAATTTCAAGTGGTTTGAATCGATTCATAGCCCTCTTGAATCGATTCATACGAATTTAAAGCACCCAGGAAGTGAAATTTTGCAAATTGAATCGATTCATACGGGTTTCAACAGCATTGAATCGATTCTTTCCCTAAATGAATCGATTCATACGAGTGATTTTAGCCCAGAATTGCATTTTGGAAAGCCTGAATCGATTCATATCACTCTTGAATCGATTCATACGTGTATTATTGGTCCAGAAACACGTTTTCAAGCTTCTGGAAAGTGGGCAAAGCACTGAAGATGTTGGGCAAGGCACTAAGCTAATCATGGAGCATTAAAGCATGATAATGGAGCACCATTGATTTGATTATTGAAGAGTGCTCCTTCCATTGAAATTTTTTATGGCAAATGCTTGCTTTCTAATTCCTATAAATAGGAAGCAAGGCAAGGGACACCACACACCATTCTTCATTCACACAAATTCCTCCCTCATTTGTTCTTCCTCTTCTCTTCTCTGTTGGAGTTTTTCCAGCAAGTTCTTCAATTCCGGGCAATCAATCCCTTGAAGAAACCATTCATTCTTCCTCTTCCTCTTCTCTGTTGGCAATTTCTTCTTCCAGCAAGCTTTTCATTTCCAGCAAGTTTTTTATTTTCCAGCAAAGTTTTTTTCATTTCCAGTGTCGTACGGCAATACTTCCGTCTACACAATCTCCTTAGGATTCGTACACGTGCGAAGAACTTCGTTTTGTATGAGTTCCCCATCTCAATAACTTCCATCATCATGTTCCGAGTCAAAAAAGATTTTTTTTTCTTAGAACTACGTAACCCTGATTTCTTGATAATTCAAGAATACGTAGGAGCAGGACTTTAACTCCTGTCGGGCCCATCTTTCTTATTTCCTTTTACTGATTTATTTCCTTGCTTTTTTGCGTTTCTTTCGTGATGTTAATTTTTGTCGTTTCCGTGAAAATCAATTTAGACGTGACGTCTTGTTGATTTCCCCCTAGTTTTTGTTCAAACCTCACTACAATTCATAGGGAAGGGATACTTAGGACAAGACGTCCCGCTTATCCCTTTCCTATCCCTATCCTTTTTACCCGAGGATGTTTAATTTAGACGTGACGTCTTATTGGCATTCTCTCACCCTCTCTGTCTCATATTGAAGTCGAGCTTAATTCGGACGAAGCGTCCCATTGACCTCGCTTCAACATTCTACGTCTGTACAGTTCTCTTACTCCATTCCGTCCTTTTCAAATAAAAATACACAAGTAAAAGGGAAGAAACCATGTTTTATTTAAGGCTATTTATATTGTGCTTTCAATCTTGGTACTGTCTTTGACAGGCGATGTAGGGTGCTAATACCTTCCCTACTCGTAACCGACTCCCGAACTTGGATTTCAATTTTTTTAAACCAGTGCTTTACAGAACTTAGTTTTTTCCCAATGTTTTTCCTATGGATAAAAACGTTGGTGGCGACTCCCTGTTTCATTTCATGGCGAGTCCTCTCCTCGCCGCGCCGTCGCGATCCAGGTTGCGACAATGTTCATTAAGAATTTAAAGTCCAAATATACCTCCTGGTGAGTATGGATTTAAACGACCTCCATCGCATAATAATAATACTGAGGATCTTTCTCCTCGCTGTGTCATATGCTGGTATCTCAAAAGAATCCTACATGAAAGGATTTAGTCCATAAAAGAGTCTTTATTATGAATTACATGAAATAATACACTAAAATACAACTTAAATGATATCTAAGTTACCAGAACATCACTCCAAATCTAGTATTTCACCACCCCCTTGACATTATCCCAGTTGGGGATAATAATGGACACCTTCGACCGAGTCACAACTCCCAAATAACTACTAAACTTTACAGTATGTGGTCCTCTAAATCTACAAGTGTTGACATCGATGTCAACACGTAACCTCTCTCCCCGGTGACGCCTAAGTGCAACGTCTGGCATCCGGGTAACACCTCTACTCTTTTGAGTAGAGGAATCAGTAGCCTGTGAGTCGGACCTTGAACGTGGATCCTGGTCAGCCATGAGTATCTGTCCAAACAAGGAAACACAATTGTCAAATATTTAATATAACATTTAATACAATGAATAATTAATATAACATTTAATATAATAATTAATATAACATGTTTAATACCCTATGAAGTTGAAATATTTTCCCACAAGCCTTTATGGTGGTCATGACGACTGGCAATTACATCATCTATGTCATGTTCCATGATAGATATCGGAATACGTGTTGTGGTGGATAGAATTTCCACAATATCAAGATTGGGGTCTCCAATGTTATGTATACCTTGGATAACAATTGACCACCGTTTGTCAGCTGGGTCAGCAACATAAAAAACTTGTTTCACTTGTGTTGCCATGAATGGTTCCTCCTTATGCCCTATCTTGTTGAGGTCCACCAATGTAACTCCAAAATCATCAGTTTTGACATTGTTCTTATTGTCAACCCATTTGCATTTAAACACAGGAACGGTAAAGGGACCGTAATCAACTTCCCATATATCTTCAATCACACCAAAGTAGCATGACTCAGCCATAATAGGGTTGTTGTCCTTTGAAGTTAAGAAATGCATTGACTGAGCCACAACCATCACTCCACTATTTTGATTTGTACTTTTGTCATCATGTGTCCTTGTATAAAATGAATAGTTGTTTATGTCATACCCACAAAAGGTGAAGACATCAAAGTTCGGGCCCTGTGCTAGTCGATGTAATATCGAGGATGCACATGTATCTTTCAGAACGGTCTTTTGGAACCATTACATGAATGTCTTGTTGTGTTCATTCAACATCCACTTTTTAGTCATTCTAGGGTCTTTCTCTTGACTAGATCTTTGTGAGTGGTTAGATACGATTACACATCACCCGTATTGTTTAAAATATACAAGTGCGCTTAGAGGACATCTTCATGTGGCATGCTCTTCATTTTTTACCGATCGTACCTTTCCCATCCAATCGCCCATCATGATGAGTCTTTGGAATACCAATGCTTGTAGCATGTGACATGTAATCTGTAACATCCCTATGTTTTATATTCATGAGTTTGGATATTTAATAAAGTAAGATTATTATAAGATGTAAAATTAAAATAAAAAGAAAATTTTGATTTGGGACCTGACGCGTAGCGTCAGTGGGACGCGTAGCGTTAGGGTAAAACTTGACGAGTAGCGTTAGTGGACGCGTAGCGTCCATATAAAAATTTAGACTTAACGCGTAGCGTCAGGGGGACGCGTAGCGTCAGTGTCGCGGGCAGAATAAAGACCCAAGATGACAGCCTGCAGAGCAGAAGTTAAAAACATAAGTTTTGGGGTTCTTCTTCTTCTCTCTTTTCCCTGCGACAATTAAAGGCCAACAAGAGGTTGGAATCTAAAATTAATTGCGGATTAGAGGTAAGAAACTTAAGATTAACGCATGGGATCTTTCAATTTTGAATTCCATGGAGAATTTCTACCTTTATCCATTTTTGGGGAAAACAAGGGAACTTTGAATTTTAAGATTCTAAACCGATTAAAAGTTTCCTTATGGTGTTCAAAAGAAGGATTGAGTGACGAATTTGAATTCCGCTTTATATAGGTTGCGAAAGAGCCGTTGAAAGATTAGCGGAAAAAGGGGTTTCTCGGAGAACTTGTGGTTTCAGTTGTGGTAAGCTTCTAAAGCTTTAGAAAGTAATTTCTGAGCATATTCTTGAGTTGGATTAAGGTTTGAACGGTTAAAACCTTAAACCTTTTTGTAATTTTATCTTTTAGTGGTTGCGGCGCATTGATCTTGGTAATTGAGTTTAGAGCGTCGACAGTGAGGTAAGGGGAGTATTATAGTATATATTTGATTACAGATTTGTGATAATTATGTTGGAAAAAATTAAATCTGTGAAAGTATGAGATTGATATATATATATATAGGAGAATATGTGATTAGATTATGTATGTGGTTATACGTTGTACTTAACAATTATGGAAAATAGAATGGTAATGAATGAGAGGTGAATTGTGAATAAGATAGAAAATAATGTATAAAGTATGCTTAGAATATGCATGATGGAGAGTGATGAAATATTGAATTATCGTGATATATAAGATATAAAGTTATGTTTGATTATGTGAATATTACGAATGTAAAGTATGTTTATGATATTTAAAGATTATGGCTTTTATGCCGAGATGTGGCTTTTATGCCGAGAGATATGGCTTTTATGCCGAGATGTGGCTTTTATGCTGAGAGATGTGGCTTTTATGCCGAGATATGGCTTTTATGCCGAGAAATGCGGTATTTATGTTGAGATGTGGCTCTTATGCTGAGATGCGATTCTTATGTTGTGAGTTGGCTTGTATGCCAAAATCATTTAATGATTGTATAATGTATATTCATGATTTAAAATGAATAATGTGTATATGATGAGATATATTGTTAGATGCTGTGTATGCATGATATGTATTATAGACAGCCATTCGGTATAGATTACCCCTCGCTTTTGGCTCCCGTGGTCCATGTAGAGGCCCAGTTGAGCTACCCAGTGATCCAGGAAGAGATCCAGTGGTTGAGGTGGGGAGACGGTTTATGATATCGGGCTCGGTGAACCAGGATGTGTTCACGGGATGTCGGTGGACTCCCAGCTGGTGGCTGATTCGTTAGTATCTGGATACTAGGTGTCTGATGTATATGAGAGTCAGTTGTGAATTATACTCCTTGACTGATATGCAGATTATTGCATTGATATGATAATGATATGATTGAAATAATGAATTGTGAAATGAATTGATTAAGTATGGGTGCTTAAAATTAATTTATCTCAATGTTGCGAGATATTTGTTATGATGTGAACATAATGAATTTATGATGATTATGATGGATTATGATATGTTGGGTTCATATGAGAAGAGTTTAGTGGATCAATAACCCAGGCAGGAGAATGAGATTCTCCAGGTGATATCAACTCTGATTATGTAGTTGTATCATTCTTGTGATATATATACTCACCCTTATTTTATGTTCACAGTGAATAAACCCAGGGATGTTGCGGATGCTGCGGAAACCAGTACAAAAATGAGCAAGGAGTAATGCCAAAGGAGTTTGGAATGTATATCTTGTATATATTTATATGTGAATATATTATCTCGTAGATTTGTAGAAGTATGTGTTGTTGTTACTTGTTCGTGATGCCTAATGGCACTGAGCCGTCAGTAGATATATGTAGATATGTGTGTAAATCTGTGGGAGTGTGAACTTATGCATAGTATAATATGTGTGTGGTTTGGGTGATGTGATTATGTAATGGCATTGAGCCATTAGATATTATGCATCTATGATGACCAGGTACTGTTGGATGACTATGGTTATGGCATAGAGCTATACTGTAGTAAATTATGCATTATAGGCAGGTTCTGTGGATGTCTTTGTGCTGTGATGGTTATTTGAAATGATTGAATGTTGTATCGATGAATTGAATAGATTTAGAGATTTGAATTAGTAGCCATCCCTATGACTTTGAGAAACGGGATAGGTGAGTTTGAGTTTCAGTGAGTTTCAATATCTTTGCTAAGTATCAATAAGTCCATAAGAATATTTAAAAGTGGTATGCATTGGATTTGGATCATTTAAGAATCATTTAGGGTGTTTGGTGTAAAAGTGTTGCACATAAAGTGGTTAAGTTGTATTTCGTGCATAACTTGAGTATATGTTGGAATTTTGGCGAACGAACATCGCCAATAGTTTCAGAATGGGGAAAACATATGGACCATTAAGTTTTGTGGCAATTAGACCTGAAATGAGCTAATTGGATAAGTTAGTAATTGGTTAAAAGGCCTAAAATGTATGACAGCATCAGGTGCTGTCACTGATAAGCCCACGCGTAGCGTCATCCTGACGCTCAGCGTCAGGGCTACGAATGCACTCTCACGCCTAGCGTGGTACTGGCGCGTAGCGTCAGACCCCTGTTTCAGGTTTTGAGATTATTTCAACTTAAATGATTTTAAGGACTATAAATTATTTATTTTAAATTATAATTGGGGTAATTTTTATAAGATGCATTTTTTTTGTAATTAAATTTTAGAAACGTGAAAAATTTATTGTGAAAATCAATAAATTGAATAAAATAAATATTATTTGAAGAGGGATGTCACAATTGGTATCAGAGCAAGACTATTCAGGATTGTAAACCTTGTGGGTAGAAATGATAGAAAGTAATGAGATTTGTTTGTGTATTCATTTGTATGTATGGAATTATATATGTGTAAAAGGTGAATTTTCAGGAATCCTGGCATTGTGCTCACTGGTTATCCGTTAGCCGCACTTCCTGGTATTGAGGTATTGATTATGGATTATATTTAATTTATTTGATTATTAATGGTGTGATATGTTAATTGTAGAATGGCTGGTACTTCTAATTCAACCCCTGAGGGTGACTTCTTAGAAAAGTTTTCTCAGCTGATGGGAAGGGCTGAATCTGGCCCAACCCTTGATAAATTTCTAAAGCGAAATCCCTCAGTGTATAAGGGTGGACGTGATTATGATGGAGCTTATATGTGGCTCAGAGAAATGGAACAAATGTTTGATTATTTTGAATGTACTGAGGAACAAAAAGTGGTATTCTCTACTTATCAGTTGCGTGATGAAGCTAGGGTCTGGTGGACACGAGCCAAACCTCAGATGATCAATGCTAATGAGGCCTTAAACTGGGTCAATTTTAAAAAGAGGTTTTTGGCAAAATACTTTCCTGATAATTATAAAACTAGAAAAGAGATGGAATTCTTACATCTTGAACAGGGAAGGATGTCTGTAGCTGAATATACAGCTAAATTTGATGAGTTATGTGACTTTTATTACCCTTTTTCCTTAGAAGGTACTGAAAGTAACAAAAGTGCTAAATATGAGTCTGGTTTGAGAATAGAGCTTCGTACTGCTATTGTACCTTTGGGGATTAGGGACTATGCTGAACTTGTTAATAAAGCACAGTTGACTGAAAATGTTCAGATGCAGAGGGTTTCTTTCAGAAAAGATAAATCTCAGTTGAGAATTAAAGGAGTTGAATTTAAAAAGCAGAGATTTAGTCGAAGTGGATCTTCTTCTTCATCTTCTTCTCCAATTAGAGGTCGAGGCAGTACTCCTCCTGACAATCGAGTTTGTTTTAAATGTGGTGGAGAAGGACATTTGGCTAGAAACTGTAGATTTGAATTGCCTATATGCTATCATTGTGGTCAGACTGGGCATCTTAGGCCCGATTGTCCTATGAGGCAACACAAGAATGTACAAGGGGGTAGGGGTTTTACTCCCATGAATTAGGGTGGTAGGTTTCAGAGGGGTGGACGTAGTGGGGCTTGAGGAGGCCCAATCCGACAATCTGATACCACACAGTCTGCTAGTGCTCAGAATGTTATTACTGGGAGAGTGTTTGCTTTTGATGCTTCTGATGCTATTCATAATGATCAACTAGTGCACAGTAAGTGTTCTCTTTTTGGTAATCTTGTAGATGTGATATATGATTCTGGAGCTACTCATTCGTTTATTGCTGAAAGTTATGCTAGAGATCTTGAATTACCTATGGTATTGATGAATAATGCTATAATTGTGTCTACACCGACTGGTTCTGAGGTTAAGACTATGACTATGTATGAAGGAGTAAATTTATCTATTGAAGGTCGAACTTTTAATGCAAATTTAATCTGTATGCCCTTGAAAAATCTGGATATTATTCTGGGAATGGATTGGTTGTCTGCCAATCAGATTCTGGTGGATTGCTATCGTAAAATGGTGGTTTTTCCTGTTGAATCCACTCCTAATGATTTGGTATGTTAATATTTCTTTTTGTTATTGTTATTTTACAGGGATAGGTAATTTGATTCTTGCTGATATACCTGTTGTAAGTGAATTTTCGGATGTGTTTCCGGAAGATATTCCTGGGTTACCTCCAAACCGGAAAATTGATTTTGTGATTGACTTAGTTTTGGGTGCCGAGCCAGTGTCACGTGCACCGTATCGTATGTCATCTATAGAGTTAACTGAGGTGAAAAAGCAAGTTGAGGAACTGTTAAGTAAAGGTTTTATTAGACCTAGTGCTTCTCCTTGGGGTGCTCCTGTACTATTGGTACGAAAGAAAGATGGGAGTATGAGAATGTGTATTGACTACCGTCAGTTAAATAAATTGACAGTTAAAAATAAATATCCTTTACCAAGGATTGATGATTTACTTGACCAGTTACGGGGCGCATGTATCTTTTCTAAGATTGACTTACGATCCGGATATCATCATATTAGAGTAAAACCTGAGGATATTCCGAAAACCGCTTTTCGAACAAGATACGGTCATTATGAGTATGTGGTGATGCCATTTGGAGTTACTAATGCTCCGGCGGTATTCATGAGTTATATAAATCGAATCTTTCATCCTTTCTTGGATCAGTTTGTAGTAGTGTTTATTGATGATATAATAGTCTATTCAAGATCCGAGGGTGAACATGTTCAGCATCTCCGTATTGTTTTACAGATTTTGCGAGAGAGACAGTTATATGCAAAATTGTCAAAATGTGAATTCTGGGTTAAAAGTATTCAGTTCTTGGGGCATGTAATTTCTAGTGATGGAGTTTCTGTTGATCCTTCCAAGACAATTGCAGTTATGAATTGGGAGAGGCCCAAATCTATTACTGAGATTCGAAGTTTTCTTGGTTTAGCTGGGTATTACCGACGTTTCATAGAAGGTTTCTCTCGTATTGCACTTCCTATGACTAAATTAACTAGGAAGGGATGTCCTTTTGTTTGGACTGATGAATGTGAACAAAGTTTTAATGAATTGAAAAAGAAATTGACTTCTGCCCCTGTGCTTGCTTTACCCGATGTGACCAGAGAATTTGTTGTATATTGTGATGCCTCTAAATCTGGCTTGGGGGGTGTGTTAATGCAAGAAGATAGAGTTATAGCCTATGCTTCTAGGCAGTTGAGACTTCATGAGCAGAATTATCCTACTCACGATCTAGAGTTAGCGGCGGTTGTATTTGTATTGAAAATTTGGAGACATTATCTTTATGGCTTCCGTTTTGTTGTGTTTAGTGATCATAAGAGTTTGAAGTACTTATTTGATCAAAAAGAATTGAACATGAGGCAGAGGCGATGGATGGAATATTTAAAAGATTATGATTTTGAATTAAAATACCATCCAGGCAAAGCGAATGTGGTTGCTGATGCTTTGAGCAGGAAATCTCTTCATATTGCATCTTTAATGATAGAAGAATATAAACTGTTAGAAAGTTTTCGTGATATGCACCTAGCTGTAGTGGTTTATTCTCCTGGTTGTATGCTAATTGGGATGCTAAAAATTACTAATGAGTTTTTAAAATCCTTGTCTGAATGTCAAGAGGATGATACTGATGTAAAACAGTTGATTGATGCCCAAGATCGGGGCAAGAATCTACCTTTGAATAGAGATTCTAATGGGCTGTGGCGGTTTAAAAATCATATTATAGTGCCCTCCAATGGTGAATTTCGAACACAGATTCTATCAGAGGCTCATAAGAGTTCATTAAGTATTCATCCAGGTGTGACGAAAATGTATCAAGACTTACGGCAACAATTTTGGTGGCCGGGGATGAAGAAAATGATAATTGAATATGTGGCATCCTGTATAGTGTGCTTAAAGTCTAAAGTGGAGCATCAGAAACCTTCAGGGTTAGCACAACCACTTGATATTCCGATATGGAAGTGGGATAGTATTTCTATGGACTTTGTATCGGGTTTGCCTCGTTCTCGTGCTGGATGTGATGCCATATGGGTTGTTGTTGATCGATTAACGAAAAATGCTCATTTTCTTGCTATTAATATGAGATGGTCTTTGGAAAAGCTTGCTAATATTTATGTGAAAGAAATTATAAGGTTGCATGGTGTACCCTCCAGTATTGTGTCAGATCGTGATCCTCGTTTTACTTCTAAATTTTGGAGAAGTTTACAACGTGAGCTAGGCACTGAGTTGAAAATGAGCTCCGCATATCATCCTCAAACAGATGGACAATCTGAACGTACAATACAAACTCTGGAAGATTTGCTTCGGGCATGTGTGATAGAACATGGAGGGAGTTGGGAGCAGTATTTACCTTTGATTGAATTTACTTATAACAATAGCTTCCATAGTAGTATTGGTATGGCTCCTTATGAGGCTTTATACGGTAGAAAATGCCAAACTCCTTTATGTTGGGCTGATGGTAGTGACGTCCTTGTATTGGGGCCTGAAATGGTTCAATCAATGACAGAACATATTAAATTGATCAGAAATAAATTGAAAGTTGCTCAAGACCGTCAGAAAAGCTATTATGATGCTAAACATAGACCTCTGATATTTCAAGTTGATGATCAAGTATTTTTGAAAGTTTCACCTACGAAAGGTGTGGGTCGAGTTATTGGTAGTAAAAAGTTGAGTCCCAGGTATATTGGACCTTATCGTATTTTAGAGCGAATAGGCAATGTTGCCTATAGACTTGAGCTTCCTACAGTCTTGTCAAAGTTGCATGATGTTTTTCATGTCTCCCAGCTTCGAAATTATATCCCTCGAGATGATATGGTGGTTCCAGATGACATTATTGAAATCAGAGAAGATGTGACGGTACCGGCTATTCCTCTTCGTATTGATGGTTATCAAACCAAACAATTAAGGAATAAGAATATTCCTTTAGTGAAAGTTTTATGGCAGAATTTCAATGAGATTTCACACACGTGGGAATTAGAATCTGAGATGCGACAACAATACCCGGATCTATTTACAGAGGTATGTTGATTTTGAGGACGAAATCTATTTTTAGGGGGGGTGAGTGTAACATCCTTATGTTTTATATTCATGAGTTTGGATATTTAATAAAGTAAGATTATTATAAGATGTAAAATTAAAATAAAAAGAAAATTTTGATTTGGGACCTGACGCGTAGCGTCAGGGTAAAACTTGACGAGTAGCGTTAGTGGACACGTAGCGTCCATATAAAAATTTAGACTTAACGCGTAGCGTCAGGGGGACGCGTAGCGTCAGTGTCGCGGGCAGAATAAAGACCCAAGATGACAGCCTGCAGAGCAGAAGTTAAAAACATAAGTTTTGGGGTTCTTCTTCTTCTCTCTTTTCCCTGCGACAATTAAAGGCCAACAAGAGGTTGGAATCTAAAATTAATTGCGGATTAGAGGTAAGAAACTTAAGATTAACGCATGGGATCTTTCAATTTTGAATTCCATGGAGAATTTCTACCTTTATCCATTTTTGGGGAAAACAAGGGAACTTTGAATTTTAAGATTCTAAACCGATTAAAAGTTTCCTTATGGTGTTCAAAAGAAGGATTGAGTGACGAATTTGAATTCCGCTTTATATAGGTTGCGAAAGAGCCGTTGAAAGATTAGCGGAAAAAGGGGTTTCTCGGAGAACTTGTGGTTTCAGTTGTGGTAAGCTTCTAAAGCTTTAGAAAGTAATTTCTGAGCATATTCTTGAGTTGGATTAAGGTTTGAACGGTTAAAACCTTAAACCTTTTTGTAATTTTATCTTTTAGTGGTTGCGGCGCATTGATCTTGGTAATTGAGTTTAGAGCGTCGACAGTGAGGTAAGGGGAGTATTATAGTATATATTTGATTACAGATTTGTGATAATTATGTTGGAAAAAATTAAATCTGTGAAAGTATGAGATTGATATATATATATATATAGGAGAATATGTGATTAGATTATGTATGTGGTTATACGTTGTACTTAACAATTATGGAAAATAGAATGGTAATGAATGAGAGGTGAATTGTGAATAAGATAGAAAATAATGTATAAAGTATGCTTAGAATATGCATGATGGAGAGTGATGAAATATTGAATTATCGTGATATATAAGATATAAAGTTATGTTTGATTATGTGAATATTACGAATGTAAAGTATGTTTATGATATTTAAAGATTATGGCTTTTATGCCGAGATGTGGCTTTTATGCCGAGAGATATGGCTTTTATGCCGAGATGTGGCTTTTATGCCGAGAGATGTGGCTTTTATGCCGAGATATGGCTTTTATGCCGAGAAATGCGGTATTTATGTTGAGATGTGGCTCTTATGCTGAGATGCGATTCTTATGTTGTGAGTTGGCTTGTATGCCAAAATCATTTAATGATTGTATAATGTATATTCATGATTTAAAATGAATAATGTGTATATGATGAGATATATTGTTAGATGCTGTGTATGCATGATATGTATTGTGGACAGCCATTCGGTATAGATTACCCCTCGCTTTTGGCTCCCGTGGTCCATGTAGAGGCCCAGTTGAGCTACCCAGTGATCCAGGAAGAGATCCAGTGGTTGAGGTGGGGAGACGGTTTATGATACCGGGCTCGGTGAACCAGGATGTGTTCACGGGATGTCGGTGGACTCCCAGCTGGTGGATGATTCGTTAGTATCCGGATACTAGGTGTCTGATGTATATGAGAGTCAGTTGTGAATTATACTCCTTGACTGATATGCAGATTATTGCATTGATATGATAATGATATGATTGAAATAATGAATTGTGAAATGAATTGATTAAGTATGGGTGCTTAAAATTAATTTATCTCAATGTTACGAGATATTTGTTATGATGTGAACATAATGAATTTATGATGATTATGATGGATTATGATATGTTGGGTTCATATGAGAAGAGTTTAGTGGATCAATAACCCAGGCAGGAGAATGAGATTCTCTAGGTGATATCAACTCTGATTATGTAGTTGTATCATTCTTGTGATATATATACTCACCCTTATTTTATGTTCACAGTGAATAAACCCAGGGATGTTGCGGATGCTGCGGAAACCAGTACAAAAATGAGCAAGGAGTAATGCCAAAGGAGTTTGGAATGTATATCTTGTATATATTTATATGTGAATATATTATCTCGTAGATTTGTAGAAGTATGTGTTGTTGTTACTTGTTCGTGATGCCTAATGGCACTGAGCCGTCAGTAGATATATATAGATATGTGTGTAAATCTGTGGGAGTGTGAACTTATGCATAGTATAATATGTGTGTGGTTTGGGTGATGTGATTATGTAATGGCATTGAGCCATTAGATATTATGCATTTGTGATGACCAGGTACTGTTGGATGACTATGGTTATGGCATAGAGCTATACTGTAGTAAATTATGCATTATAGGCAGGTTCTGTGGATGTCTTTGTGCTGTGATGGTTATTTGAAATGATTGAATGTTGTATCGATGAATTGAATAGATTTAGAGATTTGAATTAGTAGCCATCCCTATGACTTTGAGAAACGGGATAGGTGAGTTTGAGTTTCAGTGAGTTTCAATATCTTTGCTAAGTATCAATAAGTCCATAAGAATATTTAAAAGTGGTATGCATTGGATTTGGATCATTTAAGAATCATTTAGGGTGTTTGGTGTAAAAGTGTTGCACATAAAGTGGTTAAGTTGTATTTCGTGCATAACTTGAGTATATGTTGGAATTTTGGCGAACGAACATCGCCAATAGTTTCAGAATGGGGAAAACATATAGACCATTAAGTTTTGTGGCAATTAGACCTGAAATGAGCTAATTGGATAAGTTAGTAATTGGTTAAAAGGCCTAAAATGTGTGACAGCATCAAGTGCTGTCACTGATAAGCCCACGCGTAGCGTCATCCTGACGCTCAGCGTCAGGGCTACGAATGCACTCTCACGCCTAGCGTGGTACTGGCGCGTAGCGTCAGACCCCTGTTTCAGGTTTTGAGATTATTTCAACTTAAATGATTTTGAGGACTATAAATTATTTATTTTAAATTATAATTGGGGTAATTTTTATAAGATGCATTTTTTTTGTAATTAAATTTTAGAAACGTGAAAAATTTATTGTGAAAATCAATAAATTGAATAAAATAAATATTATTTGAAGAGGGATGTCACATAATCAATGTAAAACTCAATTACTTCCTCTGTAATATATCTTTCCACAATTAAAGCTTAGGACAATGTTGATTCTTCATATACCCTTTCAATATCTTCATATATCGCTCAACAGGATACATCCACCATAAGAACACTGGACCATAAGAACGAACCTCTCTCACCAAATGGATGATTAAGTGGACCATTATGTCAAAAAAGAAGGGTGGGAAATACATTTCAAGCTGACATAGTATAAGTGATGCTTCCTGTTCCAACACATCCAATTCGTCGGGCATGATTACTTTGCAACATATGGCATTGAAAAACATACATAGCCTTGTTATGACATTTCTCATATTTTTAGAAAGAATGTCATGAATGGCGATAAGCAGAAACTGTTGCATCAACATATGACAATCATGAGACTTCAACCTAACTAACTTCAAATCTTTCATGGAAACACATGTATTGATGTTTGAGCCATAACCAGACAAAACTTTCACACTATGCAATGATTCACACAGACTTTTCTTTTCTTTTCTGGACAATGTATGACATGCCGGGGGAAAATATGTTTATTTTCCCTTTGATTGTGGATGCAACTCCTGACATATACCCATCAGCTCCAAGTCCATACTCGAATTTAGGCCATTCTTAGTCTTCCCAGGTATGTTTAAGAGTGTACCAACCAAACTATCACACATATTTTTCTCCACATGCATTACATCAATGCAGTATCTTACATCAAGCTCCCTCCAATATGGCAGGTCAAAAAACACTGACTTCTTCTTCCAATTGTTTTATGTTAGGGATTGTTTTTCACACTTAGCAAACACCACGTTGACGTCTTTCACCTTTTTATATATCTCACGACCAGATAGTGATAGAGGAGCCATTTCAAAATCTTGGGCACCGTTGAATGACTTCTTCAACCTCCAAAATGGATGATTCACTTTAACAAACCTTCAATGTCGAAGATAAATATTTTTCCTACCATGGTGCATCCGCACAAAACTAGTTCACTCCTCACATATAGGACAAGCTGACCCTCCACGCTGTACTCGGATAAGTTACCATACGCTGGAAAGTCATTGAACATGCAAAATAGCATAGCACGCAATTTGAATGATTGCCCGGTAAACCCGGCAAACACATCAACCCCGTCTTCCCACAACATTTTAAGGTCTTCAAGTAATGGAGTTAAATATACATCAATGTCATTCCCCGGTTATCGTGGACCAGAAGTAATCATTGGAAACATGACATATTTCCACTTCATGCACAACCATGGCGGCAAGTTGTAAACAAACAACAAAACAGGCCACGAACTATGGTTTTGCGCTCAGGTTCCCAAATGGGTTCATGTCGTTTGTGGCTAGTGCAAGCCTAACATTTCTTGGTTCATGGGTAAAATCCAGAAAAATCGTATCCATTTTCTTCCATTGCGATCCATCAGCCGGATGCCTAAGTAGTCCGTTAACAACCCTTTAATCAGTATGTCATCTCATAAGTTTTACATCATCTGTATTGGCAAATAGATGCTTTAGTCTTGGAACTATAGGCAGATACCACAACACCTTTGTGGGAGACCCTTTAGTGCAGACCTCATCAGAATCTGCCTCTTTCTTCATATACCGTGACACCCCACACCTAGGGCATCGATGCAGCATTTCTAACTCACCCCGGAATAATACACAATCATTTGGGCATGCATGTATTTTCTCATACTCTAAACCCAAAGGACACAACACCTTTTTAGCCTCATAGTTACAATTCAGTAAGGTGTTTCCAGCTGGGAGCATTTCTTTCAACAACTTCAGTAAGTCAGTGAAACTTTTATCCGTCCACCCGTTTATGGCCTTCAAATTAAACAATCGTAAAACTGCTGATAACCTCATGAAATTGACGCAGTTTGGATATAACGGCTGCTCAGAATCCTCACACAGAGTCGTATATACATGAGCTTTCTTAAAACCTTCTACCCCCACATCACAGATCATATCCTCGAGTCAGTCATCCATGTCGACATCGGTGTTATGCATCGAGCTTCGATTTTCAGTTTGAGAGCTGTTACTTGGCACCACCACATCTTTACCATGTCATATGCAACGCGTATAACTATGCAGAAAACCATTACACGGTAGATGTTCTCGCACCTCTTTTAAGTCTAGCTGATGCAGGTTAAGCATTTAACACAAGGGAAAAAATACCTTCCATTCACCTCCTCAGCATTCCTCACAACGAATTCTATAAATGATTCAACTCCCCCCTCTTACTCTAAACTTATGCGTGATGTAGTTATCTAACTCTGATCCATACCAACTGTTTACAAGGTGTTATGATCAATCTCACTTTTCTTACAAAGGTGGTGGTCCTATACCCATTCAGGATGAGAATATTGATATATACAGGTTATGAGTTATTTTAAAATTTGATGAAATTTTGACAGTATTGATCTCTAAGTACACAAAATAAGAGCGGTCAAATCAAATTCAACCACAACGAAATATGCACCCAAGAACTACAAAATGCAAGTTACCAAAACTTTATCAAATTTTAAAATAACTCCTAACTTGTACATACCAACTACATATAAAAATAATTGTTCATCCTAAACTGTCCAAATAGACAATTCAAGATTCAACACAAACGATGAAATTAATTAATTTAATGACCATTTGTGTCAAATCTCAAACGGGGAACTATGGTTTACTCATGCAAAGTAACTTTCATACTAATTAACTAGTATCAGCCTACGAGTTTGTAAGATTGACAACCACACACATACAACAAGAGAAATAACATTATATGAGAGCAACAAACAACAACAAAAATAACATTATATACTGTACAGTGAAATGTATACTTTGATTAAAAATAATACTTAAAAATGTATAATAATTTAGTTAAGTTTTCTCCTAAATCAGTATGATGTTTTTAATTTGTGTTATTTTCAAGTACAACTATGGTGTTGGATATATGGATTATGGATTATGGATTATGGTGTTGGATTATAAGACTCTTATTTAGTAATTAGATTGAACTATTATTTTATGGATTATGAAGTATAGATATGGTGGTGTTGGATGTTGGATTATGGATTATGGATTATGAATATGGTGAAAGAACTAATTAATAGTTGAAACAATTTGAATATTTTATAAATAAGAAATTTGATTAAAACTTGATAAAACTTAAATAATTTTAGGGTGATTTGTTTGATAAAATCTAAAGGGGAAACCTTTTTTACAATTTTAAATATGATGTTTTGGTGGGTAAATTTTAGTTAAAAATAACTTTAACTCTAATTTTTAATTAATTCTCATTAACTAATTTACTTCTATTTTTTAGCTTCAAATGATATTCATGTGTCTGATATTAGTTGAATTTTCAAAAATTTAATATTTCAATTTATTTTTTTCAAAAACAAAATAAGGAAACCAGCCAAAATACATTAACTATTTATACTGTTTTTTAATTTCATTTTAGTATTTTGAATTTTAATTCAGACAAATTTTATCATTGTATTAAGTACAAAAGTTAACCATCTTAATAAGCCCTCCTACCCAACAAAAGAGAAAGGCAAGAAAGAGATGAATTTAAGAAGAATGGGAGGGAAATAGACGCAAACATCACTTTCACTTTACAGTATAACAATCAATTGGTTTTAGATGACATTTTATGAACTACCATCTATAATAATCACTTTCACTTTCACTTTATAGTAAAATAGATTGAAGCAAAAATGTCTCCATCTTAAGCAACCTTCACTTTTATACACCAAATACATAACATAGTCCAAATTAACAATAGTATAATTGGTTAAACTGATAAACGTGGAGTGCAGGATGTGTTGCACAGTACACTGATAAGTTTCTTGGCAAATGGTTTAGAACTAAAAACTAAAATTAACTAAAAACTGAAAATAAAATGCTGATATACATAGAACCAACAAAAAAGAACAGACATATTATACTCAGAACTAGTAAAACAGAGACAAAAACCCCTTTCAACACAAAATAGAACCCATATAACGCATCAACACAACTTAAAAAAGATTTAACTCAAACAGGGACCATCAGAAACAATGACGAGCAAAAACAGGGACGACTTACAGGACAATACAGCAACACTGGGACAAGCAACGAGCACAACGGGACAAGCAACGAGCAAGAAACAGGCAACAATATCAACGAGCACACTGGGACAGATGGAGAAGATGAGAAACAGCTCGACGAAGAAAAAGAAAATGAAAAAGCAAAAAACAGGGATGACTTACCTGACAAGGACGATGAAAAAAGAGGACAAAAGGAGGAAAAGAACCTGCGCAAGTACGAGAGCAATAGGGCAAAGAAAGGTGGAGGAAGCAAAGAAAGACCAGCATGAAAGAAGGAGAAGAAGCAAAAAAGCTATCAGGCGCGGCTTTTGAAGTTTCTGAAAATATATATAATCACGGTTAAATGAAAAATCATGGTTATATTACATATATATTCACGATTAAATCAACAACTGTGGTTGAATATAAATATTATATCCACGGTTAGTCCAACAACCGTGATCGTATACGTAATATATATCCACGGTTGTAGAGCCAACTGTGATTATAGAGTCCCCAACCTATGAACCCTGAACCCTAAACTATATATTCACGTTGGAAGTATTACCCGTGATTATATATTTAAGGATACAACCACGGTTTGTTTGGTTAACCGTGATTATATACTTAACCCTGAACTTACATCCACGGAGGTTAACTAACCGTGATCATATAGTTACATTGTAATTTCAAAAATGTCACCGCGCATGTTTTTATCACTGATCAACTTTAACCCGTGATTATATCTCGTTGTTATATCCAATTTTTGCACTAGTGATTATGAAAATAATGCAACAATTTATTTTTAAACAAAAGGGTAAATTAGACATTTTATGTTTTAAAATTTGTATTTAGTGGTGATAATAAACAAATATATGGTGTTAATGTAATCACCCTAGGACTAGAGACTTAAAGTTTTAAGTCATTTGAGTTTAGCATGTAAAAGGTTGTTATCTAATACGAGTCAAAACACATACACACATAACTTTAAGTTTTAAGCCATTTGAGTCTAATCTGTAAAAGCTGGTTATCTAATACGAGTCAATCCATCGTAACTTTTTCTGATAGTTATGTACGTGTACATGCGTGTTTGTATATAATCATACACACATATATTATACAATGTTATGATATCACACCTATTATATTGTATTCGTTGTATATAATTATAATCTCATTTTAAAATTAAAAAATTAAAAATTTAATGTGTCAATGAAGGCTTTTATGAAATCAATTACACTCTTAAATCGGACAAGTCATATCTTAAAAGAGTATTAATCACATATAACTAAGTTAAGTCAAACTGTATAAAATATGTCTGATCAGAACTTACAAAAGTCTAATCCAATAGGCTTGTTTCACCCTTGATTATACCCGAGGGCATAACAACATATAAGTGGAAGTTTATTTTATAGTACAAGACCGTTGGTCTAATCAATCTCAAAGTCACAAGATATACTATTATATTATGTTTATCTTATTTGAAATGAAAAATAATTGTATATCTATTTAACAGTTATATAATATGAATTGTACATTTTATATATGAATTTGGATCTCATCGTACATATTTAATTTATATCTTTTTTTCTTGGTTAATAAAAAAATATTTTATCTTTTGAACTATTGTCAAATTCATTATTTATCAAATAAAAGTTGGTTGAAATTATGAATGATAGTAGTGATCATGAACCACTCAATAGTTTTCATGGGAGGTAATTCATTTTTTATTTTCAATTCTTTTTCTCTGTATTTGTGTATATTTTTTCTCACTAACTATACATTAAATTATATACATGTTTTCCTCTTTTTCTCTTCTACAACAACTCTGCGATGGAGAGCATCTCTACACCCCAAGAAGATTCTACACATTAGCAAGAAGACATGTCTACGGTTAAAATGATATCCTAAAGACTTTTCTTTTTTATCAATTCGGTTCTCAATTTTTTCAGTACGGCAAAGAAATTTGTGTTTTATTTTTGTTTCGTTTTTTTCAGGTTGAGTTTGAGTTTGTGTTTTCATGATTATGATTAAATTGGCTTGCTGTCAAAGCTGGTAACCTTTTTTTTTGGCTTGAGGTGATTTTGAAGTGTTGTTGAAGGCTGGTTAGAAATTAAAGGATGAGTTTCTCTTTTGAGTTCTTTGTCAACTTTCTCCTTTTTTTTTCTTTTGTCGCAGATCAACTTTCTTTTTTTGGTCAAAGGTCAACTATCTTTTTTGGTCAATGGTCAACTATCTTTTTTGGGTCAAAGGTCAACTATCTTTCGAAGTTTGTGTTTTAAGGTATTCCTGCTATAGGTTTCTTTTGGAGGTACGGTTCTATAGAACCAAGGAGCAAAGGCCCAGAGTCCACAGGCCCAATACTGGTTGTGGTTTTATAGGCCCAATAGGTTATCGTTTTGAATAGGCCACAAATTTTATTTACATCACTGGATTTAGACCGAAGGACGATTAACTTAAACGAGACAAGACCCATGTTATTTCTCCAAAAAAAAAATGAACATTATAGGTGAAAATGTTATCATTGAAACATTTTAAAAATGTTTGTGATAGAATTGCTAAAAAAACAGAGAGATAAATAAGTTTCAGAAATTAAAACTCGCGTCAAACTTTAAGGATGAAAATAGATTTCTAAAATCAAGTTTTAACATAATCGGTATAAAAAGAAAAAGATTGTGATACACATGATATTTTAAGCCAGTTATTTTTAAAATTGGTGTAAAAATATTTTTTATATCAATTTTGAAAACAACCGTGTAGAAAATAGTTGTGTAACTTAACAGAAATTAATATATTAAAAGGAAAAGAAAAACATGGCTTTGTGTCAAGTTATATGCAATACTTATGCACTAGACCTAGTGGTTGAAGTTTGAGTAATCATCTTGAGGTCTTAATCTTGGGTTCAAACTTGAGTTTGATTATATGCAATACCCAGTTAAAGAAAACACAACCACTCAGCTACTAACAGATACCATAATATACTAGCTGGTCATCATTGTAGTGATCAGACCTCAAATCACTAAAAGCACATCACCTGTTGCAAATAAAGGTGAAAAACCAAATAGCAAATGGCAAGTAATGAGAGGATAAAGGAATATGAGGAGTACTCTAAACATGAATTATGGTATGTAGAAATAAATAACTAGATGGTACTACTCATTTCTCCTATAAGTGCCAAATAGTTTCAATCTTCCACCAAATCCTCCAACTCTTTCTAAGAGGAAAACAAAACCAACAGAACTTATAAATTTATTGAAGATCAATATGATGACATATCACTCACTATTCACTAAGATATCATCAACATTTTATTCCCATTGCAGCAGGATCAGTACCTGGCTTAGCACCAATAGCAAAAAATTCAATAATAACTTCCAAAGGCATGCCTTTTGTTTCAGGGACTTTCAAGTAAACAAATATCCATGAAATGATGCAGCCAATGACAAACAATGTGAAGACACCGGTAAGACCAAGAAGCTGCAGCAAGTAGGGAAATACTAAGGTGACAATCAAGGTACAACCCCAGTATGTAAGGGAAGTCAGAGAAATGCAGATTCCACGAACACTTGTTGGGAAGATTTCTGCACATATGATGTTGGGAATAACACCAAGGCCCATGCAGAAGACACTTTCATAGATCACAACACTAATCGCGGTGACTGCTGCATCGATGACTGAACTGAGGTTAAAGAACTGCCGGAGTACTAGTATCAGGAGACAAAGTATCAAAATTGGTATTGTGTATAGCATGATTGACCTGTCATGAGAAAACATATAGTGTTTGTTATTGTCATCACAAAAATTGCTGCATTTTACTCCAATTTTTGTTTTATGAGATAACTAGCTATGTATGAATAATGCATAGACATTAGGCAGAGAAGCGCAAACAAAAATTTTGTTGAGACCGATAATTAAGCAAATCTTGCAATAACAGAACACTATCTGCATTACAAAGTGATCGTATCAAATGCTAATGACAATAAATAAAGGATGAAAAAATTGTGACAGTAGGAATTGAACAAGTTATATAATTCTGTAATATGGTTAAGGTTCCATATACTAAACAAAAACGAGATCAACTTGAGATTTAGGCTAAGTTGAATATAGTTCAAACATACCTCCTGCCAGAAATATCCATGAGTCTTATGGCAATAGCTATACAAGGAAGCATACAGAATGTTGTGATGACATTTACAAGAAAAGAAGCAGATGTTGAGCTAATGCCCAAATTTGACAAAAGAGCCCCTACTCCTGCCTGCTGAAGAATCTGGGGAGCATAGTATAGAAATCCATTTATGCCAGCAGCCTGCAATATATATTACATTCTCAGAATCAGAGGAATAATCAAGAGTGTATGAGCAAGTCTTCATTGTGAGAACCCTTTGCTTTTAGAAAAATTTAAATTGTGAGGAAAAAAACACCTAGAAACATTTATGATTGTTTAGAATTGCTTAGTTTGAGAAAATGTATTCTATTTTTATTTCCTGCTTTCAATAGTAATGCTATAATGAATTCACTTTGTTTCATGTTATCAAACAGAACAAGAAAATGGGAAACAGTTTCTCAAATCAAAGAGATCTAAAGGTCCTCATGAATATGATACACTTCTCAACCTAGAGTTAAATCAGGTACCATAAAGATATCCACTTGAAGAAGACTTGTAATTGTGAAATGATCAAATCAACACTCTAATACTAAGCTCATCATTTTCATTAATTACCTTCATGATTATTATTCCTCGATTATTGAGGTCCCTAAGACTATTGAGGTCGGAAAGTTACATTCCTAACTAAATAAAATATCAGTTAAAGTTTAGTTCCTGAAATTGTATATAGTAAGTCAGTTTAGTCTTTGAAATTGTACCTCGTAGGGACCAAACTACCTTACGTGTGCATTAAATTGGTATTTTATAAAGTCAGGAATGTAAGTTATGTAATTGTCTAACCCCTACAATCTCAAGGATGGATTTGGGAGTTAACACATTAATCCTCTATGACATTTAGACTGATAAAATATATGCAAAGGTACTAAAGAACAGCAACTTCATAGGCTACTGAACATCATAACATAATTCTAAAACCTAGATAAAAATCCAATTTCATGATGAATTCATGTGATATTTATCATAACAGGACACAACACAGTCAAGTGAAATGCAAATACAATTCCAACTAATTGTACCTGTTGAAGAATTTGAAGTCCTATTCCAACAATTAATGCACGCTTGACTCCTGGTTCTAGCAGAGCACTCCAATTTGGACCCTTTGCAGCAACGTCTGGCACATGCAACAAATCATGCGTACCTAGGACAGACTGGCTAACAAGAGCAGCAGCCTGATAAGCTTCACCACCATCAATAGGTATGTCATAGCCAGAAGTTGAAACAAACGAAACGTGTTGAGACTGAGGCACGACAGCAGGATCTGCGTGCAAATAAACCCTTTGGAGTCCTTCCCTTTTCTCACCAGTAGCAGCACCATCAGATGATTTATAAACCAGCTGCCAACCTCCACCAATGTTTGTATTTTTGGGCATTTCGACGGCATTCCCATGAGCCAAACTACTGTTACTTCTCAGGCTGCTAGTGCTCCTCATACCCAACATGTCCTTGGATCCATGAGCCCTATCAAATGACATTAGTGGAGCATGCAGATTGTCATTGGTACCAAAGGGACTGGACTCTGCATCCCCCGCACCAAAGATACTACTGGCATTATGAATTAGCATGCTGCGTGAGCCTCCACTCTCAGGGAGAGTACTCTCATGCAAACTTCCAAAGAGATTGACAAGAGGATCCTTAAGACCAGCACCAGCAAGAGTTCCAAAACTTCCTTGCTGAGACAACATACTACGGGATATCAAACTACCTTGCCCATTCACCGGTTGAGCAACCATTGTAACACCCTCATTGGGTCCATATAACTTTATATAGTCTTTCCCTGCTTCCTGGTTAACTAGAAGCTCACTAGCTGGTGCAACTACGTACTCTTCTATTGAAGTGGCCTCACCCCCGGGGCTGAGACCCTCCGCCAGCAAAGCCAATTCCCCTACATATGAAAACTCACTCCTAATCAATGGAAAGTCATGATTTATCAAATTCAAAGTCTGTTTGGTAAAAATAGCTTACAAGTAAACACAGATACAAAAAGCTTATAGTTATAAGCTCTCAGCTTTTCAAAAGCTACTTGAAGAAGCTTGATAATATACCTCATCAATATTTCGGTTATCATTTTTTAAAAAGAAAACTTGTATCCCACACATAATTATGATATTACACATTCTTTTAAATCATTTAACACAATTTAAATAAGTTTTTTCAAATTGCTCTATTTCAACAAGTTACCTAAAAAGTTATGAGTTATAAGCTACCTCAATAATCATAAACTACAAACTATAAGTTATAAGCTATAAACTCATGTTGCCAAACAAAGCCATAAAAACTAGCAATATATCCTTGCAAATTCAGTGTCACCTGAAACATCCTCAACACAGCGAAGCCTTTTCAGAACTTTCTCAGCCTCGAGCATCCGACCTTTGCTTACAAGCCACCTAGGAGATTCAGGCAGGTAAAACACAGCCAGTAAAAAATAAGCAACTGAAGGAATAGAAATAACTCCAAGCATGATTCTCCAACTTGGCGAGTATGCCAAGGACATTGAGAACACCAAGATATAAGCCAAAAACATCCCACCGGAACAAGCAAACTGTGTAAGAGTGTTCAATTGGCCCCTGATATCAGCTGGTGCTACCTCAGATATGTAAAGAGGGTTAAGAGTAACAGCAAGGGAAGTACCAACCCCAACTATTATCCTCGCAAGCAGAACAACAATAACACTAGGAGCCCACAACATTACCAAACCGCCAAGGAAGAACATAATAGAAGATACTATGAGCATAGGGCGTCTTCCAACCAAATCAGATACTGTCCCTGAGAATATTGTCACAACTGTACCAGTTATAAATGACATGGACACAATTAGCCCTTCAAGTGTGGGATCCAATGTGAATTCCTTCTTGATGTAGGTCATGCCCGCTGCAAGAGGGTACACCAACATGTTTGGTTAATTTTGGTAATCAGATCCAACACACTTTTTTGTAACATTCTAGAATTTGGGTAAGCATTATCTAGCCTAATAATGTAACTAAACCAAAAAAACACTAGAAACAAAACATAAGCATGAGATTTTCAGGTACGTGGAAAACATAACAGCGCACACATAACTGAAAAATCACTTGACAGCAACAAAACAAGATCAATTAAGAAAAGAGTAACGGATTTAAAAAAAATCACAAAAGAAAACATACATGCAATGGTTGAACTATCCCATCCGGTTAGAAGATTCCCAAGTGTGGTAGCAACAGCAACAATCACAACCTCCATAATTTTTTGAATTTCCTTCTCGTGAGAGAAAACGACCCAAAATCCAAACTGAATCACTTGCACTCAAAGTTGAAAACTTTGTAGCACTTTGCAGATTTTCATGTGGAATATGAAAATCCAAAGCTGATGGGGAAATCAGTGAAGCCAAGATAAAGGGTAGTGGCAGAGTTGAAGGAATGACACACTGTACATGCTGGGACTGTTGGTTTCAGAGGAGTACGGTTCTGCATCAATATGTCGCCAAACTTGTTTTTATCCCTCAAGTCCACATCATATCATAACGTATCTAATCTACCTCAGGCTGAGCTGTACGAGGGAAATTCTTATTTTTAGTTATCTTTTATCATCACGTCTAAATTAACTATTAATTAATTAAAAAAGTCAAAGAATGACGCCCGGCCCTAAACGCGGGGATTTTGTTTTTCACAAATAAATTCTGTTCTAAGAATAAACTAAAAAATTTGTCCCCATCCCGTCTGAAAATTTATAAACATTTAAGAGATCAATCTCTTATCAGTAACTTTTAGTAGGGAAGTGAAATTCTTAACTTCTTTTTTTTTTTTGGTGAAAATTCTTAACTTCTGAATTGTACTTAACATTAACAACATGCGACAATCATGATATAGAATAAAATTTTACTTTGTTTTATTATTTCATATCACTTAATAAATTTGTTATGAATTTTTTAAAATATATTATTAAATATTCATCATACATCGTATTCATAATGTATTAAATATTTAAATAAATATCTTTATTGAATAATATATTTTTATTAAATAGTTATTATCATTTAATAATACATATTATTAAATAAATTAAAAGTAAAAATATATTATTATTAAAAATATATTTAATAAATATATTATTAAAATTTATAATAAATGTTACTAGAAATATATTTACTAAATATAATAATAATAATAATAATATGATGATGATGATATATTTAATAAATTATTAAATATATAAATAAATTTCTATGAGAAATATATTATTACTATATTATCATTAAAAAATATGTTTAATAAATATATTATAAAAAGGTATAATAATTTAATTATTAAAAATATACATTTTTAAATATAATATAATAAATATATTTAAATATATTATTAAAAATGTATAATATGCTTATTATAATACATTTAAATATATTTTTAATAATATGTGATCTGTCCTGAACCGGGGTCTAGAGATCCGGACTCAAGTCAATCACAAACAGTATGTAAATACCGTATAGGAGACCGGATGTATGAGTATCCGGTATGAGTATCCGTTGTCCTTGAGCAGAGAGAACGGACTGGGCGTCCTGGAGGTCCTTCAAACCGACCTTTGTGTGTTATGGCAGAGTGTAGTATACTCTGGGGCGGTGTCACAATCCGCCTAAAGGAGTCTTCTTTGTCTTGACCCGATTGGGGGTGGAACCTGCAATCGTTCTCCGACGCTCAAGTCAGTATTTCAGAATACTTCAAGACTTAGAAAGACAATCAGAGAGAATTATGCAAGTAAGAGAGAGTAAGGTTCAGAATTGGGGGGAGAGCCCATGTATACCTTTTTGCTGAGGTTTATATACCTGTCATTGGTGCTCCATTATTGGTAGGACCTGTTTCTTGTTTTCAGGCATAATGATCAAAAGGTGGTGGGTCCCTGCGCCGTTTACAAGTACCATTATTGTAGTAGGTATTTCCACTTACTTGGGAAACGTGAATGCTTTATTATTTTATTGTTATTACCCTTTTATGCGTGACAGCGTGATTCCCATTATTAACCTCTCAAGACAGAGTCAATCTCGTGCCGGGGTTGTGAGTATAGGCTCGCTACGCAGTATGGGAAATTCAATATTCCGCCAGTATTGAGCCTATGGCTTGGCGGAGTATCATGCCTTGGCGGAGTGACATGCCTAGGCGGAGTTATGACCCTTGGCAGGGTAACATGCCTAGGCGGAGTAACGTGCCTTGGCGGAGTTACTTGCCCTGGTCGTATGTACTCCGTATAGAAACAATTATAATATATTTGAAGCGTACTTCTCTTGTACAAAATGCTGATCTGGCAAAGCATTAAAGCCACACTCTTGGGGGCCGGTGTTCGGACCGGATCAGAACCGTTATGGAGAAAATGAATGATGCTGTCGTGAGGTGAGGACGGACGGCCAGACGTCGGATATCCGGTGTGGTAACGTTGAACCAAGACACCGGTTTTCCTTACATGAGGTCAGACTGACGTCACATGAATGGGGGCCGGTATCCAGACCGGATCAATATGTATATTTATTATATATTTGTAATAATAATAATATAGTAATAATATATTTTAAATATCAATTTATTTAATAAATATATTTTATTAAATATATTATTTAATAAATAAAATTTATTTAAATAGTTACTTTTTTAGTAAATATGTTATAATTGAATATAATATATGTTATCAATTATATATTTCGTAAGTATTTAATATTGACATTATATATTTATTTAACATATTATTATTATTATATTTCTAATAATATATTTGTTATAAATTTTGATAATCTTTTTATTAAATATATTTTTAATAATAATATATTATTAATTTTTTATTGTAACTTATTTAATAAATATATATTATTCAATAGTAACACATATTTAATAAAATATATTATTTAATAAAAAATTTAATATATTATTAAATATTTTATAATTTAATATAATATTTAATAAATATGTACTTTGAAGAAGCACTTCTTGAAGGAGCTGCCGTAGAACTTGGTTGACTTAGTGAAGGCCTCAAAGTTAACGATTTTTGAGTCACACCGAGGGGTGGCAAAACTCAAACTGCCATCAGGATTGGCCCGACGTACAACACGGTAGTTGCAGAAGAACAATGCCATTGTAGGTTTGAATTGAAAGTACTCCCCGAGTACTTCTAAGTTGCGGACCAATCCTCACCCATTTGGATGCGATTAGGTGGAAGCACATTCGAGATAGCGGAGAACCCCATCTCAAAATCAGTCAGGGGGATCTCACCCTGAGCTTTGTGGCATGTGGCAGACATGATCTCCAACCTGAGGATGTAGAGCTACATACCCCTCCTTATACCTTTCCATAGAGTAAAGGGGACACCAGAAGTTCATTGCTCCTCCAGTGGTTTTGGTATAGCTGGAGGGAGTCTCTAGGATCTCCCGTTGTACCCAGACATAGGGTTTTTTCCTAGTAGCATGGACAATTACTGTAGAGCACCCCGATCGAGTCCTAATATATTCCATCTCTCATTCTTCGCAACCCATTCGTTTTACCTAGTGTGAAAGTCCACCTACAGATTTGTACGAACGTCATCAGTAGAGTAAAGACCAGATCTATCTTCGTCTAAGGCCTCAGGCGAGGGATCTCTCCCAATCAGAAAGTCTCGCCCTCATCTTTTTCACCCTCGTCCAGAACCTTCAGGCTCGGGCCTCTAATGTCTGATGGAGATCCCCCCATGGTGTGTTGAATGGCCTCCTCTGGTCCTCATTTCTCAGTTTTCCCAAGAAATAATTGCCACAGAAATAAGACGTGTAAATATAAAGTAATATAGAAAGGCTGGGGGCGCTACCTGAGTTTTGTGGAAGTCCTAAGGTTCTGGAAGGACCTCACGTACACCTCTTCGAATTTTGAGTGCCTTAACAAGAAGGTTTTTCTTCTTTGGAATTTTCTAAGGCTCAAATTATTCTCTCATATTTAGCAAAGTAAGGGTAAGCAAATACAGCAAAGTATTGCCTGAACCCTCCGAGTTGCCTCTTATAAACATGGCTAGGGGAACTAGTAGGACATCGCTCTGCATATTTGAATTTCTGGGCCGAGTCTCTTCGATTTGCAAGGCCCATTGTCCAAAAGTAACCGTCAATTTGAGTAAAGAAAAGCAGTCGTCGTGCATGATTGGAAATAAAAGTTGCATGATCGGCGCGACCTAGGGATGGCAAAACGGGCCAGACCCGTCAAATTGGCGGAGTGGACAAGATTTTTTAGCCCGCCTCTTGCCACAGCCCGACGGGCCTCACCAAAAGAAAAAATTGTAAATATTACTAATTAAATACTTTATACTTTATTTATTAAAATATATACTTTTATTTTCTAAAATTTAAAAAAGTGACATCTCTTACTACTTATACATTTCTTTTAATAATATCTTCTTTAATTTTTTTAAAAATTTTTTATCTTAATTTGACATATATTTTTATAAAAATTTATAATTTTACCATTGGCAAGTCGACCCACCAGCCCACCAAGCCCACCATTAGGCGGGCGGGCCCTAACTTTTAGCCCGTTTATTTTCACGGGGCGGGCCAACCCGGCCCGCTTTTTGGCGGGGCGGACGGCCGGTCTGTTTTGCCATCCCTAGCGCGACCCATAGCACATGTAACATTATGTTTTACAAGAATAATAAATGCGTCACAGTTACGAATACAGGACAAGTAAAAAGTTTTTCTAAGTTAAGAAGGGTCTTGACATTACCCACGTCTATAACAGATACCTCGGCCAAAGGACTATAGCTTATTGAAGCAACTGACATGGTCACTTCAACAAACTAGGGGACAAATAATCCAGCCCTGATACCGATCCTTAAAATAAATGGTAATTAACTAAAATCCCTTCTCAGGGGGCGATTGTGGCGTCCCGCGTCAAATTACCATTTAATTACAACCATTTAATCATTTTTCGCAATAATTTTTCACGTTTAATGAAAATTAATTAGATCTTAATATAAAATAATATTTACTTTTCTTAAGTACGTTCAAAATAATAAAAGCATACTCAAAGTAATAACCGATCACATAGCATCCAGAATTTATACTCACACCGGTCGGCATACCGGTTCAAATTTAATTCAACACATAACATGTAACATCACATACACGGAAAACTCATTATATATATTACAATTCATTCAACATCACTAGGTGCCTTGGCATCAATCCTCCACTTGGTGCACCTCTAGGGCTCCGACCTCCTCCCTGTCACTGGTTACTAAAATGAAAACCACAGCAAGGGTGAGTGTTTAGCATCGTAATTAATCTAGAACGGATATTAATAGATTACATGCATATGACTCCGTCCGACTACTTTATCATCATATTACAAGTAACATTCGGCAATTATATCAATTCATACTCAGCAAGCATAGCCGATCTCACTTGGCAAACATAACAACCCACACTCAACAAATGTAGCAAATCATACTCGGCAAGCATAGCCGATCTCACTCGGCAAATATAACAATCCGCACTCAGCAAATATAGCAAATTGTACTCAGCAAGCATAGCCGATCTCACTCGATAAATATAATAATCCGCACTCAGCAAATGTAGCAAATCATACTCAGCAAGCATAGCCGATCTCACTCGACAAATATAACAATCCACACTTAGTAAATGTAGCAAATCATACTCAGCAAGCATAGCCGATCTCACTCGGCAAATATAACAATCCGCACTCAGTAAATGTAGCAAATCATACTCAGCACGCATAGCCGATCTCACTCGGCAAATATAATAATCTGCACTCAGCAAATGTAACAACATGCACTTCGGCAACTATAATTAATCATATACACACCATAACTAATAATTCATCAAATGTCACCACTGACTCTCATACAAAATTGACGCCTAGTATCCGAATACTAAAAGGATCGGCCTTCAGCTGAGGGTCCGACTTGACACCCTGTGAACCCGACTTGGTTCACCGAGCCCGACTTGGCTCCCCCTCAACCACTGAGTCATAGACCTCTGGGTAGCTTAACTGGGTCCGACTTGACCACGGAAGCCAAAAATAGGATAATACATACCGTCGGTCGTCCTCTACCACATAATCACATATTCAATTATATAAACATAGGAATATCATTACGATCATCATTTGCAACCACCAGAAACTGGCATATGCTCACAATACAAGGCGGCCGACTTGCTAAGCCTGTCATCGCATTGCCATTGGGCGACCTACTTGTCAAGCCCAACATCACATTGTCACTGGGCGACCTACTTGTCAAGCCTGTCATCACAACACCGCCATACACATCAGATCATCATAATGTAAAACATCAGATCATACTTATACAATTCAGATTTCTCATCACATGGCCATTATACACACTGGATCATTACAATGCAAAATACATCATACATATACAATTCAGATTTCTCATCTCATGGCCATTATACACATCGGATCATCACAATGCAAAACACTTTAATCTCATACTCATTATACACATCGAATTATCACAATGCAAAACACTTTAATCTTATACTCATTATACACATCAGATTATCATAATGCAAAACACTTTAATCTCATACTCATTATACACATTGGATTATCACAATGCAAAACACTTTAATTTCACATTCACTAAACACCGATTATCATAACATTAAATATTTCAAACTCATAATCATCTTAGGCCACACACACACGATCTCAAACCGATCGGTGTCCATATTCATGCATGCATACACTTACACATACAATTTTTATTCAGTAATATTTTCTTACCATATTCACAATCAGTTCAACGACTCGGACTCATTGTATGTTCTATTCTAATTAATTATAACCCGAACACCCCCTTACCTCTATTCCAAGCTTCGACAATCTGCTCCTGGTGCCAATTACGCCCTCTAAGCGCTAGGTTCAAGGTTTCACCTTTGATTCCAACACCAGCTTCGTCACTCAGCTCTCTGACATTCGTTCTGCTACCTACGGGGGTCGAAATGCAAAACCTGTTAACGTCATACCACCCTCAGCTCTAAAGACCATTTTTAAGCTCACACTCACCCGAGGAGTGGAAAAATAGAGCCTTACTTCGCCATGCATGGCCATTCGGTCAGGGAGTAAAAATGAAAAGAGACGAGATAACTCAATTCAAATGGTCCAATGGACTCACCTTGAAACCATGGTCACAGAAATAAGGTTCGATCAAAGTTTTGACATGAACAGAGTCTTCCTCTAGAACATGCAACTCAGCAGCGAGAGAGAGGAGAAAATGAAGAAGAAGAAGAAACAGGAAAAGAAGGAGAAAGAAGAAATGGGCTCACATGAATAATGAGGAGGGAGAGAGAAAACCACCTTTTATTTAAGGCTCAGGGGCAAAACAACCTTTTCCCCTTTTTTTATATTTTCATTAAAAGTTTTAATTAAACTTTTACCCCTTCTTCTAATCACACCTCATTTAACCCTTTTTATAATTAATCAATCAAATAAATTTTATTTATTTCCACAATAGTTAATTATTCATAATTGCCTTTATTTTAATAATAATTCATAAAAGTACCCAAATGATCCAGTCTTGATACCGGCCTCAAGACAAGGGTAACGTGTCATCCGATCTAGCCATGCTACCAACCTCACAGGTAAGACATTGGACCACCTAAAGCGTCTGGGCATTCTCCCAAGACCGGCAAGTCCGTGTTGACACCTCCCATATCTGATACAGAATGCTTCATACATCAGATCGCTAGTAGACACTAATAAGTGGCCTTGGGAACAGCACAGTGATCCCAGTCTCCCCTGACAAATCCACCCCATGAGGGGCACGCGCCTCGCCACTTAACCCATGATTGTCTCCCACGATAGATTAAACAAATATATTTTCCATGCTTCGACAAAATAGAAAGGGCATTACTCTTTCCTCGAGCCACCGTCACCGAGGAACATGCCTTGCTCCCCAGGCCTAATCAGACCATAATTTCTGAGCATCTATATATATTAGAACTATGCATGCTATTCTTCTCTTCTGATGACTCATTACTACTTGTTGGTCGCTGCCTCATGCTTTTATTTCTTATACACTGCCACTAACTTGAACTTCAGAGTCTTCTTGCAGGTGGCACCCCCCTTCGCCTCCACTCAACGTGAAGGGCCAGTGTGTAGGACCTCCGGTGTATAATATCATCAGGATAACAAGACCGGTTTTCTCCCACTGAGAGATCAGACACTTTATCTATTCTCGTTTCCTTGTTACGTATAACCAATTGCCTCAGTCATTTTGAGAGGTTGATCCAGACTATTTATCGGTTTCCATTATATAACATGCAACCGATGTCATCGGTATATATATCCGGACTCTAATTCTGAGTTAGGCATTCTCCCTGTATCGGTTAGTCTGGGATAACACCTTGCGCACCGGATAAGGCACCTGTTACAAGACAATATGTCTTTGACCGTCCTCCAACATGCAACTGGTATTCAACATCGTTCGGTCTTCAACTCCTGTGACCGGCCCGACACCGGATCTCTTGACCCTGGTTTAGGACGGATGAAATATCCACTAAATCTCCAAATCATTTATTAATAATTTCCGCTACTCATAATTTCACTACAAATATCCGGGATGTTACATCCACCCCTCCTAAGAAGGGATTTCATCCCCGAAATCCACCTGTCTTAGGAACATCGCCCACCACTATTCATCCACAACATACAGTTATTCCATATTCCTGAAATCGTTGTGCTCACATTCCTTTAAATTGTAGCACCATTTTATGTATGCAGCTATCATCTTACTGGTAACAACCATAAATACACACCCCATCTTATCTCACTTTATTAATCTCACTCAGCATATCTTATAACATATTTAAATCATCCAATTACCTTCTTAACTTATCACTCCACTTCCAAAATTTACCAATAACTCACAACTCTTACTGTGTTATAACATTCATCTCTCATCGCCTATCACTCATTGATTACCTGGTCTTATCTCCATTCACCATTATTCTACTACATAAATGCCTACGGGGTACCAAGATCACATCTATCTTCCCAATCTCACACGGCCTCGGCTGCCCATGTAACCATCTGAGGTGATAAGTCTCAGTAGTTTAATGCTCCGTAGCTAAGGCTATGTAAAGATTGAGTAGATAGTCTGCCCATTCTTCTCAGAATCTCACATATTTCAACTGATCATGATACTATTCATTCTTCTCAACTTACCAGCCAACTCTACATCGAGTTAACATTAGAAAGAGTCCAGGGTGGCCAACCACTGCCACTATTTCTAAGATCAACATCGAGGTAGAATCCCAATCAATAATGCTCCACCTCACATCACTTTCATTTGACCGTTATCCCATATACTACATTCTTTTAACCATTCCAGGTGTCAATTCAAAACACATTGCCGATCATTTCACTAATAGTTATTTAGAGGCTACCATCTGACCACCAACCTTAGACTTATCCCAAGTATTCAATCACCGTTGTTCATCACCCATTCAGAATTTCTCTTAATGCCCACTAATTAGTTGCTTAACGGCTTGAGTAAAACACACCGATAACATTCACTTAAGCTATCCCGATAAAAGCAATGTAGGAGGATCACCCCTCCTAAGAGGATTAACCTTATTAATACATTGTTAACCTGATCCTTTACTCTCCAATCATTTTTCAATTACACGATTATACATAGGTGCCGTAATGATTCCCTCGTAACACTAATATCAGTGCAAAGTCCAAAGGACTAGGTAAAACTTCTCTTCATCCTCATTATCTATCTGCTTAATTACTTTTGAATCATTCCTTTTTGTGTCATTCACTTACTACTTCCCTTATCACGTACGTAATAGTCCAGTATATATATATATATATATATATATATATATATATATATACTTCCCTTGACCATCATTCATATAATACATTCCTTTAATCCTTTCCCGAGGGAATTATCGTCTCGTCAATTATATCACTGAAAATCATTACTAACCACTCTTCTTCTATTGTCTTCAACTTATACAGGCATTCTTACACTGTCATTCATCAATTACTCATAATTTCTCTTAATATCCATCAATCAATCGTCTAACAATATGAATATGATATACCTGTGACGTTTATTTAAACCGCCTCATAGAAGCACTACAAAAGGCTCATCCCCTCCTTTATAAGCAGGGGGATTCCTTTTCAGGAATTTGCCAAGAGTGGGACCAGATTCGGTCCTACTCATCATTTGAGAAAATTTTGAGAAATCATCTCCTCCACCAGAACTAGTTTTCTTGGCCATAAAGTAATTCCATAATAAATAAACACATCACCATTAATAACCAATGCTCTACCAGGGAGCCGGATATTTACCTCATACACATATATAATACAACACCGTTGGAGTGCCAAGGGAATGATGCCAAGCTGCACAAACAACCACAAGCACAATGCGATAGAAGGCAAAAACAGTCCGGTATAGGACTCACACAAATCATTAGGTTCACCCGTACCCTGGCTCTAGAAAGAACCGCTCTTATACCAACTGTGGCATCTCACGTCAAATTACCATTTAATTACAACCATTTAATTATTTTTTGTAATAATTTTTCACGTTTAATGAAAATTAATTAGATCTTAATATAAAATAATATTTACTTTTCTTAGGTACGTTCAAAACAATAAAAGCATACTCAAAATAATAATCGATCACATAGCATCCAGAATTTATACTCACACCGGTCAGCATACCGGTTCAAATTTAATTCAACACACAACATGTAACATCACATACACGGAAAACTCATTATATATATTATAATTCATTCAACATCATTCAGTGCCTTGGTATCAATCCTCCACTAGGCGCACCTCTAGGGCTCCGACCTCCTCCCTGTCACTGGTTACTAAAATGAAAACCACAGCAAGGGTGAGTGTTTAGCATCATAATTAATCTAGAACGGATATTAATAGATTACATGCATATGACTCCGTCCGACTACTTTATCATCGTATTACAAGTCACATTCGGAAATTATAGCAATTCATACTCAGCAAGCATAGCCGATCTCACTCGGTAACAATCCGTACTCAGCAAATGTAGCAAATCATACTCAACAAGCATAGCCGATCTCACTCGACAAATATAATAATCCGCATTTAGCAAATATAGCAAATCATACTCAGCAAGCATAGCCGATCTCACTCGACAAATATAACAATCCGCACTCAGCAAATATAGCAAATCATACTCAGCAAGCATAGCCGATCTCACTCGACAAATATAACAATCCGCACTCAGCAAATGTAGCAAATCATACTCAGAAAGCATAGCCGATCTCACTCAGCAAATATAACAATCCGCACTCAGCAAATGTAGTAAATCATACTCAGCACACATAGCCGATCTCACTCGGCAAATATAACAATCCACACTCAGCAAATGTAGCAACATGCACTTTGGCAATTATAATTAATCACATACACATCATAACTAATAATTCATCAAATGTCACCACTGTCTCTTATACAAAATTGACGCCTAGTATCCGGATACTAAAAGTATCGACCTTCAATTGGGGGTCCAACTTGACACCCCGTGAACCCGACTTGGTTCACCAAGCCCGACTTGGCTCCCCCTCAACCACTGGGTCATAGACTTCTGGGTAGCTTAACTGGGTCCGACTTGACCACGGAAGCCAAAAATAGGGTAATACATACCATCGGTCTTCCTCTACCGTATAATCACATATTTAATTATATAAATACCCAAATAATCCGGTCTTGATACCGGCCTCAAGACAAGGGTAACGTGTCATCCGATTTAACCATGCTACTGACCTCACAGGTAAGACATTAGACAACCTAAAGTATCTGGGCGTTCTCCCAAGACCGGTAAGTCCGTGTTGACACCTCCCACATCGGATACAGAATGCTTCACACATCAGATCGCTAGTAGACACTAATAAGTGGCCTTGGGAACGGCACAGTGATCCCAGTCTCCCCTGACGAATCCACCCCATGAGGGGCACGCGCCTCGCCACTTAACCCACGATTGTCTCCCACGATAGATTAAACAAATATATTTTCCATGCTTCGACAAATCAAAATGGGCATTACTCTTTCCTCGAGCAACCGTCACTGAGGAACATGCCTTGCTCCCCAGGCCTAATCAGGCCCATAATTTCTGAGCATCTATATATATTAGAACTATGCATGCTATTCTTCTCTTCTGATGACTCATTACTACTTGCTGGTCGCTGCCTCATGCTTTTATTTCTTATACACTGCCACTAACTTGATCGTCGGAGTCCTCTTGCAGGTGGCACCCCCCTTCGCCCCCACTCAACGTGAAGGGCTGGTGTGTAGGACCTCCGGTGTGTAATATCATCAGGATAGCAAGACCGGTTTTTCCCACTGAGAGATCAGACACTTCATCCGTTCTCGCTTCCTTGTTACGTATAACCGATTGCCTCAGTCATTTCAAGAGGTTAATCCAGACTATTTACCGGTTTCCATTATATAACATGCAACCGATGTCATCGGTATATATATCCGGACTCTAATTCCGAGTTAGGCATTCTCCCTGCACCGGTTAGTCTGGGATAACACCTTGCGCATCGGATAAGGCACCTGTTATAAGACAATATGTCTTTGACCGTCCTTTAATATGCAACCGATATTCAATATCATTCGGTCTTCAACTCCTGTGACCGGCCCGACACCGGATCTCTTGACCCCGGTTTAGGACGGATCAAATATCCAATAAATCTTCAAATCATTTATTAATAATTTTCGCTACTCATAATTTCACTACAAATATCCGGGATGTTACAGCGATGTCACATATTATCTGGTGTCCTAACATTGGACCTCTTGAATCATGCATAGGGTCTGTAAACCAACCCTGGTGTGAGCTATTCTCTCAACACTGGAAGGTCATAATTGACCTTTGTATCAATATGTTAAACAAGTAACTTGCAAAGTGACTGACTAGTAGGTAGAGTCGTTTGGTCACTTCCCTTTCATGTGTCAGCCTTTCTACAAGAGATCAGAAACGTGTTGACATAATATACGGAAAACTTGGTGAACAAGGAGACACTTCCACTACTTCCCGGTATAAATTCCCATGCATTAATGTAATAAGGTAGAACATTCTATCTTCAATGTACGCTTGAGCTCTGATATTTCCTTGAATATTCACTAACTTGAGCATCAAAGTGTACTTGCAGGTGACACCCCCTTTTGCCCCACAACGCGTAAGGTTGATGCTATTAGTACGAGGAATCACTCTAAGACCTTTATTCCCATTGAAATAGAGGATATAATACTGGATCCCCACTGGACCAGTGTAAAATTCATACATAAATATTTGTTTTAAGGACTGTCGTAAGGCCGGATCTTACACCCCGACCCAAACCAATTCATTTATTATTAGTAGTAATATATTTAAATATATATATATATAATAATAAATGTATTAAGTGATATGAAATAATAAAATAATATGTATGACATCTCCTTAGCAATTCCTAACATTTATCCTGGGGTTTGATTAAAAACAGGGTAAAGTTTTCAACTTTCCTAAACTTCCTTGACGATAAACAATAGGAATCTAAGGGTTAGGTTACTTAAAACCACCCAAAACCTATTTCTAAGACTCTGGTATTCGATTACACACAAATGGTAATTGATTACCAACAGATAGGGATGGCAAAACAGGCTGGCCTACCCCATTTAATGTTGGGCCTACGGGCCTGCACGTTGGCTTGCTAGTGGTGGGGGAAAATATAATTTAGTACCTTATTGAACTTTAAAAAGATATAATTTTTTTTGTGAAATTATCATTTTAATTACTAAATCAGGTCTTCAAACATGGCAAAACACAAAACATTTAAACTTTGAGAAGATATACTAAAACGTAAAACATGGCATTTGCTAAACTAAATCATTTGTTGCATCAAATCAAGGACCCAAATAAAGCCAGGTCTTTAAACAAAAACAAAATGTTTCATTGCACAATTTCATACCTCACAAGTGGACAAGCCGTTGTTGATGTTTTTTTCTGCTCCACACTTCAACCCATATACACTATGCAGAGCAGATGTAACAACTGGAAGACTTTAAACAGTTCCCTTTTGTGAGTCACACAAGCACACAGCTTTAAGGGGTTCATGAATTTACACCGCATAGAGAAGAGAAAACAGGAAGAGGAAATCTTGTGAAAGTGAAAGCTCTCAATCTCACTTAAACCCACCTAATCTAAAATTAAAATTTCAACGGACCAAACACAGGCCCAAGTCCAACCCCCTTTTTTATGATTTGATTTTAAAAAAGGTTAGCCTTCCCTGCTTACTCATTGGCCCATCGAGCTGGCGGCCCAGGCTTTGGTGGGATTGTGGGCATAAAAATAGTGTTTGACCCGTCAATTTTGGTGGGTTTAGCAGGCTAGCCTAACGGGCCTAGCCTATTTTGCTATCCTTACCAGCAGATGACCTGCGCCAGAAAATCATATACTCCTCTGGTAACTGATTACGTAATTGATTACCAGACACTTTGTTTTGCATAATTATACAGAATTTGGCCTCTGGACCAACTTCCGCACTACTTAACTTGCCCATTTTAACTTCTATTGCTATGAGACTTCATGGGCATGATATTTCTCCCATTTTATATTTGCAGGCGCAATTCGTTCTCCAAAATTCTTTCATATAAGCAATCTATGCATTAAAATGCAATTTGCATAATTTTATACAACATACCTCCCAAATCACTTCAAATGAAACTCAAGCATAATTTTCTCTATGCAACCAAATAATAAATATGCCTAAAAACCCATTGATACCCTCAGGGGATTATGGATCCAATTAGAGCTCATTTTCACACTTCTAGTTAGCTAAAATATGCCTTTTCTCAACATACTACTACCAATACCTATTTATCATGCAACCATCATTTATATCCATCATACACCATATAATATCATTACAACAACATGCTAATATGCAGGTAACATACATCAAATGGCTCAACGCTTGCCTATATAGTATGCATTCAAAATCAATGGCTCAATGCCAAACCTCAATTAAAGCATAATCTGGTCAACATCTCATGCATTCATCATCATGATCATTACTAGGCGACAATGAAGCATAAATTATCAAGTATCACCATATAATCACACCTATTGATATAGGACACCCCACCTCGCTCATATATACACACACACACATACATCTTTATAAGTCATCCATATATTACTCAACATCTCAAAACATAACGCATACACATAATTAACTATAAATATACATCAAGCAGACAATTTTTCTTCCTTGACAGTGTTTTACCTCTAGGCACTAGTCTCTACAACATCCATGACATCCTTGTCTTTAGTCACTAAAAACAGTTATAAGGGTGAGTGACTAGATATATAAATCAATATTAATAATTAACAACATATATGTATATATTGGCATAGTTTACGATATATTCAACTTTACATAATCAATTCATTTGTAATTTATTTCAGTATAGTACTTAATTTGGTTATCTCATCAGCGTCAAACTCAATCACTATAATTACAATAAGATGATTCATTTATTAACTCTCGCCATCAATCTAAATAGTATCAATTTCATTGTCAATTCAAATACATCAATCTCATCATTAATTCAAACAACGTTACTATTGTCATCAATACAACTAACTCCGCTGACTCTCAATCAAGCATAGTATAGTACAACTCTCTAGTATCCAGATACTAAAATGATTGGTTGTCAACTGAGGGCCCTACTTAACACCCTATGAACCTTACCTGGTCCACTGAGCCTGCTTGGCTCCCCACCTTGCCACTGGGTCCTACCTGACCATTTAGTAGCTCAACAGGGTCACAAACAACCACTGGAGGAAAAAACGAGGGGTAATTTATACCGATTGGTCATTCACACCATACAACATGCATATTAAGCAATTATACATCATCAAGGACTCAATTAAATCAATATTTCTCATTCTCATTTTAAATAGTTTATCACAACTTGGTCTAGACATAATAGCCATCACTTTGGGACACTCAAATAAGTCCCTCAGGCCACCAACACATCAACAACTTCATTTATATTTCGCCATTTATCACTATAGTTGACAAACTTTAATTCATCAATCATGTGATTCATTCTCAAACATTAATAATTGCAATCATCATTATATTATATCACTTCATCATCATAATCGTAATCATCATATCATATCACTTCATTAACATATATTCATATATCAACATTATCATTACATTATGTTATACATAATTATCCTCCATCATAATATCAATTATCCACATACATATAAGCAACTCAAGCTATAAAGTAGTATCATATACTTACTATCATACTCAAGCATCATAATTTACTTACATTTTTCTCAAATCACACACATACACAATTGTTCATATATCTATATATAGATAATTATCATTTAACTATTTTACCATTTCTCGCAATTGCCGGAACGACTTCAATAATTATTCCCATTAATAAACACGCCTGGTACACCCTCTTACCTCAACTCCGCGCTCTTAAAACTTTGAATCACTCGTCGGCTTCACCGATTTTACCAAATATCTAAAATTAAAACACTTACAAACCAATTCACATATCGACCTTCGAAACTCTAATCCATTATATTTAAACATACATTTAAAGGTTTTGAAACTCACCTTTATCCCTCCATACTTTCATTCCTAGTTCCACCTCATCAATTACTCCTCTAGTCTTTGTTTTGAAACCTAAGAATACTGAAACCACTCTCTGTTAGCAAATTTGAAACACTTACGATATTCTTAACCTCCACCAAACACCAAATTGTCATAAAAGTGAAAAATTGAAACCCCACAAGAAACCCCATATTCGGTCATGGAAGAAAACGAGGGAATTCGTGAACTTGAAACCACCCACTACACTTAGCTTCACCTCCTAGCTTCCATAAGGTCATAGAAGAGAACAAAACTCCTTTCCACGCCAACCACCCATGTAACCTAAAAATTCAACATGTAGAAGAAGAATGGAAAAGAGAAATTAATGGTACTCATGGACTCACCTTAGTTCCCCTACCTAAAAAATGTGATCAATTTTGGATTTTGACAATAAATAGACCTCGAATTGGACCATTCAAGGTCACAACAATGGCTTCCTTTCACTCGGTCACTCTCTGTTTATTTCTTTTCCTCTCTTGCGTGAAGAAGGCAATGGAAATGTAATTGGCATTGTTTTACTCTAAGGGTAAATAGGTAATCTCTCATCCTTTTTGTTTCATTTCCATTTATTTTAAATTGCCTAGTTTTTTCTTTCCTTATATTTATTTAGTTGATTAGTTTTATTTTTACCCCTGTAATTAATAATTTACCCTTATAATTTAATTTATAATTAATCTCTTAATTATCACCTCTTCAATTAATTCAACAATTTCACCCTCGTCCTAATTTAATCCTTCGACTATTTAATTTAATTTTCATTAATTCATCAACAATTCATAATTCAATTCCATATAGCACAATTAATTAATCTAGTTAGTTGGGATGTTACAATATGCAATATTACTTTATATATTATAATTGTCACCATATTATTAGTGTCAATTATAGCTTAGTGTTTTACTTGCATGTTGAAACCTATCTCTTAGATGTTTTTTGATTTGAAAGTTTTAATAAATGAACAGTGTTAATTAATTTGAAACGAAATCGGGTTAGGGTATCAAGTTATGTATTTAATCGTTACATGATAATAATAAATTTATTATTTATGAAGAATTTTAATGTTATTTTACATATCGTTTCAATTAAAATTTTTAGATATATAATTGATATAAAATTATATATTTAAATTATCAAAATAAAAAATAAGGTATCATGAATTCTTCACGGGTTTCTCCAACTTCAATAGATTTATGGTGAAAATGAATTCTAAAATTCTAAACCCGTATTATTTTAATCACCCTAATTTTTTTGGGACAAAAATGAAGAGAGCATAACCCACCATACTCACATGCCCATGAATGTAATATGTATTTGTAATTGTATTTTATATTTGTATAAACTACCTCTTAACAAATTGAGTCTTGTACAATTTTATATCAGATAAAAAATTTAGATAAAATTTTTATTAAAATTTTAATAAACTTGTATTGGAAATAACAAGTTGATTTTCCTTTTTTTTGTAAGAGATAAAATTTGATTGCTTTCTACTCAAATGATTTGTGTGCCAGCCAGCATCTTTCGACATTGCTTCTCCAAAGGCTTTGTATGATTCATCAGTTTATGATTTGATGTGCTTTTATTTAAATTATTACGTGTGCAGCAAATATAAGGGTTTAGAATGACAACTCAAAATGGAAGATATTTTGTTAGCGGTCACTGTCTACTTCGATTCAAATATCAAATCAAAATTGAAGAAAGTTTCATGAGGGTTTCGTAAGTGGACTTTTTTTTTAATTCTAATTTTGAGGTATAATTATTTTAAAAAATATTCATAGAAAATTATGATTCTTAAAGAATTTATTTTTATTAATAATTTTTATTAAAAAGATTTCATCGAAGGAGATATGAATTCTAATTTTTACTTAGTCTAATTTTTTTTTACAATTAAAAATATAATTATATATCATATATAAACTTATTTAAATTTTTCTTACTTACGAGAGTGGTTGAAACCTAAAAGATCCATGTAATTCTTTTAAGAATATTTTAATTATACCAAACATAATTATAACATTCTTAAAAAATATAATTCCTAAAAAATATAATTTTTAATATTTTTTAAAAATATCTGTCAAATATGTCAAATTGAAGGGAAAATGTTTTTTTCTTCTATTCAAGCATTATATGTACTGGTATGGTAGAATAATAGATAAGTTTGGGATTAGATGTTTGTTTGGTGGTGGAAATAATAATAAAAAAGTTAATAGTTAATGTTGATTTTATAAATTATTTAATAAAGTCAAATTTCTATGAATTTTTTATTCATGTTTAATATCAGTTTAACACATCAATTACTAAAAGAACACTATATTTTTAAAAATGTATATTGGCTATCCATTGTGCTATTATTACCAAATTCCACGTTTGCATAATTAAGTTGGGAATTGAGGAATATACTACACCACAAAATGAAAGCTTCAAAATAGGATTTGAAGGGTCCGTTTGTTTAAAAGTTAGAGTAAGGTTTGTAAAACGGGGTTTAGAAAATTGAGGTTTAGAAATAGTAGTTTGGAAAATTGAGGTTTTGAAAACAGTGATTTGTGTTTGGATAGTTTATGGTAAAAGTGAGTTGAAAAATAGTGATTGTGTTTGGGTGGAAAAAGTTTAGATAACCTTAGTTTAGAAAATGGAATTTAAGGTTAAAATTACTAAAAAAGGTATTAGTAAAAAGAGTGGTAATGTAGTATATTTTTTAAAATAATGTTAATAATTAAATATTAAAAGTTACCATTTATAACTTAATTAACAAAATAAGAAATATTTATTATTAATAATAAATAATAAATATATATTATTATAAATATATATAAATATTTATATATATTGCAACTATAATTTAAAAATATTACATATATATATTAATTATATATTAAATATATTTTTTACATACAAAAAGTTAACATAATCCATATTATTTTTATTATTTTTAATAGGGTTTAATTTATTTTAAAATAATACAAATTTAATGACAAAACTATAAATTAAGTACAAATTACAAATAAACAACGGGGCTGTTAAAAAATTAAATCCTAATAGATTTTTTTTTCTAAATGTTTTTCGGTTCTATTTACAACCTATAAATCATACACATTTTCACCTTCATATACATCCTTACAAAAAAAAAATAAATAATACCGCAACAGCATTAAAAAATTTTATTATTTAAAAACAAACAGTTAACATGGTCCTCTAACCACTGTCCACACCCATGCACCCTATATCCAAATCAATCAGGACCTTTAATTCTCATCTTCTTTACCGTACACCCCATGTCCTTATGCCCATCCATACTTCATCATCTAAACCAATCTTCCACCATCAAATGACACTCCATTTACCATACACCTCACACACCCATTGACACCCATGCACCCCCAAACAAATAAATCATCCACCGTAGGATCTAACTTTTTACGGTACACCCAACCCCTTCATGCCTATCCGTACTCCATCTTCTCCAACCCGCATGTCCCACGGCCTCCACTCAAACAGCTCCGACGGGCTTCGTTTCTCCACCTTAAACCGCGACCACACTGTCCCCTCCACCACCGGACGTCCAAAAACCCTCCACCACCGAACATCCCCTCCACTATAGTCCCATCAAAACACGAAAAAAAGCCCCAGCCAGCAAAACTCGAAACAAAAAACCGCGGAGATGAGAAACGTACCGCGTTGCAACATGCTCGAAAATGCAAAACCAGAGAGGGGGAGATCGGATCTGTGCTCAGAAACGACGAATGTTGTTGGAAAACCCAACTATCTGAGAGGGCAAAGTGGTAAACACGTTTATTGATATCGCCTTTAGCGAACGGAGTTCTGGAAGAAGGAGGTCGACGACACCCACTGCAAAACCGCGTTCAAGAACGGAAATCGCACTGTTGAACGGAGACGGAAGATGAAATATAGAGTGCCAAACACAACTGTCGCGGGAGAGGTTTTGTAGATGGAGGTTTTCTAAACGGAACGGGGTTTCAATGTTTAAACAAACAGGCACGAACCCACCTAGCCTTACCAAAGGACTCAAAATCTCAGTTTGGTCAATGGCATTGTAAATTGCAGAAAATGTCCAATTGTGGGCCTTTATTGCTGTCTTTTGAAATCACTCTTAAAAATGTATTAAACGGTTGTAACTTCCTTAGGTGGGTGCTCTTAATTTAAAATCTATACTTGTTTGTTGATAAAAAAATGAAAGCTTCAAATACAATTGCAAAGTAAATTTTGTAGTGAATTTAAGATAAAATATAAAAGAAAAAATGTTTTTTTCTATTACTTTATACTTTTTCCACGCTTTTTTATAACATATTTTTTTAGAGCTTTCTATAAAATAATTTTTAATTTACAAGGTATATTTATTACTTTTTAATACCTATTAATTAAACAGTCTCTTTCTTAATACAAATGAAATATGATAAGTTAGCTTCTTTTTCTTCATTAATATTAAATATAATTAACAAATTTAATGTATTTAACTATAAAAACTAAACTTTTTAATCTATGTGAAATTGTGAATACTCACAAAAAGGACGGTGCCACAAACCTAGAAATTTAATAAGCTAAGGAGATCACCATAAGAGTTAGAACAATTTGTTTATAAAATAAATTGGTTCAAGTAAGAATTCTAGCATAAAACATTCTCACGCGTAAAGCTTTTTAAGTAATGCGTATTTTGATCTTATTCCAATAGCTGATCATAACATACCCATTGAGCTTAAAAACAAGGAAAACAAAACTACCTAAAAGCGCATTAGTATCGGTAATACTAATGTTTCTCGGTGGTTAACTTAATCATACTTAGCTTAAGTACTGGATTTTTTTATTTTATTTTGCTGACACTTTATATTTTAAAAAGAATAAAAAATACATCCAAATTATTGATAATAAATCAAAATACTAAAGATAAAATCCTTCTTTAACCTAGATTTTCTCTACATATTCCTCCATATGAATTAAGCATTGCACAACTTTTGTAACTTGTTCTTATTAGGCCCCACCCCCAGTAAAGGGCAAGCCACTTGGTTGTAAGGGTGGAAAAAATTGTATTGGTAGGTATAACTAATGCTTATCTTTACTAGGGTACGATCATTAAGCTATCTACCTCGTAAGTACCAAAAAACTTATAAATCTTTATTTTTATTAGATTTAAATTTGGCATGTTAAACTCATCAAGGATATCCAAATTTATTTTACTTATTTTAAAATTAATAGTTAATTTTGTTAGCAATATTATTTGACTAAGATTCATGCACATTAATGTTGAGACTTTGGCAGGTCTAGGTCTATCAATGTTTGTTATAGTTTTGATAAGTATTTGAGTTATTGTATTAAAAAAAACTTGTATGATAATCAACAAACTAACAATTTATATTTGTAAAATTATTATAACTCAATATACAACATATTCACAAATATGCACAATTGTTTGTCGTTGGTGGAGGATAGTATAATGGTGACAAAAATATAAAAATGGAGATAAATTAAAATAAAAGTGTTGAGATTAGGTTTTATTCTCTTTTCTCTCTAGTATATGTTATCCTACTTAGCATTTTTATGCAATTGATGAAGTTAATGTAACATCAATTTCACTAAACTCAATCCCTCAGCGTGTAAATTCTAAACAATATTATCAAATATTGGTTTCTCAAATTTTCAACAACATTATTTGCATTAGAAACTAACCTTGACAACTATTAAATTCAACCACATCTTTACAAGAAGAAAATAATAGGTATTTATTCACAAAATTTGTTTGAAAACACCAAACACACACATAAATTGTTCTCTCATTCGAAATATTATGCATTGAGAATTGATAAACAAAATACTAATATTGATTAAAATTATAAATCATACAAAGTATTCAAATACATAACTAAAGATGAGGTATGTTACACCCAAACCTAGCAAAGAGGTTTTAGTCATATATTTTCATGTGGACTATCCTAAAAACAAAAAAACTACAAAAGATTAATGGAAAATGAGGGGAAAGGAAACCGAGAGAGATTACTCATTTTCAAGCTTCCACACAGTGCTCCTTAGTGCTCTTAGCCTCCTACGAACCAAAGATTCCACAAAAAGTGACCTAAACCTTTAAAATGGTCTTTAGGGGTGGAAGACAGAGGTACTACTACGACGTTGTTGCTTGAAAGAATTTCTAAAATTTTGATGCATTCACCTGAGTGAAAAAATGACTACCCGAGTAATATCCAAACTCTAAAATTAAAATATGATCCGACCATTTAAAATTAAGATATGGATGGTATGCATGAAATATCAAAATTTCAATAATATCCAACGGTAAGCAAAATGGAAAGGGCGTATTTTCTATTGGATGCCAAGAGTAAAAAATGAAGCACTCTCTCTTTTTCTTATCTTTTATTTCCCGGGGCTTCTACAACCTATCAAAACATATTAAAAATAATTCGTGAGCTCAAAGTTATAGCAATGCTTCAACTGAACACAATGAAAACAATTTCCATATTAAATGAGCAATTAAACACCAATTTAAAGGCATATTTTACATGGAAAATAACCTCAAATCAACATCAAATAGTTTGATATCTTTAGAACTTATTTTTGTATTGGCATATTTGAAAAGTTATAACAAGAAGCAACAATCAAAAGAGAAAGACTCCGACGTGTCTTAAGTTGCATAAACAAAAGCATCTTGTTATATATTTTTTAAAATAAGGCAATTCATTATTTTATTGCCAACATCTAGTAATTAGAGCTTGTTGGTCAAAGATGGTAGCAAGTTCAAAATGACCACCAGCAGATTATATGGTAGAAACAACCTCATGTTCAACATATTCAAATTATTGTTTTCATATTTGATGGTAAAAATAATTTTTGTATGGAAACACGTGAGGGGATTATGTGTAAATAACAACAGCTATGGTGATATCATAGAGAAAGACTTTGATGAACCAACGAAAGGAAATGAAACAAAGGTTGATACATCATAAGATAAAGATAGCCTACTCAATGAAAAAGCTTTATTTGTAATTTGCCAATTTGTAGAGTTGCATGTTGTTGAGGAAATTTTCCATGCTTAAACAACAAAATAAGCTTGAGAAATTTTACTAAAAACATATGAAGGTGTTTATCTAGTCAAACGAATGAGGTTGCAAGGCTTAAAACGAAAGTTCAATCTTATGAAGCAAGGCATGGATGAAAATATTCATGATTATTTTTCATGAAAAGAAAAGTCATTCAATGATATGAAGAGTAATAATGATGATATGTGAGTGTATGTAAAAGAAGTCATAGAGAAAATTATGCGCACTCTTACAACTTAATTTGATTATGTGGTGGTAATTATTAAGTCCAAGAAAGAACATACGAGGTTCTATGGACCCCTTAATTATTTTTATCTGTGATACAAACACTGAAATATTTGAAGTTCTAATATTTCATGACTATTTTAGTTTTCTCAACAAAAATACTGTATAAAGGCAAAGAAACAACCTAACTACTATCTGTTTGAATGATGATGATCGTCTAAAAGAAGTATTTCCTTAGATGCACAATATGAAAAGGATAAAGATTCATCCTCAGTAATCAAAGTCAAGTATCTAAAGAATGAAACAAAGTTTCTAGTTGTTGCAACAACATGTCTTTGTAGACAACCCTCTGTTGAAGCTTTCAAGAAAGCTAACCAAGGCTAAAACTTATTGCAGTCTACTTTCACTAATTTGGAAATATGAAAATATCAGAACTTTAAATGATCAAACATGTACCTTATGCACCTACCACTCTTTAATTCAAGTTGTCCTAAGTGGCCTTGTGTGCTTCTCAAGTAAATCAACTTCTTCCTCTTTTCATCTCAACGGCTCTTTTCAAAGACCTATATAAAGGAGAAGTTGTTCCTATGTTATGCTTTCAAAAATTAAGTTTTTCTCAAGAAACTAAAGTCTTCCTGATGCAATCATATTCAGTTTCAAAGAGCTTGATAAGGTGTACTTTATACTCTAATATTCCTGTAAACAACTTTCATAAAGCTTTATTTTCTTTCTTATCTTGAACTTGTTGCTAGGGATGGCAAAACAGGCTGGCCCGCCGGGCCCTAACCTGCCTCGCCCCACTAAATTAAGCGGGCCAAAATTTAGGCCTTGCCCCCGCTTAATGGCTGGCCTGCCAAAGTTAAAATTATAATTTTTTTAAAAAAATATGTCAAATTAAGATTAAAAAATTAGAAAAATAATTTTTACAAAAAAATTAAAGAAGATATTATTAAAATAAATGTATAAATAGTAAGGGATGTTACTTTTTTTTAATTTTAGAAAATGAAAGTATATATTTAAATAAAATAAAGCATAAATTAGTCATGTCGCGACCGGGATCGTGGCGGGAGGTCGACCATTAAAACTCTTAAATCGTTTCAAAATCCTTTCAAAAAATAGGGAGTCGTCACCAATATTTTTAAGGATAAAATACCAGAAAATTTTTTTGTTAAAGCACTGGTCACAAAAATAAAAGTCCAAGTTCGAAAGTCTAATTACAGGTGAGGAAGGTATTAACACCTCACACTGTCTGTTATAAAACGGTTACCTTAAATTGATTACGCACATGTTAAATAGCCTAAAAATTATTTTGTCTTCTTCAAAAAATAATCAAATAAAACAGACGAGGAAATTTCAAAATAAGATTAACAGGACGTCTTGTCTAAATTGATCTTAAATCGAACGACTCTACTAAACAGTTATAATAAAATACCAAATAGTGATAGTAAGAGACTAAACAGTGACAGTGAGGATTAACAGGATTTCCCGTCCAAATTAACCTTAAGTCATAATAACAATTTAGAAATTAAAATAAAAATAAAGTTGAATGGAATTAGATTAAATGGAACGAGATGGGATAAAGCAATATGAGATAACATAAAGTGGATTAAAACCAAACGAAGAGATTAACAGGACGTCTAGTCCAAATTAAACCCTTTTATAATAAATATTACAAATAAAAGATATTAGAAAAATTTAAGATGATTAACAAGACGTCTCGTCTAAATTAATCTCCTCTTATAATTTAAATTATTGTAAATATGAGATTAATAAGACATCTCGTCTAAATTAACCTCGTTTTATAATAAATATTATTTAAATATGAGATATTAAAAATGTGAGGTTAACAAGATGTCTCGTCTAAATTAAACTCATTTAATAAAAATATTATTTTAAAATTGAATATTAAAGAGATAAAATTGATTAAGATAATAACAGAGACATGGAAATTAAACAAAAGAAAGTGGGCCCGATAGGAACTGATTCCCGTTCCTACGTATTCTCGAGCTTTCGAGAAATCGGGGTTACGTAGTTCTTTGGTAAATTTAGAGAAAACATTTAAAATTGTTTTCATTGATTTGATTTTTTTAATATTGAAAGAAATTTTATGAGGAAGGAGATATACAAGGCGAAGTAATTCGCACGTGCACAATCCTTTGAAGTCTTATATCATAAATGTATGCAAAAGTAATTTTGCACGACATCGCTTATAAGATTTTAAGGCGTTTATTCTAAAAAGAAACATATGCTTAATATTTTAGATTTTTAATATTAAAATTTAATGTAAATAAGGAAACTCTTAATCTTTATTATAAGATGGATGTTTAAATTTAGCATTTTTAATATTTTATCCTAGTATACAAATTATCTATTATTTTTTAAAAAAAGGGTATTTATTTTAAGGCATTTTTCATAAATAAAAATCACCTACTATTATTCAAGAGGATGTTTTAATGTTTCTATTAAAGATTTACTTTTATTATTATTTTTTTAAGAGAGGTGTCTATTTCTCCTTAGAAAGAAAAGGGGTTTTAAGAGAAAACCCAACAGTCATCCTAAAATAAAATGCTCATTTTCACTTGAAAGGATTTAAAACATAAATTTTTATTTAATAATACAACACTTTGTTTATGGATTTTTTCAAAACAATAAAAAAGGACATCTTTTAATACTATCGGGCTTTAGAAACTTGAAACCCATTTTTTAAACTCACCCAAACAAACAAAAGTTGACCCATTAGGGTTTATTTGCACAAAAGCCAAAAGAAAATGAGCATCAGGGGGGCATATTAGAACGCTAGAGGGAGAGAGAAAAATAAGAGTTTGAGAGAGAGGGGGGGGGGGGAGAGAAGAAGAAGACCGAGAAGGGTGAGGCGGAGATGGAGGTCGGCGTCATTGGAGCTCAGGGGGTCGACGTCGGTGCTGCAAGCTCGGGGGACGCCGGGATATACCGCGGTCGAGCCTGTTTCGAGGCGCCGGGGTCTGGGTTGCTCCGGTTGGATCTGAGGTGGCGGTCGTCGTGCTCAGGTGGTCGTCATGCTTGGGCGGCGAGAAGATCAGCGACGCAAGCAGGTGGGGCGTGGTCAGGGCCGGTTTGGGTCTGGTGGGCGGTGATTTTGGAGTTCCGACGGCGGTGGCTCTTGTTCTTCCCCTTCCTGTTTTGCTATTTTGTGGCCTCTATTTTTTGTCTTTAATGGTTACTATTTTTTTATGAGTTTGAAATAGTGTTATTGTATGTTTGAGTGAAGACGATAAAAAGGGAGGGTTGAAATTCTTCAAAAGATTGCAGTGTTCTTAGTGCTGTTGGTATATTGTTGTGAAGAGAAAGAAGAGGGGAGATGAATTTCTTGAATTTTCGTAGAAGGGTCCTTGTTACTGTGTTGGTTCTGTTTATTTATCAATTAGGCATGTCCATTTTTGTGAAATAAATCTTACCATTTTTGCCTATAAATCTAAACCAGATCCTTTTGGATCCTCCTTGGAAGCTCCTCAATGCAAGGGTCACTTTTGATTGCTATCAATGCAGAGGATAGGGAAGGGGCTAAGGGAGAAGGGCCAGTGATGATATTTTTAAAAATAATAATTATAATAATAAAAGAAGAGGAATCAGAATTGGGTGTTCACAAGTAATATTTATAACTTTTTTCTTTTGGTTGGAGCCCGTCAGGCCTATCCCGTTTTGCCATCCCTACTTATTGTTTAGTAACCAAAAAGATCAAGTTCCTTAGAGTCTTGTTTGAAAGACTTAAGACCAAACTTTTTCATATTTCTATATGTTGGTTTCTATGGCACTAGTGAATGGACTCGCTTTACAAAATTCCTGTTAGGATGAACAAGGACTGGACATAGCCTTTAGCTTTGAGGTGAACTAGTATAATATCTTTTTGTATTTTTATGTTGATGTAGGTTTTGATAATGACACAACAAATGGAGAAATATCAAGGATGTTATCAAGCAATTAATTATGTTTGATGTGGAATTTAAAATGGTTGATGTCTAAATTTGATGAACAATCAAGGACATATGTTAAAGGTATTTAAAGAAGCTCAAAACAGGTGAAAATTGATCATCAAAGTGTCTAAGAATCAAAGGAACCAAAGTATATGCAAAAGGGTTCCAAAACGGGATGAAAAATGTACTAGAATTGATAAATCAGATGCATGAATCGATTCAAGGTAAGTATGAATCGATTCATACGGTTCCAAGTGCCCAGAAATGAAATTTTGCAGGCCTGAATCGATTCAACCAAAGTGTGAATCGATTCACACGGTCACAGGTGCCCAGGAAGTGATTTTGTACATCATGAATCGATTCTTCCTTCTTGTGAATCGATTCTTAAATTGAAAAATGCCCAGTAACCTTGAATTAATTGGATGAATCGATTCGTATGACAAAAGAATCGATTCCTAAGGCTGTCAAGAACAAAGTAATATGCAGACTCAAAATTCCCTTCGGTTCACTCAAATTGGAAAGTCCAAGACCATGTTTCATGCTTTTTCTCTCTCCACATGCATGTGTCTTATTGGAAATGCAATTAATTTGAATTTAGACAAACATGCTTCTTGATGCACATGCCATGTTCTTGGAGACACTAAAAGGCTTATTGGAATTGGAATGCCAAGTTGAATGGAGACATGCATGCCTAACATTTCAAGCTCCCAAGGAATTTAATATTGCAAAATCCATGCCATTGGAGCCTATAAATAGAGAAGGAGTTTAAGGCAAAACTTACACCAAGTATTTGAAGCATTATTATTTGCTTTCTTCCCCCTCGATTCTCTTGCTCTTCTTCTTGCTCTCTTTATTCTTGATTGGCATATTTATTGAAGTTATTTTTTGAGAGTTAATTTGTGGGGAAATTATATTGTGTACTTAACTTGCATATCCTCTCATTTGAAGAGTTATTATCTTGTGTAAGCTTTAACTTGTATATCCACTCTATTGAGAGAGTTTCCTTGAATACTCAAACACCAAACACCTTAGAAGCTTTGGGTTGGGTTTCAACCTTATAATTGTGAGATTGAGAGATTGGGTGGGATGCCCTTGTACTTGTGAGGATTGGATTCTTGAGTGTGGGACACTAGGAAGTAGCAATTGCTCAAAGTGTATCTCTAATCTACAATAGTAGAAATCCTCTAAGTGGGTTGCTTAGAGGTGAGACGTACACCGGCGTGGTGGAACTCGTATACATCGGTTTGCAAATCTCTCTTCCCTAAACTCATTTAATTTGTGCACTTAACTTGTTTGCTTAATTCATTGTTTCATTAATTTGACTAAGTGCATGATACATTAAGTTGAAAACTATTTTTTAATAACATTGTTGAAATTGGACTTAAGCAATACCCTTGAATTAATCTTTCTAAAGTCCTATAAATTACTTTGTAACTGAATTGATTCATTATCTAAACTCTTTAAGTGGTTATTAGTTTGTCTTGTGTATAATTTGTTGTTACTTGCTATCTACTTTATTATCTTAAATAAACATAGTAACAAAAGAAACAATTTCAAGAGCATTCCAAAGAAAATTTTTAATACTTAATTCACCCCCCCTCTTGAGTAATTGAGGCCACTTGGTTAACAAGTGGTATCAGAGCTTGACTCTTGGTAAATCAAGCTTAACGGCTTCAAGAGAACAAATGGCCTCAACCTCATATAACATGTTTCCCGAGGGTGGTGCTACAAATCGACCTCCCGCTTTTAATGGTGAGGGTTACGCTTTTTGGAAAGCAAGAATGAAAATTTTTGTGCAATCAATCGACTTGAAAGTATGGAATGCTATTGAAAATGGTCCTTTTGTACCTATGCATACTGTTAATGATAAACAAGTTGAAAAACCTATGGATGAGTGGACTAGTGAGGAAGAGAAGAAAGTACAATATAATTACAAAGCAAAAAATCTTATCACTTCAGCCTTAGGTCCCGATGAGTTCTTTAGAATAATTACATGTAATTCTGCTAAGGAAATGTGGGATACCCTTTAAGTAACTCATGAAGGAACTAATGATATTAAGGATTCAAAAATTAGCACTTTAACTAGCCAATATGAAAGCTTTAGAATGAATCCAAATGAATCTATTCTTGAACTCCAAAAGAGATTTACTTTGATCATTAATCATCTTATTACTCTTGGCAAATCTTACACTAACAAGGAGCTTATCCACAAAGTTTTAAAAAGTCTTACTAGGGAATGGCAACCTCTTGTTACGGCCATTAAGCAATCTCCCAACATAAATGAAATGTCTCTTGCCACTTTGTTTGGGAAACTACAAGAACAAGAACAAGAGTTGAAAGACTTAAAACAAGCGGAGGAAGAAGAAAAAGTCTCAAAGAAGAAAGGGCTAGCTCTCAAAGCTACCTCAATCATTGAAGAAGATTCCAAGAGTGAAGTTGATGAGGATGAAGAGCTAGGACTATTTGTGAAGCATTTTGGAAGGCTCATGAGAAACAAAAAATTCCAAAAGAGCTTCTCTTCTAAAGGTAAGAAATTCATTCCTAAAGAAAATTCTACTTCACCTACTTGTTTTGAATGTGGTAAGGAAGGACACTTCAAGATGGATTGTCCAAACCTAAAGAAGAAAAACAAAGACAAAAGAACTAAGAGAAGAGCATATATACCATGGGATGAAAATGAGATAAGTAGCTCGGATGAATCGGAGAATGAAGAAGCAAACCTTTGTCTCATGGCCAATCACCAAGATGAAGAAGATGAGGTATGTTTTAAGGCAAGTAACACCCATTGGTACTTGGATAGTGGGTGTTCTAAACATATGACGGGAGATAAAAGTAAGTTTATATCACTTACTCCACGAAACAAAGGATTTGTTACTTATGGAGATAACACAAAGGGAAGAATACTTGGAATCGGAAATGTTGGTAAAAATTCTTCCACCTCCATAAATGATGTATTATATGTTGAACGACTAAAACACAACTTGCTTAGTATTAGTCAATTATGTGATAAGGGCTATAAAATTGTTTTTAAATCAAATGGTTGCATAATTGAAAATAAGCTAAACAAGGAGATAAAGTTCGTTGGTCAAAGAGTAGACAACATTTACATGATTAATCTAGATTGTCTTGCTTCAAATGATGTGCAATGCTTCATAACTAAAGAGGATGAATCATGGCTATGGCATAGAAGAATTGCTCACATTCATGTAGACTATTTAAATAAACTTGTTTCAAAAGATTTAGTTATTGGTTTACTAAAATTAAAATTTGAAAATAAATTTTGTGACGCTTGTCAAAAAGGAAAACAAGTAAAGGCTTCTTTTCAAACAAAAAAATATTGTTTCAACAACTAGACCTTTACAACTTTTACATATGGATTTATTTGGACCTTCAAAAATCAAAAGTTTTGGTGGAAACTATTATGGTCTTGTGATTATGGATGATTATTCTAGATATACATGGACATTATTTCTTACTTATAAACATGAAGCATATCATGCATTTAAGAAACTTGCCAAGATCATCCAAAATGAACAAAATTTGAAAATAGCATCCATTCGAACGGACCATGGGGGAGAATTTGAAAACCAATCTTTTGAAAAGTTTTATGAAAAGTTTGGCATTGAACATAATTTTTCAGCTCCAAGAACTCCACAACAAAATGGAGTAGTTGAAAGGAAAAATCGATCTTTAGCGGAGCTTATAAGAACTATGTTGAATGAAAGCAATATTTCTAAACATTTCTGGGCCGATGCGGTAAATACCGCTTGCCATGTGATGAATCATTGTTTGATAAGGCCTATATTAAAGAAAACCCCCTATGAACTTTATAAAGGACGAAAACCAAATATTTCTTACTTTCACATTTTTGGATACAAATGCTTTGTCTTAAACAATGGAAAGGAAAATCTTGGCAAATTTGATGCAAAATCTGATGAAGCAATTTTCTTAGTTTATTCATCTACAAGTAAAGCATATAGACTCTTTAACAAACAAACTTATACAATTGAAGAGTCCATACATGTTAAATTTGATGAACTTAACCAAAATCCTCCGAGAAAGGAAGTTGATGATCTTGTAGGTACCTTCCAAGAAATGAACTTGGAAGACAAAGAAGAAGCCAACAATGAAGAAGCTACAACACAACTTGATAAACAACAAGATTGGGTAACCTTAAAGGACCATTCTTTGGACAAAATCATTGGAGAAATAACCAAAGGGGTAAGTACTCGAAATGCCATTAGAAATGCATGCAATCACTTAGCTTTTATATCTCAAATTGAACCCAAAAATATTGATGAAGTCATTATTGATGAACATTGGATGTTGGCCATGCAAGAAGAATTAAACCAATTTGAAAGAAATGAAGTTTGGGAACTTGTGCCAAGACCCAATGACCATCAAATAATAGGCACCAAATGGGTTTTTAGAAACAAACTAGATGAAAATGGAATAATAACTAGAAACAAAGCTAGGCTAGTTGTTAAGGGGTATAATCAAGAAGAAGGAATAGACTATGAAGAAACGTATGCTCCCGTAGCTAGGTTAGAAGCCATTAGATTATTATTAGCTTTTGCTTGTTGTATGGATTTTAAACTTTATCAAATGGATGTCAAAAGCGCTTTTTTAAATGGCTATATTCAAGAAGAAGTTTATGTAGATCAACCTTCCAGTTTTGAAAATCATAAATTTCCAAATCATGTTTTTAAATTGAGAAAAGCTTTATACGGTTTGAAACAAGCTCCAAGAGCTTGGTATGAAAGACTTAGCAAATTTCTTTTAGAAAATAATTTTGAAAGAGGAAAGGTTGATACTACACTATTTATAAAGCGTAAAAACCATGACATTCTTTTGGTACAAGTTTATGTTGACGACATAATATTTGGTGCTACAAATGAAAGTCTTTGTCAAGAGTTTACTAAATTTATGCAAAAAGAATTTGAAATGTCCATGATGGGAGAACTCACCTTTTTCCTAGGACTACAAATTAAACAAACAAATGAAGGAACTTTTATTAGTCAAACAAAATATTGTAAAGAATTACTCAAACGATTTGAAATGGATAAGGCAAACGAAATAGCAACACCAATGAGCATATTTTGCTACTTAGATAAGGACGAGAAGGGTAAGGATGTAGAAATAACTAAGTATCGAGGAATGATAGGGTCCTTGCTTTATTTAACTTCTAGTAGACCTGATATTATGTTTGCTGTATACATGTGTGCTAGATATCAAGCTTGTCCTAAAGAATCACATCTCACCGCTGCAAAAAGAATTTTGAAATATCTTGTGGGTACTCAAAATGTTGGTTTATGGTATCCCAAAGGTGTTGAATGTAATCTTTTAGGATATTCCGATTCTGACTTTGCGGGTTGTAAACTTGATAGAAAAAGTACCAGTGGCACATGTCATTTACTTGGTAGTTCCCTTGTTTCTTGGCATAGCAAGAAGCAAGCAAGTGTTGCATTATCGACGGCTGAGGCAGAATATGTAGCCGCCGGTAGTTGTTGTGCTCAAATTCTTTGGATGAGACAACAACTTCTTGACTTTGGTGTTATTTTAAACAAAGTACCTATTAAATGTGACAACACTAGCTCTATAAATATCTCTAAGAATCCGGTCATGCATTCTAGGACCAAACACATTGAAATAAGACATCACTTTATAAGAGACCATGTTTTGAAAGGAGATTGAGTACTTGAATATGTTGAAACTTCAAAACAATTGGCGGACATTTTTACAAAACCCCTTCCAAAAGACCAATTTATAAATATTAGAAGGGAATTAGGAATTTTGGAAATTGATTAAATTGACTTATCTTTTATCACACCTTCTTTTGAAAATCTTTGGCTCAAAGCATTTCACTTACTCCTTTCATAAAATTTTCATTTCTTTGAAAATCGTAACATACCTTGTGATACATAAGTCAATCTTCTCATGACAATTACATTTTCAATAATCATCTCAATACTCCACAAATCACTTATCTTATTTGAGACCCCATGAAGTCCCCATTTATTTAAACATATTTTGACACAAAGATAATCTCCTATATACCACATGGATCTCAAAAATAAATGGCAAATGACCTTTGATTTTCTTGACTCTCTTGTGCAACAAAATCGTTGGCAACTTGCAAAATCTAAATCCTTGTATAAATCTCTCACAAAACACCCATCTAGTAACATGACTCTTTAAACTTGTGTAAAAAGAGCTAGATGAATCAATTCATACTTAGATGAGTCAATTCCCATGAGACATTGTGTGCCTACATGCTTTGAATGATTTTGTGATATATGTTGCATTGACATCTTACTTCAAATTGTATGCATCTACCTTTAAGTGGTATATAATTATCTAATAAGGAAGTCTTTTTGATAATACCAAAAGGGGAGAGAAACACATACATTTAAAGGGGGAGAGAAATATATAAGTAAGGGGGAGTATGTAAATCATTGTGTGTATCCATTGCATAAGAAAGGGGGAGATGATTAAGAGGGAAAGAATATATATATTAGGGGGAGAGACCTTATTAAGGGGGAGAGACCTTTTATCTTAAATATTCTCTTGATAACTTGTGCCTATGAAGTCATAAACATGTGGTATCAAATTGTATGTGATAGGGTGAGTCGTTCTTGCAATATATTTGAATTATTGTGACACTAACATCCCAAGAGACAAATATTTATTGTCATCATCAAAAAGGGGGAGAATGTATTTTTATGTTGATGTAGGTTTTGATAATGACACAACAAATGGAGAAATATCAAGGATGTTATCAAGCAATTAATTATGTTTGATGATGAATTTAAGATGGTTGATGTCTAAATTTGATGAACAATCAAGGACATATGTTAAAGGTATTTAAAGAAGCTCAAAATAGGTGAAAATTGATCATTAAAGTGTCTAAGAATCAAAGGAACCAAAGTATATGAAAAAGGGTTCCAAAAAGGGATGAAAAATGCACTAGAATTGATAAATCAGATACATGAATCGATTCTAGGTAAGTATGAATCAATTCATACGGTTCCAAGTGCCCAGAAATGAAATTTTGCAGGCCTGAATCGATTCAACCAAAGTGTGAATCGATTCACATGGTCACAGGTGCCCAGGAAGTGATTTTGTACATCATGAATCGATTCTTCCTTCTTGTGAATCGATTCTTACGTTGAAAAATGCCTAGTAACCTTGAATTAATTGCATGAATCGATTCGTATGACAAAAGAATCGATTTGTAAGGCTGTCAGGAACAAAGTAATACGCAGACTCAAAATTCCCTTCGGTTCACTCAAATTGGAAAGTCCAAGACCATGTTTCATGCTTTGTCTCTCTGCACATGCATGTGTCTTATTGGAAATGCAATTAATTTGAATTTAGACAAACATGCTTCTTGATGCACATGCCATGCTCTTGGAGACACCAAAAGGCTTATTGGAATTGGAATGCCAAGTTGAATGGAGACATGCATGCCTAACATTTCAAGCTCCCAAGGAATTTAATATTGCAAAATCCATGCCATTGGAGCCTATAAATAGAGAAGGAGTTGAAGGCAAAACTTGCACCAAGCATTTGAAGCATTACCATTTGCTTTCTTCCCCCTCCATTCTCTTGCTCTTCTTCTTGCTCTCTTTGTTCTTGATTGGCATATTTATTGAAGTTATTTTTTGAGAGTTAATTTATGAGGAAATTATATTGTGTACTTAACTTGCATATCCTCTCATTTGAAGAGTTATTATCTTGTGTAAGCTTTAACTTGTATATCCACTCTATTGAGAGAGTTTCCTTGAATACTCAAACACCAAACACCTTAGAAGCTTTGGGTTGGGTTTCAACCTTGTAATTGTGAGATTGAGAGATTGGGTGGGGTGCCCTTGTACTTGTGAGGATTGGATTCTTGAGTGTGGGACACTAGGAAGTCACAATTGCTCAAAGTGTATCTCTAATCTACAATAGTGGAAATCCTCTAAGTGGGTTTCTTAGAGGTGAGACGTACACCGGCGTGGTGGAACTCGTATACATCGGTTTGCAAATCTCTCTTCCCTAAACTCATTTAATTTGTGCACTTAACTTGTTTGCTTAATTCATTGTTTCGTTAATTTGACTAAGTGCATGATACATTAAGTTGAAAACTATTTTTTAATAACATTGTTGAAATTGGACTTAAGCAACACCCTTGAATTAATCTTTCTAAAGTCCTATAAATTGCTTTGTAACTAAATTGATTCATTATCTAAACTCTTTAAGTGGTTATTAGTTTGTCTTGTGTATAATTTGTTGTTACTTGCTATCTAGTTTATTATCTTAAATAAACATAGTAACAAAAGAAACAATTTCAAGAGCATTCCAAAGAAAATTTTTAATACTCAATTCACCCCCCTCTTGAGTAATTGAGGCCACTTGGTTAACACTTTTGTGTATTCATCTTCTTTCCTTACTTTTAAACTTATTTTATTATGTGTCTTAATCAAAACTTTTGACTCAGATGAATATCGTCTGAACTCTCCTCAGACAGTCTCTTTGAACTTGGTTTTAAAATCTCTTTCTTTAACTCTTTCTCTTCAAAAAGGACTTTAAAACAAAGTTTTAAGTCCACTATTCAACCTCCTTCTAATGTGCACCTGTGAACCTTTAGTAGCCATTGAAAAGGGACAAGATCTCACCTCAATGATGTGAATGATTTACACGCACCATTAGAGCCATGTGAAATATGAATGAATGAAAAGTCAAGCATAAATATTAAACAAGCATTAGAATCTCAAACAAATACAAGAAATTAATGACCCATCCAAAGAAGGTCGAATTATAATCAAAGAAGTTTAAATTTTAAAGAAAAAGAGGAACTTTCAAAATAATTCAAGCTAAGATACAAGATATAATAGAAACATTCAAAATAAGTCTATCATTCAATTTTATAAATGCAACAAGAACCGTCATTTTCAATCAGTGTGTAAGTTACACATTTAGTGTCACATTTGTAATAAGTATAGTCACTATAGTCGATAATGTCATGCTAAACCGTTGACTATTACAAAAAGTCATGCTTGAGATACATAAAATGAAGATAATATTAAGATGAAGGATATATAGTATGAAAACAGTGTTCATTACAAGTCATGCAGAGCTATTTTAGGCTTATAAAAGGCATCGTTGTTCTAGGTTTAAATCACACACTAGAGCACAAATCTTTCTTCCTTATTATCCTTTCCTTTCACATATCTTTTATTTTTTTTGGAAGTGTTGTAAAGATTCTAACATAAGAGGGTTGGAATATATCATCTCAATCATGTAGTTGTTAGCCTTAGGAAACATATCTGGCATTAGATTGCACATTCGGTCTGTCGAGTTTTTATTTGCACATAATGGATAGTCCATAACATATCTCAATCTTATATAGTCATATTCTTACTCACATGAACAACTACTTACGCAACTAGTTTGTTTCTGAAAAATCAGCTAAGGTAATAGGAAAAACTAAAGAGAAAAATATTGAGTAATTAATGCTAAAAATATGAAGTATGTGATAGGGAGGTGACTATAGTTTCAAATGGTGAATGTCAAACGTTATCATGAATTAAGTTCATTAATTAGAGAATTTGGTAGCCAACATTTTGAATAAAGGTATAAAAGTGTGTGAAATTCTCCAAGTCAAAGTTTAGATCAAGAAATTTCCTCAATCATGGAGCGGTTTTAGTGATCATCTCAAGCATAAGAAAAAGGATTTCACCCTTCAAGAGCTTGTCAGTCATGAAAAGTGAAGAGGCATATCGTCTTAAGGACAAGTATGAATCTTTTCCTTTAAATTTTTCTAATGCTAACTTAGAATTGAATCTGATGGTGGTTGTGTTAGAAATATGTTCAATAAAGGAGAAAAGCCTATGCAAAATAAATGACATGATAAAGGCATGGTAACATACAACATGCTAAAGTCTAAAAAAAAGGTTCTAACCTATTATATCTGTGGCAAGATATGATACAAAGACTACTAATGAAACTTTTGAAAAGATGCTCAAAAACAAAAGCAGAAGGTCAGTCACCAAAAATATAAACTAATTTGGTTGAAGATAAAGAGATCATTATTATAATGGTCGTAGAAGCTAATTTTCTGAATAACATAACTAAATGGATCCTTAAGACTAGCACAACCAAACATACATATGCAATAAAGGAACTATTCCAATAATTTGAAGAAGTAACCGATGATGACTTGGTTTATATAGGTAACCTTGCAATAGTTGAAGTGTACAGTAAAGGGAAAATTCTACTTAAATCAACATCTAAAAAACTTTAACTTTAACCAATGTTTTATATGTCCTCCATGCACAACAATCTAGTTTATGGGATTACCTAATAAAGTCGGGTTAAAAATTTTGCTTGAATCTAATAAGATTGTTACCACTAAAAATGGAGAATTTATAGGAAACATTTTGTTCTTAACATTGTTTACATGAATAATAATGTTTTTAATTCTGCTTATATTATGGAGTTTGTTGATGTGTGACATGATAGATTAGGAAATCTAAATTTTACTTCTATGAAAGGCTTAAATATATGAATCTGTTGCCCTTTTCATGAAGAATATGAATAAGAATGTCTTATATGTGTTGAATCTAAACACCTTTAAGCATAGTAACTAATAAGAAAACTAAACTCTTAGGATTGGTACATTTAGATTTGGCATATTTTAAAAGTACACTCAGTAGATGTGGTTAAAAAATACTATCACATTTTAGGATGATTACTCGCACTATACCAAGGTTTTTTTTTACTAAAATCAAAAGAGAAAGATGGAACTAACACATTAGGGGGTGAGCCCTTACCCTTGAGTATGACGAAAGTATGATGGATAATTGGTTTATTTGTCAAACTAAGGGTCCGTTTGGTATGTAATTGGAAAAACGGAGTTTAGAAAAAGAAGAAATCTAAAGGTTAATATTGATCCTTCATGTCGTTCGAGACAATTAAAACTCTATTTGACCGTAGGATATATTTTCTCATACTTACAAACTCCGTTTGGAAGTTTGCAACTGGTAAACAAACACACACTACGTCATGTGAATACTCTAAAGCATTTATACAATATATCTCATCCTTGAGGCTTTAAAAAATGCTTATTTTTTAAAAGTGATACATAGTCATGTGTAGTGGTGCTAATGAGAAATAATTAATGTATGTATAAGAAAGTTCTATTGAGATGTCCACTTAATGTAGTTTCAAATAAGTAATAAAATAAAGTTCATTGACAAAAGTATTGATTGAGGCATTGTGACGACCTACATCAATTTACATTTATTTATATCTGTTTAATTAATTCTCATAATAAATTTATCATGTTTAATAATAATTAATTAAGTCCTAATTCCAAAATAACATTTATTTTTACTAAATACAATGTACAATAATAAATAAATAAAATAAACAAAAAAAATTAGTTAAATAAAGCAAAATAATAAAAAAATGGAATTAGGGGTTACTTGCTTAAGCGAGACCCCTTCTCGCTTAAGCGAAATAAGTAAAAGTCGCTTGAGCGAGTCCCTACTCGCTTGAGCGAGATCTACATTTCATTCCCAGGCACGCCACGATCATGCTTGAGTGAGGGAAGCCATACGCATTAGGGCCACATTTCGCTTGAGCGAGATTATACTCGCTTAAGCGAAATCGGTCTAGTGGCATCACCAATACTACTCGCTTAAGCGGATCATGCTCGCTTGGGCGAGATCACCCCAGTACCTAAATTCCCTCCCTTCGCTTGAGCGAGTCACATTCGCCCAAGCGAAAAAGTCATAGAACCAATTCTTCAGGCCTTCGCTCGAGCGAGGCTGAATCTGCCCGAGCGAAATTCATCCAGTGGCCATACTCACGTGATACACACAGGCCTCGCTTGAGCGAGGATCTTCCTCGCTTGAGCGACATTGACTCGGAACATATTCCTAGGCCCTTCGCCCGAGCGAGATCTAACTCGCTGGAGCGAAAATACTCCAGTAGCCATATTCACCCAATACACGCATATCTCGCTTGAGCGATGGTCATACCCGCTTGAGCGAGAATTGGCCAGAGGCCATACCACTGACACAGGGCATTCTCGCTTGAGCGAGAATTCATCTCGCTTGAGCGAGTTATGCAGTATGCTCAAGGAACTTGAAGATTTCCATACAATCTGACAGAACTAAATCTTCCATATGCACATCCCAACCTGTACTTAGAATTAACCCCCAATCCAATTTACTCACCAATTTTATTTCTACTTCATTCCATGCATTACCATCAAACCTATCATCTAAAAATTAATAATGCATACACAATTTACATCATAACCATTAAACAGTGAGCAATCCACACATAATTGACATCATTCCACCTTCACAAGCATAACAAGAACTATCCATGGTAAATCATCATTAACCTAGAATATTAGCTCATGCCAATATGCACCCAATTCATGAAAACCAACATCACTATTAATACCTCATCATCATGAATTCACTTCTTCATCATTCAACATGTCAATTCTAGTTCACTACTTATCATAATCATTCATAATCAATTGGTTCATATTATACCTAATCCATCACACATAAGAAACATGTAAGTATAACATACACAAAATACAACACACATTGTATACATAACACATATTACACATACCACTCATCATTATATTTAAAATTCACTTCACTCTTTGACATCAATCCTCCGCTTGGCACACCTCCGGGGCTTCAACCTCTTCCCTGTCACTGGTTACTAAATTGAAAGAAAATGACAGCAAGAGTGAGTGTTTGGTATCATAATTAATCTAGAACGGTAATTTAAGAATGAAATACATAATTCCTACATTATGCAATTAACTTCTTTTTATCCATCATTCATGCTTACCAATCCTTGACTTCATTCAAATTTCAATATCGTCAAAGTATAATCCACAACTGACAAATGTAATAAAACATATTCACATCATCACATAATGCCAACAATTCATCAAATAGCACAACTGACTCTCACATTAATTCGACGCCTAGTATCCGGATACTAAAGGATCGGCCTTCAGCTGGGGGTCCTACTTGACACCCCGTGAACTCTGCTTGGTTTACCGAGTCCTGCTTGACTCTTCACCTCAACCACTGGGTCCTACTTGACCACTGGGTAGCTCAACTGTGCACAAACACCACGGGAGCCAGAAACGAGGGGCTATACATACCGTCGGCCATCCCACACCACATAATCATACATGTATATATCACACTTCTCATCTCACCTATCAAGTGGCCTTCAATAACAAATCATACTCATCAAATGGGCAACCTACTTGTCAAGCCCGTCATCACGACGCCACTATACACATCAAATCATCACAATGCAAAACACTTTAATCTCATAATCATCATAAACCATACACAATTCACATTCACATATACATACACATACAATTATTATAACATCCTAGTTTTTAAAATAAAGACAAGCCTGGATTGAAACACCCAGGTTTAATAAAGACAAGCCCGGATTAAAGGGAAATTTTCCACGTTCAAATCCGGAGTCGGGGAAAAATATAACGTCCTTATTTTTAAAATAAAATTTTAACATTCCAAACAAAACTTTGCAAATAATTCAAATTTCTAAAACAGAGGCCGGATTCAACAATTTCAACATAGGTTTTACATCAAGTAGACAGGTTCATTTACAAATACATATATATAATAAATCCGGTATACACAGGAGCCGACCAAGGCTTCTACCAAAATTAACTATGTCTAATCCGTTCTGCTGAGTGACTTCACATATCGTCTCTATGTCCGACCTCCACTGAAAAATAACAACAGAAGGGGTTGAGCATAAACATATCAAATGATAGTTATTGAATCGGATTAAAAGTCCAATTCATAACTATATACAAAATCATAAACATATCATATAATCTTATATCATCAACCAATTAAATCATCATGTTATACTCAATAACATATAAATTAGTGCATATGCATCCTTAATCAAATGGATCCATTATTAAGTCTTTTAAATTGTGTTGCAACACTGGCTCTCCAAGCCATAACTCAGCTCTCAGCTGATTCGGCCATTTTTCAGGTGCCAAACCACTCTGCGCCCATAATTTAACACCGATCACTCTCAGTGATAGCGGTAACACAACTCAGTGTTACAATCCGGCCTTGAGTCCCACTCAAAGGCGTCCGTGGTATCAAAATAAACCACCACAGGGTCTATGCCTTTCATCAGGCCGTCCTCCCATCAGGACCGGCATCACAGGCCTCCTACAGTCCTGTGTGCATCTAAATATAATTGATATGCCAAATAAATATCAATCATCAATTACATATCAACATCATCTCATATCATCCCACTCGATATAACAATAGGCATGGCACATGATAACTTCATGCATATAATTCATATCATCATCATCAATTACATACCAACATCATCTCATGTCATCAACTGATGAAATCATCAGTCACATATATTCTATTGCATCTCATGCATTTATGTATCATGAAAGATTCATGAATAACATTCTCATCATCAATCACATATATTCTATAGCATCTCTTGCATAGAATTTATTACCAACACATACAGCACATATACGAATCATCTCTCATATTAAATTCAATATTATATGAACGGTAAAATCATAAATATATCACACATAACATATATATTCAGGATTTATTGTTGAAGATAACAATATTATCCCGATTCCGTTCATAAACCATACATTTGAGATGAAACGCTCCCCCTACCTGGAATAAGAAGTTTCAGCAGCTTTTAAATCTATAACCCAGTCACTGCTCATGAATTCCAAGTGGAATTGTAGTTCTGCACCAGTTCCAAGCTTTCTTACTTATGAAATCCCAACATTCACATGAAAGAGAAGAAAAGAAGATTAATTTCTCCTTCGTTAATGGTTTCCAATAGAAATTGGAGAGAAAAAGATTATAGATGATGATTTCACTTTCAAGAGTTCTGAATTAATCCAACAGTAGGAATATTTATATTGTTCACACAGAAGAGACGTGAATGAATGGAAGAATTCGGACACACGTAACTTTAAATGATAAGGAAGAAACAAGATATTTAAAGAAAAGAGGATAGGATAAAACAAAGAGGGTTCCATATTTAAAAAAATATCAGAAAAGAGTATGCTAGAAGAATGGCGTGGAAATTCTTAATAATTAATAATTAAATTAATTATCAATTTCTGACTCGGAATCATATATGATCTTGTCTGGATACCGCCCCAAGGTTATCCGGTCTTGATACCGGCTCTAAGGACAAGATACCGTCTCAGCCATCCTAGAGGTCAACCGATCTCGCAAAGTAATAATCTGGTCAGTTAACACACTATGCAAATCTCTCCTACACCGGTCGTCCGAGGTAACGTCCCAGACACCGGATGCCTTATCCGCTCTTAAAGACTCTATTATACTGCATGAGCTCATACACTTTCCGGACTATGACTCTATGAGACGGTCTCTCTCACAACTTGCTATTATATTGCTTAAGTATCATTAAGTTCATATACACTCTTCCAACTTGAGTGTCGGAGAATCTTCACAGGTGACACCACCTGTCACCCACACCAATGCATGAGGTCGGCGTGAAACATTTCCAGGACAACAAGATCGGTGTCTCTCACTGAGAGACCGGATAAACACAGAACCGATCTTCAACTATAACATCCTTAATTTCAGGATGTTACAATTATCATCCAATGACTATTCTCATTATTCCCATACTTGATTAAATAATTCAATTTCATTTACGTACCTATTCTAATTAATTACGACCCGAACACCCCCTTACCTCGATTCCAAGCTTCGACGATATGTTCTAGGTGCCGGTTGCGTCCTCTAAGTGCTTGGTTCAAGGTCCTACCTCCGAATCCAATGCCCGCTTCATCACTCGATCCTCTGACATCTGTTTCGCTACCTACGGAGCTCGAAATGCAAACCCATCAACGTTATACCACTCTCATTATTCTAATTATTGTTTTCAAGCTCACATGCACTGGAGGAGTAGAAAACGGAAGCTCCTCCCACCATGCATGGCTTTCGGCTAGAGAGAGAAAGTAAAAAGGGAGAAAGATAGCTCAATTTAAAGGGTCCATTGTACTCATCTCGAAGCCACGATCTCAAAAATGTAGTTATTTCAAAGTTTCGACCCGAAACGGGCCTCCCCTTGAAGCATGCAACTCACGGCAATGGTGAGGAGAAGAGGAAGAAGAAGGCTCGCGTGAAATAAGGAAGAAGAAGAGAGATTTTGTTATTTTTTAAGACCAAGGGCAAAATAGTCCTTTCTTTATTTCTTTTATATTTTCTTTGAAAGTTTTAATTAAACTTTTACCTTTTACCTTCATTGGTAACTTCTAATTTACCTCCTTCTAATTACACCTTATTTAACCTTTTGTAATTAATCAATCAATTAAATTTATTTATTTCCACAACATTTAATTATTTATAATTACATTTATATTAATAATAATTCCTAAAAATATCGAATAACTCTCTAAAACAATTATTAATATTTTTCGCCAATCAAAATTTTATTAAAATATTAGGGATGTTACATCCACCCCCTAAAAGGGATTTTGTCCCCGAAATCAACGTACCTTATTAGAAAAGGTCAGGGTACAACCGCCTCATGTCTGATTCCAACTCCCATGTATAGGTTATTTCATTTAGATTTTGTCACTTTACTTTTACCAATTGTACTTCCTTATTTCTTAACCGTTTAGTCTAGTATTCTTCAATGCAGATAGGTGTAACTTCCACCATCAAGTCCTCCTTTAATTCGATAGAATCTCCCGACACAATCATGGAATCATAAGGAATGTACGCTCGAAGTTGTGACACATGAAACACATTATGGATATTAGTCAATGATTGGGAAAGACCCAATCGGTAAGCGACATCACCAATCCTCTCCAAAATCTGATATGGCCCGATGTATCTTGGGTTAAGCTTATGACTCTTCAATATCTGACCTACGCCCTTGGTAGGTGAAACTTTCAGAAATACCCAATCTCCCACCTGAAACTCAAGTGGCCTATGACGGTTGTCATAGTAACTTTTTTGTCGATCTTGGGCAATCTTCATTTTCTCTCGAATCAACGCAACTTGTTCATTCATTTCTTGAATTAATTCGGGTCCCAAATGGATAGCATCACCATCTTCATTCCAACATAAAGGTGTACGACACCTTCTACCATACAAAGCTTCATATGGAGCCATACCAATACTACTATGATAACTATTGTTGTAAGCGAATTCCACCAATGGCAAGTATCTTTCCCATGAGCCACCTTGCTCCAATACATAGGCTCTAAGCATGTCCTCTAAAGTCTGAATTATACGCTCAGATTGGCCATCGGTTTGAGGATGATAAGCCGAACTCAGTCTCAGTTCAGTACCTAATTCCTGTTGCAGACTTCCCCAGAATCTGGAAGTAAATCACGGATCACGGTCTAAAATAATACTTGAAGGTACGCCATGTAACCGTACAATTTCAGTAATATACAATCTAGCCAATCGGTCCGATGACCATTTCATGTTCATAGCCAGAAAATGAGCACTCTTAGTCAATCTGTCCACAATTACCCATATTGCATTACATCCAGAACGAGTGCGAGGTAACCCGGATACAAAATCCATCATGATGCTCTCCCACTTCCAAATTGGAATATCAGGTGGTTGGAGCAATCCAGGGGGTCTTTGGTGTTCAACCTTACACTTCTGGCACACCATACAAGATCTCACATATTCAGTTATTGCTTTCTTCATTCTCGGCCACCAGAATTCTTTCTTCAAATCGTGGTACATTTTTGTAACACCGGGATGAATGCTCAAAGAACTTCTATGTGCTTCAGCTAACACAGCTTGCCTGAAATCACCTTTTGCAGCACCACAACTCGATCTCTGAACCTTTAAATTCCATTGTTACCTCTGGTTAATTCTATATCTTTACCTCATGCTTGAGTGTCAAGCAATTCCAGTAATTCTTCATCGTCCTTTTAGGCCACAGCTAAAGATTCCAAAAATTCATTGGAGATCTTCAGCATCCCAACTACCATTTGATTTGGAGTGTTCATAACAACCCCAATGTTCATATCGTGAAAGCTTTCCAACAGTTCTTGTTCTTTGCCCATCAAGAAGGCTGCATGTAATACTTTTCTGCTTAAGGCATCAACTACAACATTCACTTTTCCAGGATGGTACTTCAAATCAAAATTATAATCCTTTAGGTATTCCACCCATCTCCTTTGTCTCATGTTTAATTCTTTCTGATCAAACAAGTATTTCAAGCTCTTGTGGTCACTAAATACCACAAAGCGAGAACCATATAGATAATGGCCCCAGATCTTTAACGCAAATACTACCGCTGCAAGCTCAAGATCATGAGTAGGGTAATTCTGTTCATGGGTCTCAATTGCCTTGAGGCATAGGCAATCACCTTATCATCCTGCATCAGTATGCACTTAAGCCAAATTTAGATGCATCACAATACACCATAAATTCTTTCATCACATCTGGTAGTGTAAGTACAGGTGCAGTAGTCAAACATCGCTTAAGAGTTTGAAAACTTAATTCACATTTGTCCGACCATACAAATGGATTCTCCTTTCTCGTCAATCGAGTCAAAGGAAGTGAAATACGAGAAAATCCTTCAATAAAGCGACGATAATACCCAGCCAATCCGAGGAAACTCCTAATTTCAGTCACCGATTTAGGCTTTTCCCAAGCCATAACTGCTTCAATCTTGGATGGATCAACAGATACGCCATCCCGGGAAATCACATGCCCCAAGAATTGTACACTTCCTTCCCAGAAATCACATTTAGATAACTTAGCATACAACCTCTTCTCACATAGTATCTGTAAAACAATTTGAAGATGTTGTGCATGTTCCTCAATAGACTTTGAATACACCAATATATCATCGATGAATACTGCTACAAATTGATCCAAGTATGGTTGAAAGATCCGATTCATCCATAAAGATAGCAGGAGCATTTGTCACTCCAAAATGCATTACAACATACTCAAAGTGTCCATATCGAGTCCTGAATGTCATCTTTAGAATATCTTCCAGCTTTACTCTTATTTGATGATATCCCGACCTCAAGTCAATCTTGGAAAATACCATAGCGCCTCGCAACTGATCCAATAAATCATTGATTCGTGGCAAAGGATATTTATTCTTAACCGTCAACTTATTCAACTGTCGATAGTCGATACACATCCGCATACTGCCATTCTTCTTTTTCACCAATAAACCGGAGCGCCCCAAGGTGAAGCACTCGGTCGGATAAACCCTTTCTCTAACATCTCATTCACTTGCTTCTTCACTTCAGTCAATTCCACAGAAGACATTCTATAAGGTACACGGGACACAGGTTCGGCCCCGGGAATCAAATCAATGGCAAAGTCAATCTCCCGATTGGGAGGCAACTCTGAAATTTCTTCCAGAAATACATCAGGAAAATCGCACACCACTGGAATATCACTAGGCATAAGGTTATATCGTCCTTCTGAAGTAAATAGAATAACATAAGTTATGGAGACATCACTCACCATGTTCTTTGTGTCAAGTTTTTAGGAGAAAACTATGGTCTTTCGATAGCAGTCCACCATAACATGGTTAGCAGCCAACCAATTGAGACCTAAAATAATATCTAGGTTCTTCAATGGCATACAAATTAGATTCACCAGAAAGGTACGATCTTCAACTTGCATTGGCAATTCTTTACACATAGTGGTTGCACGGAAAGTGGAGCTAGTAGGAGTGGAGACACTAAGAGCATTCTCCATTAACACCACCAGTAAACCAAGCCGTCATACACAACTCTCAGAGATAAAAGAATGGGTTGCACTAGAATAATAAATTACATTTATCAGATAGCCATGAATAATACACTTACCCTGTACCAAGTTATCAGTCCTTGCAACCTCAGAAGCATCAAAGGCAAATTCTCTCCCAGCCATAACATTTTGAGCACCACTGGATTGAGCATCAGACCTCCTCGAGTGTTGGCCTCCATGACTACCGCCGTTTCTACCTCCCCTCTAAAAATTAGCACCACGAGTCATAGAAGTATTAGCTCGATTGCCATGTCCACCCTGTTGCTGCCTCTGTGGGTAATCCGGTCTAAGGTGCCCCGGTTGTCCACATTGGAAGCAAATAATTTGACTAGCCGGACAATGTTTCACAATATGGCCCTCTTAACCACAATTATAGCATGCACGACTACCAGAATGGCCACTAGAAGGGCCAGTAGAACCACGACCAGAAGAGGAAGAAGATGTAGTGGAAGACTTGGCACCACAGAAGAACTGACCCATCTTCTTAAAGCTGCATCCTCTTGCCTTCAACGGTTTCTTATCCTTTGGTTGAAATATTCTTTGTAATTGTACTTCCTCAGTCAGCCTAGCTTTATTCACCAAAGTAGGATAATCTCGAATCTCCATAGGCACAATCACACTACGAAGTTCAATTCGTAATCCAGCTTCATACTTAGCACATTTACTGCCTTCAGTTCCTTCTAAGGAGAAAGGATGATAGAAGTCACACAATTCATCGAACTTGGTAGTATACTCAGCCACTGACATTCTGCCTTGTTCTAGCCTCAGAAACTCCATCTCTTTACGGATTTTGTAATTATCAAGAAAGTATTTGACGAGAAACCTTCTACGAAAATTTGCCCATACCAGCGGTTCACTTGCTGCATTTATTTACACTTTGGTCCTAGACCACCATACCCTAGCCTCGTCCTTCAGCTGATAAGTTGCAAACTGCACTTTCTGTTCCTCTGAACATTCAAAATACTCAAAAACTTGTTCAATTTCCCATATCCAAACATGTGCTCCATCATAGTCATGCCCTTCTTTATAAGCAGGTAGATTCCTTTTCAGGAATTTGTCAAAAGTGGGACCAGATTCAGTCCTACTCATCAATTGAGAAAATTTCAAGAAGAAGTCATCTCCTCCACCAGAACTAGCCTCCTCAGCCATAAAGTAATTCTACAATAACCAAACACATCACCATTAATAACCAATAATCTACCAGGGAGTAGGATATTTACCACATACACATATAAAACACAACGCCGCTGGAGTGCCAAGGGAATGATATCAAGCTATCCTGTTAATTAACACAAACAACCACAAGCACAACGTAATAGAATGCAAAAACAGTCCAGTATAGGACTCACATAAATCATTGGATTCACCCATGTACCCGGCTTTAGAAAGAACCGCTCTGATACTACCTATGATGACCTACGTCAATTTACATTTATTTATATATGTTTAATTAATTTTCATAATAAATTTTTCACGTTTAATAATAATTAATTAAGTCCTAATTCCAAAATAACATTTATTTTTACTAAATACAATGTACAGTAATAAATAAATCAAATAAACAAAGGAAATTAGTTAAATAAAGCAAAATAATAAAAAAATGGAATCAGGGGTTACTCGCTTGAGCGAGACCCCTTCTCGCTTGAGCGAAATAAGTAAAAGTCACTTGAGCGAGTCCCTACTCGCTTGAGCGAGATCTACATTTCATTCCCAGGCACGCCACAATCACGCTTGAGCGAGGGCAGCCATACGCATTAGGGCCATATTTCGCTTGAGCGAGATCATACTCGCTTAAACGAAATTGGTCCAGTGGCATCACCAATACTACTCGCTTAAGCGGATCATGCTCGCTTGGGCGAGATCACCCCAGTACCTAAATTCCCTCCCTTCACTTGAGCGAGTCACATTCGCCCAAGCGAAAAAGTCACTGAACCAATTCTTCAGGCCTTTGCTCGAGCGAGGCTGAATCTGCCCGAGCGAAATTCATCCAGTGGCCACACTCACGTGACACACACAGGCCTCGCTTGAGCGAGGATCTTCCTCGTTTGAGCGAGGATCTTCCTTGCTTGAGCGACATTGACTCAGAACATATTCCTAGGCCCTTCGCCCGAGCGAGATCTAACTTGCTGGAGCGAAAATACTCCAGTAGCCATATTAACCCAATACACGCACATCTCGCTTGAGCGATGGTCATACCCGCTTGAGCGAGAATTGGCCAGAGGCCATACCACTGACACAGGGCATTCTCGCTTGAGCGAGAATTCATCTCGCTTGAGCGAGTTATGCAGTATGCTCAAGGAACTTGAAGATTTCCACACAATCTGACAGAACTAAATCTTCCATATGCACATCCCAACCTGTACTTAGAATTAACCCCCAATCCAATTTACTCACCAATTTCATTTCTACTTTATTCCATGCATTACCACCAAACCTATCATATAAAAATTAATAATGCATACACAATTTACATCATAACCATTAAACAGTGAGCAATCCATACATAATTGACATCATTCCGCCTTCACAAGCATAATAAGAACTATCCATGGTAAATCATCATCTACCTAGAATATTAGCTCATGCCAATATGCACCCAATTCATGGAAACCAACATCACCATTAGTACCTCATCATCATGAATTCACATCTTCATCATTCAACATGTCAATTCTAGTTCACTACTTATCATAATCATTCATAATCAATTGGTTCATATTATACCTAATCCATCACACATAAGAAACATGTAAGTATAATATACACAAAATAGAATACACATTGTATACATAACACATATTACACATGCCACTCATCATTATATTTAAAATTCACTTCACTCTTTGACATCAATCCTCCGCTTGGCACACCTCCGGGGCTTCAACCTCTTCCCTGTCACTGGTTACTAAATTGAAAGAAAACGATAGCAAGGGTGAGTGTTTGGTATCATAATTAATCTAGAACGGTAATTTAAGAATGAAATACATAATTCCTACATTATGCAATTAACTTCTTTTTATCCATCATTCATTCTTACCAATCCTTGACTTCATTCAAATTTCAATATTATCAAAGTATAATCCACAACCGACAAATGTAATAAAACATATTCACATCATCACATAATTCCAACAATTCATCAAATAGCACAACTGACTCTCACATTAATTCGACGCCTAGTATCCGGATACTAAAGGATCGGCCTTCAGCTGGGGGTCCTACTTGACACCCCGTGAACCCTGCTTGGTTCACCGAGTCTTACTTGACTCTCCACCTCAACCATTGGGTCTTACTTGACCACTGGGTAGCTCAACTGGGCACAAACACCACGGGAGCCAGAAACGAGGGGCTATATATACCGTCGGCCGTCCCACACCACATAATCATACATGTATATATCACACTTCTCATCTCACCTATCAAGTGGCCTTTAATAACAAATCATACTCATCAAATGGGTGACCTACTTATCAAGCCCATCATCACGACGCCACTATACACATCAAATCATCACAATGCAAAACACTTTAATCTCATAATCATCATAAACCATACACAATTCACATTCACATATACATACACATACAATTATCATTCAATGACTATTCTCATTATTCCCATACTTGATTAAATAATTCAATTCCATTTACGTACCTATTCTAATTAATTACGACCCGAACACCCCCTTACCTCGATTCCAAGCTTTGACGATTTGTTCTTGGTGCCGGTTGCGTCCTCTAAGTGCTTGGTTCAAGGTCCTACCTCCGAATCCAACGCCCGCTTCGTCACTCGATCCTCCGACGTCCGTTTCGCTACCTACAAAGGTCGAAATGCAAACCCATCAACGTTATACCACTCTCATTGTTCTAATTATTGTTTTCAAGCTTACATGCACTGGAGGAGTAGAAAACGGAAGCTCCTCCCACCATGCATGGCTTTCGCCTAGAGAGCGAAAGAGAAGAGGGAGAAAGATAGCTCAATTTAAAGGGTCTATTGTACTCACCTCGAAGCCACGATATAACGCCCCGAAACGTTGATTAAAATTTTTGAGTAAATTTTTCGCTTTTTCGAAAGATCATTTTAAAAATTCATCAATTTAATTCAGAGTTCATGTAAAGATTAATAACAGCGGAAAAATTATCATGCATACTAGTCGTGAATAATTAAATTCAAGAAAATATTTAAGTAGCGGAAACGATTGAGAAGATAATGGTACATGACATATTGTATTTATTACAACCCATAAAATCAAAGTTCAGGAAATAATTCAAATAGACATCCATCATGGCATCACTCTGCATTCTGCGTGTCATTCACTGTAAAAATTAATGTAAGAGTGAGACAGAATATAGAATAGATATAAAATAGATAAAATTGCACAAACAAAATCAACAATTCATAATGATATGATGAATATGCCAAACAAGTCTATTAATAGATCTTTAATTAGTCAAATGATGTCATGCTGGATCCATTTGTCTTGGTGGGAATACTGCAGTAAAAGTCTCATAGAGACACAAATAGGGCTTTAGCATATACCATGAATCCCTATACTTCATGGCGCTTAAGTACCGAAGTACACAATATCATAAGTAGGACTTTTGCATAATCCATGAATCCCTACACTCCATGGCACACAACAAAATAGGGCTTAACTCATCATAGAGTAACCCCCCACCAGGGTAGGCAATCATGGAACCCCTAAATTCCATGGTGCGTCCGAATGCTTATGATGCATGAATGCCTTTAATTCTTTTAACATACCATGATATCCACATTTCTAAAACCTCTTGGATAATACAAGTCCTCAAGGGACACAATACACATAGTAATTCACAAAATCATGGATTTACTGTTTCAACCACATATGTCAGTAACTACAAGGCATTCATGTACATAAATATTAATTATGTCATTCATAACTATTCACCATCACAATATACAGACTGTGTAATACTCATCAATATTTATAATAATTAATAATCACTCAATAATTTAATAAATAATTTCTATCCATAGAGAAAATATCATTTTCTTTCAAAATAGTCATTTTAAGTGACTTTCAGCATCCCAATAAGCAACATACATTAGCAAAACAGTCATAACATGGGCAAATCAACTCCTTTTTAGATGATTCCACTTTCTATAGCTCAATAATACAAATTTATACAACTTTCATGAAGAACACAGTTTCAAATTCCAAACAGAAATATTACTTATTCACGTAATACCACACTGCCTCAAGGTGAGTTTTTCAAAATGTACATATGTTAGTAATTTTAGTGTTTCTAGAGTTACAAAAATGATTTTTGCATGAAACTAGTTCTAAATTAATCTTAACACAAATATATATAATTTTGATGAAGATCATAAATTCAAATTCTAAGCAGAAATACCATTCATCCACAAAATACAACACTACCTCCAGGTGAGTTTTCAAAACGTACACATATTAGTATTTTCAACGTTTTTAGAGCTACACAAATGATTTTAACATGAAACCAGTTCTAAAATACTCTTAACATAATTATATACAACTTTCATGAAGACACAAACAACTAATTCATACCACAAAATTCCCAGTATTGAAAACAAGATTCGGATTTTTAAAATTCCAGAATTTCAGAATTTCAGCTTGCATATACTTCAGTAATTTGAGCATAACTTGAGATACAAAAATTATTTTGATGTGAAACTACTTTCTAAATATCCAAAACTTAATTATCTACAACTTTCATGAAGACATCCAAGGCTGATTATGCATGTATAATTCCCAGCATATCAAAATATGCACTAAACATGAAACAAATCTTTCACTCGGACATATAGTAGTATTTCGGCTATAACTTTTGCTACACATACTCAAATCAATCGGTTCAGGTCTCAAAATTCACATAAAAAAAGATTTACAACTTGCATGAAGACACTGATCACTAATTATTACCACCAAATCCCCAGTTTTAAAAATAAGATACGGGTTTCAAGTTCACAGATTTACAGCTTGTACATACTTCAGTATTATGAGTATAACTTGAGCTACGAAAATTATTTTAATGTGAAACCACTTTCTAAAGATCCACAACTTAATTATCTACAACTTTCATGAAGACATCCAAGGCTGATTATGTACGTACAGTTCCCAGTAAATCAATATATACACAAAACAAAGGATAAATCTTCCACACGAACATGCTGTAGTATTTTGGCTATAACTTTTGCTATACTTATTCAAATTACTTGATTCAGGTCTCAAACTTCAGATATAAAAAAGATCTACAACTTTCATGAAGAAGTCAGAGTCAAATTCACACGTTTTCAATTTCAAAAATGAGCAACAATTTACGAAGTTAATTCTAGAATCCTAGAACAGCATACACTTCTACCCATTTCACAAATATTCACAACCCTGTCCCCTCTTACTTGATTTGATGACCTTTGACTGACTGGAAAAGAGTCCCCTGGCTGTCCTGGTTCTATACGAAGGTGTGTTGATGGAGGAGAGTAATTGAGAGTTTCAGAATCAGTGGTATGTTTAATAATGCAAGGTGGGAGACAACTTTCCGTAAGTGGGTTTCTAGTGGGCTTTTAGTGGGAATTAAGAGTGGTTTAGGTTGAAAGCAAGCTCCACTTCTGTAGCCCACCCACTGGAGTGCGCATAATGGAAGATGACTTATTAAAAAAATGCATGAAGGGACAAAACAGAAGTCAACGTCGATCTAGCAGTGAATTCCGAGTGAAATTTCACTCGGTCAGCCTCTTGGCCGACTGGAATTCCACTCAGTCCATGTATATACTGACTGGTAGTGGTCGGTATTGTGAAGAGAGGGAAATCCGAGTCCCTCTCGCTCAAGCGGATACCGACTCGCTTGAGCGAGTTCCATACAATGCGCTGACAGAGGGGTTTCGCTCAAGCGAAAACCGACTTTCATTCACTTGGTTTTCACTTAAACAGCTTAATCCACTCGGTAGAACATCCTGAAACCGAGTCCTCACTTATCACTCACTCGGAATTGATTCCTCATTAAACAGTCGGTCTGATTTCTCTTCCTTGGAGGTGACTCAGTCGGTATATTCTCCTAAAACCGAGTCATCTCAATTAATCTTTCACTCGGGTATATCTTTCCAATTCCGAGTCATCTCTTGCTAGCCTTCCACTCGGCAATTACATTAAAACTGACCCTTCACTCTATTAATTTTCCACTCGGAGTTTCATCCCAGAGACTGACACATTTGAGTAATGATAAACCGTGTGTCCCTAGTCAGAATTTTGCCACTCAGAATTGCACTCTATTGATTCTTCATTCGGAATTGTAATGTCTGATCAAGGTCGACTCAGAAACGAGCCTCTGGAAGACACTTGACTCGGAAATGAGTCTTTCTGTGGTGTTTGACTCGGAAACGAGTCCTTCAGGAGTGATTGACTCGGAAATGAGTCATTCGATGGCATTTGACTCGGAAACGAGTCTTTCTAAGTAATTTAACTCGGCAGTGTGTCACCCCAAGGTGAGTCACTCGGATTCTCTCACCCAGAAGTGGTTCTATCATTTCCACTTCACACATAAGTGTTTCGGGTGTAGGAGTTTCACTCGGAATAAGCTCACTCGGCCATATTCCACTCGGCAAACACAACTTTCACTCGGCATTTATAAGTCTTTCCTCTCGGAAGTGAAGTTTTTGGGCAATTTTATTCATAGATAGAAATGCCTAGCAATGTATGACTCAGAATTGAGTCATTTGACAATATTTGACTCGGAATTGAGTCTTTCTGACATGCTTGAGCAGTGAGTCTGTGAGACAATATTTCACTCGGAATAAGTCCTCCTGACCATGTTCCACTCGGAAAACACCATTTGCACTCAGTATTTCCATTTTCCACTCGGAATTTCTCTTGGTCACTCAGAATTTTCATTCTTCACTCGGACAAAGCCCCTTTTTCACTCGGAAATTCATTTCTAAGGCATATTTTACCCGGAAAATGGATCTTATCAATACAGGTCTATGTAGTTTCTATAATTATACCCAAAAATGGAATTTTTGGAGTATTATAAACCATCCATAAAGTGTTTTATTCACTGATTAATACTTACAGACCTTCCATGCTTCATAAATTACATAATTGAACTATTATTAAAGCAGGATGTTACATTTCTCCCACCCTAATAAAAATTTCGTCCTCGAAATTTAATCATTACGCACTCCTCGTTGAAACAATTCTGGATACTGTGTTTTCATAGCATCTTCACGCTCCCAAGTCAGAGTTACATCAGTTCCTTGTTTCCATGCAACTTTTACCAGTGGTACATTCTTGTTCCTCAAGCGTTTATTCGATCTTTCTAGGATCTGTGTAGGTTCTGTGGAGATGGTCAGATTTTCTCTAACTTCAATATCATCGGCAGCAATCACATGGTTGGGATCTTGTACGTACTTCCTTAGCTGTGATACATAAAATACATTATGTAGATTTGCCAGATGAGGAGGAAGTGCAATCTGATATGCTACTGTACCAATCCTCTTTAGGATCTCATATGGTCCAATGAACCTCGGACTCAATTTCTTACTCTTCAAGGCTCGACCAATCCCTTTGTGAGGTGAAACCTTCAAAAATACATGCTCACCGACTTGGAATTCAAGTGGTTTCCTCCTCTTATCATAATACTACTTCTGTCTGTCTTGAGATGCCTTCATCTTTTCTCTGATCATTTCTATCTGTTCAGTAGTCTGCTGCACAATTTCAGGTCCTAACGCCAAACTTTCACCAGTTTCTAACCAACAAAGTGGCGTTTGACACTTCCTTCCATACAATGCTTCGAATGGAGCCATACCAATACTGCTGTGGTAGCTATTATTATACGTGAATTCAATCAATGGAAGAAACTGCTCCCAACTACCACCATGTTCAATCACACAAGATCGCAGTAAGTCTTCCAAACTTTGTATGGTACGCTCTGACTGTCCATCTATTTGGGGATGATAAGCTGAACTCAATCGAAGCTTTGAACCCAATTCCTGATGCAAGCTTCCCCAGAATCGGGAAGTGAATCTTGGATCTCTATCTGACACAATACTTGATGGTACACCATGTAGTCTTACGATCTCCTTCACATATAACTGTGCCAACTTTTGTAAAGAGTTCTTCATACTCATTGGGAGGAAGTGAGTAGACTTTGTCAATCTGTCTACAATAACCCAGATTGCATCATTCCCTGAACGTGTTCTTGGTAACCCCGACACAAAGTCTATTGAGATATCATCCCATTTCCAGACAGGAATCTCTAATGGTTGTAGTTCACCAGATGGCTTCTGGTGTTCTACCTTGGCTTTTTGACACACCAGACATGAAGCCACATATTCAACTATCTCTTTCTTCATCCTTGGCCACCAAAAGCTTTTCCTCAGATCTTGATACATCTTAGTTGATCTAGGATGAATGCTCAACATACTTTTATGCGCTTCTTCTAGAATCGTCCTTCTCAGATCAACATCATCTGGTACACAAATTCTATTCCTGATTCTCCAAATTCCATCTGATCCTTCTTGTAGTCCCATATCTTTTCCATTCGCCTGTAATTCTCTCAACTCCTGTAATGGCAAATCTTCTTTCTGTCTTTCACCTAACAGTTTCAGGAAATCATTGGTTATTTTCAAAGTCCCCAAAGTCATACTCCTTGAAGATTTCATCTCTACACCCAAGTTCATGTCTTTGAACTGTTCTCTATTTCTTTTATCATCAAAGATGCCATATGAATGGACTTTCGGCTTAGTGCATCTGCCACCACATTTGCTTTTCCTGGATGGTACTTCAAATCAAAATCATAATCTTTAAGAAACTCCATCCACCTTCGCTGCCTCATGTTCAATTCTTTTTGATCGAACAAATACTTCAAGCTCTTGTGGTCACTGAACACTTCAAACCTGACTCCATACAAATGGTGTCTCCAGATTTTCAGAGCAAATACCACTGCTACCAATTCTAGATCATGCGTTGGATAGTTCATCTCATGTGGTCTCAACTGTCTAGAAGCATAGGCAACCACCTTTCGTTGCTGCATCAAAACACATCCTAAGCCCATTTTGGAAGCATCATAATAAACCATGAAATCTTCTTGTGGATTAGGTAAGGTTAAGACTAGAGCAGATGTAAGCTTTAACTTCAGTTCTTGGAAACTTTTCTCACATTCTGGCGTCCAAGAAAAAGGTTGATTCTTCCGGGTTAGCCGAGTCATTGGTAGGGCAATTTGAGAAAACCCTTCAATGAATCTCCGATAATAACCAGCCAATCCCAGGAAACTTTGTATCTCAGTGACTGAAGTAGGTCTCTCCTATTTTACCACAGCTTCTATTTTAGAAGGATCCACAGATACTCCTTCGTTTGAGATTACATGGCCTAGAAATTTTACCTCTTTCAACCAGAATTCACATTTTGATAACTTTGCATACAACTGCTTCTCCTTCAAAATCTGTAATACCACTCGAAGATGCTTTTCATGTTCCTCTGCAGTTTTTGAATAGATCAAAATATCATCAATGAAAATGATGACAAACTGATCCAAGTAGGGATGAAATACTCGATTCATGTAATCCATGAATACGGCTGGAGCATTGGTCACTCCGAAGGGCATCACAAGGTACTCGTAATGACCATATCGTGTTCTAAAGGCTGTCTTTGGAATATCCTCAGACTTGACACGAATCTGATGATACCCCGATCGTAGATCAATCTTGGAAAACACTGCAGCGCCTCTCAATTGATCTATCAGATCATCAATTCTGGGCAGAGGATATCTATTCTTCACCATCAATTTATTCAGCTGACGGTAATCTACACATAACCTCATGCTTCCATCTTTCTTCTTGACGAGCAATACTGGCGCTCCCCATGGTGACACACTAGGTCTGATGAAATGCTTCTCCAGCAACTCTTCAATTTGTTTCTTCAGTTTTGCCAGTTCAATTGGTGCCATACGGTATGGAGCTTTATACACTGGTCCTGCTCCTGGAATTAAATCAATGGAGAATTCTACCTCACGTTCTGGAGGTAAACTTGAGACATCCTCAGGAAATACTTCAGGAAATTCAAAAACAACCGGCATCTCGATTGCTTTAGGTTCACCATCTTCTTTGTAAAGAGTGAATAAAGCAAATAATTGACTTTCACCTTGTAATACATAGGTCTTGAGGTTGTCAGAATTTAGATTTTCTGATGGAAATATCACGGTCTTGTTGTGACAGTCCACCAAGACTCGATTTGCCGATAACCAGTCCATCCCCAGTATCACCTCTAGATCTTTCAAAGGTAAACAAACAAGATCAATTAGAAAGTGTCTACCTTCTATGAGTATAGAACATTCGTTACACACCTTAGCAGTCCTAAGTTGTGTACCGGTGGGAGTGGAAACAATCAGATCATATGTCATAGGCTTCACAGGTAATTGAAGGCGTCTAACACACTCATCAGAAATGAAAGAATGCGTAGCACCAGAATCAAATAACACAGATAGGATTGTACCATTAATGTCACACTTACTTTGTACGAGGTCATCAGCTTGGTCTGCCTCTGAACCGCTGATGGCATAGACTCTCCCAGCTGTTTGTTGCAACCTCTGATCTGTGGACTCCCTATTCTGTCTTGGAGGTTGGGCAGTACGTGTGTCTCCTCCATGGCCTCTCTGATAATTAGAGCCTCTTGGTTCACTCATAGTGTTTTTGTTGTTGTTTTGATTATTCTGTGGACAATTTGGACTGATGTGTCCTTTTTGATTACATCGAAAGCAAGTGACCTCTTCAAGACGTCTGTTACAATCACGTACATGATGATTACCTCCACACTTAAGACATCTCATATTGTTGCGTCTATCAAAAGATGACGATGATGATGATCCTCCTCTGGAGTGATTTGGATAGAACGATCCTCTTCTTTTGAAATCAACTGACTGAGGTTTTAGTTGTCTATTGGCCCTTTCATGTGCCAGTCTGGCTTGGTGATTCTCTTTAAAAATTCTGCATTTGTTGATCAGAATAGGAAAACTCCAAATTTCTTGGTACCCTATCGCTTCTTTGATTTCCAGATTCAGTCCGTTCTCAAATTTAACACATTTCAATTCTTCGGCACCAGCCTGTTGAAAAGGAGGGTAAAAGAGAGATAGTTCTTCAAACTTTGTAGCATATTCTCCAAAGGACATCGAGCCTTGTTTCAACTCTATAAATTCCAGCTCTTTGCGACTTTTCACACTTGCTGGAAAATATTTCTCCAGGAAACAGTCTTTGAAGTTGGTCCAGATCAAGGGTCTGTCAGTCTCGATCATACGGATTCTAGCATGAATCTACCAGTTCTCTGCCTCTTCCACCAACATATAGGTGGCATACTCCACCTTTTCGTATTCTGTGCAGGGCAATGCTCGAAAGATGCGCTCCATTTCCTTGGCCCAAAGATATGCTCCTTCTGGATTATAACCTCCTTTGAATTGTGAAGGCTTTCTCTTCAGGAAGTGGTCTAACCCATGGAGTCCTCCAGTGCTCCTTGGTTGGTTTTGTCGTTCTATGGCTTCAGCTAAACGGTTGAAAGCTACTGCCATATCGTTGTTGTTGTTGTTGTTGTTTCTTGCCATCCTATATTCGTAGTTTGGTTTATACCAATTCTAAGGGATATCATATATAAATACTACATAACTATCATTATTCTACAATTTATCAGTTAAGCAATCAATCATATAACACATTTATCATATTATCAAGCGGTAATCAAACAAATCTTTTCGTAATTAATCAGTCAGGCACAAGTCACATAGTACACATTTAGCATGTTATCAAGCAAGAAATCAAACATTTCACATATTATGTCGAGAAACAGTACATGTCATAACAATTGGTCCTGAATTTTTAAAAATGCTCTGATACCAACATGTAACGCCCCGAAACGTTGATTAAAATTTTCGAGTAAATTTTTTGCTTTTTCGAAAGATCATTTTAAAAATTCATCAATTTAATTCAGAGTTCATGTAACGATTAATAACAACGGAAAAATTATCATGCATACTAGTCGTGAATAATTAAATTCAAGAAAATATTTAAGTAGTGGAAACGATTGAGAAGATAATGGTACATGACATATTGTATTTATTACAACCCATAAAATCAAAGTTCAGGTAATAATTCAAATAGACATCCATTATGGCATCACTCTGCATTCTGCGTGTCATTCACTGTAAAAATTAATGTAAGAGTGAGACAGAATATAGAATAGATATAAAATAGATAAAATTGCACAAACACAATCAACAATTCATAGTGATATGATGAATATGCCAAACAAGTCCATTAATAGATCTTTAATTAGTCAAATGATATCATGCTGGATCCATTTGGTCTTGGTGGGAATACTACAGTAAAAGTCTCATAGAGACACAAATAGGGCTTTAGCATATACCATGAATCCCTATACTTCATGGCGCTTAAGTACCGAAGTACACAATATCATAAGTAGGACTTTTGCATAATCCATGAATCCCTACACTCCATGGCACACAACAAAATAGGGCTTAACTCATCATAGAGTAACCCCCCACCAGGGTAGGCAATCATGGAACCCCTAAATTCCATGGTGCGTTCGAATGCTTATGATGCATGAATGCCTTTAATTCTTTTAACATACCATGATATCCACATTTCCAAAACCTCTTGGATAATACAAGTCCTCAAGGGACACAATACACATAGTAATTCACAAAATCATGGATTTACTGTTTCAACCACATATGTCAGTAACTACAAGGCATTCATGTACATAAATATTAATTATGTCATTCATAACTATTCATCATCATAATATACAGACTGTGTAATACTCATCAACATTTATAATAATTAATAATCACTCAATAATTTAATAAATAATTTCTATCCATAGAGAAAATATCATTTTCTTTCAAAATAGCCATTTTAAGTGACTTTCAGCATCCCAAACAGCAACATACATTAGCAAAATAGTCATAACATGGGCAAATCAACTCCTTCTTAGATGATTCCACTTTCTATAGCTCAATAATACAATTTTCTACAACTTTCATGAAGAACACAGTTTCAAATTCCGAACAGAAATATTACTTATTCACGTAATACCACACTGCCTCAAGGTGAGTTTTTCAAAACGTATATATGTTAGTAATCTCAGTGTTTCTGGAGTTACAAAAATGATTTTTGCATGAAACCAGTTCTAAATTAATATTAACACAAATATCTACAATTTTCATGAAGATCATAAATTCAAATTCTAAGCAGAAATACCATTCATCCACAAAATACAACACTGCCTCCAGGTGAGTTTTCAAAACGTACACATATTAGTATTTTCAACGTTGTTAGAGCTACACAAATGATTTTAACATGAAACTAGTTCTAAAATACTCTTAACATAATTATATACAACGTTTATGAAGACACAAACAACTAATTCATACCACAAAATTCCCAGTATTGAAAACAAGATTCGGATTTTCAAAATTCCAGAATTTCAGAATTTTAGCTTGCATATACTTTAGTAATTTGAGCATAACTTGAGCTACAAAAATTATTTGGATGTGAAACCACTTTCTAAAAATCCACAACTTAATTATCTACAACTTTCATGAAGACATACAAGGCTGATTATGCATGTATAATTCCCAGCATATCAAAATATGCACTAAACATGAAACAAATCTTTCACTCGGACATACAGTAGTATTTCGGCTATAACTTTTGCTACACATACTCAAATCAATTGGTTCAGGTCTCAAAATTCACATAACAAAAAGATTTACAGCTTTCATGAAGACACTGATCACTAATTCTTACCACAAAATCCCCAGTTTTAAAAATAAAATACGGGTTTCAAGTTCACAGATTTACAGCTTGTACATACTTCAGTATTATGAGCATAACATGAGATAAAAAAATTATTTTAATGTGAAACAACTTTCGAAAGATCCACAACTTAATTATCTACAACTTTCATGAAGACATCCAAGGCTGATTATGTACTTACAGTTCCCAGTAAATCAATATATACACAAAACAAAGGATAAATCTTCCACATGAACATGCTGTAGTATTTTGGATATAACTTTTGCTATACTTATTCAAATTACTTGATTCAGGTCTCAAAATTCAAATATAAAAAAGATATACAACTTTCATGAAGAAGTCAGAGTCAAATTCACACGTTTTCAATTTCAAAAATGAGCAACAAGTTACAAAGTTATTTCTGGAATCCTAGAACAGCATACACTTCTACCCATTTCACAAATATTCACAACCCTGTCCCCTCTTACTTGATTTGATGACCTTTGACTGACTGGAAAAGAGTCCTCTGGCTGTCCTGGTTCTATACGAAGGTGTGTTGATGGAGGGGAGTAATTGAGAGTTTCAGAATCAGTGGTATGTTTAATAATGCAAGGTGGGAGACAACTTTCCGTAAGTGGGTTTCTAGTGGGCTTTTAGTGGGAATTAAGAGTGGTTTAGGTTGAAAGGAAGCTCCACTTCTGTAGCCCACCCACTGGAGTACGCATAATAGAAGATGACTTATTAAAAAAATGCATGAAGGGACAAAACAGAAGTCAACGTCGATCTGGAAGTGAATTCCGAGTGAAATTTCACTCGGTCAGCCTCTTGGCCGACTGGAATTCCACTCGGTCCATGTATATACGGACTGGTAGTGGTCGGTATTGTGAAGAGAGGGAAATCCGAGTCCCTCTCGCTCAAGCGGATACCGACTCGCTTGAGCGAGTTCCATACAATGCGCTGGCAGAGGGGTTTCGCTTAAGCGAAAACCGATTTTCATTCACTCGGTTTTCACTTAAACAACTTAATTCACTCGGTAGAACATCCTGAAACCGAGTCCTCACTTATCACTCACTCGGAATTGATTCCTCATTAAATAGTCGGTCTGATTTCTCTTCCTTGGAGGTGACTCAGTCGGTATATTCTCCTAAAACTGAGTCATCTCAATTAATCTTTCACTCGGGTATATCTTTCCAATTCCGAGTCATCTCTTGCTAGCCTTCCACTCGGCAATTACATTAAAATAGACCCTTCACTCTATTGATTTTCCACTCGGAGTTTCATCCCAGAGACTGACACATTTGAGTAATGATAAACCGTGTGTCCCTAGTCGGAATTTTGCCACTCAGAATTGCACTCTATTGATTCTTCATTCGGAATTGCAATGTCTAATCAAGGTCGACTCGGAAACGAGCCTCTGGAAGACACTTGACTCGGAAATGAGTCTTTCTGTGGTGTTTGACTCGGAAACGAGTCCTTCAGGAGTGATTGACTCGGAAATGAGTCATTCGATGGCATTTGACTCGGAAACGAGTCTTTCTAAGTAATTTAACTCGGCAGTGTGTCACCCCAAGGTGAGTCACTCGGATTCTCTCACCCAGAAGTGGTTCTATCAGTTCCACTTCACACATAAGTGTCTCGGGTGTAGGAGTTTCACTTGGAATAAGCTCACTCGGCCATATTCCACTCGGCAAACACAACTTTCACTCGGTATTTATAAGTCTTTCCTCTCGGAAGTGAAGTTTTTGGGCAATTTTATTCATAGATAGAAATGCCTAGCAATGTATGACTCAGAATTGAGTCATTGGATAATATTTGACTCGGAATTGAGTCTTTCTAACATGATTGACTCAGCAGTGAGTCTGTGAGACAATATTTCACTCGGAATAAGTCCTCCTGACCATGTTCCACTCGGAAAACACCATTTGCACTCGGTATTTCCATTTTCCACTCGGAATTCCTCTTGGTCACTCGGAATTTTCATTCTTCACTCGGACAGTGCCCCTTTTTCACTCGGAAATTCATTTCTAAGGCATATTTTACCCGGAAAATGGATCTTATCAATACAGGTCTATGTAGTTTCTATAATTATACCCAAAAATGGAATTTTTGGAGTATTATAAACCATCCATAAAGTGTTTTATTCACTGATTAATACTTACAGACCTTCCATGCTTCATAAATTACATAATTGAACTATTATTAAAGCAGGATGTTACACACGATCTCAGAAACGTAGTTATTTCAAAGTTTCGACGCGAAACGGGCCTCCCCTTGAGGCATGCAACTCACGGCAATGGTGAGGAGAAAAGGAAGAAGAAGGCTCGCGTGAAATGAGGAAGAAGAAGAGAGATTTTGTTATTTTTTAAGACCAAGGGCAAAACGGTCCTTTCTTTATTTCTTTTATATTTTCATTGAAAGTTTTAATTAAACTTTTACCTTTTACCTCCATCGGTAACTTCTAATTTACCTCCTTCTAATTACACCTTATTTAACCTTTTATAATTAATCAATCAAGTAAATTTATTTATTTCCACAATATTTAATTATTTATAATTACATTTATATTAATAATAATTCCTAAAAATATCGAATAACTCTCTAAAACAATTATTAATATTTTTCACCAGTCAAAATTTTATTAAAATATTAGGGATGTTACAGGCATGCTTAATGTTTATGAGACAAACTTTTTATGTAAATAAATATATAAGCTAAAGCTATATGGTAAAAGTTGTATTCTATCAAAAACTTAGCCACTTTAACACACTTACATGAATCTCAAGGTTATGTTATTGACTTTAAATTTTATTACGAAATCTCTACATCTTAAAATTATGTGTAGTAAAGATTTCCATCTAATTCAACTTGTTTAAGAGTAATTCACTGTTTAACAAAAATTGTTACCTCACTTTACAACATATTAATTAAATCTCTTACACATTAATACTTAAATACAAAATCAACTTTCTTTGCCTATATTTAAGCCCCCTCTTATTCTAGGTTCAAAACACCCATTGAAGCACATAGCACTAGGGATGGCAAAACAGACCAGGCCTAACGGGATGGCTCACCAAGCCCGCCAAATTTGACGGGGCGGACAATAATTTTTAGCCCGCCTCCTACCAAGGCCCGCTCTGCCTGGCCCGTCAATTTAGTGGGCCAAAACCTTGGCGGGGCGGGCCGGCCCGACGGGCTCCCGCCAAAAGAAAAAAATATAAATATTACTAATTTATACTTTATTTTATTAAAATATATACTTTGATTTTCTAAAATTAAAAAAAGTAACATCTCTTACTATTTATATATTTTTTTAATAATATATTTTTTAATTTTTTTAAAGAATTATTTTTCTAATTTTTTAATCTTAATTTAATATATTTTTTTAAAAAATTACAATTTTAACTTTAACGGGCCGGCCCGCTGGCTCTGCTTTAGGCGGGGTGGGCCCTGAATTTTGGCCCGTTTAACTTGGCGGGACGGCCCAACCCGACCTGCTTTTTGGCGGGCTTTGACGAGGCAGGCCAACTCATTTTACCATCACTTTATAGCACTCGTGTCTACTCTTTCCCCCTCCTTTTCTTTCCACACATTGTTGTAGAAATTTCAACACGAGAGGTTTAGAATGCACCGTCCTGATCAGGCAACTATGTTAACCTTGGGAAGCGTTTTCTAATACAGGATTACACCTCTAGTCTACCAAATTTTTGTTTTTAAGACAATTATTCTTCCATGGTGTAACATCATTTTATCTTCCTTCACATCACATTTTAAAATGGTTACGGAACCCTTAATCTTTGTCATCCACATATATAATTATATAATTTTAGATTTATTTGTCACACATTTTTAAATAACTGTTCTTATATATTTTAATAACTATGCATGAAGCTGTAAAGATGTAGTTTCATTCGTTGGATTATAAAAATTTACAAGATAATTAGTTTCAAATTTGGTTAATGCTTAATTACTTAATTAGTATATGCATGTACATAACGATGCTGACTTGTTGATGTGCCGTTTGTGTGAAACTTGTAGAATTTATAATGACAACGAAAATTGCTTCACGGTGTCGTTTTCTTAAAGATATTATTAGACCAAACACCATGGAAACCACCGACTTTGGCAGTGTATGTGTCCAATATAGGCACAACCTCCCTTAATTTGTACACTTCCAACGGTCCACCTCCATTGTCTTGTTTATTTCCTTTCACATTCCTTGCCATCCTTTGTCCCTTATTAATTAGTAAATGCATAGGTGAAGAGAATATCAAGGTTATAAGGTTAAAAGGTTTTTCCAATTTAAAGAAGAAAGCCCTACAATTACTCAATAGTTACTAATTTATTAAATGAAAGAGTCTCGTATCACATTAAATTTAATTATACTCAATACAATATTCCTACCCTATGTCTTTAATAGATAGTAAACTAAATAATGATATTTTAATTTATTTTACAGTTATTATTATTAGAATTTTGTTAAATAACTCCAATTCTTAAGATTAAATTTAAATCGTCAAAAGTAAGAACTTTTTGTTGTAAAAGAATATATGTATTAACTTTTTTATGCAGTTATGATATTCTTTCACGATAAAAAAATATTATTTTTAATGACTTAAAGGTTAAAATTAATAAAAACTCTTGTTGCACGTACATGAGGACCATTAAAATACCAAAAATGAATTAATTGACTTGTTTTAGAATGGTTAATGATTAGTTAGTGTTAGTTGGTTTATAAATAGGTTAAATAATGGTTATGAACCCATGCCATAAAGGCAAAACCTAAAAGTCATTATCACTAAATCAAAAATCTTTTATTAAATGTATGGTAATAGTTATATATGTGTTATAACATTCTAATATATATTTAGGATAAAAGTATTTTAAACTATATAATTATATTATAATATATTAAATATTAAATAATTAATCATATATTAAATATTTAACAATTAATAATGTATTAAATATCAAATATTTATTAATTTATAATGTATTAAATCTTAACTGTTCATATACAGAATATCAAGCATAAAACCCTAGAGAACCCCCCTAGGGATTAGGTTTATTATCTCTCTATAATGTGTCACTTAACCTACAATGTGTATATAAAAGATATATTTATACTTAGGTCAAACAAAAAGAGTGCTAGGCCCGTTAGGCTATGACTAACAATAATCATCTACTTTCTAAAATATAGGGGATTAGGGGGACTTGTAGGTCCCTCCTGATTTTGGGGGAACATTAACTACTACATTTGATTATAAATATAATAAAAAGTAGTTAATTTTACACATACTAAAAATAGTACTTGGATGTATTTGTTTACACTAATATTATTAAATATTTGATGCAATTTCTTAATATACTCTTAATATCATTTATTACACAAAGAATTAGTGATTTTGAGAATATATACAAGGATATATTTGGTAAACAAACATTTAATAAATATAATTTTACTTATATTATAAGACTAAAAAATTTTACTTATATTTAGAACCATAGGTATAAATAGTATATTAAATATTCAATATTTAATATTCCCTCTAGTCTTTTCTATAAGGCAAAATTAATCGTATCTTTGAGACTAATAAAAATAGTTAATTAGTAGCTAAATTTATTGGTTTCCCCAAAAAAGTATAGCATCCAAAGTTTACCCCTATAAACTTAATTAATGTATTTAATAATGATGAAGATATTAACATCTCTCATCTTTTGTTGATTGGTTTATGGGTCATTTAATAAAGAAACATTAACAAATGCTTCATGGAAATTGAAAATATGCCTTATAAAAAAAGATTAAAATTTTTTAAACTATACCTTATAAAAAGGTCCGGAGGGAGTAATTAATACTCCCTCCGTTTGATATTATAAGCTTCTATTTGCTATGACATATAATTTTAGGGAAGTAATTATTGTCATGAAAAACAATTTCATTTTTTTTCAAATTTATCCTTATTTAATGTCAAACTCCATAATCAAATATTAATTGCACAAATGTAAATATTAAATGCTTAAAGGTAAACTATGAAGAAAAGTAATAAATGCTCCTAATTTTTTTGTAGGGTCTTATAAAATGGAACTAAAAAAGTAATATATTTTCATAATTAATATTTAATAATTGATAATATATTAAATATTTATAAATATACTTAATTTTATCTCTCTCCCAAAAACACATATACACACACATATTATAATAATAATAATAATAATAATAATAATAATAATAATAATAATAATAATAATAATAAAAGATGTGATTGGTTTAATGATAAAGGCTTTTGGGCTTTTTCTTCTTAGTCATGGGTTCAATGTCACCCACACACATATGCTAAAATAAATTTTTAACTTAATTTCTAAATTCATTCATCGATATTGCTTCCATCGCTATAATGGACGCCACCACAACCCCCTCGTTATCACCACTACCAGTACCACCCTCGTCACCAGCATGACCTCTTCACCATCACTTTCATCACCATTGTCGTAACTACTGTCATCATCACCGTTGCTGCCAAAATTACCACCGTCACCACTGCCACCGGCATTTCATCGTCGTCTCTACCTGCCCACCACCAGCACCATACTCTCCACACACACCGATATTGCACCATCACCTTATTCATACTACCATTACCTCTATCATTTCCTCTGCCACCACCACCACCATCACCATTATTGTCACCACCATTGTTATTAGGTTGTCACTACCACCACCACCATTGCTGCTATCATCCCCGCCAATATCATCACCATACGATCATCCTCCCCACCACTATAACCATCACCACCCCTTCCTTATCGCCATTACCATCACCACAATCATTGTTATCATTTTCACTGATACCATCATCCCTAAACATCACCACCCCTTCCTCACCTGCCACTACTATTACCATATTATTACTACTATTGTCACTACCACCACCATCTCCCCATCACTATTGTCTCTATCTCACTATCATCATCATCACCATTCACCACCACCATCTCATTATCATCGCAGGCACCACCAACATCCCCACAGTTACCACCACCCCTACAATCACCAACTCCACTATCATTGTGTCATCACTACCCCAATTGTTGTTACTATCACCACCACCCCGCCACCATGATTACCACTATCTCCATCACCATTAACTCTGTCGCCACCATCACCTCCACTAACACCACCATCAAGAAAAATTTAAAATTGTAAAATTTTAAAATATTTAATCTAAACAAGTAGTTTCAAAATGAAAGGATTTAAAGTACTTCATCAAAACAAATAATGTTAAGAATGATGGAGATATGAATTGAATTTTATGAAATTTTCAAATACTTCATCCAAAGGCAACCTTGGCATTAAATTGGAAACAACCGTATAGGGGTCGTGACTTTAAGCTTACTTTTGGCTTATTTTTTCTTTTGTTTAAAATTTTAATTTTTACTAATTATGAAAATTAAAATGTATTATTTAATTATGTATTATTGGACTACCTAAACTCTACCAACCTTTTTTTATTTGAGTTTAGGTCTTTTAAAAAACTCGGACTCATAAATAAAGGGCCCAATTTTAGAAGTTGTTATGTTACTAGTAAAAAAATAGAATTTTCATAAAATAAGATCTCTAAAGCACATGTAAATAATGCTTACCATACACTTATTAGGGGTGAGAATATGCCAAATTGTTTGTTTGGGGGTGTAATGTCTAGCTTATTTAAAGTCTAACTTTGATAATAAGATTAGACTAAGGTTTTTTTAAAAGTTTATTTAATTAACGAAGCTGAGTTTTAGCTCTTAAAAAAAATCAACTTACTTTATGAAATAAATCATGATTTATGATATATTATAATTTATAAATATACATGATACTTTCTATATATAAAGTTAAGTTTATGATACTAAAATATGTTAAAATTAACTTAAATATGAAAATTGACAATTAAATATATATTTTATATATGTTGTTAACTTTTTAAAGGCTCACTTGTTTATTTAAGATGAGTTCATTGATACTACCTGCATCATGCATCATTTAATATAAAAACCTTTTGAAAGATTTTGTTGGTCCTTAATATAATAAGCTCATCCAAAAATTAATAGCATTAATTAATTTTTCTCTAAAATACTCTTATTAGTCATTAATAAAATAAGTATTAATGAAGTAGAAAGAGAGTAAGATTTGTGAGTACTAATAAAAGTGACTAGCATAATTAATAGATAAAGTTAATGACTTTAACTATGTTAACCAATTTTTTTCTTAAAAACTAGAATTAGTTAAGAGATAACGAATGTAGTATTTAATATTTGTTTGTTGACATTTTTATTGATTTTAATATAAATCAAGTTTTTGAATCATCTACATCAAGTAACTGAGACATATTTATTTTGTCGTCTCGTCTTACAACCATTAGCGAATAATTGGATCAAAGTTAACATAGTACTATTGTTATTGTTGAATTATATATATGAGAAGTATTTTAATTTTTATGGTGTTATGATTAATTTTCAGATTTCAAGTAATATAAAAATTGTTACATAAATTATAAAACTCTTTTATATGACAATTAAAAAATATTTATTCATTTTTTGGGTCCCTTATACTTATTATACCGTAGGCCTAAAAAAATCAAAAACAATTCTAGTTGGGTAGCCTATTTTAACGGCTTACGAAATCGGTCTCTTATCTTTAAGGTTTATTTTCACTTTGATCGTTTTGTCATTTTTAACGTTTTACATTTGCAACCCTGTTATTCTATTAACTCGCTTAACGAACCCGTATAATTCTATTTTCTACCACATACGTCGTTTTTAGTTTAAAAATTAATTAAGAGTTATTATTATTATTATTAATATAAAAGACACTATTTTGTTTTAATCATTTTATAAAAAGTTAACAAATTTGATGGATAAAAGACAAATATAGAACATTTTTAAAATATAAAAGAGGAATATAATTTAGGTCAAAACAAATATAAAGAAACAAATCAAAACAAAATAAGAAATGGATTTAAGTTAAACAAAATAAAGATAAACTAATAAACTATTAAACCCAAAGGAGAAAAACAATAATTTTTGCATGAGTACAAGTATATACAAATTGATATCGGATAATACTGATAGAAAAAAGAATCCTTTTTATTATTTTTCAAAGGGTATATCGAGGGGGAGAGAATTAAACAAATGATGCACACGTGCATAATAAGTTATCTATTTGCCAACAATCCTTAAATAATATATAATTTAACAACCTGCCACCACTTTAAATATTAATCAAATTCCTTATAATAGAAGCATAAAAGAATATTTGTTCCACTTTTGCATCATATATAAGCTGAGAGAGATTCTACATGTGTTGGATCAAAATGACCCTGTACAAATTCTATAAGATGTTTGGTTCGAAAATATGAACCAGTATATTAGAAAATATTAAAATAAATTTATTTTTTAAAACATTATTAAAACTTATATATCTTGATTTTTAAATTATTTTTACATAATTTATAATCAAACAATTTTTATTTTTAATTCCTTAGAGCACTTATGAATATAACCCTACCTGTTTTAGGGTGAGAGAGAAAAATTAATTTAAGGAGGGATACTATGGATCTTTTTATTTTAAAAAATAGAAATTAGTGAGAATAAAATTTAGGTGGGCCAGAAAAAAAAATTCTCCATTCTTTTGATTTTGAATGTTATTTGGGCTTTTAAAATAGTACCTCTAAACGTTTCATCGGTTTCAGATGTCCAGTACAAGCATGGCGGGATTTTCTTTTAAGACCATTTTCTTTCTAAGCACACCGACATTCTTTAATTTTTACGAACTTCAAAACTTTTCAAAAATTAATTTTCAAAATATATTTTTAATATTTCAAATTTTAAAATTCAAATTCAAATGGTTCCTAAGTTTCAAAAGCTTGACATCCAGATTTTGAAATCTGAAAGTTTTAAAATTAAAAGCTAAGTTTTAAAATTCACAAGTCAAATATGTTCAGGATGGTTTTTTAGTTTTTAATTTTAAATTTTTTAAAAATTAACTCATTTTTTATTTTTAGTTTACGATTCAATATTTAAAATTTAAAAATTTAAAAAACTGTTACCAAACTTTAATTTAATCTCAATTGCACCACTCATAAACAATTCTAAAGGTAAACCAATCATTCATTTTCATATAAAAGATAAGCGTCCTCGTTCTCCCTCCCTTTCTTGAAAATAATGAAGGATGAAAATCAAGAATTAAGGCATGCTTGTTTAACTAAATGTGTGTTAGGTAATTAGTTTATAATTATAAGAATAAGAAAATTTAATGATAAGTATTAATTTTTCACATCATTAAAATTTAATTAAACTAATTTTAATGAGTAAAAATCAGATTTAGTTAACTCAACAATCAACTAAACAACCACTAAAAAATCAATAGTAACTTGTAGGTACTCCTTTCAACAATCCTTTGCAAGTAAGTTCAAGAATTTCTCTCCAGCATGCCCCAAACGTCTATATCATAATCTGGTAGCTTCCATCTCATTATTCTCGCTAGAGCTGTTACAATAATCCCATTATTTGTACTAGCATGATAGTAATACAAATTATTGTTTTTTTCAAATTCCTTTCATCACCACCATTGCACCAGAGAAGACCTTCATTACTCCATCTCTTGCAATGATTGTGAAACCCTTTGATTCAAGAGTTCCCACAGAAATGAGATTTTTTTATCAAAGTCGGTACATATTAAATATCAGTTAAAGTTCGAACTGATCCATCATGGTTCTTCAAGCGTATTGAACCAATTTCAGTGGTGGCACATGGTTCATTATTTTTCGTATAGAAATCTATGCCTTCTAGTTCTTTAAAATCAACAAACCAATCCCGATTGGGACACATTACTGTAACATTCATGATATTTTAATAAAAATTATGATGGGTGGAAAATATTAACAAATGTTTTTGAAATTTATTTAATATTTGGTCTGTCTGAACCGGTGTCAAGAAATCCGGTGTCAGACCAGCCTCAGATGTGAGGACCGAGCGGTGTTAAAGATCGGTTGTGCATTGGAGGGCGGTCAAAGATATACTGTTGTAACTGATGCTCACCCGGTGTGCCTGGTGTGGTCTTGGACTAACCGGTGTAGGGAGAATACCTAACTCGGAAATACAGTCCGGACCAACCTCTTATAATGGCTGAGGCAAACGGATATACGTAACCAGGATGGGAGAATAGATAAAGTATCTGATCTCTCAAGCATTAGCTCGGATTACCGATGTGTGACGCTACGCCAGGATACCGGTTGGCCGGTATCCTGATCGGGCCAATACTCTTATGAGGTATTAGATAATCATGAATAATTAAATGTTGTGGAAGTAAATAAACTTAGTTGGTGGTTAATTATAAAAGGGCCTAATAAGGTGAAATTAATTTAATTAAAACTTTTAATGAGAGTGCAAATGAAGTAAGGGAAAAGGCTGTCTTGCCCCTAAGCCTTATATAAAAGGAGGTTTTCTCTCTCCCTCTTCATTATTCACGAGAACTACTTCTTCTTGGTCTGTTTCTCCTTCTTCTTCATTTTCTCCTCTCTCTCGTTGCTGAGTTGCATGTTCCGGAGGAGGGCTCCATTTGTGTTAAAACTTTGATCGAACCCTATTCCTGTGATCGTGGCCTCGAGGTGAATCCACTGATCTGTTTTATTTATGGCTCCTTATCCCTTTCGTTTCTCTGGTAGCCAAGGACCATGCATGGCTGTATTCAAGTCTGTTCTCCACTCTTTTGGTGAGTGTGAGCTCAAATATGGTCCTTAGAGCCGAGGGTGTTAAGTTAACGGGTTTTTGCATTCTGACCCGTAGGTAGTAGATTAAACAACGAAAGGCTGAGTGACAGAACTGAGACTGTGAATCCAGTGCTCAGAGGACGAGATCGACACCGGGAGCAGATCATCAAAGCGTGGAACCGAGGTAAGGGGGGTGTTCGGGTTATGATTAATTAGAATAGGACTTACTTCCTATCCGAGTCGTTGAATGGTATGAACAGGGTAAGAAAATGTTATTGAATGATGTTGTGTGCTTACTTTTGTACATGTGTGACCGTGGACACCAATTAATTAGAGATTGGGTGTGTGGCTGAGTTAATCATGTCATGAGCTTGAAATGTTTAATGTTGAGATGATCGGTGTTATTATGTGAAGCCAGGTTTGACAAGCAGGTCACCCGAGTGATGAGAAATTGATGTTAATGGCCACTTATGACATGTAAAATGTGAACTGTATGTATGACTATGTGGTGTGGGACGGCCGACGGTATGTTATAGCCCCTCATTTCCGGCTTTCGTGGTTTTTGTACCCAGTTGAGCTACCCAGTGGTCAAGTAGGACCCAGTGGTCGAGGTGGAGAGTCAAGCACGACTCGGTGAACCAAGCAGGGTTCACGGGGTGTCAAGTAGGACCCCCAGCTGAAGGCCGATCCTTTAGTATCCGGATACTAGGTGTCAGATTGTATGAGAGTCAGTGGTGATTATTGATAAATTTAATATAATTGCTAAGTTGAGTTGATATGCTTACTGTGTATACTGTGCTATATTTTCGAGTGTGACTTGATAAATCTCCGAGTGAAAATTTGATATATTTGATGTGTATAAATTGACATCTTTACTGAATGCTGTTGATGTATTTGCTGAGTGAACTGCTATGATTTCTGACTGAGACTTGTATATGTATGCATATACGCCGAGCGTGATTGGTTATTAAGTTTGACGAGTATAATTTGAAAAAGGGATGAAGATGCAATCGGACGGAGCTTATATATATATATGCATGTATAACTTGTTAAATTCCATTCTATATTAATTATAATGCCAAACACTCACCCTTGCTGTTGTTTTCAATTTAGTAACCAGTGACAGGGAGGAAGCCGGAGCCATGGAGTCGCGCCAAGGGGGAGATCGATGCTAAGGCCCGAGTGATTTTGAGTGATTGTGTAATATATATATATATATATATATATATATATATGTGTGTGTGTGTGTGTGTATAAGGAGTTTTCCGAGTATGGTATATTATTTGTGTACCGACCTAGGTCAAATCGGATGTGAATTTATATTATAATATACTTGATGTTTATTTTCACGTGTTCGCTGTAGCAGTCTATTGCCAAGTGAGTCTTGCCGAGTGGATTCATTCCAGTTTGGGCGAAGGCCAGTCGGATCGGTGTCTGTTCCACCACTATGTGAAATTCCTGCCTTTTTTTGAGTGAAAAATAATCAAGGGATCCCCTTCCGGATGAAAGGTTAGATTGTCCCGAGTGAGATTGGTTGGGAGAACGTTCCGAGTGAAGAAAGAGGATAGTGATTCCAAGTGACGAAGGTGTATTATGATTCCGAGTGAAGAAAAGTAGAATGTTCCGAGTGTAGGAAGTTAGGTTATTCCCGAGGGAGTTGTGACCTAGCGAACCTTTACGAATGGAAGTTGAGTGTTTTCTGAGTGAAACCCTTTTGCCGAGTAAACCCGTTTACCGAGTGAATCCCCGATGTGAGTTCCTGTGTACGTTTTGTTCTGGCTTAATGTGTGGCATTCGCTCAAGCGAGTCGATACTCGCTTAAGTGACTCACGGATTTCGCCTCAACACCTTGGGGTCTCGCTCAGGCGAGCGACCCCTGTCTCCTTCTCCTTCCTCTTCTTTTCTTCTTCTCTTGCTGTTTTAATGCCACTTTATTTAAGAGGTGTTCCCGATCCAACATTATTTGGTGTACGCTCTTATCATTATCTGGATATATTTAAGTAAATACTATTTTATATCAGGACCGAGCTAAATCAATTCTGATCGGTTATTACTTTTAACATACCTTTACTCAAAGATTTAATTTGGATCGGTTTTGATTACACTGAGTATGATTTCATTATTTAGAAGGTAACTAAATGAAGTGAATATTATTTTACATCGTGGCCGAGTGGGTTGTTTATTAAGGAAGGTAAATATCATTTTATATTAAGATCTAAATTTTTATTAAACGCGAAAAATTTATTGTGGAAATAATCTACCGTGTGAAAAAAAAAGGTAAATTAACCTAGGATGTTACACATTACAAGCAGAATCTAATAGTCATACACTAGAAGGATTATCAGATGGCGCAATAACTAGTGAGAAGTATAAATCTTCATCATATTTTGCAACATTACAATAACTAATGAGAAGTCTGAATCTTCATTCTACAACATTTGAATCAGAGATAACTTTTCCTTTTTATGACTTAATTTTGTTTTTTTAACTTTGGACAATCTTTCTTCCAATGTCACTTCTCTAGGCAAAACACATATTTATTTTGCTAGCTTGGACCGTGACTTAGATCTCTTATTCTTCCTTCTAGTTTGGGATTGTGTTCTTGTCCTAACAATAAGAGCTTCTATTGTTTCATTTAGTTCATAACTATATAAAGTAGCACAAACTTCATTTAGGGAGACAATAACTTTCCTATGGAGTAAAGTAATTTCAAGGAACTCAAACTCCCCAAGAAGGGATCCCAACAACATCAGGGCCAAATCTTCATCCTTGAATGTCTCATCCATTTTCACCAAATTAGACACAAGCTGATTAAAATAGATGATGTGTTTATTTATAGTGGTACCAGCAGTATATGTGAATCAAAATAACTTTTTCTTCATATACAGCTTACTCTTTTTCAAAAACACATACTCCTGCTCTCTTGAAATGCATGATCGAATAGTACCACATGCTAATTGATTGGCCGTCTTCCATTCTTTCTCATTGACTTCTTCTGGTTTTTTTTCTTCAATAGCAATATCTAGCCCTTGTTGAAAAAAAGGCATCCAACACCTTATATTCCCACATGCCAAAATGGCCAATACCGTAAAAAATTTCAACAAACAATTTTGTGTTCCCCACTCTCATCAAAATAGATGAGGAAGACTCTACTTTTGATGTGGATGATCCCACTTCATTGGTTTTATTTTGCTCACTCATTTTTGTAATTTAATAACTAACAATTTGTGAAATACGTAGAACCAAGGAATCTTTTCTGATGTGTGCAATCACAGAGCATACTTTGAAATCAATTGGCTTTGATACCAAAGTCGCACTTACTAATTCCTAAAAAAGACTGAAGGGGTCATAAACGGTCCCACTTAATACCTAATCGCCTAAGATAAAATTTTCTATGCAATTAATAACACAATAACTTACAATAGCTACCAAAAATAAAACTATTAAATAACCAATAAAAAAACAACAAAATTTAAGAAGGTTCAGCTAATTTTGTCTACGTCTCAGACACTCAATTAATATTTCACTCAAGAAATATTATAAAATAAGAAAAAGATTAAATAAAAATCTTTATAATTAACTAGAAAATTTTGAGATGATATTACTATAAGAGGGTGTTTCCTTATATAAGCTTGGGAGGTTCCCCTCCCTTTAAAACTCTCAATATGGGACTTCCCACAAACAATAATGCTTAATATGGACAAGCTTATGGTAGTGAAGTTTTCATTGAGCAAGTATTGAGTGAAACAATAACTTTAAACACTAGAAAGAAGAGTGAAGCATCATATCTAATGAGAAATTATGAACTAATATGCCTGGAGCATATATAATAAATCTGTGTATGAGTGAGATAGATAAAGATCAAAAATCATTTTTTTTGGTTAAAATAAGATGCTATTCAAACTAGCATCATTTTGTGTGTATCGGTGAACATATAATATAATAGCATTTTATGTTTCAGTATCATCTCAGTAATAGCATTTTAGTTTAGACATTGACATGCTGTGTGTAATGGCATTTTCGTTATGAATTCATGATTACTGAGCTCTTTATATAGGCTGATGCATAACATAAATAGTATTTCAGTTTGGACACTGAATTTTGATTATCCATGTTTTCAACAGAAGCAGAAAGGCAAAGGAAAGAGACTTGTACCAAGTACGGATGAGGAAAAACAAGTACAGGTGTGTACTGAATGGTGTAACATCCTAAATTTGAAAATTTTAGAAAAATAACTCATTTAAGGCTCGGTGGCTTATTATTTTCCTGTGCGCCTTTGGCATTTCGGGTCTAATTTTCTCAAATGATGCTTGATTGGAATGATTCTAGTCTTGTTCACTTTGTTTCAAAGAGATCTTCAATCTCCATTTCTGGGATCTATCCCAAATTCTAACTCTGTCATGCTCAAACTTAAGGATTAAGTAAATCCATATTAGAACCATGATTATTCACATTTTTATCCTGTGCATGGTTCGTTTAAAAATTCATAACTCTCTTATATGATCTCTATTTCTTGTGAACTTAGTGTCAAAATCACCATAACTAAATTATCTACATTTTTCGTGAAGACATCAAGAGCTAGATCTTCCCATATCAGTACAGTTCTGGAGATCTTTGAGGACCCCTGTTCATCACGTCACTATAGTGATAAGTCTCAGAAAAATGGCAAAATCTCCCTCGTCTGCTATTCAAATCACTTTGTTATTTTTGATATAGATCCATATCGAAATTATCTACAATTTTTATGCAGGACACGAAACCCAATTCTCAAAGGAGAATGTTTGGTGAATTTATTTTTGAGCACCTACCTGATTGAAAGATGATTAGAGAATCCTATCATATTTTGCCATATCTCAGGCTACAGGTATCGGATCATCGCAAATTATATATCTAATCAAAGGGAGAAAGAAGATCTACAAGTTTCATATTGGGCATTTTTCGAGATTCAGAACCCATGAATTATTATATATTTATTTTTGTCGCCTTTTGTTTTCAGTTTCTAAAAATCCTGCACATATAAAATCATCTTCTAGTCAAATATTTCTAATCACATCACCATCTCTTGCCATCACTGTAGCTACTCATGGATCACTTCTTCTTCAGCAAGGAGTTTTTTTTTATTACTTAATTCCATCACCCCAACACTTATCATTTTATATATTATTAAACTTATCTATCATAACCCATACTATGCCATACTACACACACGTCACTTTACTTCTCTTCTTCTAAACTCTAGCAGACTCTCTTTTCTTTTTTTTCTAAGCATGGGGCCCCCTCTATTGTCCTATTCTCTTTCTTTTATTATCTTGTTTCTTCCTTATCTCTCAATATATATTAACCTTCTTTAATTTTTCTTCTACAGCCTAACACACTCCATGATTCATGTCCTTGTTTCACTTATTTCATGCGTGATCCATCTCCCTTATTTCATTTCTTTGTCTGCGCCAAGTAAAAGAAAGAAGCAAGATTTATTTTCATCTAATCTTTCTATTCCACTTTTCAAACACGCAATTGCTAAAAGAAAATTGCCAATTAATTTTCTTCTTCATGCATCATCGAATACATCTCATTCATTCTAAATGAATTGGCAAGGTTCCGGTGTTCCAAACGCCGATCGGTGTGTCGAGGGTAACCGTTGGTGAATTTTAGTAAATTGACAATTATCCAAAATATATCAAAATTATATTCTAATTTTCTAAATATTTCACTGAGTAGTTATAATTATTAAAATAACTGTTATAAAAATTTAGGAGTTTTATTGTTAAATAGAAATAATTATTATTAAATTTTAGAATTTATTAGAATTATTGAAATTATAAAGGTTGGTTATTTAAATGCCATAAATATAATTTTAAGTAGCGTATAAATTATTAAAATAATTATCATTAATTTAGAAATTTCTGGCTTTGAAAACCTGAAATTGACGATTTACTCGGATCGTTAGGGGAGTGTTTGAGTTTTAAAATCAAGGATTTCAGGTAGGGGGAGCTTTACATTTTAAATGTATAGTTTATGAACGGATTCAGGGTAATATTGTTATGCCATATGTTTTATATTGTGAATTATTAGTGTGATACCTCGATTATATGATATATGTGATGTTTTTCGTTCATATTAATGATATTAAGTTGGCATGAAATCATTATGATATATGTATGCATGAGATGCAAGAAGAATGAATAATTTATTGTCAATGATGGCATGGGATACTATATGTGATAATACATGTATATGAAATGTAAAATCTATATGATTGTGGTTTCGAGGATTCCACAAAAGACCTTGGGTGGGACTCAAGGCAAACCTCTTGAGCGGGGCTCGGGGTTTAGCCCATGACACTACTGTTATCGCTGAGAGTGATTGTGTCACGTGAGAGGGCAAACGGTTTGGTACCAGTAAAACGGCGAGATCAACTGAGAGTTGAGTTATGGCTGAGAGCTAGTGTTGCAACAAAAATTAAAATTGAATAATGGATATATATAATTGAGCATATTTATGCATTGATATATGTTATTGAGAATAACATGAGTGGTATGATTATATGAGAATATGAGATTTAATGTTATATGATGAGGTTGTGTAGTATTGAATATGATTACATATTTAATGAATTGGATACTTGATCTGATTCAATAACTGTCATTTGACATGTATATGCTCACCCCTATTTGTGGATATTTTTACAGTGGACTTAGGACGCGATAGAGATTGGTGAGAGATCACCAAGATCGAGCGTGGAGTACTATATATATATTGTATATAATAGTAGTTTTGTAGTAGTCTTGGCCGGCTCTTGTGCATACCTGTTTTGTTATATATATGTATATATAAATGCTTAGTTGAATAGGTAACTGACGGCTTCAGCTGGAAGCCTAGACCTATTTTGAGCATATGCTTGTTGTTATGGTGGATGATGATGTTGTATTATGGAGACCCTGGTTGGTCCCACCATATATATAAATGTGTGTGATATTTGATATATCTATGAAACTGTTGCATTGCATAAATGAGTAGGTTATGTAATGATGAATTACGCATTAGAAGGTTGATATAGTGATGACAGTGTTCTTGTACTACTCTAAAATCCTATTTTGAAATTGAAACTAATTCATGAAAAATTTATTTAGGTTTTAGAAACCTAGTTTTAAATATTAGGATGTTTTATTTTGGTATCAGAGCAGACTTGAAAAGGTCCAAGGCCAAGGTTAAGCTATTAAATGCTATGAATTGAGTGAAATCATATGGTAGTTGTTAAGTAATATAGTTGAGGAATTCAACTATAAATAAATTACATTCTTATCCATGAGAGGTACTAAAGTGAGGTGATTATTTTCAGGATAAGAAATGGCTGACCCTCATGGTATGGATGCCATAGCTGCTGTATTTTAGTGTTTTACTAATATTCTAGACAGGCAAAATCAGCGCCCACCAGCAAATAATCATAGTCTGGACTGCTTCTTGAAGCGTAAACCCACTGAATTTAATGGAGGCTTTCATCCTAATCAAGCTTGTGCATGGATTCAAAACTTAGAAAGGATCTTTGATAGTGTGCAGTGCATTGAGTCACATAAATTTGAATATGCTGTGTTTATACTTCGTAAAGAAGTTGAAAATTGGTGGAAACTAATAAAAGCTAGGATGATAGCTGCGGGAACTGAATTGATTTGGGAGAATTTCAAGGTGTACTTCCTTGAGAAATATTTCCCTGACACTGTAAAAAGCAGAAAAGAACTAGAATTCATGGACCTCAGATAGGGCAATTTTAGTGTAGAAGAATATGTAGCAAAATTTGAAGAACTCTATTTATTTTATCCTTCTTTTCAGCTACCGAGTACTGAAGGCTCCAAGTGTATTAAATTTGAGAGTGGTCTGAGACCAGAAATCAAGAAGGCTTTTAGACACCAAGAAATCATGAGCTTCCCTGTTCTTGTTAATAAATACTGAATTTATGAAGAAGATGACAGAGCTTCTACTGGATCAAGCAGTAGATCTGATAGTTCTTCAAAGTTACCATCTATCAGTTTGAAAAAGCAAGGGTGGATCATCCTCTAAATCCAGAGGTTGAGAAAACTCTGGTGGTCGTTCTGTGAGTCGTCCGAGGAACATCAAATGTTTCAGATATAGTGGTGATCATTATGCCAGAAATTGTGATAAAGAAGAAGAGGTTATCTGTTATAATTGCAATGAAAAAGGACATATTCATCCTAATTATCCTCGTTTGCAACAAACTAACTCTAATGCAAGTATAAACCGTGGAGGCTTCCGAGGATGAGGCTGTGGAAATGGTAATAGAGGAGGCAGAGGAAATGGTGGACGTGGTAACAATTCTATAATTCCTAGAAATGATCGAGCTGGAACTTCTAATTCACCAGCTGCAGGCAGAGTTTATGCTGAGGAGGCTGCCCAAGCCAATAATCTTGTTCAGAGTAAGTGTTTAATTAGGGATACTATTCTTAATATAGTGTTTGACTCTGGTACAACTCATTCTTTTATTTCTAATGATTGTGTGATGCGTATGAGATTACCTGTTATTACTATAAATCGAGCATTGAATATGTCTAACCTAACTGGTGCGAAATTAAGGACTTCTATGATGTGTGAAAATATATCCTTCACTTTGGGTGATAGGAGTTTTATGGCTGATTTGATATGTCTACCTTTGAGATCTCTTGACATTGTTCTCGGTATCGATTAGCTATCAGCCAATAGAGTCCTAGTTGATTGTCAGAACAATGTCAAGAGCTCTATTGGCTGATAATTATGAAATTCAAGGTATATCTCAGTTGTTTATGTTATTCTGTATGATTGATGGAAAGAATGGATCTAGAGTCCATGTTATCCCTGTTGTGTGTGATTTCCCTGAGGTGTTTCCAGAGGATGTACCTGGTGTTCCTCTTGATAGAGAAATTGAATTCTTTATTGATCTTATTCCTGGAGCTGAACCAATCTCTAGAGCTCCTTATAGAATGTCTCCAGTTGAATTGGTAGAATTAAAGAAGCAGGTTGATGAATTGCTTAAGAAATAGTTCATTCAACCTAGTATATCACCTTGGGGTACTCCAGTGTTACTTGTTAAGAAAAAGGATGGCAAGTATACGATTATGTGTTGATTACCGCCAATTAAATAAGCTCACAATTAAGAATAAATATCCATTGCGTAGAATTGATGATTTGATTGATCAATTGCATGGTGCTTCAGTCTTTTCAAATATTGATTTATGATCTGGATACCATCAGATCTGAGTTAAAGCTGTTGATGTTCCTAAGACGGCGTTCAGGACCCGATATGGTCATTATGAATATGTGGTGATGCTGTTTGGTGTGACTAATGCTCCAGCTGTGTTCATGAACTATATGAACAATATCTTCCATCCTTATCTAGACCAGTTTATGGTAGTATTTATTGACAATATTCTAATTTATTCTAAGTCTCATGAGAAGCATAAGGAGCATCTATGTTTGGTACTTCAAGTGCTGAAAGAGAAGCAATTGTTTGCTAAATTATCTAAATGTGAATTCTGGATGGACAAGATTCAATTTCTGGGTCATGTTATCTCTAGTGAAGGTGTATCTGTTGATCCTTCAAAAATTGAAGCTGTTATGACTTGGGAGAGACCTAAGTCAGTCACTGAGGTCAGGAGTTTCATGGGTTTAGCTGGTTATTATCGGAGATTTATTGAAGGATTCTCTAAAATTGTATTGCCATTGACTAAGCTAACACGAAAGAATGTTCCTTTTGTGTGGTCTTCTGAATGTGAACAAAGTTTCCAAGAATTGAAGGCTAGATTGACTTCTACTCCTATGCTGGCATTGCCTAATCTGCAGGAAACTTTTATGGTTTATTGTGATGCATCCAAGTTGGGCCTTGGGTGTGTATTGATGCAGAAGGGCAAGGTAATTGCTTATGCTTCGAGACAGTTACGACCACATGAACAAAATTATCCTACGCATGATTTGGAGCTTGCAGCTGTGGTCTTTGCATTGAAAATTTGGAGGCATTATCTTTATGGCTTTAGATTTAAAGTGTATAGTGACCATAAAAGTTTGAAATATCTGTTTGATCAGAAAAAACTGAATATGAGGCAGAAGAGATGGATTGAATTTTTGAAAGACTATGATTTTGATTTGAAATACCATCCGGGGATGGCGAATGTTGTAGCTGATGCCTTAAGCCGAAAATCTATTCATATGGCAGTGATGATGATTAAAGAGATGGAGTTGCTTGAATAATTCAGAGATATGAATCTGTATGTGGATGTTTCTTCACCTCAGAAAGTGACTCTTGGTACTTTGACAATAGCCAATGAGTTCTTGAAGTTGGTGTATACTCAATAATTAACTGATGCTTATCTAGCAGAGATGAAAGAAACTCAGGCTAGTGGTAAAGACTTGTTTTTATCACAAGGTTCTGACGGTATTTAGCGAATGAAAGGCCGGGTTTATGTGCCTGATTCTGGCGATTTGAGAAAAATGGTACTTGATGAAGCTCATAAAAGTATGTTGAGTATTCATCCTGGTACTACAAAGATGTACCATGATCTAAAATTGCATTTCTGATGGCCTAGATTGAAAAGAGATGTGGTTGATTATGTAACTCATTGTATTATCTGCCAAAAAGCAAAGGTTGAACATCAGAAACCATCTGGTGGTTTACAGCCTCTTGAGATTCCTGTATGGAAAAGGGATACTATTGCCATGGATTTCATGATGGGATTACCCAGGACTCGTTCACATGGGAGAGTGAGTTATACATTCAAAATGACGAATAATATATATATTGTGATCATGTGTATATGCATAGCTTTGCTATCAAAACATCAAATTATCATTCATTCATTATCTCATTATCACAATACACAATCACAAACACTATCACTTTACCACTTATCAACAAGGGCATTCATAATCATTATCATTATTAATTCATTAAGGTTTCACTCAATACCTCCTCGCAAGGGGTTTCTCAACACTCGTGGTTATCCCATCTCAAATGCCATGGTCTTAAAGCTAATGCATATGTTAACTGTTTGATACATATACAACAGATCCGATTTCATATCACGGGTGATCGCAACCACCATAATCAATCATTCATAATCATTGGTTTCCCGCCTCGCAAGGGGTACTCCCTATAGCAGCCTCGCAAGGAGCTTTCTTGTGATCACAACCACGTTCAATAATTCACATAGGTTTCCCGCCTCGTAAGGGGTACTCCCGCCCCATGATCGTAACCATGGGCATCATAGGTGCTCGCAAGCCCTTTATCATATAAAATACCAAGTGATCGCAACCACTGGCTCATCATTATATAATGGTCCCCGCAGGGCCTTTCACATTCCATAATCAGGTGATCGTAACCACCATTACAATATCATATCATCATCACATTGGTTTCCCACCTGGCAAGGGGTACTCCCGTCATAGAATCCCGCAGGATATTTCATCACTGTGATCGCAACCACATAATACCAATGCTATGCCATGCCATGAATGCAAGATGCAATAATGCATATGCTCAACAACAACCTTGTAAGGATATCTCACCCTCTCAATTAGGGGTATATTGTATATTTTAGTTTTATCATCAATGGCATATAAATATTCACAAGGCCCCTCAAGGCACATCATTCAAATAATTGGCATTCGATGGCTACAAACATCACTCATAGTAATCCACACATGGATATCAAAAGGCATAGCAACAAACATAATATTAATCCATACATGTGGCAACAAGGTATTTCAAATTACATATACATATATAACAATCATAATTGCCTCACACATATGCAAGTCAATTACTTGCACCCATCACAAGAGTATCATAATAATTCTCAATAATTATCAAATTGCCATTTCAATTAATTCAATACATATACATGGCAAGGCAAGCATGAGTAACCATCACATACAATAATCACTATTAAATTTACTCATGCAATTTGAATGTTAACTCCTCTCCTACCTCAAGAGAAGAATTTCGATTGATAAGATGGTCCCGCCTCGTCGTTCGGAATAGGTCCTACATTCACATTCATGTAAAACCTTAATCAATCAACCATTCAAATCATTAATTCAATTCTATTTAGTCATAATCATATTTATAATGTCACAACATGTGTTAGACATGTTGTAGATATAATTTTTATTCTTTATTAGGCTTCGGGAATTCCTTTCCATTATGCCATCATCATTAAAGTCAAGGCTTACAAGACAACCCTATCCCCCAAGCTTCATAAAACTCTAAGTGTGAATTTTGGCTATCTGAGGTCCAATTCCTTGGACATGTTATTTCAAATGATGGAGTTACGGTTAATAAGTCGAAGGTTGAAGCCGTGATGGCTTGGGAAAGACCAACGACAGTGACGGAGATAAGGAGTTTTCTTGGTTTTGCCCGTTATTACCGAAGGTTCATTAAAGGGTTTTCCCGTTTGGCTTTACCATTAACAAAGTTGACTCAGAAGAATCACTCTTTTGTGTGGACCCGTGAATGTGAAGAGAGTTTCCAAGAGTTGAAGTTGAGGCTTACTACTACACCGGTGTTAGCATTGCCCGATTTGATGGATGAATTTGTGGTATATTATGATGCGTCTAAGCTTGGTCTTGGATGTGTGTTAATGTAAAAGGAGCATGTGATAGCCTATGCATCGAGGCAGTTGCGACCGCATGAGGTTAATTATCCCACACATGATCTTGAATTGGCGGCAGTGGTGTTTGCATTGAAGTTGTGGTGACACTATTTGTATGGCTCCAAGTTTGTGGTCTTTAGTGATCACAAGAGCCTTAAGTACTTGTTTGACCAGAAGGAGTTGAATATGCGCCAAAGACGGTGGATGGAGTTCCTAAAAGACTATGAGTTTGAATTGAAGTATCACCCCGGTAAGGCGAATGTAGTTGCCGATGCATTGAGCCGGAAGTTATTGTATGTTTCCATGATGATGGCAAAGGAGATGGAGTTGATTGAACAATTTAGAGATTTGAATATGGGCGTGGAGACTTACACTTCTAAGAAAATGGCATTGGAGATGTTGAAGGTTGTAAATGAATTTCTTGAATATGTAAGACGTAACAACCAAATGATGAGTATTTGATTGAGATGAAGAAGACCCAAGAGAAATGGAAGAATTTGTTCATAGAAGAAGGTCAAGATGGCATTTGGCGTGTGAAGGGTCGAATTTATGTTCCCTAAAATAATGATGTGAGGAAACGTGTACTTGAAGAAGCTCATAAAAGCATATTGAGTATTCATCCTGGTTACACCAAGATGTATCAAGATTTGAAAAAGAATTTTTGGTGGCCCGGTATGAAGCGTGTTGTAGCAAATTTTGTAGCATCTTGCCTTATTTGTCAAAAGGCGAAGGTCGAGCATCAGAGACCATCTGGTTATTTGAGACCGTTGGAGATCCCTGTTTGGAAATAGGATAACATAGCCATGGATTTTGTTTCTATCATTTCATAATTTCAATACATAATAGTTCACAAATGATGATATGGAGGGTTTAGTGATTGTGAATATATATAAGATAAACCTTGAATTGGTGGATGGTGAATATATATATATATATATATATATATATATATATATTGAATGTAAGAGACAATTTGATGTATATTAGAAAGATTGAAATTGAATGATGAATATTGATGATTGTGATAGTTGGGGGAATATCCCCGAATGTATGTGAATATAGGTCTGTATATATACATAATTAAATCTTAGGCATTGCATGCTTATATAATTATGTAAAATGATGATGGTTGTCTATTAGGCTTATGATATGCCATTGCGTGCTTTGCCGAGCCTTTTATTATATCGTCATATATGGGACTAGGCGTATGCCCGGTATACATATTCTTCCACTTTAAACTCTATTATTTTCGTATACCGTTACGGGTAAATTATCTATCGATCCAGCTTTAGGTTATATAATCTCACTCTTTGGTTTTCTGTGATTTGGTCTTGATGTGATCATGGTGGTGTCTTAGAAATGTTTTTAAACGTGAAAAATTTACTCACATTTTTATTAATTATGACGACACATCGGGATTCGAGTACAGAAAATCAGGGGTGTTATAACTCGCAGTGGTCATGACACTATCTGGGTTATTATGGATCGGGTAACAAAGTCTACACATTTCTTGCCTATTAATATGAGTTACCCTTTGTAGAGACTAGCACAGTTATATATCATTAAGATCGTTCGACTGCATGGTGTGCCATCTTCTATTGTGTTGGATAGAGATCTGAGATTTACTTCCCGATTTTGGGGAAGCTTACATCAGGAGTTAGGCTCGAAGCTTCGATTGAGCTTAGCCTATCATCCCCAAACAGATGGGCAGTCTGAGCATACCATTCAAAGTTTAGAGGACTTGTTGAGGTCCTGTGTGCAGGAGCAAGGTGGTGCCTAGGAGCAGTATCTTCCATTGACTGAATTTACTTATAATAATAGTTATCATAGTAGCATCGGTATGGCTCTATATGAGGTTTTATATGGCAGGAAGTGCAGAACACCTCTTTGTTGGTCAGAGACTGGTGAGAGTCTGATGTTGGGCCCTGAGATTATGTAATAGACTTCTGAGTAAATACAGATAATCAAAGAGAAAATGAAAGCATCCCAAGATCGTCAGAAAAGTTATCATGATAAGCGGATGAAACTGCTTGAGTTTCAGGTTGGTGATAGATTATTTCAAAAAGTTTCTCCTAGTAAGGGTATTGGAAGAGCATTAAAAAGTAAAAAACTAAGCCCGAGGTATATTGGACCTTATGAAGTGTTGAAAAGAGTTGGCCCCGTAGCTTATCAGATAGCGTTGCCTTCTCATTTATCAAATCTGTATAGTGTGTTTCATGTTTCTCAATTGAGAAAATACTTACCAGATCCTACTCATGAGATTCCAGATGATGATGTTGAGATTAGGGAGAATCTAACCACTATAGCTGAGCCCACTGGTATAGTGGATAGATCTGTGAAACGTTTGAGAAGCAAAAATGTTCAGTTGGTCAAGGTTGCATGGCAACAGGATCAATGCACTATGTATACTTGGGAACGTGAAGACGTTATGAAGCAGCAATATCCTGAGTTATTTCATTGAGGTATGTCTTTATGTTTAAATTTCGAGGATGAAATTTTAGTAGGAGAGGAGAATTATAACATCCTAAATTTGAAAATTTTAGAAAAATAACTCATTAAGGCTCAGTGGCTTATTATTTTCCTGTGTGCCTTTGGCATTTCAGGTCTAATTTTCTCAAATAATGCTTGATTGGAATGATTCTAGTCTCGTTCACTTTGTTTCAAAGAGATCTTCAATCTCTATTTCTGGGCTCTATCCCAAATTCTCACTCTGTCATGCTCAAACTCAAGGATTAAGTAAATCCATATTAGAACCATGATTATTCACATTTTTATCCTGTGCATGGTTCATTCAGAAATTCATAACTCTCTCATATGATCTCTGTTTCTTGCAAACTTGGTGTCAAAATCACCTAACAAAATTATCTACATTTTCCATGATGACATCAAGAGCTAGATCTTCCCAGATCAGTACAGTTTTGGAGATCTTTGAGGACCCCTGTTCATCACGTCACTATGGTGACAAGTCTTAGAAAAATGGCAAAACCTCCCTCGTCTGCTATTCAAATAACGTTTTTCTTTTTGATATAGATCCATATTGAAATTATCTACAATTGTTATGAAGGACACGAAACCCAATTCGCAAAGGAGAATTTTTGGTGAATTTATTTTTGAGCACCTACCTTATTGAAAGATGATTAGAGAATTTGTAGTATTTTGACCATATCTCAGGCTACAGGTATCTGATCATTATAAATGATATATCAAATCAAAGGGAAAAAGAAGATCTACAAGTTTCATGTTGGGAATTTTTTGAGATTCAGAACCCACGAATTATTATATATTTATTTTTATCGCCTTTTGTTTCCAGTTTCTAAAAATCCTGCACATCTAAAATCATCTTCTAGTCAAATATTTCTAATCACATCACCATCTCTTGCCATCACTGTAGCTACTCTCGGATCATTTCTTCTTCAGCAAGGAGTTTTTTTTATTACTTAATTCCATCACCCCAACACTTATCATTTTATATATTATTAAACTTATCTATCATAACCTATACTATGCCATACTACACACACGTCACTTTACTTCTCTTCTTCTAAACTCTAGCAGACTCTCTTTTCTTTTTTTTTCTAAGCATGGGGCCCTCTCTATTGTCCTATTTTCTTTTCTTTTATTATCTTGTTTCTTCCTTATCTCTCAATATATATCAACCTTCTTTAATTTTTCTTCTACAGCCCAACACACTCCATGATTCATGTCCTTGTTTCACTTGTTTCATGCGTGATCCATCTGCCTTATTTCATTTCTCTGTCCGCGCCAAGTAAAAGAAACAAGTAAGATTTATTTTCATCTAATCTCTCTATTCCACTTTACAAACACACAATTGCTAAAAGAAAATTACCAATTGATTTTCTTCTTCCTGCATCATCGAATACATCTCACTCATTCTAAAGGAATTGGCAAGGTTCCGGTGTTCCAAAAGCCGATCGGTGTGTCGACGGTAACCATTGGTGAATTTTAGTAAATTGACAATTATCCAAAATATGTCGAAATTATATTCTAATTTTCTAAATGTTTCACTGAGTAGTTATAATTATTAAAATAACTGTTATAAAAATTTAGGAGTTTTATTGTTAAATAGAAATAATTATTATTAAATTTTAGAATTTATTAGAATTATTGAAATTATAAAGGTTGGTTATTTAAATGCCACAAATATAATTTTAAGTAGCGTATAAATTATTAAAATAATTATCATTAATTTAGAAATTTCTGGCTTTGAAAACCTGAAATCGACGATTTACTCGGATCGTTAGGGGAGCGTTCGAGTTTTGAAATCAAGGATTTCAGTTAGGGGGAGCTTTACATTTTAAATGCACAGTTTATGATCGGATTCAGGGTAATATTGTTATGCCATATGTTTTATATTTTGAATTATTAGTGTGATACCTCGATTATATGATATATGTGATGTTTTCTGTTCATATTATTGATATTAAGTTGGCATGAAATCATTATGATATATGTATACATAAGATGCAAGAAGAATGAATGATTTATTGTTAATGATGGCATGGGATACTATATGTGATAATACATGTATATGAAATGTAGAGCTGTCAAAACACGCCAACCCGGCCTACGCGGGTTGGCCCACCACGGGTTACAAAAATTTACAACCCAACCCAACCTGGCTCGTTTTCTTGGGTGAGCCAGTTTTCTCAACCCAACCCAACCCACCGGGTTGGCTCGCGGGTTGGGCCACCTGTTTTAAAAAATAAAAATTGATTAAAAAACAAGAAAATGCCCAAAAAAATATTTTCCTCACATTTCAATACCAATTGGGGCCGTGAGAAATTAGGGCCAGCACTTTATGAGAAATGAAAGGGTCACATAAGACCCTGTTATTGAATCTGAAATATGTGTGCCAGTGTACCCCGCATGGTCTTTTTTTTTTTCAATTTTTGTTCATCAACCCGTGGGCCAACCCGGCTCACCACGGGTTCAACCCACTGTGAGCCGGGTTGAGTGGGTCGGGTCAGAAAAAGCTTTGCCTTAAAAATGAGCCATTTTTTTCAACCCAACCCACTCAAAACCCACTCCGAGCCAGGTTGGCTCACGGGTTGGAACCCATTTTGACGCCTCTAATGAAATGTAAAATCTATATGATTGTGGTTTTGAGGATTCTACAAAAGACCTTGGGTGGGACTCAAGGCAAACCTCTTGAGCGGGGCTCGGGGTTTAGCCTGTGACACTACCGTTATCACTGAGAGTGATTATGTCACATGAGAGGGCAAACGGTTTGGTACCAGTAAAATGGCCAGATCAGCTGAGAGCTGAGTTTATGGCTGAGAGCCAGTGTTGCAACAAAAATTAAAACTGAATAATAGATCTATATAATTGAGCATATTTATGCATTGATATATGTTGTTGAGAATAACATGAGTGGTATGATTATATGAGAATATGAGATTGAATGTTATATGATGAGGTTGTGTAGTATTGAGTATGATTATATATGTTAATGAATTGGATACTTGATCCGATTCAATAACTGTCATTTGACATGTATATGCTCACCCCTATTTGTGGATATTTTTACAGTGGACTTAGGATACGATGGAGATTGGTGAGAGATCACCAAGATCGAGCGTGGAGTACTATATATATATTGTATATAATAGTTTTGTAGTAGCCTTGGCCGGCTCCTGTGCATACCTGTTTTGTTATATATGTGTATATATAAATGCTTAGTTGAATAGGTAATTGACGGCTCCAGCTGGAAGCCTAGACCTATTTTGAGCATATGCTTATTGTTATGGTGGATGATGATGTTGTATTGCGGATGTAACGCCCTTGAGTCAACTTGCAAATCCCAAGATAATTACCGTCACCATATAAAATCTCATGGATAACTTATTTTCATAACCTAATTCTAGAGGTTACTAATACTATATCAGAGTACACAACCTTTACATAATTAACTTCTTATTATTATACATAACATCAGAGTTTTATACATATTATATTTTACAACAGGCACCTAGATCTTATAAAATATAAAGATGTAAAGTACCAAAATATAGCATATACATAATACAGCTATAGTAGTCACGCAAGCAAGCATCAGCCTCAAAAGCCTTCATAATTTATCCACATCAAGCATCATCCACTTTGTCACATATCTTCCTGGTTAACCACTAAAAGGTTGCCACAAGTAACAGAAAGAGTGAGATAAAATATCAAATAAATAGAAATTAAATTAGAACATACACGATCACAAGTAGGATGCTATGCGATGCAGATGCCAAACAAGTATTTTGTATTATACTTATGTTATTATATTCCATTCTTTTATATGAATGAAAATCCATGATGGATCCATTCTGGTGGGAACATCTGCAGTGATTTCCAACAATAACATTTTTACGGATATCCAACCGATATAGCGCCCCATAATGCAACACCACATCGGATAACAATATCAATAACAAGTGCTGCAGGACCCCCCTTAAGGACACACTACTTAGACCTTAAGACGGCCGTGGTATAAAACCACCGCAGAGGTCTGTTGCTCAACAGAGCGCGTTCCCCCACCGGGAACCCCCTCAAAGAACCCCTCTACGGATTCTTTGAACGGCCAATGTATATGATGCATGAATGCATTAAATTATCAAATTCCTTTATAATTAATTGTAACAATAAAAATTATTATAACAATCAATTAAGCATACTTTGTTTGTAATTCAAAGAATATGGAAACGTATTTTCCATATTATTTATATCTTAATTCAATCATATGGAAACACATTTTCCATAATTTTTATATCATATTTCAAACATATGAAAACATATTTTCCATAACATTTAATAATTCAAAGAATATGGAACCATATTTTCCACGTTATAGTAATTGTTTAATATCATATTCTAAACCATTTGGCATCAATTTCACAATTTAATTCAATTTAAATGAAAGTCTATGTATTTAATATCCTATCCCCTCTTTCTTACCTCAAGTGAAGATCGTTAAGCTTTTCTTATGCTAAACTCCCTTGTATTTCTTCAAATCTTCAAGTTTGCATAATTTCTTCTTATATGAAAATTGAAGAGTTTAAGTATGACAATGAAGGTTTTGAGAGCTTGAAGAGGGAGATGAAGTGTTGTAGGATTAGTGAGGTTTTTGGTTTGAGGAAATTTGGAAGGTTGGAGCCCTATTTATAGGCTTTCTATGGCGGTTACTGTAGCAAATTACAATAGCAAATCACTGTAGCAAATCACTGTAGCAGCTCGAAATGACATGAGGCGGTGGGAAAAATAGAGAACTGTCATGAATTCTCTACATTTTACAAGATTTTTCATGTGACGTTTTACTGTAGCATTTTACTGTAGCATTTTACTGTAGAAGATTTTTATTTTATTTTATTATTCTATTCTACGTTCCATTCTCGTTTAATTCTATTTTAAGTTAGACTAAAAATATCCTTGTATTCATAATTAAATTTTATATTTTCTAGGATTCATTTCTTATTTCTCTGAGAAACTTTAATTTTTCACTGTTTAATTACCGCTTAAAAATTAGGCTGTTACACTCTCCCCCCGTTATAAAAATTTTGTCCTCGAAATTTAAACGTACCTTGTTAAAATAATTCAGGATATTGACACCTCATCTCATCTTCTCGTTCCCAAGTCATGCTTACTTCATCTCCTTGTTTCCAAGCTACTTTCACCAATGAGATCTCCTTGCCTCTTAGTCGCTTAACGTCTCTGTCCATTATCTTCACTGGTGTTACTGGAATCGTAAGGTTTTTCTTAACTTCTATATCATCAGTCTCGATTACATGGTTTGGATTAGGTACATACTTTCGTAATTGTGAGACATGGAACACATTATGAAGATTGGAAAGGTGAGGCGACAATGCAATCTGATATGCTACTCTACCAATTCTTTTCAAGATCTCATATGGTCCTATATACCTTGGAGTAAGCTTCCTGCTTTTTAACACTCTTCCAACTCCTTTGTTGGGTGATATGATAAGTGTTTTAGAACACTATTTTTCACTGTTTAATTTATCTAAATTTTCTGTTGTTACTGTATTATTTCTTCCAATTTTCATGATTTCTGCTTTAATTTCACTGTCTCTGATTAAATGTTGTATTTTGCATAACTTAATATATTTGAGGCATTTAAGGACATATTTTTAGAATAAATACATGAAGGAAAATGGATAAATTTAGATTTTAAACCATGGTTTCATAAAATTAAATTTTGCAAATTCTAAAGGGAAAGCATGACCATTTTCACGTTAATTGCCAAAAGTAATTGGTAAATCAAAATTATGACTTTGTAACCATTGAAAATTCCATTTGAAAGATTTTAATGTGAAAGCTTTCAATGGACAAGGAAGTCACGGTCATCACTAGCCCAAATTGCAAAGATTTCTTCAATTTTTAATTCAAAAGCTTATATGACAACAAACCTTTCCACCTTTGAATATCATGCACGGTTTTGGCAACTTGAATGCAAGGAATTTGCTTTATTTAATTAAGAAACCATGGTCCACTTAATTTCAGAATTCTTTCATGATTCCTAGAACATGTCCCACATGTTCTTTCAAAGCTACAAAGTCTCCAAAAATGCCAAGACACTACTTCAAAGGCAAGGATTTTTTGACTTAAAAAATTACAAGAAACCTTCCACCAAGACAAAGCACTCACGGCAATGCATTCAAACCAAGACCAAGTGCATATGAATTGTTTAAGCATTCCTTGACCAATTCAAAGGCAATTCACGGCTGGAATGCAAAGGAAAACCAAAGTACCACTTGCATGAATTATTTATAATTCTTTGACCTTTCTTCTCTTATCTCACGGCTGCACCAAGGAGAAAAGCAAAGCAAGGCAATTGTTTAATGTTTTTCCTCTCCATTCATCTCACAAATTCAGCAAGGAATTAAGCAATGCTTGCACCGAAAATGAAGGAAGAATGCTGCCACTTGAAATTGCCATGCCAAATGCCATGCAAAGTGCCATGATTCAAGGAAATTGATCGGACAATTTCAGCTATAAATAGGCTAGAATTTGGGCTGGAAAAGAACCATTCATTCATCATATTTCAGCCTTAAAAATTAGTGAGAAGTGCAGAATTTGTTAGGAAAAACGTGCAGAAACAGAGTGCTGGAAAAACAGTAACAGACAGCAGAAACAGCAGTGGAAACAGCAGCAAAATACAGTGGAAACAGCAGTAGAAACAGTGGAGCTGCTGAAAAATACAGACAGCAGTAAAAATACAGTGAGTGCAGTAAAAAAATACAGTAATGTATTCTTTGTCTTGTTATACTTTCTGTATGGATATTGTATTCTGTATGAGTAACTAAATTTATTTATCTTGGGATGACGGGGGTACGATAATATTTTACGTTGATGTTATTTTAACTTAAAAGTAAATAAATTTCTGTTTTCCATTTAGTTCAAATTTTACTTAATGCTTTTAGTGATTCCTAACAAGAACCTAAATGATAAAACTGTATACTTGCGGGTATATTAGTAAGTTTAGGTAATAAATAGAATCGAGAGATTTATTTTTACCGGAAAGCTTTGAACTAAACCTAAGATTTTTGAGATGCTTTTTGTGACCTCGGTAAAACCGTGAAAGTAATCAAAATTCTTTTGAGGAAGTAAAAACGGGATTTTCATAAAACGATAATGGGCCTTTCTTAGGATTAAGCAGCGCTTTCTGTAAGTTAGGTACATTAATATGAATCCGAGAGGAAAATATTAATTGGCTTTTGGAAAATTCGCCTTGGAAAACTTAATTTGATTTTTGTTTATAAAAAGTTGAAATTGTCAATGTAGAATAATATCTTAAACCCCCGGAATCCCAAGATACTCTCAACTCTGTTTTTTACCCACGGTAAATTTTTATTTTTACTGTAAGGTAAAAATTTTTTACTGTTAATTTTTATTTTTCATAAATACCAAAAATTGAAAGAGAATTGTGTGGATAATCAAATTTTGATATACCGGTACTTTGAAAACAGTCCCTGTGGAGAACGATAATCTTTTATATTACGCGACATAACCCGTGCGCTTGCGGGCCCTGTCAAGTTTTTGGCGCCGTTGCCGGGGACTGTTGTCCCTCAAATATCGGTAATATTGAAATTCGATTAGATCATACTTGTTAATATTTTTATTGTTATTTTTATTTTTATTTTCTTTGTAATTTTGTATTTTGTTCTATATTCTGTGTATCTGTTTTATTTTTGTAATTGTTTGTTTTATTTGTCATTTATTTTCTATTTATGCGACGAAGCCGTAGTGTCGATCTAAACTTAGGATTTGACCCTGAGATAGAACGTACCCTTAGAGCTTTGAGAAAACAACAAAAACAACAAAAAGAACAAAAAGAAAAACAAATGGCAGACCAACAGAGACCCTTAAGAGATTTTGCCGCTCCAAGCACTAATGGGAGAGGATCTAGCATCCTTAGACCCACAGTGGAGGCTAACAATTTTGAATTGAAGCCTTCACTACTCTCAATGGTTCAACAAAACCAATTCGGAGGATTACCCTCCGAAGATCCAAATCTTCACCTTCAAATCTTTCTTGAATACTGTGACACCCTGAAGATGAACGGAGCCACCAATGATGCCATTCGCTTAAGACTTTTCCCTTTCTCCTTAAGAGATAAAGCAAGAGCGTGGTTATACTCTCTTCCTGAAGGATCCATCACAACTTGGGAACAATTGTCCAGTGCTTTTATCAATAAATGGTACCCAAGGAACAAGACTGATGTGCTGAGAAAACAAATCATCAATTTTTCACAAAAAGATGATGAATCCTTGTATGAAGCCTGGGAAAGATACAGGGAGTTGCTAAGAGAATGTCCTCACCATGGGATAGAAAGGTGGTTGACAATCCATATTTTCTATAATGGACTAACTTCCACACAAAAGATCTCTTTAGATGCTGCAGCTGGAGGAGCCTTCATGAGTAAAAATGTTGATGAAGCTGAGAACCTGATCGAGGAAATAGCTCAAAACACTCACCAATGGAACTCTGAGAGAGGATTACCTTCTAAAACACCAGGTAAGTACTCTGTTGATGCTCTTTCCTTACTTTCTGCCAAAGTTGAAGCATTAACATTAAAACTTGATAAAATAGGGTCAACAAGTGCTACTAATATTGTTTGTGAAGTTTGTGGTGTTTCAGGACATGGAGCTACAAACTGCCATTTAGCAATGACCCCTAATCAAGAACAAGAAATGCATCAGGTGGACGCTATTGGAAACTATGGTGGAAACTATCAAGGTAACTACAGACCTCCACAAGGTCCACCTGGCTTCCAAAATAGGCCACCTCAATTCCAAAGTAACTACAAACCTCAACAAGGAACCTATATTCCACAAAAATCAAAGCTAGAATCCTTGATGGAGACATTTGTAGCTACTCAACTTAAACAAAATGATGAATTCTCTGATGCAATAAAAAACTTGGCTTCAAAAGTGGACTCTCTTGCCACTCACAACAAAATACTGGAAAATCAAATTGCCCAACAAGCCTCCTATTCTCAAAGAGCACCGGGAACATTTCCTGGGAAACCAGAGGCTGGACCATCTAACCAAACCATGGCTGTCACTCTTAGGAGTGGTACTCAATACGATGGGCCAGTTGACAAGACAAAAAAGGAGGAAAAGAAAGTCGATGAATCTTTATCTCATCCAGTAATTGAAGAAGAGAAACCACAAGAAAAGAAGGAGGAGGTTAAGCCATATCAACCTCCCATTCCATTTCCTCAGCGCTTAGCCAAAGCAAAGTTGGACAAACAATTTGGTAAGTTCCTTGATGTTTTAAAGAAATTGTATATTAATATTCCTTTTACAGATGCTTTGCAGCAAATGCCTACATATGCAAAGTTCTTGAAGGACATTCTGTCCAACAAAAGAAGACTGGAGGAAGATGGTACAGTTGCACTTACTGAAGAGTGCAGTGCTCTAATTCAAAAGAAACTTCCACCCAAGCTCCAAGATCCAGGTAGTTTCTCTATTCCTTGCATGATTGGTAACATGAATATAGATAAAGCATTGTGTGATTTAGGAGCGAGTGTGAGTTTAATGCCATTATCTGTTGCTGAAAAGTTAGGATTGGGTGAACTAAAACCTACTAGGATGTCTTTACAATTGGCTGATAGATCTGTAAAATATCCTGTAGGAATTTTAGAGGATGTTCCTATTAAGATAGGAAAATTTTTTATACCTGCTGACTTTGTTGTGCTTGAAATGGACGAAGATTCTTTGATTCCTATTATTTTAGGCAGACCATTTTTAGCAACTGCAGGTGCTGTGATTGATGTCAAGAATGGTAAGTTGTCTCTAACTGTTGGAGACCAAAAAGTTGATTTCAACTTGAAAAATGTTTTAGAAAAACCTTATAATGATGTTTGCTGTACTGTGGATTTTGTCGAACAAGTGGTAAAGGAAGCAACCCTTCCTAATGACCCACTTGAAACTATTTTCATGATTGAGTCGACAGAAACATCTGATTGCTCTGAGGCCCCACATGATACTGAGGTCATGTGTGACAAAGTGGTAAGCCCCAATGTGGAATTAAAACCCTTACCAGCTTCATTAAGGTATGAATTTCTTGGTCCTAATTCCACATATCCTGTGATTATCAATGCTGAATTGAATCCATCTGAAACTGAAAAACTTTTGAAACAACTTAGGTTGTATAGAAAGGTAATAGGTTATACAATGGATGATATCAAAGGGATTAGCCCTTCTCTTTGTATGCACAGGATTACTGTAGAAGATGAAAGTAGGCCCACAGTAGAACCACTTAGGAGATTAAATCCTAAAATGCAAGAAGTGGTTAAAAAGGAAATTTTAAAATTGCTTGATGCTGGAGTCATATATCCTGTTGATAGTAGTAAATGGGTAAGTCCTGTCCATGTGGTGCCTAAAAAGGGGGGAATAACTGTGATTGAAAATGATAAACATAACTTGATTCCTACTAGGATCGTTTCTGGTTGGCGCATGTGCATTGATTATAGGAAGTTAAATATCGCCATGAAAAAAGATCATTTTCCCCTCCCTTTTATTGATCAGATGCTTGAAAGACTTGCGAAACACTCTTATTTCTGTTATTTGGATGGGTATTCAGGTTTTCATCAAATTCCCATTCATCCATCTGATCAAGAAAAGACTACCTTCACTTGCCCTTATGGGACTTATGCTTACAGACGTATGCCTTTTGGTTTATGTAATGCACCTGCGACTTTTCAAAGGTGTATGCAAGCAATTTTTTCTGATCTTATTGAAAATGTGATGGAAGTCTTTATGGATGATTTTTCAGTGCATGGTTTGGATTTTGATAATTGTTTAACAAATTTGTGCCAAGTCTTGCAGCGTTGTGAAGAAACCAATTTGGTTCTAAATTGGGAAAAATGCCATTTCATGGTAAGAGAAGGCATAGTTCTTGGACACCTGGTGTCTGAGAGAGGTATAGAAGTTGATAAGGCTAAAGTGGAAGTGATTGAAAAATTGCCTCCACCCACAAATGTGAAAGGTATTCGGAGTTTTCTTGGACATGCAGGGTTTTACCGTAGGTTTATTAAAGATTTCTCCAAGATCACAAAGCCTCTTACAACTCTTCTGGGTAAGGATGTGCCTTTCAATTTTGATTCATCTTGTATGGAAGCTTTTTGTAGGATAAAGCAAGCTCTAATCTCTGCCCCCATCGTACAACCACCTGATTGGAAACTCCCATTTGAGCTGATGTGCGATGCGAGTGATTACGCAGTGGGAGCTGTGTTGGGGCAAAGAAAGGATAAAAAGCTCCATGTAATTCATTATGCCAGCCGGACGCTAGATGATGCTCAGGTAAATTATGCCACAACTGAAAAAGAACTGTTAGCTATTGTCTTTGCTTTTGATAAATTTAGGTCTTATTTGGTAGGTTCACATGTTACTGTTTACACTGACCACTCTGCCATTAAGTATCTATTGAATAAAAAGGAAGCAAAGCCTAGATTAATTAGGTGGATTCTAATATTGCAAGAATTTGACTTGGAAATTAAGGACAAGAAGGGTACCGAGAACTTGGTCGCTGACCACCTATCTAGGTTGACATCTGAAAAAGAAGAAACAGATAATATTCCCATCAATGAATCTTTTCCAGATGAACAACTCTTGAATCTTAGTATCCAACGTGTTCCTTGGTATGCTGATTTTGTAAATTTTCTTGCATGTGGTATCTTACCTCCTGATCTTAGCTTTCAGCAAAGGAAAAAGTTTTATGCAGATGTCAAGCATTATTATTGGGATGAACCACTCCTTTTCAAGCAATGTGCAGATGGTATGATTCGGAGATGTGTTTCACAAGATGATGTCCATGCTATCTTGGATCATTGCCATTCTCTTTCCTGTGGAGGGCATATGAGCACCTCCAAGACAGCTGCTAAAATATTGCAAGCTGGGTTCTATTGGCCAAATATTTTTAAGGATGTACGTAAGTATGTTCTAACTTGTGATGCTTGCCAGAGAACAGGTAACATTGGTAAGAGACAAGAAATGCCATTGAATACAATTTTAGAAGTTGAATTGTTTGATGTATGGGGTGTTGATTTTATGGGTCCCTTTCCCTCTTCTTTTGGAAATCAGTTCATATTAGTGGCAGTTGACTATGTGTCAAAATGGGTGGAAGCCATTGCTTCACCCCATTCTGATGCTAAGACTGTTATTAAACTTTTCAAGAAAATAATATTTCCAAGGTTTGGGGTCCCAAAATGTGTTATAAGTGATGGAGGGTCTCATTTTATTGAGAAAACTTTTCAGACCCTTCTAAAGAAATATGGAGTTAAGCATAAGGTTGCTACACCTTATCACCCACAAACTAGTGGACAAGTTGAGGTATCCAATCGGGAAATTAAAAATATTCTTCAAAAAGTGGTGAATACATCACGTAAGGATTGGTCTATTAAGTTAGATGATTCCTTATGGGCGTATCGGACCGCATACAAAACTCCCATTGGAACCACACCTTTTAAGCTAGTATATGGGAAGCCCTGTCATTTACCTGTTGAGCTAGAATATAAATCTTTTTGGGCTGTTAAAACTCTTAACTTTGATCATAAGGCTGCAGGTGAACAAAGATTGTTGGAATTAAATGAGCTTGAAGAACTCCGTCTAGATGCATACGAAAATGCCAGAATTTATAAAGAAAAAACCAAACAATGGCATGATCGTCACATCCAACGGAGAACATTTAATCCAGGTGATATAGTTTTACTGTTTAATTCCAGACTGAAGCTTTTTCCAGGTAAACTGAGATCCCGATGGTCGGGACCATTCAAGGTGACAAAAGTCTTTCCCTTTGGAGCTGTCGAACTATGGAGCGAGAAATCTGGTACATTTAGGGTAAATGGACAGAGAGTAAAGCACTACTTCACAGGTCAACCAATACAACAAGCAAGTGACTTGGACTTGTTTGATGCTCCTGATACATAAATCCAAATGGTGAGAAGTCTGGCTGAAGACTTAAAACTTAGCACTTATAGGGAGGTAACCCTATAAAAATTTGCTGTTTTATTTTAAGCTTTTATAAAAAAAAAAAAAGAAACTATGTCAGATGCTGGTTTGGGGTTATTATAGGTAAGTTTTCTTATCCTTTTATCATCCATTTTAACATTGAGGACAATGTCAAATTCTGGTTTGGGGTGGTAGATAAGAAAACTTAACTGTTTTGTTTACGTTGTGTGATTGTTATTTTATTTTGCATATGTGTTTTCCTTGATTTGTTTGTAATCTTGTAATTTACCATGATTGCATGATAAATTCACTTTGAACACAAGGCCAAAGTATCTAAGGACCCCAAAATTTTGAGTAAAATTTTTCAAAATTTGATTGTTTAAATGCCAAATCAATGTCTAAATGAACCTTATGTGATTAAAATTTTCTTTGAAAGGACTTTCCATGATGAGACTTGAGCCAAAATGGGTAATTTATCAAACAAATTTTCAAAACCCATATTTTCTTGATTGAGTGAATCTTATAGTCATCAATATTCTAGAACTTGTTTTTCAACCGATTCAAAATGGCTTTTGATTATATGTCTTAGGATGAAAAAGGCACAATTAGGTCTTATTCTTAAGCCTCAGAATTTTTGCATAATTTGACCCCTAGTTGTCCCTTTTGAGCCTGAAAGTGAAAATTTTTCTTTGAAACCTTTCATTGACTGATATTCTCTTAATGGTGAAAAAGTTGGAAATTTAGTGGAGCAAAGAAATAAAAAAGGACTTAAGAAAAATACGTATTGAATGCAAAGAAACGCAAGAAAAAGAAAAGAAAATCAAAAGGATGATATTGAATGAATTCGAAAAAGTCCATAAAAATTCAAAAATTTGCTCTGTTAAATTTATGATGATAATTTGAATCATTCATGACTGTTAAAGCCCTTTTGTATTCTATTTTTCTTGAAATTCCTACCTTGACAATACAACCCAAGGCCACGTTACAACCTTTGAAAGACCTTTAGACTTTGACATATTTTCTATCTAAACTGTGGAGTTTCTGGTTTATTAACAAGATTATGGTAATATTTTTGACTATGATGATTTGAGAGATACAGAAACCTTGAAACACTTGAGTGAAAATTGTGAGAAGAGTATCTCAAGTCTTGACATTGAAATTTGATTCACATAAATTAAAATTGGCATTTGAATAAATCTTTTTCTATTTTGGATTCCTAAATTTATTAAGCTTAGTGTTTTCTGTATTTTATCTTGTGAATATGGTGATTGCTTGAGGACAAGCAATGTTTTGGTTTGGGGTATTTTGATAAGTGTTTTAGAACACTATTTTTCACTGTTTAATTTATCTAAATTTTCTGTTGTTACTGTATTATTTCCTCCAATTTTCATGATTTCTGCTTTAATTTCACTGTCTCTGATTAAATGTTGTATTTTGCATAACTTAATATATTTGAGGCATTTAAGGACATATTTTTAGAATAAATACATGAAGGAAAATGGATAAATTTAGATTTTAAACCATGGTTTCATAAAATTAAATTTTGCAAATTCTAAAGGGAAAGCATGACCATTTTCACGTTAATTGCCAAAAGTAATTGGTAAATCAAAATTATGACTTTGTAACCATTGAAAATTCCATTTGAAAGATTTTAATGTGAAAGCTTTCAATGGACAAGGAAGTCACGGTCATCACTAGCCCAAATTGCAAAGATTTCTTCAATTTTTAATTCAAAAGCTTATATGACAACAAACCTTTCCACCTTTGAATATCATGCACGGTTTTGGCAACTTGAATGCAAGGAATTTGCTTTATTTAATTAAGAAACCATGGTCCACTTAATTTCAGAATTCTTTCATGATTCCTAGAACATGTCCCACATGTTCTTTCAAAGCTACAAAGTCTCCAAAAATGCCAAGACACTACTTCAAAGGCAAGGATTTTTTGACTTAAAAAATTACAAGAAACCTTCCACCAAGACAAAGCACTCACGGCAATGCATTCAAACCAAGACCAAGTGCATATGAATTGTTTAAGCATTCCTTGACCAATTCAAAGGCAATTCACGGCTGGAATGCAAAGGAAAACCAAAGTACCACTTGCATGAATTATTTATAATTCTTTGACCTTTCTTCTCTTATCTCACGGCTGCACCAAGGAGAAAAGCAAAGCAAGGCAATTGTTTAATGTTTTTCCTCTCCATTCATCTCACAAATTCAGCAAGGAATTAAGCAATGCTTGCACCGAAAATGAAGGAAGAATGCTGCCACTTGAAATTGCCATGCCAAATGCCATGCAAAGTGCCATGATTCAAGGAAATTGATCGGACAATTTCAGCTATAAATAGGCTAGAATTTGGGCTGGAAAAGAACCATTCATTCATCATATTTCAGCCTTAAAAATTAGTGAGAAGTGCAGAATTTGTTAGGAAAAATGTGCAGAAACAGAGTGCTGGAAAAACAGTGACAGACAGCAGAAACAGCAGTGGAAACAGCAGCAAAATACAGTGGAAACAGCAGTAGAAACAGTGGAGCTGCTGAAAAATACAGACAGCAGTAAAAATACAGTGAGTGCAGTAAAAAAATACAGTAATGTATTCTTTGTCTTGTTATACTTTCTGTATGGATATTGTATTCTGTATGAGTAACTAAATTTATTTATCTTGGGATGACGGGGGTACGATAATATTTTACGTTGATGTTATTTTAACTTAAAAGTAAATAAATTTCTGTTTTCCATTTAGTTCAAATTTTACTTAATGCTTTTAGTGATTCCTAACAAGAACCTAAATGATAAAACTGTATACTTGCGGGTATATTAGTAAGTTTAGGTAATAAATAGAATCGAGAGATTTATTTTTACCGGAAAGCTTTGAACTAAACCTAAGATTTTTGAGATGCTTTTTGTGACCTCGGTAAAACCGTGAAAGTAATCAAAATTCTTTTGAGGAAGTAAAAACGGGATTTTCATAAAACGATAATGGGCCTTTCTTAGGATTAAGCAGCGCTTTCTGTAAGTTAGGTACATTAATATGAATCCGAGAGGAAAATATTAATTGGCTTTTGGAAAATTCGCCTTGGAAAACTTAATTTGATTTTTGTTTATAAAAAGTTGAAATTGTCAATGTAGAATAATATCTTAAACCCCCGGAATCCCAAGATACTCTCAACTCTGTTTTTCACCCACGGTAAATTTTTATTTTTACTGTAAGGTAAAAATTTTTTACTGTTAATTTTTATTTTTCATAAATACCAAAAATTGAAAGAGAATTGTGTGGATAATCAAATTTTGATATACCGGTACTTTGAAAACAGTCCCTGTGGAGAACGATAATCTTTTATATTACGCGACATAACCCGTGCGCTTGCGGGCCCTGTCATGATACTTTTAAGAATACATAGTCTCCAACTTGGAATTCTAATGGCTTCCTCCTTTGATCATAATATGACTTCTGCCAATCCTGCACAATTTTTATCCTTTCTCTAATCATCCAAATTTGCTCTATCGTTTGCCAGACAATTTCTGGTCCAAGAGTCAGGTGCTCACTTGTCTCTAACCAACAGATTGGTGTCCTGCACTTTCTACCATACAATGCTTCATATGGTGTGATTCTAATGCTTGAGCGATAACTGTTATTCTATGTGAATTCGATTAGTGGAAGGTAATGTTCCCAGCTTCCACCATGTTCTAACACACATGCTCTCAGTAAATCCTCCAAACTTTGGATAGTCCTCTCTGACTGGCCATCAGTCTGTGGATAATAGGCAGAGCTTAACTTTAGTCTGGTACCAAGCTCTTTATGTAAACTTCCCTAGAATCAAGAAGTAAATTTAGGATCTCTATCAGACACTATGCTTGACGGTACCCCATGTAATCTCACTATCTCCTTTATATATACTTGAGCCAATTTTTCAAGTGAATGCTTCATGTTGATCAGAAGAAAATAGGCTGATTTTGTTAATCTATCAACTATCACCCAGATAGCATCATTGCCTTTTTATGTTCTAGGCAAGCCTGACACAAAGTCCATGGTAATGTCATCCCATTTCCATACTGGTATTTTGATGATGCATGATTTATCCTTAATTCCTCAATTTAAATGTGTATAATTTGCCATCACTTAGTGTGTAATATACTACACTTTAACACATTTTCATCATTTGAGCTTTATTTAATATTTAATTTTAAAATGAATTAAGGATAAATTTTTAATAAAAGTTGGTTTTCTCTTGTTTTGTAGTGTGTGATTAAGCCTGTAATTAAAAAAATAATTACCACAGGTCAAATGAAAGAAGCCACGACTCAAGAAATGGTCAAAAATGCGAGAAAAGCACCAGAACAGGTCTGGGAATCGATTCACCAATGTGGGAATCGATTCCCACACAAAAGAACAGCAAGGAATCGATTCAAGCACCCTGGGAATCGATTCATACAGCTAGGAATCGATTCCCCACCCCTGTGAATCGATTCATATGCATTTTAAAGGCCTGGGAATCGATTCAAACAAGCATGAATCGATTCATGTGCTTGGGAATCGATTCCCACCCCTAAGGAATCGATTCCTATGTGTAAAATTGCCAAAAATTGCCTAGATGAATCGATTCAGGCACAGATTCATCAGTGGAAACATCAGATAACGCATTATCAAAGTGGAAACAACACTGAAGAATGATAATGGAGCAACATGGAATTGTAAATTCAAGAGTGCATCTCCCATTATGAATATTTTATGGCAAAAGCTTGCTTTCTAATTCCTATAAATAGGCACAAGAAGAAGGCTTCAGACACACCATTCTTCATTCATTCTTCAATTCCTCCCTCCTTCACACGTTCTGTTTCTCTTCTCTGTTGGAGTTTCTCCAGCAACTTCTCCATTTCCGGGTTAGTTTTATTGTTGTAGTTGTAATTATGGAGGGCTAAAACCCTTAGATTGATTTTCTTGGAGAATGTTGTAATGTAATTTTGAGGTCATTAATTTTAATATAGTATGCTTTTATTATTGTTATTTCTTCATAATCATTCTCTACTTATTTAATTCCATTTTGTTTAATTGAATTTGTATGCTTAATCGGTTTAGTTATCCAAATGGAGTTAAATAAGATTTCAAATTAGAATGGATTAAGGAAATATGCATGCTTAATGAATATTTTCATAATCACTTTTAATAATTATGGTTTGCTTAATTCCATAATTTGAGAATAGATTATGTATATAGGCGATGTTCTTATGTATGCTCAATAATTCCTAGATTTTAAGATCTTGACTCCTTTTGCTTAATTAGGATGCTTGATTCAAATATTCATTTTTAAATGAAAGTAAAGGAATTGTGAATTGAAAAAGACGCTTAGTTGATCAATTCAAATTGAGCTAAGAAATTAACATTAATGAGTATACAAGTTATCTTTAATGAACCAAGGATAAATTTATTTACAATACTCCAAGAAAATCAATCGCTTGTTATTTATTGTTTTAAATCCTTTATTTACCTTGTTTTAATTTTAATTGTGACAACAAAAATCAATCAAACCCCCCCAATTGTATGTTAGTGAACTTATGTTTGCAAAAATTTTTAGTTGTTTAGTTTTTTTTATTTTTAATTGTTAAAAATTAGTTTAAGACTTGATTTTTCCTAAATTTCTGTGTTGATCCGTGAGAGAACGACCTAGGTTGACACCCTAGTACTACGTTAATTAATTTTAATGTACTAATTTGACGGAATAACGACTGCAAAATTTCAACGTCATATTTCTAGCGGTTGTAATCCACCAGATGGTTTTTAATGTTCTACTTTACTTTTGTGACATATTAAGCAAGATGAAACATACTCAGCTATCTCCTTTTTCACCCTCTTGCATCAGAAATCCTTTCTTAAATCTTGATACATTTTCGTAGATCCAGGATGTATACTAAGCATGATTTTATGGGCTTCATCTAAAATCATCTTCTTTAGTTCTGCATCCTCTGGGGCACATATTCTTTCTTTCATCCTCCATACTCCATCTGAACCTTCTTGTAATCCCAGATCTTTTCCATTATGTTGTGTCTCGATCATTTCTTGGAGACATACATCCAATCTTTGTTTTTCACACACCATCTTTAGAAAATCATTAGTGATTTTCAGAACTCTGACCACCATATTTATTGAAGATTTCTCCTAAACTTCTATGTTTAAGTCTCTAAATTATTCAATCATTTCTAATTCTTTTATTATTAAAGCTGCCACATGAATATCTTTTCTACTAAGTGCGTCAGCGACCACGTTGGCTTTCCCCAGGTGATAGCTCAACTCAAAGTCATAGTGCTTGAGAAATTCCATCCATCGACGTTGTCTCATATTTAATTCTTTTTGATCAAATAGGTATTTGAGACTCTTATGATCACTATAAACTTCAAACTTTGCACATATAAGTAGTGCCTCCAAATTTTTAAAGCAAAGAAAATGGCTGCTAATTCTAAGTCATGAGTAGGGTAATTAAGTTCCTGTGGTCGTAATTGCCTTGAAGCATAAGCAATTACTTTTCTTTGTTCTATTAGTACACAACCAAGTCCTAACTTTAAAGCATCACAATAAACTTTAAAGTTTTTGTGTGGATTTGGTAAGGCTAGAACTGGTGCAGTTGTTAATCTTTTCTTTAATTCTTGGAAACTTGCTTCGTACTCAGGAGTCCAAGCGAAAGGTTTATTTTTACAGGTTAATCGAGTCATGGGTAATGCAATTCGAGAGAATCCTTCAATAAATATTTGATAGTAACCTGTAAGTCCTAAGAAACTCCTGATTTCTGGACAGTCTTCGGCCTTTCCCAAGCTATTACAGCTTCAATCTTCGCAGGGTCGACTGACACTCCATTCTTAGATATCACATGGCCTAAGAATTTTACTTCATTAAGCCAAAACTCATATTTGGATAGTTTGGCATATAGATGCTTCTCCATTAATATTTGTAGCACTAAGTACAGATGTTCCTCATGTTCTTCCTTGGTTTTAGAATAGATAAGGATATCATCTATAAAGACAATGACAAATTGATCAAGGTATGGATGGAATATCTGGTTCATGTAGTCCATGAACACGGCTGGAGCATTAGTTACACCAAAAGGCATAACTAAATATTCATAATGGCCATAGCATGTTCTAAAGGCTGTCTTTGGAATATTTTCTTTCTTTACGCAAATTTGATGGTATCCCGATCTCAGGTCTATCTTGGAGAACACAGTAGCTCCTTATAGTTGATCAATAAGGTCATCGATCCTTGGTAACGGGTATTTATTTTTAACCGTCACTTTGTTCAGTTGGGATAGTCAACACAAAGTCTCATACTACCATCTTTCTTCTTGACTAGTAGTACAGGTGCTCCCCAAGGAGATACGCTAGGTCGTATGAATTGCTTTTCTAATAACTCATCCACTTGCTTCTTTAGTTCAGTTAGTTCCATGGGGGATATTCTATAGGGTTCTCTAGCAATGGGTTCTGCTCTAGGAATTAGGTCAATAGAGAATTCTATCTCTCATTCAGGAGGTAATCCTGGAACATCCTCAGGGAATACTGCTGAGAATTCACAGACTACTGGTATCTTACTTACATCAAGAATAACTTTTCCTTCTGTAAGTGCCAATACCATGAATAATTGGGCTTCATTATTCAAGGACTATCCTATAGGGTTTTATGAGGCATCATACTCCTGACACTCCATGTTGTTAGGTGGAAAGATCATGGTTTTATTACGGCAATCCACAAGGACATGGTTAGCAGATAGCCAATCCATCCCCAAAATGATTTCCAAGTCCTTTAATGGTAAACATACTAAGTTCACGTTAAAATTTCTACCTCCTATATGTATAGAACAGTCTTCACACACGTTAGCTGTCCTAAGATGGTTACCAGTAGGAGTAAAGACAAGTAAATCATATTGCATAGATTTCATAGGTAAATTTAGACGCCTAACACATTCTTCAACAATAAAAGAATGTGTCATACCAGAATCAAATAAAACTGATAAAGTAGTATCGTTAAGAATACACTCACTTTGTACTAAGTCATCTACTTGCGATGCCTCTAATCCACTAATTGCAAATACTCTGCCAGCTGTAGGTGATTTGTTCTGATTATTCACTAGCTGTCCATTTTCTTGTCCTCGACTAGCTGTGTCTTTGACATTAAGTCCTCCGTGACCATTGGTATTACGTCTATCTCGAATGTTAGATCCTCCTCTATTGGCTCCATTGTTGTTGTTCTCAGTTTTAACATGCACAGTGTTAGTGCCTTGGTGAAGTTGTGGGCAGTTAGGACAAATATGTCCCTTTTGGTTGTATTGGAAATAGGTAACATCTGTCTGTGCACAATCATGGGTTCTATGATTTCCTCCACACTTGTAGCAGTTCCATGTGATTGGTTGGTTCACGCGTCCTCTAGATGATGAAGTTGTTCCTCCTCAAAATCGATTCTGATTAAATGCTCTTTGCCTTTTAAAGTTCACTAGTTGAGGTCTTAATTATTTACTGCTTTTCTTCTGCTCGATCCTAGCCCGATGGTTCTCTTCAAACATTCTGTATTTGTTGATTAAAGAAGGAAAACTCCTAATTTCCTGATGTCCTATGGCTTCTTTAATTTCTGGCCTTAATCCATTTTCAAATTTGATGCATTTAGAAACCTCGGTTCCTGGCTGTTGGAAAGGAGGATAGAACAATGATAATTCCTTAAATTTGGTAGTGTATTCTCCAACAGACATATTCCCTTACTTTAATTATAAAAATTCTAATTCTTTTTTACTTCTAACACTAGCAAGGAAATATTTTTTGAGAAAGCTTTCTTTAAAATTCTCCCAGTTGAGTAGCCTACCGGCTTCAAGTAACCTATCGCGAGCACAGATCCACCAATTTTCTGCTTCCTCTACCATCATATAGGTAACATATTCTACCTTCCGGGCTTCAGTGCAAGGTAAGGATCGGAAGATACGTTCCATTTCTTTAATCCACAGGTAAGCCACCTCTGGATTATAGTCTCCTTTAAATTGGGTAGGTTTCCTTTTTAGGAAATGGTCAAGTCCATGGGTTCCTTCAGCTAACCTTTGTTGTTCCTGTCTTTCAAGGATCTCAACAAATCGATCGAATGTAGTAGCCATGGCATCATTGTTCTGACGTCTAGCCATTTCTTATCCTACCGGTATGAGTACCACTGTATTCAGTTATTGAGTATCTAATATACTCAGAGTTCTAACAATTTTTATGTTATCTAACTAGTAATTATACTAGCGGAAACATACAAAGAGCACACATAACACATAGGCACACAAATTTCAAACAGATAGCAATCAAGGTTCACACACTTTAAGCTATCTTATGTTAATCTCTAGTTACTTCCTAAGGTTTTCTTTATGTTTTATAAACCATTGATCTGATGCCACTTCAGTTGTAACGCCCTAGAGTCAACTTGTGAATCCCAAGATAATTATCGTCATTATATAAAATCTCACGGATAACTTATTTTCACCTGGTAATTATCAAGAGATTCACAACCTGATTCCAGAGGTTACTAATACAATATCAGAGTACACAACCTTTATATAGTTAACTTCTTATTATTATACATAACATCAGAGTTTTATACATATTATATTTTATAACGGCACCTAGATCTTATAAAATATAAAGATGTAAAGTACCAAAACATAGCATATACATAATACAGCCATAGTAGTCACGTAAGCAAGCATCAACCTCAAAAGCCTTCATAATTTATCCACATCAAGCATCATCCACTTTGTCACATATCTTCCTGGTTAACCAATAAAAGGTTGCCACAAGTAACAAAAAGAGTGAGATAAAATATCAAATAAATAGAAATTAAATTAGAACATACACAATCATAAGTAGGATGCTATGCGATGCAGATACCAAACAAGTGTTTTGTATTATACTTATGTTATTATATTCCATTCTTTTATATGAATGAAAATGCATGATGGATCCATTCTGGTGGGAACATCTGCAGTGATTTCCAACAATAACATTTTTACGGATATACAACTGATACCGCGCCCCATAATGCAACACCACATCGGATAACAATATCATAATATCAATAACAAGTGTTGCGGGACCCCCCTTAAGGACACACTGCTTAGTCCTTAAGCCGGCCGTGGTATAAAACCACCACAGAGGTCTGTTGCTCAACAGAGCACGTTCCCCCCCCCCCCCGGGAACCCCCTCAAAGAACCCCTCTGCAGATTCTTTGAACGGCCAATGCATATGATGCATGAATGCATTAGAATGATCAAATTCCTTTATAATTAATTGTAACAATAAAAATTATTATAACAATTAATTAAGCATACTTTGTTTGTATTTCAAAGAATATGGAAACACATTTTCTATATTATTTATATCATAATTTAATCATATGGAAACACATTTTTCATAATTTTTATATCATATTTCAAACATATAAAAACATATTTTCCATAACATTTAATAATTCAAAGAATATGAAAACACATTTTCCACATATTCTAAACCATTTGGCATCAATTTCATAATTTAATTCAATTTAAATTAAAGTCTAACTAAATGAGTTTCTAAACAATTAAACAAGCAATTCTAACTTAATTTCTATGTATTTAATATCCTATCCCCTTTTTCTTACCTCAAGTAAAGATCGTTAAGCTTTCCTTATGCTAAACTCCCTTGTATTTCTTTAAATCTTCAAGTTTGCGTAATTTCTTCTTATGCAAAAATTGAAGAGTTTAAGTATGACAATGAATGTTTTGAGAGCTTGAAGATGGAGATAAAAGGTTATAGGATTAGTGAGGTTTTTGGTTTGAGGAAATTTGGAAGGTTGGAGCCCTATTTATAGGCTTTCTATGGCGATTACTGTAGCAAACTACTGTAGTAAATCACTGTAGCAAATCACTGTAGCAGCTCGAAATGACATGAGGCGATGGGAAAAATAGAGAACTCTCATGAATTCTCTACATTTCACAAGATTTTTCATGTGACGTTTTACTGTAATATTTTACTATAACATTTTACTATAGTATTTTACTATAGCATTTTACTGTAGAAGATTTTTATTTTAGTTTATTATTCTATTCTATGTTCCATTCTTGTTTAATTCTGTTTTAAGTCAGACAAAAAATATCCTTGTATTCATAACTAAATTTTCTATTTTCTAGGATTTATTTCTTATTTCTCTGAGAAACTTTAATTTTTCACTACTTAATTACCGCTTAAAAATTGGGCTGTTACAGTGGAGACCCTGATTGGTCCCACCATATATATAAATGTGTGTGATATTTGATATATCCATAAAATTATTGCATTGCATGAATGGGTAGGTTATGTGATGATGAACTGCACATTAGAAGGTTGATGTAGTGATGACAGTGTTCTTTTACTACTCCAAAATCCTATTTTGAAATTGAAACTAATTCACAAAAAATTTATTTGGGTTTTAGAAACCTAGTTTTAAATATTAGGATGTTTTAAATGGCACATCCATAACTATCTAACATGTTAAATCCGTCAACATTTTCTAATGCATAATTCATCTTTTCTTTCACAGAAGAAGGGCTGGAAGGGTAGCACATCTACAAGGGATCACTCTACCAATGCAAATAATGAACCCTCATCTCAAGTTGTTGCAGCTGATGTTATACCGACTTAAGGATCAAGAAACTAAAGTATAGAAGAAGCAATTGGTGGAGATAATTAATTAGAAGACTTGACCATTAATTTTGTTGGGTTTGTATAGATTATTTCAAATGTAAAAAACTGATGTTTAGTATATGACAATGATCTAGACTAGGTGTTGTTGATGTAAAGCCAATTCTCCTAAGTAGAAGTAGTTAGTTAGGTAACTATTGTTAAGAGTTAGTTAGGAAAAGGGTTAAAATCTGTTTAATCCTTTTATAAATACCCTGTTCTGATATAATTCTATATACAGTTTTCTAATTCCAAAAGTCTCTCTATTACTCTCCTCATTAACCAATAAACCTGATTCTTTTGTAGAAGAAACAGAAGAACTTATAGGTTCTAACAGGTTCTAACAGTGGTATCAAGAGCAAGATTTGATCCAGGAAATTCCACATCAATCATGGCTGCAAATGGTCATTTCCCTGCCAACCTTCCAGTCCTAACAGGCAAAAACTTCAGTAGATGGAGTGTGCAAATGAATGCACTATTTGGTTTTCAAGACTTAATGGAAATTGTTGAGACGGGAATTACAGAACCAAAGGAAGATACAGAGGCACAATGTACACAGCTTAAATATTTAAAGAAGAAAGATTGTAAAGCCTTGGTGATCTTGCATTAATGTGTTGATGATGCTAATTTTGAGAAGATAGCTACTGCCACCTCTGCCAAAGAAGCTTGGAACACCTTGAATAAAGCCTATGCAGGTGCTGAGAAGGTAAAGAAAGTTTGTCTCTAGACCCAGAGAAGGCAATTCGAACTCATGCAGATGGAAGACAATGAGAGTATTGCTGACTACTTTGGAAGGCTGCAGATCTTGGTCAATTCTATGAATAACTGTGGTGAGAAAATTAGTGATTTGAAATTAATTGAAAAAATTCTAAGAACTTTGAATCCAAGATTCGACCATATAATGGTTTCAATTAAGGAGTCCAAGAATTTAGAATCTTTATCAGTCGATGAGCTGTAAGGTTCTCTCAAGGCACACGAACAAAGACTTCAAGAAAGGGCAAATAGTAAAGCCTCTACATAACAAGCTCTGCAGGCCCAGAACCAAACAGAGAAGGGTCTCTCTGACAACTTTAGAGGAAAGAAGGGCAAGAATAACACCAAGAATGCAAGAGGAAGAGGTAACCACTCAAAGGAAAGCTATCAATCTCTGGATGATAAGAAAATTAAAGGCGGATATCAGAAGAAGAGAAGTTTTAATAACTCTAGAGGAAGAGGTGGTGGGAAAAATGGCAAGAAAAACTAGGACGAGAAAAACCTTGAATGTTACAACTGTGGAAAGAAAGGGCACTTTGCTAAAGAATGTTGGTTCAAGGACAAAAATGCAAATGATAAAGCTTAGTTGGCAGCACAGGAAGATTCAGATTCTAAGCCAGTGTTGTTAATGGTAACCACAAAGGCAACAAGTGATAATGACAACTGTTGGTATCTTGACACAGGGTGTTCCACACACATGACTGGTAATAAAGATTGGTTTCAAAGTCTTAATGAATCAGTCAAAAGTAAGGTTAGATTTATAGATAACAGTATCCTGTGTGCTCATGGTATTGGGAAAGTGATGATTCAAAGAAAATATGGGAAGAAGTCCTTCATAGAAGAGGTGCTCTATGTCCCTGGGATGAAGTGCAATCTCCTCAGCCTTGGTCAACTCTTGGAGAAAGGGTATGAGATGAAGATGGTTGACAGAATGTTGAAGATCTATAACAGAAATAAAAGGTTGATAATTAAGACATCATTGTCCAGAAATAGAATCTTTAAGGTTGGGATTCATGTAATTGATCAGCACTGTTTAAAGGCATCTGCAGAAGAGGATGAGTGGCTGTGGCACTATAGGTTTGGCCACCTAAATTTCAGAGATCTTAGTCAGCTACATGAGTTAACAAAAAGGGTACCAAAACTGAAATAACCATCAAAAAAATGCAAGGAATGCTTAGAAGGCAAGCAACCTAGATAAGCTTTCAAGAAGTTTGTTCCAGTGAAGTCAAGACAGAAACTTGAAGTCATATATTCTGATGTTTGTGGGCCCCTTCAAGTTGAATCACTAGGAGGAAGCAGGTATTTTATCACTTTTCTGGATGATATAACCAGGAAAGTATAGATTTATATGCTGAAGAAAAAGTGTGATGCTTTTGGAACCTTTGAGAAGTTCAAAGCAATGGTTGAAAAGCAAAGTGGCAGCCATATCAAAATTCTGAGGACTGATGGGAGAGGTGTGTACACATCCAGGGAATTTCAAGAATTTTGTGAGAAAGAAGGTATAGTACATGAGGTCACTCCACCATACACCCCATAGCATAATGGTGCAGCAGAGAGAAGAAATAGAATCATTATGAACATGGTTAGGAGCATGCTGAAGGGAAAGGACTTACCTCATTCTCTATGGAGTGAAGCAGCAACCACTGTAGTTTACATTCTAAATAGGTGCCCTACAAGTAGATTGGATTGTACTACACCAGAAGAAGCTTGGATTGGAATGAAACCTGATGTGAAGCATTTCAAAGTATTTGGTTCACTTTGTTACAAACACATACCTGATTAGTTGAGGCAAAAGCTAGATGATAAGGCAGTACCAATGATCTTCCTTGGATATCATGTAACTGGGGGCTATAGACTACTAGATCCCATGACAAAGCAAGTAGTGATCAGCAGGGATGTTGTGTTTGATGAATCAAAGAATTTCATATGGAATGAAGGCACTAAAGATAGCTTGGCTAGGATCTCAGTTGACTTAAACAACAATGATGAAGGTTAAAATGATTAGCAAACTACAGAACAAGAAGCAACCACAAATGATGCTGGACCTAGAAGATCAGGAAGACTGACACAAGCATCACAAAGGCTGATAGAGTATAAGGTATTCTCTGATAAACAAATAACAGATGAGGGTGACTTAGTCCATTTATCACTTTTTACAGGTACTGAACTAGTCAGCCTAGAAGAAGCCTTAAAGGATCACAAGTGGATTACAGCCATACAGGATGAACTGGATTCAATTGAAAAAAAACCATACCTGGGATCTAGTGACTTTGCCAGCTGGAAAGAAACCTATTGGAGTCAAGTGGGTGTACAAGGTGAAGAAAAGCCCAAATGGTGAGATAGTAAAGCACAAGGCCAGATTAGTGGCAAAAGGATTCCTACAGAAAGAAGGAGTTGATTATGTAGAAGTCTTTGCTCCTGTAGCAAGGATTGAAACAGTGAGGTTTGTGGTTGCAATAGCCTGTGTTAGAAACTGGTCCCTGCACCAACTCGATGTAAAATCTACCTTCCTAAATAGACCTCTTGAGGAGGAAGTCTATGTAGAGCAACCACCAGGTTTTAGAGTTACAGGCAATACAGGGAAGGTGTTCAAGTTGAGGAAGGCCTATACGGTTTAAAACAGGCTCCAAGGGCCTGGAACAAGAAAATTGACAGTGTGCTAGTGAAGATTGGCTTTACAAAGTGCACTTCAGAACATGGTATGTATGTAAAAGGAGATACTAATACAAACCTAATCATCTTGTGCCTCTATATGGATGATCTGCTGATTACAGGAGATAATAAGGAAGACATTGCTAAAGTGAAACAGCTACGGATGAGTCAATTTGAGATGACTGATATGGGTATCCTGTCTTATTTCCTTAGGATTGAATTCAAGGAAACAAAATCAGGAATTTTAATGCACCAAAGTAAGTATGCAACCGAAATTTTGAAGAAGTTCCAGATGAATGAGTGTAATCCAGCAACTACTCCAGCAGAGATAGGGCTCACATTGAGCTTGAAAGATAAAGGAGAGCTTGCTGATCCCTCATTGTTCAGACAGATAGTTAGCTCACTAAGATACCTATGCAACACTAGACCTGATCTAACCTATAGTGTAGGATTAATAAGCAGGTATATGCAGGCTCCTAAAGTCTCTTATTTAATGGCTGCAAAGAGGATACTAAGGTACATCAAAGGCACCATCAATTATGGTGTTATACTTCCTAAGTGTAGAAGCAAAGAAGAAGACTAGTTGCATGGCTACACTGATTCAGATTGGAGAAGGGATAATGATGACAGGAAAAGCACTGCAGGGCACATCTGGCTGTTTGGTGGTGCACCAATTTCATAGAGCTCAAAGAAGGAGGATCCAATTGCCCTATCTACTTGTGAGGCAGAATATATAACTGCTGCACTTGGCTCCTGTCAAGGTTTATGGCTTAGGAAGTTATTGAAAGAAATGAAGATTCTAAAGGGAAAACCAGTAACCATGTTTGTGGATAATAAGTCTGCTATTAGTCTTATAAATTATCCAATAGATCATGGCAATACCAAGCACATTGAGACCAAGTATCACTTCATTCGTGATAAGGTTAGCAAGAGAAAGATAAAGCTGTTATACTGCAGGTCAGAGGATAACTTGGCTGATCTGTTTACCAAGCCACATAATGTGTGTAGCTGAGTAGAATTGATTTTATAGGGAAGTGTTGATGTAAAACCAATTCTCCTAAGTAGAAGTAGTTAGTTAGGTAACTATTGTTAAGAGTTAGTTAAGAAAAGTGTTAAAATTTGTTTAATCCTTCTATAAATACCCTGTTCTGATATAATTCTATATATAGTTTTCTAATTCCAAAACTCTCTCTATTACTCTCCTCATTAAATAACAAACCTGATTCTTTGGTAGAAGAAACAGAAGAACTCATAGGTTCTAACAGGTTCTAACAGGTGTCCATTTTTGCTGATACCTGTGACTGTTTTCACAGTCACATTACTTGTTGTGAATATGATCTCATTAATTTGATAACAATCTCGTGTGTATTACTCTATATAATCCTCGTTTCCTTTTGCAGTTTACTTGTGATGCATAACAGTTTAATGTGCCAAAGAAATAACACGCAATTAGTTATCAATAATGAAGTCCATTATAAAGGCGCAAGTAGCCATCAAATTACAGAATGAAATAGATTAGTTCAACTCCAAATATTCATTAAAGAAAGCATACTACAACTGTTTCAGTGCAGATTGCATCCTAAATAACATTACACTTCATATCAACACATCTATGAAGTACCAATTAATAACATGATAATCATATACTCTAATCTATCCACGAGAATATAAGCTGTTCATGGTCACAAAACACGCAACAAGAGCCATTGTCACAGCACAATAGAAAAAACACATCAGATTCTTGGTCCTCTTCTTCTCTTCATTCTGTTTGGTCTTCAATATCACGCACAGGTAATGCATCTTCTCGGTTGTTCTGCTGACTTTTCTTCATCACTTAAGTGCAAAGTAAAATAATCAGCAAATACGCCAAATATATTCAATGCTTATTGCTATCATATACTTTTTTTTTATTTAATCAGTATTAGATTGTTGAACATGCAGGACACCGATGTAAGTAAGTAGCAGTAAAAGGTAGACAAATTAAGAGAGCAGCATAACACAAGTGATACCGAAATTAAAGTAAGCATGATGCTTTAGAGCATCTTCAACAGAAATCCTTTTAGTTGGGTACAGACAAAGTAACATCTGCAAAAGCAAAATAATTCAACATATGAATTTGTATAGAATAAATATTTTGTTTCCGTTCTACCCTTTTCAATAAAAATTAAGGTCTATATTATCGATAATTTACCTTCCATGAAAAAGTATAAGCAAACAGCATTTAGGATTTTCAGAAAGCATTTGTTTCCAATGCATTATATATCTAGTTAGAAAAAATTTGAAAGAGGGTGTCATTAAAAGGAAAATAATTCTGAAAAATCCTGTTAAGTATGGAGGCAGTATAGCAGAACAACTGGTTAGTTAATTAAATTAGGTGGTAAGTAGCTTTGACATGTGGCACTCTCATATTTAAGCCTCTTTTAAAAGGACTAGGATAATGGTTTAAGCTAACTATTACCATATATCCACACTTCCATTAATAAATTTTAAATTATGTGATACTTAAGATACTAAATAATACCATGAGAATCAGTAAAGTTATTTACACAAGCCAGATTGGCTTGTTTCTTTGCCTAAATAGTTTCAACCACTCAAAAGTTATTGATTTGAATTAGATTAGAAGTATGAAAAATTTTAATAAAATCAAACTACTTTGACATTGATTGGATTGGTTTTGAATCAAGTGATTGAATTTTGAACATTGTATTTTTTTTAAATAACTTTCTTTTAGAAATAGAAATAAAACTGATTAAATATGTCACACATGACTAAATATTGTTCAAACTTCAAAATACATAACGACTTATTCAAATCTTAATATGCGCTAACAGCTCAAGGCCGTTCTCTCAAGTCCACCAATTTTGGTTAAGCCTGACCCTGGTGAGACTTTGATCTTGTATTTAGCGATTTCTGATGAAGCCCTAGGCGTGGCTTTGGTTAAAGAAACCCCCGAAGGGCAGAGGCCGGTGTACTTTACCAGTAAGACGTTCCAGGGGGCGGAAGGAAGATATCAGAAGATAGAGAAGGCCGCCCTAGCAGTGGTGTGGGCCTCACGACGGTTAAGGCCATATTTCCATGCGCACCCAATACTGGTGAGAACGGATCTACCCCTCCGTTCAGTGCTTAGCAAACCGGATCTTGCTGGAAGAATGATTAAGTGGTCCATCGAGCTGTCTGAGTTCGAAATTTCTTATGAGCCTCGAGGAGCCATTAAAGCACAAGTATTGGCAGATTTTGTAGTGGAGATGACAGGGTCGGATCCAGCCACACCTCGAGCACATTGGACTATTTATGTGGACGGATCATCAAATAGTAAAGGTTGTGGAGCTGGTGTCGTGGTGGAAAGTGATGATGGTGTGCACTTAGAAATTTCCCTCCGATTTAGTTTCAAGACCTCCAATAATCAGGCTGAATATGAAGCATGTTTGGCCGGCCTCCGAGCGGCGATCGACATCAGAGCGTCAGCAGTTACATTGTGCAGCGATTCACAGCTTGTGATTTCGCAAATCCTGGGGGAATATCAGGTCAGGGAGCCACAACTTTAACTTTATTTGAATTGTGTGAATGAATTGAAGGGGAGATTCGACGTTCTGGAGTTCAAACATGTGCCTAGAGAGGAAAACACCAGGGAGGATATCTTGTCAAGGCTCGCAAGTACAAAGCAGCCCGGTAGCACAACAACGGTGGTTCAAAGTACTTTGACATCACCTAGCATCCCTCTATTCCCTTCTCTGAATGCCATAATGGTGAGCTATCCTTACAAGAACTCTTGGTTCATCCCTTATTTTTGCTATCTGGCAGATGGACAACTCCTCACTGATGAGAAGGAGAGGAGACGAGTGAAAATGGAGCTGCCGTACTTCACCATGGTTGATGGTGTTCTCTATAAAAGGGGATTCTCTGTCCCATATCTCTTGTGTTTGAGAGAAGATGAGGTTCAAGCAGTCTTGGAGGAAGTACATGAGGGGTAATGTGGGCACCATGCTGGGGGTCAGAGCCTAATGATAAAGGTCCTCAGGGCTGGATATTGGTGGCCCACTGTAAAGCAATACTCAACAGATTTTGTGAAGAAGTGTGACGCTTGTCAAAGATTCTCCAACCTCCATCATACACCGGCCCAAGAGCTTTCCTCATCCGCTGTGCCTTAGCCGTTCTACCAGTGGGGCCTTGATATTCTGGGTCCGTTCCCCACTGCTCCTGGAGGCATCAAATATATGATTGTGGGGGTAGACTACTTCACCAAGTGGATTGAGACTCAACCAGTAGTGCATATCACTTCTACGCGGACAAGGCGTTTCGTGTATGAAAATATCATAGCTCGGTTCGGTGTGCCAGGGCGGATTGTAACTGACAACGGCACCCAGTTCACAGACAAAAAGTTCATAGACTTGCTTGAAGGATTGGGGATAATCCAGATATTTTCATCTGTTGAGCACCCTCAGACGAATGGTCAAGCGGAAGTAGCTAATCGCGAAGTGCTAAAGGGGTTGAAAAAGTGTCTTGGAGAAGCGAAGGGAGGATGGACTGATCAGCTATGTCACGTCTTGTGGGCATACCATACTACACCATACTCTTCCACTAATGAGTCCCCATACCGGTTGACTTACGGGGTTGAGGCGATGATCCCAGTGGAGCTGCAAACCAGATCGGCATGAGTAGAATATTTCTCAGCTGAAGACAACAATGCCAATCTGGCGTTAGAGCTGGACGTCCTCCAAGAGTTAAGGGAAAAGGCCTTTATCAGAGACCAGGCAGTGAAAGCAAAGGCAGCTCTCCAGTATAATAAACGCGTCCAATATAGAGCTTTCAATACAGGAGATCTTGTTTTGAGAAAGGCGAGTGTGAGGAATAAATTTGCCTACCAAGGAAAGTTAGCACCGACGTGGGAAGGCCCCTACAGAGTATTTGAGGTGACCGAAAAAGGGATCATACCGGTTGGAAGAACTTGATGGGACTCCAGTCCGTAACAAATGGAACACTCAGAACTTACGTGTTTATTACAGTTAGTTGGTAAGGTGGCATGTACTCTTTTTCCTTACTTGAGTTTTTTCCCATTGGGTTTTCTCAAGAAGGTTTTAACGAGGCATGACCCCAACTATGCTCCCTTTGTAATATACTTTCAATCTTAATGAGAATGCAGTTCAATAACCTCATCACTCTCACTTTCCCTGCATGTTGTGATTTGTAGCTATAGCCTATTACGCGAATTCCTCAGGACGGATGATCTCAATCACACATTTTGTGCATTAACGATGTAACTCCTCAAGGTGGAATGGGTTGTAGGGCTGGTCCTTTTTTAAGGCCACAAACCGAGCCCCATTCAAAGACAACATGGGTTGTAGGGCTGGTCCTTTTTCAAGGCCACAAACCGAACCCCATTCGAAGACAACATGGGTTGTAGGGCTGGTCCTTTTTCAAGGCCACAAACCGAACCCCATTCAAAGATAACACAGGTTGTAGGGCTGGTCCTTTTTCAAGGCCACAAACCAAACCCCATTCGAAGATAACATGGGTTGTAGGGCTGGTCCTTTTTCAAGGCCACAAACTGAACCCCATTCGAAGACAACATGGGTTGTAGGGCTGGTCCTTTTTCAAGGCCATAAACCGAACCCCATTTGAAGACAACATGGGTTGTAGGGCTGGTCCTTTTTCAAGGCCACAAACCGAACCCCATGCGAAGGCTTGGACGCAGTAAGCTGGTCCATCTAGAAGACCAAGCTAAACCCCGAGTAACGGGCGTAGTAGGTTCAGGATTAACCCTAATCTGAACCCTGTGTTGAAGGCTTGGATTGTAGGATTGCACCGAACTCCAAGTACGGTTAGTAGGATCGAACCGAACACCGAGTGAAGACCTGAGTAGTAGGATTAAACCGAACCTCAAGAGAAAGGTGTAAAACTTACCCCCTTTTTAAGGTCGTACCGAACTTCAAATACAGTTTCCGTCCTCAACTCTGAAGTATTCATTACAGAGCGGTTGAACATTCATATAGTCGTTCTATATCTTAGAGGTCGGACAAACTTTCAAACTTTTAAAGAAGTTAAAGGTAACTTTTACAGTGAAATTCCCCTTCCCAATATACTTATACTTGGGGACAGGGCATACTTTAACTTAATTGCTGCTTGTCTGTTATGATTTGTTACCTTAATTCGATGTGATTAGGACGCTTTAAACAACGGTATAGCTAGACAAGAGCGGCTTTGCAAAGTATTGAAAAAATTAAAGTATTATGCATATTGTTAAGTTATCTGGAAATCATATACTGATCATAAATGATAAAGAGGAATAAAGTAAAGTCTATTTCTTGAAAGAAGAGGTTGTACAAGACTCAAAGTGTTAAAAGCTGGAGCTGATCCCAGAACACAGCCACAAATGAAAGCATAAAATTAAGAAGCAGGTGGTTGATCCTCTGAAGTAGGTACTTCCGTCCTCTCCCCTTCAGCTCCACCAGCTTGAACCCCGTTCGCTCCGGCCTCAGGATCGGCTTGGGCAGTTTCTTGGGCCTCACCTTCGAGTCCAGAAGTAGGCACCGTAGGTTCCATGCTCTGACCCACCGGAAGTGGAGGCAGTTCATACAGAGAATCGCGAGGGTCCTGGTACGAGCCACCCTTCTTCACTTCGACAAGCTTACCCTTATAGAACTCATAAAACGGATCCAGTCCGTACAAGTCAAGCTTTATTCTGGGGTTACGATAAAATACTTGATGAAGTGCCAGCCCAAAGGATTCATAAGCTACCTTTTTGCATATCTCCAAGGCTTTGGCAGCCTTGGCCTTAGCAGCAGATAATTTTTTCTTAAGCTTGGCAAAGTCCTCTTCAGACGGCCCGATGCTCGTACTCCCCTTCCTCAGCTCTTCAATTTGGGCCTGCATCTCCTTCCGAAGGACCTCCCACTCTCCAAGGCTCTTGTTGTGTCCGTCCTCCATTACTTTGAGATCGTCAGCAAGCTTGGCCGATCTCTTCTTATCCAATTGCAGCTCTTCTTCGAGGAGGGGAATGGACTTATTTTGCTGTTGAAGCTAAGCAACCTACCGCTCTAGAGCTTTGTTGGCGAAGTGAAGTTAGCTTGTCTCTTCTATCTTCTTCTGAAGTGTTTCCTTGGCCTTCTTCAGTTCAGCCTCCATACCTCTGTGAATCTCATTTTGTTTGACTGCCCATTTATCCTTCACAGCGAGTTTGGTTTCAAGCTTCTCAACCTGCTCCATATAATCTGCCTTTTCGCTCAAGGATTCAAGGAGGCCAGACAGTTCATCCAGCTGCCAACGGCCAGCCTTACAAGCACCTTGAACTTCAACAGCCTCGAGCAGGGGCGGAGGCAGTATCTAGCTTTTGGAAGAATGGGGGTGATAGATGTTTTGCTTATATTGAGTTTGCTGAAAGAGAATCAAGTTTGTATAATATGAACTCAATGAAATGGATGTGCCAAGTTTAAACACAGAAGTTGTAATATAGTATAGTTGTCGTTCCACTGAGGAGGTGCTAGAATGAAGATCTTAGTTTGAATTGATTAGGCAGAAAATTTCAGTTTTATTTTGTTGTGAATGTTGCTGAATGAAAAACAGTAAGTAACAAAATAACAGAGGATAGCACTTTGCAAAATATAACAGTAATTGATGTTGGAAAAATCAGTTTTGTAAAACAGGGATTGGCTTCATCACATCTTCACCTCTGTAAGCTGCATAAGTTTTCATATAAGTAAATCGAAAAGATAAGTTCTACGTCACAATCAAAGTCATTTGCATCGATCCCTCGACTACAAAATTCATAAGAATGATTTCCAAACCGCTGATCCCTCAGTCACTTTGGAAACCATTCCAGCATTATCGATCGATTGTTTTGACGTTTGTTGCGTTAGACGCCATCCCTGGCTACCTACTCACAACAAGCATTTCTTTCAGGGTCTACTTTCAAAAGTCACTTCCCAGCATACTCAAGAAAACTTAGAACAAGAAAATAGTGATCAAGTACTTTCAGGCATTAAACGCAGAAGGAAATACAGCAACTTATCAAATCTCATTACTAAATGAAAACTTACAGCAGCATTACTTTAGTGTTGAATGGATTACAGCCAATCCCATAAGGGAGATTAGTTACTCATGCCTTGCATTTTCACCATCAAAGAACTGAATACAGAAAATGGAAAGTATGGAAATACAGAGGATGAATCTGATGTATGATGTGATAGGAGATTGATGATGATGCCCTGTTTGCAGCTTGCTTTATAGGAGTTTTTGGCTTAGTTTCTCTTACCCACTTACGTAGAACCCATGCGGCATCTTTCAGAGACTGGTGGAAACAGCAGAAAGTGGATGAGTTTGCATCGCATTACGGGTGAATAAAGAATTAAGAAGCCCACGCTGGGTGAGTCACGCTTGAGCTTGCTTGCCCACGCTTAAGCGTGGTTCCTTGGTTCAACATATGTACTCCACGCTCAAGCCACGCTCAAGCGGGATCGAGGTCACGCCCAAGCGGCTCCTTCTTACGCTTGAGCGTGAGATGACCTGATGCTGTTCCTTCTTCCATTTCAGTCACGCTTTAAGCTTCTTGGTGCCACGCTTGAGCGTCAGTCATGCATGAAGTCACGCTTGAGCGAGCTCGGGCTCACGCTCAAGCGTGAGGGGCTGTTGGTGAATTCCTTGTTTCACTTGGGTGCATGGGCAACGTGGCTTCCACGCTCAGGCGTGTAGTGTACCACGCTCAAGTGTCCTTTGCTCAATGCTCTTTGGTTTCTTCAAGGCTTTTGACAAGTTGTTCCTGATTTTCAGATTTGAAGCTTCTTTCCTTAATACTCCCTTTATACTCAAAATCATGCTCAATTATTTATTAATTTTGTTAAGTTTTTCAAAAAATAGTTCTAATTGAGCCATGAATTTAATCATAAAATAAGCACTCATCAAACTCTCCCCAACCTAGATTTTTGCTTGTCCTCAAGTAAAAAGAAGATTTGAAAAGGGAAAACAAGCATTTAAAAATCTGAGTTTCTGTTGCAGACAAAAGTTTAAAAGGCAATAATCTGGCTTAATATCTAGACAAATGATTTTCTTAATACCAATTCCTTAAAATGTAATGCACCATTTCCTTATTCATAAAGCATGTAACCTATTGCTATAAGAATATAGAATTTCTCATTATTTCCTTACCCTGTATCTGTTTCGCTCATCCATCATTAGAAATGTTCTCTTAACATTGCCCGTCATTTCTAGTAAAACCAAAATTCAAATGAATAGCAAGGATCAGAAGGTCTTTTAAGGGTGTAATGAGGCTGGGTTAACAAGAAACTTTGGTTTTTCTGGGTTTCAAAATGCATGTTTTTAAAGAAGAGCATAAGTGTTTTTGGTTGATTTAGAAGGCTCCTTTTCTGCATTGAAACTTCAGAATTTTCTTTTGTTTTACTCCAGCTCTTTTATACAATCTTTGGAGAGCTTACTTATTCTTTCTGCATTTTCTTCTCCTGCCTCCATTTGTTTCATCTTCTTTTGAGAAAATTATTTTATGCTCTTTTTCAAGATGAACATGCAGGTGAGGTAGAATTTTTGCTTTTATGCTTAGCTCAGGGCAGAGAAAAAAAATTTTCATGCTTTTATGGCTCAAAGATGGGCTGCGAAAAAATCGAATATTTTTATCAGGGTAGCTTTTTGGCTCTTGGCTAATTATTTTTCAAAATTGCCTTATCATTTCCTTGCTTGTTTCTTAAGAAAAAGGTTTAATTAGAAAATCAATCAATGCTAATTTAACAAATTCAAATGAGGCTCTCAAGTGTTTAGATTTTTCTCACCTCTCATCAAGATATAAAGGTTACTTCCTTATTCTAACAGAAAAGGGTTCAAGTCATATAAACAAGCAACAATACATGCATTCCAGTTCCTTGGTTCTTAATTAAGTCATTTTGCCTAAAAAAAATCAGTGTTGTTGCCTAAAAATATTGTGCTGCTTAGAAACTTTTCTTTGTTCAAAAAGTGAAATCTTTGGTTGGGGTTTTCAGGGATGTTCAAAGTCTTAATCATCAAAACAGGAATAATCAAAAACAAACAAGAATAATCACAAGCAGATAGGAATAATCACAGGCATATAATCTCAAACAATTTCTAAAGTGTGCTGTACTAAAGATAAAGTATGTACTAAATGTAAAGTAAAGCTATAAATTGTCAAACTAAGTAGCAATTTTAATTGTCAAGAACTGAAAGCATTAAAAAGTTTCACTCTTCCTCGGATGAGTCCTCCTCTGTTCCCAAGTCTCTTTCTGGAGGTCCCTGAGTTGAAGTTCCTGGCCTATCCTCCTGTGTAGCCTCACCTCCTCCCACAAACGGAGGCCTGTCCCCAGGCCAAGCAAGCAGGGCCTCAAACTGGGCAGGTGGCATCCATGGATTGTGTTGACCTGCAGGAATGCTATGATAAAGGCCATTGTGAACATGTAACAAACCTCTATGCTGAGCGTTCTGCTGGGCTAGGAGATGGCTGTTTTGAACTTTCAGGATGTGAATGCCTTGTAAAATCAGGTTGGCTTCAGTGCTGAGGGGGGGGGGTGGGTAGGTGCAGTGCTGAATGCTTGCTGTGCTGCTTGTGAGGCATGTGGAGGAGGTGCATCAGTTGCAGGGAGTGCTGGATTACTGCAGTAACGCTCAATGAAGCGTTTGTCTATGGAAGGCCTGATTGGTTTGAGGTCTTGTACCTCAACACCATGAGCTGCACAAAAGTCAGTGATAAAGGCAGGAAAACCAAGACTCCCTTTTACCTTTTGATCTACCTGGGAATACTTCTGGTCAGAAATCACAAACTTGTGGATTTCATCCGATAGTACTTGGGCTAGATCAATAGAGATGTCCTCTCTCAGAATGCAGTATAGGAGGTAACACCTACTAAAAATCAAATCAGAGACATGAGCGTTAGGAGCAATGTTAGCTAATAAGAAGGAAGTCCAAACTTGAGCAATAGTAGTCATGTCCTTTCTTAAGACTCTCATTGGTGTCTCTCCTTGCCCCATTTGAAAGTGGTGTCCTGGAACACAGATAGCGGCTTCAAGGTCATGTGTGGCAATGAACTGGTTCCTTGCAACCATGGCAGCATATTCGCAGATTTCCCCTTCTCCTAAGGTCATGATGTTCCCCAAGTAGAAATTGATTGTGTCTCTGTCATATGAGAGCCATGTACCCCGCACATAGGTTTTTCGTTCCCCCCCTCCATCTCTTGTCCAGGCGTTTGCATAGAATTCTCTTACCACTTCAGGGTCAAATTTCTCCCTTGGGTAGCATACTTTTAACCAATTTCTCCTTCTTATGATCTGCAGGAAGGCATCGCATTCTCCCAAGGCCAAGTCTACTTTCCTTTCTGGTATGAATGTCCAATTTGAGATATCTTCATACCGCTTGCTGTTGCCTTTCTTCCTGAACCTTGGAGCATCATCTTTTTCATCTGTTCGTGGTCTTTTGCCCTTGTTCTTTCGGGAACTCCTTTTTGGGGAAGTGGTGGCAGGGGGATTTGGTGCAGTTTGCTTGGTTCTGGCCATCTGGGAGGATCCGAGCGTGCTAGAAAGAATGGTTTGCAAAATAAAAGTGTGATTTATGAAATGAAATGGGAAAAGACACTTATTGGAGAAGAGAGTGCGGTTATAAAACTTAGAGAGTCAGAAGGTTATTGAACGGTTATGCGGGTGAGAGAGTGAGAAGTTTCAAAATTCTGCATTTATTAGCATCAGGGGCTGTTTTGCATTCTCACGCTTAAGCGCCATGATGTCTCGCTTGAGCGCGAGAGTTCCACGCTTGAGCGCCATATATCCCCGCTTGAGCGTGATCGGCCTGGTCCAGAGTCTGAGAATGAAGATTTCACGCTTGAGCGTGTTTCTGTCATGCTTGGGCGTAAGAGATGCGCGCTTGGGCGTAAGAGATGCGCGCTTGAGCGTGTGTGCATTGTTCCAAGGTATACTTTCCTCGCTCAGGCTGATGTTTATCTCGCTTGAGCGTGTAGCAAAATTTCAATACCTGATGCTCTATTCAATGTCTCGCTTGGGCGCATGTTTGGCACGCTTGAGCTCAGGGATGTTGCGCTTGAGCGCTAAAGTATCACGCTTGAGCGTGATCAACCACCTGATGCTTAGTTTAACTTCTCGCTTGGGCGCAAGGGTCTTGCTTTGAGCGTGGTAGCCTCTGATTACTGTCCAGGTCCTTTCGCTTAAGCGTGAAAGGTCACGCTTAAGCGAGATCGGGTTTATTTTGTTGAAAACTTCTTTAGCAGAGGTGCCACGCTTAAGCTTGACTCTCACGCTTAAGCTTGATGAGGATGACTTAGGACTTACCTTGGCTCGCTTAAGCTAGATTATCCACGCTTGAGCGTGGTGATGTCCTCATGTCTCTCTGAATTCAACCTCCAGCTCCAGTTTTGTTTGCCTTTGTTTGAGACTCTTCTACAAGGTAAACAGAAACTTTTTTATTTTTATTTTTATTTTTTTTTATTTTTTTTTTTTATTTTTTTTTGAAAAATTTTCAAAGAAATAAAACACAAAAGATTGGGTTGCCTCCCAATAAGCGCTTGTTTAACGTCATTAGCTCGACGCCTGAGTTTGATCATGGGTCTTTTAGCAGGATATCAGTGGCAACCTTCTCCACTTCTCCCCCTAAATAGGGCTTTATTCTCTGTCCGTTCACGACCCAAGTTCTTTCAGATTTTGGATCTTGCAACTCAATAGCTCCATAAGGTTTCACCTCCCTGACAATAAAGGGTCCTGACCATTTAGACTTGAGTTTTCCTGGGAATAGTTTCATCCTTGAGTTGAAAAGAAGAACAGATTGTCCCTGGTGAAAACTTTTCTTCATGATGTGTCTATCATGGTAAACCTTCATTTTCTCTTTATAGATCCTGGATAAGTCATAGGCATGATTCCTCCATTCGTCCAACTTGTGCATCTGAATCTTCCTTTCTTCAGCTGATGCCTTTGGGTCATAGTTGAGGGTTTTCAGTGCCCAAAATGCTTTATGTTCAAGTTCCACTGGAAGATGGCAATTTTTACCATATACCAATTGATAAGGTGAAAATCCAGTTGGTGCCTTGTATGCTGTTCTATAGGCCCATAAAGCGTCATCTAACTTCAATGACCAGTCTTTTCTGCTTTGGCTGATTGTCTTCTCCAATATCCTCTTAATTTCTCTGTTGGATACTTCCACTTGGCCATTAGCCTGAGGATGGTAAGGGGAAGTTACTTTGTGCTTGACTCCATAATGTTCAAGGCATCTTTGGAGTTGACTGTTGCAGAAATGAGAGCCTCCATCACTTATTAAGACTCTTGGGGTGCCAAACCTGCTGAAAATGTGTTTTTTAAGAAATTTGATGACAGTTTTGGCATCAGCTTTAGTACATGCCATGGCTTCCACCCACTTAGAGACATAGTCTACTGCCACAATTATGTACTCATTTGAGAATGACATTGGTAATGGCCCAGTAAAATCGATGCCCCAGCAATCAAAGACTTCTATTTCAAGGATGGCAGTCAAGGGCATCTCATGTCTTTTTGATATGTTTCCTGTCTTCTGACATGCTTCACAATGCTGCACAAAAACATTAGCATCTTTAAACAAAGAGGGCCAATAAAAACCTGATTGGAGGATCTTTGCTGCTGTCCTTTCCCCATTGAAATGTCCTCCATAGGGTGAGCTGTGACAGTGCCATAGGATGCTCTCAGCCTCCTCTTGGGACACACATCTCCTCAAGATGTGATCTGATCTAAGTTTGAATAGGTAGGGGTCATCCCATATGAATTGCTTTGCATCCCTTAGAAACTTCTTCTTCTGCTGCCATGAAAGGTCATCAGGCAGCACTCCAGCAGCTTTAAAGTTGGCCATGTCTGCAAACCATGGCCGTTCTTTCATCATCAGTAGCTTCTCATCAGGAAATTCTTCCTTCACTTCAGGTTGGAGCCGTGTGACTTCCTGATTGACAAGTCAGGACAAATGATCTGCAATAAAATTTTCGCTGCCCTTTTTGTCTTTGACTACTAGGTTGAATTCTTGCATTAGCAAGATCCATCTAATTAGTCTGGGCTTAGAATCAGGCTTATTCAACAGATATTTAATGGCAGCATGGTCAGTAAAAATAGTAATCTTGGAACCAATCAGATAAGATCTAAATTTTTCCAGGCCATACACTATTGCTAAGAGTTCTTTCTCTGTTGTTGCATAATTTGTTTGTGCAGGGTTTAAAACTTTACTAGCATAGTGTATAACATGAAAAATTTTAGCCTTTCTTTGTCCTAATACGGCCCCAACAGCATAATCACTGGCATCACACATCATTTCAAAATCTAGTCCCCAATCAGGGGCAACTATTACAGGTGCACATGTTAGTTTATGCTTTAGAGTTTCAAAGGCATGTAAACAAGAATCATCAAAAATGAAAGGAGTGTCTTTGTTTAAGAGATTACTCAAAGGCTTTGTAATTTTTGAGAAGTCCTTGATGAACCTTCTATAAAATCCTGCATGGCCCAAGAAGCTTCTGACTCCTTTTACATTTCCTGGTGGTGGCAATTTCTCGATTACTTCTACCTTTGCTTTGTCCACTTCAATACCTCTTTTGGAGATTTGATGTCCTAATACAATGCCTTCAGTCACCATGAAGTGACATTTTTCCCAATTCAAAACCAAATTGGTGTCTACACATCTTTTTAACACAATGGTCAAATTATTCAAACATTGATCAAATGATGAACCAAAAACAGAGAAATCATCCATGAAAACCTCTATGCATTTTTCCACCAAATCAGAGAAGATAGCAAGCATACATCTTTGAAATGTTGCAGGGGCATTGCACAATCCGAAGGGCATTTTTCTGTATGCAAATACCCCAAAGGGACATGTGAATGCTGTTTTTTCTTGATCCTCAGGTGCAACTGCGATCTGGTTATACCCTGAGTATCCATCTAGGAAGCAGTAGTATGCTTGACCTGCAAGTCTTTCTAGCATTTGATCCATGAAGGGCAGAGGGAAGTGATCTTTCCGGGTAGCAGTGTTTAGTTTCCTGTAATCGATACACATCCTCCATCCTGTGGCTGTTCTTGTAGGGATCAATTCATGCTTCTCATTCTGTATGACAGTGATTCCTCCTTTCTTTGGAACAACCTGCACAGGACTTACCCAAGAGCTATCAGAAATAGGATAAATTATACCAGCTTCTAGTAATTTAGTTACCTCCCCTTTTACCACTTTCTTCATAGTTGGGTTCAAACGTCTCTGTGGCTGAGCAATTGGTTTGAATTCTTGTTCCATGTAAATGTGATGAGTGCAGTAAGCTGGGCTTATTCCCTTCAAATCTTCCAGCCTCCATCCAATCGCTGTTGAATGTTCCTTCAACACTTGAATCAACTGCTTCTCTTCTGTACCTGTCAATTCCCTATTAATAATAACAGGTTTTTGGTTATCATTATCAAGAAAGACATATTTCAAGTGTGGAGGTAAAGCTTTTAACTCCACTTTTGGTGGGACAACTTCTTTTGTTTCCTTAGACAGCCTTTCAAAGTGACTTTCTTTTTGAGTATCTTGCTTGTCCTTCTTGTCTTCCTCCATTGCTCCAATGTTCAGCTTCTCTAGTGGGTCTCTGTTGAACCATTCGTTGGTTTGTTCTCTGATGGCTTCTTCTTCAATGTCAATTTTGAAGCACTGTTGTTTGTCTTTTGGGTATTTCATTGCATCAAACATGTTGAAGTTTACTTCTTCATCTTGCACTCTTACTTTTAACTTCCCGTCATCCACATCAATGATTACTTTTGCAGTCTTCATGAAGGGTCTCCCCAAAATGAGAGGTACTTCTGCATCTTCTTCTATATCCATTATGACAAAATCTACAGGAAATACAAACTTATCAACTCTTACCAGTACATCTTCAGCTATGCCATATGGAAATTTCATAGACCTATCCGCCAGCTGGAGGGTCATCCGGGTTGGCTTCACCTCAAGATCTCCAATTTTTTTCACCATTGAGAGAGGCATTAGATTAATGCTTGCTCCCAAATCCAAGAGTGCTTTTCCTACTGGTAGAGTACCAATAGTTACTGGGATTGTGAAACTTCCGGGGTCTTTTGTTTTTTGTGGCAGTGCCTTTTGAATGATGGCACTGCAGCCTGCTGCAAGCTCCACTGTTTCTTCAGAAAATCTCTTCTTCTTTGTTAACAGCTCCTTCATAAATTTAGCGTAAGTTGGCATTTGCTCCATGGCTTCCACAAAAGGTATGTTTATTTGTAACCTTTTGAAGATATCCATAAATCTTACAAATTGCCTTTCCTTGTCCATTTTTGAAGGGTTCTTTGGATACGGCAAGCTCTTCAGTTGTGGTGTTGGGTCGTCCACCTTCTTCTTCCCCTCTTTTATTTCTTTCTTTTCAACTTCCTCCTTCATATTTACATCATTATTCTTCTTTTCAATAACTTCCTCTTCTGTTTCTTTTTCTTTTTCTACTTTTTCTTCCACCTTGTCATTCTCTTTTTGTCCAATGACCTTTCCACTTCTTGTTGTGATTGCTTTGCATTGCTCTTTTGGATTTGGGTGTGTATTGGCTCCAAATTGGGAGTTGTGATGTTCTGCGATTTGGCGAGCCAATTGTCCCACTTGTGTCTCCAGGTTTCTTGTCGAAGCATCAGTGTTCTTTTGGTTGGTGATTGAGACCTGCATGAATTTTTCTAGAGTGTCCTCTAGTTTTGATGTCCTTTCTGTCAATGAAGGACCTTGTTGATAAGGTTGCTGTCTGTTGGATGTGCTTGCTTCTTGCTTCCATCCACCATTTTGACTATTCCTCCATCCCTGTGAAAAATTATTGGGGTAAGTATTGTTATTGAAATTACTTTGCTTACCTTGGTTATTCATATAGAGGATGGATTGGTCTCCTTGGCAGTGTCCATTCTGATGTTCTCCTCCACAAAAGTCACATCTCATTTGTGCTTGTTGGTTTCCTGTAGAGGACTGTACAGCATGCAGTTGTTGCGGGAGTTTTGCCATTTGCTGTGTCAGAACTTCAATTTGTTGTGTCAAAATCTTATTTTGAGCCAAAATGGCATCTGTTGTATTAAGTTCCAACACTCCCTTCTTTTGGATTTGTGTTCTGTCATGCTGAGCCTGGTAATCTGTGGATGATAATGCTTCAATGATCCTTGTAGCTTGCTCTGCATCCACTGTCATCATGGTTCCTCCAGCTGCTGCATCCAAAATCATTTTAGTATCACCCTTTAAACCACTGTAAAAGATATTCAATTGGGCAATATCTTCCAGTCCATGGTTTGGGCATCTTCTGAGGAGAGATTTGAAGCGTTCCCATGCTTCACAAAAGGGTTCATCATGGCTTTGTTTAAATGTTGTGATATCTGATTTAGCCTTGATGAATCTGGATGGTGGGAAGAATCTGTGTAGGAATTTTTCCTCCACTGTCTCCCAGCTGTTCAAGCTTTGATTTGGGTGTGACTGGAGCCATTCTTTAGCTTTTCCTGCAAGAGAAAAAGGAAACAATCTTAGGTATGCTGCCTCAATTACTTCCTGTTCAAATCCCATTGTTCCTACCAATTCATAGAATGTGGCCAAGTGAGTGTAAGGATCTTCACTGGACATTCCATGAAATTGATGGGAACTAATTAAACTAAGGAAAGCAGGTTTCATTTCTATAGCCCTGATTGTATTTGGTATAGCAATGCTTGAGTAGTGTCTAGGTCCTTGTTGCAATGTGTAATCTCCAAGTGTTCTCCTTGGTGGATTTTGATTATTGCTGTTGTCCTCCATTGTAACAGAGGAAGTTTGTCCTACGTGGAAGTTCTGCTTGGCTTTCTTGATTTTCTTGAGGAACCTGTCTATCTCAGGATCAAATGCAAGTTGTTTTTTTGTACCCTGTCCTCTCAAGATCATAAATCAAGAACTCAAAGTAGCAAGGTTACTAAAAAAATAAAAAAAAAACAAATTACAAACAAGTTTATTTACACTGTCTTGTCAATTCAATGCTAAAATATTCAAACTTAAATCACCTCCCCGGCAACGGCGCCAAAACTTGATAGATGTTTTGCTTATATTGAGTTTGCTGAAAGAGAATCAAGTTTGTATAATATGAACTCAATGAAATGGATGTGCCAAGTTTAAACACAGAAGTTGTAATATAGTATAGTTGTCGTTCCACTGAGGAGGTGCTAGAATGAAGATCTTAGTTTGAATTGATTAGGCAGAAAATTTCAGTTTTGTTTTGTTGTGAATGTTGCTGAATGAAAAACAGTAAGTAACAAAATAACAGAGGATAGCACTTTGCAAAATATAACAGTAATTGATGTTGGAAAAATCAATTTTGTAAAACAGGGATTGGCTTCATCACATCTTCACCTCTGTAAGCTGCATAAGTTTTCATATAAGTAAATCGAAAAGATAAGTTCTACGTCACAATCAAAGTCATTTGCATCGATCCCTCGACTACAAAATTCATAAGAATGATTTCCAAACCGCTGATCCCTCAGTCACTTTGGAAACCATTCCAGCATTATCGATCGATTGTTTTGACGTTTGTTGCGTTAGACGCCATCCCTGGCTACCTACTCACAACAAGCATTTCTTTCAGGGTCTGCTTTCAAAAGTCACTTCCCAGCATACTCAAGAAAACTTAGAACAAGAAAATAGTGATCAAGTACTTTCAGGCATTAAACGCAGAAGGAAATACAGCAACTTATCAAATCTCATTACTAAATGAAAACTTACAGCAGCATTACTTTAGTGTTGAATGGATTACAGCCAATCCCATAAGGGAGATTAGTTACTCATGCCTTGCATTTTCACCATCAAAGAACTGAATACAGAAAATGGAAAGTATGGAAATACAGAGGATGAATCTGATGTATGATGTGATAGGAGATTGATGATGATGCCTTGTTTGCAGCTTGCTTTATAGGAGTTTTTGGCTTAGTTTCTCTTACCCACTTACGTAGAACCCATGCGGCATCTTTCAGAGACTGGTGGAAACAGCAGAAAGTGGATGAGTTTGCATCGCATTACTGGTGAATAAAGAATTAAGAAGCCCACGCTGGGTGAGTCACGCTTGAGCTTGCTTGCCCACGCTTAAGCGTGGTTCCTTGGTTCAACATATGTACTCCACGCTCAAGCCACGCTCAAGCGGGATCGAGGTCACGCCCAAGCGGCTCCTTCTCACGCTTGAGCGTGAGATGACCTGATGCTGTTCCTTCTTCTATTTCAGTCACGCTTTAAGCTTCTTGGTGCCACGCTTGAGCGTCAGTCATGCATGAAGTCACGCTTGAGCGAGCTCGGGCTCACGCTCAAGCGTGAGGGGCTGTTGGTGAATTCCTTGTTTCACTTGGGTGCATGGGCAACGTGGCTTCCACGCTCAGGCGTGTAGTGTACCACGCACAAGTGTCCTTTGCTCAATGCTCTTTGGTTTCTTCAAGGCTTTTGACAAGTTGTTCCTGATTTTCAGATTTGAAGCTTCTTTCCTTAATACTCCCTTTATACTCAAAATCATGCTCAATTATTTATTAATTTTGTTAAGTTTTTCAAAAAATAGTTCTAATTGAGCCATGAATTTAATCATAAAATAAGCACTCATCAGGGGGGCATGGACCCCTGGAACCATAAGTATGGCGAGAGAAAGGAATCGCGAGGACGGTTAAACGCCGGAGGAGGACCGCTCTCAGAGTCCGGCCCAGAAGTGGTTTATGAAGCAGGGGCAGAAGAGTCAAGGATGGGCTTCTTCCCCTTGTCTTTTGTCAGCCCAGTCTCCTCCAGCGTCCTCTGACGTTTCTTCGAAGGGTCACCAGAGGGAGGTTTCTCTAGGTCCACCGTCTTGACCAGGTTCCTCTTCTTCTTCTTCTTTTCTGGGACGGCTTCCTCACCGCCCTGCCTAGTGGCCTCTGTTTGTTTCTCCATTTCTTCCTCATCTAGGAGAGGAACCTTATTTCCCACTGTAGAAGTCAGGGGAATGGTTGGAGCCTTAGTGGCGTTCCTCTTCGCTTGAATCTCATTCTTCTCGGAGGAGGAGTCATCATCAGCCATCATGGTCCTTAGAGACAATATTTCTGGGTAGGCTTTTTTGATTTGTTCTGCAAAACAAGAAAAATTAAGTCAACACGTGAGAAAAAAATAATCAGGACAGAATAAATGCATAGCATAACTACAGCAGGAGCAAATATTACGGAGATAGGTGGTTCAGACATCATCCTCTGCCAGGAGGAGCCTGCAAGAAAATCCTTTGAGGGTCTTCGAGGCCGCCTGCATGGCGCTCAGCACCTCAACGGAGTGAGAGGAAAGCTCACCCTTATCAGTATAGTAAGCACGGCTCAGCAATAGAAAGTGCTCGTGCGTCCAACTGAGGGGGAACTTGGGGAATCCTTCCTTATTACGCCAGAAGACCGGCTTATTGGGTTGAATCCGGACCCGTGTATAATAATGTTTAAAAGAACGTCCATCCACCTTAGCGGATTCAGTATAGGACTTGAAGCTTACTATCCTTGGGTCACAACGGAGTGTTATGAACCCAAGGCCGCCCTTCTTGTTAGCACAGCGGACCACCTGGCAGTAATAGAATAATTTGGCCACGGTGGCAGTGAAGTTGAAGTGCTCTCCCAGAATTTCAAGAGCGCGGACCAGGCCCCAGCCGTTGGGGTGTAATTGAGTTGGAGCACAGTCGAGGAAGCGCAGGACGGCCATCTGAAATTCCGTCATGGGGAAACGGACCCCCAACTTTTGAAATACGAAGTCGTACATGTAGACTGACCTCTCATCAGGGATGATGTGACAAACTCTCTCGGATGGACGTGGTGCAAGCGTAACATAGCGTGCTTTATACTTCTTGTCTGAGTAAATCTTGCAGCGGAGAGAGACCGTCCTTTCCTCTTCACTTGAGTGATGCGAAGGGATTTCTAGAAATTCCTCTTTAACCCAGCAATACGGCCTCTCCCTATTGAGCTTTTCCCAGTTCAGCCGGTGTGCCACGACATTGACACACCCTTCAGTGGTGTGAAGAATCAACGTTTTACCAGACCCCGAAATCTCCATAGGTCTTTGATGCACGATGGAAAGCGTGCGTGCTGTGGTAAAAAGAAACATCGTCAGAGAGATAACCTTCATTACTTGACCCTTCATCAGAGCTGCTGGTAGCCCTCGAGTCAAGGGGAACCTCAGAGCGGCGTTGATTAGAGGACGCCCGTGAGGTAGAGGTTTCAACTCTCTCTGAGCGACGAGGCCTAGCCACAGGAAGGTTCACTGGGATCCTTCCTCCACAGCGGCTAGAGGGGGCACGAGAGCTCAGACTCCCCCTGTTTGAGGTACTAGCGTTGCCTGTTCTAGGGCGCATATTGGAAGTAAAATGAACGAAATTGAAGGGAGGTAAAGGAAATAGAGGTTACCTAAAAGAGAGAGGAACTTTGTGAAGGTTGAAGGCAGCAAAGAAATCTTTAGAAATTTGAACAGAGGTTCACTAAGCTTGAAGACAAAGATGAATTCCAAAACTCGTTAAGTGCCCCTTTTATAGGTAACGAAGAAGCACAGTGCTCTGTTGAAAGTCACGATGTTTACTTCAAAATGCAACCTTTCGAATTCAAATGACTCCGTCGTTTTGTAACGTTAAAGCGTGAAAATAGTAACGTTTCAGTAAATGTTTTTACAAAATGGGCCTTCATCAGTTGAAATCCAGGCCCAATAAGCCCAACCGACGGTTACATCCCCGCGAAGTAATGGCTCGTGCGTAAAAAGATGCATTTAATGTCCAATCATTTCAGACGCATTTAATGCTCCCCAACCACTCTTCGAATACCAAGGGTTTCGATTTCCAAAAACTCTTGGGATTTCCCTTGTTATGATACGCTGTCTGAATCCGTTGTATATCGCACAAGAAGAGCGGTAACTCAATTAGCAGAACGGATATTACAAAGTTTTCAGGAAGAATTTCTAGAACGTTCCACTGGCATCTAGACTTCTCAAAGGCTGTATAGCTCATATGAACAACTTAACAGTCCCTCATACAAGCTAGGGGACAAACGATCTGGTCTGGATACCGGTCCCTAAAGTTATAACGTCAGAATGACTTCATGAGAGGGAAACCGGTGTCACAGTTCGGGCAGCGTCACACCGGATATCCGGTATTCCTCCATCTGCTCTTATCCCATCAGACGTTCTATTCGTTCTCTCTACCACGGATACTTCACTCGTTATCACTGAACGTCTATATAGCCGTTTGCCTCAGAATCACTGTGAGATAAGAGTTCCTTATAACTTATCAGTGAAGATACCTAACATAGCAGAATATGTCATGTCAATGGCCTCAGAGAGCAAGTACATGTGTCAGCGAATTATGCGGAAAGGTGATTATCCCCCATCCTTATCACAGGATCGTACACTGATAATTGACCTACCCCCCTGACACACTCTGAGTACTGAGCCACTTTGATTGACACATTTCACACGCTATCAGAGCCAATGGGCCCACTTGCATCCAACGATTCATTTCCTACGTTCAACTATAAATAGCTCAATAAAAAACACATGCAAGGTTACGTTGTCCTAACTCACTCTTTACTATTGTATCGCTTGTGAATTCACTAAGTTCATACACTCTTCTGACTTGAGCGTCGGAGAATCTTCGTAGGTGGCACCACCTTTCGCCCCCTCTCAACGTGAATCATTGGTGTGAAGGATCTCCAGGACAACAAGACCGGCTTCTCCCACTGAGAGGCTGGACTATAACACCGGATACCCACAGTACCGGTGTGCAAACCCTAGAACACCTGTACTCTTATGGCTGGTCCCACACTAGATCCTAGACCCCGGATCAGACCAGTTCACCTTCTTTACTCGGAATCATGCTACACCCTCTTCACTCGGAATAGTCTCCCAGCCAATCTCACTCAGGACATTCAACCTTCCACTCAGAAGAGGATTTCTCGGTTATTCTTCACTCAGGAATGAATCCACTCGGTAAAAAACTATCACAGCACACATGTGAAAATATATACCAAGCATAATATAATATAAATTCACATCAGATTCAATTTAAGTCAGCACACAGGTGATATTTAACACTCAGAAAACTCCTTATACACACATATGCATTACATAATCACTCCAAATCACTCGGGCCTTGGCATCGATCTCTCCCTTGGCGCGCCTCTAGGGCTCCGACTTCCTCCCTGTCACTGGTTACTAAATTTAAAACAACAGCAAGGGTGAGTGTTTGGTATCATAATTAATATAGAACAGAATTTAACAAGTTATATATATATAAGTTCCGCCCGATTGCATTTTCATCTCTTTTTTAAATCAACCCCGGTAATTATGATAATGAATTTCACTCGACAAGTATATCCAATTGCATTCAACAAAGGTGTCAATTCATACTCAGTGAATATACCAGATTTCACTCAGCAATCTATCAAGTCACACTCAGAAAATGTAGCATATTGCACACGGTAAACACATTAACTCAACTTAGCAATTATATTAAATTCATCAATGATCATAACTGACTCTCATACAAAACTAACACCTAGTATCCGGATACTAAAAGGATCGACCTTCAGCTGGGAGTCTGACTTGACATCCTGTGAACCCGACTTGGTTCACCAAGCCCGACTTGGCTCCCCCTCAACCACTGGGTCAAAGACCTCTGGGTAGCTTAACTGGGTCCGACTTGACCACCAAAGCCAAAAATAGGGTAATACATATCGTTGGTCATCCACCATCACACAATTACATTCCATCATACATAACCAGGTACATCACTTGCAACTGTCAGAAACTGACTTGTTCTTACCACGTAGGGTAACCGACTCGTCAAACCCATCCATATAACACTCTCACTAAAAACTGATTACCACAGTATCCAAACACTTCAAAGTCATTATTAACACAAACCACACAAACATATACGATCTTCAACCGATCAGTGCTCACAGTCACACATGCATAAACATACACACACAACAACATTCAATAATATTTCCTTATTCTTGTTCATATAGTTCAATGACTCGGATACGAAGTAAGTCCTATTCTAATTAATCATAACCTGGACACTCCCCTTACCTCGGTTCCAAGCTTCGATGATCTGCTCCTGGTGTCGATCTTATCCTCTAAGCACTGGGTTTATAGTCTCAGCTTCGTCAGTCAGCCTCTCGTTGTTTGATCTACTACCTACGGGTCGAAATGTAAAAACCCGTTAACTCAACACCCTAAGCTCTAAGGGTCACGTTCGAGCTCACACTCACCAGAGGAGTGGAGAACAGGCCCATACACAGCCATGCATGACCATTCAGTCACCAAAGGAATGAAAGGGAATAGGGAAACAAAATGTAATGGATCAGTGGGCTCGCCTTAAGGCCACAGTCATAAAATTAAGCTTAGCACTCGGTTTTGATGCAAACGAGATCCTCTCCTAGAGCATGCAACCAGCGATAAAGAAGGAAGAAGATGAACAGCAACAGAAACAAATGAAGAAGAAGAGAGGAAAGCAATGGTTCATGCGTGTGGGTGAGAAAATAAGGAGAGAGAGGAAAAGAAGCCTTTTATTTAAGGCCAGGGGCAACCGGTAACCTCCCCAGCCGGTTACCCCCTATTTCTAATCATCATTTCATGAATCAGTTAACAACTCCTCCTCTTTTTATCGCTCCACGTTTAACCAATCAGATAATTTCATTTACATTGGCCATATTTAATTATTTATAATTATCCAATAATTCATAAAAATACCAAATAATATTCTAAAAAAAATTAATAATATTTTCTACTACATAAAATTTTCCTAAATTGTCAGTGATGTTACATCCACCCCCGCTAAAAAGGGATTTCGTCCCTAAAATCAATGCACCGATTGAAAGAGATTGAGGTACATCTGCCTCATATTCGATTCTAATTCCTAAGTGTACGATATCCAATCCATATTCTGCCATTTCACTTTCACTAAGGGTACCTCCTTGTTTCTTAGCCGTTTGGTTTGATACTCCTCAATACTGATTGGTACAGCTTCCACCATCAGATCCTTCTTCAACTCGATTGAGTCACTCGGTATAATCATCCTTCACACAGAATATAGGCTTGGAGTTGTGATACGTGAAACACATTGTGGATGTTAGTCAACGACTGGGGAAGATCCAGTCGGTAAGCAACTTCACCTATCCGTTCCAATATTTGGTATGGTCCGATGTATCTCAGATTAAGCTTTTGGCTCTTCAAAATCTGACCTACACCTTTGGTCGGTCAAATCTTCAGGAACACCTAGTCGCCCACTTGAAATTCGAGCGATCTATGCCGATTGTCATAATAACTCTTTTGTCGGTCTTGGGCAGTCTTTATCTTTTCTCGCATTAAAGTAACCTGTTCATTCATCTCCTGAATCAGCTCGGGCCCCAGATGAATGGCATCGCCATTCTCATTCCAACAGAGTGGTGTACGACACTTCCGACCTTAAAGGGCTTCATACGGAGCCATCCCAATGCTGCTATGATAGCTGTTATTATATACAAACTCCATCAAGGGCAAGTATCTCTCCCATGATCCGCCCTGCTCCAACACACATGCCCTCAACATATCCTTAAAAGTCTGTATAGTCTATTCCGACTGGCCATCAGTTTGAGGATGATAAGCCGAACTCAGTCTAAGCTCAGTACCCAATTCTTGTTGCAAGCTCCCCTAAAATCTTGAAGTGAATCGAGGATCCCGATCGGAGATAATGATTAAGGGTACACCATGCAGTCGTACAATCTCAGTAATATACAACCTAGCCAGTCGGTCCAACGACCATTTCATATTCATTGCCAGGAAGTGGGCACTCTTGGTTAGTCGGTCAACAATCACCCAGATTGCATTACACCCGGATCGGGTACGAGGTAGTCCGGATACGAAGTCCATGGTGATACTTTCCCACTTCCAGATCAGAATCTCTGGTGGTTGAAGCAAACCTGGGGGTCTCTGATGTTCAACTTTGCACTTCTGGCATATCACAGAGGATTTTACGTACTCAGTTATTGCCTTCTTTATGCCCGGCCATCAGAATTCCTTCTTCAAGTCATGATACATCTTTGTCACACCGGGATGAATACTCAGAGAACTCCTGTATGCCTCAGCTAGCACGGCTTGCCTAAAATCACCATGTGCAGGCACCACCACTCAGTCTCAGAATCTCCACATTCCATCGTTACCCCGAGTTAACTCCATATCCCTACCTCGTGCCTGAGTGTCAATCAGTTTCAACAACTCTTCATCGTCTTTCTGAGCAACAGTAATAGATTCCAGAACTTCGTTGGAGATTTTTAGCATTCCGACTATCATTCGGTTTGGGGCGTTCATAACCACTCTGATGTTCATATCTCGAAAGCTCTCCAACAGCTCTTGCTCTCTGCCTATCAAGTATGTCGGATGTAACACCTTTCTGCTCAGTGCATCGGCAACAACATTCGCTTTGCCCGGGTGGTACTTCAAATCGAAGTCATAGTCCTTCAGGTACTCCACCCATCTCCTTTGCCTTATATTCAGCTCCTTTTGATCGAATAAGTACTTCAAGCTTTTGTGGTCACTAAATACCACAAAGCGAGACCCATATAGGTAATAACGCCAAATCTTCAATGCATATACCACTGCTGCTAGTTCCAGATCATGAGTCGGATAGTTCAATTCATGGGGTCTCAATTGCCTGGAAGCATAGGCAATCACCCGGTTAGATTGCATCAGCACACATCCCAAACCAAACTTGGATGCATCACAATACACTAATAATTCCCGTGTTGCATCGAGCAGTGCAAGTACCGGGGCAGTCGTTAGACACTGCTTAAGGGTCTGGAAACTCAACTTGTACTTTTTCGACCACATAAAGGGACTCTCCTTTCTTGTTAACCGAGTCAGGGGAAGTGCTATCCGAGAGAACCCTTCAATAAAACGCCGATAGTATCCAGCTAATTTGAGGAAACTCCTGATTTTAGTTACCGACCTCAGCCTCTCCCAAGCCATAACCGCCTCAATTTTAGTCGGATCAACCGAGACGCCCTCTCGGGAAATCACATGCCCCAAGAATTATACACTACTTTCCCAGAAATCACACTTGGATAGCTTAACATATAACTTCTTCTCTCGGAGTGTCTACAAAACAATCTGAAGATGTTGAGTATGCTCCTCAGCTGACTTCGAATATACCAGAATGTCATCGATGAATACCACCACAAACTGGTCCAAGTACGGTTGAAAAATCCGATTCTTGTAGTCCATAAAGATGGCAGGAGCATTCATCACTCCAAAGGGCATTACAATGTACTCGAAGTGCCCATACCGAGTCCGAAACGCTCTCTTCGGAATATCTTCCGACCTCACTCGGATCTAGTGATACCCTGACCTCAAGTCGATCTTAGAAAACACAACAGTGCCTCTCAACTGGTCCAGTAAGTCGTCAATCCGAGGCAATGGATATTTATTTTTAACTGTTAATTTGTTCAGTTATCAGTAATCGATGCACATTCGTATGTTACAGTCCTTCTTCTTTACCAGTAACACCGGAGCGCCCCATGGTGAGGCACTCGATCGGATGAAGCCTTTTTCGAGCATCTCATTCACTTGCTTCTTTACTTCGGCCAATTCCACCGAAGACATTCTATATGGCACACGGGACACAGACTCGGCCCAAGGAATCAAGTCAATAGAGAAATCAATCTCCTGACTGGGAGGCAACTCCAGAATTTCTTTCGGAAAAACATCAGGAAATTCACACACAACAGGAATATCACTTGGCATAAGGTTATACCGACCCTTCGAAGCAGATAAAATAACATATGTGGCTGAGACATCACTCACCACGTCCTTCGTGTCGAGTTCCTGGGAGAAAACAATACCCTTTCGATAGCTGTCGACCATCACATGGTTGGCGGCTAGCCAATTGAGACCTAGAATAACGTCTAGGTTCCTCAATGGCATACAGATAAAATTTACTCGGAAAGTACGGTCTTCGACTTGTATCGGAAATTCTCTACACACGGTGGTTGCACGGAAAGTGGAACCGGTTGGAGTGGAAACAATAAGAGCGTTCTCCATTAAACTGATCGGCAAACCAAGCCGTCATACACAACTCTCGGAAATAAATGAGTGGGTCGCGCCCGAATCGTAAATTACATCAACAAGACAGCCACAGACGAGGGATATACCCTGTACCAAGTTGTCATTCCTCGTAGCTTCTGAAGCATCAAAAGCAAATACCCGCCCGGTCATGGCATTTTGGGCGCCACTGGACTGGGCATCAGATCTTCCCGATTGTTGGCATCCCCGACCGGTACCACGCCTGCCTCCTCTCAGAAAATTGGCACCCCGAGTCCCAGAAGTGTTGTCTCGGTTACCATCCTCTTGAAGCTAAATCCCTTTGCCTTCAGTGGCTTCTTATCTTTCAGCTGTGATGCCCTCTGTAACTGCACCTTTTCCATCAGCCTAGCTTTGTTCACAAGAGTCGGGTAATCCTGAATCTCCATCGGTACAATTACACTACGGAGTTCAATCCGTAGTCCAGCTTCGTATTTAGCACACTTGCTGCCCTCAGTCCCTTCCAGTGAGAAGGGATGGTAAAAATCACATAACTCATCAAACTTGCTGGTGTACTCGGCCACAGTCATTCGGCCCGTTCCAGCTTCAGGAACTCTATTTCCTTCTGGATTTTGTAGTTATCCTGGAAGTACTTAACGAGGAATATCCTTCAAAAATTTGCCCATACTAGCGGCTCATTCGCCACGTTCATCTGCACCTTTACCCGAGACCACCATACTCTAGCCTCGTCCTTTAATTGATAGGTGGCAAACAGAACTTTTTGCTCTTTCGAGCACTCGAAGTATTCAAAAACTTGTTCAACATCCCTGATCCAAATGTATGCCCCGTCATACTCATGCCCTCCCTTGTAGACCGGAGGATTCCTTTTTAGGAATTTATCCAGAGTGGGACCAGACTCAGTCCTACTCATCAGTTGGGTAAATTTGGAGAAGAAATCTTCTCCTCTATCGGAACTGGTTCCTTCGGCCATATTATGGTTCTACAATGAGCAAACACATCACCATTAATAACCCATGCTCAACCAGGGAGTCGGATGTTTACCTCATACACGTAAAATACAACGCCACTGGAGTGCCAAGGGAACGATGCCAAGCTGTACAAACAAACACAATGCAATTGAATGCAAACAGCCCTTATAGGACTCACACATAATTACTGGATTGACACATACACCCGGCTCTAAAAAGAACCACTCTGATACCAACTGTAACATCCTAGGTTGATTTACCTTTTTATTTACACCCGGTTAATTATTTCCACAATAGATTTTTCACGTTTAATAAAATTTTGGATCTTAATGTAAAATAATATTTACTTCCCTTAATAAACAATCCATTCAGTCTTGATGTAAAATAATATTTACTTCTTTTAGTTACTTTCTAAATAATAAAATCATACTCAGTATAAACAAAACTGATCAAAGATAAATCCTTTAATAAAAGTGAGATAAAAGTAATAACCGATCGAAAATGATTCAACTCAGTTTTGATATAAATTAGTATTCACTCAAATATATTCAAAATAATAATAAAAGCGTACACGAAATAATATCCGATCGGGAACACAACTTTTAATAAGGTGAAGTTGAAAACAACGAGAGGAGGAGGAGAAGAAGAAGAAGAAGAAGAAGAAGAAGAAGAAGAAGAAGATAGGGGTCATTCACCTGAGTGAGACCCTAAGGTATCCAGGCGAAATCCGAGAGTCGCTTAAGCGAGCGCCGACTCGCTTGAGCAAAGGCCACACATCAAGCCTGAACGGACGAGACGCGCTCGGGAAACTCAAGTCGGGATTTCACTCGGCAAAAGGGTTTCACTCGGCAAAACACCCAACTTCCATTCACTCGGGCATACCACACCTGACTCATTCTTACTCTTCGCTCAGAAAGGTTCACTCGGTCGTAGCTCCCTTAGGGATAATCTCACCTCCTACACTCGGTAAGAGTTTCTCCGGATATCTTCACTCGAAAAAATACTCTGACCTTACTTCACTCGGGAGAACTCTAATTTTCATTTGGAAACATTCTACCTTTCTTTACTCGGAATCATGCTACACCCTCTTCACTCGGAACAGTCTCCCAGCCAATCTCACTCGGGACATTCAACCTTCCACTCAGAAGAGGATTTCTCGGTTATTCTTCACTCGGGAATGAATCCGCTCGGTAAAAGACTATCACAGTACACATATGAAAATATATACCAAGCATAATATAATATAAATTCACATCAGATTCAATTTAAGTCAGCACACAGGAGATATTACACACTCAGAAAACTCCTTATACATACATATGCATTACACAATCACTCCAAATCACTCGGGCCTTGGCATCGATCTTCCCCTTGATGCGCCTCCAGGGCTCCGACTTCCTCCCTGTCACTGGTTACTAAATTGAAAACAACAACAAGGGTGAGTGTTTGGCATCATAATTAATATAGAACGGAATTTAACAAGTTATATATATATATATAAGTTCCGCCCGATTGCATTTTCATCTCTTTTTTAAATCATCCCCGGCAATTATGATAATGAATTTCACTCGACAAGTATATCCAATTACATTTAACAAAGGTGTCAATTCATACTCAGTGAATATACCAGATTTCACTTAGCAATCTATCAAGTCACACTCAAAAAATGTAGCACATTGCATACAGTAAACACATTAACTCAACTTAGCAATTATATTAAATTCATCAATGATCACAACTGACTCTCATGCAGAACTGACGCCTAGTATCTGGATACTAAAAGGATCGACCTTTAGTTGGGAGTCTGACTTGACATCCCGTGAACCCGACTTGGTTCACTAAGCCTGACTTGGCTCCCCCTCAACCACTGGGTCAAAGACCTCTGGGTAGCTTAACTGGGTCCGACTTGACCACCAAAGTAAAAAAAATGTTAATACATACCGTTGGTCATCCTTCACCACACAATTATATTCCATTATACATAACCAGGTACATCACTTTCAACTATCAAAAACTGACTTATTCTTACCACGTAGGGTGACCGACTCGTCAAACCCATCTATATAACACTCTCACTAAACACTGATTACCACAGTATTGTTAACTCAAGAGGGGGGTGAATTGAGTATTAAAAATTTTCTTTGGAATGCTCTTGAAATTGATTCTTTTGTTACTATGTTTATTTAATATAATAAACTAGATTGCAAGTAACAACAAGTTATACACAAGACAAACTAATAACCATTTAAAGAGTTTAGATAATGAATCAATTTAGTTACAAAGCAATTTATAGGACCTTAGAAGGATTAATTCAAGAGTGTTGCTTAAGTCCAAGTTCAACAATGTTATTCAAAAAAAGTTTTCAACTTAATGTATCATGAACTTAGTCAAATTAATGAAACAATGAATTAAGCAAACAAGTTAAGTGCACAAATTAAATGAGTTTAGGGAAGAGAGATTTACAAACCGATGTATACGAGTTACACCACACCGGTGTACGTCTCGCCTCTAAGCAACCCACTTAGAGGATTTCTACTATTGTAGATTAGAGATACACTTTGAGCAATTGCGACTTCCTAGTGTCCCACACTCAAGAATCCAATCCTCACAAGTACAAGGGCACCCCACCCAATCTCTCAATCTCACAATTACAAGGTTGAAACCCAACCTAAAGCTTCTAAGGTGTTTGGTGTTTGAGTATACAAGGAAACTCTCTCAATAGAGTGGATATACAAGTTAAAGTTTACACAAGATAATAACTCTCGAAGAGAGGATATGCAAATTAAGTACACAAATATAATTTCCCCACAAATTAACTCTCAAAAATAATTTCAAGAAAATATGCCAATCAAGAATAAAGAGAGCAAGAAGAAGAGCAAGAGAATGGAGGGGGAAGAAAGTAAATGGTAATGCTTCAAATACTTGGTGTGAGTTTTGCCTTCAACTCCTTCTCTATTTATAGGCTCCAATGGCATGGATTTTGCAATTTTTAATTCCTTGTGAGCTTGAAATGTTAGGCATACATGTCTCCATTCAACTTGGCATTCCAATTCCAATAAGCCTTTTAGTGTCTCCAAGAAGAACATGGCATGTGCATCAAGAAGCATGTTTGTCTAAATTCAAATTAATTACATTTCCAATAAGACACATGCATGTGGAGAGAGACAAAGCATGAAACATTGTCTTGGACTTTCCAATTTGAGTGAACCGAAGGGAATTTTGATTCTGCGTATGATTTTGTTCCTGACAGCCTAAGGAATCGATTCATTTGTCATACAAATCAATTCATGCAATTAAAACAAAGTCACTGGGAAAAACTTGAACGTGTGAATCGATTCAAGGTAGGAAAGAATCGATTCATGATATGAAAAATCACATCCTGGGCTAAACAAACCGTATGAATCGATTTATGCTGAGGGAGGAATCGATTCATGTGTAATTTTTTAACTTCCTGGGACTTTAAAATGTATGAATCGATTCATTATTGGGGTGAATCGATTCATGCACCTGTTTGGACATTTTTTATGCTTTGTTGGAGCCTTTTCAATACTTAGTTGCATATGATTTGTTTCCTTTGATTCATGGCATATTTGTTGACCATTTTCACTTGATTTAAACTTCCTTAAATGCCTTGAAGCATTTTCATCATCAAACATAATTAATTTGCTTGATAACATCCTTGATATTTCTCCATTTGTTGTGTCATTATCAAAACCTACATCAACATAAAAATACATTCTCCCCCTTTTGATGATGACAACAAATGTTTGTCTCTTGGGATGTTAGTATCAATAATTTAAATATATTGCAAGAATGACTCTCCCTATCACATACAATTTGATACCACATGTTTATGACTTCATAGGCACAAGTTATCAAAAGAATATTTAAGATAAAAGGTCTCTCCCTCTTAATAAGGTCTCTCCGCCTTAATATATATTCTTCCCCTCTTAATTATCTCCCCCTTTCTTATGTAATGGATACATATAATGATCTACATATACCATACTCCCCCTTTCTTATATATTTCTCTCCCTCTTTAAATGTATGTGTTTCTCTCCCCCTTTGGCATCATCAAAAAGACTTCCTTATTAGATAAACATATACCACTTAAAGGTAGATGCATACATTTTGAAGTAAGATGTCAATGCAACATATATCAAGAAATCATTCAAAGCATGTAGGCACACAATGTCTCATGGGAATCGATTCATCTATGTATGAATCGATTCATCTATCTCTTTTTACGCAAGTTTAAAGAATCATGTTACTAGATAGGTGTTTTATGAGGGATTTATACAAGGATTTAGATTTTGCAAGTTGCCAATGATTTTGTTGCACAAGAGAGTCAAGAAAATCAAAGGTCATTTGCCATTTATTTTTGAGATCCATGTGGTATATAGGAGATTATCTTTGTGTCAAAAATATGTTTACTTAAGTGGGGACTTTATGGGGTCTCAAATAAGATAAGTGATTTGTGGAGTATTGAGATGATTATTGAAAATATGATTGTCATTTTAATGAGAAGATTGACTTATGTATCACAAGGTATATTACGATTTTCAAAGAAATGAAAATTTTTATGAAAAGAGTAAGTGAAATGCTTTGAGCCAAAGATTTTCAAAAGATTTTGTTCAAATGTAAGAAGGTGTGATAAAAGATAAGTCAATTTAATCAATTTCCAAAATTCCTAATTCCCTTCTAATATTTATAAATTGTTCTTTTGGAAGGGGTTTTGTAAAAATATCCGCCAATTGTTTTGAAGTTTCAACATATTCAAGTACACAATCTCCTTTCAAAACATGGTCTCTTATTTCAATGTGTTTAGTCCTAGAATGCATGACCGAATTTTTAGAGATATTTATTACGCTAGTGTTGTCATATTTGATGGATACTTTGTTTAAAACAACACCAAAATCAAGAAGTTGTTGTCTCATCCAAAGGATTTGAGCACAATAACTACCAGCTGCTACATATTCTGCCTCAGTTGTCGATAAAGCAACACTTACTTGTTTCTTGCTATGCCAAGAAACAAGGGAACTACCAAGTAAATGACATGTTCCACTAGTACTTTTTCTATCAAGTTTACATCCTGCAAAGTCAGAATCAGAATATCCTAAAAGATTACATTCAACGCCTTTGGGATACCATAAGCCAACATTTTGAGTACCCACAAGATATTTCAAAATTCTTTTTACGGCAGTGAGATGTGATTCTTTAGGACATGTGTGATATCTAGCACACATGCATACAGCAAACATAATATCAGGCCTACTAGCTATTAAATAGAGTAAGGAACCAATCATACCTCGGTATTTAGTTATTTCAATGTCCTTACCCTTTTCATCTTTGTCTAAGTAGCAAGATGTACTCATGGGTGTAGCTATTTCGTTTGCCTTGTCCATTTCAAACCTTTTGAGTAGTTCTTTACAATACTTTGTTTGACTAATAAACGTTCCTTCATTTGTTTGTTTTATTTGTAATCTAAGGAAGAAGGTGAGTTCTCCCATCATGGACATTTCAAACTCATCTTGCATAATCTTGGCGAACTCTTGACAAAGATTTTCATTAGTAGCACCAAATACTATATCATCAACATAAACTTGTACCAAAAGAATGTCATTATTTTTGCGTTTTATAAATAATGTAGTATCAACCTTTTCTTTTTCAAAATTATTTTCTAAAAGGAATTTACTAAGTCTTTCATACCAAGCTCTTGGAGCTTGTTTCAAACCATATAGAGCTTTTCTCAACTTAAAGACATGATTTGGAAATTTATGATTTTCAAAACCGGGAGGTTGATCTACATAAACTTCTTCTTGTATAAAGCCGTTTAGAAAAGCGCTTTTGACATCCATTTGATAAAGTTTAAAATCTATACAACATGCAAAAGCTAACAATAATCTAATGGCTTCTAACCTAGCTACGGGAGCATACGTTTCTTCATAATCTATTCCCTCTTCTTGATTATATCCCTTTGCAACTAGTCTAGCTTTATTTCTTGTTATTATGCCATTTTCATCTAACTTATTTCTAAAAACCTATTTGGTGCCTATTATTAGATGGTCATTAGGTCTTGGCACAAGTTTCCACACTTCATTTCTTTCAAATTAATTCAATTCTTCTTGCATGGCCAACATCCAATGTTCATCAATAATGGCTTCATTGATATTTTTGGGTTCTATTTGTGATACAAAGGCTAAGTGATTACAAGTATTGAATGTATGACGAGTACTTACACCTTTTGTTATTTCACCTATGACTTTGTCTAAGGGATGGTCTTTTAAGGTGATCCATTATCGTTGTGGTTCCTCATATTGTGTTGTACCTCCGTTATTGTTGGCTTCTTCTTTATCATCCAAGTTTATTTCTTGGAAGGTACCTACAAGATCATCAACTTCCTTTCTCGGAGGATTTTGGTTAAGTTCATCAAATTTAACATGTATGGACTCTTCAATTGTACAAGTTCATTTGTTAAAGAGTCGATAAGCTTTACTTGTAGATGAATAACCTAAGAAAATTGCTTCATCAGATTTTGCATCGAATTTGCCAAGATTTTCCTTTCCATTGTTCAACACAAAACATTTGCATCCAAATATATGAAAATAGGAAATATTTGGTTTTCTTCCTTTATAAAGCTCGTAGGGGGTTTTCTTTAATATAGGCCTTATCAAACAACGATTCATCATATGGCAAGCGGTATTTACCGTATCGGCCCAGAAATGTTTAGAAATACTACTTTCATTCAACATAGTTCTTGCAAGCTCTGCTAAAGATCAATTTTTCCTTTCAACTACTCCATTTTGTTGTGGAGTTCTTGGAGCTGAAAAATTATGTTCAATGCCAAATTTTTCACAAAACTTTTCAAAGGATTGATTTTCAAATTCTTCCCCATGATCCGTTCGAATGGATGCTATTTTCAAATTTTGTTCATTTTGGATGATCTTGGCAAGTTTCTTAAATGCATGATATGCTTCATGTTTATGAGTAAGAAACAATGTCCATGTATATCTAGAGTAATCATCCACAATCACAAGACCATAATAGTTTCCACCAAGACTTTTGATTTTTAAAGGTCCAAATAAATCCATATGTAAAAGTTGTAAAGGTCTAGTTGTTGAAACAATATTTTTTGCTTGAAAAGAAGCCTTTACTTGTTTTCCTTTTTGACAAGCGTCATAAAATTTATTTTCAAATTTCAATTTTGGTAAACCAACAACTAAATCTTTTGAAACAAGTTTATTTAAATGGTCTATATGAATGTGAGCAATTCTTCTATGTCATAGCCATGATTCATCCTCTTTAGTTATGAAGCATTGCACATAATTTGAAGCAAGACAATCTAGATTAATCATGTAAATGTTATCTACTCTTTGACCAAAAAACTTTATCTCCTTGTTTAGCTTATTTTCAATTATGCAACCATTTGATTCAAAAACAATTTTATAGACCTTATCACATAATTGACTAATACTAAGCAAGTTGTGTTTTAGTCCTTCAACATATAATATATCATTTATGGAGGTGGAAGAATTTTTACCAACATTTCCGATTCCAAGTATTCTTCCCTTTGTGTTATCTCCATAAGTAACAAATCCTTTGTTTCGTGGGGTAAGTGATATAAAATTACTTTTATCTCCCGTCATATGTTTAGAACACCCACTATCCAAGTACCAATGAGTGTTACTTGCCTTAAAACATACCTACAAAACAATTCAAGTTAGAGAGCTTGGTACCCATTTTATGTTGGGTCCTTGTAGGTTAGTTTGTGAAAATGTTCCCTTAGGAACCTATACTTTTCTCACTACTTTTGGTCCTAATCTTCTAACATTGCAATTATAAGAGTTATGACCTTTAAGACCACAATGATTACATTTCACAAAAGGTGTAGATGATTTACTAGGTGGCACAAAGAAATTTTTGTAATGTTTATCCTTCTTGTGAGCATGTGATCCTTGATTATAACCTAGTCCCGTTTTGTTAAACATACAACGTTGTTTTCCAAGAAGTGCATTTAAGTTATCTCTACCGTTGGTGAAGTTTTCAAGGGTTATGTTTAAGTCTAACACTTTCTTTTCAAGCATATCACATTTCTTAGCAAATTCACAAGGTTTAATTTTAGAGCATGCTTGAACATTTTCTAATTCATCCTTCAAACATTTATTTTCCTTACAAACTTCTATAAGATCCATTTCAAGAGTGTCAATGGTTTTTCTAGATAACTTATGTTTATTAGACACTTTTATGAATTTATCATATAATTCTTCTAGAGCATCAAGTAATTCATCCTTATCTAAGTCATGGAAGTTTACCTCATTATCTTCATCTTGGTGGTTGGCCATGAGGCAACGGTTTGCGTCTTCATTTTCTGAGTCATCCGAGCTACTTATCTCATTTTCATCCCATGCTATATATGCTCTTTTTTAGTTATTTTGTCTTTGTTTTTCTTCTTTAGGTTTGGACAATCCATCTTGAAGTGTCCTTCCTTACCACATTCAAAATAAGTAGGTGAAGTAGAATTTTCTTTAGGAATGAATTTCTTACCTTTAGAAGAGAAGCCCTTTTGGAATTTTTTGTTTCTCATGAGCCTTCCAAAACGCTTCACAAATAGTCCTAGCTCTTCATCCTCATCAACTTCACTCTCGGAATCTTCTTCAATGATTGAGGTAGCTTTGAGAGCTAGCCCTTTCTTCTTTGAGACTTTTTCTTCTTCCTCCGCTTGTTTTAAGTCTTTTAACTCTTATTCTTGTTCTTGTAGTTTCCCAAACAAAGTGGCAAGAGACATTTCATTTATGTTGGGAGATTGCTTAATGGCCGTAACAAGAGGTTGTCATTCCCTAGTAAGACTTTTTAAAACTTTGTGGATAAGCTCCTTGTTAGTGTAAGATTTGCCAAGAGTAATAAGATGATTAATGATCAAAGTAAATCTCTTTTGGAGTTCTAGAATAGATTCATTTGGATTCATTCTAAAGCTTTCATATTGGCTAGTTAAAGTGCTAATTTTTGAATCCTTAACATCATTAGTTCCTTCATGAGTTACTTGAAGGGTATCCCACATTTCCTTAGCAGAATTACATATAATTATTCTAAAGAACTCATCGGGACCTAAGGCTGAAGTGATAAGATTTTTTGCTTTGTAATTATATTGTACTTTCTTCTCTTCCTCACTAGTCCACTCATCCATAGGTTTTTCAACTTGTTTATCATTAACAGTATGCATAAGTACAAAAGGACCATTTTCAATAGCATTCCATACTTTTAAGTCAATTGATTGCACAAAAATTTTCATTCTTGCTTTCCAAAAAGCGTAGCCCTCACCATTGAAAGTGGGAGGTCAATTTGTAGCACCACCCTCAGGAAACATGTTATATGAGGTTGAGGCCATTTGTTCTCTTGAAACTGTTAAGCTTGATTTACCAAGAGTCAAGCTCTGATACCACTTGTTAACCAAGTGGCCTCAATTACTCAAGAGGGGGGGTGAATTGAGTATTAAAAATTTTCTTTGGAATGCTCTTGAAATTGATTCTTTTGTTACTATGTTTATTTAAGATAATAAACTAGATTGCAAGTAACAACAAGTTATACACAAGACAAACTAATAACCACTTAAAGAGTTTAGATAATGAATCAATTTAGTTACAAAGCAATTTATAGGTCTTTAGAAGGATTAATTCAAGAGTGTTGCTTAAGTCCAAGTTCAACAATGTTATTCAAAAAAAGTTTTCAACTTAATGTATCATGCACTTAGTCAAATTAATGAAACAATGAATTAAGCAAACAAGTTAAGTGAATAAATTTATGATTTTAGGGAAGAGAGATTTGTAAACTGATGTATACGAGTTCCACCATGCCGGCGTACGTCTCGCCTCTAAGCGACCCACTTAGAGGATTTCCACTATTGTAGATTAGAGATACACTTTGAGCAATTGTGACTTCCTAGTGTCCCACACTCAAGAATCCAATCCTCATAAGTACAAGGGCACCCCACCCAATCTCTCAATCTCACAATTACAATTTTGAAACCCAACCCAAAGCTTCTAAGGTGTTTGGTGTTTGAGTATACAAGGAAACTCTCTCAATAGAGTGGATATACAAGTTAAAGTTTACACAAGATAATAACTCTCGAAGAGAGGATATGTAAATTAAGTACACAAATATAATTTCCCCACAAATTAACTCTCAAAAATAATTTCAAGAAAATATGCCAATCAAGAATAAAGAGAGCAAGAAGAAGAGCAAGAGAATAGAGGGGGAAGAAAGCAAATGGTAATGCTTTAAATGCTTGGTGTGAGTTTTGCCTTCAACTCTTTCTCTATTTATAGGCTCCAATGGCATGGATTTTACAATTTTTAATTCCTTGGGAGCTTGAAATGTTAGGCATGCATGTCTCCATTCAACTTGGCATTCCAATTCCAATAAGCCTTTTAGTGTCTCCAAGAAGAACATGGCATGTGCATCAAGAAGCATGTTTGTCTAAATTCAAATTAATTGCATTTCCAATAAGACACATGCATATGGAGAGAGACAAAGCATGAAACATTGTCTTGGACTTTCCAATTTGAGTGAACCAAAGGGAATTTTGAGTCTGCGCATGATTTTGTTCCTGACAGCCTTAGGAATCGATTCATTTATCATACGAATCAATTCATGCAATTAAAACAAAGTCACTGGGAAAAACTTGAACGTGTCAATCGATTCAAGGTAGGAAAGAATCGATTCATGATGTGAAAAATCACATCCTGGGCTAAACAAACCGTATGAATCAATTCATGCTGAGGGAAGAATCGATTCATGTGTAATTTTTTAACTTCCTGGGACTTTAAAACGTATGAATCGATTCATTATTAGGGTGAATCGATTCGTGCACCTGTTTGGACATTTTTGATGCTTTGTTGGAGCCTTTTCAATACTTAGTTGCATATGATTTATTTCCTTTGATTCTTGGCACATTTGTTGATCATTTTCACTTGATTTAAACTTCCTTAAATGCCTTGAAGCATTTTCATCATCAAACATAATTAATTCGCTTGATAACATCCTTGATATTTCTCCATTTGTTGTGTCATTATCAAAACCTACATCAACATAAAAATACATTCTCCCCCTTTTTAATGATGACAACAAATGTTTGTCTCTTGGGATGTTAGTATCAATAATTCAAATATATTGCAAGAATGACTCACCCTATCATATACAATTTGATACCACATGTTTATGACTTCATAGGCACAAGTTATCAAAATAATATTTAAGATAAAAGGTCTCTCCCTCTTAATAAGGTCTCTCCCCCTTAATATATATTCTTTCCCTCTTAATTATCTCCCCTTTTCTTATGCAATGGATACACATAATGATCTACATATACCATACTCCCCCTTTCTTATATATTTCTCTCCCTTTTAAATGTATGTGTTTCTCTCCCCCTTTGGCATCATTAAAAAGACTTCCTTATTAGATAAACATATACCACTTAAAGGTAGATGCATACATTTTGAAGTAAGATGTCAATGCAACATATATCATGAAATCATTCAAAGCATGTAGGCACACAATGTCGCATGGGAATCGATTCATCTATGTATGAATCGATTCATCTATCTCTTTTTACGCAAGTTTAAAGAATCATGTTACTAGATAGGTGTTTTGTGAGGGATTTATACAAGGATTTAGATTTTGCAAGTTGCCAATGATTTTGTTGCACAAGAGAGTCAAGAAAATCAAAGGTCATTTGCCATTTATTTTTGAGATCCATGTGGTATATAGGAGATTATCTTTGTGTCAAAAATATGTTTACTTAAGTGGGGACTTCATGGGGTCTCAAATAAGATAAGTGATTTGTGGAGTATTGAGGTGATTATTGAAAATGTGATTGTCATTTTAATGAGAAGATTGACTTATGTATCACAAGGTATGTTACGATTTTCAAAGAAATGAAAATTTTTATGAAAGGAGTAAGTGAAATGCTTTGAGCCAAAGATTTTCAAAAGATTTTGTTCAAAGTGTAAGAAGGTGTGATAAAAGATAAGTCAATTTAATTAATTTCTAAAATTCCTAATTCCCTTCTAATATTTATAAATTGTTCTTTTGAAAGGGGTTTTGTAAAAATATCCATGGAGAACAGGCCCATACACAGCCATGCATGGCCATTCAGTCACCAAAGGAATAAAAGGGAACAAGGAAACAAAATACAATGGATCAGTGGACTCACCTTGAGGCCACAGTCATGAAATTGAGCTTAGCACTCGGTTTTGATGCAAACGAGATCCTCTACTAGAGCATGCTGTGACATCCCTTGTCAATTTTCCTATTTTTACAAATAATTTTTCGCTTTTAATAAAAATCCACCCGGTCTCAAAATAAAATGATAATTACTTTTCTTAAATATTTTCAAAATAGTAAAATCATACTTAAAATAGCAATTTCTGACTGGAAATAAATCCTTAAATAAAAGCATATTAAAATAATGAGAGATTGGAAGTATTTCAACACAAAAATAAGATTGAATCAGCGCAAAGAATAAAACAGAGTCAGGGGTGTTCGCCTGAGCGAGCCCCTGATTCGCTCAAGCGAGTGCCGACTCGCTTGGGCGAATACCACATGGAGAACCAAACTCATGAGTCGGGGTTTCACTCGGAAAAAGGACCACTCGGTTATGTGTCACTCGGCAACGACTTACAATTTCATCACTCAAAAAACTCTTATCTTTCATTCACTCAGAAACTGTTTCTCTCGGGTATAACTCACCCGGAATACAGTCTTAAGCTTCACTCAAATTAGTTCGCTCGACCAATTTCTCCCTCAAAAACCTTCTCACCTTCACTCGAAGTTTCTCTAGTCTTCACTCGAAAGTATCTCTTTAATCGAAGTCTTAACCATTGCTCACTCGGAGACATCCTAATCTCCACTCGGAAATGGGTCTCTTGGTTATTCTTCTCTCGAAAAAGAAGAAAGATACTCAAATGGGCATCAATTTAATAAGCTCTCGCTCGGATAAGGAATCCACTCGGCTAGATTCACTAGAAGATCAACTCTGCTACAATGCAAATTCATTCATAAATTGAACACCGATTCATAACATCACGAATTCATAATCATACAGTCAACATCATCAAACACTCAGAAAACTCAATATATATATATATATATATATATATATATTACACAATTCATTCTGTTTTACTCGGTGTCTTGGCATCAATCTTCCACTCGGCGTACCTCCATGGCTCTGACCTCTTCCCTGTCACTGGTTACTAAAAATGTAAACCACAGCAAGGGTGAGTGTTTAGCATCATAATTAATATAGAATGGAGTTTAAATAAAATACGAGTATAAACTCGTCCGATTCCTTTATTCTCAAACTGCACATCTCACTCGGCCTTTACTCACAGCCAGCAATACACTCACACATGGCAATCATAGCAATTAACACTCGGCAATTATAACCATCACACTCGGCAAATTATGACATCATACTCATTAATTCTCACTGTAAGTACAATAATTCATACTCAGCAAACATAACAATTTTTCCTCTCGGAAAATATAACATCACTCAGCAATTATTTCAATTTTCATTCAGCAATTAAAACCAATTCACACTCGGCAAACATAACCATCATACTAAAAAATTATCTCACTCGGCAAGTATATCAAATTATACTCAGCAATTATTTCAAATTCTCATTCATCAATATGACAATACATACTCGGCAATTGTATCAAATTGCACTCGGCAAATTTATCAAATCATCAAATGTCACAACTGACTCTCATAAAATCATCGCCTAGTATCCGGATACTAAAGGATTGGCCTTCAGCTGGGGGTCCTACTTGACACTCCGTGAACCCTGCTTGGTTCACCGAGTCCTGCTAGACTCCCCCTCAACCACTGGGTCATAGACCTCTGGGTAGCTCAACCGGGTCCTGCTTGACCACTGAAGCCAGAAACGAGGGTAACATATACGGTCGGCCATCCCATACCACATAATCACATTTCATATCATCACTCAACAAATGCAACTACCAAAAACTGGCATCTGCTCACATCACAGGGCGACCGACTTGTCAAGCCCATCCATCACATTATCACTCGGGCGACCTGTTTGTCAAACTCGACTCATTAACAACATCACTCGGGTGACCTGCTTGTCAAACCCGACTCCACATTGCCACAAAACACCGATTGCCACAGCATTAAATATTTTTAATTTCAATCGGCTCAAGCCACACACGCACAATCAGAAACTGATCGGTGTCTACATACATGTATCCATACACACTTCACTCAACATCATTTCATCACAGCATCAAATAATTCTATTTCACTCAGAATATACCACTCACACAATCAAAAACTGATCGGTGTACATATATATACATGCATTCATTCACATTCATATGCAATTCATTCGGCATTATCACAATTATCACAACATCAAATACTCCTCTAGTCACACGATCAGAAACTGATCGGTGCTCACACACATGCATACTCACATTCTCAAATTTCATTCAGCAAAGTCACACACACACACACGATCCTAAACCGATTGGTGTATACATTCATACGTACATTCATATATATATTCACATAATTTCACTCGGCATCATCTCTTACCCGGTTCATAGTCATTCCAAAGACTCGGACAGTGTCCAATTCTAATCAATTATAACCCGAACACACCTTACCTGGAATAAAGCTTCCAGAAGATCCTCGAGCTCTCCATTCTGATCGGTTGCTCTCTAACCACTTCTCAATTAAGTGACTCTGCTTCCAATCGTTCAACACAGCACTCTGCTTTGGAGGAACTCTGAGCCATTCACCCTTTCGAACAGCTCTACCCCCATGACACTCCACGCTCTGCATGCAAGACAGCGGAGGATTCCAAGCCTCCAAGACACAACACGGTTATCTCCCTTGAGCAGCTCTGACCCTCACCAGCAGTGGAGGACTTCTAGCCTCCAAGACACCACAACCGTGGCTGATGAAGAGAAGAAGACTGGTTGTATACACGGAGGGAAGAAATGCTCAATCCCCCCTTACCTCTGTTTCACGCCTCAACAGCTCCTAGGTTCACCGTTCCAGCAGCAGCCTTCTTACACGTTTCACCAGTGTTCGTTCCACCACCAGCTCTTCGACGGTGGAGGAAGAAGAAGGAGAAATAGAACAGGTGAAGAAGAAGAAGAAGAAGCTTCTCTCTGAAAGGATGAATAATTGAAGGAAGAGAAAGAAACTTTTCTTTAATACCCATGGCAACCTGTCACCTGCACAACTGGTCATCTCCAACCAATTACCTTCTCAGCCGGTTACTTCTCCCTTTTTCCTTTATAATTCTTTAATTAAACTTCCTCCTTCTAATCACACATCAAATAAATTCCTAAAAACAATCTTTTAATATTTTCCTTTTCATAAAATTTTCCATAATTATCCGGGATGTTACACATACAACCAGCGATGAAGGAGGAAGAAGATGAACAGCAACAGAAATAAATGAAGAAGAAGAGAGGAAAGCAATGGTTCGTGCGTGTAGGTGAGAAAATGAGGGAAAGAGAGGAAAAGAAGCCTTTTATTTAAGGCCAGGGGCAACTGATAACCTCCCCAGCCGGTTACCCCCCATTTCTAATCATCATTTCATTAATCAGTTAACACCTCCTCCTCCTTTTAATCGATCCACATTTAACCAATCAGATAATTTCATTTACATTGGCCATATTTAATTATTTAAAATTATGCAATAATTCATAAAAATACCAAATACTATTCTAAAAACAATTAATAATATTTTCTACTACACAAAACTTTCCTAAATTGTCAGGGTTGTTACATCCACCCCCTAAAAAGGGGATTTCGTCCCCAAAATCAATGCATCGATTGAAAGAGATTGAGGTACATCTGCCTCATATTCGATTCTAATTCCCAAGTGTAAGATATCCAATCCATATTCTGCCATTTTACTTTCACTAAGGGTACCTCCTTGTTTCTTAGCCGTTTGGTTTGATACTCCTCAATACTGATCGGTACAGCTTTCACCGTCAGATCCTCCTTCAACTCGATTGAGTCACTCGGTACAATCATCGTTCACATGGAATATAGGCTTGGAGTTGTGATACGTGAAACACGTTGTGGATGTTAGTCAACGACTGGGGAAGATCCAGTCGGTAAGCAACTTCACCTATCCGTTCCAATATTTGGTATGGTCTGGTGTATCTCAGATTAAGCTTTTGGCTCTTCAAAATTTGACCTACACCTTTGGTCGGTGAAATCTTCAGGAACACCTAGTCGCCCACTTAAAATTCGAGCGGTCTATGCAGATTGTCATAATAATTCTTCTGTTGGTCTTGGGCAGTCTTTATCTTCTCTCGCATTAAAGTAACCTGTTCATTCATCTCCTGAATCAGCTCGGGCCCCAGATGAATGGCATCACCATTCTCATTCCAACAGAGTGGTGTATGATACTTCCGACCATAAAGGGCTTCATACGGAGCCATCCCAATGCTGCTATGATAGCTATTATTGTATACAAACTCCACCAAGGGCAAGTATCTCTCCCATGATCCGCCCTGCTCCAACACACATGCCCTCAACATATCCTCAAGAGTCTATATAGTCCGTTCCGATTGGCCATCAGTTTGAGGATGATAAGCCGAGCTCAGTACCCAATTCTTGTTGCAAGCTCCCCTAAAATCTTGAAGTGAATCGAGGATCCCGATCGGAGATAATGCTTAAGGGTACACCATGCAGTTGTACAATCTCAGTAACATACAGCCTAGCCAGTTGGTCCAACGACCATTTCATATTCATTGCCAGGAAGTGGGCACTCTTGGTTAGTCAGTCAACAATCACCCAGATTGCATTGCACCCGGATCGGGTATGAGGTAGTCCGAATACGAAGTCCATGGTGATACTTTCCCACTTCCAGATCGGAATCTTTGGTGGTTGAAGCAAACCTGGGGGTCTCTGATGTTCAACTTTGCACTTTTGACATATCACACAGGATTTCATGTACTCGGTTATTTCCTTCTTCATTCCCGGCCACCAGAATTCCTTCTTCAAGTCGTGATACATCTTTGTCACACCGGGATGAATACTGAGAGAACTCCTGTATGCCTCAGCTAGCACGACTTGCCTAAAATCACCGTGTGCAGGCACCACCACTCGGTCTCAGAATCTCCATATTCCATCGTTACCCCGAGTTAACTCCATATTCCTACCTCGTGCCTGAGTGTCAATCAGTTTTAACAACTCTTCATCGTCTTTCTGAGCAACAGTAATAGATTCCAGAAATTTGTTGGAGATTTTTAGCATTCCGACTGTCATTCGGTTTGGGGCGTTCATAACCACTCTGATGTTCATATCCCGAAAGCTCTCCAACAGCTCTTACTCTCTGCCTATCAAGTATATCGCATGTAACACCTTTCTGCTCAGTGCATCGGCAACAACATTCGCTTTGCCTGGGTGGTACTTCAAATCGAAGTCATAGTCCTTCAGGTACTCCACCCATCTCCTTTGCCTTATATTCAGCTCCTTTTGATCGAATAAGTACTTCAAGCTTTTGTGGTCACTAAATACCACAAAGCGAGACCCATATAGGTAATAACGCCAAATCTTCAATGCATATACCACTGCTGCTAGTTCCAGATCATGAGTCGGATAGTTCAATTCATGGGGTCTCAATTGCCTGGAAGCATAGGCAATCACCCAGTCGGATTGCATCAGCATACATCCCAAACCAAACTTGGATGCATCACAATACACTACAAATTCCTGTGTTGCATCGAGCAATGCAAGTACCGGGGCAGTCGTCAGACACTGCTTAAGGGTCTAGAAACTCAACTCACACTTTTTTGACCACACAAAGGGACTCTCCTTTCTTGTTAACCGAGTCAGGGGAAGTGCTATCCGAGAGAACCCTTCAATAAAACGGCGATAGTATCCAGCTAATCCCAGGAAACTCCTAATTTCAGTTACCGACCTCGGCCTCTCCCAAGCCATAACCGCCTCAATTTTAGTCGGATCAACCGAGACACCCTCTCAGGAAATCACATGCCCCAAGAATTGTACACTACTTTCCCAGAAATCACACCTGGATAGCTTAGCATATAACTTCTTCTCTCAGAGTGTCTGCAAAACAATCTGAAGGTGTTGAGTATGCTCCTCAGCTGACTTCGAATATACCAGAATGTCATCGATGAATACCACCACAAACTGGTCCAAGTACGGTTGAAAAATCTGATTCTTGTAGTCCATGAAGATGGTAGGAGAATTCGTCACTCCAAAGGGCATTACAATGTACTCGAAGTGCCCATACCGAGTCCGAAACGCTGTCTTCGGAATATCTTCCAACCTCACTCGGATCTGGTGATACCCAGACCTCAAGTCGATCTTAGAAAACACAACAACACCTCTCAACTGGTCCAGTAAGTCGTCAATCCGAGGCAATGGATATTTATTTTTAACCGTTAATTTGTTCAGTTATCGGTAATCGATGCACATTCGTATGCTACCGTCCTTCTTCTTTACCAGTAACACCGGAGCGCCCCATGGTGAGGCACTCGGTCGGATGAAGCCTTTTTTGAGCATCTCATTCACTTGCTTCTTTACTTCAGCCAATTCCACCGAAGACATTCTATATGGCACATGGGACATAGGCTCGGCCACAGAAATCAAGTCAATAAAGAAATCAATCTCCCGACTGGGAGGCAACTCTGGAATTTCTTCTGGAAAAACATCAGGAAATTCACACATAACAGGAATATCACTTGGCATAAGGTTATACCGACCCTTCGAAGCAAATAAAATAACATATGTGGCTGAGACATCACTCACCACGTCCTTCGTGTCGAGTTCCTGGGAGAAAAAAATACTCTTTCGATAGCAGTCGACCATCACATGGTTGGCGGCTAGCCAATTGAGACCTAGAATAATGTCTAGGTTCCTCAATGGCATACAGATAAAATTTACTCAGAAAGTACGATCTTCGACTTGCATCGACAATTCTCTACACACAGTGGTTGCACGGAAAGTGGAACCAGTTGGAGTGGAAACAATAAGAGCATTCTCCATTAAACTAATCGGCAAACCAAGCCGTCACACACAACTCTCGGAAATAAATGAGTGGGTCACGCCTGAATCATAAATTACATCAACAAGATAGCCACAGATGAGGCACTTACCCTGTACCAAGTTGTCATTCCTCGTAGCTTCCGAAGCATCAAAAGCAAATACCCGCCCGGTCATGGCATTCTGGGTGCCACTGGACTGGGCATCAGATCTTCCTGAGTGTTGGCATCCCCGACCGGCACCACGCCTGTCTCCTCTCGGAAAATTGGTACCCCGAGTCCCAGAAGTGTTGTCTCGATTGCCAAGCCCACTCGGTTGTTGCCTCTGTAGGCAATCGCGCCTGAGGTTTCCCGGCTGTCCGCATTGAAAATAGACGACCTGATTGGCCAGACAATGTCTTGAAATATGGCCCTCCTGGCCATAATTGTAGCACGCTCGGCTACCAGACTGGTTACCCAAACGACCAGTAGAACCCCAACCGGAAGAAGATGATGAGGTGGCAGAAGACTTACCACCCCAAAAGAACTGCCCCATCCTCTTGAAGCTAAATCCCTTTGCCTTCAGTGGCTTTTCATCTCTCGGCTGTGATGCCTTCTGAAACTGTACCTCTTCCGTCAGCCTAGCTTTGTTCACAAGAGTCGGGTAATCCCGAATCTCCATCGGTACAATTACACTACAGAGTTCAATCCGTAGTCCAGCTTCGTATTTAGCACACTTGCTGCCCTCAGTCCCTTCCGGTGAGAAGGGATGGTAAAAATCACATAACTCATCAAACTTGCTGGTGTACTCGGCCACAGTCATTCAGCCCGTTCCAGCTTCAGGAACTCCATTTCCTTCCAGATTTTGTAGTTATCCAGGAAGTACTTAACAAGGAATATCCTTCAGAAATTTTCCCATACTAGCGGCTCATTCACCACGTTCATCTGCACCTTTACCCGAGACTACATACTCTAGCCTCGTTCTTTAATTGATAGGTGGCAAACAGAACTTTTTGCTCTTTTGAGCACTTGAAGTATTCAAAAACTTGTTCAACGTCCCTGATCCAAATGTATGCCCCGTCATACTCATGCCCTCCCTTGTAGACTGGAGGATTCCTTTTTAGGAATTTATCTAGAGTGGGACCAGACTCGGTCCTACTCATCAGTTGGGTAAATTTGGAGAAGAAATCGTCTCCTCTACCGGAACTGGTTCCTTCGGCCATAATATGGTTCTACAATGAGCAAACACATCACTATTAATAACCAATGCTCAACCAGGGAGTCGGATGTTTACCTCATACACATAAAATACAACGCCACTGGAGTGCCAAGGGAACGTTGCCAAGCTGTACAAACAAACACAATGCAATTGAATGCAAACAGCCCTTATAGGACTCACACATAATGACTGGATTGACCCATACACCCGGCTCTAGAAAGAACCGCTCTGATACCAACTGTAACATCCTAGGTTGATTTACCTTTTTATTTACAGCCGGTTAATTATTTCCACAATAGATTTTTCACGTTTAATAAAATATTGGATCTTAATGTAAAATAATATTTACTTCCCCTAATAAACAATCCATTCAGTCTTGATGTAAAATAATATTTACTTCTTTTAGTTACTTTCTAAATAATAAAATCATACTCAGTATAAACAAAACTGATCAGAGATAAATCCTTTAATAAAAGTGAGATAAAAGTAATAACCGATCGAAAATGATTCAACTCAGTTTTGATATAAATTAGTATTCACTCAAATATATTCAAAATAATAATAAAAACATACACGAAATAATATCCGATCGGGAACATAACTTTTAATAAGGTGAAGTTGAAAACAACGAGAGAAGGAGGAGGAGGAGAAGAAGAAGAAGAAGAAGAAGAAGAAGAAGAAGAAGAAGAAGAAGAAGAAGAAGAAGAAGAAGAAGAAGAAGAAGAAGAAGAAGAAGAAGAAGAAGAAGAAGAAGAAGAAGAAGAAGAAGAAGAAGAAGAAGAAGAAGAAGAAGAAGAAGAAGAAGAAGAAGAAGAAGAAGAAGAAGAAGAAGAAGAAGAAGAAGAAGAAGAAGAAGAAGAAGAAGAAGAAGAAGAAGAAGAAGAAGAAGAAGAAGAAGAAGAAGAAGAAGAAGAAGAAGAAGAAGAAGAAGAAGAAGAAGAAGAAGAAGAAGAAGAAGAAGAACAAGAAGAAGAAGAAGAAGAAGAAGAAGAAGAAGAAGAAGAACAAGAACAAGAACAAGAACAAGAACAAGAAGAGAGTCGCTTAAGTGAGCGCCGACTCGCTTGAGCAAAGGCCACACATCAAGAATGAACGGACGAGACGCGCTCGGGAAACTCAAGTCGGGATTTCACTCGGCAAAAGGGTTTCACTCGGCAAAACACCCAACTTTCATTCACTCGGGCATACCATACCTGACTCATTCTTACTCTTCACTCAGAAAGGTTCACTTGGTCGTAGCTCCCTCAGGGATAATCTCACCTCCTACACTCAGTAAGAGTTTCTCCAGATATCTTCACTCGGAAAAATACTCTAACCTTACTTCACTCGGGAGAACTCTAATTTTCATTTGGAAACATTCTACCCTTCTTTACTCGGAATCATGCTACACCCTCTTCACTCGGAACAGTCTCCCAGCCAATCTCACTCGGGACATTCAACCTTCCACTCAGAAGAGGATTTCTCGGTTATTCTTCACTCAGGAATGAATCCGCTCGGTAAAAGACTATCACAACACACATATGAAAATATATACCAAGCATAATATAATATAAATTCATCAGATTCAATTTAAGTCAGCACACAGGTGATATTACACACTCAGAAAACTCCTTATACACACATATGCATTACACAATCACTCCAGGGCTCCGACTTCCTTCCTGTCACTGGTTACTAAATTGAAAACAATAGCAAGGGTGAGTGTTTGGCATCATAATTAATATAGAACAGAATTTAACAAGTTATATATATATAAGTTCCGCCCGATTGCATTTTCATCTCTTTTTTAAATCATCCCTGGAAATTATGATAACGAATTTCACTCGACAAGTATATCCAATTACATTCAACAAAGGTGTCAATTCATACTCAGTGAATATACCAGATTTCACTCAGCAATCTATCAAGTCACACTCGAAAAATATAGCACATTGTACATGGTAAACACATTAACTCAACTTAGTAATTATATTAAATTCATCAATGATCACAACTGACTCTCATGCAGAAATGACGCCTAGTATCCGGATACTAAAAGGATTGACCTTCAGTTGGGAGTCTGACTTGACATCCCGTGAACCCGACTTGGTTCACCGAGCCCGACTTGGCTCCCCCTCAACCACTGGGTCAAAGACCTCTGGGTAGCTTAACTGGGTCCGACTTGACCACCAAAGCCAAAAATAGGGTAATACATACCGTTGGTCGTCCTTCACCACACAATTACATTCCATCATACATAACCAGGTACATCACTTGCAACTGTCAAAAAATGACTTGTTCTTACCACGTAGGGTGACCGACTCGTCAAACCCATCCATATAACACTCTCACTAAACAATGATTACCACAGTATCCAAACACTTCAAAGTCATTATTAACACAAACCATACAAACACACATGATCTTTAACCGATCAGTGCTCACAGTCACACATGTATAAACATATGCACACAACAGCATTCAATAACATTTCCTTATTCTTGTTCACACAGTTCAATGACTTGGATACGAAGTAAGTCCTATTCTAATTAATCATAACCCGAACACTCCCCTTACCTCAGTTCCAAGCTTCGATGATCTACTCCTGGTGTCGATCTCGTCCTCTGAGCACTGGGTTCATAGTCTCAGCTCCGTCAGTCAGCCTCTCATTGTTTTATCTAGTACCTATAGGTTGGAATACAAAAACCCGTTAACTCAACACCCTCAGCTCTAAGGGTCACGTTCGAGCTCACACTCACCACAGGAGTGGAGAACAGGCCCATACATAGCCATTCAGTCACCAAAGGAACAAAAGGGAACAAGGAAACAAAATGCAATGGATCAGTGGACTCATCTTGAGGCCACAGTCACGAAATTGAGCTTAGCACTCGGTTTTGATGCAAACGAGAGCATGCAACCAGCGATGAAGGAGGAAGAAGATGAACAGCAACAGAAACAAATGAAGAAGAAGAGAGGAAAACAATGGTTCGCGCGTGTGGGTAAGAAAATGAGGGAGAGAGAGGAAAAGAAGCCTTTTATTTAAGGCCAGGGGCAACCGGTAACCTCCCCAGCCAGTTACCCCTCATTTCTAATCATCATTTCATTAATCAGTTAACAGCTCCTCCTCCTTCTAATTGCTCCACGTTTAACCAATCAGATAATTTCATTTATATTGGCCATATTTAATTATTTATAATTATCCAATAATTCATAAAAATACCAAATAATATTCTAAAAACAATTAATAATATTTTCTACTACTTAAAATTTTCCTAAATTGTCAGGGATGTTACAGATTAACCCTAAAAATTAATTGTACAATCAACAATTAACCAAAAAAAATAAAAAGCTAAAACTAAAAAAAATTAGTAAGGACTAAAAACAAAATTTACTAATTTTATATGACTAAAAACATATTTAACTCTTAATTATTTTTTTTAGGAATTTGGTCATTCATAGTATTCCGCTTATGGTTAAAAACTAAAATTTAGTATTAGAATAAAATAAAATTTTAATTTCATATTTTAAGATAATTAAATTTATAATATGTTACAAATTTTAATTTTTAATTTAAGTTTTAAAATAAAAAATTAATATTATATATGGTAAATTATATTTATGACATCCTGGCGCTGTTGAGGGTAGGGAGTGATCGCCGGTGCATGGGCACAGACAAGGAGCGGCTCCTAGCAGGCTTCCAGCGGGAAATGTGGCATCCCAGGCACTGTTGAGGGCGGGGAGTGATCGCCGGTGCATAGGCACGGACAAGAAGCGGCTCCTGGCAGGCTTCCAGTGGGAGGGACACATGAACGAACCGAATACATACCAGAATGAGAGGGATCCAAAGACTGTATAGGTATGGGACTATACAGTCGATGATAGCTTAAAGAAATGAATTCGTACTACCTATACCAACAAATGCATTAGCCGTTTTGGTAGCTTATCACTTAAGTACTCCAAAGTTAAGCGTGGTTAACTTGGAGTGATTCTGGGATGGGTGACCTCCTGGGAAATTCTCAGGAAATATGTGAGTGAGGACAAAAGCACATTGAAAAGGTCTCGTGTTGGTCTGTGGGGAGAGTCGTTCATTCCTAAAAAGCAGCCGGGGCGTTACAGTGGTATCAGAGCCTAGCCTCTCCTAGTACGGTATGGTTTAGGGACGAACCAGGCAGAAGCTGGTGGGCATGTGACATCCTGGCGCTGTTGAGGGCGGGGAGTGATCGCCGGTGCATGGGCATAGGCAAGGAGCGACTCCTGGCAGGCTTCCAGTGGGGAATGTGGCATCCCGGGCACTGTTGAGGGTGTGGAGTGATCGCCGGTGCATAGGCACGGATAAGGAGCGGCTCCTGGCAGGCTTCTAGTGGGAGGGACACATGAACGAACCGAATACATACTAGAATGAGAAGGATCCAAAGACTGTATAGGTATGGGACTATACAGTCAAGGATAGCTTAAAGAAATGAATTCGTACTACCTATACTAACAAATGCATTAGCCTTTTCAGTAGCTTATCACTTAAGAACTATAAAGTTAAGCGTGCTTAACTTGGAGTAATTCTGGGATGGGTGACCTCCTGGGAAGTTCTCAGGAAATATATGAGTGAGGATAAAAGCACATTGGAAAGGTCTCGTGTTGGTCTGTGGGGAGAGTCGTTCATTCTAGAAAAACGGTCGGGGCGTTACACATAGCATTTTCATAATAAAGCTTACAGGACTGCAGGGGCCTGTAATGCTGGCCCAGATGGGAGGGCTTAGACCCTGTGGTGGTTTCTTCGGACTCCACAGAAGTCCTTGAGTAGGACTCAAGGCTAGCCCGCAACACTACCGCTGTCGTTGGGAGTGACTATGTTACATGAGTGGGCAAGCAGTTTGGTATCTATAAAATGGCCGAATCAGCTGGGAGCTGAGATATATTATTGTGTTTAATATCCCATCATTAGAATAGATCCGCATGTATTGCATAGCTACGGGGCAACCACTGTGGCATCAATGAGCAGTGGGACAGTTATTGATGGATACTAGAAGCTGCGACGCAGCCATTAGAATCATTTGACGTTGTGAGATAGCTATTGAAAATATTCGTGATTATGTGAGATGATTAGATAGTATGAATGTGTCTATAATATTAAATTAAATGGCAACGTAATGTGATGAATATGAAATTTGATTCCGTATTTGTCATTTAATATATATATATATATGTTTACCCTTATATGTGGTTAATTTTTCAGTGGATATGGACCGAGGTGATACTTGGTGATTGCTCGGTAGGAGTCATCATGGTCTTGGAGACCAATATACATATGTGTATATTTATATAGTTGTTGGTGTAGTATCGCCTTGGCCGGCTCTATTTTGATGTGTATATATATGTTTAGTGGGATGAATTATGCATTTAAAGGTTGATGAAATGACATTAGTGTTGTGGTATGGTCCCGAAACCTTGTTTTGAAACTGGAATTAATTCGTAAAAAATTTCCTCAGGTTTTCAAACCTTGTTTTCTAAGGAAGGATGTTTCAGTTTGGTATCAGAGCAGACTTGAAAAGTCCAAGGCCAAGGAATACTTACTATATGCTATAAGTTGTATGATATTGCGTGATAAATTGTTAAGTGTTAGAACTGCGATGTGATCAGTTACGGATAGTTGTGTATTCTTATCCTTGAAATCGTGTTAATTTCAGGATAAGATATGGTAAATCGTCAAGGCATGGATGCCATGGCGGTATCTTTCCAACGCTTTGCTGACTTGTTAGAGAGGCAAGCTTAGCCTCAAGCCTACAAGCATCAGGGCTTGGATCGTTTTCTGAAGAGGACGCCGAATGAATTCCATGGCGGGTTTAACCCCGAACCTGTATACGCTTGGATTCAGGACTTGGAAAGAATCTTTAGTAGCCTTCAGTGCACTGAGGCGCAGAAGGTAAAATATGCTGTTTATATACTCCGCGGTGAGGCGAAAAATTGGTGGAAAATTACAAGAGAAAGAATGATTGCTGCTAGTACCCAGTTGATCTGGGAGAACTTCAGAGCATGCTTTCTGGAAAATATTTTCCAGATACAGTTAGGAGTAAGAAAGAACTGGAATTCATGGAACTCAAGCAGGGTTTTATGACTGTTGAGGAATATGCTGCTAAGTTTGAGGAGCTCTGTCTGTTTTATCCTCCCTTTTAGCAGCATGAGACCGAGGGTTCCAAGTGTATTAAATTTGAGAGTGGACTAAGGCGTGAAATCAAGAAGGCGTTCAGGCATCAGGAGATCTGAAGTTTTTTGGTGTTGGTTAACAAATGTTGAATCTTTGAAGAAGATGACAAGGCCCACTCAGGCCAAAGTAGTAAAACAAATATTTCCTTGAAGCCACAACAGCCTAGCTTCAAGAAGCAAGGCAATTCTGGTAGAGGTGGATCATCCTCTAAGTTAAGAGGACGTGGTGGATATGGCAAACGTTCTGGTAGTCATCCTTGGAATGCTAAATGTTTTAAATATGGTGGAGACCATTTTTCTAGAGATTGTGACAAAGATGATGAAGTTGTTTGCTACCTATAACACCCCTGATTTTCCGGACTCAAATCCCGATGTAATCAAAATAAATAATTAATAAAAATGAGAATAAATTTTTTGCGTTAGAAATATTTCCAAATCACAACCACGATCACATCAAGACCCAAATCACAGAAAACCGAAGAGTGAGATTTAATAAAATATAACTGGATCGTGAAATAGTTTGCCCATAACGGTATACAAAATAACAAAGTTTTACAGTGGAAGAAGAATGTGTATACCGGGCACACGCCTAGTCCCATATATGAAGATATGAGAAAAGGCTCAGCAAAGTATGCAAGGGCATGTCATAAGCCTACTAGACAACCATTATCATTTTACATAGTCACATGAGCATGCAATGCCTAATATATATGTATATACATATCTATATGGTCATGCATCATACATCTCTAATATTTGTATTCTATATTTCACCACATTCAAATCAACCTTAATATCAAGTATCATCAACATTTATATAATCTCAAAATGGGCTACATGTCCAATGTCACTATATTCATCAAATGGGTATGTATCCCAATACACCGAATACCAATGTATCACTCGCATATCTATCCATTTATAATACTTCCACCAATATCTATAATTATTTACACAATCTTATACATTCATTCATAATTCAATAAATTACAAATCGCTGCCGGCCAAGGCATTCCATTACCACTATTTTACCTTCACAAAAGCTTTTCTTTAAAAATATTCTCTTCCCATGACATCCATGCATCAATACAAAAAGTAGACCACATGGGAGAGTGAGTTATACATTTCAAATGACGATATGAATACAATTGAAATTATGTGCATATGCATATCAACATCATGTATGCTTTGCTAAATCATCAATAGATATCATAATCTATTCATTTAACAATGTACATATTATATATTCACCATCAATTCATAGCAAAGCAAGCATATACACAAATATTCCAACGCCATAACTAGCCAACATCGTCAACATAGACCATTCTGGTCTTTTCTGAAAGACACCATAGGCTAACATCATTATTATCAATTATAAGCAAATACGCCCTTCATTATATTAGGCCATAACATACATATCATCATATTCAACATTGTTTTAGATATATTCATATCACTTATTATTCATATGTGGTCTTTTAGGTATTTAATTACCCGTCTCATCAACATATACTACCATCTCAATCATCATCATATTCTGGCATATCTCCATGCTATATGCAAATGCTCTTATGGCTAATGTATATGCACAATGGAATAGACAACAAATATGGATCCGATTGTAGGAAATAAACACCAAATTATGGGTCAAGCATGATCACATACCATGCCCCTACTGCAGTAGTAAAATGTGTACACATATAACGTAAAGCATGCATATTCACTATATTTTTACTGGTACCAAACCGCATCGCCCATTTTGCAACACCTAGTCATTTTCACCAAGACCGTGGTATACAACATATTCAACATATGGTGTTGCAGGCCAGCCAGATCTTAAATCATGGCGGCTGTGATCTCAAGGACCACCAGGGTCACCTGCTCATCAAGAGCCACCCCCCACAAGGGTCGGCCACATGTAGCTCCCCGTAGCAATACATGGGCGGCTTCGTGACTTACACACTGAGTCACAGGGGAAACAACATATTGCTCATGCACTGAGCCACCCTCCCACTGGATCGGCCGAGGGAACTCCCCTAATATTCTAACATCGGCGTCTATGATATGTCATGGATGCAATGCAATGCAAGTCAAATGCATTCTTACTCTGTGCATCCTAAATGCAACTCATCATTCATCATCATCATAATCACCAACACCACCATATACACCTTAGTGGATTTTATCATTATTGGTTTCTTAGCCATTATTTTTAAGTTTTATATGTGGCATTTCATTTCAAAATATTTTATATATATTTCATATCATACACACAATGGCTTTACAACGTTACACAATATTCCTCAATATTACCACACATTCATTTAGTGGGTTTTCAAGTCATTATTCATCACCATTGTTTCATCTATATTTATCGGTGTGACATTCATAACATTTTGTCAATATAATTCAAACCACACATACAAGATCATATTTGTATCACTCTCAATGATACATAACAATTTATTAATAATAACGATCATCATTTACTCAAGGAAATGGTCTATAACATCATTTGTTATTACACATCATTATTGTTATTTATGATTCATCGGTTTATAACGAATCACCTTATCATTTAATCATTCCCTTATAGGGTCCATATTCACTCAAGGGTATATCTCATAACCCCACCATCATATTCTCATTGTCATCCTTTCGCTATTCTATTTTAGGTGGTAAATACATCACAAACAATTAATCCCAATGTGCCAATCAATCCCAATCACCACCATGTTATATCATCATTAAATTACCCTTCATACATCCCTTTAATCATCTCATATTACAAGGAAAAGGGTCCAACATAAGCCCAATACAAAGAAAATGAAATAAATTTCAATTCTAGGTAACTCGCTCAAGTGAGATTCACCATCACTTGAGCAAGATCAACATCACTCGCTTGAGCGAGTCCCCTCACGTAAGCAATGCGCTTCTAGCAGCGCCTCCACGCTCACTCGCTCGAGCGGGATTCCCATCCAATTGGCCACTCGCTTAAGCGTGAGAATCATGAAGCATCAGGTCCCTCGCTTGCTCAAGCGACTCATGCTCGCTTGAGCAAAAATCATCCAGTTCCATATTTTAGGCTCGCTCGCTTGGGCGAGCTACAATACACCCCACCACTCACTTAAGCGATATTTGTCCAGAACCAATCTTCCCTTCTTGCTTACTCAAGCGCGGCTACGCCCGCTTGAGCGAGATTTGTTCAGTGGCTACCTCAACTATATCGCATGTGTCTCACCTGAGCGAGACTTCTTCTCGCCTGAGCGAGATTGGGCCAGAGGCCAATTCTCTGATGCAGGGGACTCTCGCTTGAGCGAGGTCCCATCTCGCTTGAGCGAGATTATCAAGACACGCCTAAACACTCAAGTTTATCACTCCCATTCACATATCAATATTCTTATCATGTAAAATTTGACCTAAACTAGCCTTTCTCATATATTATTTCATGAATTTAGGAATTGATTCAACAATCCATATCTCATTACTCCTTATCTCAATTCATCCATTATAAAATGGGAGTTCTTGAGACAACATTCATCGTAACATTCATGCCACTATGCCTATTCATCATATCATCACTTTACAACTCAAGTAATTCATCTATTCATAGATTTTCTTTAATATTCCATATCTAACAAAGGGGAAATTCAATACTTATTATCATCTCATATATTTATACATCCCATATAACATCCATCAAAACCAAGCCATCATACAACATATCATCCATTCAATATCTAACATGTTTATGGAAAGGCAATGCATGAGTCTTACATATACATAATTAGTAACTATTCATTCATGCAAATTTGAAATGTAAATTCCTCTCCTACCTCGAGAGAAGAACCGCAACGCAATTGCATCGATCATTCCACATAACCATCCGGAATACAATCTTATTAACAAACACAAATATGCATGTAATCAATAAACTATCACAATGCATCATTTCTTAAAATTCATCATCATGTCTTAGACTTGTCTAAGCTCCAAATTCATATGTTCATGTTAGGCTTCGGGAATTCCTTTCCTAAAACCAGGATTCTCTAAATCTTAAAGGCTAAACAAATCCAACAGCATCAACATCATGGCCCATATCCATAAGGCTTCCAAATCATCATATGAATTATTTAACCATCACTACAATTCATCATAAGCCTCTTGGCTCATTTAAGATTATCATCAACTATTAATCTCTTATGATATTGGTCATGGCCTAATTACTCGTCAACTCAAGTATCCTTCATCCATGGTCATCCACCATTATTGTTATCATTTTCCCCCATAACTAACAACACCCAACTACAACATCACACAATCATTCTCAAGCTCAATTCCTCAAATCATCATACTTACCCACATGAGTTTAGCTCAAGATTTCACCAAACTTATTAATCAATCTCAATGCTTCTAACAATTCATTACCTATATATATATATATATATACTAATTTAAAGTACCAAAATCATCAAATTCACTAGTCATGCTAAACACCCCTAATTCATCATCCTAGGGTTTTTCTCCAAAATCACCCAACAACCATCAACAATCTCTATCAATCTTCAATCTATTTTATTTTATCATGATGACCTTATCAACCTCTCAATCTCACATAATCACAAAGCCCTAAATCAAGGGTTTTATTTCCAAGCATTCAAGCCTAATCCATAAAGCCCAACATTAACATTTCAAGCTTAACATCAAAACTATAAATAGGGTATTAGAGAGGCAAGAAACCTTACCTCACATCCATGCTCATAACCAAATGAAAATAGGGAGAGAGGAAGAAGAAGATGGTCCAAGCAAACTCCCAAGCTCCATAAATGTTGTATATTTCCATGCTCAAGTTTTAATTTTTGGCAAGAATGGAGGTGGAGAAAGTGGTGGACAGTTTTTCCCAGGAGAGAGAAGAAGAAAAATGAAGATGAGAGGGAAAGAAGAAGAAGCCCACGGTGGTATAGAGAAAGATAAAGGAGATTGTAAAGAAAATTGGGTATTATACTTTGGGTAAAAGAGTGTTTCATCATGCTTTTACCATTGGTCTATAAATCTTAGTACCCAATGGATAAAAGAGCCAATTAAGAGGGAAAAATACATACGGCTGAGTGAGGAGAAGAAAAGTAAATTTTTATTTTTTTAATTCCATTTGGTTCGTATTTTCCCCATTTATTATCATACATCGAGTCCAATTAATTATTTCCTTAACACTAAAAATTATTCCAGCTATACCACCTTAACCTCAATAATTTTCTAAACATTTTAGACCCATCAATTATTTGATTTGACCAAGTAGGTCCCACACTATTCGCTAAATCATTCGGTTTCGGTAAATCTTAATTTACCGATAATTCACCTCCAATATCTAACGAGATCCCCCATAATTATTTGACTATAAATAATTAGTTATCATTATCTAATAAATTTATTTTCTTTAAAATCCAGGATGTTACACTACCAATGTAATGAGAAAGGGCACATTCCCCCTAACTGTCCCCAGAATCAACAAGTTGGAAATGCTAATGTTAACCGTGGAGGCTTTAGAGGTCGAGGCCGTGGAAATGGTAACCGTGGTGCTCGCGTTAATTGTAACACCCCTATTTTTATTTTTATATTAAAATTTTGAAGGAATTAAATTATGGTTCTTTAGAACTTTTTAATCTATATATTATTTATGATTTTTTGGAATTTTTTGAATTTTTTGAATTTTTTAATAAAATTATATTTTTTAAATAATTTTAAATTCATATAAGTGACTTAAAATTAAAAATATTTACAAGAAAGTGAATTTAAATTATAAGAAAATTTTCTAAAATCCATTTCAAGTAGACTTATCTAAAAATTATCGGTTTGAGAAAAATTTTGATTTTTTCCAATCATTAAAAAATTGGAAACGTATCAATAAATTTTTATTAACAGAAAATTTTAGATTTTTAAAATTTAAACTTTATATTACTTATTATAAAATTAGTGAGGACTGATATAATATCGCTAAATTTTAAAAAGGACTGATTTTGAATATTTAAAATATTTCGAGTGAAAGGTTACTATTTGACTTAATAATTCTGCCGACAGTTACTATACAAAACACTGTGCATGTATAAAATTTTCAAAAGATACACAGTAACTAGGAATAGAAATTCAAAAAATACACAGTATTTTTATATTAAAATAATAGAATGTATAGTAATTTTTTTCCTATAAATACCGAAGGAATTCTTGTTTAGAATTCATAATTTTAGATTAAGTTTTCTTAATATAGTAGTGCTAGTGAGATAGTGGTGGAAGTGAGAGAGAGAAATAAATTTTTTTTGAAGAAGGTTCTGCTAAAATCCTAAGGTAAGAATACGTCTCTCTTATATTTTTTAGAGTTATTTTCATATCGTTTTTAGAAATCTATTATTATACTAGAAATAATATTATTTAAAGTTACTATTCTGTATAGTAAAACACTATTTCAATATTAAATTACTATTCAAATAGTAAATTACTATTTAGTGTTATTATTTACCATCAAGTTTTACTATTTGCTATTACTATTCATATTTTACTATTACTATTCATGATTTACTATTTATCGTTACTATTTACATTTTACTATTTACTGTTACTGTTCACAATTCACTATTCGCTATTCACTATTCATTATTGACTATTCAAAATTTACCATTTTGTTTTAAGTAGTAATCTTAAATATCATCTTGTAACTATATTAAAACAAAATTGGTATATTTTAGAACTCAGAGACGAGACGCGTACGGATCTTCAATAACGAATCAGGATACAAGAGGTAAGGGGGAGTGAGATAAGAATATGATATGAAAAGACATAAGAATAATGGGAGGAGTCCCCTACTTTTTTTAAATTTAATAATATTATTATTTTAAAATATTAACTCTTTAACTTAAAATTTTTAATAAATTTTAAATTAAATATCTGATGTAACTAACTCTAACATACCTATGCAAGGACCTGTTCTTTTATAACCTATATGAACTGGACTATACCTATGCAAGGACTTGGACCACTATGACCCATATGGACTGAACTATACCTATGCAAGGACTGGATTATATGGACTTACATAAACCTATACGAGGAATGGACAAGAAGAACTCAAAAATTAACTATATTAATAATCATTAAATTTTGTATTATAATATGTATTAATGATATTTAATTGATTTGATTATGATTGATTTGTGATTGATAATGTTTAACTATGATTGATAATATTTGATTAATGATATTGTAATATGGAGTTTGAGCATATAGCGAGCATGACGGAAAGCTAAAACTCAGTAAGAATTTATTACCTTACTCTTTAAATTTTTATTATTTTAAAATATTTTATTTCTTCGAAATTATTTTTGTATTTAGAATAAAAAATTAGTATTTATTTTAGAAAGTAGACATTTTATGAAAATTATTTTATAACAAGTTGAGATAATTAAATCTTGAATTAAAGAAAAAAATTTATAATTTTGGTAAATGATTTAAAGATTATTCACTTTTAATTAAAATTTTCAAAAGAAAATGATTTTATTTTTCCAACTTAATAACTAAAGATATTTGGAAATAATTGAGATTTCTAAATTTGACCTTGTTAAGATCCAATTTGAGAAAGATTATATAAAGTTTTATATGAGAAAGTTTTTAGATATTTAAGGCTTAGAAACTCAATTTCAGTGAGATTCGAAAACTATACTAAATTTATTTCTGTGGGACAGAAATTCAGAGAATTGAGAAAATGTACAGTTTATTGAAATGATATTGTAAACCTTTAAGGGATTTAATAATTGAGTTTCTAAAAGCCTTAACCAATTAAATACGTGAGTAGTTCATGCATCATGAATCATTAAAGTGAAATAAAATGATATTGTCTGGGGACGGATTATAGAAACTGACGATACATTAGAGAAGGCTTAATTACGACCCTTGGGATGAGAGGGTGTGAAAAGGTGCTTCAGGGGACCTGGGGTAGCTCCCTAGTGTCGGGTACTTTTACAATAAAAACTTTCTCAATCTGACTAGTCTCTAAGTGTTTCCACGCCAGTTGAGCTGTTCATATTATTATTATTCAGACTTATGGAATAGTGTAAACTCCTGGTTGGCCTAATGGAAATTAAAATTTAAGGGCCCACATATATAGGTGAGTTATGATGAAGATATTGCATAATATTCATGCATTCATAATTGATTGTGTATGTGATTGTGATTGATATTATTAAGTATTGGTTTGTTAAAACCCTTTGTTGCTTATGTCTTATTCAAGAATATTATATTTTGTTTCTTACTCCTTTCTCCGTGTTTTTGTTTCATATATTCTAAATTGATGGTTCAGAAGGAAGGATCGAAGAATCTCGGCAGTAAGTATAGCACATTCTAGAAAGGGAGCTCAGTATGAATACCGTGGTCCAATGAATAAATAATGTTAACAAGTAACTGCTTCTGGGCCATGGAGTTTCCTCTCTTTCTTATAATGTTTAATGTTTATTTTCTTCAGATGAATGTACAATTACTTTATATAGTTTTAATAATATTTATGAGGTATTTCAGAAATAATGTCTGTAATTTATTCCGATAGTTTCTTTTTAACAATCATATCTTTAACAAAAAAAAATTTATGAATTTTTCTATAATTTATTAAGGTGTAACAGAGCGTGTTACAAAGTGGTATCAGAGCAGTTAATCCAATAGGCCCGAGGAAAAAGTCTATCTTGCTTTGTCTGTAAACTCTGTATACGTGATAGAGAATAGAATATCTGACTTGGTAGTAACTGTGATTGATGTGACAAATCTCAGTTACTGTGAAATAGGAAACTAATGGCTGGAAACGATCTTGCTAGAGTTGTAGAACGCTTAATCAATGCAATGGGAGCACGTGAAGGTCAAGGTAACGATGCCTTGAGAAGGCTGGACCTATTCAAAAAGCGCAATCTACCTCGTTTCAAGGGAGGATATAACCCTGATGGAGCACAAACATGGATTCGAGAGATAGAGAAGATCTTTCAAGCATTGCAATGTAATGAAGCTGATAAGGTAGTCTTTGCTACTTATGCCTTATCTGAGGATGCCGAACATTGGTGGGATAGCATGCGTAGACAATTTGAAGTCAACGATATGGAGATCACTTGGGATCATTTCAAGGATATGTTTCTGGAGAAATACTTTCCAGCTGATGTTAAAGAGAAAAGACAATTCAAATTCCTGTCGCTGACCCAAGGAAATATGACTATGCATCCAGGTTTGAAGAGCTATCTCATTTTCATTCTCATTATAATGATGCTACTAACGAAGGTGATCGGTGTGCAAAGTTTGTAAATGGACTGCGGCCAGAAATTAAAGAAGCTATACGAATGCAGGAAATCCGTGAATTTTTTGTGTTGGTAAATCGCTACAGAATCTTTAAAGAGAATCATAAGGATAGAATGACTAAACGTTGTGAGCCCATTCATAAGGTGGGAGAAATGAGAAGTGGAGGACCTCACCATCACCAAAGAAGAGACTTTAGGAGAAATAAGCCTTACCAAACGCCATTTCACCGGTTTGGAGCAGCATCTATTCCTAACAGACCCCAAGCTTCAACTGGAAGCTATTACCCGACATCTGCACCAAATTTTGAATGTTTTATCTGTGGAGGACCCTATTTGAAAAGGGATTGTCCTAAAAACACTTATGTTTGCTTTAAGTGTAACAAACCAGGTCATCACATCAAGGATTGCCCAGAGATGAAGAGAGAAAATCCTGAAGGTGTGAGTACAAACATAAATACTCAAGGATGCATGCACAGTGCAGTTAGAAGGCCGAAGGCAAAAGGAAAGGTTTTTACAATCACTAGAGAAGAAGCATCTTATTCTGATTCCATGGTGGAAGGTAAGTGTATCATTAATAAGATTCCTTTAACTGTTATGTATGACTCAGGTGCATCATATTCCTTTATTGCCAATGACTGTGTAGAAAAACTAAAAGTACTTGTGATAGAACTGCCATTTGACTTATCTGTACATACTCCTAGAAACAATCCCCTTGTCACTTCTAAAGCTTGTTGGAAATGCTCTATTGTCATAGATGGTAGGAACTTTAAGGCTAATCTTTTCTGTTTACCCCTTTATGGCTTAGAAGTTATTATTGGGCTAGATTGGTTATCTGACAATCATGTTCTAATAGATTGTCATAATAAAACCATAATGTTTAAAGAACCAGTGAATTTGAATCCTGAGGATTCGAGATTTCTAACCGTAACCAAGTGAGTGCCTCTTTAAAAGGAGGAGCTCAAGGATTCATGATATTGCTTTCAATAAAAGGAGAGCAAGAATCAAAAATCAAAAATCTGCCAGTTATGTGTGAATTTCTTGACATTTTTCCTGAAGATATCCCTGGTTTATCCCTGAAAAGAGATGTGGAATTTGCCATTGATCTAGTACCTGGAGTTGGACCCATTTCAATTGCACTATACCGAATATCACCTCTAGAATTAGCAGAGTTAAAGAAATAACTTGAAGAGATGATAGAGAAGCAGTTTATATAACCCAATGTATCCCCCTGGGGTGCACCAGTGTTGTTGGTTAAGAAAAAATATGGTAGCATGAGATTGTGTGTAGATTATTGGTAACTGAACAAGGTGACGATCAAGAGAAGATATCCTCTGCCAAGGATTGATGACTTGATGGATCAACTGCGTGGTGCCACAGTGTTCTCCAAAATTGATTTGAGATCTGGATACCATCAGATAAGGGTGAAGAAAAAAGATCTACCAAAACTGCTTTTAGAACACGCTATGGCCATTACGAATATCTAGTAATGCCTTTTGGTGTAACTAATGCACCAGCCGTATTCATGGATTATATGAATAGGATTTTTCATCCATATCTAGATAAATTTGTAGTGGTATTCATTGATGATATATTAGTGTACTCTAAAAGCAGAGAAGAACATGTTGAACATTTGAAGGTTGTATTGGAAATCCTAAAAAAGAAACAACTGCATGCAAAGCTATCGAAGTGTGAATTCTGGTTGGAAGAGGTGAACTTTTTAGGACATGTAATTAGTCAAGGAGGAATAGCTGTAGACCCTTTCAAGGTGGAGACAGTTTTAAAATGGGAGAGACTAACTACGATCACTGAGATTAGAAGTTTCTTGGGCTTGGCTGGATACTATAGGAGATTCATTGAAGGATTTTCAAAGCTAGGATACCCACTGACCAAGTTAACATGGAAAGGACAACCTTTTGTATGGATGACACAATGTGAGAATAGTTTCCAAGAGCTGAAAGATCGACTTACTTCTGCACCAGTGTTAGTACTTCCTGATCCACATCGAAGTTTTGAAGTTTACTGTGATACGTCTAAACAAGGACTAGGAAATGTACTCATGCAAGACAAGGTTATAGCCTATGTGTCACGCCAATTAAGGCAATATGAGATTAACTACCCTACCCATGACTTAGAGTTAGCCGTTGTAGTTTTTGCCTTAAAGATTTGGAGGCATTATCTATACGGTGCAACATTCGATATGTTTAGCGATCATAAGAGTCTCAAGTATTTATTTGACCAAAATGAGTTAAACATGAGACAACGGAGATGGATGGAATTCTTAAAGGACTACGACTTTGAGTTACAATACCATCCTGGAAAAGCAAATGTAGTAGCTAATGCTTTAAGTCGAAAGTCTCTACATGCGTCCACAATGATGATTAAAGAGCTGGAATTGATAGAGAACTTCAGAGATCTTAACCTAGCAGTAAAGGTTAATGCTAACAGCTACAGATTAGGAGCGTTGCAAGTGACAAGTGAATTCTTGAAGCAAGTTTTAGAGGCCCAACTAGAGGATGAATTCCTGCAAGAGAAGAAAGAACTCTTGAAACAAGGAAAAGAAGTCGAGTTCAATGTGGGAAACGACCAATTGTTAAAGATGAAGGCAACACAAAGCAGGCAGAAAAGTTACTATGACAAAAGAAGGAAGCCGCTCGAATTTCAAGAAGGTAATCATGTATTCTTAAAAGTCACACCTACGACTGGGGTCGGTCGGGTAATGAAATCTCGAAAACTAACTCCTAGATTTATTAGCCCATATCAAATAATTCATAAAGTTAGTCCTCTTGCCTACCAAATAGCATTACCACCTTTTCTTTCTAATATCTATAATGTTTTTCATGTGTCAAACTTACGAAAGTATATATTTAATCCTACACATGTTATTGAACTTGATGTCATACAAGTTAAAGAGAATCTAACATATGATGCACCACCTATCAGAATAGGTGATAGAAGAATAAAAAAGTTAAGAGACAAGACAATTCCGCTTGTAAAGGTCATTTGGAGTGAAATGAGAGGAGAAAATGCTACATGGGAACTAGAAACTGAGATGAAAGAGTCTCATCCTCATTTGTTTTACTGAATAATATAAATTTCGAGGATGAAATTTTTCTAAGGGGGGTAGAGTTGTAACACCCCTATTTTTATTTTTATATTAAAATTTTGAAGGAATTAAATTATGGTTCTTTAGAACTTTTTAATCTACATATTATTTATAATGTTTTGGAATTTTTTGGAATTTTTGAATTTTTTTAATAAAATAATATTTTTTAAATAATTTTAAATTCATATAAGTGACTTAAAATTAAAAATATTTACAAGAAAGTGAATTTAAATTATAAGAAAATTTTCTAAAATCTATTTCAAGTAGACTTATCTAAAAATTATCGGTTTGAAAAAAATTTTAATTTTTTCCAATCGTTAAAAAAGTGGAAACGTATCAATAAATTTTTATTAAAAGAAAATTTTAGATTTTTAAAATTTAAACTTATATTACTTATTATAAAATTAGTGAGGACTGATATAATATCACTAAATTTCAAAAAGAACTGATTTTAAATATTTAAAATATACCGAGTGAAAGGTTACTATTTGGCTTAATAATTCTGCCGATAGTTACTATGTAAAAGACTGTACACATACGAAATTTTCAAAAGATGCAGAGTAACCAGGAATAAAAATTTAAAAAATACACAGTATTTTTATATTAAAATAATAGAATGCATAGTAATTTTTTCTATAAATACCGAAAGAAATTCACAATTTCAGATTAAGTTTTCTTAATATAGTAGTGCTAGTGAGATAGTGGTGGAAGTGAGAGAGAGAAATAAATTTTTTTAGAAGAAGGTTCTGTTAAAATCCTAAGGTAAGAATACGTTTCTCTTATATTTTTTAGAGTTATTTTCATATCGTTTTTAGAAATCTATTATTATACTGAAAATAATATTATTTTAAGTTACTATTTTGTATAGTAAAACACTATTTCAATAGTAAATTACTATTCAAATAGTAAATTACTATTTATTGTTACTATTTACCATCACCTTTTACTATTTACCGTTATTATTTATATTTTACTATTTACCATTACCATTCATAATTTATTATTTACTATTACTATTTATGTTTTACTATTTACTATTACTATTTATGATTTACTATTTATTATTCACTATTCACCATTCAAAATTTACCATTTCTGTTTTAAGTAGTAATCTTAAATTTTATCTTGTAACTATATTAAAATGAAATTGGTATGTTTTAGAACTCAGAGACGAGACGCGTACGGATCTTCAATAACGAATCAAGATACAAGAGGTAAGGGGGAGTGAGATAAGAATATGATATGAAAAGATATAAGAATAATGGGAGGAGTCTCTTACTCCTTTTAAACTTAATAATATTATTATTTTAAAATATTAACTCTTTAACTTAAAATTTTTAATAAATTTTAAATTAAATATCTGATGTAACTAACTCTAACATACCTATGCAAGGACCTATTCTTTTATAACCTATATGAACTAGGCCATACCTATGCAAGGACTTGGACCACTATGACCCATATGGACTGAACTATACCTATGCAAGGACTAGATTATATGGACTTACATAAACCTATGCGAGGAATGGACAAAAAGAACTCAAAAATCAACTATATTAATAATCATTAAATTTTGTATTATGATATGTATTAATAATATTTAATTGATTTGATTCTGATTAATTTGTGATTGATAATGTTTAACTATGATTGATAATATTTGATTAATGATATTGTAATGTGGAGTTTGAGCATATAGCGAGCATGACGGAAAGCTAAAACTCAGTAAGAATTTCTTACCTTACTCTTTAAATTTTTATTATTTTAAAATATTTTATTTCTTCTTCGAAATTATTTTTGTATTTAGAATAAAAAAATAGTATTTATTTTAGAAAGTAGACATTTTATGAAAATTAATTTATAACAAGTTGAGATAATTAAATCTTGAATTAAAGAAAAAAAATTTATAATTTTGGTAAATGATTTAAAGATTATTCACTTTTAATTAAAATTTTCAAAAGAAAATGATTTTATTTTTCCAACTTAATAACTAAAGATATTTAGAAATAATTGAGATTTCTAAATTTGACCTTGTTAAGATCCAATTTGAGAAAGATTATATAAAGTTTTATATGAGAAAGTTTTTAGATATTTAAGGCTTAGAAACTCAATTTCAGTGAGATTCGAAAACTATACTAAATTTATTTCTGTGGGACAGAAATTCAGAGAATTGAGAAAATGTACAGTTTATTGAAATGATATTGTAAACCTTTAAGGGATTTGATAATTGAGTTTCTAAAAGCCTTAACCAATTAAATACGTGAGTAGTTCATGCATCATGAATCTTTAAAGTGAAATAAAATGATATTGTCTGGGGACGGATTATAGAAACTGACGATACATTAGAGAACTTAATTACGAGCCTTGGGATGAGAGGGTGTGAAAAGGTGCTTCAGGGGACCTGGGGTAGCTCCCTAGTGTCAGGTACTTTTACAATAAAAACTTTCTCAATCTGACTAGTCTCTAAGTGTTTCCACGTCAGTTGAGCTGTTCATATTATTATTATTCAGACTTATAGAATAGTGTAAACTCCTGGTTGGCCCAATGGAAATTAAAATTTAAGGGCCCACATATATAGGTGAGTTATGATGAAGATATTGCATAATATTCATGCATTCATAACTGATTGTGTATGTGATTGTGATTGATATTATTAAGTATTGGTTTGTGAAAACCCTTTGTTGCTTATGTCTTATTCGAGAATATTATATTCTGTTTCTCACTCCTTTCTCTGTGTTTTTGTTTCATATATTCTAAATTGATGGTTCAGAGGGAAGGATCGAAGAATCTCGGCAGTAAATATAGCACATTCTAGAAAGGGAGCTCAGTATGAATACCGTGGTCCAATGAATAAATAATGTTAATAAGTAACTGCTTCTGGGCCATGGAGTTTCCTCTCTTTCTTATAATGTTTAATGTTTATTTTCTTCGGATGAATATACAATTACTTTATAAAGTTTTAATAATATTTATGAGGTATTTCAGAAATAATGTGTGTAATTTATTCTAATAGTTTCTTTTTAACAATCATATCTTTAACAAAAAAAAATTATGAATTTTTCTATAATTTATTAAGGTGTAACAGATGATGTTACCGTAATGGTGGCTGTGGTAACTTGATAATTGGAGAAAATGACCAAGGTGGTAATGCTAACCCACGGGCTGCTGGCAGAGTGTTCGCTATTAATGCTGAGGAAGCCACTCAAGCAAATGATCTGGTACAAAGTAAGTGCTTACTTAATGGTTATGCACTTGATGTTATCTTTGATTCTGGAGGTACACACTCCTTTATATCTAATGATTGTGTGAAACATTTAAGATTGCCTGTGTCTGACATGAATCGTAGTCTGGATGTATCTAACCCGACTGGCATTAGACTGTGGACATCTATTATGTGTAAAGATGTATCATTTACTCTGGGTGATAGAAGCTTTACTACAAATTTGATTTGTTTACCCTTAAAAGACCTTGATATCATTCTTGGCATGGATTGGCTATCAACTAACAAAGTAATGACTGACTGTCAACATCGACGGGTGATCTTTCCAACGCAGAGTACCAAAGACTTTACAATCCAAGGTATATCCCAATTGCTTATGCTATTATCTCTGGCTGACGGAAAGAATGGATCCTGATTAGATGATATTCCTGTAGTATGTGATTTCCCTGAGGTGTTTCTGAAAGATATACCTGGTATTCCTCCTGAAAAAGATATCGAATTCTCTATCGACCTTGTGCCTGGAGCTGAACCAGTCTCTAGTGTACCTTATAGAATGTCCCCTATTGAGTTGGCAGAACTAAAAAATCAAGTTGATGAGCTATTAGAGAAATAATTCATTCAACCTAGTGTATCACCGTGGGGTGCCCCGGTGTTGTTGGTCAAGAAGAAGGATGGTAGTATGTGATTATGCATCGATTACCGCTTATTGAATAAGCTGACTATAAAGAATAAATATCCACTACCGAGGATTAATGATCTAATTGATCAGTTGCGAGGTGCTTCAGTCTTTTCTAAGATCGACTTGTGGTTTGGATACCATCAAATTTGGGTCAAGGATTCTGATATCCCTAAAACGGCATTCAAGACCCGTTATGGCCACTTTGAATATGTGGTAATGTCGTTTGGTGTGACAAATGCTCTGGGTGTGTTCATGAATTATATGAATAATATCTTCCATCCTTATCTAGATCGGTTCATGGTGGTATTTATTGATGATATTCTAATTTATTCTAAGTCACACCAGGAGCATGAGGAACATCTTCGCTTAGTACTGTAGGTACTGAAGGAGAAGCAATTATTTGCCATGTTATCAAAATATGACTTTTGGTTGGATAAAATCCAATTTCTTGGACATGTTATCTCTAAGGATGGCGTTGTTGTCGATCCATCCAAGGTGGAAGTCATTATGGCTTGGGAGAGACCCAAATCTATCACTGAAATTAGAAGTTTTATGGGTCTAGCCGGTTGTTACCGAAGATTCATTGAAGGATTCTCCAAGATTACGTCACCGATGACAAAATTGACTAGAAAGGGTGTTTCTTTTGTATGGACCCCTGAGTGTGAAGGGAGTTTCCAAGAATTAAAGGTGAAATTGACTTCCACTCCTGTGTTAGCATTGCCTAACTTGCAGGAGAGCTTTGTTGTATATTGTGATGCATCCAAGATGGGCCTCGGGTGTGTATTGATGTAGCATGATCGGGTGATTGCTTATGCCTTATGACAGTTGCGACCGCATGAGCAAAACTATCCCACACATGACCTAGAGTTAGCAGCTGTGGTCTTTGCACTGAAAATTTGGAGACACTATCTGTATGGATCCAAATTTGAAGTGTATAGTGACCATAAAAGTCTAAAATATCTATTTGATCCGAAGGAGCTGAATATGAGGCAAAGGAGATGGATTGAATTTTTGAAGGATTATGACTTTGAGTTGAGATATCACCCAGGAAAAACAAATGTTGTTGCTGACGCCTTAAGCTGAAAATCCATTCATGTTGCTACTATGATGGTAAAAGAGATGGAATTACTAGAACAATTTAGAGATTTAAATTTATCTGTGGATGCTTCTTCACTTGAGAAAGTAATTATGGTTACCTTAATGATAGAAAATGAATTTCTGAAGCTGATTTATGAACAATAAATGACTGATTCTTATCTTGCTGAGTTGAAAGAAACTCAAGCCGGCGGTAAGGACCTGTCACTGACTGAAGGTTTTAATGGTATATGGAGGGTTAAAGGCCGGATTTATATGCCTGATTCAGGTGATTTAAGGAAAATGGTGCTTGATGAGTCTCATAAAAGCAAGCTGAGTATTCATCCGGGTACTACTAAGATGTATCAAGATCTAAAATCATGTTTTTGGTGGCCAAGATTGAAGAAAAATATGGTTGATTATGTTGCTTATTGTATTATTTGTCAAAAGGAAAAGGTTGAACACCAGAAACCATCCGGTGGTTTACAACATCTCGAGATTCCTGTATGGAAATGGGATGTAATCATTATGGATTTTGTGATGGGATTACCCAGGTCCCAAGGGGGTCATGATGCTATCTGGGTAATTGTTAATAGATTGACTAAGTCTGCACATTTCTTGCCAATCAATATGAGTTATTCACTGCAGAGACTAGCACAGATTTATATCAATGAGATCGTTCGACTGCATGGTGTTCCATCTAGTATTGTGTCAGATAGATATCTGAGGTTCACTTCCCGATGTTAGGGAAGCTTACACCAAGAGTTAGGCTCGAAACTCTGGTTAAGTTCAGCCTATCATCCTCAGACGGATAGGCAGTCGGAACGTACTATTTCAAGTTTGAAGGACTTATTAAGGTCCTGTGTGCTAGAACATGGTGGTAGTTGGGAGCAGTTTCTCCCTCTGATCAAATTCACCTATAATAATAGCTACCACAGTAGCATCAGTATGGCTCTATTTGAGGCCTTGTATGGCTGGAAGTGTCGGATGTCTCTCTATTGGCTAGAGACCGGTGAAAGTCTGATGATGGGGCCTGAGATTGTGCAGGAGATCACAGAACAAATTGAAATGATTAGAGAAAAGATGAAGACATCCCAGGACCGACAGAAGAGTTATTATGATAACATAAGGAATCCTCTTGAGTTTCAGGTTGGTGATCGAGTATTTTTAAAGGTTTCTCCTCACAAAGGTATCGGGCGAGTGTTAAAAAGCAGAAAGTTGAGCCCGAGATATATTGGACCATATGAGATTTTGAAGCAGATTGGTTCGGTAGCATACCAGATTGCACTTCTTCCTTATCTGGCGAATCTTCATAATGTGTTTCATGTATCCCAGTTGAGAAAGTATATACCAGACTCTACACATGAAATTCCTGATGATAATGTGGAGATCAAAGAAAACTTGACTGTACCTACTGAGCCTACTCAGATCGTGGATAGATCGATCAAACGCTTGAGAAGCAAAGATGTACCATTAGTGAAGGTAGCGTGGCAACAGGGTAACTGTACCACCTTTACCTGGGAACGCGAAGACTCGATGAAGCAACAATATCCTGAGTTGTTTCATTAAGGTATGTGATCTATTAAATTTCGAGGATGAAATTTTTGTAGGTAGGGTGAATTGTAAGATCCTAAATTAAATTTTAGGATTACAATATTTAGCTTAGTAATGACTCTATCTAGACTGAATTCCCCAAGATTAACTATTTAAATTTTCCTTCCTTCTTAATCTTTATTTTAAAAATTTGTATTATTTTAAATCATTAATTACTTCTCATTATTACTTTATTCCCTACCTCATGTTTTGACCATCAGACCTCTCCTTTCTTTAAATTCTTTAAACTCATTCAATTCTTTTTACTCCCTTTCAGTTTCATGGGACCCCCTTGATTTTTATATTACCTTCTTAGCAATTCATCACCCAAATCTTACGTCCCACTCTCTGTATCAAATTCCCCTTATCATGTTTTATTTTCTAATATAGGCCCTACACCCTTTTCTTTTATATATTAAGCTGGTTAAGATATTTTGAGAAACAATTGCAAATTATTAAGCTGGTTAAGATATTTTAGGTATCAAAATACACTAAACCATGGCATTAATTTGAATTGTGTGATTAGTAAAATTAAGATTTAATGGTAAAGGTGTTTAATGCTAAAAAAAATATAGTAGTATTATAAAATGAATTTAAATGGTGTTAAAAACATATTTTCTTTTAAGAAAAACTATATACTGAATTTTAAATATTAAAAATTGAAATTTTATGGTAAGAAATATAAGGTTAGATTTTCTCAATGAACCCTTACGAAAATTTAGTTTAAAGAATCTTTAAAAAAAATAGAAAACTTTGAGTTTCAGAAATTTTATCACTTAATGAAAGATAATATTTTATAAGTAAATGGAATTTTATATAAAAATATAATTTAGTTGAATTTACAATATATTTTATTTAAGGAATTAAATTATTACATAGTATTTAAATTTTTTAAAGGTTTACATTATATTATATGTTATAATTGAAATTTTTAATAAATAAATAAATAAATAACTAGATAACAAGTATTTTAGAAAAAAATGTATCTTGGTGTTATTTTGATAGCATATGAATTATATTATATAAAAAATGGGTTATTAAATAAAAATATGATATAGGAAATTTTGAAGTATAATATATATATTTATAATATTTAATTATAAAATATGTTAAAATAATTATTATTGAATTTTATAATTTATTGGAATTATCAAAATTTTTGTAGATTGGTTATTTGAGCACTAAAGTATGACTTTTAAGTAGTGTATGAATTAATAAAAATCATTATCGTTAATTTATAAATTTCTGGCTTTGGAAACCAGAAATCGACGATTGACTTGGAGCGATCGAGGAATGCTCAAGCTTAAGGAATCGAGGATTCCAGGTAGGGGGAGCATTATATATTTTAAATGCATGAGTTAGGAATGGATTAGGGGATAGTTAGATATTTTATTAAAATTGAAGATATGATTATGTTTGCTCTTGATATGTGATGATTATATAACTATCCCCTGTTGTATATGATTAGCATGAGATGCTTAGTGATGTGATATTGCTATATGACGATGAGTTGATTATGATTCTCGTTCCTATATGTAGTTGATAAGTATGAGGTATTGATGATGATATGATTGCTATGCTCTAATTGAATTTGAGATAATGTGATGAGTTATGTAATAATATTGTTGACAAGCTAGAGTAGCTTAATTGATGACGAGAATAAGATATCATTGATGTTGGTGCATAGCATTTGCATAATAAAGCTTACAGGACTGCAGGGGCCTGTAATGTTGGCCCAGATGGGAGGGCTTAGACCCTGTGGTGGTTTCTTCGGACTCCACAGAAGTCCTTGAGTGGGACTCAAGGCTAGCCCACAACACTACCGCTATCGCTGGGAGTGACTGTGTTGCATGAGTGGGCAAGTGGTTTGGTACCTGTAAAATGGCCGAATCAGCTGGGAGCTGAGATATATTATTGTGTTTAATATCCTATCATTAGAATGGATCCGCATGCATTGCATAACTGCAGGGTACCACTGTGACATCTATGAGCTGTGGGACAATCATTGATGGATACTAGAAGCTGCGAGGCAGCCATTAGAATCATTCGATGCTGTGAGACAGCTATTGAAAATATTCGTGATTATGTGAGATGATTAGATAGTATGAATGTGTCTATAATATTAAATTAAATGGCAACGTAATACGGTGAATATCAAATTCGATTCCGTATTTGTCATTTAATATATATATATATATATAGATGTTCACCCCTATATGTGGTTAATTTTTCAGTGGATGTGGACCGAGGCGATACTTGGTGATTGCTCGGTAGGAGTCATCATGGTCTTGGAGACCAATATACATATGTGTATATGTATATAGTTGTTGGTGTAGCATCGCCTTGGAGTAAGATTTGGGTGTGGGGCCTATATCAGGAAATGAAACATGATAAGGGGAATTTGATACAGAGAGTGGGACGTAAGATTTGGGTGATGAATTGCTAAGAAGGTAATATAAAAATCAAGGGGTCCCATGAAAGTTTAAGGCAGTAAAAGGAATTGAATGAGTTTAAAGAATTTAAAGAAAGGAGAGGTCTGATGGTCAAAACATGAGGTAGGGAATGAAGTAATAATGAGAAGTAATTAATGATTTATAATAATACAAATTTTTAAAATAAAGATTAAGAAGGAAGGAAAATTTAAATAGTTAATCTCGGGCAATTCAGTCTAGGTAGAGTCATTACTAAGCTAAATATTGTAATCCTAAAATTTAATTTAGGATGTTACAATATTCTCATAATAGAAAATTCGAAAATTCTTTCCATTATCTAAAAGAAATAAAAAGATTTTCCATAAAAAGTATTGATGATTCTTTTCACACTTGTATTTATTGAAGTAGATAAGCCTAAAACTTTAAAATGACCTTGCCTTTGTAACAAGAAAGAAAATAATTTGTTTTTGCATTTGCTAGAATTCAAACCCAAAATAATTAGATTACTCAACCACTACACCAATGCTCTCACGTGAAAAATTTAATAATTAACAAAAAAAACTAAGATGAAAAAAGCAAGGATTTTAAATATAATTTACTAATTTTACATGACTAGAAACATGTTTAATTCTTATTTTTTAGGAATTTAGTTGTTCATAGTAACTCATTTCAACAAGATTTTCATATTAGCGAGATTTGAACTCATGATCTTATATATGTAAGTTCAGTCTTTACCCAATTAAACCAACTTTTGTTGGCACTTAAAAATAGGCTGATATTTTTTATTCTATTAAACTCTGAAAAACTTAACTGACAAAATACATTCATATTCATATAAAAAAATATTTTTTCTCTATGTAAAAGAAGCATATTTTTATTATTATGTTATAAACATTTAAAATTATTTTAATTTTAAAAAATTAAGTTGGTTAAGGAAATTGTTAAAGAACATTTATCTAAATTTACAAAATAACTTTTCAAAGCAGAAAACTTACATCTACATGATAAAAAATTGACAAAAATATACACTTAAGAGTAGGTTATAGTGTGGATAAGATTATAAAAAAAATACATGTGATTAACACATGAAAATGGACTATAACTTTTTAGCAAATAGAGATCAAGTTTATAAAAAGAAAATTCTAGTTTTAAAAATAAGTTTTTGGTAATTCCTAATATCAAAAGAGCTACTTTTTGTAACATCCTAAATTAAAAATTCTAGGGTTAAATTAATGAGCCTATAGTTGGAATATTTATTCCACTTAAAATTAAACTCGATTGACTAAATTTATTTAGTTCTTTGTTCCCTTAAATCTTATTTTAATGATTTCTATTCTAATTCATTAATTCCTTTTCTCTTAATTTCTTTTATTTTCACCCTTTCTTTCTTTCTCAAACTCTCTATTGACATCCCTTCCCTCTCATCATACACATCGCTCTCTCTCTCTCTCTCATGCAGCTTTCCCTCTCTCGTGTTGCTATTCTCTACTATGTCACTTCTCTTTTACTTCTCTCTCCCACTTTCAGTTTCAACTTCATCAAGGTAGGTGCCCATGGTTCAAACTTTTCCCCCTCATCTTCTTATGCATGTATATCTAAATTGCAGGCTTTTCTCGTCTTCTCCTCTAGGGTTGTGGCCACTATGGATGCTATGTATAGAGCTTGAAAACCACCATTTTATGTTTTGGAACCTTTGAGGTAAGACCCCATGAATCATTTTCCTTTTATGCTCTTCTCGGTCTTGAGGAAACTAGGACCTATTATCTCAAAATGCTAAATCATGCATGGGTTGGTGTTGGACAACACACTATATTTTAGTTTTGGAGGGAATTAGAGAAGTTTCGAGGTTGCGGAGGTGTTTTGGAAGGTTGGCGACTCGTGGGTTGCTTTTTTGATAAGTCGATAATTACCAGAACTATGTCAGAATGGTGTTTTTAGCTTCAAACTACATATTTACATGGCATAAAGTTGTTAAAATAATTATTGTTAAGGGATTAATAGAGTTAAGGGATTGGTGATCAGAAGCGATTAGGTGTGATTTGACAGTTGCTTTATGTTTCGGTAAGATTTAATTACTCGGAATCATGATAAAGATAATGTTTGGTTATGTTTTCGGTAATTGGTAACTTGAAATTATAGCTAACATGAGTTTGGTAATTTTAGGCAATTTACCTTGAGGTTTCGGTCGGTCAGAAGCCTGAAAATACAAAGTCGGGTCGTTGTGAAGTACGTTATAAGTACAAGGGGGCTCATTACTTGAGTAGCGAATAAGAACAATTCATTTCAGAGTTACATTTATAGTTAATGTTGTTAGTGATGTAGTATTTGACTTTAAATGATATTAATGATAATTATAGATTGTGTATTATTGGAAATTATTAATGGTGTTGCTTATATGTGATGTTGCTATGAATTTGGGTATGCCTTTGGCCATGAAGTTGGATATACATGCTATAGAAATATTTTGTAAATTGTGTGATAAATACCAATGATTGGTAGAAATTGGGGTGACTTGATATTGAATGGCCCTCGCTGAAACGCCCTAAATTTAATTAATAAAAATAAGGGTAAAGTGTTTGTAATTTGAACTAAAACAATTGAAGAGTGAAGTGTGACATGAATTATAGTTT